>JALGQJ010000003.1:22922920-24390420 GCA_023055345.1 Quercus wislizeni
CTCTCTCTCTCTCTCTCTCTCTCTCACTAGTCACTCTCATCTCCTCTCTCTCTTTTTTATTTTTTATTTATTTTTATTTTTATTTCCCAATTCTGATTCTCTCATGGCAAAACCTGTTTCCTCACAAGCCAAACTAATTTTGCATAACATTTACAAAACACTCACATCCCAAACCTATACCCCCCACACACACGGCAAGGTCAGATCGTCATCTTCGGCGAAATCGACAACTCCAGCAACGTTGGTAGTGGCTCCGGTCACAAAGGCGAGGTCATATCACGGTGGCCTGTTTCTCTCGGTGTGCAGTGGTGACTTGTTTGTGGTGGATCTTGGCATGGCAAGGTCACGGTGGTGGTGTTTTTATTTTTTTGCAAGGTCACGACGTGGTGAGATTGGTGGGTCGTGGCAGAGGTGGATGAGGTGAGGCAAAGGAGGGTTGTGGCAGAGGTGGGTGCGGCATGGCAGATGTGGGATGTGGGTTTCTGGGTTTTGTTAATCTGTGGGTTTTTGTAAAGGGAAAGTTGTTTTGGGTTTTGCAAGTGTTTTAGTTTGAGATTTAGTTACAAGGAGGACTTTTAGTTTGGGTATGTTCTTCATGGTGGTGGTGGTAGCAGGTGGTTGTAGAGGTGATTTGGGTTTTTGTTTTTATTTGGGTTTTGGGATATGTTATTTTTATATTTTATATTGTAAAATAAAATTTGGGATGCTGGGAGTATTGTAAAATGGAATGGTAAAATTGATAAAGTAACTTTTTGAGATGGTAAAATAGAATATGATAGAATAATGGGATGCGAATGCTCTAATAGATTTATGTCCAAAGTAAGAAAGAATTAGGTCTATAAACTAACCAAGCTTTGCCAAGTAGTGTATATTTGAGCTTGGCTTGCCAGTAAAAGTCAAAATTTCAAGCTTGGCTCGAACTCGTGACAAGCTTAAAATAATATTTGAGCTTGAACTCGTGAGAAAGCTAAAAAGCTTGAGCTTGGCTTGACTGACTTAATTAATTAGTCAATCCAAGCTTGAGATTAATATAAAGCTCAAACTCGAGCTTAGGTCAAGCTTTTAAGCTTGAAATCTAACAAAATTGTATTATGAAATGCCTAAATCTCCAAAAATAAAAAATAAAATAAAATAAAATAATATACTCATTTTATCATGCCTCTAAGTCCCACCTACGATTAGCCATTGTTCAAATTACAACTTTACATAACTAACATACTCATTTCCATCCATTCATCCTTCATTATATTGTCCATAACTTATTCAACAATTGTTCTGTAAGGTTGATTTTATTTAATCATGTGTTGGCTTTATTCCGTGCCAAATTTGCTTGTATTTTAGCAATTAGAGACTCTGTATTTAGGTGGGAATTATGTAAGGGTTGTATGTGAGAGAGTGTGAAGAAATCTCAAGATGTGTGCATACAAAGGAGCCTTGCAACTGGATCTTACGATTGACTCGCGATTAGCAAGTCACCAAAGTGGCACACGTGTGAAGCATGCAGAGAACTAAAGGGTCATGACAGCTAAAGCATTACAGGACCAAATGAACAGTTTGGCTAAGCAGTTAGCTCGCGACTCAAACTCGCGACTTGTTCCATTCGTGAGACTGAGTCATCAAAATGCCTTGTTTGGATGAAAACTAACTTTTCGCATTCATCACATCCACCACTATAAATACCCTTATACCCACAAAATGTAAAGAGCTTTCAAAAAGAATTTTGAGGGAGAAATCATAGAGAAAAACAAGATTGACTCATCCACAATCTTTGACATTTGATTCTCCAAATTCCTCTACTCTCACCCTCTCTATTGACATATCCTTAAGAGGCACATTTAATAAATCCTTATCTCACCATACCCATATCAGTGAGAAGGTATTTTTGGTGTTTGGGAAATAGTTCGGAGATGACCAATTTACTTGGTTAATGCAATGGGCTTATTGCGGGATCTGGAAGTTAAAGAAGACAAGGTTAGGCGTAACCTTGTTGAAGCAATAAGCTTGGAGGGCTTCGGTGCATTGGATAGATTAGGCTTGGAGGGCCTTTTGCTATTCATGTATCCCAACTTTATTTTTTAGTGGATCATTTAACCACTTGGAGGGCAGCGGAGAGGTTTTTCATCAAGTTTTTCGGTTTCCTCTTCGATAACATGTGCCGGTGTTATCTTTGTGTTTGCATGTCCCTTCCCTTACTCTTTACCTTTTAATTGCTATTGTGTTCATGATTAATTATGGTTTAGAGTGTTTTACCAATTTGGATATAGCTTACATTCATCATTCCGCACATATATTGTTTGTGTATAAACTTGTGTTGGTATTGTTGAAATTGGGGATCTAAACATTCATTAGTATTTTACACACTAATTGAACTTTCATGTTCGAAATACAATTTTTATATTCATGTTATATGGTGAAGAAGTAGAATAAGACTTGTTTTGTAACTATTATGAATAAGAAATGACAAACATGTTTCATAACTTTGCATTAGATGGTTGATGAGGAAAGACCATACATGACCCACTCAAATTTAGAGAAAAAAAAATGTAACTAAAGTCTAAAGTGGTGTTTAGTCAGTTTAGAGTGAAGGGAAAAATTAAGGTAATGGATAGTATTCCCATGTTGGCTGTGTTATTATTAAGATATGTGTAATGAGTTTATTTAAAAAATACATATCAAGCTTATAAATGAATCTATGCTCAACTTGTTTTGTATCGAGCCTTATAGCCATGAGCTTGTTCATGAACAAATATTTTTGCTTGGGCTCATCTTGTTTATCAAACAAACCTAAAACTAAGGTTCAAACTTGACTTATTTATAAACAAACAAACATAAATGAGCTTTTTATTGAACCGACTCCAAATTGTTTATGAATGGCTCATTTACTATTGAATCATAAAATTGTTTTGTTGAGACATTTTGTCAAACAAGTTAAGTGCAAGTGGAAAGGGATAGGACAAGGACAAGGACAAGCATTCAACCATGGAGACCAATACATTCGATACAAAATTCGTCCAAGGCAAGTTATTCCCATCAACAAAGCACCAAAATAATACTATGGCCAGATATTCCAATGTCCAAAATCTGGATTTAAAAAAAAAAGATTAAAAAGAAAGAACAAGAATGAGAATTGTCTTACCCTACATGGCTTGGAAATATTTATGATTGCTTGGGTTTTGAAAAAATCCTCGATCTTCCACCTTTGGACTTTTGGAGGAATCATGTATCTTTGATTTTCCTTTTGCTTGGATCAATGGGCACCAAAAAAGAAAAAAAACAAGCAACAACCTACACTATGCAACTCTAACACAGAAACCAACACCTACACACATTCAAGCACATATTACAACTTCATCACATAGACTAAGGCTATCTATAGAATCATATGATTCATACGAACACCAAGCCACATCATAGAGAGCTCTATCATTGGTAGAAAACATTTTAGGAATGTAAGGGAAAATGGCTGTTTAGCCTTAATTTTTTGACTATGTAGTCAAACAGTTCATTTTTCAAACTATGTAGCAAAATATTGTTGTTTTGAAACTTCATATTATTTATGTCGAGTTCTTACTGGAACTTGACATTAACAATGTCAAATTCTATGCATATTTTTAAGTGGAATTCGACATTCTTAATGTCAAGTTTTGCACAAAATTTTCAAAAAAACAATTAAGTGGCAAAATATGTATAAAACAATAATGTCAAATTCCAAAACATGGGTATTTTGCTACATAGTTTGAAAATGAGGCTGTTTGACTACATAGTTCAAAAATTAAGGCTAAACAACCATTTTTTCCTTAGAATGTATGATCCTGTTCTCCAAACAATTTCAACAAGAATTGTCTTCACTAATTGTTCCTCAGTTTGCTTCTGTAAAGTTGTGATTTTCAACTATGTTTTGTTGGCTTTGATTCTGTGTCAAATTTGATTGTATTTTAGTTAATCATTTCCCTGTATGTTTGTGGGATTTAATATAAGAGTTGAGTGTGAGAGTTTGGTGAAGATTTATGAAGAATAGTGAAGTTTGCAACTCGCTCGTGACTGGCTCTTGAGTGGACAACCTGCGAAAGGTCACGTGAGAAGCACATGCTGGAAGCTGAATGGTCAAGTGCCAAGAGGAATTTCGTAAGTCATTTCATGATTGGACCAACTCGCAAATGACCCGCGAAACTCTCTGCTTGGATGTTTTAAATTATGCTTTCCTCACTTCTTTACCCACACTATATAAGCCCATATTACTCATGAAATTGTAAGGAGACTTTTAGAGAGAAAACCCTAGAAATACACTTGAGAGTTAGGGATTGTAAACCCACAATCATCTACACAATTTCTCTTAGTTTTCCTCTACTCCTACCTCTCCAATTACAAATCCTTGAGAGATTTTTAGCCCAAACACATACTTCACCCAATCTGAGTGTTGTGAGTTGTTTTGGTGCATGTGAGAATCATTGGAAGAAGCCATTGATTGGCAGATGCAATTTGGAGCTAATTGCAGGATCCAGATAACTATTGAAGACATGACTCGACTTGGTGAAGTTCGATGGGAGCTGGAACTCAAAGGGTTCAAGTACATTGGGTAGATTAAGTTTGGAGGGTCTTTTTGATATCCTTGAGAGGTTTTTCGCAAAGTACGTTGGTTTTCTCTTTGATAACACATCTCGGTGTCATCTTGTGTTTGCATCTCTCTTCCTTTACTCTTTGTGCTTTTCATTTATTGTTTATTGTATTTGATTATGTACTAGAGTGTAGTTTCGGTTTATGGCGTTTCATTTACTCTTATTCTGCACTTAGATAAATAGAGTAAAAGCAATTTAGCCATAAGTTTAAAATTAGGGTCTAAACAAGCTATAGTGTTTTATGCTATCAAGCTTTCAATTGGTATCAGAGCGGCTTGGAGAGTCTTTTTGATATCCTTGAGAGGTTTTTCGCTGAGTATGTTGGTTTTCTCTTCGATAACACATCTCTATGTCATCTTGTGTTTGCGTCTCTCTTCCTTTACTCTTTGTGCTTTTCATTTACTGTTTATTGTATTTGATTATGTACTAGAGTGTAGTTTCAGTTTATAGCGTTTCATTTACTCTTATTTTGCACTTAGATAAATAGAGTAAAAGCAATTTAGCCGTAAGTTTAAAATTAGGGGTCTAAACAAGCTATAGTATTTTATACTATCGAGCTTTCAATTGGTATCAGAGCGAGTACACATATTTGGATTTAATTATCTTTGTGTGATCCTAGACCCTCATTTAGCTATGGAAAAGGCTAACCTGAATTGCAGTTCATGTGTTTGTGATAATGACTCTATGAGCATTTTTAGAGAATGTCCTTGAAATGAGCTCATAGAATTGCTAAAATCAAAGAAACATGCTAGAATCTTCTTACACATGCTAAAATGTTTAGAGCATAGGAATCACATGTTACATAATAGCTTGTGTGAGTCTAATTCCTTGATTGAGAAATATAAGAATAGTAATAGAAATTTGTGTGATAAGCTTGATAAACTTAAAAGAAAATTTTACTCATCGGATGAGAGTAAAAGTTTGAGCGAATCTTGTTTTGAGAATAAAAAATGTTTATCTCATGCTTGTTTTTTTGTTCATATCGCATTGAAAATATTTAATTCTTATTTGTGATATCTTGATAGTGGATGCTCAAGGCATACGACAGGTGATAAATCTCTCTTCAAGAGTCTTAAAGAAAAGGAAGACGGATATGTCACGTTTGGAGATGATAGTCATTCTCAAGTTCTCAGAAAGGGAAATGTTGAAATTTCGAGACTACCATTGTTGATCAATGTATTATATATCAAAGGTATAAAGGCAAACTCGTTGAGTATTACTCAAATTTTGTGATGAAGATTTTTTGGTACAATTCTCAAAGAAAGGATGTTTCATCCTTAATGAAGATGGTGTCCAAGTATTGAAGGGACTTAGAACTACAGACAATTGTTATGGTGTGGTTCTCAAGCCAAATGTATCATGTCAAAGTGCTCATGTCAACTTGTTGGAGCTATGACATCAATGCTTTGGTCATGCAAATTATAAGCAAGTGACAAAAGTTTCAAAACTTGAAGCAGTGGTTGGTTTACCAAAGTTTTGAAAAGTTGAGAAGATCATTTGTGGACCACGCCAAATGAGAAAACTAACTAAATCAAGTCATCCCAAGGTGAATGTTATTGCCACATCTCGACCTTTAGAGTTACTCCATGTTGATTTAATGGGTCCTACAAGGACTGAAAGTTTGGGTGGCAAGAGGTACATCATGGTTGTTGTTGATGATTTTTTAAGATACTCTTGGGTGGAGTTTATTAGAGAAAAGTTGGAAGCATGAGAGAAGATGGAGAAACTTTGCAAGAGGCTTCAAAATAATAATAAAAAAAGGTTCCCATTGTCAAAATAAGAAGTGATCATGGGAAGGAATTTGAGAATGCAAAATTTGAATCCTTCTAAAATGAAAATGGAATGAAGAATGAAGTTTCTGCTCCAAAGACACCTCAACAAAATAGGGTTGTTGAAAGAAAGAATTGTGTTATTTAAGAAATGGCTAGGGTGATGCTCCTCAACAAGGATATACCTCATTAGTTTTGGGGAGAAGTCGTGAACACATTGTGTCATATTGGAAATCAAATTTTCTTTCGAACGGGTACCAAATAAATCTCATATGAAATATGGAATGAAAAGAAGCCTAAAATCAAATATTTGCGGGTATTTCGTAGCAAGTGCTTTATTCTCAATGATATATAAAATCTTGGAAAGTTTGATGCCAAGAGTGATGAAGGAATTTTCCTTTGGTACTCCATGAATAGCCGGGCGTATAAAGTGTTCAATAAAAAACCAAGACGGTTATGGAATCAATCAATGTTGTCATAGATGATGCTATACTGGAAATGATTGTTGATGAAAGTGGTGATGTTACAAATCTTAAGAATAATGATGATGGTAATTTATCTGAAGATAGCGATGTTGAAAAACAATCATCAAAAAAAGGAATCTACTCCTATTCCATCGAGAAGAGATACAAGGTCATCTCAAGTGCTATCAAGTCCTCTCACTCAACCGGAGGTGCAACCTCCTATATCTCACGATGATGAGGCATCTACTTCGAAGAGACCATCGTTAAGAGTGAGTTTGAATCATCTCAAAAGCAACATAATTGGGGATTTGGATGAGGGTATTTGTCTAAGAAGAAGAACAAGTTATAGTGTAAATCATGTAACTTATCATTGTTATCTTGCTCAATTTGAACCTAAGAAGGCTGAAGAAAATTTGCAAGATGAAAATTGGGTAGACTCCATGCATCAAGAATTACATCAATTTGTGAGAAATGATGTGTGGGAACTAGTTCCAAGACCTAATGATACTTATGTAATTGGCACCAAATGGATTTTTAAGAACAAGACTGATAAGGATGGCAAAGTTGTAAGAAACAAATCTCGACAAGTGGCTCAAGGATACACTCAAGTTGAAGGTGTAGATTTCGATTATTCTTTTGCTTTGATAGCAAGACTTGAGTCCATTCGCATCCTATTATCAATTGCTTGTATCACGAACTTCAATCTCTATCAAATAGATGTCAAAAGTGCATTTCTTAATAGGCTTCTCCAAGAAGAAGTGTTTATTGAACAACCAAAACGATTTCAAAATCCTCATTTCTCGGATCATGTTCTTTGATTGAAAAAGGCGTTATATGGGTTGAAGCAAGCTCTAAGGGATTGGTATGATTGTCTCACGACATATCTATTAGATCGTGGTTTTAAAAGAGGTCATGCAGATCATACTTTCTTTGTGAAACGAGATGAAAAATCTTTTCTAGTAGCCCAAGTATATGTTGATGATATTATGTTTGGCTTATCAATTGATTCTCTTGCTCAAGAGTTTTTGGAAGAAATGAAGAAGGAATTTGAAATTTGCCTACCTTCAAGAGTAGATCACCTCTCTTTAGAGCCAATTCCAAGACACGGGAGGTTTAGAAGACTGGTATCTTTGGCCATTCCGGTAAAAAATGGGGAGTAGTGTTAGCTTGAGGGGGAGTAGAAATCACATAATAGTATTATATTTTGTAGTTGTTTACTTTGTTTTATTTAAGCTTTTAGTACTTAAGTTTAAAAGCTCAGTTTACTTTAGTACATTTGTACCTTGGTTTTTATAAGCTTTATGATGCATTTAGTAATCTATTGTCTCTTGCTTTACTTTTCTTTATTGCATCATATGCCTTGTTGGACATGCAATTAGTTTTTGCATTGCACTTAATTGCTTGCGTGTCTGGATGTCCATTTACTTGATAAATGTTCAGTGTAGTCATTTTTTAATGACTGTTCATGTTTGATCAAGTTTTGCTATATGTTTATATTTCAATTGGTTTTTTACTTGATCACATTTTACTTATTCTATATACATGCCTTGATTTCTACTTGTCTCAAACTTAATGAAGTTATTTGTCTTGTGCAAGTGTTTCAGGTTACAGTTATATATGGTACAAGTTCTTTATAGGTCTTAGATTTAGGTGGGAGTGGGTTTTATCTCTGTTACAAAACTCATGTTTTAAGCCTAGAGTCTATTTAGGGGTTTTGTCACGGAATAGCCAAAGGGGGAGATTGTAAAGTTGTGATTTTCAACTATGTTTTGTTGGCTTTAATTCCATGTCAAATTTGATTGTATTTTAGTTAATCAGTTCCCTGTATGTTTGTGGGATTTAATGTAAGGTTTAAGTGTGAGAGTTTGGTGAAGATTTGTAAAGAATAGTGAAGTTTGTGACTTGCTATGAGTGGACAACATGTGAAAGGTCACATAAGAAGCACATACTAGAAGCTGAATAGTCAAGTGTTAGGAGGAATTTCACTAGTCATTTCACGATTGGACCAACTTGCGAATGACCCGCAAAACTCTTTGCCTGGTTGTTTTTAGAGTGTGCTTTCCTCACTTCTTTACCCACATTACCCATGAAATTGAAAGGAGATTTTTGGAGAGAAAACCCTAGAAATACACTTGAGAGTTAGATATTGTAAACCCTCAATCATCTACATAATTTCTCTTAATTTTCCTCTACTCCTACCTTTCCAGTTACAAATCTTTGAGATGTTCTTAGCCCAAACACATACCTCACCCAATTTGAGTGTTGTGAGTTGTTTTAGTGCGTGTGGGAATCATTGGAAGAAGCCATTGATTGATGGATGCAATTTGAAGCTAATTGCGGGATCCGGATAACTAGTAAAGTCATGACTCGATGAAGTCCACTGGGAGCTGGAACTCGAAGGGTTCAATTATATTGGGTAGATTAGACTTGGAGGGTCTTTTTGATATCCTTGTACTTCAACTTTATTTAGTAGTGGATCATTTCTGCTTGGAGGGTCGCGGAGAGATTTTTCTCGAGTACTTCAGTTTCCTCTTTGATAACACATCTCGGTGTTATCTTGGGTTTGCATATCTCTTCCTTTACTCTTTGTGCTTTGCATTTATTGTTTATTGTATTTGATTATGCACTAGATTGTAGTTTCAGTTTATTGCGTTTCATTTACTTTTACTCTTATTCTGCACTTAGATAAGTAGAGTAAAAGCATTTTAGTCGTACGTTTATAATTGGGGGTCTAAATAAGCTATAGTGTTTTACAGTTTACACTATCGAGCTTTTAACTTCAAATCACATAATCTAAAGTTATTCCTTTACCAATGAAACACTAATTCAAGTAATACAATTATGTCTTGGATTTAAATTGGAATTTAATGTACTCCATCTAAAAAGTTGCATTGTAATTTTATCCAATAAGTTTAATTCATAATTTCATACTTTACTCCCCTTAAGTAAACAAAAATTGTAGAAAATATTGGGAGCACAAACCCAAAAATAGCCCCAAGAAAAAGGAAGCCAAATGGGGTTTCCTCATAGGCCTAAGCCCAAAAGTCTTTTAATTTAAGACCCAAAAAATGTTATTTAAAGCCCAAACTTTGCAAGCAGAGGAAAAAGAAAATGTCGAGATCCAAAGATATTTCATTGTGTAATGTCTAAAATACCCCATAGTAAATATTAAAATCCCAAAAGCACCCCTAAAAAAAAAACAAAAACTTATATCATTATCTTTTAATGATTCACTAGCTTTGCAAATCCCTAGTAATTATTAATTAATACATCAAATGATTTTTTTTTCCTTCTTTAATCATAATTTTATTAATTTATAATATTTATTAAAAAAAAAAAACACTAATGCATATGAACTAACCAAAGGGATAGGATCAAGGCTCAACTAATTTACATTGATAAAATTAGTGATGTTGTATTACTACATTATATTTATATATATAGCTTTGAGGTTGTTATTAAATAGTGATGTTGCTATAAAGTTGCAAGCGCTAAGAATATAAAGGGTAATATAATAGTGGACATCTTGGTAGAACAAACACAGAAAAGAAAAAGCGACATAAGGGTTATACTACGATGTGCTGGAGCTTTATCAACATCATCTCTTCATAAGGTCTAGAGCTATGCACATTACCTATGTTCGATGGTAGTGACCGTTGATGGCCAATTTTTACATGTCTTTGGTCCAACAAGGCCTAAACCAAAATATTGGTCAAAAGACCCAAAACATGAAAAAATGGTGAAACGAAACAAGTTTGGATTGAGTATATTCTTGGGATGACACCCAAGACCACCTAGCCTTACATTTGGCTGTCAATTGTATTGATAGACTATACAATGGAATGGAAAATGGATCCCTAAGGGAGAAGGGGCCTAGCTTTTGGAAATTGATTTTTTGAAAATCGAATTGCTAGAAGAGTACTATAGACAGAGGCACCTTATGCTCATTCATGATCATTTTTTTCAGGCATTGAAGCTCTATTAATGTGACAAAATTTTCAAAAACTTCAAGAAATCTAACTTTGTATCTCTATAGATTTCAAGTTCTAAAGCCCCAAAGAATTTTCATATTAAATCATCGAATATAAAGAACATTAGAAGAGTATTCGTTCAACTTGATTCTAAGTTTCAAAATTTTATTAGAATCAAGCTCCAAAAGCCTTCATAAATATCAAGAACTTTAATCATTGGACCTATATTGGATTTAAGCCCTAAATCTCCAAATAGCTTCCACCCAAAAGTCTTCTAATACAAAGAAAACTCAAAGAACACACGATAAATGCGAAGAACAAATTAATAGCCTCTAACTAGTGTACAACCAGATATTCATCTAAATTCTATTATAGAGAACGTGGAATTGTTTTCTAATCAAAGCAGATAAGATTCTATGATTAAGAAGAAAAGTCATCATCATATTAAAGATCTATGAATCTTTAGAAAAATCATGGGTAACAAAACTAAGCTTGTGTCCCTAAGACATAGGACGCTCACAAAAACGAGAGGCTAGATCATCTTTAGAGAAAGCTCTAAGCACTGGAGAACTAGTGTAGTCAAGATTTTCTACCCTTGGAACAAGGAGTACTTCGGAGATAAGTTTCGGAGTAATATTGATACGTGTACCTCGAAACTGTGTACTAAAACGAGGCACAAAGGTATCGAATGGAGTAGAACTCCTTTATAAGCACACTGGGACAACTAACGGGTTTTCCATAAAGGAATTCTCAACACGTGATCTAAATGATCCAGGTAGCATAGTATTTGAAAAATCAGATAAGATGACCTGGCATTCAGCATGAATCGCTTGGCCAGAAAATTTCTTGTCAAAATTTGTCTGGGATTTTGAGTCACAAAACCATATATGAAATGGAATAGAAGAAAAGGAAGTAGAAGCATGTCTAGAGATAGAATTTTAGATGGAATAGACTTTTTGACTTTGGGTGCCATAGTAAGAAAAATCTTAGAATAGAAGAAAGGAAAACACACACACATGCACACGCGCGCAGCACACACACACACACACACACACACACACACACACACACTCAGAAGAGTAAAAGAGAAGGAAAGAACAATGTATGGAAATGCATGAGTATGTGACATGTAAAGAAAATTCATCATGGGTAGAACACAAACCAAACTACAACACTTACAAGTATAATTAAGAACACAACCTAGTTAGATGCATGAAAACTAGATTAAATGCACTTAGAATACAATGCATGGCAATATGATATCAAATTGACACAACTTGTACCCAAAAAAAAAAAAAAAAACCTAGGTCTAAATGTATGAATGCATGAAAAACATGAAAAAGAAGGGTTTAGACCACATACCAACAAATTGAAGCTTGATATAGTCCCAAAATAGGATTGGAGGAAGAAGTTTTGTGAGAAAATGTGTGTGGGATCAAGAGAGATTGAAGAGCTATTGAGGTATATGAGTGAGAAATGAAAGTGGGTTAACCCTCGTCCTTATATAGAACCAGTGTGCTCGATAGATCGAGAAGGTATCAAGAAGTATCTCGAATTAAAACTTAATGTATTGAGAGGTATCAAGGAGGTGTCAACGGCAAAAATCTTCGATGTATTGAGGAGGTATCCAGTAAACAGAAGATTTAGAAAATTGGCTCTATCGAGGTAGTATTGAGAGGTATCGAGAAAAACCTAGAAAATGTTTCATAGAAGTGATTAGTATTGAGAGGTACCGAGAGGTGTCGAGAGACATCGAGACTTCTATTAAGCAGGTATCAAAAAGCACAAGAGCATGGATTTTCAAGATAGAAAAGACATAGAGATAATTCAAACAAGATAAAAAGAATACCAACCATACATCAAAGCTTGAAAAACATGATAATCACTCAAAAACATCAACCAAAAGATGCAAAGCAATCTAAGTTCCAAAACACTAAACACGTCTAATCAATTTTATTCTAAAGAATGAGTTAATACAGTTTAGTAAGTTTCTACTAATACATGTATTTCTTGTGATGACCAAATCATATTGTACTTGTACATTTGTATCAATAGTAGCAAAGAATTGCATGTTGTGTGTGAAGCTTTTGCAAGTAAGCATAAGTGTCTTATCATGCAAAAGTAATGATACAAGAGAATCATAAACTCTCACATACAATTATAACCATTTGATGAGGACTACCACCTTTGAGGTATATTATACAATTCCCACATCTCTTAGAAACACGCTTGTAATTATATTAAAAGCATTTTTATTCCTTTTGCTTTTTCTTTTTCTTTTGATAACATCTTTGCATTTTTTTTTACAGCACAATGAAGCATATCATGCATGGGTATATAAGAGAGAGAAAAGAAAATACCTTTTGATTTTTTATTCAAACACCCTTTTTCTTGTTGTGTCAATGCTACACCTTAACGAGAACGGCTTTTATGAATTGCATACTAGTATTTATGATTAGCAAGTTTTAGTGGTGAGATGGTTATTTATGCATTTCTCTTAAGATTTTTTAGTCATTTTCGTCTAACCTACAAGAAATACAAAATTATGAAACTTCGTTTCATTGGCCATTCAAGGTACACAAGTACCAGTATACACAAACACAACTATTTTTGTATTTTCAATTTTTTTATTATTATTTTTTTTTTCTAAAAGCAATAAACAAAAAAATATAATGCAAACAAACAACCTAATGAAGCAAAAACTAGACTGACTCACTATGTAAAGAAAAAGTAAACACACAAGCATATGCAAGAATAGTGATGAACTCATTAAGACGAATCTTTTTCCTTCCACACAAGTGGTTTGGAAGGAGGAGGAGTTTTCTTCTTCAAAGGATGACATTTGGAAGAATGAAAGAAACAAGTAAACTCTAGGAAATTGGTCAAAAGAAACACAATTTTAAGAAGTTCTCCAAGAGGAGCCAAAGAGTTTTGAAGCTGGTTCTAGTTTCCATATGATGACACTGACACACCATTGTTTTGTTGGCTAGCAAGCCATTTATAACAATTAGACCGAGTGTGTCCAGTTACTCCACAATGATGACAAAAGTGAATTTTCTTCAGTTGATTCTTCTTGTTAGTGGAGTCATGAGAGTTTTTCTTTCCTTTTTTCTTAACAAGCTGAGGTGGTGCATTAAGGATAGATTTCTCATATTTTATTTTTTTATTTATTTTTTTATAATTCCATTTTAGAATGATTCTTTTGAAGTTTGGTATTATTATAGGGAGGTACAAAAATAACATCATGAGAAGTAGAAGTAGAAGTAGAAATACCACAAGTAGAGAAAGAAGTGACATACCCGAGTCCAGTCTTGTCAGATGAAGATTTTTGGATGCTCAACATCTCATCTAGTTTTGCACTTGATGCTCATTTCAGTTGTGCTCTTTCTTGGAAGAGTTCAACATCTAGCTTCTTGGTCTTCTTGGCTAGGAAGTTGTTTTCAAACCTGAGGGCACCAATGGTTTGATTTCCTTCATCGACTTTGGTAGAGAGATCCTCTCTTTCTATCTCCACCTTGCTCAACTTCTTCATAGCCAATCTATAGAGCTTTTCATATTTCTTAGAATTCTTGTAATGCGTAAAGTAGGCTATTTGGATGTCATCATTCTCATCCAGTTTCTCAAACTTAGAATCATCCAATTCCTCATCCTCACTAATTGCTAACCAAACTTTTTCATCAAGTGACTGCAAAAAAGCTCTAATGTGTACTTTTCAATATGCATAGTTAGTTTCATCAAATAATTGAGGAATGATCAATGATTGTCCATGATCCATAACAATGGGGGCCAATGGATTACACAGCAAAGATTAAAACTTAATTAAAGTGTGCCTATTCTGATACCACTTATTGGGTTATAGATTGACCCTAGTTAACTAATTTAATTACCCAAGTTAATTAATTAGGTCAAATTTTATGCAAATTGTGGAGGCACACACAAATCACTAAATAAACTAAAGTGTAGTGGAAATTAAATTTGACACGGTGATTTGTTGATTAATGGATAAAACCTTTCACAAGGCAAAAATCTCACCAGGTGATTTTTAGGTCACCACTCTTAAGAATCCACTAATCAAAAATCATGTGATTACAAATATAAGGAATCGTACCACTACCTTAGACTATCCTAAAATACTGGCATATAGTTGAATCTTTGCACCAATCCTCAATTGAACTTGATCTTATAGAGACTTCTTCCTTTGCATGGATCCCAGTACATGACTTAACTTCCTAGCAATTAATGTTTGTTGTTGGATTCAAAGTTCTTCACTTCAATACATATTGAAGATCTAGAAGTACTTATTTACAAAACCCTAAAGCTCATAAGAACACAGTTGCTTCTCTAAAAATGTATGAGTTCTCTAATTTAGGTCTCTATCTCTTTTTGATGACTTTAAAATAAAGCTGTTATACCCTCTAGGAGTTTAGTGAACGAAACCCTAGCAATCCAAGTTATCATGGGCCGAAAATCTTATCTAAGAATTCTGGAGCTGCTTAGTTGGATAGATTGTAAGGTATCAAAACTAGTGTCGAGTTCCTTTATTTATTCTCAATGGATGCTAGTATCGAGCTAATGTCGAAACTAGTGTCGAGATTCACTTTCTTAGCTTTTCTTCATTTGTTTCTTGGTATAGTCTTCATTTCTTTAATAATATCACTTGTCTAAGTCCCAAGACATACTTCGTGATATTCTAAAAACTGCTTAGAATTACCCAATTACAATTTAAGTCCATTTTATAAAAAAATATGCTAACACATGAAAAATATGACCTTGACGCAAATAATATTGCACATTTTAATTTATACAGAATGATACCATAACCTTTCTCTTCTCCTTATTGACAGATTGGGAAAAAGAAAAAATCTATTACAAACCGTACCCTTCTTATCTTTATTTACTAAGTTATATATAATACAAAAGATTTGAAGGATAAGATCATGGGAGATGTTTACCCTTTAAACCATTAGAAGAAAAACATATCCTCCCAACGAGTACTCCATTGTCTACTAAAGTGATGTGGTGTGCAAACATGTCTACTATACCTTTTCTGACTTTCCAAATACGAATGACAGAAGAACAAACACTTTGGAATAAACGTTCAAAACTGATATATACGAACAATTACGCATGTGAATCATATCTCGAATTAATTAAGAAAAGAATCATTATGCTTGCAACAACGGTGTTTTTGAGTTGTATTGAATTGTATCTAACTACTAGTTTTTTTTTTTCGCTTTGAATGTACGCTATCTATAAAAATTTGCGTGAAGATACAACATTCCAAAGTTAGTCAAACAAAGGCCCATATTATATGCTCTCTTTCACAAATTCTGTTCTGAGAGAGAATCCAATTTGGTCAGAGCTCATCAAAACATGCATTGTATATATCTCCACTCCAAAAAGGGAAAGCATAAACACCAAAGAATTCCCATTCCCCAAAATGGCATGACTGGTTTGTGAGCCTTGTCGAGATATTCTAGGGTTACTCGTTGTGTCACTCACTGCTCTTGGGAGGGAGATGTGGGGTGTCAGCAAGTGTTATATTGAAGGGAATTGTTTTATGGAAATGAATATGTAACTATAGCAATCCACTACTCCATGTCTATGTGTTTTCCCACTTTTAAATATTGCCCCGTTTGGTACATTCACTCAAACACATATTTTCAGTTTTTAAATGACATTACATGTATTTCTACACATTTTTTCACCTACACGTATTTCTACACATATTTTCAAACACATGTTTTCAGTTTTTAAGTGCATGTACCAAACACCCTATGATAATGTGACAGGCAAGAATAAACAAGGATAAGGATTGTGTGTTGAAGGATGCTTTGTATCTAACCTAAATTTTCCATGCTTCTTCGCAAGTTGCAATGTATGATCATAATTCCTGACATAAGTGAAAGGCAATACCTCTCTCTCTCTCTCTCTCTCTCTCTCTCTCGGATTGAGAAACTTATGGCTAATATCTCTAGTGGAACATGATAGTGTCATACAGATGGGTTTCAGAATCTTATGACCTACACTATACACCAATGAAGGTATACATATGGACATGGGCCACTGCATGACACTTTTTAGAGCAGATTCGACAAAGTTGTGTTTGGATACTTGAAAATAGATTTGAATTTGAATTTTAAATTAATGAATTTGAGATGTATGAATTCTGAATATGTAATATTAAATTTATTGTTTGAATCTTTTCATACAATGAAGGATTTGAAATTCTAAATTCTTAACTTTATTATTTATATATACTTTAAAATCGTTTATAAATTTGAATTTGAAATTATCTCTTTTCCAAATTAAATTATTAAAATACTATCAAAATTTTCAAAATTCTTCCCTAAAACCTTGAAAATAACAAAATATCCTTAAATTGTATTAAATGACAAAAACAGCCCAAAAATGCCTAAAATAGCAAAGTACCTCTAAAATATTTGATATTAACAAAATACCATCAAAATCTCTATGATCATCCTAAAATTGAGCATGCTGAATGCAACTAAATTCTAGCCATGTGATTGGCTAAGCTCGAATGATGCTTGGTGTGAGCTCATACTAGATGTGGAACTAAGAGTATTCCATTAACTCAAGGGTGAGGGTAGAGAATGGAAGTCGCTATCAGTTTTAGGTCTAGAAACCACTCTTGATCCTACACAAAACTTTAACATTACTAGACTATATGTGCAGAGTAAGGGTGCACACATGGGAATGTGTTAGGCACCTAAGTCTACCTGATTAAATGGATCAACCTCCACTTTGTACCTCCTATCCATAATTTAGTAAGGGTTTCCCTAAGTGGGATCCCTTCTAAGCATGCAAATTATCTTAAGAAAATGTTGATCAAAATAAGCATACATGAGCACAATTCTTTCCAAGCATGAGGTGAGGTGCCCTATCTCTAGGGCTTAACCTAGTCACATGTTTCTAACAAGAGTCAAGAAAACAAGAATTTTCAAGTTTTTTGGAAAACACTTCATACACAAGTTAGGTGTTGTGTACACACCCATGTTAGGAAACTTTAAACTTGACTAGTCCCGTTGGTCTATGGGCTATATTATTCCACCAAAAAGAAGCACACCCACATTAGGAAACTTTAGATTAAAAAATCAACAACCTTAGTGAGAGTTTCAACCAAAATATCAACTTTTAAAACTAATGAGGGCTTAAAGAAACTTCTTCTCTTTTTTAGACAAAAACTCTCTTGAGTGCTTGATTGTTATCTTTTTCACTCAACCAACCCTGCATATGTATGGTCAAGCATGTATACACAAAACTGAACTATTCATAAGCAAATTTGAGGTTTATGAAATTGCATTTGACATTTTCTTGTTATTTTTGGCCAAATTTGCCTATTTTGTCGTCATTTTGTATTAAGGACTCAAGTTATACAAAATGGGGGGTTTCTACAACCCCAAAAAAACCAATGTTAGGTTATAGATTGACCCAGTTAATTAATTCAATTACCTAAATTGATTAATTAGTCAAACTACATGCAAATTAGTGGAGGCACAATCAAATCACTAAACTAAATTAAATACAACTGGAAAATAAATTTGACACGACAATTTGATCATGATAGGGAAAATCTTCGCAAACAAAAATCCTACCAGATGAATTTTAGGTCACCACTCTTGTATAATCCACTAATTAAAATCAAGCGGTTACAAGTATAAGGAATCTTACGCCATTGTCCTAGCCCAAAATACCAACCTATGGTTGAATGTACTGATATATACCAGTATCAGTTCCAATACCTAATTAGAGTTATTCTTGTAGAGACTTCTGCTTTGCACAGATCCCAATATATGACTAACAACACAACTTGATGTTGTATAATGCAGAATTCTTCAATCCACGCTTGTAGATCTGGAAGTAGCTTGGTACATAACCCTAAAGTGCAAAAAAAGTCGCAAAAGTTCCGATAAAGCATGTATCTCAATTTTTGTGTTTATGTGTTTATGATGATGACTATAAAAGATAGTTTTTATATGCTCTAGAAACTTAGTGCATGAAACCCTAGAAAAACCTTATCATCATGGCCCGAAAACTAATCTTGGAATTCAAAATACCCGAGGTTCGATAGATCAAGAGGTATTGAGCTATCTATCAAGGTTCATTAAATCTAGATAGATTGACTGTTACGAGGAGGTATTGAGATGTGCAATTCTAGCTTTTCTTGAGTAGTTTTTTAAGTGTTCTTGTATCTTCAATAATACCACTTGTATATTTACTTCATGATTTTTTGTTGAACACACTAAAAACTAAGACCTAATTACAAGTAAAATGTGTTTGTCTTAGGATATACCGATTACATAAAAATATGACCCCAACAGCCAAAATACCCCTCTAACCTATAAAATGATCAAAATAACTTAAAAACCTCTAAAATAATAAACATATCTTTGAAACCTTTAAAATGACAAAATCACCTTAGAAGCTTCCAAAATGTTAGAAATACCTCTAAAATATTTAAATTACAAAAATATCCTTAAAAGCTCCAAAATGACTGAAAAAACCCTGAACTATACAATGACCAAAATAACATTGAAACCTCTCTAATGATCAAACTATCCCAAAAAAATCTTCAACATGAGCAAAATACCCATAAAACTACCAAAGTGATAAAAATATCTCAAAAACCATCAAAATGTGAGAAAAATACGAAACCTCTAAAATCATCACAATATGCCACAAAATTGGGAATTCACCCTATAAATTTTAAAGGTTGTAAAAAAGTGAGTTCCTAGACCCTTAAAGCAATTCACGAACTCTGGAACTCACAAACCCGAACAATGGTCAACTTTTAAACCAACTCAATCGGAGGCGGAGCTAGGGGGGGCCCCTGCCCCCCCTGGCCCACCCCAAAAAAAAATTGTTTTGATTTTTGATACTATCATTTTTATTTTTAGTTTTTAAGGTGAGAACAGTTGTTGGGGTTTTTTTTTTTTTTTTTTTTTTTTTTAATTGACTTGTTTTGGTTGCTGATGAAGTTGTGAAAAATGAAATATATGTATATATATATATATATATATATATTTTATACTTGTTTTCCTAATCATTAATGGAATGAAATCACCTTAGCTACTTAACATATTTGTTGTTTCTATTTTTTTTTTCTTTTTAAATACATAATATGTACATAAAATGCATACATCTTATACAAGTTTTGCCCCCCCTCGACTCAAATTCTAGCTCCACCACTGAACTCAATCCATGTCTAACACACTACAACAACTCTTTGATGTAGTAGTCTTGGTACAATGTCTTTGCAAGAACACGTGATCTTTAATAGATACTAGAGACGTACCTTGGTACAAAACCTTTGTTGCACAGTTGTCGCAGCAGCTTCTTCGACTTTCACAGTGTTCTCTCTTATGTTATGATGCTTTAAAGAGGGCATTAAATTTGTGTTGAAACCCTAGTTCACGGGTTCCTAAGTCATTTTGTTGTCATGGGCCGCGAACTAAAAAGTCTATTTTTTGAAGCTTTACTTAACCTTGATTGATTGAACTGCAGTTGAGGCTGTTGAATTTCACTTTCTTGAGGTTGCTTGGTCATTATTGACCGGTTGACTGAATAAGTTGAGGTTTACTTAACCTTGATTGATTGAGCTGCGATCAAGGCTGCTAAACTTCACTTTTTTTTGGCAGATTCTTAAGTTGTTTTCTTGTATCTTTAATGTAGAACTGTAAGCACATTCTAAGACACTAACACTTACAATTCAATTACATGAAAAAAAGATACAATTGACCCAAACAAACCCAACACGTGTTTGTACAATACACATTTGTACATCACGTTGAACTTCAGTGGTAGAAGATAGTTCATTATTCCTAGGGTGAAAGATCTATCCATCTTTTGAACAACCTCCTCCCCCTTCGCTACTAGTGCTTTTCCCTTTTATGGCATTCATTCATAATTCTATCAAGCTTTGATTTCACTTCCTTAAGCTATTCATCCTAGTGTGTGGGTACTTCTGTCTCCTCAGCATGATGAATCCTCATACTCCACTAGGGTGATTATCACCGCCCTTTTTCCAGGTGATGTCTCATCCAGCTCTCAGTGTCATCATGCCGATTGGGTCTTATTTGCTCTTCTTTTGCTCCCTGTTTCACTCCTTTTTATGGTAGAATGCCATGGGGACGAAAGCGTTATACAAAAATATTTTAGTTTGACTAAACTTTAAAACATCTCTTCATTGTAGTTTTATTTTTATTATTCCACGTTTTATTACTATTATTTGTAATACAAATATCAAAACCAATATTTTCAATTCCATGCTTTAATATTTGTTTTAAACATAAACAATTTCATATTTTCATTTATAGTCTTGAATTTTCTTTGAACAGTTAATAATTTCTAAAAATTCGGATGTCATCTTCTCTTCTTATCAAAATGGGATTATCACTCTTAATAGAGATTATTAAACTTCATTATTATCATCCTTCTAATTCAAATCGGATTTTAAAACAAACAAATAAATCACTCAACATATCCCCACATCGGCTGGGCTCAACAAATATTATACATCCCATTATGAGGTCCATTTTCAAGGGTATATGAAATTAAGGTTTTTCTTTTTCTTTATTATATATGAGAAAAATTATGTTTTGATAGTCTATTGGAGTCATATTTAAATTGTTCAAACCATATTAAAACTTCGTATTGATTTCTCTCGTGTACATGGGTACCGAACTAGATTAGAAAAACGATAGAACTTGTTTTATCTTTATGCGAATGTTTTACATAGATGCTAAACTAAATAAGAACCATATTTTTTTTTTTTTTGGGATGAGAGAACTAGATAAGAACTTGTTTCGTGTTTATTTGAATATTCTAGTAGTATGCTAACCTACTGTTGTATGCCTAAATTTTTATTTTTTTTAATTCTATATATAATTGAGAGAGAGAATTTGAACACTCGACATTTATGTTAGAAACATTAAAAATGCTAATTAAACTACAAAGTTATTTAGTGTAACTGTGGAAGTTTACGTATTTGATTTTTCTATAATAACTTAAAATTTGTATGAATTACAACTTTATTGCATGTATCATAACAATATAAATAAGCTGATAAATTCAACGCTGTAATCATATATAACCAACTTGCAGTTGGTTCTTCATCCAGTAACCTAATTAGTTCATACCCTTGGCAAAGAAAGAAAAAAAAAAAACAAATTAGTTCATACCCGAAATATATTAATATGCCATAAATTATTCAATGGAGCATACTGTTCTTAGCTGGGTCTAAGAGTTTGCCTTCAATTGGAGTTGTCTTCAGTTTATGTGGCATGGATACATGGACAGCACATTATTTAAAGAAAAAAATAAAATGGTTGACTATGAACATATATATCGTTGAATTTTTTTTGAAAATGACAACCTTATTTGTAATGGAACCCTGTTCATCATGTTGCCACACAATAAAGAAATTCTGTTTGGCTGGCTCTCAGAGAGAGAGAGAGAGAGAGAGAGAGAGAGAGAGAGAGAGAGAGAGAGTCATTGGCATTGTCTGATCCTATTATTGGTGTTTGATTATAGGAGAATTGTTATGTCACAGTGGCAAATATACACAGACAATACTTACAAAGTTAGGACACTTGTTCGAAAATTGTGAACACATGCTATCAACCTGAAGGTTGGTTAGATATAATTTGAGGCCTAATGCAACTGTGTTAAGTGGAACCGTTTTGAAAAAATAAATAAATATCATTTAAATATTTTTTTATTTAATTTTTTATAATATACTTAATTTTTTTTAATTCATTCTTCTTGCTTTTTGATAAGAAAAATTACTAATAATTTTTTTAAAATTAAGTTTTTCTAAGATTTACTTTTCATTTGGTAATATGTCTAACCCATTTAATCTTCTTGTGATATAATTTATTATAATTATAATTTTATCATTTTCAATTTCTAAAATTATTTTTCACAAAAACAATGGTAACAAGTATTGTAAGTAAAATTCTATAATACATGTATTTGAAAAAATAATTGTCTTTTAAATAATCAAGAATTTTTATATTACAAGTTTGAACATCATTATGATTGTTTTCATTGTTATCTTTTTGTTGTATTATTTCATTATATTCTAACTACTTTTTTTATATAAATTTTCATTAATTTGTGAAACTTTAAGTAATGTTACAGCACTCAATATTTTTTAATTGGATATGAATTTTGACAAATCTATCGTCTAAAGTGATCAAAGATCAATAGTTATGTCATTAATCAATTGTTTAAATTCAATTTTTGTAATTTAAAATAATGTATAAATGTTGAGTTTATGGATCAAATGGTACATCACATCTGATTGGTATGGCAATTGACATGCATATTAAGAACATATAGAATATGTAATGCAACGATGAAATTTACAAAATATGAATTCAATAACAGGTTAATGAGTAATGTAACATTGCTTAGAATTATACCAAATGTAACTTGAACTCAACCCATATATATAATAAAAGCAAGAGATCCAATGTGAGATTCAACACTTTCTATTTTTCTTAAGTTTACCATGTCCAAATGGATATTTCCAGTAAAGAATTCTATTATATAATCTAATTTATCAAAGGAGCTACTACAACTACATTTAATAACATAATCACTTAACAACCTCAATTTGCCAAAATAAAAAATAATTTAATACATAACTTGATGATTGACACTAACCAAATCAAGATTAATTTTATATATAAATCAAATACCATGGGTTTATGTATAAAATTTAACCCAAAAAAAGATAAATTTGTATCATTTTATTTTTTAAAATGAGTTTTAATTTACCTTGTGTAATGCGATACATAGTGAAAGAAAGTTGAAATATAATTTCCAAATTTGATTTTGGTGTTGAGAGAGAGATTTTTTGGTGTGTGATAATATACTACGAGAGAGAGAGAGAGAGAGAGAGAGAGAGAGAGAGAGAGAGAGAGAGAGAGAGAGAGAGAGAGAGAGAGAGAGAGAGAGAGAGATTTTTTGGTGTGTGATAATATACTACGAGAGAGAGAGAGAGAGAGAGAGAGAGAGAGACTTTAAAAATCAAAAAATCAAAATCTGAAATGGTTATGGGAAATTGATCATTAATGATGATTCAATATACTCACATAATTTTTTTTCCTTTTGTTAAATAAATTAAGATTCAAAATGAGTTAGCTTTCTATTATTTCACAATTTTTGGGCCTTCCTAGAGTGAGGAGCTCACTTCTAAATAAAAATAATTAATTACAAATTTAAAAATGTAGGAACCTATTTTTTATTGGGACCGTAGGCGATTGTATAAGTAGGGGTGGAAATTCATATTCGCAGGTCAGTTCTAGGTTAGGGTTTGTGTCGAGCCATAAGTATTCGGTTATATGGGTTGACTCGAACCTGACTTGTTTAATAAATGTATCAAGAATCATCATCCCTAACATGATATGTTTATGAAACAGGTTGACCCAACACGATACATTTAGCTCGTTTAATTAACATCATGTAAAAGTCAATACAAATGACCCGTTTAATAATTTGTTTTGATTTATAAGTAATACCTGACCTGAATAACCTGTTATCAATTCTCATATATCTAAAATTAAAAGAAAACTACAACCATAAATATAGTAACAAACATATAATTACAACCATAACCTAAGCAATAATAACAAAAAAATTAAGGACAAAAACTAATTCTTTATAAGCTAAATGGGTTAAACAGGTTCTCATGTTAAACTTGAACACGACTCGTTTATTAAACGGGTCAATCACGTTAACCCAAATATGACCTAAACTTGTTTAATCTCAACCCATGACCTATTTATAAATGGGTTAGTAGTATTGGGTTCGCTAGTAAGGACAGAGCCAGAACTAGAAATTGGGGGGATGGCTTTACTACTGATTACATGCAACTACTCTAGCCTCTAGCTCTGTTACTTAACTGTTAAGAGTTTTTTTTTTTTTAAATTAATTAATTAATTATTTTTGTTTTTTATGTGTGCATTTGCTATTGAGTAAGGATAAAATTATTTTGTTTAAAATTTTTTGAAGGACTGAATTGTTTGTTTTGATTAAAATTAGTTGATTGAGCTTAATTGTTTTTAAGCTATTATTGTTAATTTTTGTTGTTGAACTAATTTTTTTGGGCTTGTATATTTTTTTTAGATTTTAGGTTTATAAATTTTTTTATGCCCTTTAAAATGAGGAAAATGCTAGAGTTACAAATGAGCTCAAATGCAAACTAATAAGAATTTACTACAGTTTGTAAAATATTGTAAAAAAGTTTGTGACTATAGTATTACTCTTAAAAAAATTAATGAGATTATTAAGGGAGACAAAGTGTAATTTTATAGAATAAAATTACTAAAATTTATACCTATATATATATACTAATATTTTTTTACAAAAAAAAAAAAATTAGGGAAGGCCATTGCCTCCTATGGTCAAAGTCTCCCTCCATCCATGTTTGCTGGTATGTCAAATTTTACTACCCCAGGTATAAGTAGAATTGACCGAGGGCCGACGGTGTCCACACTTTATATATGAGTGTTGCGTAGGAGTATGGGAGAAAATCAGGGTCTTGATTATAATTATTACCCATTGTGATAGACTAGATACAAAACTAGAAAAAGTATACAAATTTAGTGATGAAATCCCACTCACGGTCTTACTTGTCACTTCTCACTCATGGTTCACTTGTCTTTGTGATGGCGACTGCCCAACCATGCATTCATCCACTGTATTACCTATCATGTGGTTGGGCTTCAATTCAAGTGGGGATGGATATAAAGCTGCCTGCCGTAAAAAACAACTCCAAAGATGTCTCCCCTTTGTTCCTTCAAGACTTATTGTCCATTAGACCTTCAATTTTGTGAGTGTTTGAACCACTTGAATCTTTACCTAATCATGGCAAGCTACACTGTACCGTGTCTGTGGGTGTGTTATATGTACACCATGATAAAAAAAAAGGTCAACAAGAAGTGAATCACAACAACTTAATTACTTGTGTGATCATGGCAATATTATTATGACTTAACAATATGATCCTAAAAGATTACAGAAATCCTAATGCACATAGCCCATATCAAATAAAGCTGCTACAAAGATCAGCGAAGATGAAATCATTGGTAGTAGATATAGACCTTAGAGTACACTGCAATTGCTGAATTATTCAACCCCAGTACCACCTAAAAAAAAAAAAATGATACCATATTTTCCTTTTGTGCGTACGACAGATGATTTTACTAGTGAAAGATACAATTCCCTGGCATTTGTTTCAGAGGATAAGTTAGTGCTCTACCATATGCTGTATGCACGATTGTAGTGAAGGAGTACTACACTACACCTTACAGTACGTACACTGATGGTGCTGAATGTTCAACACCAATACTACTGAAAGAAAAAAAAAATCTGAAGCCATTTTGTGTGCTGTGTGTGTGTGTGTGTTAAGCTGGTTTGGACTACGCTCAGACCACAAGAACCATATAGCTTATACAAAGTACTAGGAGTTTTTACTTGGAAAAGACACAATTGCCCACCAGTCCGCCTTTCACTAGCTAGGATATATGGTAAACTGAAGGAGTACTAGAAGTTTATATGGTCCCCTGGCTGAATGTGAATGACATGCATTCTTTTTCTTTTGTTGATAAACCTCCAAATAGTACCCTTAGCTAGCAACTTTATTTTAACCATCAATGGAGATTTTATCCTCGGTATTATACCTTATTATTATAAAGGCAGATGCTATTCCTGACATTACATATCCTTCAGTTATTATATAAAATAAAATAAAAATCACCTACACATGTGATTATAGTATGCATGGTTTACATGAAGAGGGTACGTTTAGGGTTGTTAGGCAGTTACAAGTAGACGTCCTTCTGGAAAATTTTAATCTCGTGAGCAACAGTTACAGGTAGAGATCACATGAAACAGTAATTTGATTTGTAGCATATCACATATTTTTTACCATTCTTTTCTTAGAAGACTAGTATAGTATATAGTATATATCCAACTACTAATCTTTTCAGCAGCTAGGTGTGTACACTTTTTTCTCCTATAAATACAGGCCGTTGGTAGTCTATTATAGACCATCCTCCAACTACTTATGAGTCTTTCTCACCCTCTCTCTCTCTCTCTCTCTCTATCCTTCCTTTTATAGCAACTATGTTTTCTTTTTAATACTCAAAAAAGACCTATAGGGTATAGAGGACAAGGGGGGAAGAGGAGGCACTGGTGATGTTGTTGACAGAAGATAGAGAGCACAGATGATGATGTGCATGGTTGCATCTCACTCCTTTGTGCTCTCTGTGCTTCTGTCATCACCTTCAGCCCCTCACCCCTCTCCCCTCCTTATTTACTCTTTTCTTTTTTCTTTTTTCATTTTTTTTTTTCATTAATTCATTAGTTATCGTAGTAACAACGAGAGAGAAAAAATTTGAATAACACCGGGAGATATCAACCATTTGAGTTTCTAAGCTCTTGACGCTCATTCACTACTTAATTACTGCATTTCTTTAGTCCTATTTTTATTTCACCCTCATATGTATGAAGTGATTGACTTGAATTATTCATCCAAAAGGAAATGGTTTACCTGATTTTACTTTGTATTATGCACAATCATATATCTATTTATTCTTCCTCCAGCATTCTTTTCGTCAATCATGTTCCCAATTTTCTTTTTTATTCTTTTGTAATATACATACCCCAATAATGATAACAATTTTCAGATATGTGCTAGTAGTCTTATTGCTATGTTTTGCAGTTTGGATCAGGAAGGGAAGAGAAACACTATGGAAGATGGGTAAGGTTGCAAATGATGAAAGGTCTAATTCTGTTTGGTATCATGCCCTTTTCCTTTGGCAAACCAATTTCATAGGTGCCAATTGCATGATGGAATCTTCCATGTGGTTTGTTCAAGTGTCATTTATTTCTTTCATCTCAAAGTGCTAAAATTGGGTCATTTAGAACTCCTTGTACTTTATCTTAGTTGAAACTCTTACACTAATCTTGAGAAGTGATGATAGGTTCAAACCCCATTTAATGTGGATTTATATCAGAAAATTAATCTGGAGAAGTGATGATAGGTTCAAACCCCATTTATGAAGGGAAGTGCCTTTCTTTTCTACTCCAAGAAGAGAGGAAGTCTGACAGAATTCTGATTCTATGCTTTAAAGTGATTCCTAAAGGAGGAGGTACCACTTGCAAGGGGGAGAAGGGCCATTTTGGGTCATTTTGCATCTTGAAATTTGTGGAGAAGGGAAATCTACAAAGAAGATCAAGAAATATATGGCTGTGTCTAGCTGACCATAACCAAATTAAGCCTCAATCAATATCATTAGGAATTATATTTCTTAAAGATGCTTGTTTGCAATTTCATATATTATGCTTTTCAAGAATAAGTTACACCTTTTATTCAAAATATGGTTCTGACTTGAGTTCGCCAAAAACACCAGAATGTTTTATTCGAAATTTTTTATCATATAGAGAGCACCGTTATGTCTACGAAAGTTCCTAAAAGTTTGTCTTTTGTCATTCTTGTGAGTTCCTATATTCGATTCCTTGAGACCTTTGATTATAAACCTAAGATGGAGTTAAGGATTGTGCTGAATACAAAATCTTCTGGAAATTCTAATACTTCAGGAAAGTTTTGCATTCTGTTATAATATCATACTTGCAAGGCATTTATTGACCAAACCAAACTTCACCAATCATTTTCACTCTATCTTTGCTTAGTCAATTCCATCTGGTACTATCCTCAGGATGAGATGCACCTCTAGATATTTTCATTTAACACATTTAATGTCTTTAAGCATATTTTGCTTTCTTAAATTAGAGAAAGAGATTATGATCCCTCACAAATGTCTTTCAGTCACATTGTTAGAATAATGATTAAGTAATAAAAATTCATTATTTCCATCAACTTAAGGCTTTCATACAAGTGCTAATTTTTCATACACAACAAAGCATTGAGATCTTTAGCATTGAGTTAGATAGGTAGTTAGTGGAAATGATGTCGCGGAAGTCTAAAGAAAGCACACACAATACTCTCTTGATGGAACAGAAACTAAACCGTTAGTTCCTGGTAGTAAACCTCGAATCCACGAGGGGTTTCCCTGAATCCACAAGGAAAATAAAACTGAAATTCACCAAAAGAAAATTTAACAAAACGTTTGTGTTTATTGATAATAATCTCTGAAAAACGTTTACAGACTTAGGAGCCTATTTAAGGGCTCCTTAAAACTTGACAAATAACAAAATATAATCTAAAATAACTCCTTATTGATACCTAACTATAACAGGAATCAAATTTGACCTAAAAAACAATAAATACACCTAAAAATAAGGAAATAAATCACCTAAACCTAAAATAACGTTTTTTTACATAAAATACCAAAAATAATAAATTACAATAATTAAATAGTAAATTGTGTCCTACATCAGACCCCTCCACTTGAAATAAACTCGTCCTCGAGTTCATCTTTGAAATCTGAAATCTCCCATGCCAAGAGAACAAATACTTTGAATACTTCATCTTCCTTGTCTTCTTGCCAAACTTGAAAGTCATCAATTGAGCAACTTGAACTTCTTGTCCCTTGATCTTCATGCAATTAACAATATTCAACAAATAGGAGTCAATAATCACATCAAATCTTTCCACCCCGATAAAATCAATAAACTTTGTTTCGGTGTCTCCCACCAAAAAAATAGGAACTTGAACGTTGCAATCATCAAACTTGACTTCATTGAGATTGTTGACAACTTCCTCTATAATTTCATTTTTAATGGTCTCTACTATCTCGTTCTCAAGATCTTTCTCTATAATAGGGTCTTCATTAATCTCCTCCACAATCTTGATTTCAAATTCTTCTTCCATAGTAAGACCTTCATTAATTTCCTCATAAATCTCTATATTTTCTTCTTTGACTTCTACATATTTTTCAAGATCAATATTTTCTTCAACATTCAATTCTTCCTTTAATGGTGGAATATTTGGCTCTTCAAAATAACTCAAGTATGAACTTCTTGGCCAATAATAATCTTGTATTGTATACGACAAGATTTCTTCACAATCCAAAGGATAAAATTTGATAGCAAGCATCTTTTTTATTCTTGGCCATGATCAAATTTTGTCTCTACCTTGTCGGATTCTATTAGATTGTACTCGTTCCCACCAACATAAGGCATACTTACTAAGTTTATACAAAGCAAGTCCAACTTTTCTCTCATAACAAATATTCTCATAGTCAAATAAATCGTCTAGAAAAAGTAACCAATCAAGAAAATATTCTTTTAAAAAATAACCATTAAAACTTGCAATTCTCTTATAAGGTTTATATGAAATTTGCTTACCAATAGGTTGCCCGTGAGTTATGTCTCCGCTGCAGTTATCCCTATTGTTTCCATTCTTCAACGGCACCATCCTAGCATAGATATTTGTGAGTGCTTGTTGTACGTCACATAATACTTGCTAAGTTATTCGTCGTTGTTGTAGTGGTGGTTACCGTCTCGCCAGTTAGCAATTAGACCAGGATAAGTCAAGGCTCTAATACCAACTGATGTCGCGGAAGTCTAAAGAAAGCACACGCGATGCTCTCTTTATGGAATAGAAACTAAACTGTTAGTTCCTAGTAGTAAACCTCGAATCCACGAGGGGTTTTCCTAAATCCACAAGGAGAATAAAACTGGAATCCATTAGAAGAAAATTTGACAAAACGTCTGTGTTTATTGATAATAGTCTCTGAAAAACGTTTACAGACTTAGGGGCCTATTTAAGGGTTCCTTAAAACTTGACAGACAAGAAAATATAATTTAAAATAACTCCTAATTGATACCTAACCATAACAGGAATCAAATTTGACCTAAAAAACAATAAATGCACCTAAAAATAAGGAAATAAATCACCTAAACCTAAAATAACGTTTTTTTACATAAAAATACCAAAAATAATAAATTACAATAATTAAATAGTAAATTGTGTCCTACGTCAGGAAACCTTAGTAGAGCAAAAGGACAATATATAGGTCAATCCAAATGACATTTTCATTAAAAATTTTAACTAGTTGGTGATCATGAATATTGTAAGCAATGCATGAATGGATAATTTACAGACCACTTGAAACATTTTCTCTTAAGCATGTGGTTTGGTTTTTGATGATATAACATCTTCAAGAGTTTACTACCTAGCTTCTTTTCAAAATTGAAACGGCTAAACCATTATTAACTAGTGATATCAATAACAAACATGACATTGTTTTTGAAAGAGAAGAGGCTGAAGTAATTTAAAATCAAATGTTTTGATTAAGAAGGTTGTTAATGCATACAACTAGGGGTATCACCAAACCGCACAAACCACAAAAAACGCACCAAAACAGCTTGTAAAATGGCATAATCGCACTGCACCACATGTAACAATGCACTACACCGCACCACATGGTGCAATGCGGTTTGCGGTTTCATAATAAGAAAACTCCACAAATCGCACCGCATTGCACCCTCTCTATATATTAATATAGTTATTTATTTTTAATATTAAATATATTATTAATAGTTTAATAACCCTAATTTTCAAAAAAAAAAAAATTGATAACCCTGGCAAGTGTTAACTAGGATAGCCAGTCCAAAATAAAGAAAAACTAGTTCAATAATTTAAAACTTGGCCCAAAATAAAGGGAAAAATTAATTTTTGATTAAGTAGAAAAAGCCAAAAATTTGAAATATATACTGATTTCAAACCGTTCAAACCACATCTTATACATAGTACCGCACATGTGACTGCAAAAAAGAGATGTGGTTATGATTTTGGCTAAAGTCTAAACCACACTGCATCACATCACATTGCACTACACATGTGGCCGCAAAAATAAGGAGCGATGTAGTTATGATTTTAGTTAAACCGCACTACAACGTGCGATACTAAAAATGATCCAAAACCGCACCGCATTGCACCGCAAACACCCCTACATACAACACTGCTAGCATTTTAGTTTTCATTTTCTCACCTTCTTTTCATTTAAATAAATACATTTTTGATGAGAAGACATAAGCATTTAACTATCTGTGTATGCTCTTTAAAACTGTAGACCACTTTCATTAGATTGTTTCGATAATTTCCTTTGTAGCCAAAATGTACCAAGAGGGGGGAGAGAATATTGCAAGGTGGTTGTGGAATATAAATATTTTCCAAAGATAATTCGAAATATTTCTTTATAAAGTAACTTGAAACGTAGGTACTAAAAACAATTATTGGAGAACGGTTGCAATACAAGTAGTTTAATTTCTTAAATCTTGAAAGGGGGGAAAATCACTCAAATGAAGAAGTGGATCAGTTATTCTTCACTTTGTGATCTAAATGTAACCACTTTCCATGTTATACCTCTCTCTACGTAGAATTAATAGAGAATTCCTTTGAGCATCTTATCAAATTTTCCATTTAAAAAGGAAAAAATATAGAATATAATCTAATCTTGTCTACTAGGAAGCTGCATCTTTGAACTTTGAAATTCTTCAATTCTACACCATAAGTAGGATCGTATTCTAAAAGAAAAGTAATAGTCAAACAAAGTAATAGATAATAGATTTAGTTATCGCTTTGTTCCTCAACCTATTACCCCATATTTGAAAATATTTCCTAACCTTTTAAATGTGTCATTTTAATACTTAACTTTTTGTTCTTGTGCCAAAATATTCATTATTGTTAAGTGGTGAGTGGATAAGTTAGGTGACAAACAAGGAAATTAAAATAATTTGCTCATGTTGACTAGATGTTATGGAATCCATCATTGTCATCATCCCATATTGGTTAATCGCCACCTCACCACCACACATTCAATCTCTCTCTCTCTCTCTCTCTCTATGCAAATAAAAAAAAATTAAATGTGAGAAAAAATCTAAAATAAATTTAGTAGGAGAGTTTAAACGTATCAGTTGTATAGGTTTATTGTTCACACTTTATTTAATGCTCCGTTTGTTTTAGTGTATAATGCTTTGTCTAAAAACAATTTCATTGAAATTTCTTTTTTAGGAAAAATTGTTTGTTTTGAGGTGTTTAGTTGTGTTTCTAAAAATGTCCTGGAATTTTTTTTTTTTTTTGACATTTGGAAAACGAATGAAAAATCACGCTTTTCCTTTATTTTTATATAGATATGAAATAAAATTCTTTATTCATGACTTAAAAATATTAATATTAGAAAACTAAAATCCACCAAAAAATAAGCACAATTAAAATTTTTAAAAAATTACACTAATATACATAATCAAAATAAGAGTTCAATAGCAAACATAAATTTAAAAAGAAATTAATATAATCTATCAACTAAATTTACACTTTCACATGCATAATTAAAAATAATTTAAACCTAAAACATGACACTTGAAAGTTGTTTTTGCTCGACTTATAAAACTTAAGAGGCAATTCTTGAAATTTTCAGGCATATAGTGGTCATTTTAGATGTTTCAAAAGGTATTTTCATCATTTTGATGGTTTTGGGGTTATTTTTGTCATTTTAATTTTTTTATGGATATTTTAATCATATTAGAGGTTTTGAAAGTATATTTGATCATTTGTAGTATAAAAGAGTACTATAAAAAAAATTAATATAAATTATGTATTTTATAACCTTAATACGTGTACTATGAAAATTATAATTATTAAACTTGACAAATTCAGTAAATATTGACAAAAAGGTTTGATATTTTTAATCTATATTTAATCAACAATATTTAGGCACTAGACAAGTACAAAAATAAACAATAATATAAAGCTTAAGTTATTTTATTTAAACTAATAAGTTACCTTTGCGATGCAAGAATAATGTTGTAATATTTTATGTAAGACGGTTTTAGAGAATGTTATATATGTATTATAGCATAATTTTTATAGAAATTTATTAGAAATGAGTTCATTAACAATTATAAATTACACATACATATCTATTATTATTATTCAATTGAAATAATGAGAAATTAAAAAAAAAAAAAAAAAACTTTGAAGAAATATTATAGAATAAAAGTTGATATAAAATGTGTCTTTCTCTTTCTCCTTAATTTATATATATATATATATATATATATATATATCACAAACACCCACAATTAATCACATCATTTACAAAACTCATAAATCCATAACGTCTGACCTTAACATCAAAATCGTAATTGCCATAGTTATTCAATATAAAATGCAAGCCCCCCTTCCTTGGTTAGAACTAGATAGATATCATCAAAAGATTGAACATAAATGACATCATTTTTTGTCTGTGTATTTGACATAGGATGGCATAAAGGACTATGGGTAGGAATATATAAAAGGGTAGAAGTGCAAGAGGTGAAAATGATGAATTAAAATGCAAAGAGTTTTGTGTGTATGTGTGAGGGATGAAAAATCTTGAAACATTGAACCAAATGATACAAAGAATATTTATTTGTTAATTAGAAAAGTTTTGAAACACTGAATTAAATGAAACAAAAAATTCAAGATTTAATTTTTTTTTTATCTTTGATGTAGCATTTGAGAATATTCTAATTCTCTTTGCATAGAATGCGCCACTTGGTATAACTTCATGATATATATATATATATATATTGATTATAAGCATAAAGTCTAAGCACTTAAGAATAATGATATGTTTACAATATTTTCACAAAAAAATTTAGGTAATAAGTTATTATTAGTTCTAGTTTGAGCTCACTACAAAAATTACTTTGTTGTCCACCAGTAATAGCCATAAAAACCTACCACTTAAGATTTGTAATAAAAATTTTGAGAAAATTTTGTAAATATAGTATTTCTCAAGCACTAAAACCTTTTTTTTTCCCATTCTTACTTGAGAAAATTGTTGGAAAATTTTTATTTATTATAATTTTAAAAAATGTCCAATTAATTTAAGTAACTGGTATATACAACTTATAATTGAGATTGTAACTCTATTTAAATAAATATAAATAACCATATACTTTATTATAGAATTTATATATTTCATAAAATAATTTAATTTGTAGATATAATATAAGTTTTTATTGAGATTTATGGTGTCATAAGTCTAACTTTTTTTTGTTGAGAAACATGTCATAAGTCTAACTACTTTGTCATTTCATGTGTTGAAGGAAAAACAATTAATATTTTGACAGTTTTTTTTTTTTTTCATTTCTCATAAAAATTGTGTCAAAACTTTCATAAAATGGATTATTAATTAATACTCTAAGGGCACTTGTTAGCATGACTTTTTCTTAATTTTATCATGACCCAAAAATTTGTTAGCCATAAACTAGCGACAATCTGATCTATATCTAGGCAATTATATTTCCAAAAAACTAGTCATTATTGAAATCAATAGTATAACAAAGATTGACCCAATACATGGGACTTGGCACAGGTTTTCACAATGCATTAAATCTATGAATCCATACCATCCAAGGTATTGCAACTTACTCCACTCAAATTCCTTACATTTTCTTGTAATTTAAAAAAAAAAAAAATTCAAAATAACACATATCTATCAAATGCATGTCTGATGTAGGACTTAGTACATGCTTTCAACATCCTTATAATTCCCAAATCAACATTTTTTGAGGTATCACAGGTCACAATCTTCCTCACTCGAATAAATTGGGTGTTGGGCTAAAATCCTTCAAACCAAAATATCACAATAAACATATGCAATATTCATTTTGTGAGATGGTTTTAAAATTTAAAATCAATTATTATTGTCATCCAAATTTACATGACACTGTGCATATCATAGTTTAAATTTCTCGTTGTTGCCTGTGTAAGGATATGACCTAGAATTTATTTATTTATTTATTTAGTGTAGGGGGAATTTGAACTTCAAATTTTACTAATTGAGTTAACTGAAATCCATATAAAAACGAAAACTTAGATTATATACATATATATATATATATATTAAATTTATATTTTTAAAAAAATAAAACCATTAGATTATATGTTTTATATGTTCTTAATATGCAAGTCTATTTTCATACCAATTGAATGTTATTTATCATTAGAATAATAAATCCATCTTTAATGCATCATTATAAACTACAAAATTTTGAATTTAAACAATTGATTGATGGCATGACTTTTGATTTTTTATTACCTTGAAATTTTGCAAGCATAGATAATATATGTAGATAATGTAATCCAATGGAGAATATACATCAAAATTTGCATCCAATTAAAAAATATTAAGTGGTGTAACATTACTTAGAATTACATTAGGTGTAACTTGACCCAACCCATATATATATATGCATAAGTTACATCACCTAATAACTTTTTACTTAAGTCATATTTTGAAAATCTCATTATTAAATTACAGCTCTGTATGTTCTTAATATGCACTTTGAAAATCATGTCAATTGGATATTATTCACAATTTGATCCATAAATACATTTTTTATGCAAAATTATAAATTACAAAAACTTGAAATTTAATAATTAATTGATAACATAGCTATTAATCTTTTATTATCTTAAAATTTTGCAAGATATTAGAAGGAAATGTAATTCAACGATAGATTTATAAATTTTGTATCCAAGAAAAAATATTGAATTGTGTAATATTACTTAAAGTTACATTAAGTGTAACTTAAGGCTTGAAAAAAAAATGTGATATAAAACTTCTTTTTTTTTTTAGAAACGAATGTGATGTAAAACTAAATTTGTATTAGAAGATATAAAAAGTTATAATTGACAATTGTAGGAATTAATGCAGTGAGGTTGGTCTTGCTAGATTACACAACATCACAAATAAGGCAAGCATTGCACAAATGGACAAGGTTTTCCTCCAAATTGGTTTGGAGGAATTTCTTCCAACCCATTATGTGGCGATATATTAAACTATTCATATGTATTTTTGAACAAGTCACATCACTAAAAATCTAAAAGTAAATGTGAATAGTCTCTTTAACCGTCACATAGTGAGTTGAAAGAAGTTTCTCTAAACTGGTTTGAGAAAAAACTTTTTCCAACACAAGTTGACATGCTATCCACTTTAAACTTCTTTCACTTTGCTTGAAATTCATAATACTATGAGGACTTAGACTGTCAATTATTTTTACCATTTTTCTTGAATATATCCTTCTTTCTTTTTTTTCTTTTTTTATGTGTCATGATCTATTAATTGATAAAGATAGAGGTTAATGATAGTGTCTAATGGATAAGATATTTTCTTCTAAAATCCTAATCCTTATCTTTATAGCTCTTAGAGAAAAAAATTTGAAAAGATCTTCGGAAGAATTAATAGCAAGCAAGTCAAAAGACAACCCTAACTTTTCTTCCCAAAACTTCGAGTAGACAAACTCAATAGCATTTGAGCTTGCAGCTCAAAATATCAACCCTTTAAGTGGAGGTATAGTTGAGGCAGAAGGTAAAGATTCTCTCTATTGTGGGCTAGTGGGAGCAGACCACACGTGAATTTTGGCTAATAATTGAAATCGATTTGATGGTTGGTGACTCGCTTTATCTTTCATAGGAAAGAACAGAAAAAGGAAGCAATATCCCACTTAGTGTGTATGCTCTACCAGTTTAGTCGAGTAATCAATATTTCCATTTATTTTCAACTATAAAAGTCAATTCTTCTTTCAGTTTGGTCTAATGATGCTACCAAACAAAACCAACAAAAGAAAAACCCTTTAACATGAGTATATTTTGAGAATTTTTTCTTCTTCACTGATCTTAAAGTCGAATCATCCAATTTACGTGTCAATCAGTAACTAGCTAGTAGTTACAGCATTGTTCCATATATATATATATATATATATATATTTTTTTTTTTTTTTCTTTTGGATGAAACCATTGTTCCGAATTATTTTGTTTGTTAGGAGTTGACTGTTGCTGAAATGATTTCATAGATTTACTCTTTTGCTAGTGGCTGACATTTTGTATGGCCCTCCATCATATGTGATTTTATCCGACTGAGAGAACATGCATTGTACATACTGTCCATGTCGGTCCCGAATAAGGAGTCCAATTGACTCATTTTTGTATGGCTACTTATCCACCAGTTTTTTTATTTTATTTATTTGAATTCAGTGTTTGTTGATAAATTTTCATCCCTGTAAAGTTTATTAAAATCTGTCCTTATGCTTGCTCTAAGTTTTGTTAACTGAAGGAGATCTCAAGAGTGATAGTACTGAAACTCAAACAAGATGGTAAAATCAGCTCAAGTGAGAAATGAACCTGCTCAAGCGAATCAATAAATTACTAAATTTAGAAAGGTTCATGGTACTTGAAGATTTGTTAATTGAAGCTCGCTCAAGCAAGATGGTAGAACTTGCTCAAGCGAGGAATATACCTGCTCAAACGAATCAGTAAATTTAGAAAGGCTCACCTAGCTTGCTCAAGCCCTCTTGAGCAAGATCTCGAAAATCAGAAACTTGGCTTTGTTTCAACCCTAGCTTTAGCCATCACTTGGAGCACCTATCTAAAGTTTCTTGTGCTGATTTTTATAGAGATACACCCAGAGCTTGTGAGAGGAAAATCCATGCCTTTTTTCTTTGAGTTTATTGAAAAGTGTACCATCTATACTTGTGATCCAAAATGCTTGAGAGCTTGAAACCAGTCTTTTTTCAATGAGGTTCACTATAGAGAAATCTTTAAGGAGGTGTCTTAGAGTGTGACAGAAATTTTAATTGGTTTGTACACAGCAGACGTGTCATTCATGAAGAGGTTCATATGGAAGAAATTCAGAGGTTATGGAGTTGTTATGGTGACATCAACTAGATTTCTACTAAATCATAGAGTTAGTCGCAAAGGTTTTGTAAGTAGGTTGTAGACTTCTTCTATAGTGGATTGCCTTGTTGGGGTACATAACTTTTAAAGTAGTTTTTCCTTTGAATAAGCTCATCATTTGTTTTCCACTTTATAACCAAATCTTGTGTTGCTCTTTATTGATTTTATAATTCTTGCTTAATGGTTTGGTATATGCTAAACTATGTAAAGGACAATTATCTGTGTATCACATAGCAGAGGTAAATTGATAATTAATGGATATTTCCACTGTATAAGTTACATATTGGTCTAAACTAGAAATTCCAATTGGTATCAGATCAATTAGAACGCATAGGGGTCTAAAGTCTAAACTAGATTTTCAAGTGGTATATGTGCTTAGACTATGCAAACCATGCATGTGCATTTTTATGGTCTCTCATCTGTCCCCCTCGAGTGTCGTTCTCCTTAGATTCCATGTTTCACCATTGTGTTTCATTGGTTTTCAAGTTTCAAGCCTTGCACCCATTAGGATGAATTCATTTGCCATCACTATTGCTTATGTGCACGTAGGCACGTTAGGGCCTATGGTTGCACTCTTCTCACTTTAGTGATGTAACATATTGCAAAGTACTTGATGCTATGACATCACCATAAGCATGTTACACATATTTAAGCTTGAATTCGTGTTTGGTTTGTGGCTAAAGGTCATAGTACATGTCACACATTCATGCCATCCTACTAATATGCCATGCATTTGAATAGTAACTTGGTCCAGTTGCATAGTGATTACCTGTTATATTATGATACACGTAGAGCTATCACACTTTCTCTCTCATATCTTGATACTGATCGATTCCACGAATAAAGTGCTTTTAGGTAGTTCCAAAATCTGTTTTGTTAGTAATTGGGTCAAATTTGACTTGAATGGCCTATGGATCATCCACATAGGTTATCTAATAAGTGAGTTTAAATTTAACTAATCTTGATATGAGTTGTCAAGATCAATAATGGAGTCCCCATATTCCCTTAAAAGTTACCATAACTTTTGATTGAAGTTCGCGGTGTGTCTTTATGTTAAAAATTTTCCCTCTCCCTCGTATGTGTGTTTATTTCAAAAAAAAAAGAAAAAAAGAATCAATAGTGGAGTGATTTAAGATGAATGGTTGATTGTTTTTAGGGACCACTCTTCTGATAGTGAGTTTATTCCTACTTGTATTTAAATAATTCTCAGTCAGATGACAACCTATAACAGTCAAATGACAAGGGACTAAGAGATATACATACGTACAATTTTTGTTAGTGCTCTTTCAATCATGTTATCTCTCTCTCTAGGGACACCACCATGGAATTTGGAGCATACAATAGTAGAAGAGGCTCTAATAACCTCTCCTATAACAAGAGATGCTCAAACAACTAGAAACGTCTGGCAAGTGGATGATCAGAATTCTACAAAGGTATGTGAATATATGTCCCATCTAATATATTCTACATGTTTCATAATCGGTCCATTGTTGTAAAAGCGATCAATCCTCCTTTCTAAGCTAACTAGTATGAGTCACATATTTCTCTAATTCGATCAGTATCAAAGCAATTAGAACACACAGCGGTCTAAACTAGAATTTTCAAATTCTATTGCAAACCTGAGTTTAAGTGATTTTGCTACACTACTTCATAATTTGATGGTTTGGAGAAAAAATTTGTCATGCTTATAAAATTTAGCCAGTATGCATAACAGCAGTGACCATCACTGTCTTTCATTGAACTAGGGCTACCTTTCTTTCTCCCCAGAATTAGTTTGTTCAGTCAAATTAATGTAAGCAGAAGCCTGGTCAGCAAAACCAACAGGTTCTTTGCACCAAGCCTGGCCAGAAAGCAAGAGAAATTAGCTAACCTCGTTTGCCTTCTTAGCCAACTGATGGTAGATATTATTCAGTACATGTAGGCACTTATCCTTGGAGCAATTGGTGGCCATTTTTTTTTTTTTTTTTTTTTTTTTGAGAGAGAGAAAGAGAGATGATGGCAAATTGTTGGTTCTGATAAAATCGAATCATGTTGTCATAATGGTAAGTCATGGTCCCTCACTCACTGTAGATAAAATGATTGTTTTCCGACTTCAACGCTTTCCCTTACTCTTTTAATCAGTCATTGATAGACCTTTTATTTCAGCCTATTGAAAAAAATTACGTGTCAATGGTTAAGTAATTGAATAATAATAATAATACTAATAATAAAGTGAAAATCTATATTTATATGTACGATTAGCTCTCAAACATGTCATCTCTCTCAAATAGTTCCATTGGGTAAACGGGTTAATTGATGTTTCTTGTTAAATGTATGATTTGCGATTATGAGATCGTAATGTTTTAATTAGGAAACCTTTAAAAATACTTTAAGAAAATAAAATCCTAAATTTTAAAATTACCTAAAAAAATTAAAATTTAATAAAGGAAAAAATCACTAATTTTACCCTAAATCAGTCCTAATATATTATTTTGATGGATTCACAATTAACAATTCCTATATCAAAATTTTTAATGTGATATAAGAAGAAATAGTACAATTGAGTGTACGAGTTTGGATTACTTAACATTCAAGGTAAAGCGTATGATTGGCTCTTTATTTTTTTAATAATTTAATAATTACAATAGGAAAAAAAAAAAATTTAACTCTGAACGTCTTCGTAAAAAATGTTAGAGATTTCAATAAGTTGAATTGAGCTACACAGCTTTTATGAGAACCTGATGTCAAAAACTAAAAAGAGGCAGAATAATCTAAAAGTATATTCAAAATGAAAAGAAATAAATGCTTGAGTTCTCCATCGGTCCATCCCTTGAATTTGACTAGTATATTCAAAGAGAAAAAAATGCTAAATTCTCCATCGGTCCATCCCAAGCAAAGTTGATACTTGATTGATAGAGATTCCTACATAAAAGGAGATATTATTTTATTTATTTTTTTAAAAAAAAACATATGAGTGGCTAAATGATAATGTGGTTAAATCCCATACTAAGAAAAATGAATAATAAATTAATTAAACTTTACATTTGGTACACTGCATGAAGATTACGATGTGAATTGTAATTTTTATTACTAGTAATAAAGTGTGTTGTAATGTAATAACTAAATATATTTATTAGTTTGGTTTTGAGTTATAACGTTAGAATGAAACTTAACATTTATTTTAAGAAATATCTTATACAAACAATTATATCTTTTTAAAAATTGTTATTTTTAAATTTAAAAGAGATATGTGTTATTGTTTTATGGTTTTATGGTTTTTTATTATTATAATGGTTAGATGTATATGGAAAGTTTGTTTATTTGAAAATATATTAAGTTTTGAAATTACTGCACTTATTAAAGAATAGTTAATACAACATTTTAAAGAAGAATAATTATTCCTCATTTTAAAGAATAGCTATTCATAAGGAATGATTATTCCTTATAATAAAAACATAACAAAATTAAAGAATAATTAAACCATAAGAATAACTATTACATTACAATGTCTATTACAGTCTACCAAACATGTCCTTAGTTTAAGTGGCGTCACTATCATAAATTATGTTAACTGACTAATAGCAAACAATTTTTCAAAACTAAATTCGGATTTGTAATACAGATCTAAGTTACCAATTGTAGAGGATTCTAAAGAAAAAGTTTACCAATTCTAGAGAAAGGTCGGTCACCCATGTGCAAGGGCATATGCAAAGTTGTCATATTCTCATAAGATAAGATTTTCCTGCGACAAGACAAGAGCATATAAACATTCTGAATCATCCAAATTAGGCTAAAACTGACAGGTAGACATTAACACGCATTAGGGAGCATCATACAGCAGGTGGGGTACCTTATAAATATGGAAGTTCCCCAAAGCGGCCAAGTTCCTTGAACGTGTGTGTGGAAAAATTATTGTATAATCCTGGAATATTATAAATGTGTATTTTCTCATCTCACATAAATGATGAATCTTACTAATTAAATTCATAGTGAAATTCAATATTCATGTGAGGAGAGAGTAAGTATTTATTCTAAAGTATCTAATAATTTTATATATATAGTGTTATATTGTCAGTGCCTATTTTGTATTTCAGAAAGTCAGATTCTTTTTCACCGGGCAATAATGCAACATGAAGGTGTGTGGACACCGGATTTTGACCCATCAAACGCCTGACCCACTTTGCTCCCCCTCTCAAAATTACTCCAAGTAGGGAGAGAGAATCTTGGCCACCGGTGTGTATTTGTGACATTAAAGTGATGTATGTGCGATTTAATTTTAGAAGTCATCACTAACCACTGATTTTTTTAAGTGTGATTGGTTACCATCATCTAATTTATCTTAATTACATAATTAACTAAAGGTCTTCTTAAGAGCTCCTAAGTTAATAAGATAGGATAAATACCTTAGATTCAAAAGTTTCGTTACATGTGGAGAATGTGTTATGCACCCACAACGCATATCTAAATGATATTACCTCATTTTGATTTAACCTCAAAATGAGTATTTCTCTCTTCTGAGTAAATAGTAGTGTTTTCTCTAATATGGCAGCCAATCATTCTAGGAATTCAAACCTTCATAGAAGAATATATATAATAGAAGGAATTAAGCATATGAAGCTAACCAAAGAATAAGAAACACAAATAGCAATAGGGTTTGATTTACCTTTAGAATTTTTTCAACCCATCTCTTTTTGTTAAAAATATATAATGATAAGTGATAGTGAATTTTAATTTTCACATTTTATTTTGTTAGTTAGTTATGTGACAGTTTTTCATTAAAAAAAATAAAATAAAAATTTTGGAAGTAAGCCAAACCCGTAACAATATCAAGGAAGAAGGGCAAAATAGAGTTGATTGAAGAGTGCTCTTTGTGTCTAGTTGGAAGATTACTGATGGACAGAAGGCAAAGACAATGAGAACTGAAGAATATGATGCAAGCAGCATGGAAAGCAGAATCAGATCTCAGGATTGTGGAAGTGGGGAGCTATATCTACCAATTCAAATTCTTAAGTGAATATCAGATGAAGTGGGTAGAAACAAATGGTCCATGGAATTTCAAGAGAACAATCTTTTCTTCTCAAAAGGTAGGAAAGGGAAATGACAGCAAACAACATCTCATTCACTCATTCCCCACTTTGGTTGCAAATCTGGGGTTTACCGTTTGACATGATGTTGGAAGAAACAGGATAGGCAAAAATATTAGAAGTTTTGTGGCGGCGAACTCAAGATCATAGTCTATGGATCAAGAAAAATTCATGAGGATCTGAGTGAAAGTCCCTCTGGATAAGCCATTAAAGCGATGCGGAGTAGTATCAAGCCTAGAAGGAAGAAATATTTAGTCTACTTACGCAATGAGAGACTCCTATTTTTTGCCTTCTCTGTGGAGTAATAGGACATAATGATCAACATTTCACAGGGCCAACAAATGAACCCCTTCAATATGGCGATTGGTTAAGAGCCCAAAGAGGAAATAAGATGGGCTGCCAAAAGAATGGCCCAACAAAAACAACAAGGACATAGTACACATCCCAAAATCCCGTGGCAATGGGACAAAATACGGCATCAGAGGCAGCAGAAAGAGATGGCCAAAATGCTAACAGGAGGAGCCTTGAAACAAACGAGATTCCCGAAAAACAAAAGGTTAGTGAATGCTTTACGAATAATGACCATGAACAGTTAATGAGGTGTGACATTTGGGATCCATAAGTGGGCCAATGGCATAAGAAAAATGTAGAAAGCCAGGAGGTAACAAGCCCAATAAAAGCCACAAATGAACTAGCTGGAAAATAGAGTATTAAAAGAGCTGTAGAAAAGACCCAAAGCAAAAAAGGAAAATGGAAAAAATTGGTGCGAGGGCAAAAAAAAAAAGAGGCAATGGAATAGAGATGGAAACCACAGATAGCATAGTGTGGATAAAACGTAATCTCTAGGCAAATGAAGAAAATGAAGAAGAAGGAATGCAGAAAATGGCACGTGGAGGTGAGTTTGTCTCTCTTAATATAACGGTGTTAACTACTAGGCAGCACTCCCGAGAGCCATGAATTAGTTGGAAATGTCAGGGAATTGATAACCCCCGAATAGTTTGAGCATTGTGTGATTTAGTGTAATGATGGCATCCAAAGATTGTCTTCCTAATGGAGACAAAAATAGGTGTTGGAAGGATGAAAAAAAAGTTAAAGAAAAAATTGGTTTCCCAATGGCCTAATCATCCCTAATGAAGGTAAAAGTAGTGGAATATTTTTTTTATGGGTTAGAGATCTACATGTTGTAATAAAAAGTTTCTTGCAATCCTATGTTGATGCAATTGTTACAGACCAATCTTTAGATCTTAAATGGAGATTAATTAGGTTTTATGGAAGCCCAGACACAAGCTTGAGAAGATAGTCATGGAATCTACTTCGATTTTTAAATTCCCAATACCAGATACCATGAATGTGTATGGGGGATTTGATAAAATCATGTCAGCAATTGAGAAGTGTGAAGGCCTTTGAAAGTTCTCAACAACAAATTAATGGGTTTAGAAATGCAGTTAATGTATCTGACTTCCAAGACGTGGTATATGGGGCCTGACTTCACTAGGTGCAATTGAAGATCCATAGGGGAGAGAGTTTGCCTCAGATTGGATAGGAAGTTTGCTACGGTTGAATGGGTGAAGCATTATCATAACTCAAAGGGATTCAACTTTTGATCCCTGTGCTCTCTTGTTGGTAGACCAACAAGCCACCCAAATCTCAAAATGAAGTGATTCCACTTTGAAGTAGCATGGACCAAATATGAGAAAGGCAGAGAAGTCATTCAAGAAATATGGAAGAATCATTCCGAGTTGCAACGGCTTGGTAGAAGGCTTAAAAGAATATCAGGCTAGTTCAGCAAGATGGAGTCAATATAATATTGGCTATATTATGGAAAATTCCAGATAAGAAAGAGTCTACAAGCCATGGCCCAAGCAAATCGGGATGGGAGTAATGAGAAAGAAATAGACAGGCTTTACAAGGATATTAATGAGTTATCGGATGTGGAGGAAACATGGTGGCATCAAAGATCAAGGGTTTAATGGTACTAAGAAGGGGACAAAAACACCCATTATTTCCATTATTAGGCATCCTAGCGTAAGAAGAAGAATGAAATCAAAGGGTTATGGTATAAAGAACAAACTGTAAACAACCTAAAATCTGATTAACAAATATCAAAAGAATTAAAAACAACAAATATAACAATTAGATTAACTATACTAATAAACTCATGTGAATCCTATTAAACAAAGAAGAAGTTCATGGAAAGAACACTCACCTTGCTTAACATTATGAGCTTAGAGTTTTTTTAACCGAACACTCAATGCCCACAACACAAAGATTAGATTGAGAGGACAAAAATAATTGAAGAACATAATAATTGTTAGTAATCACAACTCAAGAACAAAAGGTTTTGTAAAACTAAATTAAAAACAAGTTTCTGCCTTAGTTTTGTGCTAGAAAAAAAGGTTTTGAATACTTAGAAAAACGTGCTAGCTGCTACCCTAGAGTTTTGAAAATAGAGAATAGGGTATAGAAAGCAAAGAAGCACTCTTTCTAACTCGGTTTTTTATTGGAGACAAAAGGTGAGTATTTATATGTTATAATTAGGGCTGTCAAGGCTTTTTAGAGGTCTTTGGACATTTTCAATGGTTTAAGGGCCAACCCACATCAAATAATGAGGTTTTGGGCCCCAAAATTGAAGTTCTAGAGACCTAGGAATGTGGCTACATACACATCTTTTAAGGGTGGGTACGCACCCTTGATTCATGTGTACACATGCTTCCCAATCCTAAATTTGACTACTTTGATGACCTAACTTCAAACGGCCATAACTCACTCGATATAAATCCACATTAGGAAAATTTTATGTTCAAATTGAATCTCAAGTTGTCTATTTTCCAATGAAACAAACCTCACTTAAAAATTCTTTGTGGATCAAAAGTTATGATCAAAACAGTGAACAAATGTCAATTTTTAGCATTGTTTTCAAAGAGATTTGAGCACTTTTGAATTATGATTACTTCCAAACTATTGTAAACTCTTTAATTACCCTTTGTTGACATATGTCAAGCTCATCATTGGGGCTGGAGACCAAAATTTATTAACGGGTATAAAATGATGTGTTTACACTAAGAACAAAAAGCTATCGGGTATTTTTATATGCAGAGGTAGTCAAACAATAACCCACCTATTGTTTGCTGATGGAAAAATCTTATACTGTAAAGCTTCGGGAATGGAAAGCATGGAGCTAGTAAACATCCTTCAGAATTATAAATAGATGTCGGGTCAAAAAATAAACATAGAAAAATCATCTATCTTTTTCAACCAAGATGCAGATGAAGAAACAAGAACGAAAGTAATAGAAATACTTGGCCTAATGCTAGATGTCCAACCGAAAAAAATACCTGGGTCTCCCATCCTTAATTTGTAGATCCAAGAAACAAGTTCAAAGAATGTTAATAAATATCCTAGCATATATTTAGACCCTTTAATCAAAATTTTACAGATTAAAAAAAAAAAATGGCCATTGGGCTTAAGAAGTAGTTGGCAACAGGATAATTCCTCAATTAATAGCAGACGAAGAAGACATTTGATTAATAAATTAAAGTATAACATAAGGAAAACAATTGGGATATCTGACCTTTGAAGTTGATGTGGGCTTTTCTTGCCATAATAAACAAAGGATTTGCTTTTGGCAATTCTTGTTGCAAATATGACTGAACTTGTAGTGGTATTTGTTTTCAAAGTTGATGTAGGAAATAGGAAAAAAGGCACAAAGAGTGGGAGAGAGAAGAAGGTTTTAAAAGAGGATGAAGAATGAACTCAAGTTTTTGTTGAATGAACAACTTATGCGGGACGGTGTAGAAGTTTTTTCTATATTTTTAAAGCAGGATCAGTGAAAAATTGGTAACTACTCAGGTAAAAGTGAGGCATTGCAACTATAGTGTAATTTTCTGTTTTATTGTTACAGATTAGTAGCTTTACTTTGATGAATTTTGGAACTCTAACATCAAATTGTTAATTATATGACATTAAATTGCAGATATATTGAAAGTTGAGAGAGACTTGGAGAGAGATAGTGGTTGTGTGAGGTTTTGAATAGGTTTAGAGGGACCTAGAGAGAGATGGTGGTTGTGTGAGATAAGAACAAAAAATAACACGTTTCTGGTTTGTGGGAAGGAATATGAAACATTTAAATTTTGTAACTACCCCAGAGCCAAGATGTTGTGTCTATAATAGTTTAGTTAATTGATTTTTAAGGCACATGTTATCTTTTAAAGCAGTCCATGTGGCACGATAAGGAAGGTCAACAAAAAGTCAAAGGTTTCTGTAGAAGAACGAAAGTTCAGCCCATATTAGGCCCAAGCCGAGGACTATTAGCTTGAGGTCCAACCTGGACATAATGAGCACCGAGCTGAAATACAGTCAATACACCCTTGATAACAGAATCCAAACAAATACCACTCTCCCCGAGGAGGGAAAGTAGTTCCTAGGGGAGTCCGCCAGTCGAGCACAAGATTTGGCGTCAGGCACAAGTTACTAGAAAATAATTTCAATAGTAGAGTTGTGGGTCTCACTCCTTAATATAAGATTAGACACGCTAAAACAATAGCCTTGATCCAGAAAGCCACCCAGACCCCATAGGTGAAGAGAGTCACATACATACAGAATATTCTCCCATCATGACAGGTCCACTAACAGAAGGGTATAAAAATGAAGGGGTGTGTTAGGATTAAGGGTTGGAACATTCTTTGAGGAGAGAAACATGAGAGAAATGAGAGAAATCATCAGTCATTATTGGGGAAAGGAGATTCAACTCGAAACACCTGAAGGGCACCTCGGCTATTTGAGATCCTCCTTGGGTAGTTAGTTTTCCAAAAAAAAAACACCTCACAACTATTTTTAACCACAAATCACCTGCCAAAATTCTCTTGGGACATCCTATTATGGGCTAAACCCCAAAAAAGTTACAAACTAAGTGGGGGTCCAAGCCCAACGAATCCAAAGTCGATGTGGACCACTCCACCACAATTTTACTTATAATAAATAGAGATTAGCAATGATAAGATCTGTATAATTTTAATTATTGAACAAGTATTAATTTGTTGATTTGAGCTGAGCTCTTTCTTGATATGGATGGTGAATTCAAAGTAATACATTTCGCACCAAGTAATTCTCTGCATGACTTACCAAGTGGCAAATACAAGTTTTATTTTTAATAAAAAATAAATTCATGTGAAAAATATGGGTCAACCCGACCAGCAATCCAATTGACTCGACCAGACCTGTTTGGCCACGTCCACCTGTTTGGAGATCTTCTGGAAGTCCCATTTTTGTGCTCTTCCTATCATTGAAAAGTTCTTGCAACCTACTTTCCAAAGATACCTACTTTGTTCCATTTGGTGCAGCGGTCGAAAGGATATTCTAGCGTAATGTAGGGTGGTATAGCGTAGAAATTTGCAAGGATGACTTTTTGCCTATCTTGTGCGCAATTCGGAGATGATCTTGACAAGCCATTTGTTCCAAGATGTTGACAATTGATCATACTTCATGAAAGTACCTGCTTTAAGCATCATCCATGGCCAAAAAGAAATATTTATTTTTTTGCGCAAATACACCCTAAAAAACCAATTTTGGACCTCACAAATGATTTTTTAACAATTTGTTCCAACTTAGTGAACTTACTTTATTTCCTTGCCGACTCCTATTTTGGTAAAGTAAGATGCTGTTGGAAATGTTTTAATGTATATTTTCCAAAGATGTCTACTTTATTGTCCTAATCTTCCGATTTACTAAGTTGGAGGTTTTGAAAAATGGTGGTAAAATCATGTTTATGCATAAAGTTTCCACTTTAATATTTTCCTTAAATTAATTTTATTCAAGTGGAATTTTTTTCCCTCCAAATATACCAAATCGAAGTTGACCGTGAGATCTTTCCAATGACTCCTCATTTGGACCAATTGGTGGTCGTTTTATTATAGTTCAATCAAGATTAAACTATAATAACAGTTAGCAAAAATGACTTAAGTTTTTAGGCCAAAGATTTTTGTAATATCTTGTCCGTTTTAACACAGATCTAAGCCCATATAAACTGACATTTTAAAAGGAAACTTCATGATCTTTCACATGATGACAAATTTATCACGATCAAACAATTGAAATTTTGGTCAAATCTTAATTAAATCTCGTTTAGGGTAGGTCAAATTTGGTCAAAATTAGTCAAATATTTTAAAACGGTAGATTATGTTAAAGTGAAATAGAATTTGAAGGTTGAGTGAATTTTGGGCTAATTTGACTATTGATCAACTTGGCTAGAGTGGGTCCAAATGAGGTAATCTTTGGACTTTAGGTCCTAGAACCATCAAATTAATTTATTCGCATAATTCCTTATTTTTTTTCATATCAAAAGTGCAACATGATGTGATTGTGATCTTGGAGACTGTCAATGTAGAGATAATCACATTTTTTAGAAATTTGGATATTAGAGCTAGGAATTACTTCCATCACTTTTCATTTGTTTTGCTTAGAAATATTTTCCTTCATTCTAAAATTGTTGTCACTTTGAACTTATTAAAATTTAATGTTCCAAACTTCGTTTATCATCTGATCTATATAAAAAATAAATTATAAATAAATAAATAAATAAAACCCTTTGTCATCATCTAGTTAAGGTAAATGTAAGAAGGATTTAGAAACATGTCATGATCATCATCATAATTCTTAGCTAAGAAGGCCCAAAGATTACCCAGAGAATTTCTCCTTCCTTCTCTCCTTTTATGGTTTTAAGAATAAAATAGAAGAAAGGACCACCTAAAGGAGCATGTGTGGACTACAGCAAAAAAATTTTGGAAATGCTTCAAAATTGAGGACAATGACCAACTCACGATTTTGTTCCAGTAATATATATATATATATATATATATATATATATATATATATATATATATATATATATATATATTTTTAGCAACAAACATGCACACACAAAGGGAGAGGGGATGAGATTTTCCAAGAGTAACATTAATTAACATTGAAAGAAATATTAATTTAAAACTAAGTAACAAAATAAATAAATAGTTAAACAAAAAATTAATCCCCCACAAGAACTTGTACTTTCTTGTGGATTGACCATTATGTCAAGGATGCGTGGTGTATCATTTGTAATTTATCTTCATGAGCAATTTTCGCTAACTTTTATTGGATTTGATGATGTGGCAAGTACCAACAACAACAATTGCTATAAAACATACAAACCCAAATGAGGATTAAAAAGGGGAGAGAGAGAGAGAGAGAGTTATGAGAGTATTGTAAGGTAATGTGCCTTGTTTGTAATGTTGGGCTGCTTCCTACTGCACTAGGCTCGAGTTTTCTAGATAAGGGAGTTAGAATCGATCTAACTGGAACCCACCTTGGCCAGCTTGTGCACAAACTACACAACATCTACCATGCTTTGGTTACATGTCCATAGCAAGCAGAGCTACTACAAAGAAGTTATGGCGAGCAGATATAATACGGATAACACAAGAAAATACAATCACTATTTTTAGCCACAATAAATAAAAGTGAGCAAAAAAAAACTCTCCGTATATAGAATAAGCTAAGTGGAGGATAAATAAAGTTAGCAAAATCAAAGTGTTAGTTTGCCATGCCACTGTTCCCTTAACATGAGTAATCTCAGAGAAGAAATTAATTGCTTTGAGAGAACAGGCCTAAATGGTCCATGCCCAAATACAGATCTTTTGCCTTTTATAGGGAGCAAGGTTATTAAGGGAGAGAAGAGATCAACCTATTGGTGCATGCTTGTTGTTCTAGACTCTCTGTTTTTGCTTTTCTCTTGTTGCTTCTTACTTTTATTTTCTTTTGGTTTACTTTATTTCCTTCTCAATGCTTACTTCTGGATTATGGTTTTTCCTATAAATTCCTATTACTGTAATTTTTCCTCCCCTTTTGTTCCCCCCCTCAGTGCACAGTAAGGGGTCCTTTATATAGAGCTTGCCGTGACTGGTATTTACTATTTTAGCCCTTAACTGCCTTTGTTTGGTGTGGGTGTCCTTGCCGACCACTTACTGGTCGTCAGTTGTTCAGCCACCACCACTTACCTGTACTAGCTGTGTCACTCCCCTCTGCCAGACAAAGAAGGCTATTTTGTTTGTTTGCTTGTTGTGACTTTTCTACTCGTTGTAATGTGCGTGCTCTCTCTCTCTCTCTCTCTATCCCTCATGGCATGCACCTAGTGGTTCCAACTCATCCTTACTTCTTTTGGGTGGCATATCATCCCAACATGACATTTCCCCTAAAAAAGCCTGAGCAAGAACCCAAAATAGGTTTTTTCCCTCTCTCCACCACTAGGCCATGCCCTCTCTTACCTCTGACCCATGACCCACTACTTCCTATATTGGCTGGGTACAGGCTGGTGGTGCATGAGTCTTGCACGTGCTTTACCTTCTTAGCATGCTGCTTATGCATTTGTCGTGATCTAGAGATTGGTTTATACGTTCTGGCATGCATTTTTGGCTTCTTATGGCGTGGGTTGTTTTCCGATTTGCCATTCTTTATGACTTGCTTCTTTTGGGGGTTGGGCTTTGTCAGATCATGGGCCTTCCTTCCCCTGGCCTACTTTGTATTCACTTTGTGGCCTTGTTAGCATCTCTTGCCATACCACTTCTACTATTCCTGTTGTAATGTTGTTTGACTCAATCTTGTTGGGCCTCTTTGGGCCTGCTGTTTGTTTCCCTCCCAGTGATTTAGTGTGTTCACTGGGCCTTTTGTTACATTGTTTGCGGGCTCTTGTGTCCCATTTCCCTCTTGGGCATCCTTGACCCATTTGCTTTCCTTGGGCTTCCTCGGCCCTTTTCCAATCATGTTTTCCCATGGGCCTTTACTAACTCTCTTGGGCTTCCTTGACCTAATTACTTTATACCTCATCTTTAGGGCTGATGGGTCTTCCATTAGCCCCTTACTTTCTTTGCTTGCATTACTTTGGGCCTATTGTGGCCCATTCTTGCTTTTCTACATACTGCTCATGGGTTTACTTCTTCTCTATTTCCGAGCCCATTCCAACCTGTTTACTTCCTCAGGACCCACTTTATAAGCCCGTGAGCCATTCATTCCTGCCACTTGGGTCCAATGGCTTTTTCTTACTTGCTAACTTTGTTCTGCCCGTGTGACTGGGCTTTTTCTCTTACTGGACTTGTCAAAATAAGCCTCAACAAGTATAATTATCTTTTTCTTCAATTCTTTTTTTGTATGTGATGTTGGCATATCAAACTCTGTTAAAGTTACCGAAAATGTCTCATTAAACAACTACAAGAGAGATAAGTTTCACAAAATAAACTCATTACTATTGAGCACCATGGGTAGCCCACTAACTCAATAGGTCAAGACATTGGCTGGTTTTTCCACTTATGGACACCAAGTGGGCCGGCCCATTAACCCAACTTGTTGCCTAGCCCGTTAACTAAGAATTCATAACAACATTATTTAGGGGAAAGTATGGTGGATTGAACTTCAAACATGACAGAGAAATTCTTTAAGAGAACTCCACCAGGCACTAAGATAGTTAAAGTTTATGGTGGGAATTTTTGCGTCTTGGGCTGGATTACTCCTGCTGTACCATGGCCTTGTGATTTTGGGGTAGGAGAGTCAAGACTAGCCTAACTGAAACACACCTTAGGCCATTATGTGCGTAAGTTAGGCCCTTCTTATGCTGAAACGCCTTGGGAGGAGTCTTGAACGTGTCACGTCCTCACAGCAGGAAAGACTTTCACAAAATGTTATAGTAGGAAAAACAATGCAGCTAGATTACTAAAGTATTCTTAACTAAAACACCTTCTACTAAGAACAATAATACATGAACTGCTTCACGAAGAAAATATCACAACATGATTGTAGCAAATAAAGATAATAAGAAGACGTCAGGTTAGTCATTAATCAACCAAGACAAGAGGAAAAGAAGATTAATCTACTAAAAGAATGGGCTTGACTCTTTAGCAGATTCAAGTCCAAAAAGGAACCAATCTCCAATGTAGCTAACCTCAGAGGGGAATCTTGCTGTAGAAGTTACACACTTTGGAAAAATGACCTAGATGGCTTAATCTTGGGTTCTTAATTCATTAGACTGGGCTATTGAGAGGGAGAGAAGAGGGTAGCTTACTGATGCATGCTTTTACTCCTATCACTCATACTTTTCCATTACTTTAGGTTTTCTCTATTCTTGCTTTCATTTGGGTTTTGCTCTGGTTTCTTTCTTTCTCTCTGTTTTTTCTATATCTCTTGTTTATCGTTTTTCTCTTCCTTTTTTCCTCCCCCTTTCCGTTGTGCACGTCTATGGCCTTTTATATTGCCTACCATGACAGGATTTGCCATTTTTACCCCTTAATCGCTTTTAGCCTTTTATGGGTGTCCTTCCAAGACTATCCACTGATCTGTCGACTGCTCAGCCACCACCACTACACTGTGTTGGCTGTGTCATGCCTTAACCCAGATAAAAGTGGTTTTGTTTTGTCATTTACTCCCCTTGACACTCCTATTTGGATAAGGCTAGACCTCTTCCTCACCAACCTCTATAGCATGCATCTAGTGATTCCAACTCATGTTTACCTCTTTTGGATGAGATGTCATCACAACAGAACATTTTCCCCAAAAGAGCTTGAGCGAGAACCCTAAAATAGGCTCCCCCTTCTCCCCACTACCAGACCATATCCTCTCATACCTTTGACCCGTGGCCCACTTTCCTTGTATTGGCTGAGTAAAGGTAAGTGGTGCTTAAGCCTTTGGCATGCTCCACCTCCATATGAGTCTGTTACTTTTCTGGCTCTCACACATTTACCATTGCCTCAAGGTTTGTTTGATTTTGTTGTAAGCTCTGGTGCTCGTTTAACTCTTGCGGCGTTAATGAGTCTTTGGGCTTTCATTCTTTGCATCCCATCCCATCTCCAGGTTGGGCATTGCTTGGGTATGGGCTTTCTCTTATTTAACTTGGCCCATGTCCCTTTTCATCTTGTGTCCGTGGGCTGATTGGTGTTCTTGCCATGTCATTGTACTACTCCTACTATAATAACACTTATCTTTTTGCCGGGTTGTTACCTTTGGGCTTACAGGCTGAAACACCTACCATGTTAATTTATTACCTTATTTCTTCTTTCGGTCTTTACTACCCAGCATTCCTGCTGGGCCAATCCATTTCATACCTTGGGCTTCCTTGGCCCATTTCATTCTTTAGGCATCCTTGGCCCGTTTCATCCTTTCCTACCTCTTTCATTCTTATGGGCTTTTGCTAAATTCTTTGGGCTTACCCGGCCCAATTACCGCATCATTACCTTTAGGCTTATTGCCCTTTAAGCCAACCCCATTTACTAATTCCTTTCTTTGGGCTTCCCCAACCCATTTTTACTTTCTTTCCATCTCCTACAATTCCCATGGGCCTACTTCATTCCTTGAGGCTTCCTCAACCCATTTGCTTTCTCTTAGGCCACGTATCATTTTAGTGGGCCTGTTGACCATTATTCCTGCCTTTCTAGCCCAATGGTCTTCTTTTTACAATTCTCTTTTTTTATCTTTTTTATATTGTTGGGCTGCTTCTACCATTGGGCCCTTTTTGTCAAAAATGGGCATCAACATTCAGCCCCCTAAGCATACGAATTTCTCTTGCAGTTCATATGCGAATAAAAATATCTTCTTTTTTTTTCACGGGTTTTTTGAACAATGGGCCCCACCTTATTTTCTTTCTTGCCATGAACATGGTTGTCTCTTCGAATTCCCCAATTTAGCAGTTATTCTGAAACTCAACCTCTACTTCATTAATACGATGCTTCTTTCAATGGCTAACTTGTTGCCTACTTTCACATTACTTTTATTGTCCTTAGTACTTAAACTCTTCCCTTTCCCATCATTTGTTTAGAACACTTTTCTTATTCCTTTCTCTTCACCGTGTCTTCTTTCTCAAAACCTCACCACCCATCTTCCCCGTTTAATTAGTCCGCTATGTCACTAGCAAAAGATGAAGGTTCTTCTCACCGTAAGTGGAAAGAAGTCATCGCCGATGATCCTCTTGCCAAAACCATGGGTGAAGAGACTCTCCTCTCCGAATCAGACCACTCCAAAGAGGAGGAAGGGGGTCGCAACCCAAACAGTGAGTGCCTTCCCCTCATCGATCCATGGTATGGAACTCACAGTCACTTCCCCGTGGTGCCCAATGACTATTTGCCTCTGCCATCGGGCCATGTGTGGCTCTCCATTTATTGTTGTGATACGGAGGTTTCTTGGGCCCCTTTGGCTTACTCCATTCCCAATCTTGATATATGCCAAGGGACATCGCTCCCTGTGCTTATTCTCTTGGAATTTGGGTCTGGCACTTCCTTGGGTTGGAAGGAGTGGGTGGACAAAGAGTTGTCTGATACGGGTTTCATGGTGGCGTTACAACAAGCAGGCATGTTAAAGGCCATTGTTTCATCTCGTTGCTTATCCAACTATAGGGACTTATTCAATCTCCGTCATTTGGTCCGCCGATAGTGTAGCGCCACCCATACCTTTTTTCCTTTCTTGCGGTGAGATCACCGTGACTTTGGAGGATGTGGTAAACCAGCTGTTGTTGCCTATCCTTGGTGATGTAGACCTAGGCAATATCGAGCTGTCTATCGAGAAGGAGGTCGTGAAGGCTAAGTTAAGGAAAGGGATAAGTGGAAATGCGAAGTTGTCCTATTAGGTTGAGGCTTTCTCCAAGGCTTTCGATATTGTCTTTCATGCGGACTTTGTTGCATTTTGGCTTTGTAAGTTCATCTTTGGCTCTCACCCACATTATGCTGTAAAACCTCTTTACTTTTGATTAGCCTTAAAGATTTTTGCCGAGGTGAGTCTGCCATTGGCCCCTATGTTTCTAGGTCATTTGTATGTGCAGTTGGATATTCTACAGGATGATGAGAGGCAAGCAGGTTCCTACCATGTAGTTACTACTTCTACCCATAGTACTATATTGCAATACCTACTACGGGAGCATTGTGCTAGGCGTTTGGCTAAGTGCAAGTCTGTCCGTTTTGCCAAAGAAAAGTACCGGTCTTGTCCGAAAGTTATTACTGATTTCTGTGGTCATTTCGTATTTGATTTTCCATTGGCTTACCACTGGGTTGGGTTGAAGCCGTTTGGGCATCCTACCGTTGAGTTTTTTGAATTCTTTGACAAGAGAGTTGGTTTTTGTTAAAGGGCATATAGAAATTTAGGCAATGGTTTCAAATGTACTGATTCAGTCATGGGCCCCTTTACAGACACTACTGGGACCACCACCCCGTTGATTGCCTTTGATGAGAAGGGGATCACATACTTGGCAGCCACCAATGTTGGGTGGTTGCCTTATCTGGCCGACAAGGGTATCCGTTTTGCCCATTATTATGCCAAAAGAGTGAGGAGATAGTTTAGGTTGGACCAGGACATACCCGATGATTTTACTACCATCCTAGAGTCTACTACTTCTGTCCGGCCTTTTCTACGCCTTAGTGCTTTTGAGTTTTGGAGCAAGCACTTCATGGTATTCACCATTCCGGGTTCACAGAGAGAGGGCCTTTGCACTGCTACAATGCATGGGTATTGGCAAGCTATGATGACTTCCTTTGGGCAAAAGTTATTGGGTGGTTGTGGGTTTTCCCTTATTCCTCATGAGGGTCTTCATGCCATTATTTCTGCCAACCCACGACAGTTACTCCCCACCAAGTCCATGGTGGCATATGCTACAAAATAAAGCAGGTCTGCCATATTTAAGTGGCAGGCAAAGGAGAAAGGGTGGTATCTATATGCTGGTGAGTATCTTGCAGGTTGGGAGAAGAAGCTAAAGGTGGTGAACCTTCCTACACTCGAGAAGAAGGGTTCGGTGTCTCAGACCACTAAGCCTAAATATGCCAAAAGAGAAGATGATTCTTCTAAGACCTGTTCTGACATCATTCCCTATAGGGGTGGCCGTCCTCCCATTGGCAACATAGTCCTTAAGAGCTCTTCTCCTCTATTTGCTCACATTCGTTCCAGTAGGCGTTCTACTGCAAGCAAGCCTAAGCCCTCGGTTGTAAGGCCAGCCGTGGATATTGGCCTTTGAGCCAACCCCATTTACAAATTCCTTTCTTTGGGCTTCCCTGGCCCATTTTCACTTTCTTTCCATCTCTTACAATTCTCATGGGCCTACTACTCCATTCATTGGGGCTTCCTCGACTCGTTTGCTTTCTCTCAAGCCACTTATTATTTTAGTGGGCCTGTTGACCATTAATCATGCCATTCTAGCCCAATGGTCTTCATTTTATTCTCTTTTTCTATCTTTTTAATATTGTTGGGCTTCTTCTATCATTGGGCTCTTTTTGTCAAAAATGGGCATCAACAAAGTGATTGTGTTAAATTTTGTTTACCAAATATATATATATATATATATATATATATATATATATATATATATATATATATATATATATATATATATATATATATATCTAGTAGTCTAGCAATTGGACATTTTTTATTAAAAGATTATAATAATAATAAAAAACTCATTTAAAGCCTTAATAAATAAATTTTGAATTCTTTGATTCTTTTCTTAAAATAATAATTTGATTATTCACTTTAAAAAATGATTATTTCCTTGTAAAAAAATAATAAAATAAGATATTAATACAAGCCTATAAATAAGCCATTAGGCCAACTTAGTAGCCTAGCTCGCTAAAGTCAAAATGGCCATTGCCCATGGGCAAGGTCATAGCCTAGGGTTTTTCCTTTAGGCCCAACTTGGCCCAGCTTGTTGACTAGCCAACAGCCTGCTATGCCTAGCCCATTTGGCCCATGGGCCAAGAAAAAACAAGCTAAGCTAGCCCAACCTAGCCCATTGACGACCCTTAAAGATGGGTGGTATGTGTAATTTATCTTTCTTTTTTTTTTTTTGGAAATAAAATAAATAAATAAATAAACTTCTTGTTTTAATAATTCGATAGTTGGAGGTAAAGGAATTTGACCCCTAGATATCTTTGTTAGATATACTAGAAGGTGTCATTGAGCTAAAGGTTTTTAGCATATTTATTAAAATAAAAAATAAAAAAAATAAAAAAATAAAAATCTTCCTTCTTAAGTAAGGATATGTAAGGAATTCAAAAAATCCACCTAAGTTCGTCTAGAATTTATTTAGGACTTGATGTAATCTAATTTTATTGCATGTTGCTCTATAATCCCTAATAACTATAACAATGTGTAAGATTTGGGGTGGGTGTTGCCCCTGGATCCCATTCTCTACCCATATTTGAGGAGATGGGAGAATGATATAGAAGCACGGGAGAAAAGATTTGAAAATGATTCAAATCTTGTTAATTTTCAGATTCTATCAATTTTAGTTCAATACTTTCGAGTGCTTGGACTTGTTCAAGATGCATCGCATTTGAGGACTTTTTAAGTGCATTTGGTTGCTATTGACACATTTGGAGGTAGCTTCAAGTGATTGGCCTTTTGTTTACTTATCTACTCCAATTTGGCCTTAGCATTTGAGATATTTGTGGCTTAATAGAAGTCTTGCCAAGTTGGAGATGTCTTAGGAATTTCATATTTTGGTGGCTCGATTCATGCCAAGGTTGGTGGCATGCAAATATCGCCAAGGTGGAGAATTGCTGTAGACTTTGGCTTAAGTTGAGAGTAGTTTGTGAGTGCCTTTTGGATTGGTTTGTTATTTTAAAAGATTCCTTGAAAGGATGCTTTGTCCTACTTTTTTTTTATGAACAAGAAATTTTATTCACAAGACAAACAGAACTACAAAAAGGAAACAAGAGCCTCTTCCTTAATGATAAGCTCAAAACAGGAAGGGTCGAAGCCTACATCAAAAGAACCAAAAACATTATTCACAAATGACCACTTAGCTAGAGATTGAGTTGCTTTATTTCCCCCCCCCCCCCACCCCCCCCCCCCCCCCCCCCCCCCGGGATCCAAACGACATGACAGCCAAGAATAAGTGACATCAAGTTGAGAATTTCATTGCATGTACCTCTAATTCTCTAGGGAACCTGATTACTAGACAAAGATAGAGCATCTACATAGTCTTTTGGAGTCATTCTCCACAATCATAGCAGCTGCATCAATACTTTTAGCTAAACTTAAAGCCTATTTAATGGCTTCTGCTTCTGCCTGAAGAGGGAGGTTGGAATATACTCTCTTAGCACAAGCAAAAACCACTTCACCTATCCAATCTCTAGCAACCGCTGCAATGGGGGATTTATCATCTTTGAAAGCAGCATCAACATTTATCTTAATTGAGCCTCTAGGTGGTTTCTTCCACCTTTGAACTAGTTTCAGCAATTAAAAGCCCGAATGGGTTGCTATGGACATTTTGTGCTCAACTATGGACTTATCAACTTTCTGGCATAGCTCAAGTGGATTAGATTCTTTGCCTTCAAAGATAGCTAGGTTTCTAGCCCTCCAAATGGCTTCACAAATAACAGCCCCAAACAATAAGAATTCACCCCTTTTAACTCCCACAATATTAGCTTCAACGGGAGGATTATGAAAGACCCTAATAAGATGAGAAGGAAAGTTTAAGTTCAGATTTTCTAACCTTAGTCCCCACTGGGAATTAAACCACACAGCTCTCGTAAAGGGGCAAGAGATAAAAAGATGGAGGCTAGATTCTTCAGCATCCTTGTAAAGAGGGCAAAGGACATCATCTAAATCACAGAATCTGGCTAAACAATCTTTAGTAGGTAAGCAATTTGTCGCAATACGCCATAAGTGCATTTTGAGCCTTTCATGGATTTTTGACTTCCAAATGAGGCCGTGAATCGTGTCTTGGTTTATGGGAGGGCTAATGTTTCTACTTAACTAATAAGCAAACTTGACCGAAAACTCCCTTGAGTTATTTGAGATCCAAATCCAACAATCTTTTGGAGCAAGCCGTGAAAGGGGGATTTTTTGGATGAGCTGGGATGTAGTCTCATCAAAAGTATTTCTTATTTTGGTAAGATCCCAACCTTCTTGGTTGACTAGTTGTGAAACAATAAGTGTCATTTATGGACTGGTCCTCTCCCTTGGACTCGGAATGAAATTAGGAAGAACTGGAATCCAAGGGTCCTCCCATATTCTGACTATGTTTCCATTTCCTATCAACATGTAGACACTACAAGCAAGCAAAGATTTCATACCTTCTAAGCTTCTCCAAATCTTGGAGGGAGACCCCACAGTCTTATGGTTTAGCCAATTGCCCCTGACTTTGTATTTTGCTCTGAGCACTTTTACACACAAACAATCTTTCTCTGAAAGAATCCACCAGGCTAACTTGGAAAGAAGAGCTTGATTGAAGTCCTAGAATTTTCTGAAACCCAAACCTCCTTCCTTTAAAGGCTAACATAAAGATGACCAAGCAATAGGTGTCAGGAACGAGCCAGAATTAGATTTTGGGTTCCACCAGAATCGTCTAACAACAGCATCCAGGCACTTGCAAAGCTCTCTAGGAAATTGAATGGCTGTCATTGAATAGGCTGGAATGGCCTGTGCAACTGATTTGATGAGGGTTGCTCTACCTTGCCAGGATAAGTTTTTGCTCTTCCAACCCGAGAGTTTATTTTCTAACTTTTCTTTGATTGGGTTTAGATCCCTAGATCTACTTGCCGAGAAGAAAAGAGGCACACCCAAGTATTTTAAGTTTGGGGGAAGTTTGTTTATACCCAACAGCTTTTAATTTGATTTAAAAATTGTTGGCTGACTCCCTTGGAAGGAAAAACCCCAGACTTTTCCACACTGATGACCTGTCCTGACCAGTAACAACATTTCTCCAAACAATTTTTTAGAACATTAAGCTCAGACATTTTAGCTTTACATAATAGAATTAAATCATCAGCATAACAAAGTTTGGAAATAGAAGGGGCATTCCTGAGACTTTAACAGCAGACAGCCGCCCAAGAGAGATTTCTTTGTTGATTAGCCTACATAGCACTTCACTACCCAAGATGAAAAGATATGGGGATATGGGATCCCCCTGTCTGATCCCTCGTGATGGTATAAAGCTTGGGCATTGGACACCATTGAGCAGAATTGAGAATTGGACAGTAGAGAGGCGCTGATGGATCAAACTTGTGAATTTAGCACTAAACCCAAATGCTTTGAGCACAATGATTAAAAAGTTCCATTCCAAACAGTCATAAACTTTTTGAAAATCTAGCTTGACCCCCAGAAAACCTTTCTTTTTTTGTGTTTTTTTAAAACTACGCACAATTTCTTGAGCAAGAGCCATATTTTTTGTTATTCCACAAAAGCTACTTGAGCTGGATCCACCATTTTTGGTAGGAGGGGTCTTAGCCTGTTAACAATAATTTTGGAAATCACCTTATAGCACACATTGCACAGGCTAATAGGCTGAAATTGGTTAAAATTACATGCTCCCTCTTTAAGCAACCTTCCATCTCTGAAAAATCTTTGAGTAGCTGACACAATTTGATCCCCTACTGTCTCCCAATAGTGTTTGTAGAAAAGCGCTGGAAAACCATCCATTTTTGCCCATGGAAATAAGCTATTGTCTAACCTTGTAAATTCTTAGTGTTCTTCTCATATGTGTAAATTTATTCTCTTTTTTTCCCTAGATTTTATTGTTCCCACTTTGTGTTTGTGAGATCCTTCACAAGTCTTATAGTGTTTACAACCAATCTTATGCGAGAGTGGTTTGTAAAGGCCCTTTCCACAACAGCCATATTATGGTACCAGGTTTCCTTTAACAGTCAATGCTCCATGGAAAGTTTTCAAGTCTACATTAACTTGTTAATATTTAGTTGAGCTTTAGGACTCAATACTTTGAAAGATTGGAGGGAAGATATTAATCAATATGTTCAATTTATTTTCTCTTTTTAAGCTGAATATTGAAAGAGCTTCCAATGACTCTAAAATTGTAATGCTTCCACTTAACCAATTACCTGCAATGTGCTGTATGCCTTAACATTACCAAATTCAGCAGTGTGTATAGCATTATTGTACCCTTGGACAAGTCCTTCCCAAACTCATATTCATTTTTCATCACTCAGTCAGAGAAGTCATATTCGCCATTACTTGACGCTTCTGTTGTAGTTCAATCCCAAAGTATTTGAACAAGATCTATTTTATTCTTTTTTTCACGACTAATGTTGATTAAAGCGTACTAGTTTCAGACTTTGTTTAAACGAGCTTAAACAGGAAGCAACAAAAGTAGAATTTCACTGTCAAATTTTGGACGTCATACATAAAAATTAATTGCAACATTTTGATTTAGAAATAATATATGAACTTCAATCTATGTATATACTTTGAAGGGCCAAAGAGTGCCAGCAATGAGTTTGGGATTATGAAAGGAAATGTACGCTCCAAAACATATCAACTATAAAATGTTAAGAAATAATTTATCCTCTTGATGGAAAGGTAAGAAAAGAAAGGATATAAAAGCTTAAGTATAATTTCATAATTCTATTTCTGAAATGGCATTTCCTCCTCTCACAAGTGTGAGTAAAGAATGAGGTTGTGGTTTAAAACCCACTGGATATGTGTTACTGATAAAAAATTCTATTTCAACGGATGCACCCACTAATTGAAACTAATTAAGTGACTGAGGTTTGGTTTTGCATTTTTGGATGAATAAACTTTTATTCAACGAAAGGAGAAAGTATGATGCTTATACAACTCACAACAACAGCAGTTGTATCTGCAATCTAAAAAAGGAAAATCATTGCAGTTGTCTCATTTGGGTGCTACTGAACCATATTTCCAGTATGATAGCTTCACAAACGAGGTTTTTGAACAGAACTTTAGAAGGCAAAAGGTGTAAGATTTGTGAGGAATGAATCAATCTCACACTGATATGAACAAACCAGCAAGATAGCATTCTCTTCCTGTCATAATACCCAAAGCATTCCTAGAGTTCTCCACATCAAAGCAATGGTTGCGGATATGAAAGTGAAAAACTTGCAGTTTCACCCCAGCTTAGTGTGTAGCAGCAATATTTCTGGTACTTTTCTCGACAAGATCCAGTGAATCTTCAAGCAACATTAGAATTATACTTGGTTGTCACCTTCACCTGTAAGTAGAGGAGAGCAAAGATGGAAGTCCTCAAGCCCCGCATTTCCCCTAAGAATGAAGGTCACATCAGAGAATCCATTATGAATTGAATTATAGAAAGACCGTCAAGGTAGCCTCAGAGAGGCTAATGAGTAAGTCAAGATTTGGCAAGTAGCAGCAATTCCAACAGAAACCTGAAGATTCCAATATATATTCTAAAACATTTACTGTACAAGTTTCCAAGCTTGTGCTTTATAAAAAGGAATGGCTCATAATATTTTCCAAGTTCATTGTAATACACTATTATTTCAACCTCCCAAAATCCTTCACTGACAGCTTTTCAATTCCAACATTAACACAAAAAAACCTTCATAGGTGGTGCATATTTGTGCAGATCTTCTATACAACTCTCCTCTGAATTAAGCTTCTTTTTGCAATAAAATACAACATCAGATAAGTGAAACATACAAGACTTCAAATCCAGTCATCTTAAAACATAAACAAATTATAACAAAAGTCACCAAATCTATAATTCACTGTTTCTTGCTCTAAGAAATCATTATCACCAGAATATTTCCACACAGAAGCAAGAGGAGTACTTTAAAATGCGAACCAAGCCATATATTTTATCAATGCCTACCACAATTTTCAACCATCTTTTTAGTTGGAATCTTTATATGGATTTCTTCATCTTGAAAAAAATGTGTTATTTCTTTGACCTTCACCGTTTAGCCCAAGGATAATACTTCCAAATAATTAACCGTACAAATCATACAAATAGCCAATGGCTTCTTAGCCTAGTGGCATCTTCTGTGCTCCCCTGTAGCAGTAACATGCACTAGCCAATAGGAATTCCTCAATGGTCTTAAACTACAAATTTTATGTGACAAAAGTAAGAAAGAAAACAACATGAACACACAAAGGTTTCTATTGAAAACCCAAAAAAAATACCAATAACTTAGCTATGTTCCTGCAAAGAGTTCTTTTAAATATTTAGTCTTAACATTAACCAAATATAGCACTATTTTCATTCAACAGTACTTACAATGATCGATGAACTGATTCCGCATCATTGGCATTCATGTCCTCTATGAATTTTTGAAGCTGCTGTGTAAGACAATGAGTTGTGTCCAAGAAATAGAGAATAGATGACATCATGCAGCAACACACAAACATGGGTATGGGCCCAAAGATCCAAAGAAAGAGAGGGAATGACACATAATATGCTCGCAACCCAAGGGACCAAAAGAAGCTTCCTCGATTCAAGCTTCTTGCAACGTACTCAATAGATTCTTTTTTATCTTTCAATGCAGGTGCTGTAACCATGAAGCTAGTATGGGCAAAGTACCTAATAGACTGCACATTGCAAAGAAACGCAACAAGGAAGCATAGCAAGATAGAGAAGTACTTGACTGAAGAGATAGTAGTCTCACTGCTGTAAACTGATTTTGATACTGCACTGGAACTCATCACTGTGGTGTTGGTGCTCGCAATGACACTGATCAGTGAACAGAGAGTGATTGCTACAGTTGCCAAAACCGTAGATGCCATAATGTTGTTGCGAATTGTTTGGACTGCCAAAACACCATTTTTCATGGGATCCTGAAAATTATGCAGTGAGTAGTTCTCAGACATTGTTCATTGACTAGATGCTAACATCACTACATCGGTTCTTAAAAAATATTATTTGGACCATTGTGTAGATAGTAGACAGCATTTTTTATACCTATACTAAGCTATATATACCATCCATCCATAACAGAAATGCCCTTTGAAATATGAACTTCCAAGAAACAATCAAAGACAGACCATAATCAAATCTAACATTGCCAACCGAAAATTAATCAATGAATTTCCACACAAAAATTATTTCAATAAATACATAACACTAGAAGCATAGAGTTAATCATGAATATCAGAAAACTTGCCAAGAAAAAACTCATGACAACACCCTTAAGTTAAAGCTTGAAACAAGGCCTGGCTTCATAATCCTAAAAATATTATACATTTTCCTGGTTATACAGCTAACAATCCCAATCAAGGATATCATATATAAGAGTTCGCTCAAATATTCCATCATTCAGTTCCAAAAAAGAAAAAGAAAAAATCTCCCATAAGACATATACATATATTTAACTTACAAATCATTTATGCAATGTGGTGTATGTGGACAAAATAAAAGCAGTATCACAAACGATTAGTTGTTTTAAAGATCAGATGTTAGGATCAAAAAAATATACAAAAGCTACAAGTAATTTTATCTCAAACATGAATTCTATGATTGATTTATAAAATTCAATTATCTATAATTTCACCCAAGAAATTTATTGGATTCTATCCGTACTACTACAGTCAAAGATTGCAACACCACCTGCAAAAGAATGCTAGATCACTCTGTTGATAACTATATACATTTGTGATTGCCCACAAATTCCAAAGAACATAGCCAGGTGGTTTAAGGCTACCAGGTGAAAAAGAGGAACCAGCTTCATAGGTGGATTCTCCCTAATTGAATCCTCAAGGATTTCCTAAGGTTACTTAAAACTACTACTATGAATGTAAACGATCACAACAAAAACAAAAACAAAAAAAACATAAATTGCAGAAAATTATCACTCACGTTGCTTGGTCCAGACACAATTGATATATATATATTTTTTTTTTAAATTGTTTCAAGTCTCACCGAAACCATGTCCACAATAACCTTAAGTTTCCATGTGTACTCTTACTTCCAAGTCAAACTCACTCTGAAACAATAAATAGATCTGTTATGAATTCTCAATTGCCCACTTTCCAGAAGCCTAGCTAGTAAAAAGCCACAATCCCGTGCTAAACAGTAAATAGTTCTTCTTTCAAATGACCTTATTACGTATCTTTAAAATTTGATATGGTGGAAATACATAGCCTTCTTTTTTCTTTTTCTTTCTTACTCAAAAAACAAATAGCCATCATGGCAATGATACATGGGCAATGCCGAAAGGTGACAATAAAAACAAGCATATTGCTTTTTGCAACAACCCTTTGGAATTTCATTCTGTTATGTTTGTACGTGTAGGACCAGTTGTACCTGTTGTATGATCATTTCCGTCAATTTCTACAGGTGCCATAAAATCCTACCACTACTTTTCAAAGATCTTAAAACATGTACAATAGATCATTCCTTTTTTCGATGTAAATCAGTCTCATGGCCACTACTATAAATTATATATGGGCACACACACAATCACAAGAGAGAGAGAGAGAGAGAGAGAGACTAACACCCATCATAGAGAAGACCCATGCTTGGCGACACTCGGCATTGAAGCCAATGACAGTTCGTCTGGGATTGTACAGTATAGTAAAGAGAAGCCAGACATGGTAAATTCCCATCACAGACAGACCCGAGAACACCAGCACAAAGTTTAGGAATTTTTCCTCCATTGCCTTCCCCTCGCGATCTTTTAGCAAACTACCTCCTCCTCACAGTCTCACGTTAGCATACCACTTTTGCTCTCCCTCCCTCACATCACATCTCTCTACACAAGGCAACAACTCAGCATAAGAGTAAAAACAAAAAAGTTGACTCACCACCTTTTTTATTAAGCCACATATCACAAAGGCATTGCCTATCCAAGTTGCAACTAGCTCTAAAACAGTTTCTATGCACAATATTTGTCAACACTAGTTATTATTAAAGTAATCGACTGTAAGCAATAAACATTAACCATCACTTACTTTCTCGTTGTCTCACCACTTTTGTTTTCCTTTTTACAATTCGCACGTCAATTACTTCAACAAATTACAACAAAATTATGTCTCGAGATTTTCTCTAAGAGATAAATGTGAATTGCTATCATTTTATATATCTGTAAGTTCCCATTTTTCTAATCAATATGGCAATTATTATAATGGAATTTTTTTTCAAAAGATTATTATAATGGAATTGATTGGAAGAGTTTGGTCTCACTTCTTCGTCCTCTTCCTAAGCCATGTCTTTATTATTATAGAGCATGATCAAGGTGCATTGGACTGTTTCGTTGCTGATTGATTGCTGTGATGTTTAAGTTAATTAATTGTAGGAATAAAAAAGAATGGGTGAGAGGCCCATTAATTAATTGAAGGTAAGCTATAGTATTCTTCTTATTCCATAGAGAGAGAGAGACAGAGAGCATTTTTTTTTTTCCATTGGGAGAGGCATTAATTGTGCCTTGCTCTTTGTCAGGACAGAGCATAGGCTCGTGTCAAACATGCATTATGCATATCATCAGTTAGTACAAATTAATGGGCGTATGAATAGTTTAGATTGGGTACAATGTGCACAAGAAGAAAGAAGTGACCATGAGCCAAAATAGTGTAATGCTAATGCTAGCTTAACGTCACTACTGGTGCTGTAATAGTCGTACGGAGGAATTGTACGACGTGCACCCCTCAACAGAACATGAAACTGGATTGATGTTGTAACTGATACCAGGTCATATAAGGTTCTTTTTAGACCTCAACATTCATTACTAGTAAGAGTTTTCCAGTTTTTCTTGTGAAATTTTGATTGAGACTTGAAGTGTACTCAAATCATAATCATTTCAATACATTTAATAATTTAACAAATGCTTCTTTTCAACCTATCCAAAATAAAAGGTGCTTTTCAAACAATTCAAATCAGAATCATTTCCATACATTTTTAATTATTTAATAAGTGCAGAAGTGCTTCTTTTCCAATAAAACATTGAATTGCACCACTTGGGCCTATGACTGACACAAACCAAATGCACTGTAGGTTTGATCCATGCTTGGGCAATGATTACATAGATGACCATGAAAATAGTTGCAGCTCTCACCTCCAAGCTTAATGAGATGCAGTGATTGATCTTTGGTACATATGCAGCCCAGCAATCAGATAACTGGGCTGATGGACAGTTAAGGCGGAACCGCGGAAGTCATCAAACTGGATATTTTCTTTATGAAATAACATGATACCTTCAATTCAATCTGAGCAAAAAAACAAAGATCCCTTCAAAGAAACCATTCTGGCAAGCAGGGCTATTTGAATTGCTGCTCCTGATACTTGTCACTCCAATCATGCCTCTTGAAAAGCAAAAATAATAGTGTAAAGTGATGACTGAAAAACATATGCTACTATGCCTGCCAATGTAGTAACGATGGCACTTAATTCTATACCCATACATGGCATTGTTCTATTCAAGTTTAACAAATATATATTTGACCACTTGTAACAGAATTATGTAGTTTCAACAGCAGTTAACGATGATTGACCAGCTGATTCCACGTCATCGGTATTCTGTTTGCTTGAGTTATTGTGAAGATTCCGTGTAAAACTGGTAGTGGTGTCCAAGAAATAGAGAATAAATGTCATTATGCAACAACAAGTAAACATGGGAATGGGCCCAAAAATCCATAGGAAGAGCGGGAATGACATGTAGAATGCTCGCAGTCCCAGGGACCAAAAGAGGCTTCCTCGATTCAAGTTTCTTGCAACATATTCAATAGATGGATTATTGTCTTTCCATGTAGGCACAGTGACCAGGAAGCTAACATGGGCATAATATCTAATAGACTGCACATTGCAAAGGAAGGCAACAAGGAAGCAAATCAAGATAGAAAAGTACTTGATTGAAGATAGAATGGAAGTCTTGTTGCCATAAACCAATTGCGAGGATGTGTCACTAGACTTTGATGTGCTACTCACAAAAACACTGATTAGTGAACTGAGAGTAATTGCTGTTGTTGCCAACAGTGTAGATGCCATTATATTGTTGCGAATTGTTTGAACTGACAAAACACCATTCTTCAAGGGGTCCTGAAAAAATTGCATTGGAGTCAATTCTCAAAACTACAGGACCAATAGGTAAATGCTAACAGCAATTCTTACAGAAATTATATACTAACCACCATGAATTAGAATCGGGCTTTCAGAGAATTGGAATTCATATCTAAATCCCTAAATTGAAATTGAGAAATACTTTATGGGAGGACAATAAATCTCATTGTAAATTATTCGTCCAAGAACAGATCTGCAGTCATAATTATTATACCTCTAGCCAATTTGAAGTAACATGTTTATTATCACCATCATTGTAGGTTACTCATATATATACAGTCAAAGACGGATCCAATGCTCTCTGAACATAATTTTTACATGTAATTCCTAATGTTTACATGTGACTGAAAATGCATATCATTAGTTTCTCTATTCAATAATCATCAAACTATCAGTCTATTTAAAAATTCAGCATAAACTCCTGTATTTTCTTTGTATTCTCAAGCATTATCTCAATTAGATCCAAGGCATTATAAGTCAGCATCAGCTACCATGAATAGTAAGAATCAATAAATTTTTGAAGACATAATAAGTTAGATGAGTTCTTAGCCTCCATATATATACCCTCCAAAGTTGCAAAGCATATCAGAGAATCATAAGGAAACTAATCCCAATCAGCCTACCTTTGGAAGGCTATGTTGCATCTCAAATTGTCTGTTCTAATATCTATTGAAATACATAGGGCAAAAAGGAAAAAGAAAAGAGTAGAAATTGGATTTACAGAACTGCATTTAAGATGGCATCTTTTTCTACCAGCAACAACTAGTATCCAAAATTTTGCTCTTCCTTTTTTGTTATGTTTTCCAATCAACTTTAGCCAGTAAAGTTACTAGAAACTTTCATCTGGTTCAGTTGAATTCCTTTAAAGTCTCCCCTAAAATCTCCTATCGAAAGGATAGTACTTTAATTTGGGATTGGCCATAAGGAGTTTGCATTAATTTGTTTCTTTTCTCATTCAGAATTCCTACTGGCTCCTGCTCCAGCCTCCAGCAAGCATGAACTTTCACCCATGTCAACGATTTTGCTTATGCTTCTACATGAGAATTTCAATTGCCAAAGAGACTACAGTTCAGTTCATGTTTCTTCATTATCTGCAACAATTGCTTCTAAAAACCATCACCAGCATATGAGATTAATAGGCACACTCCCCTTTGACACTTGGGAAGGCTACAGAAATCCTCATTAGGAAGTCACTATTGAGCATATGACCTTATGGGAATGTCATAAGCCAAAAATGTACAATTTATTACCATTCCTTCTACACTGATTACAAGTCTTAATAGAACAATATCATCAAGAATAATTCCAAAGGCTGCTTCTTCCTTTGTGCCTAGTCTAGGGGTCCAATATCATCTACTAGCAGGACATATTCATCAATTTCTTCTAATGGATCTCAGTCTCACAAGAACCAATTTAAGAATAATTCCTAAGCTTTCAAAGCCACCTATAAAGGGTCACATATGCTAAACCATAAATGGGTCTTCCTTCTATGACTAAAAATTTTATTTATTAATTAATTTTTTATTATTTTTTAATATAAGTAAAGCATCAAGCACGGTGATCCAATTGTGGAATACAAGTATACAGCACAAAACATGGGTAATGCCATAAGGTCACGATCTATCAAGTAGCTCTATTAAACCCTTTTTTTTTTTGGGCACCATCATCATGTTGAATAGTAATTACTATGAGTGCTATACAAAAATGGTTACCAAAAGCAAACAATTATAAACCTTTAAAAGCAAAGCCACAAACCACAATAATATTCCCATAATACAGATGTTTTACGTGGTGTGAATTCAGACATATATATATATATATATACACACATAGCTAGTCAGAGCTTGTAAAGTACATACAGAGAGAGAGAGAGAGAAGAGGGACTTAACACTCATCATGGAGAAGACCCATTGGTGGCGAGTTTCAGCATTGATACCAATGACGGTTCGTCTGGGAAAGCGGAGGACAGTGAACAAAAGCCAAACGTTGTATAATCCAAACACCAATAGACCCAATGGTACCAGCACATAGTCCAATTGTTCCTCTTCCATACTTCTCTCTCTCTCTCTCTCTCTCTCTCTCTCTCTCTCTCTCTCTGTTTCTCTCTCTCTCTCTCTCTGTGTCTCTCTCTCTGTCTCTTTGTCAGAGTGCAAATTGCAGAGAGGTAAAGTTTGGTGTTAAAGAGAGAAAACAAATGGCAAGTGGACAAGAGCGTCTCTCTCCGACATAATCATTTGCATACCATCTTATATAGCATCTGATTTTAGAATACTACCTTGCACAACAATTTCACAACAAAACTTGCACTTGTTCTTGACTAACCCACCACTTAAAAGTTAACCACATAAGCTTTATTGTGTAAATGTTGTGACCCTAACTTTATTCTTTGATTTCAATAATATTGCCACTTAAAACTGTTTTGTGAAAAATATTGTATCTCATAATTTTAATAATAGTCCCTTTGCATATTGGGAATTTAGGTGAATGAATTGGAACCGTAAAAAACAAGAAGACAAATCTTTCTCCGATTATTTTTAGGGATAAACAATTGTGATTGAATTACGTCACTTACAAATGGATCCAGCAATGGTACCCAATGAATATTAAGTCAATCACTAGCTAAAACCTAAGTAAATAGTGGTGAAATGTGTGACAAAATGTTTTATTTTAACCACATAAATATATTAAACTTTTTAATATATAGTCATATTATACAATAAATAAATTCTATAATAGATGGTGAACCGAACTAGGAGCAAAACCGAATTTGCCTCCAGTTCTCGGTCTTTAACGGACTAGACTAGTACCTGATTCCCAGTTGAATTGGTTGGACTGATTGGTCTAGTCTGGTTTTTAAAATAGTGATTTAGATGGTTTTTAATTGGGATAAATAAATTTGAGGGATAAATGCATATTACTTGTGGTTTAGCTTTATTCGCACTTTGCCCTTTTTTTTTTAATTAAGGCTTTAAGTGTTTTTTTCTTTTTCTTTTTTATCTTTTAATAATAATAAAAAGTCCAACGGTGAATTCAAAGTTGCTAGGCTATTAGAAAAATATATATTTAGTAAACTAAATTTAACACAATCATTTTAAGTATCTTAGTGATTACAAGAGTGCTCTTAAAGAATTCCTCCATCATGTCTTGAGTTTAATCCCCAACCCCGCCCCCCCCCAACCAAAAAAAATTTTTGTTATGAATTCCAAGTTAAAGGAATGGGCAACAAGTTGGGCCAATATGCTGGGCTATTGGCCTGTCAAGTCATGGGTTGTGGACTATTTAGTGACCCTTGAGTGTGAGTTTTAATACTTTGCAATCGTATGGGGTTTGGATATGAGGATGGATGTTTGGTGATTTATGGTGAGATAGGGAGGTTAATGATGGTGGGTTTGGGTTGGGGGTATGCGATATATGGATCTATGGGCCAATGTTTTGTTGCAACCTCTTATTCTAGCAAATTATACATTAATGCTAGAAGCCTATTGTCCATAGTCAACCCATTAAGTTAACATATAATCTTTATAACTCACGGGCCAAGCTATGAACAACTTTATGTATGCAAAAGGGAAAAAATTAGAACAAAGTTAATCTCCAAACTAGTTTGGAGAGAAACTCTTTAAATTTCTCTATATCTCTCTTTTGGGTGTGAATTTTGAAAATTTAACCACTGCATTTCATATTTCTTATGTTCTTAACATGCATATCAAATTTCATTCAAATCGGATGTTATTTACTACTAGTTGTAGACCCAAGCATTGCACATGATAATTTTTTTGTTAAAATACTATTTTAGTCCTTCAACTTTATAAATATATATTTTTTTAAATAGTTTTATCATATTTTTCATAAACTTGTCTATAACGTTTCTTACCATTATCATATATTTACTAGTTGATGATTTGCATAACATAGACATTAGATAAGAGGTAGAACTGTTCATTAGATTTTTTTAAGTCATGTTATATGAAGATTATGATTATCTATATATATATATATATATATATATATATATATATATATATGGGTTGGGTTCAAGTTACACCTAATGTAATTCTAAGTAGTGTTACACCACCCAATAACTTATTATTGAATTTATATTTTGGAAATCTTACAATTGGATTACATGTTCTATATGTTTTTAACATGCATGCAAATTTTCATGCTAATCGGATGTTATTTATCATTTCATCCATAAACACATTTTTTATGTATTATTTTGAACTACAAACACTTGAATTTAAACAATTGATTGATGACATAACTATTAATATTCGATTACCTTGAAATTTTGCAAGCATAGAGAATGTACAAAGATAATGTAATCCAACGGTGGATTTGTCAAAATTGTCATCGTATTAAAAAATAATGAGTGGTGTAACATTACTTAGAATTACACTAGGTTTAACTTGAACCCAACCAACCCTATATATATATATATATATATATATATATATATATATATATATATATATATATATATAATTTCCAACTTTATTTCTAATATAATTTCTAAATTACTGAAGAACATCTCATTTTTAGTTATGATAGGATATATAATTTCCCTAGTTAGAATTTGATTAGTTTTAAGTTTAAAATTTATATTATTATATTTAATTGTTGATTTAATTAAGTGAATGCAATGGTTGATTTTATTGCACTATAAAGTTTTCAATGTCCTCTATATAGTCATCTCTATTTTATTTCTTACTCCTCTTGACAACTTTTTTTTTTTCCAAATAAGAGTTACTAATCGACGTTTGATTTCATTTCTTTTTTTTCTTCCTTCATTTATTCTTTATAACTTTGTATGTTCCCTTGCTAGTTGTAATTTTTATGGTTATCAATAATAAATAGATATCATGGATGACTTAAATAGTTATAGATGTAGTTACATTAGTGGTATGTCAAAGTGTTTTTATGTCAAGGGTTTTTTTTTTTCCTTCTGAATTCTCGAGGAAATATGAAAGGCATTTCTCTAGTTTGGTCTCATTCAATTAAGAAATCCATAATATCTTAACGGAAGTAGTAATGAGTCTTAAATTTTTCTTTTTAATGTATGAAGTAATTAGGTTAGTGGTATGTCAAAGTAAAATAAAAATTTAAAAAAAAAATCCAAAGAAATGTAAAAGGTCATTTTTTGAAAAAAAAAATGGTGACTTTTTGAATTGTAGAAATATGATTGTTTTAATTACCTTGTTTATAGATTTCATTATTTAGTTTTAAACATCTAAATTAAAGTAGATGAATATATAAATGCAAAATTATATGTAAAGTTTCAACCACACAAGATAAATATGTATAGATATATATATATATATATATATATATATATTTGGTTTTTGATTATTCATGAATCATTATTCCATTGTTTACTTATAAATATCTAAATTAAATTTTTTTAAAGAAAAATCTAATTAAAATAGATGAATATGTAAAGGTAAAATTATATGAAAAGTTAAACCTACCCAAGATGAACGTTTAACTGCTGGTAGATATGTGTTTTTTGAAGACTAAAAGCATGCTTGATGCTTTAGCTAGAACTATATAATTATGCAAATATTGTTGTGAGTGGTTCCATCATTTACAAATTATCAAGTTTGGTAGTCTTACAAAATAGATATTTCATTTTGCAAAAAAATTTACATGAACTCCTCTTTTGTGACAACGTTTTTTTTTTTTTCCCCGAAACAACTTAAGAATATTAAGACTTAAGTTACCATATTTGGTAGTTGTAAAATAAGCCAGTGATATAAAAAATAGAAAAAGGTTTAAATATTTAAAAAGCGTTTTTAGTAGATTGTAATATAAAAGCAATTTTTTATGTAAATTTTCTCATAAGATCAATATTGTTGGCATCCTCTAAAGACAGTAAATAATATTTTTGAGAAGAAGCAGAATCAGAGACAATGCTAACACATAATATAAAATTATTAAGTTTGTGTGATTTAAATTAGTGGCCAAAAAAAATTTAATATATCTATGCTAAAGGTTTTTGTTGGTGCAAAACACAACAATAATGGAGATAATACAATGAGAAATGGAATGGTACTTCTAAATATTATTAATTTAAAGAGAAAAATTACACAATACTATTTGGACTAAGGCACAGCACTCGCTCTCTTTAAGAAGATTCAAGCCCTTGGTTGGCTAAACTTTGTAACCGGTGCAGATCTTCTCTAACTTGTCTCCCCCAGGATACAACAACTCAACAAGTGTCGTATGGCTAGAACAATCTCTGCGCAAAATGTTCAAGCTTAAAACTCCACCAAAAAGAACACCCTTCAATTGCCAAGAGGCTGATTCATTTCCGTTTTTGATACCTCCACCCTTCACCTCCCCCTTGCACATGTATCTAGCCCAATATCTAAGATAATTCATGTTAGCCCATTAATCACCACAATTAAAAAGAATAAAATAGTTAATCTCCTTTTCAATGTGGGATTAAACATTTTCACTAACCCTTCATCTTCCATATTCACTCCCACATCTTTACATTTATGTTGTAATATTTATTCATTTTAATTAATTAATATTAAAATGCTCCAACAATCTCCCACTCATTTTAATTTTTTTTTTAGTTAAAGAGTGATTGCCAGGCAAAGACGGGTTACTATGCATCATGAAGGCGTGCTCTGCATTGAACCTTCACTTAGTAAAACAACAATCTCAACTCCAGAGTCATAGTGGTCTTGAACTAGGACTGCTTTAGGGAAATTAAGCGTCACTACTTACACATAACAACCCAAGTGTTGACATGAGATTTTATAGCTAGCACTTTATAGCTGTGTGCTGATCCCAATTTCATGAGTGTATTTGAGATTAAGTCCAAAACTCATAGGGAGCGGCCCCACCCCCACACTCACATATGTGAAATTTCGTCAAGAGTGCTCCTGTAATTTTAACACCCCACTCGTAGGAGCTACAAATTTCATTAAGAGTTTTTTAACTCAACCTCTCCACATTACAGGATAAAAGCATTTACATCATAGGGATGAAGAATTTAAAAAATTATTTACAAAATAAAAAAATTAACAAAAAATAAATAGTGCATTTCTTATGAGTGTATTTGAGATTAAGTCCAAATCTCATAGGGAGCGGCCCTGCCCCCACACTCACATATGTGAAATTTCGTCAAGGGTGCTTCTGTAATTCTGACACCCCACTCATAGGAGCTACAAATTTCATTAAGAGTTTTTTAACTCAACCTCTCCACATTACAGGATAAATGCACTTACATCATAGGGATGAATAATTTAAAAAATTATTTACAAAATAAAAAAATTAACAAAAAATAAATAGTGCATTTCTTACGACCATTGTATGATTCATTTTTCCCATTGAACCCAATTCTCAGGATCTCTAGTCCTTGGTTTGGGTATCCTCATACATGGCTCATGATTCTATGGACTTTAGTCCCATCCCCCTTGATGTATTCCACACCCTATCTTTTGGCAAGGCCTACGTAAATGGATCTACAAGATTATCATTAGATTTAATATAATCCATAGTTATGATACAACTACTCAAATAAGATCACACGGTACTGTACTTTCTTCATATAGGTCTGGATTTACCATTGTAATAACGGTTTCTAACTCGACCAATTGCGGTAGTGCTATCACAATGAATTAATATAGGTGGAATTGGCTTTTCCCAAAGTGGAATTTCATATAACAAATCTCTAAGCCAATTTGCATTTTCACTAACTGAAGCTAATGCTATTAATTCAGCTTCCATTATTGAATTAGCAATTATTGTTTGCTTTTTAGATTTCCAACAAATAGCACCACTACCTAAGATATAAATATAACCAGTGGTAGAGAGAGAATCGCCTGACAAAGTATTCCAATCGGCATCACTGAAAGCTTCAATCATAGCAGGGTATTTTTTATAAAATAAGCCATAGCTTTTGGTACCAATTAAATATCTCATGACTTGCTCAATAGCTAGCCAATGATCTCTACTAGGCTTGCTAGTAAATCTGCTAAGCACTCCTATTGAATATGCAATGTCAGGTCTAGTACAATCAGTAGCATAACACAAATTACCAATGACGCTAGCATAATCCTTTTGATTAAAAATCTCATCATCATTATTCACAAGAAATAAATGAACACTAGAATCAAAAGGAGTAGCTACACTTTTGTGATCATGAAAATTATATTTTCTCAATATTTTCTCAACATAATGTGATTGATCAAGAAATATTTCATCACATGTTTTTGTAATTTTCATGCCCAAAATAAAACTAGCCTCGCCAAGATCTTTCATATCAAAATGGCTTTTAAGTATATTTTTTTTCTCATTTATAACATGCATATTTGAGCCAAAATCAATATATCATCCACATAGAGGCTAATAATAACATGTAAATTATTCCATGATTTAGAATAAATACATTTATCATATTCATTTGATTTATAACCATTCTCAATCATGCAGGAATCAAAATTTTCATGCCACTACTTAGGTGCTTGTTTTAAGCCATATAGGGATTTAGTTAGCTTACATACCTTGCTTTCTTGTCGAAGCTCTACAAAGTTTTCGGGTTGATCCATATAAATCTCTTCCTCTAGGTCCTCATTTAGAAAAACAGTTTTTATATCCATTTGATGAATTTCCAAATCAAAAATTGCAGCAATAGCAATGAACAATCTAATATATGTAATTCTTGTGACCGGAGAAAAAGTATCAAAGAAATCAAGATCAGCTTTTGTTTAAAGCCTTTTGCAACAAGTCTAGCTTTAAACTTATCTATTGATCCATCCGGTTTCAACTTTTTTCTAAGGACCCATTTACAACCTATAGTCTTACAACCTAGTGGAAGATCTACTAATTTCCAAGTTCCATTAGAAATTAGAGATTTCATCTCATCATTTACAGCCTCTTTCCAAAATATAGCATCAAGTGATGTTAAAGCCTCTTTTAAATTTTGGGAATTTTCCTTAATGTTAAAAACATAGTAGTCAGGACCAAAATCCTTTTAAACTCTAGCTCTTTTACTTCTTCTAGGTTCCATTTCAAAATTTTCTTGATTTTGAAAATGAGACATAGAAGAACTAGGTTGTGACAAAATATTTTCTTCACTCCCACTATTTTTAATTTAAAAATGAAAATTTTCTTCATGAAAAACTGCATCACCAAATTCCAAATTGGAAATAAAAAAGATAATGAGGTGGCTGTTAATGTGGCTCAACTGAAGCGTAGCAACAATGAATGCTACACTTTAACTTTTTAATATATATAGATTCTATTAATAAACTTATTTTTTATATACAATTTTAGATCACAAAACTTGAAATTTTAACATTTATTTGATGACATAGCAATTAATCTTTGATTTTCTTGAAATTTTGCAAGCATGAATGATATAATAAGAACATGCAATTCAACTGTTAGATTTTCAAAATTCACACTCAATATAAAGATATATGAGGAGTTTGAAGGGTTTCTCTTCAAACTAGTTTAAAGATAAACTTTGTTTGAAAAATTATCTCTATTAGGACATATGTGTTTCACATGTTAAGAACATATGTCATGATTTTATGTAATTGGCTTATCTTTTGACAAAATGCACTTTACTTATATTTGGGTAGACTTAGGATGTGTTTAACTACTTCAAGAAACCACGTTTCAAGATCTAATGTTGAAGCCTTCAAGTCTGTTCAAGAAATCAAACAAGGAGTGTAAAATCATTAAAGCTTGACAGCTGGTCGATACCTGCTCGACACCTCCTATCTGTCGAGGTTTAAGAATTTCATATTTCAACTCTAATTTTCTTGGGATCCGTAAATCTGTCTATGGGCCTTCTTTTCTCCTAACCCTAGACATATTAAAAGGATTGTTTCAAGAGCCGTCAAACAGTACACAAGTTGCACAAGCATCGAGCAAACTCTGTTCAAGCAAATTGTGATCGGAGACAAAGTTCTTGACCTTGTTCATCTCTTTCTTGGAGAAGTTGCTGTGTATTTGCACCTTAGGGTTTTGTGACCAAGCATCTTCCTGATCTTCATCGTGTGGATGAACTGAAGAACTTTGCAGCTAACAATTTTTTCAGATTGGTGATTGAAGTCGCGTACTGGGATCCACGCAATTGGTTAGTCACGTACTTGGGAGTCGTGCATCAGAAAGGGGAACTGTCACTACAGAACAAGTCTAATTGGGTATTAGGGTAAGGGTTCAACTGTAGGTTGGTAAGGTACTTGGGATTCCTTACTTGTAACCGTTTGTTGTGATAATAGTGGAGTTTCGAGAGTGATGACCTAAAAATCATCCTGTGGGGTTTTTGCCGTTAGGTTTTTCCTCATTTGTAAACAAATCACTGTGTCATTTATTTTCCGCTGCATTTTTAGTTTATTGGTGATTTGTTTGTGCTACCACACGTTTGCATGATAAATTGATTAATTAATAACTTGGCTAATTAATTAATTAATTTTTATTACAATGGGTCATTCAATTTGTGGCCTATCAATCTCATAGGTAAGGGAGTGATTTTTGATAAGTTGTAGACTTGACAGGCATTCCCTTGGTCAATATATATTAGATTGGAACACATGGACCAAGAGTTTTGTTTTTCTTATATAAGAACTCATGAACCAAGAGGTTTGATTCAAGTGTGTCGTGTGCATGACATTTCCCTTTAATTTCCTCTCAATTTTCCTATTAATAAGAGTTTTCATCCACTACTTTAATGGCTCCCACCTACTCTTTGACTTCTTAAGAAAGCATCTCTCCCTTTGTAACTAATTCCAAATGTTACTTTTACCTTAATAATTTCCCAACTAATTAATAAATCAAAGTCTGTTGCAACCATCTTCCCAATGTAAAGAGAATCTTGAACCTCCTTAGATTTTTTGCAAAAAGTCATGATTTTTCCAACTAAATAAAAGCAATCTATTATGCAAAAACCAAATAATCCCATTATAAATCAAAGGGGACCAAAAGCAACAACAAAACTTACGGGACAATCAAAGAACACCAACATATCTTGCCTCATTCAAATTTCCCCCCTCTCTATATCACTCACTTTGTTTCCAAAAACATCTCATGAAACATGCACTCATCAGATCTCACTCTTTCCCTTCCAAACAAATTATTCACTTACTTTGTCATCTTATTATGTATAATATTTTACTTTCCTAGAGTTTCAGCAAAAGCTCCCACAGACCAAGTTTATGGTCCAGCTAACCTAAATATTTTACTGCAAATTTCGTATTTCCAAGTTGAATGTTGACCTACAAAGGAAGCCCAGTTATTAGTTTCAACACTAAGAAGCACGGGTGTGGCTCTAGGGCCACCACACCCACACTTGACTCATTTCGACGCGTCAATTCGCCACTTCTTTTCTTCTTCTTTTTTCTTTTTTTCGTCATCGATTTGCACCAATTCGGTTTGATTCGGGCCGAAACTGGCCAAAATCTACCGAAATCGAGCGAAATCCCCCAAAGTTGGTCGAGAAATTGGCCGAAACAGCACCAATTCGGTCCAATTTTGACCGAATAAGAAAGGGAAGAAGAAAGATCTGCTACCAAAAGATTTGTAGTAAAAAAAATTTTAAAAAAAATGAAGAAGAAGATGTGGAGATGTCAAATGTGTAGACTTTCAAATAGAGCCTTGGAATGTGATATTAATAAAGCAATGCACGTGGGCAGTGGTGGGACTTGGCAATGGAGCTTCTTGGAAGCTTCCTTGTTTATAAATATCCCAACACATTTGTTTATTTATAATAAAACCCCCAAATTTGAATATCTTTATTATGATTTTTTTTTAAACACTGTATTAAATTCAAAAATTTATATCATTTAGCTTAATAATAGCCAAACAATTTAGTAATTGTATCAATTTAAATAATTACTTATCATTAAAAAATATTACTATTTTGCTAAATTTACCCCCCAAAATATTAGCTATAAATATTAAATTGATCCCAAAGGTTTTTTATCTACTATTGCTCTTAAATTGGTATATGTTTACCATTATATGAAAAAATATGCTTAGCAATATATAGAAAATATAAATAAAAACATATTTAATAATTTATTAATAAAAGTATCCCCCGCACCCTACTTTTTCAAAAATTGTCAAATCGCCACACCGCACCCAAACCCGAATCCAAATCCGCACCCGTGCTTCCTAGTTTCAACATGTACAAAGGCTTCCATAGACTAAGATTTTGGCTTGGCTATTTCAAATGTGTTCCCTCAAACTAAACTTTTCTATCCTTAACAACTTAAAGCACCAATCTACGGAAGAAAAGCTCACGAGCTTGTATGCTACAAAATTTCCCACAAAATTTCATTGAGTGACTCATACGACACCGCTAATTTCTTTATTATGTCTATCACTACTATATGTCTTCCACCACGGCAGGATACTTCAGTATCTTGCTTCCAAATGCTATCCACCATTGTTGAACCTTATATTGGTTTTTTTATTGCAAAAACAACCCTTCTATATTAATCAAATACTTATTATGTTATTCCATTGTCTAGGGAAAACAAAACACTTGCAGCCAAAGGGTGACCCATTGACATTAGTTCTAGACTCAACTCCCCCAACTTTGGGTCTAACCACTGACATATTAAAAAACAACATGTATATCGGCCACAAAAAGATCCTCAACATGTGTCAAATGAGCATATCAATATATATATAAGCAGAGACCTCATGTGAGAAAGCATGGGATTCTGCCAAGTGGCACATTCTTTATAAAGAGAATTGAAATATTCTCAAGTGCCACATTTTAGATAAGAACAAATTAAATATTGAATTTTTGTTTCATTTGGTTCAATGTTTCAAGACTTTTTTAATTAAAAAATAAATATCTTTGTTTCATTTGGTTCAATGTTTTAAAAAGGCCACACCCCCCCCCCCCCCCCCCCCCCCACAAACACACTAAACTCTTTGCATTTCTACTCCTTTATATATACCTACCCATAACCCTTCTTGTCATCCCATGTTAAATACACACAGAACAAAAACAACATCATTTACCTTCAATCTTTCGACAACATCTACCTAGCTCCAACATTGTTGTCCCATCTAATTTTAACCCGTATGAGTTGGTTACAATAAGGAAAAGGACTTGCATTTTATATTGAGTGACAATGGCAATTACGATTTTGATATTAAGATCTACCATTATGGACTTGTGGGTTTTGTAAAGACTATAATTGATTGTGGTGTTTGGAATGTGTATTTTGTTTTAGAATTAAAAAGGAAAAATACACATTTGATATCAACTTTTATTCTATAATATTTCTTCAAAGTTGTATTTTTTTTTTTAATTTCTTGTTACTTGAACTGAATAATTATAATGGATATGTGTGTGCAATTTATAATTGTTGCTTCTTATGATGAACTCATTACTAATAAAGTTTTATAACAATTATGCTATAATATATGTATAACATTCTCCAAAACCATCTTATATAAAACATTATAACATTATCCGTGCATCGCACATGCAACTTACTAGTTGGTTACAAACGAAAACCAGATTTGACCAGGGAACTCCCAAGTTTGGGAGAAACAAACTATGGAAGAGTGAGCTACATGACAAGAGAGACCAAAAATGAGGCTGTGGAGGATTGTGAAGGGTGTGCTTCCACTCCAATGCTGGACGGCTGAGAGAATGGCATTGTGTTATAAGATTTGTTTACTATATGGAGTTGAAGATGAGAATGAATTTCATTTGTTCTTGAAGTGTGAAGTTGCTAGATTAGCTTGGTTTGGTTCTTTTCTGGGAACTGAGAGTGAAACACTAAGAGGGTGTTTAGATTGGGTGAAAACTGAGTTATATAACTCAATTTTGATCACCCATAACCTAAAATAGGTGGGACCCATGGAAGAATTTTCCCAAGTTTGGGAGAAACAAACTATGGAAGAGTGAGCTACATGACAAGAGAGACCAAAAATGAGGCTATGGAGGATTGTGAAGGGTGTGCTTCCACTCCAATGCTGGACGGCTGAGAGAATGGCATTGCGTTATAAGATTTGTTTACTATATGGAGTTGAAGATGAGAATGAATTTCATTTGTTCTTGAAGTGTGAAGTTGCTAGATTAGCTTGGTTTGGTTATTTTCTAGGAACTGAGAGTGAAACGCTAAGAGGGTGTTTAGATTGGGTGAAAACTAAGTTATATAACTTAATTTTCATCACCCATAACCTAAAACAGGTGGGACCCATGGAAGAATTTTTGTTTGGCATAATTTTTTATTCATGTTCTCATCACTCAAAACCCAAAAAAAAATGAGTTTGAGTAATGAGAACCGGGAACAAGGTTTTAGAGTTTTCAAATCATAAAATTTGAGTTTCAATAGTAAAAGTGTTATTATGGTGCATTTGTGGGGCCCAATGGCAGTGTGTTGTTACGTTAGAAACAAGCAAGTGATACTAGCATTGGGCTTCTTTTTTTTCTTTTTTTTTTTCTTTGTTTCATTTCTTTTTCATTTTCAGACTTTCTCCTCCAGTTCTCTTATTTTCACTTTACTCTTCCACAAGCTTCTCTCTTCCTCCTCTAACTTCTATTCCTTTCAAAAATCTATTGCATCCGAAGCATTTGGCTAGCCGAAGAGAGCCCGTCCAGTCGACAAAGTTGGTGACTGAAGAGAAGCTTGCTCTGTTACTGATGGGGCTGTCACTCCATCTTGATCAATTTTCTAGATCTTCTCCCATGTGACCACAATCTCTCTCTCCCTCTCTCTTTTCCATGTCCATTGTTGCATGTGTTGAGACTCCACTCTGTGATTTCTTTTTTTTTCTTCTTTTTTGTTGTTGAAAATTTTTTTTCAAGACTTTATTGAGCACCTGATATTTTTTTTGCTCGACTTTTTTCTGGAGACATATTTTAGAATATTTTGTTGTGTATCGAGAAACGTTTGATGATATAAAGATTATTTTTTATGCTTATACATATGCTTTGGGTGTTTGGAGATGGAGATGGAGATGTGAAGCTATGGGTTTGGTTGATTCGGGTTGTGCTTGTGTTATAGTTTGAGTGCTCCGTCAAAATTTCCTAACACTGCTATCTAGTTCACAATACTGAGACAAATTTCAAAATGGAAATTTTTTTTTCCTTATTATATGTATGCTTGTGTTTGTAGATATACTGTGGGTAGAAATCCCATTTTACAACTTGCATTTAACCAATATTAAGGACAAAGCAGTAATTTTGCACCAAGGGCATGATTTTTATTTCAATAGTTAGATCTTTAGGTTTGTGATACAAAACAAATCTTGATGCTTTAACGATCACAATGGTATGTCATGGGCTTTAATCGGACCACTTGATCAAAAGTTATCATACAAACAATTTTCAATGATCGTGACTCACCTACACAATGGATCCGATCACGTCATATTTTAAACACTTAATTTTGATTGGTTCCAACAAGAATTAATTTAAAATTAATTAAGTGTAAATTTTGATTAGATTTCATTTTATTTTATTTTTTTAGGAAATAATAAATAAATAAATAAAGTTTTCCTTTAAGGCATCTTATCTACTTTTTTGAAAAAAGTTGGATAGAGGAAAAGATATATTTATGAAAATTTTCAAAAAACAGAAAAATGCTCCAAAAAGGTTACTACTTTCAGCAGTAACTTAAATCGCATTTTTGACCTGAAAAACGTTGAAATTTGGTTTTCTCTATTTCTGTAAAAGTTGTATAGAATTGAATTTCCTTTCAAAAAATACCAATCTTGTATTATTTGGAATTTTGAGCAGAAAGTTAGAGCCAGAATACAAAACAGGTGCAGAAGATCACACAAATTCAGCATCATCTTCAACTTTCTTTCAAAATTTCAAATGGGGATCAACACCAAATCTGTTCAAGCTTATCTAGTAGGCTTATCCCCTCCCTCAGCTTCATAAGAAAGCTTTTCAAAAACAAGTTGGATAGAGAAACAGATAAAAAATTTCAAAAAACAAAAAAATTCTCAAAAAATGTTACTATTTTCAGTAGCAACTTAAATCTCATTTTTGGCCTGGAAAAAATTGAAATTTGGTTTTCTCTATTTCTGGAAAAGTTGTAGAGAATTAAATTTCCTTTCAAATACCGAATCAATTGGAATTTGGAGAAGAAATTTAGAGTCAAAATACGAAACAGATGCAGAAGATAACACAAGTTCAGCATCATCTTTCAAAATTCAAATAGGGATCAACACCAAATCCGTTCCATCTTATCTAAACAAGTTTACCTCCTCCCTTAGATTCAGAAGAAAGCTAATAACTTACCTTTAAAGCTAAGCCATCCCTTCCCCCATAAATAGAGAAGACATCTTCCATTTTCAGCACCCCATTCCCTCTGGAGAGCTCGTGAGAAAGTAAAAAAAAAAAATTGTTGTGCAACCATTGTTCTTACTTCGGTTGTAGTTTAGTACTTCCTTGCTTTCTCCCTAGCCCTTTAAGTGATCACTTTCCCCTTTAATTTATGCTCTATGCTGGTAAGTAGTTAATTATGTTCTTTAAGTTTCTGCACATGCTTAAATAAATGCTTCCAAGTCATTATTTGTTTCTTTCATGATATGCTTGGATGAACATGCCTATATATCTCATTGATATTCTTTTTACATGCTTAGATGAACACTTCTAGGCTAATGCGCAACTTTCTCTTGAATGCTTAGATGAACATGTCTAAATAGTTGTTTTACTTTTAAATGCTTAAACGAACATGTCTAAGTATTTTGATTTTCTCTAGATGAACATGTCTAAGGGATTTTTCTTTACTTTTTTTTATAATTGCTTGGATGATCAAATATGCTTAAATGTTTTGTTTTTCTCTTTGCAATTGTGTAGATGACAAATAGCGACAATTTTTTGTTTTCCTTCACATGCTTGGATGAACACTTCTAAGTTATTATTTGCTTTTCATAACATGCTTAGATGAACATGTCTAGGTAGTTGTTTCTCTTTTTTGAATGCTTAGAAAAACAGGTCTAATTAACATTATGGTTTTCACTTAAATACTTGTATGAACATATCTAGGTGATTTTCTTTGTTCTTCTTATGATTGCTTGGATGATTGCTAGGCCTAAAAATAAAATTTTTTTTACAATTATGTTGATGACAAATAACATGACGATTTTGTTTTCCTTTACATACTTAGATGAACATGTCTAGGTTAGGAATTCCTTGTTTACATTAATTTCTTGGATGAACATGCCATTACTTTCATGCTTTCTTTACATTTACATTGTTATCTAACAAATTTTACTTTTTATTTCTCTTTATGTTAAATTCCCCAACACATATTTGTTTACAATTCTTGCAAATTAACATGTTTATATGATATATTATTTGTATTTGTTTGACGTGACATGATATTGGCCACCTTAACCTAGGAGACCGGTTTTACTGGGCGAGATGGGTGCTTAATCCCTTCCCATCTCGTAAATGAGCCTCCGAACCAAGATCAAGGGTTCTAGACTAGACTCTTATATATGCAATTTTACATTTTTTAGAATGTAACTAGAAAACAAAGCAATGTAATTTACTTTCTTAGATTGTATCTAGGACCAAAAAGCATTGTAAATTTTTGTTACAAAATTGATGTAAATTGTCATATATAATAATAAGCATTTTTTTTATAGAGAAGGTTTTCTTATTTTTCTATTTAAATTAAATAAGTAGTGACTCCATGTAAAACCCTCGATCTAGAGAGGAGTACATTTTACAGTGAATTCGACATTTTGAGTATCACGATCCCACCCATTCATGTGGGTTAGGCCCAGTTTGAGAAAAAAATTGGTAAGCCGAGGTCGCAGTCGCTCACACTCTGACATGGGTTTGTAGACAAGTTTTTACTAAAGTTTGTTTCATCCTAAGGCTAAGTGGGGTTGATCTATTCAACACTTTTTTAAAAATTATTTTCTTTGGTAAGCAGAATAGATTACTATGTATAAAACCTTAGAAAAATCCCAAAAACAAATAAAACCAAAGGGAATAAACCATAAGATAGATATACTTTTCAAACCTTTTATATACTTATTTTCCTGTACATTGGTTTTGTTTTTGAGTTTTTTTTTTTTTTCTTTGGGAAAATATACATTTCTGTTGTAGTATTGGTTGGGTTATAAGATATTATAGTGCCTTGTAAGTCATGGTACTAAGCTTATACTGGTATTGTGCATATTTTATGATCTACGAAGCTGTGTGACTGTAACATTGTTCAAAGATGATTTACTTTAAATTTATGCTATATAGTTCAAAGTCCTAAATTTATATGGATATTGTGCTCATTTGTTGAGCTATGCAGTAAGGGAGATGTTCAGTAACTTTCTTAGTTTGATTTAATTCAAACGGTATGAAATAATTTCAACTTGATTATTGGTTATAAAGTCGATAGAAATAAATCAGTAAATGATCCAAGTGGACATTTTATTAAAACATATAATCTATATATTAACATATGGTTGTGCTGGGATATTTGTATTAGACAGCACTTCAAACTTAGGAAGTAGATGATAAAATGTGACCTCCCCATATTGAACAGATTTTTATAGAAATTATGTTGGATGAACAACTAAAGGTATCTTTGCTGCAGTTTGGGAATCAATTACGAAAATTCTAAATGTGCAAACTAGGAAGACTTTCCTCTCTTAGAAAGTGATTCAAAAGCATAATAGGCTCAAGCAAAAAAATAAAAAAAAAAGTGTGGTCAACTGTTGAGGCATACTAGGTTAGGGTAGGATAAGACAACCCAAATGGTTACTGGTCCTGATGAGGTGTGGGTGAACATGGTTACGGTATGTTATTTAATTCCCAAACTATTTGCATATTTGTAAGTAATTTTTCTATTTGGTATTAGCAAATGTTTGATGTAAATGTTGTCGTTGCAAGGTGATCCTAAAGTAGCAGCATTACGAAAGAAGGGATGTCTGTACTATGACAAGTTGAGGCAATTGCTTGCCCCTACTACTGCAACCAGTTCCCTGCAAATTTCTTCAAACACCCCAACCTCAGATAATGAAGAAGAGCATGCTCTGGAAGAGGAACTTGCCATTGAGGCTGCTCGTACCCATTTAAGTAATGATAACTGCTACACTCCAAACATGGAGGGCAAATCCCAAGATGATCCCCCTGTTATTGAGCAAACCCAACGTGCTAATAAATATCCCATTCAAGCGATCTTTTGGAGTCCTGAAGGCTCGATTTCCCCATCTTGAATTCCATGCCGAACTTCAAGCAATATCATCAACGATATGTTGTTTCTGCATGTTGTGCTTTACACAATCTTATACGTATCAATAATCGCAGTGATATAATGTTTAACACATGGGAGAACCTTGAAATTGATGGAGGTAGTAAGCAAGATGGGTGGGTTTAAGGACTATATAACTGATAGCATGTGGGAGGATTACATTCGACATCGAGGTTAATGGTGGACACATTTGATTAGGATGATTGACAGCTTTTTGTTGGGATATTTACATAACATTAATATTTCCAAAGACATTTAGGTAATTTGACTTGAAGTCACTTAGTAGGATACATGATGCATTCTTTTGGACAATTATATGTAAGTATATGCAAACATGCTTACATGTAATGTTAATGTCAATTACTTATTGAAATTTCTGATGTTATACCTTTTAGCAATGTAAAAGTATCCACAGCATTGGAGCCAAATTTTTAGCTTTTTAGCACCACAAAAAGTCACTTTATCTATTTTACCTTCTCACATCCAACAGCAGTGGTTTTATTTTAGCTTTTAACACAATAAAATAATATAAATACTATAATAAAATAATATTTCATTCAACCACCAAAACACAACCACAACCACCATCAAAGCCGTAGAAATCACTGCACAGCCACAACCCTGCCACTATAACCAATGTCCATTAAAACCAGTGAAGAAGAACAAAAAAAGAAAGTAGAAAAATCAGATCGAAACACAAACCCAAACCAAAACCCATGCCCGAAACACAAGAGAGATGCCAAAACCCAAGCCTAAAACAAAAACCTAAACCAAAACCCATGCCCGAAATAAAAACCCAGCCCGAAACACAAGTATAGCCTGAAACTTAGCTCGAAATCCATGCCGAAACACAAGCACAAATGCTGAAAACAAAGAAGAAAGGCCGAGATGGGTCAGCATGGGTCGATGGCGATGGGTCAGTGGCGGTTGGGCTCGTGCAGATCGGCGTGGAGGAAGAAAGAAGCAGATGTAAAGGTAGTGAGGAGAGAGACACGGACACGGAGGAAAATGAAATGCAGAAGAAAGAAGGAAAATAAGAAAAGCAGTATGAACACAAAATAAAATTTAAAAAAATTACCTTTCAGTTACAATGCACAACTAAAAATAGCTGTGCACTGTAGCTGTGGAGCCAAAAAATATAGTTTTGGCTCCACTATTGCAAGGTACATTTTGATATTTAGTGGTGCTAAAAATAGTTATATAGCTATTTAGCAACATTATTGCTAGTACTCCAACTTTAGGCAGACAAGCTTATATGCAATTGTAATGTCAATTACATATTGACATTTCTTATGTAACAACTTTTGGCAATGAAGTATCTATTAATGGTCATATTCCAATATGTATGTGATGCCAATTTTGATGACAAGCAAGTAAACAACAAACCCGCTGCCAATTACATTTTGTTTTTTTGCTTCTAACAAACCCCTTTGCCATCTGTGTAGCAAACATACCTATTATAGAAGTCCATATTGCATAAATTTTAACACTCACAATACATATAATGGAATTCCAACGTCATACATATCATAAAGCTCTACACTTACAATACAAAAGATAGCATAAAGTTGTACACTTACAATACAAAAGATATCCAAGGCAATTATACAAGTCCATATTGCATAGCACATGCGCAACTCATCATGGCAAACACCTTTGTCTCATTCCAACTTCCACCTCAGACTCCAACCGCTTGAATTTTGCTATAACAATAGGTGTTGTTGCTACGCCACGCTTACAAGTGTTGTTGTCCAGCCATTTGAAGAACTTACAGTTATGTTCATCATCTTGTACATTAAAACAAAGCACTTAAATAGTAATACAAGGAATTGGTGACTTAAGGCACAAACTTAAATAACTGAAAATGGTACTCACTAGCGACAATCATAAAACCTCCTACCAAAATTATGAAGTGACAAGGACGTGATGAGAATCACAAAGCATTCAAGGATTCATTGCATGTTCCAGTTGGGCCTATTACTAAAGCAAGATCCAAGAAGATCAAAGAAGCACTTAATGGGCTGATTCAAGAGATTTGGGCTGATTCTAACACAGGACATTCCAAGCTTGACCCAAAGGAAGATGAAGGTGTAATAAATTTAATCCAAGCTATTGAGGGCCGATCTGCTTTGATTGGACGTGATTTATGGCGTGGATTAATGGCTAATTGACTTTCCAACCCCATATTAGTTAATAGCCATTTTTCCTATTCTGAAACTTATTATTTTAGACCAAATCCACCTTAATTTTAGGCTTTTATTATTTAGAACGTTTTTTAGCTATTTTCCTATTTTGGATATGCTAATTTCAGACCAAATCAATTTTTATTTAGGGTTTTATTATTTAGTACGTTTTTCATATTTTTAATTTTTAGTCATGTCTTATAAGTAGCATGCACTCATTGTAATAGAGACGGCGATGGAATAAAAATCAGAAAAGGTGAGGCTTTGCTCTTCTTTTGATTCTTCAAGAACTGTGAACTTATCAGGGATTCTTTCTTGTGGCGTTCAAATTTTATACCTTTGGTTCATGATTCCATTATAATCATTGGGTCAAGGTCTGTTACTTATACCTTTGGTTCGCGTTTCGCTTGTAAACGTTGGGTCAGGGTTTTCTATCAAAATCTGAATTTTAGATTTCTTGGGCAAGTATTTCAATATTGTTTGTTGGGTCTCAAAGCGTGTCAAATGAGGTTCGCATCATATTCCAATATTGTTTGTTGGGTCTCAATGCGTGTCGATTGAGGTTCTCATCAGGACGTCTTAAGGGTGAAGTGCTCACGATCACTCAAATGCCCACTAGTACTGGAGTAGTAATTACTTGTATCCAACATTGTTAGGAAACCCACCCCTATATCCATCTCAAAAGGAAGAAGAAAATTTATAAATATATATATATATATATATATATAAAAATAAAAGAAGAGATTTCAAGTGGAATACAATGATTATGCTCCAAATGGTGCTCAAAGTGCATTGTTCAATACACATATATAAACATAATTCAGCATACAAAATGTCTAAAGTAGTGTGAGAGACTTCAGCATACAGTAAATTAAAATTTGCTACCAAGTGTGGTTCAAGAATTTTATTGGATTTGTTTGGATTACCATATTAGAGAGCCTAATTAGAAATCACATCAATAATTTTTTTTTTTTTTCATTTCAACAAGGTTTGCATTTTTTATTCTTGATTAATATTTGCATACATGTATCTCTATATAGCTGGGTCTTTTTTTTTTTTTTTTTCCCTTGTGTTACTCGACATTTTGACTTGTGTTTATTATTGCTGGAAAACAGGTTGCCAATGTCATGGATGAGATCCTTTGAACCCAGGGTGTGCTTTTTTGTTCATGCTTCTTTGATTGAGAATTTTATGAGTTTGTGGATTATGAGATGCTTTACTCTGATATGGTCTTGATAAATCAAATGGAATACTAGGCTATTGCAAATTTGCAATTATATGTAAAGCACGTTAGTTTTGATGCTTCTTAACCTGCTTGTACTATTACCACTAAGAATGTATATTGAGCCCTATTTTCGTTTCATTTTCTCTGGAATGTATAGCTAGTTTTGAAGCATTTATTGATATAACTACTTGAGAGCCTACCTTCCTTACAACCTTCAGTAAGCAAATGCAGCAAATATATATCATAGACTTATACAACTATGCTATTACATGGGTTTGACCACTAACAAATTGTGTATCTTTATGCATTCTTAATGCCTCTCTATTCATCTAGCATGCAGTTATGGGTTATAAATGTCAGACTCAAGTTATTTTATAGAAGTGGAATGATGTGACTAAGTAGCCCAACTTAGTAAACCATAAATCTACCATGTGAATAATCAAAGTTGATGACTAATGGAGATGCTTAAAGATGGATGTTACCCTTTGCAATAGGGTATTTGCATTTGAAAAGTTTACTGACATGGTGTATATATATTCATATGCTTTCTCATTCAATGGCAAAGTTGTGTGCATTACAAAGCATACAAGCACATTTTTTACAATTGGGAACTAAGAATTTACAACAAAAATTCAAATGTACTACTACTTGTTAGCTTTTAAAATTTCATCCAACACGTAAAATCATATTCAAATAGCCAACATACCAATACCGTGATATTCAAACAACCAACATACCCATCCAAATTTTTCTAACCTAAACAGCATAACAACATTAAATCCAAACTCAACAAAACCCATTTGTCGACAACGGGCCACGAATGGCTGGAAAACCGCCGGGCCTTCGTTCAACCACCCGCCGTGGCAATACTCCCATGCGTGAGGGGCCCGTTGGAGGCCCCTCTCGATAATGGTGTCGTTTATGCGGTGCTTTGGGTGATCTCTCTCTCGGTTTAGGAAGGTATTTGTCTACCTTTGGAGGTATGGCGGGAATCTTGGCCAAATTTTAGGTGATTACCAAAGGTAAGTGAAGTCGCCACCAATCATTGGGTTTTTCTAAGGTGTGATTGGTCACCTGTTTCTAGTTGATTTTATTACCAATCCTAGGCTAAGAAAAATGGCTTTTTTCCTAATCTAATGTGGATGGCAAAAAATATTGATTCTTGATTCCAGAAGTTTGGTTACGTGTGGGGAAGGTGTTAGGGACCCCACAACGCTTGTCTAAGGACAGTCCTTTGTTTTGATAAAACCTTAATTTTCGGAAATTGGCAGTAAAAAACATGATTTTGGCATTGGCTTTCAGGGCTTTACATGCATGGAGGGCTTTAAGGTTTGGCTTTTGAATGGGTGTGGTCCCATTCTATGCTTTCCTAAGGCATTTGGGCAAAGTAACAGATTTCCACGGCAAAAATCCGACGACATGTCACCTTACTTTTGCGGCAGAAATTCAGCATCGCTTTGCCTTAGGTGATATGGACTGTGACAATCACACCAGAAGGGGTGAGGAGGTATATATATACATACATTATGCACAATGCAAGCACACAGAGTAGGAAAGTAAATGCCTACATGCCTAAAGCATGGCCTAAAATATAGGTGCAGGAAAGTAAACAGGGGTCGCCATACTCTAGAAATGAGGACGAATGGTACATGGCATGATATACCTAATACAACCCATCTAAGAGAGAAATGAGGGAGGAAGGAAGGGGGTTTAAAAGAGTACATAAACAAATAGGAGAGGCTAGACCCCTAAATCAACTAAACATAGCGCTTGGCTTATATCCACATACTCGCATCCTCGCCCTTTTTGCTTACACTTGGGAGACCGTGCCCTAGCTCCATGCGTCCTTTCTCCATGTGTGTACAAGCAAAGGCAAAGACAAGAACCCAGCAGACAAGCAATGGAAGGAAAAGATGCAAAGAGAATATGAAAGAGGCATAAAGTAGATAGCATGATAGACATGGCAAGCAAAGAAACAAGAAAGCAAGCAAACAAGCGTGAAGGCAAACAAGCAAGAAAGCAAACAAAAGGTGGTGTCCAAGAGGGACAAATGTAGGTTTGGATCGAATGTCCATAACTTCATTGTGTTGAAGCATGAACAACACACTAGCAAGCAAGACTAAAGCATGGACGTGTGAGCAAGCATGTAAAGATGCATAGAAAGCCAACGGGTGGTGCAAACAAACATGGTAAGCATAGCATCGCATGGAGCGGAAAGGGAAAGGTATGTACGAAGCAACCCGAAATTTGGAGATGCTTCCCAAATGGTCACATCCAAACAAGAACTCATGGGCGTCGGATGTAAACAAACAAGATCAAGCCCGCAGAGGGCATCAAGCATGACAAAGCCTAGAACAAGAGAGGCCTTGATTGGGTATAAGGACAATACCTTGTATTTTTGTTGAAGAGAAGAATCAAGAGGCTTTGATTTGTTTTATGAGTGCTTTTATGTGTAAAAATGTGTTTGGAAGAGAGGGGAAATGTGTAGAAAACGTCCAGGCAGAGAGCAGGACCCAAAAAAATCTCTTTTTTTTTTTTTTTTTTTTGGTATGGAGGTGCCTAAGGCCTTTTATAGCCCCTGGCACACTTTACGAGGTAGCACACCTTGTAAGGCCGCCACCTGTGAAGCTCCTCAAATGGTGTTGATCTTGACACCCTTGGAAAGATCTTAACTTCCAGTTTCTAAAAAGGTATACAACTCAAAAATCCAATAGTCTGATTAAAAGTTATGGCTCCGAGAAGTTAGTGGTGCATCGATCAATGTGTTAACCGGTTTTTGTGATATCTCGACCGTTTTAACTCCGATTTCGACCCATGAGTAGCCATTGGAATGAGAATTTGATAATCCTCACAATGGCATTGGATTCAACCTGTTCTAACAGCCAAATCAAAATTTCGTTTGGGGCCAACTAGGAGTCAACTCCGGGTCAAACTTGGTCAAAGTTGCCAAAAATCTCTGAGAAGCTCGAGTTTGATGTAAAACTATGAAAAGTGATATTTTTAGGGGATTTTGACTTTGTTTGACTTTCGGTCAACCCAGGGTTGACTAGGGGAATTTTGGTCATTTTAGCTAAAAAAGGCACTTTGGGTGCTCCAATGTCTGAACGGGTTGCGCCACGTCATTCTGGATGTTCTCGTGGCCCTATGCAGAGAAAATCATAATTTTGTATTTTTCAAGGTTCGACACGCAAATCGAGGATGGACAAAATATAGTATCAACAACTGCCCCTTCTTTATCTGACATCTCAAGTGCAATGAGAGGCGTCGGATAAATAACATGATTTCGAATTTTTTTGCCCCCAAATTGCGTGTGGAGACTACTCACAGATCGAGATCGGATTTTACCTGACTGGACTAATCTACTGCAGCTGCTTTCAAAACATTTTCTAGACCTGTCTCTAAGCTCAAGGAGAGGAAAAGGCTTTTTTTTTTCCCTTTTTTTTTTGGGAAGTTTGACCGGGTCAACAGTCAACGTTGACTTGGTCAACGCTGACCGGTGGCCCTTCAGGGTGCCCCGAGCTGACCCGGCGGCCCAAGAAGGTGTGCTGGGCAGCCCAGGCCGTACAAAGGCCTATAAAAGCCCCATTTTGCCTCATTTTGACCTCATTTCACTCCTTCCTTTGACTTCTCACTTCTAAAAAATTCTCTGGAGCAACTTACGAACTTAGTGGGTCTAGCTTTTTTACTTCAATCTGCTGCTTCAGTTTCTTCTACACTTGAGGTCAGTGTCTATCTTTCTTATTCTCTTCTTTTTTCTGCCAAATGTTAGTAGCAATACTACTAGGAATGCATGCTAGTGCTTATTTTATTTTTGGAATTTTCATAAGCGTTTTTTTTTTTTTTTTTTGCCATGATATATGCCCTACTATCTTAGGAGAATGCATATATTTTTTGCTTTTTGTCTGTGTTATATGGGTGTGCAAATATGCGGGAATTTAAATGCTGAAAATAAAATGTGGGACATAGGTAAGGGGACTTACCTGGTAGTCGGGAAGAGTTGAAATGGTGAGACATACAGCACAACCGCTAGTTAGCCTTGGAATAGGATCGGACAAAGAGAATTGTGTGATGGTGAGCGTACGGCACGGCCGCTAGTTAACTCATGGTAGATTAGGATATTGGAAACTTCTTAATGACTTGATAACTGTGATCGTAAGGCGTACAGCAGGGCCGCTATTTAACCTCAAGATAGGATGTGAGCATACAGCATAGCCGCTAGTTAACCCATTGTAGATCAGGAACTTGAAAACTTTTTAGTGACTTGATAACTATGATGGCAAGGCATACGGCATGGCCAGTAGTTAACCTCAAGATAGGATGTGAGCATACAGCATGGCCGCTAGTTAAACCACTGTAGATCAAGAACTTGAAAATTTTTTAGTGACTTGATACCTGTGATTGCGAGGCGTACAACATGACCGCTAGTTAAACCACTGTAGATCAAGAACTTGAAAACTTTTTAGTGACTTGATACTTGTGATGGCGAGGCGTATGGTACGACTGCTAGTTAACCTCAAGATAGGATATAAGCATACGGCACAATCACTAGTTAACCCACTGTAGATCAAGAACTTGAAAACTTTTTAGTGAATTGATAGCTGTGATGGTGAGGCATATGGCACGGCCGCTAGTTAACCTCAAGACAGGATGTGAGCATACAGCACGGCTGCTAGTTAACTCACTGTAGATCAAGAACTTGAAAACTCTTCAGGAATTTGATAGCTGTGCGATGGCGAGATGTATGGCACGGCCGCTAGTTAACCTTAATACAAGATGTGAGCATACAGCACGGCCGCTAGTTAACCCACTATAGATCAGGAACTTGAAAACTTTTTAGTGACTCAATAGTTGTGATGGCGAGGCGTACGCCACGGCCGCTAGTTAACCTCAAGATAGTATGTGAGCATACGACACGGCCACTAGTTAACCCACTATAGAGACGTACGGCACGGCCGCTAGATAGCCTCTAAATAAGATGCAAGCATATGGCACGACCGCTAGTTAACTCACTGTAGGATGTGAGCATATGGCATGGCTGCTAGTTAACCTACTATAGAGACATATGACACAACTGCATAGTTAACCCACTGTGGATTATTGTAGGAATTTGCTTTCTTCTAAGACATCTGCTTGGCATGAACCTGCACAACATTTTTAGGAATAGTATTAGTTCATCTATATTGCCATTTGTTTCATGGGCTTACCACTTGTGTCTGAATTTCTGGTTGCTTTGTAGATTATGCCTCGGAGGGCAAGTTCTAGAGGAGACCGAGGGAAGGCCCCCGTTTATGCTACGTCCTATGGGGACTCTTCCTCTGATGATGAGACTATTTCTACTAGTGAGCAAGCAACTCAAGTTCTACAAAGCTATTTTGACCGCAAGGGTGACAACATCAGGCCCACTGGCAGGATTCCCATGGAGACCCGATCCAAGAGACGACGTTTAGCCGAGACAATTAGTGCTTCCTCTGAGTCTCACACTATTTCTACTAGGACTTCCTCACGGCACACATCAGTTATGGAGAAGGGGGGCTCAAGTGGAGCAACGATGGCCGAGGATCTCATATTTGACCTAGAGGCTAATTTGAGGCGATGAGGAGATCGATCCACATCCGGGCGCCCGAAAGTGTAGTTTGAGGCCAAGATTCCCGCCACATCAAGCTGGGGCCAATGCTTACACTGGAGCAGTGGATGACAATATTAGGGACACTTACCTTCAGCAGGGGCTGAAAAGGCATCCTTCCGCTCAAGCACAGAAGGGATAAGTATGTTATCTTCATTTTTAGTCATCTAGATTCCTATTGAATGCATATGCTAACGGGTAGCTTTTGGTTCTGAATGCAAGGGCCCAATAAGATCCGTGGTCGGGGTGCATGGTCTACTTTCCTTCGACGACTATCTGACCCTGAGACCAACAAGCGCTATGCGGATTTCTTGAGAAAGCAAGGGTTCAAGGATTTTCTGAGGATCCCTCCATATACCATGAGGCAAAGGATTGGGGAGGCTTTGGTTTGGCAATTTCATGCCAAGACAGGCACCTTTCATTTGAGTTGTGGGGAGTATGCGATTCTCCCTCTTCACTAGACGGCCATCATGGGCATTAGATTCAGTGGATACCCGATTCTGACTGATGCCACAAATCTGTACTGAGTGGCTGTAGAGTAGCATCCCTGGAGTGTAGCGTTGACTAACATCCATATTTGCTGATTCTTCATGAATTTCCTCGGTAGTTACTTTTTGGCAACAACCGATCAGCATTGACCTGCCAACTGTTATGGGCTTTGAGAGCAATTTCAGACATTGGGAGTTATGACTTGGGATCTATCACTTATGGCTTCTTCATAGCCTTCTTGAGGCAAGCTTCACAGCAGGATTTTAGGAGCTTGGAAGGGTGCTGGCAGACCTTGACATGGTGGGCCTATGAGTATATTCCAACCTTGCGACCACTGTTCACGAGTTTGTCTGCGATTGTTTATCCTCAAGCTTTTGCTTGGTCTCTCTGCACTATTACCAAAGTTGTGCTGGCGCAACCAGCTACTATCACTACAGCCTTGGATTGTGTCACCTGGGATGAGATAGTGGTTCGTTCTTATGATGGCTCACTACTAAGGAGACCAGAGCTTACTATTGCCATGGGCCAGTCGAGAGTACGATGCTGGTTCTAGGCCCTGTTAAGTTAGGAGTTCTTCTTGGCTGAGAGGACCTTCCATCAGGTCATGCTAGTTTTTGGAGTACATAGGGATCCACCTCTTCTTGGTTTGTCATTTGAGTCCATCGCTGTGGACAATCCAGATTATGTGGCAGGCTCCTTCGATGCATATGTGGATACTAGCATAGACTATGCCACTTGGTTTGCAACGTCCTCTGTGGGACCTATTATGGGAGACGTCCATGTGAGTAGAGGCAGAGTGCTAGGAGGCATCACTCGTGGCCAAGTAGCTTCTAGAGCTAAGTGGAGATCACAGGCTAAGACTTTACAGGCCAGGGTGAAAGAGCTTGAGACTGCTGTTGCTGCTAAGGAGGCATATATGCATGAAGAGATTGCTCGAGCATTAGCTTGAGAAAGGGAGCTTTGGCAAAGAGATAGAGAGGCTCGTGCTACTACCGCAGACAAAGAGAGGACCCAACTTTAGGGTGAGCAAGCCATACTTCACAGTTATACCATGGTTTTGATAAGAGAGTTGCAGGTGGCTCATGGCCATATTCCGCCTCCGCCTCACATTCCAGGTCGGGGGCCCATTATTCCTCCATACGAGCCCGGGTATATGCCAATTCCTCCGGACTTGACAGGCGGTTGGGGTCTCTATGCTTAGACTCAGGGGCCTTTTTAGGATCCAAGATACACTTCATATGCTTCAGGTGGAGCCAATCCTTCTGCCAGCCCTTTTACTAGCGACAACGACAATGATGATGATGATGATGATGATGATGCCAACTGGTTTATCAGTGACTCCTTTAGAAAAGATGACTCCCAGTAGGATTAGCTTTTTGTTGTAGCATGATATAGCCCCTACGTGGGTATGTATGTATTCTTCATGTATTTTTTAGACATTGCCCCATGGTGGGCCTGCTATGTATGTATATTATGTATCGCCCCTTAATGGGCCTAGACATGTGCATATTATATTTTCCCACAGTGGGCCTAGATGTATGATATTCTCTTTTAGGCTCATGATGTATGTATAAAACAATGCCTTTTGTTAGGACTTACGTGTATGATTCTGGAAACTGCCTTTGAGAGGACTAATGTATGACTTTAGGAAAAGTGCCTTTGAAAGGGTTGCTGATATATGTGAAAAACAATGCCTCTAATTAAGACTTACATGCATAGTTCTTGGAAATCGCCTTTGAAAGGGTTGTTGATGTATATGAAAGACAATGCCTCTAGTTAGGACTTACGTGTATAACTCTAGATAAATTGCCTTTGAGAAGGCTGTAGACGTATGTGAGAAGCAATTCCTTTTGGTAGGGCTTACATGCATAACTCTAGGAAATCACCTTTAAGAGGGCTAATGTATCACCATAGAAAAATCGCCTTTGAGAGGGCTGCTGACGTGTGTGAGAAGCAATGCCTCTAGGTAGGACTTATATGCATAACTCTAGAAAATTGCATTTGAGAGGGCTGCTGACGTGTGTGAAAAACAATGCCTCTGGGTAAGACTTACATGCATAACTCTAGAAAATTGCCTTTAAGAGAGCTACTGCTGGGATAGAAGAAACAATGCCTCTGATTAGGACTTACATGTACAACCATAGAAAAATCACCTTTAAAAGGGCTGCTGACGTGTGTGAAAAACAATGCCTCTGAGTAGGACTTACATGCATAACTCTAGAAAATTTCCTTTAAGAGGGCTACTACTAGTGTAGAAGAAACAATGCCTCTGATTAGGACTTACATGTACAACCATAGAAAAATCGCCTTTAACAGGGCTGCTAACGTGTGTGAAAAACAATGCCTCTAGGTAGGACTTACATGCATAACTCTAGAAAATTGCCTTTGAAAGGGCTGTTGATGTACCGTAGCTTTACGGTTTTATCCATAAGTCTTGACAATGATCGTCCCAGCAGGGGAGAGAGAATGGAGAGATCGCATGAGATAAACTGCCCCAGTTTAGGGTTTCATGTGATTCTCGTCATGGGGGAAATATCATCTGCGGGATGGACCTATTCTTGCATAATGGATAAGGAAGAGAGAACTGCGCGAAATAAACTTCCCCAATTTAGGGGTTCAAAGCCTGAAGACTGATTGAAAATGGCCTTGACTTCATAGGCCATATCGAATGCTGGTAATGAATGCGGACAATCAGAACAAGATCTCCTTAAACACGCTATGAGGCAGTATGCACTAATCACTCCTGTTATTGCCCAGGCGGGCTAATAATTCAAAGACAGGCTTCTTGGGGCAACATCATGAGAAACAACTCCCTCTGTCCTCCAAATAAACTAAAAAAGCTGTCGAATGGTTGAGAACGAGTTCTAGTGTCCTATTGTGAGCTCTAATTATCGGGGCTGAACCAACCCCTAAATCGAATGAACTGGGCTTAGAAAAATGAGGTTCAAGATGTCTAGAAGCATTGAACGAGATGCACAAAGATAAACTGCCCCAGTGTTGGATTTATGCAATCACGATTGCATGAGAAAGAATTTCTAACAATCTGGTTCACTGCCAGACCAAACTTGCACTACTGCGGGTGCTAAAACGAGGGAATCTTTGCTCTAAGGCAATCAAAAACGTCTCAAACAAAGGGGTAGTGGTCAGAACACAGTCATGTTTGTGCCTAGGGGGTTGAAAAACCCGGGCATGTGTCTTGAGGGTTGATGGCCCTTGTAGGTGTGCCGGCGGCCCTACAAGGTGCACCGCCTCGGTTTTCATGCATAAAAGGCTGGGTTTAACCCAACCCCAGCTCATTCTGGTTTACGATTTTATGGGGTCTTCTTCTACCATTTTATTCACCCAAAATGTGTAGAAAACACAATTATTCATCATTTTTCGCATAGATTCTCATCAAATCATCAAATTCAGTAGGATCTGTTCATGGATGCTATTGGTGCTCACTCCTACAACACTTTGGTCGAGCTTGAGAGGGAGTCTTACTATGAGAAGAAGCTTAGGAGGTGGTTGAGCTCCTTTTTTTATGGTGACCAGGCATTCATCTGACAACTTCTTGGAAATGCTACTGCTTTTCTTCACACCACGTTGGATTGGCATTTGTTGGAGGCCATTATCTCTTGTTAGGATCTCATCTTAAGATGTGTCACCATTGGAGATGTTGATCTGGTGCCCATCTTAGAGGAGTATGATTGTTTTATTTCTCTTTCTACCCCTCTGAGCACTATTTTTGTTCCACTAGTGCGGCCACTCTACCACAGTAGACTCACTGATTTGTTGGGCTTGAAGAGGCCTATTATAGAGGCGCTAACTTGGTATGGCAGTGGGATAGGAGTAAGCGTGTCCTTCAATTTTATGTATGATCGATTCCACCCATTGGAGTGCCCTGTTGGCTACCAAGATGACTTTGTGGACTTAGAGGGGCGGTGGACATCCTACCGGCGTCAGGCCTTCCTGGTGGCCTTCTTTGGTGCAGTGCTGCTTCCTTCATCATCAAGAACTGTCAATTTTATAGTTCTCCCTCTGGTGAGTGCCCAACCTCATGGTACCTCTTTCATTCCTGCTCTACTTTCTGAGACCATTAGGTCCTCGTCTTTGTGTCAGAAGACCGATAGGGGTAAGCTAGGTTACTGTGCTCATCTGTTACAACTGTGGTTCTGTAGCCACCTGAGTGTTATTGCCAGGGATCAGCTTGAGGGCTTTGCGAGTAAGAGTAGAGTCTAGGCTACTGTAGTTCTTGATCTTCCTTTTTCTAGGATACTAAGGGTTGGCTAAGGTACTTGTATAGCTTGAGTCCCGCTGATTGGACCTGAGGGTCAAGTGGGGTATTACCAGATGGTAGAGGTGGACCCATTATGTCGATTTACTTAGCATTCCCCTGATGGGTATCTGGGGGTGCACGAGGTACTTTCCGGGCATGGCTATGCAGCAGTTCGGGGGTATCCAACATATCCTTCAACTTAGTGATCTCTCCGTTGTCACTTGCGAGTATGGGCTCATGGATATTGATGTGGCAGTGACAGAGCATGCCTCTGATTTCTGGGAGGCACGCAAGTCAAGTATTGACTTCCCTCTTTGTTCTAGGGATGACCAAGAATGGTTTTCTATTGAGTTTAGAGTGTGGTGAGACACTAGAGATCCCAGCTTTGTGTTTGACTTATCATCACCAGTCTCAGTCGAGTTGCCACTTCCAGTTGATGTTTTGAGAGACTATACTCTAGAGTTTGAGATCAAGGTTGAGAGGGCCCTTATGGATCTGAGGGAGAGCATGAGGGAGGCCGTCAGAGATTGAGACTGGTGTAAGGAGCTAGCTGAGACCTTTATGGAGGATATTAAAGAGATAAGTAGTGCACATTAGACTGAGCTCGCTACTCTTAAGGCAGAGCTTGATCGAAGAGGGCCAGCCCCTCCCGGTACAGAGGCAGAGTGTGTTCAGCTGAGATCCCAGGTTGTAAGTTTGGAGGATGAGCTTGCAGATCTTACTTAGAGGTTTGCCACTTTGAATCATACTTGGGTTGAGGAGAGGGCCACACTAGAGGCTAGTAGGGCCAAGACTAGTAGCAGGGTCAATGGCTTAGCGTTGGAGCTAGTATAGGTAAAGGCCTACATTCATTCCACTTTGAGCATGGAGTATGGGTGGGAGGGCGATAAACCTAGTAAGTCGCAGACTGAGCTGGCTGAGAGAGAGGAGGCTTTAAGAGTTGCTACTGTAGAGGTGGGCACCTTGCAGGCTTTGCTAAGGACCAAGAGACAGAGGCCTACTTCTGATTCCATGATGGAGAGGGAGCTTGGCCGTCTTCGACATTCACATGACATACTCAGAGGGGTTGCCAGAGACCTGGGCTTTGATTCAGCTGAGTTACTTCACATTCATGCTCATGATGACCTGATTCTCCGTATTGGTTTTGAGAGATTATGCCAGGCCGTGTCTGATCACTCGGGCCATATTTGACTTGTTGGTGTTCTTTTCTGCTTATTTTGTTTCTGCACATGAGATATGTAGTTAGTATCCCACCATGTATGGAAAGGTCCTTTGTAAATTGTTAGGCAATTGCGTAAGGCCTTCCACTTTTGTTTGAGTTCTTAAAGCATAGTTTAGTCTCTTAGGCATGCTTAGAAACTAAGAGATGGTGGAGAGAGATGATTATGTTGATGTTCAGGAGATATTTATGAGATGAGATTTCATGTTTTGATAACAAAATGTATGAAAGAAACAAAATGGCACAATACAGGCATGTTAATGAATATGTAGGCAAATGCTTTGAAAATGCAACATTATACAAATAAGTGATAAATGTAAAATCCATGCATATCAATATCTTATTTTTCCAAGGATACATCCTGTTCCAAACGGATCTTTTCCTTTTCCCATTAAGGTACATTTCCTATTGGCATGAGCCAAAATATCTTTGAGTGGACCACTGGGTCATGGCAATATTGTAGACAGAAAGCAATCTCGTAGGCGTCCTTGTATCTTGTCTTGGATGCTGGATCCATCTAATCTTCTGATCTTAAGTATGAATTTAAGCAGGCAAAACTGGCTGATTTTTCTTTTAAGATGTGACCAAACCAAGATGGTTGCCTACGTACCTCCACTAAGAAGGATCAAGTTATCACGTAGTTCAACTAACTTTTGATTGCCTTAATTTTTGCCTATACTACCCTTTCGGGTTTTCAATCTAGCAGGCTCTCTCACACTCTTTTTTTTTTGCTCTCCTTTTGTGTAGGCCGTCCTTTCGGGTTTTCAATCTACCTTCTGTATTTTCTCATGCTCTCTTTCTTTTGGCTCTGCTTTTACGTAGACCGCCCTTTCGAGTTTTTGATCTAACTTTTCACATTTTTTTTTTCGATTTTTTTTCTTTTTTATATAAAAATATAGAAATGAGGTGCACTGAGAGGCTCCTTCATGCAAAGTACCATATGACGGTGTTAGAATTGGTGGGCATATTGAAGTCATGCCATTCCATGTCGGCTAGAATCAAGGCTCCTCCAGAAAAGGCCTTCTTTACCACATATGGGCCCTCGTAAGTTAGGGAAAACTTTCCTCTATGATCAGGCATGGCCTAGTTGCACTTCTTCAATACTAGATCACCTTCTTCGAAGACTCCAAGTCTAATCTTCTTGTTGAATGCTCGCTCAACGCGGCGTTGGTACAACTGTCCATGGCACATTGCGGTCATGCGCTTTTCATCTATCATGTTCAGTTGTTCATATCAGGAGCGGGCCCATTCAGCTTCTGACAGCTTTGCTTGAGATAAAATCCAGAGAGACATAATCGACTCTCATAATCTTGTAGGCCAACAGGGGTCCATTAGCATGAACTCCGAGTAAGCCTTCATGCATCTCTTCCATCAGATGATTAGCCTCAGAGGCATCTACGCATCGAAGCAAGGTAGAATTGTGGTTCCTTTTGTACAAGACTTCTCCATTCAAGAAAAATCGGCAGGCCATGCACCGAATAAACTTCTTTTCATTGTTCGTTGCACCGAATGGGTATTCACTGTTCTTGATATAAGCCTTGATATCATGGTACCATGGCTTTCCGTTGGTTTCGACTTCGACACTCATGCATTCTTCAATGTTCATGCAATAGGCTGGAATGCCACAGACTTTTATGCACAATTGCCACATATCATCTCCTTCCGATAACTTGACCATGCTAGCCAGGGTGGCCAAGACATCTACAAACTGGTTGTGTGCTCAGGGCAAATGGGCAAATGGGCAAATGTGATGTCTCGGAATTTCGAAATCAAGCGGTTGACACATGTCTGATACAGATTCAACTTGGTGTCTCGGGCTTGCCATTTTCCTTCAATTTGGGAGATGATTAACAGGGAATCTCCAAAGACGCTCAAGTCATAGGCACCAAAATCTAGGGCCACTTGCAGGCTGACTATGCATGCTTCATATTCTGTGACGTTGTTGGTGCAATCAAAATTTAGCTTGACTGAAACAAGGATTTGCTGGCCCTTAGGGGAAACTAAGACTGCTCCCACTCCATTTCTAGTAGAATTGGCGGCTCCATCAAAATAAAGCTTCCAATGCCACTGTTCCACACTATCTGGTTCTAGCTCTAGCGCCATGACATCCTCATCAAGGAAGAGGGATTTTGAAAGTTCTGGATCATTCAACGGCTGGTTCGCTAGGTAATCAACTATGGCCTGGCCCTTAATGGCCTTTCTTGTCACAAACACAATGTCGAACTTGGAGAGCAACATTTGCCAACGAGAGATCTTCCTTGTAAGAGCTGGCTTTTCAAAGATGTACTTAATGGGATCCATGCGGGAAATGAGCCATGTGGTGTAGTAGAGCATATACTGCCGCAACTAGCGTGATGCCCACGCTAAGGCGTAACACATCTTTTCAATGGCGATGTAGTTGATCTCACAACTAGTGAACTTCTTGCTTAAGTAGTAAATCACCCTTTGTTGTAGCGTGATGCCCATGGAGGTTTCTTGTACCGCTAGGTAGAGCATCAACAAATATCCCGGCACCAAGGGAACCAAACAAGAGGGTTCAACAAATACTGCTTGATCTTGTCAAAGGCTGCTCGGCACTCATCTATCCATTCTATCTTTGTGTCTTTCTTCAAGATCTTGAACAACGGATCACATGTGGTGGTCAACTGCGCTATAAAGCGAGCTATGTAATTGACCTTTCCTTAGAAGCTGCTAATCTGTTTCTCGCTTTGCAGTGTCGGCATGTCCTGAATGGCTTAGACTTTTGCTGGGTCCACTTTGATTCCTCTTTGGCTAACTATGAAGCCAAGTAGTTTCCCTGAACTAGCTCCAAAGATGCACTTGTTAGGGTTTAGTCTCAACCTATACTTAACGAGGCACTTGAACAGCTTTCTTAAATCTATCAAATAATCCCTGGGTGTGTGGGATTTGGCAATCATGTCGTCCACATAGACTTTGATCACTTTGTGCATCATATCATGGAACAAGGTTACCATGGCTCACTGATAAGTAGCACTAGCATTCTTTAAGCCGAATGGCATGACATCATATGCATAGGTTCCCCAATGAGTGATGAATTTTGTCTTGGTTTTGTCTTCTTCGGCCATTTTGATTTGATTATAGCCTGAGAATCCATCCATGAAGGAGAAAAACATGTTGGTAGTGGTATTATCAATCAGTATATCGATATGTGGCAATAGAAAGATATCCTTAGGGCTAGCCCGGTTCAAATCCTTGTAGTCAACGCATATGCTTACTTTCTCATCTTTCTTAGGCACAGGAACAATGTTGGTGACCTAGTCTAAGTAGGCTATCGTGGTAAAGAAACCAGCTTTTAACTATTTTTCTGCTTCGTCTTTGATCTTCAAAATGATCTTAGATTTCATCCTTCGAAGGGCTTGCCGCACTAGAGGGGCATTCAGGTTTAACTGGAATTCTATGCACAACAATCTCAGTATGTAACCCTGGCATATCTTGGTAAGACCAAGCGAAGATCTCTCTGAATTCCTTGAGTAGCACTATAAGCTCATGTTTCAAGTCTTTAGGACAGTTTACCCCAATCCTAACGTGTTTTTCATTCTCGCCTTCGTCGACAAGGTTAACCACTTCTGTCTCTTCTATGTTGGACTTGTACCCGTCGGTCTCTTTATTTAGAGCTTCCAAAATATCATGAGACAAACTCGGAATTTTCTATAATCCTTCAATATCATGATCCAACTCTATTGTCTTATTCACGTCATCAATATCCTCATTATGACAACAGGATGATGTACCCACTTGGGAATCAAAATAGATCCTATAGAACGGAACATATACAGAGAAACATGAGATAATTTGCACACACATATTCATAGGAAAGCAAATAAAGAGATAAATGAAAGGATTTCTTGAATAGTATGCTGGATAATTTTCATTAACGGGTTATAGACAAGGGGATAACAAATTTCATGCCTGATAATGATAAAAAGGGAAATACTCTTTCATTCTTTTACTTTTTTCAGAAAATAAACTGGGGAAATGCAAACAAGGAATGCAGAAAGCAGGAAATAAATATGCAAAACAAACTAGATATGCTATTCTAACTCTTTCAGGCAATTGGAGGCCCAACCACACGATGATGGAATACTCCTTACTCAACTGGTGCAACCACAAAGCAAGGCTCGATGGTCCAATGGCCTGCTGTCTCGCCTGGCACATAGGGCTGGATAGTAGAAGTCAGATCATCCCTTGGGGATATGATAGCATTCATTGAGAATTCTTCAGTGCAAAGACGGATGAGAGAAGCTAGATCTGATTCCTCCTCGCATGATTCTTGTACCACTTCTAATCTAATGACCTCGGTCAAAGCCGAAAAAGTGACTCTGATGTGGGGAATAGACATCCCTTGGCCAATGCACTTCCTTTTCTTTCCTCTGGAAGCCTGGAAAAGTTCTTCATCAGAGGGGTTGTACCCTAGACCGAAACCGCCTTTGTTGTCCAGGAGTTCAATCAAAGAAGGCTTCCCATGTCCTACAACACCGCAGCCTTGGCCTAATTGATAACCAAATTTGAGCATCTCCTTGGCAGCCATTGAAGTAGCAAAGGGCCATGTTGACTTGAGTTCCGAAGCTCAAGAGATCATGGAGACTAACTCAAAATTGTGAAAAGTTGCCTCTAGAAAGGAATTAGCAATGTAGGGGACAGAAATCTCCTTGAAGATAGTCAGGGGTTCTTCAGCCATAATAGTGATCAACTAATCCTCGAATTGGAACTTGAGTCTCTGATGAAGGATAGAAGCAACCTGCACTTGCCGCATGCAACTAGGGCCTCCCAAGGAGAATATTATATGGGGAATCCACCTTGATGACTTGAAAGATGACCATAAAAGACCTGGGGCCAACCTTAATCATTAACTCGATCTCGCCTTGCACCTCCTGGAAAGTGCCATCAAAGGCTCTAATGATCATGGTGGTAAGGAGAATAAGAGAGGTATCAACATTCAAACGCTCTATAGTAGACATCGGGCAACATTCAGGGCTGATCCATTGTCAATTAGTACTTTGGAGATGATCATATCTTTACACTTTACCATAATGTGCATGCGCAAAGTATACCTTCTACCTTCTGGTGGTACTCATCATTAGTAAAGGAAATCTAGTTGGTGGCCAAGACCATTGAGACCATACCCTCAAAGGAAGATTTTGTGACACCTGTAGGAACACATGTCTCTTTCAAGACTTTCAAGAGAGCCTCATAGTGGACATCGAAGGATAACAATAGCGCCAAGATAGAAATCTGAGCTGGCGACTTGTTTAGCTACTGAATCACACGATATTCTGAGTTTCTGATAATTTTCAAGAATTCCTCGCCTTCTTCGGTTGTGACCTTATTCCTGACAGGTTCGGTTGTACCCTTGCCAATCTCTTTCATTCTCTTTTCTAGCTCCTCGGGAGTATAGCAATGACCACTCCTAGTAAGCCCAAGTAGACCTGAAGAGATATTAGAGCAAACCTCCTCTTTTTTGGTTCAAGTGGAGATCAAGGACACATCGTATTTCTAGGGGACATGATGGTTATCCTCATAAAGGAACGGCTTCGACATGCAAATGATAACACCCTCCTGAGTTTGCAATTGGGCGCTATGGAGAACATCTTCGGATTAATGACCACCGAATTTAGCAAAATTGCTTCAAGGGCTTTTGAGCCGGATACCCCAGAGATTCCTAAGGCAGGCTTCGGCAGAATAAGAGGATCGAAACCTCAGATGGCAGGGGCAATGGCAGTTCCTTCCTGAATTGATGATGAAGTTGGCCCTGTGACTGCAGGCAATGCAAGAACTAGAGGAGTGAATCCCTCAATGGCTGGCAGGGCTTGCCCTTTTCTTGAATCTGATGACCCTGAATTCGCAAGTGATTCTATGATCTCCTCAATGACTACTGAAGAGGGAGGAACTAAAGTAACCTTACCAAGGCATTTCAATAAATATTCATCTCAATCTTTCCTTGACCCAACTAATATAGCATTGCAGCTAGTTCTTGACTAGGCAGCTGGAGGACACAAGCTGGTTGCCATGCAACCACCTTTTCGTACAACCTCTCTTTCGATCCAAATAATACCACGGTCAGCTAGACTCTGAACCTAAGCTCGGAGCACTTTACAATCAAACGAGGCATGCCTCTCTCCACTATCACAGAATGAGCAGATTCCCCAATCAAATATCGAGGTTTCTATACCTTCAAGATCAAGGTAGCTCTCTTGGACCAAGGCTTGGAACAGGGCCTTCCCTAGGAATGGCGGTGAGTAGAAATCCAAAACCCTTTCTTCCACTATGATGATGGCATTCACAATCCCTTCCTGATGGGGAGGCAAAGGGTTGGTGATGATGTTCGGAACGGCTGCATTATCGAACTGTATCAACTTGTTGTCAATGAGATCCTGGACATAGTTTCTCAACTGGTAGCATTCTTCCAGGGTATGCCCTTCGGCCCTAAAATGGTGTTCACACTTCTTGGATGAATCAAAGCCCGATAAGGGAGGACCTTCTTTGGGCTTGGCAAACATTGGGGTCACTAACTTCCTTTCCAACAGGTAAGCGTAAAGATCTACCATGGGCATGGGTAACAGAGTATACTTCCAGCTTTCCCTCCTAAAGAGACGAGGTGGGCCTAGCCTCCCTCTCTGATTAAAGGCTCGGTTAGGTGCTTGAGTAGACTAAACCTATTGCTGATAAGGTCTAATAGTTGGGGTTGCATAAGCAGAAGTAATACCCCTAGGCCTTTCTGATGCATTGTCAACCATATGAACATCGACTTCCTTAGTCTTACGACCGGTCATTTTCTTAACCCATTATTCATCCATGGAACTCAAAGACTCGGGATCCATGATCTTATTGCTCCTAATATCCTCGTCAATACGCTCCCTAATAGGGATGAGGCTAGCAAAATAAGTGACTTGGGTGCTGATCATCTTCTCATAGTAAGGACGCTTAAAGTTGTCAATAAACCATTTGATCATCTCATTTTCCATCATGGGAGGTTGCACTTGTGCGGCTAGTTCACACCACCTCTAGGCATATTCTCGGAAAGACTCCCCACTCTTATTCTCTGTTCTCATAAGGATCGTGCGATCAAGAGCTATCTTGATGTTGAACCTGTAGTATTCCAAGAAAGAGCTGTCCATTTCCCTCCAGCAAGAGGTCTTTTCCAGTTTCACGTACCATGTGGCTGCGAGGCCAGTCAAACTATCACGGAAAATCTGGCAAAGCAAAGGGTGATTATCCCTATAAGGAGCCATCTTCCTATAAAACATGCGCAAGTGTGCGCAAGGGTCTCCAGTACCATCATACTTGACGAACTCTAGTGCCTTGAACTTAGGAGGCATAATGACCTGAGGGAAGTTGGTTAGACTGTCGAGTTCAACACTTCCATGGGTGTTGGAGCCCTCTATGATACGAAGCTTCTCAGCTAGAGTTTCCACTTGGCTTTTGACTTGGTCATACTCAAATTCAGGGGTCTTATCCTTAGAAGGATCCATTTCTTGGTCGTTGCCCTGGGGCGGCAAGTTTTGGCCCTAATCCTATTCTAATGGGGGCTGATTTTCATTTTCAATTTAGGGATCTCCTTGACTATTACTGAAAGAGTTTTGTCCTCCTCCTACAATCATTTGTTGTACCATGCACATTAATTCTAACATTTTCTCTTTCATCTGAGCAAACTTGGCAAGACTCACTTCGAGAGTTAAAGGCCCACTAGTAGACATCTCTCTTGCATGAGACCTAGTGATGATGGGATCACGATGTGGTGGTAGCTTGGACTGTTTCTTTTTAGCAATCTTTTGATCCTGAGAAAGAATGTGATGTAGAAGAAACGGGGTGTATTTGACAATGTGGAAACACAACATCAAAATCAAGTTAGTTTATGTCCTTGTTATTTAACATGCACCTACCATTTTCAGAAAAATTCGGCTTTTGCACCCTTGATCTGGTATTTATCATGGTGAGTTTCTATAATGATGCAAGATTAATGCACTAGATTGGCAAGTAACCGAAACTTTCATGACATGCTCAATAATGCGGGAAGGACCCTTTTTTTTATTTCATGCTTGTACAAGATTTGCTTTTACAACACTAGGTTCATCAGCTCCAACAGTGGGCTTTTTACAATACAGGTAAATGCGATTATAAGGAAAAACTTGGCTCTTGACGATGTGGACTTCTCGGGGAAGCTCTTGGCAACTTGGACCTCCTAGCAATTTGAACAGCATGGATCTCTTGGACCTTTAGATCTCTTGAGGGAGCCTTTGGACTCTTGACATCTAGGACCTTTTGGCAACTTGCACCTCTTAGAAATTTAGACAGCGTGGATCTCTTGGACCTTTGGATCTCTTTGAGGACTTAGGTCTCCTAGCAATATTTTTTGGATCTTCCTTGGGAGAATTCTTGAACTCATGATATCTTGGGATTCTTGACAGTTTTTCGGGAACATCTCCTCTTAGGGAGTTTTGGTTACTTGCCACGGATTTTATCTTTACACAGTTAGGTGACGGAACCAATTAGTGTATGCATAAGCACCCTTATAAGGTTGTAAACCCTTAGGGACAAGGTATCATCTAGCATGTACAAGCAATAGGGTTGCTTTCCCTAGGGCTTTAATCATGGATGTTGTGCAAGCAGGATAGAAAGAACCTGGAGTAAAGCACAATTTTTTTATCACAAGTAAAAAGGGCACACCTGTTACAAGACACTTTCCCCTGACCTCTAGTCCTATAAGGGTATCCTTTCCTAGGCTTAGATGTTCAATCTTTCTGCTTACCTAGTCCTTATGGGCTCTGGGCTTGATCTAGTCCTCACAAGTTTGACATAACTAGGCCAATTGTATGCAAAGGCTTAACTGGTAGGTTGTTCCTATCCTAGGGGGACTCAATTGCCATACCCCTCCCTTCATAGAAGTTGTAAGGTAGGAAGGATCAAGGGGGCCTTTTCAACTACTTCTGTCCACCCATGGACCCAGAAGTGCCTACAAAGTCAGCCCCAAATCTAACTATGGGTAACATTAACACTACCAATGTTTGTGTCTGGGCATCTGTAGATGGGGTGATGAAATCCCCAAAGAGATGTGACTACACCAACAATGCGGAGCCCAGGTTTAGCTCAAAAAGGGTGTAAATGTCATGCAATCCTTAATGAAGGGGAAAGACATTTTCAAAGCACAGCAGATATATATATATATATATATATATATATATATATATATATATATATATATGAAAGTAGATAAAGGGGTAGCGGAAAATAAATTTTGCTACCCTATGTTTGCACGCGAAGGAAAGCGGTAAAGCATGTGAGGAAAGCTGTAAAGCATGTGGGGAAAGTTGTCAAGCATGTGAGGAAATCTGTAAATCCCCATGAAAATGTCTCACACCCCTTTTTGGAAAACATTTTTGTTCTTTTGAAAATAGTCTACTAGGATATAGTAGAAGCCTTTTTCAAAAAGGAAAGCCCCGAAGGCTAATGCCAATTTCCGTGTTTTTGAAAGCCAATTTCCAAAGATTATGGTTTTATCAAAAGCTCTAAAGGCTAAACTCTCATTGATCCCCAATGAAGTCGCCAGTTTGTCGATGTCAGGCCACGAACAGTTGAAAAATGGGCCTTCGTTCGACCATACACCATGGCGACGCTCCTACGTGCACAGGGCCCATTGGAGGCCCCTCTTGATAATGGTGTGGTTCGTGCAGTGCTTCGGGTGCTCTCTCTCTCTCTCTCAGTGGAGGAAGGTATTTGTCTACCTTTAGAGGTATGGCGGGAATCTTGGCCAAATTTTAGGTGATTACCAAAGGTAAGTGAAGTCGCCACCAATCATTGGGTTTTTCTAAGATGTGATTGGTCACCTGTTTTTAGTTGATTTTATTATCAATCCTAAGCTAAGAAAAATGGAATTTGTCCTAATCTAATGTGGATGGCAAAAAATATTGATTCTTGAGTCCGGAAGTATGGTTATGTGTGGGGAAGGTGTTAGGCACCCCACAACGTCTGTCCAAGGACAGTCCTTTATTTTGATAAAACCTTAAATTTTTGAAGATTGGCAGTAAAAAACATGATTTTGACATTGGCTTTCAGGGCTTTGCATGCATGGGGGGCTTTGAAGTTTGGTCCCAATCTATGCTTTCCTAAGGCATTCGGGCAAAGCACCAAATTTCCATGGAGAAAATCCAACAACATGTCACCTTACTTTCGCAGCGAAAATTAGGCATCACTTTGCCTTAGGTGACATGGACTATGATAATCACACTGGAAGGGGCGAGCAGGTATATATATACATACATCATGCACAATGCAAACACATAAAGCAGGAAAGTAAATGCCTACATCCCTAAAGCACAGCCCAAAATATAGGTGCAGGAAAGTAAACAGGGGTCGCCATACTCTAGAGAGGTACATGGCATGATATGCCTAATACAACCCATCTAAGACAAAAATGAGGGAGGAAGGAAGGGGGTTTTTAAGAGTACATAACCAAATGGGAGAGGCTAAACCCCTAAATATACTAAACATAGCCGCTTGGCTTATATCCACATCCTCGCCCTTTTTGGTTATGCCTAGGAGACCGTGCCCTAACTCCATGCGTCCTTGCTCCATGTGTGTACATGCAAAGGCAAAGACAAGAACCTAGCAGACAAGCAATGGAAGGAAAAGATGCAAAGAGCATATGAAAGTGGCATAAAGCAAATAGTATGACAGACATAGCAAGCAAAGAAACAAGAAATCAAGAAAACAAGCGAGAAGGCAAACAAGCAAGAAAGCAAACAAAATGTGATGTCCACAAGGGACAAATGTAGGTTTGGATCGAATGTCTAGAACTTCATTGTGTTGAAGCATGGATGACACACTAGCAAGCAAGACTCATGCATGGACGTGTGAGCAAGCGTGTAAAGAAGCATAGAAAGCCAACGGGTGGTGCAAACAAACATGGTAAGCATAGCATCGCATGGAGAAGAAAGGGAAGGGTATGTACAAAGCAACCTAGCATCTGGAGATGCTTCCCAATTGGTCACATCCAAACAAAGCCTCATAGGCGTCGGATGTAACCAAATAAGATCAAGCCCGCGGAGGACATAAAGCATGGCAAAGCCTAGAACAAGAGAGGCTAGCACAAGCATAAAGCATAGAAGCAAGCAAGCATAGACATGCAAATAGGATGATCCAAACCCTTTGATGTGGGCCTTGGTGTATGGATGATGACAAAGACCATAAGGTCTAGATCGGGTCCTAACCATTAGGACAAAACTCAAGAAAATGCAATAAAAGGAACAAAAGGGCTACAATAGCACATGACATGACAAGCAAGGTCTAGGCCCAAGCACATAAACATGGCATAGAGCATCTAAGCACATAGATCTAACATAGGAGATGGCACAAGGCATGAAGCAAGGAAGATCCAAACACCAAAGCACACGGAGGCGTAGATCTAAACATATAAGTATGTAGATGTACATCTAAGCATGTGGATATGGTCATAAAGACATGGAAGAACACAAATCCGAGCACGGATATAGGCATAGGAGCATAGGAAATGCATACAAACATGTAGATCTAAGCAAGGCATAACCATAGACATGATATCAAGCATGTAGGCATGTAGACCCAAACATCAACACATAAGAAAGAAGGATCTAAACATGGCATAAAGCATAAAACATGTAGAAGAGGCAACTAACACATGAACAAACATGGAAGCATATGGAAATAAGCTAAAAAGCATGCTAAAAGCAAGATAAAGCAAGAATCATGCTAGATAAAGCAATAAATCATGTTATTAAGGCAAAAAGAGCAAGATAAATGCTAGAAAAAGATTTAGAAAGTTAGGGGTGTGGATAGTAGCTAAAAAGCTACATCCACACCCCTAAACCCCAAATCCAATGTGTAGAACCAAGGAAAAGAAGATTGGGTATAAGGACAATACCTTGTATTTTTTATGAAGAGAAGAATCAAGAGGCTTTGATTTGTTTTGTGAGTGCTTTTGTGTGTAAAAATGTGTTTGGAAGAGAGGGGAAATGTGTAGAAAATGTCCAAGCAGAGAGCAAGACCCAAGAAAATCTCTTCTTCTTTTTTTGGTCTAGAGGTGCTTGGGGCCTTTTATAGCCCCCGACATGCTTTACGAGGTGAAGCACCTTGTAGGGCCGCCGGTATCAACACCATTGATTAAATAAATTCCAAATGGGAAATGGGTTTAAACATTACAAACCCAAAATCTCGAAATTTGTTCAGAGGCGAAATAAAAGAAATTGGTTCCTTAAGTTGATTCAAAACCAGATGGGTATAGAGCAAGAGAGACAAAGAGAAACGGAGAAAGAGGCAATTGTGAAAATTAACTAATATTGCGGTTCAGTCAGTGTCAGCAATAATGATCCCAATCCAGATCCGTGCTCACCAGCCCCAAACGACAATATGAGTTCAAAGGAGGGAGAGGCGTGAAATGGGTTTTGTGGGAAGGGAAAGAAAATGAAAGAGAAGGGACATGCGAGAGAGAAGAAGAGAAGGGACATGCAGGAGAGAAGAAGAGAAGTTGTGCCAGAAGTAGGAGAAGACGAAAGTGGGAGGAGATTTTTGGCTTATGGGTTTAGGTTTTGTGATGGGCATGGCAGAGAAGAAAAATGAAAGTAGGAGAAAGAATGTCACATGCGGGTAGGGATGTTACCCTTTTACGTAGTGACAGTGAGTGGGCTCCACCATTTTGCCAAAAATTGGAGTTAAAGAGTGAGAGATATAACTCAGTTTTGGATCCAAACAAAAATTTAAGAGATATTTGAGTTATAGTGGGAATAGAGATATGAGTTATGGGTTTTGAGATATGGGTTATGAGTAATCCAAACAAGCTCTAAGTGTCCATTCAATTTTACATCTAATACAAGCTTTGGTGTTGCCCTAAGAAGAGTTGTGGGATGAGGTCCTCTACTTAATCAACTCCACTTAGATCTTAATGCAATGGTGTCAATGAATTAGAAGGGCTACAACAAACATAGCTGAAGTTACTGAAGGCCCTCATGTTAAGATTGGTCATTGATAAGGCTTTGGAGAACTATTAACATGTTTATTTGAAGGAGATGCCTTACCTCTGCAGGAGTCAATCGTGGACCCTGCAAGTCATCCAAGTTGGGAGAATTTTCAGGTGTGATGAAGTAGACATGCAAAACGCGTCAGAATTTCCTAACCCGACCCAAACTTGAATTTTTTTATCCGAAGTAAAAATAGGTTGACCCGTGACCCGACCCGTCCAGCGACTTAACTCGCAACCCAAACCATTTTTTAAAACTTTTTTTTTTTTTTTGGTAAAAATTAAGACAATATTGATTTAATTGTTTGTTGTGAGTTTTAAGAAAACAATTGAGACATTTACATAAGTGCATGCAAATGAATTAAAAGATGAATGGTTAAGGCATTCTGTAATAAGTAAAGATTTTTAGATATCAAATAACAAAGTACATGTCAAGATAATCTGGTTACAATAGAATTAAAACCATATATTTAAAATTATAGACATGTATGAGAAATATTCATAAGTGTGAAAGGAGTGAAGCCAAAGTATGAATAAAATTAGCATAATTTATAAATGCTTAGGCCTATTTTTTAACAATTCATGTCCAAAATGAATAGCTTTTCAAAATATATTATGATATTTCCTAGAGTGTATATTATTTAACGATGACATTATATTCATAAAAGAGATCATGTATAAATAAGCAAACAATCAAACATTAATCTATATTCTCAAATTGAAAGAGAATGTCAACCACAATTGATAATAGATTATAAAATTAGTTTTCAAGATTATAAATTTCTTATATGTTTAAATTCTTTGTCAAATTAGTTATCCAATAAGGCAATTGTAATTTTTTTTTTTTAATGTTTTGTGATGTAGATATTGTGTAGAAATGAAACTTGTGTATTTATTTTACTTATCCTTTGTGCCAAATCAAAAAAAAAAAAAAAAGTAATGTTGGGATTTGTATAATTTTAAAAGTATTGAACAAATATTAATTTGTTTAGCTGATCTCATCTTGATATGAGTGGAGAATTCAAAGTAATGCATTTTAAATCAAATAATTTGCTGCGTGACTTTCCAAATGACAACATGCTTTCTTAAAATTAAAAAATAAATAAATAAATAATCATATGCACAACACAGGTCAACCCAACCCGATTGACTCAACCTATTTTTAACCCGCAACCCATTCGAACTGAGCCAAACCCGACCGGACCGTTTGCCACATCTATGATAAAGAGAACATTCAGGACTTAGAGACCAGTTTTTGGATGAGTCGGCAAAATGGCTTTAGAAGCAGATTTGAAGTGCTTCTACATCCTCAGGAGTTTCCTGGGGCAGACAGGGCTGCTAAGGTTAGCTGAATTACTTTCTTCAGTCGTGTATTGGGCATTGTGTTTGTTGGCTGTATTGGTCTTTTCTTTGAACCAAAATAAAAATAAATAATGATATCAAAACTCATATTAACCGCAAGGGTTTTACATCCAAACCCTATTAATCCATGCCCAAACCCTTTCTACAGAAGTGGGTATATTCAACGAACTACCAAGGCCCGAAGTTGTGTTAAATAAGTTCTATTTATAACTAAAAAGATTACGGAAATTGATATTGGGCAGCAGATCATACGCTACAAGATCAATCGTGAGCAAAGCTCTTTGCGGGACCTCTCACTATGAAATAAGACAAGGCAAACAAGAAATGAGCCAAACACTAATAAAATCCAACGTTCCAGGATGGTATTGGGCAGCATATTATAAACTTCTCAGCCTAATAGGCTTACAAAATCGTTTACTCCCTGGAACAATTGATATTTTTATGTAAATATAAATGTAAAAAGTCGCTTCACTAACTCAAGATTTTTACCTATATGATAAATATTACAAAAAGAGGGAAAAAGAATCTTAATATACAAATGAAAGGTTTGAACAATAATCTCAAGCCAGCTTTAAGCTCCAACCATCATTCAACGTCCCTAGCTCTTCCCAGTAGCTTTCGCAAGGGAAGTGAAATTGAACCTGCAAATTGGGTGAGGGGAAAAAAGAAAGAGAAAGAAAGAAGACATCACAATATAGAAGAGGTTCTGACAAATACTCCTATTCACTTATGCTCACATTGAGCATCTTGAATTTAGAAAATGTTAAAAAATAAGAACAATAAAATAATTATAAATTTTTTTTTTTTTTTAAAAACACCTAATCGTGCTAAATTAAGAGGCATAGTATTTTTCAACAAGCCACGCATGAATTAATATTGCTTTGAAATAAGATACCTGATAAGTGGTTTCTGTTGTACCACAGGAGCAGGAGTGACATTTAACAATGGTGCCGCAAGTTCCGTAAGCTTTATAGGGGGGGAAAAGACAAGGAAGGAGAAATGGTAAACACTGTCAGAACATTTTCACTGAATATATTACTTAGAAGAACATTCCTTTTCATTAACAGCCAGTCTGGCCAAATGAGGTTAAAGCAGTAGTGATGCAGAATATGAATAAATTGAACAGTGAGTGATGACTCCATATCAACACACACACACACAAAAGCCAGAGATAACCTAGCGTAGCTTGTTTGGTTAAGGCTACATTATATAATTATATTTATATTTGCACATGTTTGAAACCAAAAAAGTGGTGTCTGGAAAAGTGGTGTCTTGAAAAGCCCATCTTCTGTCTTGCCAGTTAATAGATGAGATCTTCAGAAGTATCAGAAAAGCTACTCATTTCATCACAACTATTTTTTAAATTGGTGATAAGCTCATGTATCATGAAGCACATAAGCCTTTCAAACAAGTATAAAAACAAATGCAAATCATTTTCATCCAACTAAACACAACAAATAATAGATTTCCATTTTGTCCTCGTACCTTTTTTTTTTTTTTTTTTTTTTTTTTGGGTGGAGGCCAAAAAAAAAAAAAAAAAAAAAACAGATTACCTTGAGGTTAAACATAAAAAAAACATATATTTCATCTATTTAAAGTAACTAAAACTAGCACGTGTGAATAAAACTGAATAAAAATTTGCAAGGAGAACCCAATAGAGACATCTACGCTCAAAATAAAAGGTCACAAGATTAGTGAATCGGACCTCAAGCTCCTCTAAGCTCCCATTGGAATATAAACCACCAGAAGAACCAGATCCATTGCTAGATGGTACTGGCACTGCTTCTGCTGCATTAGCTGTTGAAGATTCGATAGGGCTACCTTTCATGTTCCCCCTAGAATCTTTAACTTGATTTCCATATTCAAAATCATCCTCAAGCTCATCGAGTTCTTCTGGAAAAGTTTGGTGGGCAACATATGGGCCTGATATTATCTTCTCAATTGCTAGACTCTCCGCTTCTTTAGAGCTTGTATCAGCAACAGCAGATGGAGCTAAGTTAGGTGGATTGCATCTTGCAAATCCATCAGCTTGACTGTGGGTATCCATATTTTCACCTTTAATAGAACATGAGCTGACAGTGCTGACAGGGCTACCCTCATGAACTTCCCCAACAGAAGGAGGTTCAGTGGCTAAGCGCTTGGCACTTCTCGGGTTAGACTCTACATTATCATCCACCTGCTTTCCATTCCTTCCATCGTCGACTCCATTTGAAACTTCTTTACCTTCACAGGAATTCTCTTGTGCATGACCCCCAACAGAGGGAGGTTCAACAGCCAAGCCCTTGGCACTTCTCAGGTTATCTACATTATCATCCACCTGCTTTCTCTTCCTTCCCTCATCGACTCCATTTGAAACTGCTTTACCCTCACAAGAATTATCTTGGGCATGACCAGAAACTTTCAGTTCTGAACTCCTACTCTTCCAAGTTACTTTAGATGGTCGGGCAGGTCGAATACCACCAGGAAATACAAAGTTTGGAATATTCCTGCGTTTTACATGGCATACATGGATCTCCATCCCAGGCTTCCATGATGCGTACATGTTGACATTATGCTTAAATTCCTCCACAGTTGACCTTATATCAAACTGTTCACCCTCGTTCACTGGAACACCTTGTTTTCGCTGCAAACCCATGAAGTAACAGCAATGGAAAGGCCTAGATTTGTCTGAAAAATCCCCTGGGTGTGGATGGCACTGAAGCATCTGATAAGTATGTCTCTCAATCTACGGTAACACATGATAAGCTAAATTAGGAATCTATAAATTGGAAAACAAAACAGGATAAAAGAACAAAAATAAATAAAAAGCTGGAAATAACAAACTTTGAGAGTTTCCACCTTCAATGTTAGCTGGCGGAGGCGAGACTCAACCCAGCCTTTCCATTTTCTCAGATCATCAGCATTTTCTGCAGTAATCTCTATTTGTAGGTAATTCTTATACGCTTCAAAGAATGCATAAGGCTCAAAAAGAGTATCCCAATCTGCCTTGCTTGCCTCCATAGCCTGCAAGCACTAATAAACGTCAAATTCTAAAACTAAAATAATGAAAATAACCACCACAAGCCAATAAATAGTAGCTCAAATGGAAAATCGCCCCACCCTATAATTATAGGGTAGCTCTTTTCTTCCCCCCCTCCCCCCTCTCTTAAAAATAAAAAAATAAAAAATAAAAACAAAAACAAGATATAACAACAATAATAATAGTATAAGATTTAATCATTTAATTTGATTACACTAAGAGGTCAACTTAAATCACAATACCCAAGGCACTCCTGAGAGTGCATAATATGATCAATGCACATTAATTCAATGCAAAGAGTTAAGGAGAAACATATCACAAATCAAACAGTGGGATCATACCTCACAAATCTCACTCCCCCTCTGAAACTCCTCTGACATAATTCGCAAAGTACTAAATGAGACATTATAGCTAGAGTTCATGCAGGGGTAAGCAGGAGTTATTATAGGCATCAAATGGAATCTGTCCTTCGGGTTTCTCCTAGGATCCCAAACTTGAAGTCCAAGAGATCCTTCTTCAATGGAGCAAAGCATTACCGGATTTGGCCAACGCCATTGAGTGTACACCCTGAAGAATCGAGACACTAACATATTGGGCAGCGCATTGGGATATAGCTGGCATATGCGAGCAACCAGCAATGCCCAGTTTATACCACCAAGAAACCCTGAAACCTGCCCACAACAGGGAAGAAAATGCCCTAATAAATGAGAGAGAATAGTACGAAATAAGGAAATTATTTAACTACACCCTACATTTGAGTAAACGCCACGACGTTTTGCCCAAAACCTCATGCACCTCAATGTTGTGCGGAAATTCTGCACTTCAAAAAACAAACGCAATCAGGGACAATAAATTCAATGGAGAATTTCAAAAAAGAAACTTATAAGCAGATATAATTTAGAAAAAGCAATCGCCACCACCTGAATGTTTGGAACCAAACGCAAAATTTGGTCAGTAACTCTACAGCCATTGAGACTACGAACTGTCTGTTCATCTGCATTCTGTAGTATTGAGTCCTGTGAAATATCTAGGTCCTGCACCAGAATAACTTGTTAAAAACAGAAATGCACACACATTGAAGCAAACTTACAAGACATATACTTTTAAGCACCATGGAAACAAGAAATCAAAATATACTAGTTTCATTTCTATCCAACCCAATGTTAATTGGAATGTCCTATAATGTAAGGAATCTGTTTGATAAGTTTATTGCATCCCCAACAGCTCCTCTACGCCCAAAACTTACTTTAAGATCTCCATCTGTTGGCATACTTATGGACCCAACAAGGGAGCTTCGTAAATAGGCCTTCTAAAACACCTGGCTCCTTCACATTTATATCATAGCATCTTTCACCAGCCTACCTTCATCATCTTTGGAAAACCACCTAATCCAAAATCTCCCAAGAAGCAGCCATCTAAAGGCAACTGCAATATTCTTATCATCTTCAAGAGCTTCATAAGAAATCTTTAACCACGTCACATGAGGTGCATTGCATTAAAACTGTACTGCTACTAAAAGAAAAGTTGTCACTATTTGGAACCCTGTTCAAGTCCTAGCACTCCACCCATCCTTTTCAGTAGAAGAAGACAACAGTTATTTAGCCTCTAGCCTCTTAAGGCTTGTGGACAAAGGGGAGGAAACACGAAGGGAATTTCATATGAAGATGAGGCATGAAAACTAGAGCCTAAAAGTAGTACACTCTTCAAAATAATAGGTCTAAGCATGCAATTAAACATGTTAAATAAGACTCCTGCTGCAAAATTTGACACCAGATAATATTCCAGACAGAAAGAAATAGGAAATCAAAGAAAAAGGACTCAAGCAGCACGAGGACATAATTTCTCTTAGAAAAAAAGGAAAAATTGGTATATGGATAAGCAATTCTTCACTCGTATCTCATGAGCACAAGATTAAATGATTTATACAATACATTAGACATTATGCCCTGTCAAAATAAATGGCATGTTAAATTAAGAAATTATATTAGAATAAACACGACCCTTGGATTAGCACAACATATATCTAATCCACATTGGCCTAATGACAAATCACACACCTGTGTGGTTTCTACAAAACAAAGATAGTCCAACTTTCCTTCTATTCACAACTTCCAATTGATTGAGCCATAGCTTAAAATATTAAAAAATAATGATAATTAAATTAAATTTTTAAATAAAAATAAAAAATAAAAAGAAGAAGGAAGCAGATGAAAATAAGTAATTGACAAGATATATCGGCACTTACTTCAGGAATAACCCAGAGTGAAAGTTTTGCATAAAGAAGGTCAATGGACACCCCAAGGAACTTAAATCTCATAACTGGAACATGAGCATCAGGAACTGGGTGCATATCCGTTACTTCAGGCATCTCCATCAGCATTCTATGTAGCTCACCAAAGAAATCTTCCTACAGCCAATAAGTAATTTTAAGCTCATAAGGCAATACAATCTAAAAGAAAGTAAAAACCATTGTTCCATAAGTAGACAAGAGCTGATCGCACTTCTCTTGTTGCATGTCTAGGTCCCACACAAAGCGTATCTATATCCGTACCAGGGCCATGCACCTTAAAAATCAAAACAACATAGAAGAGAAATAGGATGAACCATAATTCAACGGATGAAAAAATAAAAATAAAAATACATAAAATGTAAACAACAAAACATTTTGAACTAGGGAGACAAGTTTCATACCCCTAGCCGATAAGAACCAAATGTGAAAATCTTGGCATTTGCTTCATGCACGAGTTGCTCATTCAACCCCTTTGCACGGCTAATTGTTTTGACCCAAATCTTTACAGTCTATTCAAAATTTTAAACATCAACATCAGCATTGCATTCGGAAATACAAATTCACAAGAACAAAAACCAGAACCATGCTCACAGAAGTTCCATTTTTTTCATAAACTCAAAAACCAACATACAATACAAAACATACACATAGTACTTTCCCCACTTTTCTCACTAAACAACCAAAGTAATATAACAAGGCAACAAATAACTTATCAATTGAACCTGGTCAAGTCTGCCAAGCACTTCCTCCCTACTCACAGCCTCTTCCTGACTCTCATACAATCCGGCGTCTCGCAAATACTGAACACCCACAAAACCCAATTCATCAATATTTTTTTCAGCTATAAATTCCAAACCAAGTAATGGGTCATAGTAAATATCAACAAAACAAATTCAATTCACCAAAAATAATAAAAACGGAACCTTTTCAAGTTCACGGGTCTTGATCACGTCTTCTTCAGTAGGTCCACCCAATGAAATTGGTTCTGTAATGCCTAATCTCTTCCCATTATTCCGATTAATCAATCCGGGGCTCCCCATTTATAATAATTTTATTTTACACTGCCACAAATTTTATTGTTTTAATTTTTTTTTCCTTTTTTTTTTTTTTTTTGACAATATGGGGATGATCTGAATTCTGAGCAAATTATTTATACTATTTTGCAGAATTTTTTTTTCTCTCTTTTTTTTTTTTTCCAATAAAATTCAAACCAGAAACAAATGAAAATTCTAAAAAGAAAAAAAAAATAGAACAATGAAATAATCGTTTGATTTTACAGTACTGGGTGGAAAAAATAAATTTTCCAAAGCTACAAACAAATTGGAACCATAAAAAACAAAAACAAAGCAAACTATAGAACAGAGTACAACGCCAATATTGGAAAGCAAAACCCTAACCCTAGATGAGCAAAAAACAATTATACAAAAGCGAAATACAACGATTCTGAGAAAAGCGATAGATCAGAAGCCGAAAACTCTTCTCCTTTTCTGATTGTTCATCGGCCACAATCGCCAACCGAGTCTCTCAAATCTATCGGAACCCACAAAAAAAGAAGAGAGAAATAAATAAATAAATACGCAGAAAATAAGGGCAAGGATAGAGAGATATAAATTTGGAAGAGAAAAGAAAGAAGAGAGAGCTTACAGTGAGAGAGAGAGAGAGAGAGAGAGAGAGAGAGAGTTGGCTTAGAAAGACAGTTGGTGTGATGGTGAGGGTGATGGTGATGATGATGGAAGGAAAGGGTGTATCCAGTGAGGTTGTGACGGGGACGGTGGCGATTAGAGAGAAAAAAGAAACAAAGAAAAGTGTTTTTGCTGTTTTGTGTTGTGTTGTATTATCAACTTACCGACTTCTCTCCACCACCAGAAGACTCAGATACCATCAATCAATAACTACGCACCCATTTTTAAAGAAGAAAAACGCTGCATATTCCTTTTTCTTTCTTTCTTTTTTTTTCTTTTTTTTTTTTTCTTTTTTTCAATTGCGCATTTGTCTTATTTTTACAATATATTTTAATTTGATTTCTAATCTTATAATTGTATTAATTTCATCCTTAACTTTTTAGTATTGTGTTAATTTGATTCATGTTGTTATATTTTATATAAAAATTACTGATGTGACTAACAGTCAATATAAAAAATTAGTTTTCTTGTGATAATAAACTATTTTTTTTATAGTTAAAATGCAAAACTTACTCTTTATATTTCACCAAAATTCATTTCAATTTTCTAAATTTAGTTTTATTTATTTCAATCTCCTAAATTTCAAGTTTATTCAACTAAGACTTTTCTAAAGACTTTTCTATTAACTTTTGTTATATGTTGTGTTAATTTTCCAATTTTTTAAATTTAAAAAATTCAATTAAGGATTAAAAAAAAATTTCTAGATTTTTTTTTTCAAAAAATTTTAACAAAAATTGACGTAAATATCTCAATTGAATAAATTTAAAATTTAGAGGATTAAAATGAATCCTAAAGAAACTTAGAGGGTGAGTTTTACATTTTAGCATTTTTTGTTTTGATCGTTTGTCACATTAGAAATCTCCAACTAAGAGATTAAAGACATAATTTGCCCTTTTTTTGTTATTTATTAGTTAGAAATATTAGAGGTGTCAATTGAGTTACAACTGATGAACACAAGGAAACCAGTAGGCTGAATGTCTCAGGCGTTGGTGATCTCAAGGTTACTTGGAATGTCCTGAAAAAGTAAACACAAAATCAAAGGAGATCGGGAAAGACTAACCAAGAATCCTCCGACGGTAAAGTTAGTATTTTTTGGAATTCCAATTTGTGTGGAAGTGTCTGAATGACTTACCCTTTCGTAGATGAATGCTTATATAGCACATAGTTGGGACAGTTACTGGTTTAACAACTGCTCCTCTTATTGAGGAGTTCGGAAGACTCGGAGGTAACTTCCATAACTGCTATGGAAGTTACATGAGCTTGTTCTTTGTAACCGTTATTTGGAAATAGTTTACGGTAAAGGACTTTGATCATTATGTTTCGTGCCAAGTATAGAGCTCGTCCTAAGCTCGTATGGGAAAGACGTCCTTGGAATGTAAGGAGGCCATCCAAACCTTTCTTGGACGGACAACCTCCTCTTGGACGAGTATGTTGTATTAGCACGGAGCATCTTCTCTACTCGCAGTCTGTTTGTATGGTTTCCCTTGGACGACCATCGTGGACGAGTCTGGAGTTAGATGATTATCATGCACCATCAGTTGCCCCTTTGTCCATGGGCCGTCTAAGGAAATGTATGCCCTCAATTTATTTTCCTTGGACAAGTGCATTTATGTCAATGATTAGATGTGCCACGTGTCACTATCCTATTGGTGACAAGTTATGTCAATTTATGTTTTCAAGGAGTACGCCACGTGTCATTCCCTGGTTGGTTGTGTCGTTTCAAGTGCTTAGGTCAACTACCTATAAATAGCATAATACCTCTTCTACCTTTTACATTTTCTGAAATTTTCCTTCGTCCAGAGCCTCGTTTAGAAGTCTCTCCGCGTCCATAGTCCTCTCTCGTCTAGAGCTAGGTATTATCTTCTTTCTTGTCTTTAGCTTTTTGGTTTCCAAAAAATGTTTGAAATTGTTATTTCTTCGTCTAGCAATATTACAAAGAAAGCTATAAACAAGTATTATGATACAACCAATGATAGTGGTTCTAGTAATAGTAGCCATAGTAGTGAGGGGAGTTCTACGGACGAGGGATATACCTCTAGTGTCCCTGGGCTTCCTTTAGAAGTTATCCAAGAACAACTTAGGAAAGCCTCTAGTTCCCAAGCTGGCAACCAGTCCAGTGTCCCTCCGTCTAATCCTTTGGACAAAAAGGAGACCGTCTATAGTTGCGTAGTAGGTATTCATTCCAAAACAAATGAGCAAAGGCTTAACAATCTTAGGACATGGTACCAGATCCCGGATGAGTTTAACCCTAGGTTGCCCATCCGTGGAGAATGGTGCTGCAATCCTCATTTTGGAGTAGGCGTTTATGAGGCTTATTTCTTGGGGGGCTTTAGGTTGCCTTTGAATGCATTTGATAGAGAGTTACCAGTTAGGTTAGGTTTAGGTATATGTCAATTCAACCCTAATGCATGGAGATTAGTTATCTTTATGCAAATTTTGTGGAGGGAAGTATTTGGAAGGGACCATCCTCTTATTATGGACGAGTTCCTCTTTTGTTACAAACCCTCAAAAATAAATCAATCCCTTGGCTTTTACCAATTCACAACTAGGGGTAAAGATTGTAGATTAATCGAGTCCTTGGCCTCATCTGATAGGAATTGGAAGACAAAGTATCTTTGTCTTCGGTTTTTGGGTAAGGAACCCTGTGGATGTTGGCAAGGACCCTTTTGCCCCTTACTCTGGGGACTTAGGAAACTTTCGTCCTGAAGGTATGTCCCTCGCCTTTTTCATCTTTCTTGTTCTTTTATATATTTTTTATTTGTTTCTAACCCTTGTTTACCATTTGCTTTACAAGTGTTAAACGACCATCCTTAAGTAAATTTCACCATGACCACGTCCACAGGGCTCGTCTATACGCCGATAGGGATTTCATTCTTTGGTTACCCTACAACATCTTGCCAAGTGGGGACTTGGTCTTGAACCATCAAACGAGGCTATTGCTCACAAGGTCACAGTGCGAAGAAGTAAGTTTTCATTTAATGGTCATTTGAACATCCAGTTATATTTCTTGATCTATTTATAATTCGTCACTCATTGTTATTGTTTTTGCTTTAGGAATGTCAACAATGAAAGAAAACAAAGTGAAAGAAGTTATAAGTGAGGAGAGTCGTCTTGAGACTTAGTCTCAAGCTCGTCCATCGGCTAGGGACAAAAGGAAGTCTTTGCCTAAAAACCCTAGATTTGGGAAATATCCCCAGGTGACGAGGCAAAAAGACTAAGCATGGGTCATCCCAAACATTCAAGCCCAATCTACCTCCGTCTCACCCGTCCATCAAAATATATGACGTGGACTCGTCCACTCCAATTGAAACCACTCTATCTAAGACTCCTCCGTCCAAGACGACTCTGCCAGCCACATCGCAGCCTTCTCAATAGGTCCCTTCAAATATTATTGAAAATGAAGACTTGGCTTGGGAACGTTTTCAGAAAGCTATTTTAGACGAGGACATAAACACTTGCTATGACATATCCCTAAAGGATTTTGAACATTCTGGTGTTCATGATCTTTTTAAGGTACGTAATCACATTTTTTCCTTGTCTTTGTTGAAATATATATATTTATATATTTTCATCTAACTTTCATTTTTTTTTTTTTTTTTTTTTAGGCTATGTTAAAATTTATTGCAGCATCCAGGAAGGCCACAAGATTGGCCAAGACGAGGATCTTGTTAGAGACGAGGATTCAGGAGGTGAACGAAGAATCTAAGAAATGGGCTGAGGTAGCTGCCAAGGCTAAGGAAAAGGCAACGGAGCTACAAAACTTGATTGAGGAGCTGAAAATTGATGTAGTGGAAAAAGATACTCGTCTTCATCATCTACAGAAAAAGAACAACGAGCTGAGTACTCTTCTTTCCAAGGCAAAAGGAGATGCAATGACTGAATTCAAGGCATCCAAGCAATATACTAATCTTTTGGACACCAATTATGCAGCAGGCTTTGAGGATTTTAGAATGGATGCTATGGAAAACTTCCCTGAAGTAGACTTTAGCTCCATTAAGCTTAACCTGGTTGCTGCTACCAGCTCTCTTCCCTCAAACTAGCTCTGAGGACGTCAATATGGAAGACAACACTACTACTCAACCACTTCAGGACGACCCCAATGTTAATGCCCCTTCTTCATAAAGACGAGACCTTTACATTTAGATTATCCTTAGTATTTTTATCTTTTTCTTTCTTTTTCTTTTTTTTTTTATTTTATCCATTGTTTTGGATCTTTTTATTGTAACCCAAGTACATTTATCTCGTCCATAGTTTTAGGACGGGCTTCTAAACAATTGCCTTTTGGGCTTTATAAATGTTTGTTTCCTTTCTATCATTGTGTGGACAAAAAAAAAAAAATATATATATATATATATATATTTTTTTTTTTTTTAACATTGGTTTTACCCTTGACTCGTCCATGATAGAAGTTGTATTCATTCATCCTTTTGAATTTTGCGAGTTATTTTACAAGTATAACTCGTCTTTAGGGCAAGGTTTTGAAATCCAGACCGAACCATACGGTCCGACCGGAAAAACCTCGAACCGTTCAGCTTTATGATCTGTTTAGGGTGAAGAACCGTTCCATGCAAAAAAAAGTAGGGACCCACATGGATCGCGGTCTGACCGCCCGATTCTATGAACCGTGACCGGTTTTTGAGGTTCAAACGGTTTCTTTTTGTTTCAGCCTTTCTGGTGAATTTTGGCCAATACACCGGTATGAAGTTATGATTAGATCTAGAAGAAATGAAAGAACACGAAGAAAAACAAAGATCAAAAAGAGATCTGATAATTTCAGATCTTGAACAAAGGGATTTGTAAGGAAAAAAGAAAAAAAAAAAACCAGCGAAGAAGAAGAAGACAAGCTCCTCAAAAAAAAAAAAAAAAGAAGAAGAAGAACACAACGAAGCAGGGTCTACGCCAAAACAAACTCCACACTTGCTTAGCAAGTAAACAATAAACACAAACTACATCAGATCAAAAAAACAAAAACACAAATTATAGTAACACGTATCTTCCTCTTCTACTGCTGCTTCTTCTTCTTCTTCTTTTTCTTTCTTCTTCTTTTTTTCTTCTTCTCTTTCTTTTTTCCGTTGATAGAGCTCTGTAATTTCCCCTTTTTCGCTGAGTTGAGGTATGTGTTTCTCTTTTTTTCTTTAGACTTTTGTTACTTTTTTACTCCTTTTGAATTCCTAAGTCCCTGTACCTCACGTGGCTAACTTTGAAATGATGAAAGGTTTTAATTTTTTAATAAAAGTAAAAAAATTTCAGCCATTAGATTTAGATATTTTTTTCAGCTGCCCAATGTGATGTAACATGCATTGAGTGCATTAATTATTTTAAGTATTTTTGAGAGTAAGAGATGTGCTAGGTTTACAACAATTTTACAATAATCTTACAACAAATCACAAGTGGTTAGTTGTTATTGGTTCAAATTTGAACCTAACACTAAGATTACTTTTTGGCTCTAATAATAATAACCAGTAACAACCTGCCACTTAGGACTTGTTGTAAAAATGTTGTAGACATATCATTTCTCTAATAGTAATGTAGTATCACAATATTTTACACAATTTTTTTCTATAATTTGACACATGGCAAAGTGTGAGTAATGAAAAAAAAATTATGGGTTTACATCTCTACCACTTACATCTCATCACATGACAAATTGTGGCAAAATTTGTATAAAATGTAATGGTACTATTATTGCTCTAATTTTAATTAATATTTACAGTTAAGTATATAATAATTATTAAATAATTATTTCAATTTAAAATTATTAAATAATTTATTTTATTTTATTTGAGTGTCTTTCTAATTCTTATATAATAATAATAATAATAATAATAATAATAATAATTATTATTATTATTATTATTATTATTACAAGTTTAACTAATCAATATATAAATAAATAAATAGATATTATATTTAAATTTGCTTAAGATTTGATATTTCTTATTTGTCTTGTAAAAGTTATGATATGAAAAAATATATTTGAAATATAGATATTTATATTTAATTGGATTATTTTAGTTAATTTAATATTTTTATATATATATATATAATTATTAAATTAATTATGACGCCATCACGGTTTGACCCGATTCGACCTTAAAAACCTTGAACCTCTTCCTTTTACGGTTCAATGAACGGTCTGAGTCTGAAAACCTTGCTTTGGGGATGGCAGTACTTTTTTTCCTCAGCTTTTATTCGTCCTTAGACTTGGTAGCTGGTTTTACATTCCATCTATGAAGCCTAACTTTTTACTCGTCCAAATAATTGGATTGTTATAGTTGGCGTCCTGCTTAACATGAAATATTCATGTATGCATTTCCTCGTCTATGGGTAGGACTGATTCATTAAGGGCTTTACCTCGTCCATCATTTGGACGAATTTGCCTTATTTTTCCTTGCTTTACCCTTAGGGAAGCTTATAGACGTTACATCTACACGTCCAGAGATTTAACTCATCTTGGGCTTTTAGCCTTCTTGTGAATTATTTTGAATAAAAACAATATGAATACTAATTCACACAACATTATGTATGTAGCATAAATATTGTTCACAGGTGAGGCATGTGCTTAAAAGCTAATGCCATTAGGGAATTTAATAAATACAAACTCCATAATCTTGTCCATAGCTCACGAAACACAACTTTAAAAAACTAATATAGCTTTAGGAAATTAACACATGCATAAAGCTTATATTTAAACAGACTTCAAAACAAACTTGAGCTGCTCGTCCTAAGTAACGCTCATCCAGGCTGGGACTTTACCGGTAATACCTTCTCAGGTGTTCAAAATTCCAAGGGTGCTCTAATTTCCTGCTATCCAGAGTTTCCAAGTAGTAGGATCCTTGTCTTTTGCAATTGATAACTTTGTAGGGTCCTTCCCAATTGGGTCCCAATTTCCCATGAGCTGGGTTCTTGGTTGCCAAAGAAACCCTTTTTAAGACAAGGTCTCTAATGTTGAAATGTCTGGGTTTTACCATTGCATCATGTTGCCTAGCCATGAGGTTTTTGTACCTTATTGTCCTGTGTTCTGCATCCATTCTTACCTCATCTATCAAATCAAGGCTTAGGCGTAATTGCTCCTCATTATCCTTCTCTTAGTACGTCATCACCCTATGGTTGGCCATATGTACTTCTACAGGTATAACTGTTTCACTTCCATAGGCTAGCTTGAAAGGAGTTTCTCCCGTAGGGGTTCTCACTATCGTCCTGTACGCCCACAGAACACCTAGTAGCTCGTCTTGCCATACTCCCTTTGCCCCCTCAAGCCGAGTCTCAATAATTTTCAACAAGGATCGGTTTGCAACTTCAACCTGACCATTTTGTTGCAAATGGGCTAGTGAGGACTAATGATTCTGAATATTGAAGTGTTCACAGAAGTCTTTGAAGAGTGCATTGTCAAATTGTTGTCCATTATCAAAAACCAACACTCTGGGCACCCTAAACCTACATACGATATTTTTCCAAATGAAGTTCTTAACATTTTATTGTGTGATATTTGCCAAGGGTTCTACTTCTACCCACTTTGTGAAATAATCAATGCCAACTACCAAAAACTTCATCTGTCTTATACTGAGTGGAAAGGGACCTAAGATGTCTAGTCCCCATTGTGCAAAAGGCCATGGGGCCATCATCGGGGTAAGGTATTCTGATGGTTGTCTGGGGACGTTACTAAACCGTTGGCAGTAATCGCAGGCCTTGACATATGCCTTGGCATCAACTTGCATATTTGGCCAGTAGTAACCTGCACGGACGACCTTATGGACGAGTGATCTGGCTCCTGAGAGATTGCCACATGCTCCCTCGTGAACTTCCCTTAATACATAGTTTGCCTCGTCTGGAGCTAAACACCTAAGATAAGGCTGAAAAAAACCTCTTCTATACAACACCTCGTCCATAAGGACGTATCTGGCCGATCTAACTTTGAGCTTTCTAGCTTCGTCTTTCTCTTCTGGAAGTCGTCTGTCCTTCAGGTATAGTATAATTGGGGTCATCCAATTTCCTCTGCTCTTCACCTGTTGTACTTCTGGGATATCTACACTTGGTATATACTGAATCTCATCAAACTCATCCATGGCTCCATTTGCTAAGGCTTCCTTCACTAAGGTATCTGCTTCCACATTCTTTTCCCTCGAGATTTGAATGAAGTCAGCTTCCTCAAATCTCTTCATAAGGTGCATCACCCTATTAAGATACTTCCTCATTCGTTCTTCCTTAGCTTCGTATGTCCCATTTACTTGGCCCATGATCAATTGAGAATCTCCCAAGACGAGTATTGACTTCGCTTCCATAGACTTAGCCAACTCAAGCCCTTTAAGGAGGGCTTCATATTCAACTTCATTATTAGTTGTTTGGTACTACAAACGAACTTTGTGTTTCAGTTTATCTGCTTGTGAGGATTGTAAAACCACACCTATTCCTCATGCATGTTGTGTAGACAATCCAAGTGTGGCACCCTTCTTGATGTGGTGCCCCTTAATTGGCTTTCAGGCTCAGCATTTCTTCCATTTCCCTAGCTCTGGCCTTTCTCTTCTCCATATGCCTCATGCCGTTGCCTCCTAAGATTAATCTCCCTTGTCAATTCTTGGTTCTGGCGAGTTAACTCCGCCGTAGTGGTTGCCATGAATTGTGCATATTGAACAAAGGATGGTTGCATGGCAGGCACAGATTGATGATCGCGGTGGGGATTGCTAGAGGCATCCCTACTCTCTTGATGGCCTGGACTAGTAGCCCTCGATCTTGTCCGAACCATTGTAGCCTTTTGTCGAAGAAAGGAATTGTAGAACTCAAAGGTAAAATCTAACAAAACTCTCCTTCCCCATAGACGACGCCAACTGATGAACACAAGGAAATCAATAGGTTGAATGTCTCGGGCGTTGGTGATCTCAAGGTTACTTGGAATGTCCTGAAAAAGTAAACACAAAATCAGAGGAGACAGGGGAAGACCGGCCAAGAATCCTCCGATGGTAAAGTCGGTATTTTTTGGAATCCCAATTTGTGTGGAAGTGTCTGAATAAGTTACCCTTTCGTAGATGAATGCTTATATAGCACATAGTTGGGACAGTTACTGGTTTAACAACTGCTCCTATTATTGAGGAGTTCAGAAAACTCGGAGGTAACTTCCATAACTGCTATGGAAGTTACATGAACTTGTTCTTTGTAACCATTATTTGGAAATGGTTTATGGTAAAGGACTTTGATCATTATGTTTCGTGCCGAGTATGGAGCTCATCCTAAGCTCATAAGGGAAAGACGTCCTTGGAATGTAAGGAGGTCGTCCAAACCTTTCTTGGACGGACGACCTCCTCTTGGACGAGTATGTTGTATTAGCACGGAGCATCTTCTCTACTCACGGTCTATTTGTATGGTTTCCCTAAGATGACCATCGTGGACGAGTCTGGAGTTAGGTGATTATCATGCACCATCAACAACCTACAAGGTTTTTTTTTTTTTTTTTTTTTTTTTTTTTTTTTTTTTTTTTTCGAAATTTCAAATTAAAGTCAACCATGATCTCTTAAAAATTCATGGTAGTTTAAAAAAATTTATTTTCATACCTAATATTATCTAGTGTTTCTATTTGAGTTCTTCTGGCTATATTTCATGCTATTGTCATCGTTAAATGACAAATAAACCTTTTAATTATGATTGGGATATGAGAAAATTGATAGCTAGTTTGTGCCGAAAGCATGGTATTTTCTTTCACACTCCAATTGCTTTGTTTTCTCAAGGATCGAGAATAGGGATAGAGTTTTCAAAGCAATTTTACAAAGTTTACAATATATGTTGGTCAAGTTTTTTTTTTTTTATTCAAATAAGTGAAGCTTTAGAAAATTGGATTTGAAACTAATTTTCAACCCAAAATTTTGCATCATGCTAAAAAAATTACAAAAAAATTATTTAATAATAAAAACAACCTCAAACCTCCGCGCCCCAACCACCGAGTCACCCCACTAGTGATTACCCCATTTCCCTAGTCACTAATTCAACCTCTACAACTGTCAACTCTGTCACCCCGCCTCAGCCCAAATCCGTCAACTCCTCCAACCTAAATCTACCTCCATGCCTCAAGCTCCACGCAACCAACCCAAATCTACCTCCAGCAACTGTCATAACTAATGGTTCTCCAACACAAAGAATGTGAATGTGTGTGTGAGAGAGAAATCAATCACGATATGGCTAAAAATTACAACAAATAATAATAATAATAATAAAACAACTCCCAAAATATTACAAAAATGCCACCCAACTATCTATATTTATATCTATATCTATAATATATATATTATAAAAGTTGGATCCTAAAACAAGTGAATGCATACTTCAATAACATTTATTCATTTTGTGGGTTCTAGTTAGCATAATTGATAAAGTGTCTGATGGTTGAATAAAAGATCTGGGATTCAATTCCCGCCTACACAAAAAACTTATTGGTGTCTTAGTTTGATAATAAAGAGTTATTATCAAAAGCGGACGCCATAGATTGAAACTCTCTAAAAAAAATGACATTTATGGTACTGTGGGGGAGTAAAACCAAGGCCCGTGATCGAGGCCCAGGAATACCGTTTCATTAAAAGCACGCCCGAGGGGGAGAAATCGTTGAGGCCTGTTGTAGGTAACAGTGGGGCGCGTAAGTGTCCGAGGAGGTTGGTCCGAGAGGAATACCCTTCTCGGATGTGACGTCTATTGGAGAGAGGAGCTTCGGCTCTCCTTTAATCCACTTTCCAGCGAGTCCCAGAATAAAAGACAGACTACCGACGTGTATAGAAGGGATAAGGATCCAGAAATATCTCAAGGAAAGGCTGCTACCACCGCATTAAATGCGTTGCAGCTGATTTCCTGGCCGCATTTATGTGGAGAAGACCCCTGAACAGTGTGGAAAGTCTCCTTTATCCCCAGAAAATCAGAAAGCTGGAGAAAAAGGAGGGGAAACTCAAGTACCGTGCTAGATGACAGACAAGTGGACGATGGGATCGAGCAGTGATGGAATATATAATGGAACAAACCCTTCACAAAAAGGGAGAGAGAAAAAAGAAAGGAGAGTACGGGAAGAACATTGAGAAATCGCTACTGTAGCATTTAGAAGAAAATAACCTAAAAGAGAGCATCTTGTCTAAGTTCATACCCCTCGGACTTGATCAGAACCCATCAAAACTGCCTCAACCTTACCCCTCGGACCTAAAATCTTAGCTGCTTATTCGTGCGTTTTAGCCTCCTCGGCCAAGTACCCTACCCCCAATAACTGTCGCAAAAATCCGTTGGCCCAATTCTTCAACCCACTCTCTTACAAATTTATTGTATTGGGCTCATTGGGCCCATTCCCTGTTTCCATCAAGGTGTGGGCTACAATCTGTGACCCTACAATTGGCGCCGTCTGTGGGAAAAGAATTAGCGCTAGTAGGAAGTTACGGCAGTTATGGCAGGTTCCGGACCGCAACAAGCCAGTCCGCCCCATGCAGAGTCAGTAAACGCCAATCAGCAAGATGAACTCCATAATCTTGAACGGGATAACCACGTAGATAACCAGCGTGAGGGTAGTTCGCGAGCGATCCATGCTGGGAAGAGCGGCTATCGACGAAAGAGCCATCTGGTGCAAGGACACGCTGACGAAAAGGACTTACAGCGTGAAATAGAAGGATTGAAAAAGAAGCTTCGTCGAGCACAACGAAATCGCACCCCTTCAAGTTCTGATGTCTCCTCCAACAGTGAGGGGGAGGACAGTTACAGGAATTCTTTAGAGACTCCCCCCAGTGAATCCTATTCCTATGAAGAAGAGCATTCTCACAAGAGAAGGAGAAAAAGTTCGTCTAGACGGGGAGTGGGAACCAAAGACATGAAGAAGGCTTTGACCCAAATTTCTAAGTCCCCCTTTACTAGGGGAATAGAAAAGGCAAAGCTTCCCAGACGTTTTCATCAGCCTACGTTCTCTATGTACAACGGACGTACCGACCCTGTAGAACACGTGAGCCAATTCAGACAAAAGATGGCAGTCCACTCTCAGGACGAGGCTTTATTGTGTAGAGTATTCCCCTCTAGCCTAGGACCGATGCCGATGAGATGGTTCGACGGGTTGAAGACTGATTCCATCGGCTCCTTTAAGAAGCTCACTCAATCATTCTGCTCCCGGTTTGTTACATGCAGCAGAGTTCCTCAACCCCTTGATTCCCTGCTGTCCATGACAATGAGGGAGGGGGAGTCTGTGAGATCATATGCCGAGAGGTACTGGGAGATGTTTAACGAGATTGATGGAGATTTTGACGAGGTCGCTGTCAGAACCTTCAAGGTTGGTCTTCCCTCCGATCATGGTCTGAGGAAGTCCCTGACAGGGAAACCGGTCACCAGCTTGCAACAATTAATGGATAGGGTGGATAAATATAAAAGGATAGAAGATGATCAACAACAGCAGCAACAAGGAAAAGGGAAAGACAAGCTTGTCCCGCAAGAAAGAAGAGAGTTTAGGCCGGACAGGTACAATAATAACCGGCCGAAAAGGGATTATGCCGAGCAGCAGACATCCAGCAACAGCCAAATAGTAGGGGCTGTATTCCGAGAGCCTGTGCACCAAGTCCTAGAAAAGGTAAAAAACGAACCCTTCTTCAAGTGGCCCAACAAGATGATGGGAAACCCAGAAAAGAGAAACCGGAACCTCTATTGTCAATATCATAGAGACCACGGCCATACCACCGAGGATTGTAGAAGCTTATGGGATCACCTGGACCAGCTTGTCCGGGAGGGCAGATTGAAACAGCTGTTGCACCATTCCAATAATCTGGGTATCCATGCGGATACTCGGTCAGAAAGGGAGAATCCTCCTAGACCTCCAATTGGAATTATTAATGTCATCTTTGCGGCACCTGGCAGGACAGGGTCATGCCCCTCCAGAGTAATGTCGGTGGCTCGTCTGTACCGTGAGGATGACTCTCATGAGTCGAAGAGAGCTAAATCGAGCCGGTCCCTGGTCATGGGATTCTCGGACGAAGACAAGATCGGAACTGTTCAACCACATGACGATGCTTTGGTAATTACCCTCCGAATTGGGGGCTACGATGTAAAGAGGGTAATGGTGGATCAAGGCAGTGCAGCCGAGATCATGTACCCTGACCTCTTCAAGGGGCTGAACCTAAGGGCCGAAGACCTGACACCTTATAACTCCCCTTTAGTAAGCTTTGAAGGGAAGATTATTATCCCGAAAGGGCAAGTCAGGCTGCCAATACAAACCGGAGCGGAGATAGTAGAGGTCGATTTCATAGTGGTGGACGCCTACTCCCCTTATACAGCAATTGTTGCAAGGCCTTGGCTTCATACTTTAGGAGCAGTCTCTTCCACCCTGCATCAGAAGATTAAATACCCCTCTGGAGGCAAGATAGAAGAGATATTGGGTGATCAAACCATGGCACGGCAGTGCATGATAGCAGCTATCCGACATGAACCTGAAGCAGAATCTGAGGCTCAGGAAGAAGAGCTATAGCAATCAAAACCCCCAATGTTGTCCAAGGATGGGCTGTCCGAGGAGGCGAAATGCGAGGATCTTGTAAAGGTCATAATAGGAGATGACCCTGAGAAATTCTTTCAAATCGGATCTCAACTACCCCCGTTGGAGAAGGAGGAATTGATAGAGTTCCTCAAGCGAAACATAGACGTGTTTGCATGGAACGCCTATGAGGCTCCAGGGATAGACCCAGACTTCATTTGTCACCATTTGAATGTTAATCCAGCAATGACCCCCAAGAAGCAGCTCCCTCGCCGGCCATCTAAAGAGCATGCAGAAGCAGTCCGTCAGGAAGTGATAAAGCTAAAGAAGGCAGGGGCTATCAAAGAGATCTTCTACCCAGAGTGGTTGGCAAACACGGTGGTGGTCAAGAAAAAGACTGGGAAGTGGCGAGTATGTGTTGATTTCACGAACCTGAATAAAGCCTGCCCAAAAGATCCGTTCCCCATGCCCAAAATTGATCAGCTGGTAGACGCCACAGTCGGCCATCCTCGGATGAGTTTCTTGGATGCTTTCCAGGGTTATCATCAGATACCTTTAGCATTGGACGATCAGGAGAAAACTGCTTTTGTCACGCCAGTGGGAAACTACCACTACAAGGTGATGCCTTTTGGTTTGAAGAACGCAGGCTCTACTTATCAGAGGATGATGACGAGGATGTTTGAATCATTATTGGGGAAAAGTATGGAGATTTACATAGATGACATGGTGGTGAAAAGCAAAAGAGCATCTGAACACCTAGAGGATCTTCGAGTTGTCTTCGAAATTCTCAGAAGCCATAAGCTACGCTTGAATGCCTCCAAATGTTCGTTTGGCGTTGGCTCAGGCAAATTCTTGGGTTATATGGTCACTCATAGGGGAATTGAAGTCAATCCCGACCAAATCAAGGCCATCACCAGTATGCGAACTCCTCGGAACCCGAAAGAGGTGCAAAAACTCACCGGGATGGCCGCTGCCCTGAATAGATTCATATCTCGATCAGCTGACAGGTGCCGACCCTTTTTCCTGTTGATCAATAAATGGAAAAGCTTTGAGTGGTCGACGGAATGTGACGCGGCTTTTCAACAGCTCAAGGACTATCTTGCTCGGCCGCCTGTCATGTCAAGCCCTGAGCCGGACGAGGTCCTTTTTGCTTACATTGCAGTGGTCTCCTATGCAGTGAGTTTAGTATTGATAAGGGTAGACAACGGCGTGCAACGACCAGTATACTACGTGAGTAAGTCACTGCATGAGGCAGAAATACGCTACCTACCACTGGAAAAGGCCATATTAGCGGTGGTGCTTGGCACACGCAAGTTGCCTCATTATTTCCAGGCGCACACAGTGATCGTCCTTACTCAACTCCCACTAAAAGCCATACTTAAAAGTGCAGACTATACGGGAAGGATAGCCAAGTGGGGTACAATTCTGGGAGCTTTCGACATTAAGTACATGCCTCGCACCTCAGTTAAAGGCCAGGTACTGGCCGACTTGGTGGCAGAATTCACCGAACCGGAAGCGGATAGTCAACTATCATTAGAGGAAAGAGGTGCAAAACTAGCCTGTAGTATCACCAGGTGTCCCCCTCCGACGTGGGAAGTATATGTAGACGGAGCATCAAACCAAAAAGGAGCGGGTATTGGGCTAGTGTTGACATCAACAGAGATGATCACCATTGAAAAGTCGTTAAGATTAAGCTTTCCTGCCACGAATAACGAAGCAGAATACGAAGCACTACTGGAAGGAATGACTATGGTCCTGAAGATGGGAGGAAAGTCCATTAACCTCTTCTCGGACTCAATGCTAATTGTGGGACAAGTCAAGGGAGAATTTGAAGCCAAGGATGAGAGAATGCGAAGCTATCTTAGCCGAGTGAGAGCCATGCAAGTGGAGTTCGAATCCTTTAGCTTGCTACATGTCCCAAGAAGCGGTAACACGCATGCGGACTCCTTGGCCACTCTCGCAACCTCCTCGGCACAGAATTTACCTCGCCTAATCCTTGTTGAGGACCTGCATCGACCCTCAATAATAGCAAACGTAGTACAGATCAATCAAGTAAGAATGGGGCCGAGTTGGATGGACCCCGTCGTGCAGTTCTTAAAGGATGACATTCTACCCGAAGAGAAAACTGAAGCCGACAAAATAAGAAAGAAGGCTCCTAGCTATTGGCTATCACAGGATGATAAGCTATACAGGCGTTCCTTCTCTGGACCTTATCTACTCTGTGTTCATCCCGATCAAACGGAATTGCTTTTGGAGGAAATGCATGAGGGAATCTGTGGAAGTCATACTGGGGGCAGATCCTTGGCGCATAGGGCCATTACTCAGGGTTATTGGTGGCCGAACATGCAGAGAGAAGCTTTGGAGTACGTCAAAAAGTGCGATCAGTGTCAACGATATGCACCAGGTATACACCAGCCCGGAGGAATCCTCAATCCGATATCTAGCCCATGGCCATTTGCTCAGTGGGGCTTAGACATCGTCGGACCATTTCCTAAGGCTGTGGGAAATAAAAAGTATCTGATAGTTGGTACTGACTATTTTACCAAATGGGTTGAAGCAGAGCCCCTGGCTAATATCCGAGATGTGGATGCAAAAAGATTTGTCTGGAGGAACATTGTTACTCGATTCGGTGTCCCACATGTACTCATCACAGATAACGGACTCCAGTTTGACAGTAAAATGTTTAGAGACTACTGTGGAGAATTGGGCATCACTAACAGATATTCTACTCCGGCTTACCCCCAAGGGAATGGGCAGGCTGAAGCTGTAAATAAAGTCATACTCAGCGGATTGAAGAAAAGACTGGATGAAGCGAAAGGCAGATGGGTGGAGGAACTCCCACATGTACTTTGGACATATAGGACCACACCTCGGAGGTCCACCGGAGAGACCCCCTTCTCAATGACCTATGGAGTTGAAGCAGCTATCCCCTCGGAGACTGGGTTCCCAACGATGAGAACAAGTTCCTTCAATCCAAAGGACAACGATGAAAACTTGGCGAGAGATCTGAATTTGATCGACGAGAAAAGGGAAAACGCAATGGTCCAATTGGCCCATTACCAACAAAAGCTGAGGCAAGGTTATGATGCCCATGTCAAGGCAAGGCCTTTGGTCCCAGGTGACCTGGTACTGCGAAAAGTCGTGGGTTCAGCAAAGAATCCAGCTTGGGGAAAACTAGGGCCAAACTGGGAAGGACCATACTGCATCACCTCCAACGCAGGCATTGGGGCATATTACTTGGAGGACTTGGATGGACTTGTAATACCTCGCCCTTGGAATGTCAATAATTTGAAAAGGTATTATTATTAATAAACTTATGTTTGATCAAAATTTGATCTTTATATTCAATATATATACCTCCTTCCATACCTCTTGACATTCTGTGACGTGTTTAAACTTAAATCCAATCATGCATGAGTCCTCGGACCGGATGATTTGGGTTAGTTAACACCCTCACTGCTCTTTGAAGTGTTTAAACTTAAATCCAATCATGCACGAGTCCTCGGACCGGATGATCTGGGTTAGTTAACACCCTCACTGCTCTTTGAAGTGTTTAAACTTAAATCCAATCATGCACGAGTCCTCGGACCGGATGATCTGGGTTAGTTAACACCCTCGTTGTGTGACGTGTTTAAACTTAAATCCAACCATGCATGAGTCCTCGGACCGGATGATTTGGGTTAGTTAACACCCTCACTGCTCTTTGAAGTGTTTAAACTTAAATCCAATCATGCACGAGTCCTCGGACCGGATGATTTGGGTTAGTTAACACCCTCACTGTCCTGTGAAATGTTTAAACTTAAATCCGATCATTCACTAGTCCTCGGACTAGATGACTTGGGTTAGTTAACGTCCAAATTGTTCCATGAGGTGTTCTCATTTAAGTCCCATCTCTATTTTTAACGTTCAAATATGGACAAGTGAATGTCTCAGATTTCCCACTTAGTTGTGTTTAGCTAGTTTGTCAATTTCCAGGTCTTCTTAGTCAAGTTAGGCGTTCGTTTAACACAAGTTCAAAAAAAAAAAAACGCAATGACAGCAAAGAGATTTAATACTACTTGATATGATACGTAAAACGAAAAGAGTGCACTTTCATTAATAACTGAAACAAAGTACAAATCCTTAAAATAATAAGTGTAGAAAACAAAAAGAAAACGTTAACATAAATGTCCTAGGCCTTGGTCTTGGGGTCTTGGTGGTCTTGGCGGTCGGCCACTTGTTTGGATTGCGAAGGGGCAGCATCCAAAGCATTACCCTGGGAGGCCTCAGCGCTTTCCCCCTGACCAGACTCTTGAAGTGGGGCTGTAGGGATTTCCACAGAAGCTGGAAGATCTTGGTTGATCATAGGAGCTTCAGACACTGGGGCTGGCTGCTATGGGGGAGGAGAATCGGAACCTGAGATCGGTAGGATTTCAGGATCATAATACACGCTCTCAGGCCTCCTAAGAGTAGAGTCAGCAGGAACCCCAGCGGCGTCAAGGGCTTTTCCCCAAGTGACGTCGCAGTAGTCCCTGGCAACGGAGGCAAACTCCTCAGTTAATCTGCTCTGAGTCTCCTCCACCCCCAGAGCATAAGAAGCTTGTTTCTCAGCCTCGGCTGCTTCTTTCTGTAGCTGCGCAGCTTCCTTGGCCTGACGGAGCTCTTCACGCAGACCTATCACCATCTGCCTCTCCGTCTCTAAATTGATTTGGCATTGGTGCAGCTCACCGCGAATAGTCTCCGCCTGCTTCTCTATATTATTCCTACCAGCCTCAGCGCTGGCCTTATCTTGGTTAGCCTTCTTCACTTGCTCGGCCAACTGCTTCTGCTGGGTTCTAAGTACGCTTAAGTCGTCCTCCGCAGCATCTCGGGCCTGGTAAGCAGCCCTCGCCTCATCGCGAAAGCGCTTTGCCCATTCGTCAGCCACGTGCACCTGTTGCGCGACCTATTAAGCAAAAAGAAGAAACGTCTTAAACGTTAAAGGAATAATAATGACACATAAATAAGATTTTCTTTTATATATAACCAACTTACCATGGCCAAGTCCCTTTTCATCGAAAGGACCAGATCAGGATAGTCAATGCTCCTGTACGCCGCCAGGTCCGAGGGAAGGAGGAGGGGTTGTAGCAGAGCGTCGGCCAGACGACCTGCATGGCCACCTCTGAAATGCCGAAGAGAGGCGTCCATCCTAATGGGGCCGCCATCGACCTCCAACTCGGGTGACCAAGTTTGTGGCGGCTGACGAACTCGGACCGCAGGTCTCTCCTCGTGGCTCTCCACGGAGTGGGACCTCCTGCTCCTTCGCTCTGGTGCAGGCCTGGCCTGTTTATTGCCCCTTGATGGGCCTAAACCGCCCTCCTCGGCAGGCTCCATTGGCCTCTTCCTTCTTAAATCTGGATTCGGTTTGAGTCCAAGATCAGCAGGAACTTGGGGCGGAGGAGGAGGAGGGTGTGCAGCCTGTACGGACTTGCCTTTATCTTGAGAGGGCGGCCCCTTATTCCTGCCCCTCATCAGTTCTTTCAAAGACGGCTCGGTCCGGGGGGCCATGTCTTCCTCCTCGTCAGTTGAATCGGCAATGTAAGTAATCACCCGATCCGGAGGGTGCACGCTTGACTGCTCGTCCTCCCCTTCCTCGGCCTCCGATATGTGTACTCTTTCTTCTTCGAATCTGAACTCGTCAATCTCAAGTTCAAGAGAGGAGGAAGAAGCTGTCACCTCTCGGAGTACGGCCCCACCAAGCGCTACGTCGCGTAGTGGTTCGACGGCAAGGGGGATCCCCTGTGGAATGGGGTGGTCGACTGGAGGAAGATCGTAGTCGGCAAGGAAGTTTGGCCGAGACACGTCAATGCGGGCCAAGCGATAGTCTCCCGCTCGGATAGAGTTGCCGACGTCTAAAAAAGACCGAGAAATGGGCTCAAAGTCCAAAATGAGGTGGACCGCTCTTAACTGCCCGTCTTCGTTCACAAAGATCTCTGACCTCAGCAAGTAATTCAATGCTGGGACGTTGATTAGGCTCAGCTTCGGATTGGTAAGAAATTTGTCTAGCAAAGAAATAAACCACGTTACTAAGCCTCGGCTATAAAAAAAAAAAAAAAAAAAAAAAACGTGCAATAAGCTATACTCGCATAAAATAACTAAATAAATGAACAAAGGATACGGAACAATCCCTAGTGCTAAAGTTAGAAGTCCTAGGTCTAAAGTGCTCCACCTGGTGTCCCGGCCTTGGTTGGGCAAGCTAAGCCGTCGCTCCAAGGCCCCGACAGGATTAAGTAGTCGTCCTTCATCCCCTTATTTGACTTGGGAAGGCAGGACACCAGTTTCACCACATTGTTACGGGACTTAAGGTAAAAACCCGCCCGGGACTCAATATGGCCTTCGTATAGGTGGGCGACGTCGTGCCACGTCAGTCCTAGCCTCAGGTGCCGGTCCAAGGCGTCGATTGACCCTAATACTCTAAAAAAGTTGGGGGCACACTGGTGAGGGCACAACCTATGGGCGCGAAGGTAGTCCCGTGTGATCCTACCCATGGGGACGGTCATTCCCCCTTCTATAAAGGCAATCATAGGGATGACCACCTCTCCTCTTTTCCGTTCGAACTCCACCCCCTCTGTGGTGCAATGGCGCACCATCACCTCCTGGGGAATATGATATTTCTCCTTGAACAGCTCTACTTTGGCCGGAGTGTTCACTAAACGCTCGAATCTACCCATGGTTAGTCTCTATAAGATGCTATGGTTAGCCGAGAAGGTTAGCCGAGGATATAATGGTAGTCGGAGTGCGAATCTTACGAAAGGATGAACGCGGATCGCTTCTCTGATCGCCGGAATCAAGCTCTCTCTTTCTGGTGACGGATTGGTAGGCGCCTGGATACGAACACGGAAGTTGTAAGCTCTAATAAGGAACCGAAAGTAATGCCTGGAAGCTTTTATAGTTGGAAATGGGAAAGGGAAAAGCCACAATCCCGCCCAAATATTGAAATGGCAATCTGGACCGTAGGATTCGCATTCCACCGTAGGATACCTGGTTGAAACGGACTTCCAAGCATTCAATGATGATTGTGCGAGTTCCCAAGCGTCAGAAGCCCTTGCGAAATGGCAGAAATGGCCCTTGCGCGTGCCTAAATTTAACTACAATAAAGGACTACATCGTAATTACATTTATATATCAAAATCCTAATTTTCCTCCTCGGATCAGAAAGAAAAGTTAGAATTTTGAGGGGCTATTGTGGGGGAGTAAAACCAAGGCCCGTGATCGAGGCCCAGGAATACCGTTTCATTAAAAGCACGCCCGAGGGGGAGAAATCGTTGAGGCCTGTTGTAGGTAACAGTGGGGCGCGTAAGTGTCCGAGGAGGTTGGTCCGAGAGGAATACCCTTCTCGGATGTGACGTCTATTGGAGAGAGGAGCTTCGGCTCTCCTTTAATCCACTTTCCAGCGAGTCCCAGAATAAAAGACAGACTACCGACGTGTATAGAAGGGATAAGGATCCAGAAATATCTCAAGGAAAGGCTGCTACCACCGCATTAAATGCGTTGCAGCTGATTTCCTGGCCGCATTTATGTGGAGAAGACCCCTGAACAGTGTGGAAAGTCTCCTTTATCCCCAGAAAATCAGAAAGCTGGAGAAAAAGGAGGGGAAACTCAAGTACCGTGCTAGATGACAGACAAGTGGACGATGGGATCGAGCAGTGATGGAATATATAATGGAACAAACCCTTCACAAAAAGGGAGAGAGAAAAAAGAAAGGAGAGTACGGGAAGAACATTGAGAAATCGCTACTGTAGCATTTAGAAGAAAATAACCTAAAAGAGAGCATCTTGTCTAAGTTCATACCCCTCGGACTTGATCAGAACCCATCAAAACTGCCTCAACCTTACCCCTCGGACCTAAAATCTTAGCTGCTTATTCGTGCGTTTTAGCCTCCTCGGCCAAGTACCCTACCCCCAATAACTGTCGCGAAAATCCGTTGGCCCAATTCTTCAACCCACTCTCTTACAAATTTATTGTATTGGGCTCATTGGGCCCATTCCCTGTTTCCATCAAGGTGTGGGCTACAATCTGTGACCCTACAGGTACGTTTGGTACACTAAATGATAATTATAACAGGAATTGTAATCTTTATTACTAATAATAAAATGTGTTGCAATGTAATAACTAAACATATTCATTAGTTTGGTTGTGAGTTATAACATTAGAATGAAACTTAATATTTATTTTAGAAAATATCTTACTCATACAATTATATCTCCTTAAAAATTATTATTTTTAAATTTAAGAGAGATATGTGTTATTTTTATGATTTTTTATTTTTATAATTGTTAGATGTATGTGGAAAGTTTTTTTTATTTGGAAATATACTAAATTTAAAAATTATTGCACTTACTAAGAAATAACTAATACCACATTTTAAAGAGGAATAGTTATTCCTCATTTTGAAGAATAGCTATTCATAAGGAATGACTATTCTTTATAATAAAAACATAACAAAACTAAAGAATAACTAAACCATAGGAATAACTATTACATTACAACGCCTATTATGGTCTACCAAACATGCCCTTATTCCTTTTCAAATTATACTACAATAACATGTGGCAACTTCCTATATTTAATTGGTATGATATGGACAAATAATGCCACATGTCAAAACATTATTCATACATGTCAATATGTTTGCCATAATATTAAAAATTTTGAATGAAATAAATGCATTTATTTAATATGGTATTTAAGTTCACATCTATCTATCTATAATTTATATTTATATATCTATATAATAACTAATAGTCGAAACGTTTGACTTTTTATTGACCACGCCTCATTACGTCACGTGGTTACACAAATTACTACCATGTTTACATTTAAAAACACCAAAACATTGTGTCTTTTCATTTAGTGAAATAAGAGTAACGTTTCAGTACTATTTTTTGCTACCGTTGTGTTCAATTGCACTGTTCCAGAGGGTAGTTATAAATTTTACACCTTCCCTAATAAATTTCAGTTTATATCTCTTTAAAAAAAATCAAAAACTTCTGATTCTTCACCCTGGGCACCCCTCTCTCTGTACGTTACTGATTAGCAAGATATTGCACCATCTTGCTAACAGGGCTAGTTACGAAATTTGCATGCTTATATATTTCTTTCAAAAAAAAAAAAAAAAACCACTTCTTTCTTATTACTCCGTATGTACACTCTTTGAGGAGAATTTCTCCATACAAGCATTTTTGAAAAGCTCCCCAAACTGAAAATCCTACAAACCCATGGCCACACGCATAAAACTTTGCTCTTCAACTGTGACCTTTCTCTCTCACTCCAGTCTTTATCCCCAACAACTCATAAAATCCAACTGCCCATTTGCAAGAATCATAAGATTAATCAATAGTCACAACTTCAACCATTGATCTTCTCTATTTGCCAATGTGGTGGGTTTGTTATTGTTCTTCAAGGTACGCTCGCTTTTCTCTGTTCTTTGAATTTATGTTGTTTATTGCGTTTCATTTTTTCCTTCTTTTTTATTATTTTATTATTTTATTTTTATTTTTACCTTTTGAATTTTTCTCCCTAACCCGTCTCGGGTGAATTTCCTATAAATCTCTAACTATTTTAAGTTTTTAACGATCTCCTTTTTCAGAAATCAGAGGCATGTATTATCTCCCCTTCAAATATTTGAGTTGAAGAAATGCCAGATTTAAAGGAGATTTTGCGTTTGCAAGTCAATTCCCAATTATTAAGACTATGAATTTTGGAGCAAAGCAAATGAGGATGGTTTCAATTAACGATATACATATTAACACAACTGCAGGTATTGTTTTATCAAATTTTATAGTTTCTCTTTCTCCTAATCTCCCATTAAGTTATGCATTAAAATATGAACTTTGATAGTTTTAGTGACATGTAATGCAGCATCAAAATTGATTAAGAAATTTAATTGATTTTAAAAAATTATGTGTCCTGTTTTATTCGGGTCCAATTTATTTGTCATATTTGTTCCCTTTAAGAACAAAGAAGGGTTTGGGGAAATGTTTATAGATTTTATTGATCAGAACCTATATGCTCCTCATATTGATACTAATTAATTCATCTAAGAAGACGTACTTTGTACCTTACAGATGTCAATTGAATTAATATGTATGGTTTTATGCCTATGCTAGTTTAGGAATGGCTTTTCCAATTAGGACATTCTTGTGCTTCATTTCGAAACAATTGAGGTAATATATTAACTTTAATCCTTTTTGGTAAATCAATTGTTGTGTTGTAATGCTTGAACAAATTCTTTGACACGTGGAAGTTATGGTTATTTATGTTTTCTACGTTACTGTTTCAGCTTTGCTTGAAGCTTCAAGAAAAGTTAATTTTAAAGATTTCTTAAGACAAGGCTTGCATCTGGAAGGTATAATTTTATCTTTTCCTCCATGTGGGATCTAAACATATTTATTTTTATAGGTTCTGTTTACATGGTTATGGCATAGGTTCTTATGCTTTAAGGTAGAAAACAGATATTTTTAGTAATCAACAAAGTGGCATAAGATAAGGAGGTGACATATTTTTTATTTATATGAAAAAAATATATATAGAGAAATTGTTGTAGCAAGAGTCTTAATGACAACTTAAGTTTGTTTATTAAAAAGAGTTTTTTTTTTTTTTCTTTCAAGAAACAAATTGAACTTTGGCAAGATTCAGTTTTATTTAATTAAATTCATAGAAACCGTTGTTTGCCTTGCCTTTATATTTTTGTATGATGTTCTGTCAGTTTTGTTTACGAAGTTTGTCTACAAAACTTTCTACAAGTGAATTAATAGAGAGATTGAAAAATTAATTTGAAACTTAAGCAAACATATGACCTAAAATTTATTTTTTGTTCAACTTATCTATCATTCCCATATTTGATAAAATAGAGAATTAGAAGCCTCATTAAAAATCTGAAAGGATTATCAAATAGTCATAATACAACTGTAGGATAGTTTATGTACCTTAATTTTGGTTTTCTACAATCCATTTGTTTCTTTAATTGGGTTTTGATCTTACATTATGAGATTCCAAAATTTTTGAGACTAGGATTTGTTTTAAGTTTCAATTTTAAGTAGAAGTTGAGTCTAATCTTGATGTCAGATATGTATTTTTGTATGATTAATTTTCTTTACTTTTAGATGAGTTGCATGAGGTTGATTAATAATCTTTCTCTAAATGTATGTCTTAAATAATTATATATACGATCAAAGTGTATTCTCAAGTGGTATTGTGAGTAGTACATTTTGCTTCCAATATGTTTTCCGTGTTTTCTTTATTTCAAAATTTTCTTTCTTTTTTGGTTTTTGGGAAACAAAGGTCTCTTCTCACAAAAGCATGCAAGAGGAAGTCCTCCCTGCACAGTAGTTCAAGGTTGTTAACTAAATGTACAAATAAGTTATACAAAGTTAGAGGTTGTTTTTAACTTTGTACGTGGGTAGAACAAAGCAATCAAATTTCTCATTTTGGTGTACTGTTTTAAGAGATTTGAGCTTTTTATAGAGATTTGAACTTCTATAATTACTCACGTATTTTTTAACATTCTTAAAAATAAATAAATAACATTATTTTAGAACTTAGTTTTAGTAGTTTTCCCGTGCACCGCACAGGTTAGCGACTAGTTATATAATAATAGGTGAAACTGAGATAAACTCAAATTAGAATTCCAAATTAGAGTTCCAATTTTGCACCCTGTGTCCTAAATTATTTATTCTTAAAGAGTTTTATTTTTTAATTTTAAAATCAAATGTGGGACCACGTCATAAATATTCATCCAATTAAGTTATTAAGTACAAAAAAGAAAAAGTCTAGAATAAATTAATCGTAAAAAAAAGGTGTTTCACAATAATTTAAAAATATGACAATTTACATTTTATACCTAATAATATCTTTACAAAAATTTTTAAAGAGTTAACAAAATTTAAAAATGACTATCAATTGTATTTAAATTATATATATAGGAATTATATTATGCATCTTATTATATATCTTTAAGTGTATCCATGCATATACATGAGGTTACAAGCTAGTATATCATAAAATTTGGATCTCACAATTGGTGGATGCACAAAAAGTGATTTATGTTACGGCGTCCGACACATCTATCTATATCTATCTATCTATAATATATTATAAAACTTGGATTCCAAAACTGATGAATGCATACTACGATTACACCTTTTCCTTTTCAAATCATACTACAATGACATGTGGCAACTTCTATATTTAATTGGTATGATATGGACAAACAATGCCACGCCATGTATCAAAAAATTATTCATACATGTCAATATGTTTGCCATAATAATAGACAAGTGGCATATAACTTTATTTTGAATAAAATAAATGCATTTCTTTAATATGGTAATCAAGTACATATCTTTCTATCTATCTATAATGTATCATAAAAGCTAGATCCCACAATTAGTGGATGCACACAATGATAACAAGTTGCGCAATCTTCTATATATTTAGAATTATGTGGAAAAATGGTGGCACATGGCAAGTAGTAATTTGCCAATAACACATCACATCTAGCATGTGGCAATACATTTAATTATAAAATATACCCATTTATTTGAATCAATCCTAAATTAAAACTTATTTACTCCTAAAAAAACCTCTCATGTTACCACTTCTTAAATTTTAGAATAAGCACTTAAAAAATATTGCACTCAATGATAAATAATATAAGTAAAATAGAATTACTACTAGGGCAAGTTTGGTAAACTTTCTTTTTGAGAATACTAAGTATTTTAAACTAAATGGAGATTACACTAGGATTTTTTTTTTTTTTTTTTTTGAGAAAGATTACATTAGAAATATTAATCTTTATTACTAGAAATAGAAAATATTGTAATGGAATAATTATTATTATCCATAAGTTTAGTTGTTACATATGGAAAGCTTGTAAAAGATGATATATAAGGAAAATTTATATTTCTAAAAGTATATTAATTTTAAAATCTATTATATGCACTAAAGAATAGCTATTACATCCATTTTAAAAAGGAATAACTATTTTTCAATTTAAAGAATAATTATTCCTTTGTAATAACTAATTCATGTAATAAAGATGCAACCAAATAACCGAATTGCTATTACTTATGAATAATAGGAGCTATTACACCATACCAGTTAACATAGAGTCCATTTATATTTTAATGCCAGACCAATTAGTATGAAACTTACCCCAGAGAATTTAAGTTTGTATGTCACATGTCATGAGAGGATGCCTTTATTGCAACCTTAAATTATTCAATAAAAGGCCCTCAATTATAATGTCCATATATTTCATTCCTATAATTCATGGTGTCATGATGCACAACGTTATTTAGAAATTCGTACCCAAAAAAAAATAGTTTATTAAAAATTTACTCATGCATCCCGTCAAAATACAAAAACAAACACAAAATAAATTATTTATGCATTAAAGGGCCTATGATTACTCAGAGATTTTATGGAAATCCTTTCATCTCTTCAACTCAAGCCATACCACTGCAACAAGTTGCCCAATCCCTTGGGCAATCATCTTCTCCTCTCACTTTTATAATTGTTCCTACAACTTCAGTACCAAGCAAAGAACTGATGTCAAGTGATATCTCAGATCCAGAGATGAAGAAAAGCCTGCACAAAACCGAAAGTTTCAGGAACTACCAACTGGCTCAAAGTGCCTAGCAAAACACCATCATGTATTGGTACAATATCTTAGCTAGATTAAATTATAACCTTTTGTATCTTTTGTATCGTTTACAAAAAAAATTATTATTATACTTTGGCCTTGAAATTAATTAGAGTAAGAAAATGAACAAATATAATGATAAACTACAATACAAACTCTACATTCTTGGCTTTCTTGATCGTGAGAGGAATTATTTTTCTAAAAATTTTGCGGTTTTCTTGAATTTTAAACATATAATTTTACATTTGTACTCAAATTGAAAAATCATAACATAATACCATTCACTGGTAAATAAATTTCTCACAACATGTTAGACTAAGTCAAATAAAAATGCCAGAAGTTGGAACAATCACCCTATAAAACTTTTAAATTAAGAGAATCCAAAAATGGCCGGTTTGTTTGAATTAAATTATATGCGAATCAACAATAACATGAACCAAAAGCCAATGCTTTGCATTTATCAAATGAATTTATACATAGTATTAAATTATCTACTTCAGTTCCTAAAAAATATAGAACCGCGCGCAAGTATCTCGATAAACTTTAGTAGCCCACAAAAAAATAATAATAATAAAACCCTTTGATAATATATATTATATTTATCAATAAATATATGATTAAAAAAATTTAAAAAAAAAACATTAGTTGTCTAAAATATAAATTCTAATATTTATAAATTTACAAATTAAAAAATCGTGCAATGCACATGTCATTAACTAGTTTACCAAAAAATAAAATAAAAATTGAAAACACTAAAAACTTGTTTCTTGTTTTTTGTTTTGCACAATGAAAATTGGATTCAGTTTTCAAAAAAAACTTGTCAAACAATCACACTGGTGGGACCCACGTTTTAGAAAACAAAAGATAAGCTAAAAACAGTCTAACAAAATTAGGGCTGTAAATGAACCAAGCCGATCATGAACAACTCGGACTCGGTTCGATAAAAAGCTTGTTCACGTTTGTTTGTTTATAAATAAACTAAATTTGAGCCTTAGTTTTTAGGCTCGTTTAATAAACAAGCCGAGCCCAAGTAAAAAAATTTGTTCACGAACAAGCTCGTAAGCTATTAGGCTTGATACACAACAATTCAAGCATAGATTCATTTATAAGTTTATGTGTTAGCTAAATATACTCATTACACATATCTTAATAATGATATGGCCAACATGAGACCACTACCTATATTACCTTAATTTTTTCTTTCCCTTTAAACTGATCAAGAACCACTTTAGACTATAGTTACATTTAAAAATAAATAAATAATTAGGTAGGCCACATATGATCCTTCACTATCAATCATTTAAAGTAAAGTTATAAAACATGTTAGTATTTTCTCATTCATAATAGTTACAAACAAGTATTTTTTTTAGTTCTTCACCATCTAATGTGAATGTAAAAATTATATTTTGAACAATTGTTAAAACTGTGGACAAGGAATGATGAATGAATGAATGAATTTAATTGTGTAAATTATTAATTTAAATAATAGCTAATCATAAGTAAGATTAGATACATGATAAAATGAGTGTACTATTTTCTTTTTCTTTTTTCTTAATTTTAGAGATTTAAGTATTTAATAATGTAATTTTTTTAGATCTCAAGCTCAAAAACTTGATTTGAGCTCAAGTTTGAGCTTGATATTAAGCTTGAGTTTGGCTTGACTAATTAATCAAGCTAAGTCAAGCCAAACTCAAGCTTTTTGGCTTTCCCACGAGCTTAAGCTCAAACACTATTTTTAGGCTTGTCGCAAACTCAAGTCAAGCTCGAGTTTTTAATTTTTTCTAACAAGCCAAGCTTAAATATGCACTACTCAATAAAGCTCGGCTCGTTTACAGTCCTAAACAAAATACGCTCTTAGTAACCTAAGTTTGATTTTTTTTTTAAGAATTTCAATTTATAGTGTCCGCTCCTAATGATAGTTCTTTATCATTATACCAAGATTCTAATCAGATTTTAATGTAGACGGGGATTAAACTACAGATCTCTTATTTAACCATTAGAATTTTTACCAGTTGAGCTAACTAGAACTCACAGATCTTATGTGACTGTGAAGCAAAATTTGAGTTTTTGAGAGAGTTGGTGAGAATGGTTTGGTGCTAAAACATAAAAATGTGAGAAAATTTGAGGCTTTCAAGTCTTGAACATGATGCCATAACTTTGTGAAGTAGAGGATATATGAGTCGGTCAAGTCTTAACTTGTAGCGATAGTGTAAAGGATTAGGTGGGGCAGATTTTTATTTTTTTTATTTAGACTAGCAATTAAGGATGGTCCACCTGATTGGATGGTTTTTAGGCCGTTGATTATGGTCGTCTCGGTTGCTTTGTTTGACTTTTTGCTTTTAGGTGGTGATTATTGGTGATGGGTGCTTGGAGTTTTTTTGGAGGGTCTTTTTTATTATTATTGTTGTTGTTGTTGTTGTTGTTTGTTGTTGGTGTGGTTGTTGTTGCTGCTGCTATTATTATTATTATTATACAACAAAGCCAATTGTAGCTATCCCATTTTATTATCTCAAAAGTGTCATAGCACTTAAATACAAGAACTAAGAAAACTATAGTTTTAAGTTTTAACCCCAAAAAAATTGAGGCCACGAAACTTTTCCAAATATCTCAATTTGTCCAAAATTGGCCGAACTAGGACAAACCTAAGAATTATGTGTAAAAACGTGAGGTTTGACAAGAAAATCCAATAGCCTCATTGAAGCGAATCTTGAACTAACACAAAACAATTCAAATCCCTTTCATATGAGTAATCAATCACCATGAGCCTGTTTGGATTGAGGGGAGAGGGTGGAAGAGTGAAAGGGAGCAGAGTAAAGTTAGCTGAGAATAAGCTAATTTTGGGTCAATTCTACTCTATTTTCCCTCCCTTCTCCTCAATCCAAACGGACCACAAGATCAAATGTAAATCAAATGAGATATTGTGAATATAAGAAGACTTCCACAAACTCACAAAAAAAAATTAGCTAAATATGGAAAAGTTTCACCTAGAATTAACTCCAATCAAATCTTGGTCAAACAATTTCGAACTTATGTGATTTTTATATCTTTGGAAAGCTCGTGCAAAGAGTCTAATTTTCAAGGGCCTTAGACAACCAAATTCCAAAAATGACCATAAAAATACCAAAGACAACGCAACCTCAAAACATGTGCAAACCGACGGATTCTTGCACCTGTAACTTTTCAAAACAAAAGACTTTTCTCCCGAACCAAAGCACAAACAGAAATTTGGTATCGCAAGCTTTCCAGTGACATCTAGCTCACACAATTCAAAGCTCGGGAAGACCTATAAACAAGTGCGCCAACTTTTATAAAGTAGAACGGAAGTTCTAACTTTCTAAGGCCATAACTTTTCATCTATACCTTTGATTGATGCATATTTGGTATCATTGGAAATATAATTTTATAAAACTTCCAACATAATCTTGTTTGCGCAGTTTGCAGACCATGAAGACCACCAAAAAGACCATCAAAGTTAGGAACAAAACTGAAAACTAGCCAAAACTTACAAGTGAGGTTCAAAAGCCGACATTTGAATTTACATCATTTAGAAGCTTGAAAAGTATATTTTTTGATAAGTACAAGTAAATTTTATTGCAAAGAAGAATTTCTCAAATGCAAGCACCCTTAAAGAATTATAAGCGGACAACAATTGTACTACAAGACACCTTGACAATCGAAGTAAAATATTCAAGAAGGATCACACTTCATTCTCAAAAGTCCCTTAATTCCTTTCTCTCCATATAATAAACATGATACAATGCAATGTAGGGGTTTGCAAAAAACCGAATGGACCGACCAAAACCGCCCGAACTGAATTTAATTTTTCAGTTTTTTCAGTTCAGTCTCAGTTTTAGTGAAAATTATACTGAACCAAATTGAAACCGACCAATATATATAATTATAGGCAAAATTCTTTTGTAAATGTATGTTACCTTAGTGGTTAAAGCGTACGTTTTTCAAGTTCTTGTCCCACGTTCTAACCTTCAAAGTCTCTTTTTTCCATTTTTTAAGTTTCTATTATCAAAACAACGTTGTTTTGAGTTTTATTAAAACTAAACTTCTAAAACCCTAGCATTTCTTTCTCATTCAGCCACCCATCCCCATTTCCCCTCAATCGTTTTCCACTTTTCCTTCACTCATCCTCTCTTCAGCTACCCCTTCCCCTCTCTCTCTCCTTCTTCACTCATCCCTAACCTATTTCTTTAGCCACCATCTTCATCTTTTAGATGAGACGCCATTGGAGATAAGAAGTGCTACCACTCTTTTTGCTTGGACTTAGTTTGCTAGGTATATATTTTGAGTTTGTTCTTTGTTTCTTTTCTCGGGATCAATTTCTTTATTTTTTCTTTGTTTGCTTTCTTATAAATAGATGAGATAAGGAAACGAAAAAACTGACCTCACTAACCGTTGTTTTCATGGCTCGGTGTCTTGTGGTTTCATTTTTGTCTCAGTCAGTATCGGTTTTGAATATGGCAAAACCAAGGGTAACGATTTAGGGAAACATAGAGTCTTCACACCAACCAATTACAGCCCTAATGCAATGTGTTTGCCACACAACCCTATTATGGTGACGCCCAAACACCTCTTCATTACCTAATCTAGCATAACCCAAAGAAATCTAGAAACCGTTAATGCAAAAGACCGCAACTCCCGAGCAACAGGGCAATGCAACAAGTGGAGGAGCTTGGAAAGAAAGATCCATTTAAGTTAAATCCAAATAATTAAAATATAACACCAAATGACAGACAATAATCAATAATGAGTTGATTATTATTGGCTACGATACTGTGGTTTGAAACACCCTACCCTAGATTCATCTAAATACAATATTTGGACCTCAAGGGATTCAGATTAACACTTGAGATTTTTACAAAAGTTTCTTGCATGCTTCCTACATAGAAATTTCATTTCATTCACATAATTTGTACAAACACCCTTTAGATGAAAAACAAAAGAAAAAAGGCAGACCCAACTGCACATTAATGCTATGGTATCTAAACTAGAATTAGAACTACATAATGTTACAACCAACAGCAAAAATTACAATTGCAGCAACTCATGTTGTGGATTCACCTTCCTTCCTCAGCAACTCCTGTAGAAAAATCAACTCAAATAAATATAAATTTGATACTTTATTCAAGCATCTCCAGGGATTTCATATAAAATACATATGGAACGCTCACATTGGCAAGCTTTATGGTTTGTTATCACACAAGGCCAAGACACAGGAACTACCAGCCTTTTTTTTTTTTCTTTTTTTTTCTTTTTTTTTTTTTTTTTTCTTTTTTTTTATTTTATATTCAATTGTTCAACAAGTGGGAAGGGAGGATTTGAACCCTCCCTAGCTCTCCTTAAAACATGACCAGGCAATTCAATTGTTACAAGACTTTTATTTATTCTATTATACTATATATATATATATATATATATATATATATATATATAAAGGTTCTTCCTTGTATTTGCTCAAAAATTGCTTGTCAAATTTTCCCAAATTTCAAAGTAAAAAACAGAGTGGAAGGGGGGAGGGAGGGCCGTAGGCCAACTTCCATGTTGGTCTTTCCTCTCCTTCCAAGCCTAAATCACAAATCTCTAAAATTTCCACTACACTTAGGATCTGTTTGAATACCGCTTATTTTGCTGAAAACTGAAAACTTATTGCTAAAAACACTGTAGTAAAATATTTTTTAAATGGCAAAACACGGTTCACACTGTGCCGTGGGTCTGCGTTTTTCTTCATTTGTTTGCAATAGTTCCGTGGGTCCCATGCTTAAAATGCGTGAACAGTGCCTAACACTACAAAACGCATTACCCAAACGCACACTTATTTTAAACAAGCTGGCCTGCCTTCTTATTTCTAATTAATAGTTCTAGTAAATATAATCCTCCAATCAGATTCCGGAAAGAATGAAGTCAAGAAAATAAACTTGGATTTGAAGCGATTCAACGACTTCCCTTCCACTAGCTTCTTTCACAATCCAAACTGAGCCATAAGAAATTAAAGGAGAAGAGGCATCAAGCTTGGATGTTACAGACTTGGCTGGATTGGTAATAGTTCTCAAAATATCCGAACAACCATCCCTATTGGTTGGAGGCTTGGGATGAGCCGTAGACACAAACATCTTGGGTTCGATACTTTTTTTTTTTTTTTTATCAGTAATAAAAGTAATATTATTGATGAAATAAAGGAAAGGAAAGGAAAAATAAAAGGTGTTCATAATGATGAACACAGAAAAGAAAAAACATAAAACAAATAGAAAATAAATCAAGAGGCTATTATAAGAGAAGAAATGAACTCTATAAGAGAGGAAGAGAGGAACAATCCGTAAAACCCCAGCATTGAGACCAATAAAAAAGACCATGCTGGCACAAATCTTTTAACTCAACCAACGTCTTCTCAGTGTCCTCAAACTTCAATAACCACTAAGAGTTTCTTTGAATTACCTGATTGCTCTGGCCGGTGGGGTCATGTATCCATGGTTTACTTCCCAAAGGTGGGTCCAAAGGGCCCTGCCTTGGTGAGGTTCCATATCATGAAATAAAATAAATAAATAAAGAGAGAGAGAATGATGCCATTAATGTTAGGATGACACACTATTGTAGCTTCTCTTTAACCTATCCCAAGCAGACGTAAAGCTGAAGCCATGTGCCTCCGATGTAGTATGGTTCCCTCAACACGTACCTTCTAGTCAGGGTGGTGGATCCCCTTAGGTGTTCTTTATTACTTGTATAGCTCCATATTGAGGCCATGTGCTAAGACAGGAAAAAATGGCTTCCTCTTATGACTTCTATTGCATTTAGGTTTCAATGGGATCAGACAACTGTATAAATGATTTTTTTGACATCAATGAAGAAATCTCCTATTAAGGAAATTACCTGAGTGTTTGCCAATCCAAACTACTTAACCTAAATTTTAATTGTCATAGAACTTAGTAGCATCCTAGTGAGTGTGTATGCTCACCTAATAACTTAGCCAATGCTCATTCACCAAACACAATGCATAACAGAAAATGCAATCACATGTACTTTACCGATTTGGTAGCAGCAATTGACAAGCGTTGCCTCTCTTTCTTTTCACGAAAGCATTCCCCACACCAGCTAGAGAAATCTTTTTGATACTTCTTCATCTCTCTGAAGACCGAACTGTGTAGGGATAATGCAAACTCCAGATTATAAAAAAGAATGACGAAACTAGAGGAAATAAGATTCCAGCAGCTTCTAATATTTTTACTCCATAACAGAAAAGTAAAGTGTACTAAAGAAATTTGCATGCAAATAGGTGCGCACAATTAAGTTAGGCCAAGTATCAGTTTAATAGAGAGGGCAAAGTATGAAACATTAAAGCACTTTCAAGTCATTTTCAGGAAATAGTTCAACTGTATAACGATCTCATCTCACTAAATGAAATAAGAAGCTCAAAAGTCACAATAAATGAGATATCCACATATGAACTCCAAAGTACATCCATATTCCTTCAACCAAATATAAACTTGCATGTGCAATCCATCAACTTATAATATTTGTCAATTGCATGTTAGCTATCCAAATCTCCCCTCCCCCACACCCCCCCCCCCCCACCCAAAATATATATATATATATATACACACACAAGAAAGGTAATAGAAAAATGGTAAGTACATGAGCACTGTCCCACCCATGAACTCTGAAGTACATCCATATTCCTTTAACCAACTAAACTTGCAGGTGCAATCCATCAACTTTATCATATTTTTCAATTGCATGTTAGCTATCCAAATCCTCCCCCCACCCCCCCCCCCCCCCCCAAAAAAAAAGGTTTACAAGAAAGGAATGTAGTTAATAGAAAAATGGTACAGTACATGAGAACTGTCCCACCCATGAAAACTTGAGCTCATTATATACACATCAAATCATATTTGGTGAAATTTTTTTCTTATAAGTTGGTGCAAAATTAAATTTTTAATATTTCATGTTATGCTGAGAAGACCAGATGCCTTATTTGGTGAAGGATCACTCCTTTAGGTAAAGTTCCCAAAATTGGGATAAGGAACTTGGAGAGAGAGAGAGAGAGAGAGAGAGAGAAGAATCCTGAAAATGAACTCCTTTCCTACAATTTAAAATGTCTCTAAGAATCCCCTTCATGTCTAGCATGTCTCCTACAGATGTAAAATGTAGAAACATAATGGTCTTCACTCTTCTGGTAAGTTAATTAATTTTTTTGATAGAAGTACATCAAGTTCGTAAATTACAATGATCAAGCATAACAAAAAGATTAGAACAAGAAAAGGAAGTAAAAACAGAACTCCAAGAATAATGTTAAGCATTTTTTTTTTCATAAAATGTTAATCATATATCAATGTAAGAGCAATATTGGATAATAAAGTGAATTCTTGACTAATAAATTATGTTTAGAAATTTGAATACAAACCAAGAATAAGATCCAAAAGAGTAAATAAAATATAACTAAATAAGTGTTCAAGATTGAAACTAAAAATAAATAAAAAATAAGAGTCCCACCTGTGTCCCACAATTTTTCAAAAAAAAAAAGAAAAAAGAAATGGCTGGGACACACATGCATAAAAGTGTCCTAAACATGTCTCATGTCCGACACAAGTACAACATCCCAAATGAAGTGTTCATACTTCCTAGGTTTCAGCCGTTGTCATTGGTATTTTAAGGGTTTTGGATTTATGAGTTTGCATGAATTTTGTTTGCTAGTTTGGGTGGTGGCCTTTGGAAATTTGGGTTGTTAGTGGTACAAATTTTTTGCATAGAACTTGAAATTTTTTTTAAATAATATTGGGAAAATAACTTATAAAAATAATAATAATATTGAGGAAATATTGTTGTCAAATGTTGGGGGAATATTCTAATAATAAATTATTATTTAATGGGAAAATTGAATTCTAAACCAAACACAATTTCATTCAGCATAGTTATGGTTTAGTAAAAGTTTGAGCATAATACCTATTTTTAAGCAAAATTCATTATGCCAAAAATCAAAATGTAAATACAATAGAATTACCAATCGCAGCCTGTGTTCCTGGCTCAGCACAAGTCACAAATGAGAACAGAAAGTTCAGAAAACACCAAATGATCATGTAACAAAGTAACAAAACAAAAAAAAAACAAAACAAAACAAAACAAAACAAACAAAAAAACAAACAAAAGTAATAAAATTGGTGTTCAAATGCTAATATATCTTAATCAAGATCAATTGATCACTCACAGCCTGTGTTCCTGGCTCAGCACAAGTCACAAATGAGAACAGAAAGTTCAGAAAACACTAAATGATCATGTAACAAAGTAACAAACAAAAAAAAGTAATAAAATTGGTGTTCAAATGCTAATATATTTTAATCAAGATCAATTGATCACTACACACATGATTCGAAGGTAGATTCACTTTTCTATAAGTCTGAAGTTAGAACTGACAAGAACTTCATAAAAGAGCACAGCTGGTTATAAATGTAGAAAGAGTAGAAAGAACCTTCTGCACCACAGAAGTAGGTTGATACGATGACCAGATGTTGTGGCTCTAGCACCATGGCGGTGGCGACCACGATGAAGCACAGCTCGCCCCGGGACATGGGAATAATCAAAGATCTCCTGCTTTTGAATAACATACTCCATCAGAAAACTGTACAAGCAATTGTATATAGAATTTTTTATCACACAATAAAGTCTACATGAAAGAAATTCACTAGATAAAAAGTATAAGATTATCAATGTCAAATCACGATTACTTAAATATGAGATGCCACAATAGCTGATGAAAAGGTACAAGAATTCAATGCGATACAAACAGATAGTAATGTTTACTAGTAGACAAATTCCCTGCTGCTACATTGAAGTTTCTTGTTTACCTAAAACTCTTCCCAGGAATTTATTGTTGCCAATATATTTTGCCAGGACATTGCAAACTGAGTTTAAGGTGTGTTTACACCAGGAGACCACATGGTGCAGAACAACATGGAGGTTATATTACAAATGCCAAAAAAGTGCAATGATGATATCATCCCTTTTAGCATAGAAGACAATTCTAAGCGATGTTGCTATGCTGGTTTATTTAATTTTGATGCTAGTAATGACAATTGACAATAGTTCTATCATCATCATGAGAATTCATGAGAAGTTTCCAACTCCTTTCATAGTTGCCTTCTCTTCAAAGCCTTGATTTGTATGTTTCATAAGCTACAATATCTAATTCTTAGTAATGAGTACCAAGTCAAAATATATTATATTATTTAAATTGTTCATATAATACTTATCATCTATTATCCAAAGTTTGTTTCAAAGAATGAAAAATAAAGAGAAACCTGGACCGCATAAAAGGTACAAGACTGGAACAAGAACATCACAGCCAAGTATGCTAAAGATTTTCAGAACCCAAGGCATTATTGAAAGGGATACCCTATAGATCTCCACAAGACGGAGATCAAATTGAGACTAGTGCTGCATGTTCATCCTTGGTAGGACTTAAGACTGATGCATTAATAGAAATAAAAAAAGACATGCAAACCTTTTGGACATTGCAGACTACATGTTTATCTTATACCTTTGTGACTGCACCTAAAAGCTGCTATTGAAAACAAAGTTCAACATCCAACACTCCAAGTTGGATTTGCAAAATTTAGGATCTCAGGAAAAATCCCAGTCATTGAAAAAATCTTAAAAGATGAATAAGTTTAAATGTCAAAAAATTTAGATTAATTCATTCTGTTCACATTTACATTGAAATGCAATTTAGTTCAAATATTGTTCCAGGTCCTTGAGAATCATTGGTGCAGAACAATGAACAAAAAATTAATGCAGGAGAAAAAATAAAAACAAAAAGGGTAGAACCTATGAGTCAACACCAAATGGTCAAAGGAAAAAAAAAATAAACAGGAGGAAGAACATGGGAGTTGGAACCTAGAATTGTCCAGAGTCAGTGCAAAACATGGAGAGAAGGATTGAAATCCAAACATCAGCACTAAGTGCTGGAAGAAAAATTCCAGCCAAAATGTATTAATCCATGACCAACCATCTACAATCTTTTCAACCTTTTTTACTCATGCTAGTGCCCCCATAAATTCTTGGATTTCTTTGCAATACTAGATTGGCCATAATTTTTTTTTTTTTTTTTTTTTTGGTATTTATAGTGAATTCTAGGGCCTTTAAAAGGAAACGAAAAAGCTTCATAACCAAGTAAGGAAAGGATATAACCATTATCACTTACATTAAATACAAAATAAAAGTGAATAAAATTAAATCCTAAAAAAGTCTCAGCATCCACCAGCATCGATTAGCATTAGTTATGATCAATCAGGTCTGACAAAATCAATCAGCAACAATCAGTCAACAGGCATATCTAGTGTCTGCAAAAACTCTCATAGGTGGGAGAAACTCAACCCCCTCAAGTGTTGTTTATGGCAACACTAGATGGATTGCAGGTCTTTGATTGCCAATGTAATGAGGTTATGAAGTGGACTGGCAATGAACTAAGCTAAGCTAAGCTTGGATCCTGTTTGGGGTTTGATGAGGGCTGACCAGGTTGGGTTTATGAGGGAATTGGGCTTGGGTGGGGTTGGGCAGGCTGAAAGGCCTGGCTGGGTTTTTTTAAAAGGGTTGAGGCAGGCTCAAGGACTAGGGGCTTTTTAACTAAGAAGCACCGGTACAGAAACAAATACGGATACGGATACGACACAGCAACACAACATTTTTTGAAAAATTAGCCGTTATTAGCCCTTACCTAGGAAGCACGGGTATGCCACCCAAATGAAGCGTTTGTGCTTCCTAGCTTTTTAAACGGCTGATAAAATTTCTGAGGCGGCAACATGATACAGAGGCACTTAAGTGTGTGCAATAAAATCAGCTTGATCATTAACTGCTACAATTTTGAGAAGATAAACATACTTTAGTAGAAGGCATTTTTATAATTTTGCAAGACGAGGATTCTAACTTCTAGAAGATATCTTTTGACACTATCTAATACAGAAGAGAAAAGGCCAATGGGGTTGATACACAAGTAGGGGTGAGCAAAAAACCCACCAACCCGCCAAACCCGAGACGACCCAACCCAACCCGCCGGGTTGGATCAGTTTTTAGGGCTTGGTGGGTTGGGTTGGGTTACAAAATCTTTTTTTTATAGCAAATCGGGTTGGGTTTGGGTCATAAAATTACAAACCCACCAAACCAAACCCGACCCACCCATATTTTAATATATGTTTAAAATATATTATATATTTAATAAATTTTTAAAGGAAACCAGCTGTAGAGCACTTCCTTGGTCCCTAATATCATATATAATATAAAATCCTATTAGTTCTTTTGTTTATAACTGAGTTAGGAACTCATAAATATTTTGTTTATAAGTAAATTAGAATACTAGTTCATTTATATTTTGTTTATCAACTCAGTTGGATACTTAAACATATTTTGTTTACAACTAAGTAACTAAGCTGGAATATTAGTTTATATATTAATGTATATTTTGTTTATCAACTCAAGTAGCAAATGTGATATATTTTTTTCTGCTCAATTTAATAATAATAAAAATTGTCCATCCCAAGGGTTCAACCCGACCCAACCCAACCCAACCCATGTGGGCTGGGTTGAGTTGGGTTGAATTTTTTTTGACCCACCATGATGGTTGGGTCAAAAAATCCCCTCAACCCGACCCATGCACACCCCTATGCGCAAGTACACAAAGCATACCCAAGAGAACTGTATTAGAAAAAAGAAAACAAGGAAAACTAAAATAAAGAATCAATCAAGAGAGTTAAGTTATCAAAGCATCCAAAGTGCAAAGAAAAACTGCTTTAAGATTGAGAATTAGAACATTCAACCCCATTAAAAATGTAGCCATTCCTTCCCATCCAAAGGCACTGCAACAAGCACAAGGAGAAGCTTGTGGACCTGCCAAGTTCTATTGCCATGGATTATCCTTTGCCAACTACAAATACCTTTCATGCTGAGACCTGACAAACTGGGGGGGGGGGGGGGGGGGGGGAAGCAAATTACAAGGCCCATTTGCAACCTTTCTCCACTATTTCATTACTAAATGACCTTAACATCTCCTACTTACTGACAGTACTCTTCATTTTTCAGGGAAAAAATTTAGAAGGAAATTGCAGCTGCTTGAACTGAAGTGTCACGTACACTTTTTGAAATTTTATTGATTTAATTTCTTTTTATAGATAATTAGAGCAATATTATTATGAAAAGAGAAAGGAAAAATACAAGTTGTGCATGATGATGAACACAGGATAACATAACAAACAACATAGAAAAATAAATCAAGAGCCTATTCTAAGAGAAAACATAAACTCAGAAAGAGAGGAACACTTTTTGAAATTTTATTGATAAGAGGATGAACCTAAGTATACAGGTTTCACATAAAGGAATCCCCATAAGTATTAAAATTGAATTTTACCAAGAAACCTACAAAAAAACACGGACACTCTACATTGCCAGGCTCATTAGACCACTCTACAATTTATGCAAAAAACAAGAACAAAACAAAATAAAAATCAACAAAAGAGTAGATAAATCAATGTCATTAAAGGTAAACAAAATCTAAGATTCCAAAAATGGATACCCCATCTCTGCAAAATCCAAACAAGAATGTACAAAGGCATCTTGATCCACGAGTCACAAATAAATCAGTAAATAATTCTTTAGGGATAGTATCCACACACCATACCATGCCAAAAATGCACCTTTTTAACATCAACTAAAAAAACTTTTTTTTGTTAATGCAATTTTATTAATAGAGGAAAAAACTTTGTTCATGATGCACAAAGGATCAAAAAAATACATAAACATCAAGTAGAAGGTCTAAGAGAAACTATTTTTTTGATAGGTAATAAGAATATTATTAAAACAAACTGAAAACAAAAGTAAGCCAATACAAGGTGTTCATGATGGTGAACACAAGGAAAAGCAACAAACACACAAACAGCAACAAAGAACAAGAACAAACTTAAAGAGCAATACTAAGAGAAGAAATAAACTCGAATATAGTGGAGCAATCCGAGAAGCCCCAACACCTAGACCAATCAAATAAGGTCTTCTGGCAAAGAGCTTGTAATTGAACCAAGAATTTCTCGGTATCCTCAAAAGAGAGCCGATTTCTTTCCATCCAAACAATCCACATCAAACAGCCAGGAACCATATTCCAAATGTCTGAATTAAAATTTCCAAACGCAAAATTCCAACAATACACCAAACTTTCCACAGAGCCTAGCATGACCCATTGAGTCCCAAAGATCTGAAGCATATAAACCCACAGAGAGTGAGCTACCGGACAATGGAGGAGAAGATGATCCACAGTTTCCTCATTCCAATGGCACATACCACACCTATTCACCAAAATGCGCCCCCTAAGCATAAGATTATCCAATGTAAGGATTTGCACATGAACCGCAGTCCACACAAAAAAGGCCACCCTCCTAGGGATCTTAGCTTTCCAAACACCTTTCCACGGAAAATTGGAGGCAGTTGCACCCCTAATGATATTGTAATAGGACCGGGTTTCAAAACTTGCCATTCCCTTTGAGACAACAGTGAGAAGTGTCACTCCCACCACCCCTAGGGATCCGAGATTGAATTAACTCAAGGAAAGAGCAGGCAGCCCCTAATTCCCTTTCATGAAAATCCCTATGAAATCTCAAATTCCAGATTCTATCAATACCACCCTCCTGGTAGCATAATACATCAGAAATGCAAGCTTCCTTGTCATTAGAACACACATACAACTGAAGATAGAGCCTTTTAAGTGAGTTATCTCCAACCCACTTATCATGCCAAAAAAGAATATGAGAGCCATCTCCCACCACTAAGGCCACATGGTTGGAGAACCCCTCCCAACCATCATGAATACCCCGCCACAGACCACACCCGTGGGCCCTTCTACATATTTTAATAGACCACCCCCCTTAACCCTCTCCATATTTAGATGCAATAACCCTCCTCCAAAGATGAGTGCCTTCTCGCCCAAACCTCCATAAACATTTCCCTAACAAGGCTTTATTAATATGCACTAACTTCCTAATCCCCAAACCACCCAAATCTATCGATAAACACACCTTCTCCTAAGCCACCAAAGGATATTAAAAACACTCCTCTGAAGAGCCCCATAAAAAATTTCTCTGAATACCTCCAATCTATCAGCCACAGCTATAGGAATGACAAATAATGATAGATAGTACGTAGGAAGGCTCGAAAGAGTAATCTTCACCAGGATAAGTCTACCCCCATTTGATAAATAAAAGCGCTTCCAACCTGAAAGTTTCTTCTCCATCCTCTCCAAAATAGAATTCCACACAGATGCTGTTTTGTATGGGGTGCCCAACGGCATACCCAAGTATTTCATAGGCAGACTACCCACCCTACAATGAAGAATGGTAGCCAAAGCATCTATATTTCCAACCTCCCCAACCCCCCCCCCCCAAAAAAAAAATTAACTTTCAAACCAGTAAAAGCTTGGAAGCAAGTCAAAGCCAGCCTAATGGACAACAACTGATCTCTAGACGCATCACAAAATAAAATGGTATTATCTGCAAATAGCAAGTGTGAAATGCGTACCCCTGTAGAGTTAGTTAGCCCCACGTGAAAACCACAAAGCAGACCACAATCCTCGGTTTTCTTCAACATCCTACTTAGAACTTCCATAATAAGGAGGAAGAGAAGGGGAGAAAACGGATCACCTTGTCTCAACCCACGAGAGCTTCCAAAGAAACCAACCGGAGATCCATTCACAATAATAGAGAAGCGAACAGTAGTAATGCAAGCCTTTATCCACCCCCTCCATTTCACCCCAAACCCCATCCTATCCAACAGATAGAACAATGCATCCCAATTTACATGGTCAAAGGCTTTCTCAATGTCCAATTTGCAAACCACCCACGGAACATGACTCTTCAATCTGCTGTCTAGGCACTCATTAGCGATAAGCACTGAATCCAAAATTTGTCTCCCACCAACGAAAGTTTTTGAGACTCAGAGATGAGACAATTAAGCACAACCCTCAATCTATTTGCCATCACCTTAGACAGCAGCTTATACACACTCCCTACCAAACTAATAGGCCGAAAATCCTTAACATCAATAGCATTATTTTTCTTGGGAATTAGAGTGAGAAACGAGGCATTTAAAGACCTTTCAAACACTGAATACCTATGAAAGTGCTCAAAAACTGCCATGACATCCACCTCCAGCACACTCCAACATTTTTGAAAAAAGGCCATGGTGAAGCCATCTGCTCCAGGTGCTTTATCCCCCTCCATCTCCATCAAAACCTAGGTCACCTCTTCTTTAGAGAACTCCCTCTCCAAGGCCAACCTTTCATCCTCTCCGATGCAAGCAAAATCCAATCCATCCACAATTGGACGCCACATATCTGTCCCTGTGTAGAGATTTTGATAGAACTGAACCACCTGAGATTGAATAGTAGGTCCATCCTCATACAAGACACCATCTACCTTGCTGCTTCTAATGTGATTAGCTCTTCTATGAGAGTTCGCTAGTCTATGAAAAAACCTAGTGTTGTTATCATCCTCCTTCACATACAAAGCACGGGACTTTTGTCTCCAAAAAGTCTCTTCTAAAGTGGTTAAAGCTGCAATATCTCCTTTAACCTGAGATCAGCGGGATTCTTCCTCAATAGAGAGGCCCAACAATTCTTCCTTAGCATCTAGACCCATTAATTCAGACAGCAAACACTTCTTCCTAAATGCCAAATCTCAAAATTCCTCCTTATTCCACTTCTTAAGATCTTCTTTCAGAGCCTTTAATTTCTGAGCTAGAACGAAACTTGGGGAGCCCAAAAAGCTATACCCCTCCCACTTGCTATTGTTACAGTTTCTAAAAAAATGGCAGACCCATGCATGATTTCATGTTTAAGGTGACTACTGACACCTTGGCGCTGAGGTGTCTTTTTCTGAAGGGGTAAAAGGGTGGTTTCTTGGATGAACCCACTGGATTCTCACAAGTCTAGTAAAAGTGGGAACCTAGATGGAGGCAAACGAGTTGTCTCTTGGGTGGACCATGTGAAGGCTCTAAGGCCTGTTGAAGAGGGGCCTATGGTTACTCAGACCCAAGCCCAAGCCCAAGCCCGAGCTCGAGCCCAAGACCCCTTAGCTTTCCCGTTAAAAAATAAAACCCATTCAGTGGCTGTACCTACCCTAGATCCAAATGGGGTCAACGAGTTCACGGTCTGCGTTCAGGGCACGATTGGGTCAGGTGAGTCCTCAACGGAGCCCGGGGCAGCGGCGGAGGCACCGATGATGGGTTTTGAGGCTCCGATGAGGGCGTTACTCCCTTCTAGCCCAGTTCCGGAGGTTTGTGCTCCTTTCTCGGCAACTTCCCAATCAAATTAAGGGCAAGGGGCAGTGGCGGAGGCACCGACAGTGGGGTCTGAGGCTTCGATGGGGGTGAAACTCCTTCTAGCCCAATTCCGGTGGTTCACGCCCCTACCTCGGTGGGCTTCCCAGTTAGTTCGGGAGGTTGGGAGGCAGATTGGGGCTGATCCAATGAACACGGTAGACTTATATAGTCTTGGGCAGCTCGATGGAATGGAGAAAGGTTCACACCCGGCGGTGCCGTCGCTGGACATTGCATCGGTATGTGGTAGTCCTCTCAATCGTCATCAGTGGCAGGTGTCAAATCAGTTTTCTCCATTGAACAATGTGGGTAGGGAGGGGGATCCTTGGCTCCCTCCCCTTCTTCCTCCCCCCCCCCCCCCCAAATCCATACCACTAAGCCAACATCCTTACCTCCTCTGCTCCCCTCATTACCACAGCCTCACAACCAGTCACCTCCTCAATTCCCAGGATTTTTTCCATTACCGTTCCCATCACCTTTTGATTTTTTGCCATACCACCCTACATGTCCTCCTTTTACTTCTTCACTGACCACCCCACCTTCCTCTGTCCTGCCATTACAACCACCTTTTTTGCCTCGACCAACCACTACCATTTCACCTTCTCCTCTTCCCAACATTGTGCCTCTTCCTAACTCTGCTCCTAAACCTTCTCCTCCAGTCAGAGGGGGTAGTAAAGGTTCTTTTCGCATAGATTCCAAAACCTTTTCATTCTCTTTTGACGGTGGGAGGGCTGATTCTTATGCCATTCTCGAAAGTCGTCGGAATTTTAAAAGTTCCGTTTGGCTAAGTCGTAAGGGAATGTTATGGATTCTCTCATGTTTTGCCGATATTTGTGATTGGGTACCAGGAAAGGAGTTGTTGTACAAACGACATAGAGAAAACAATAAGTTTTTCGAATTCCGGGGAAGGTCGAATAAGGCTGGTATTTTTGCGGATATTGCTGTGTTTTTTTGTGGATCAAAAATGAATGAACATTGAATTGAACCCTAAAACTAGGACCAATGTTCATTCCAAACAATCCAACATCAGGTAAAGTGAATCCCAAACATCTAAAGCACACAGCCTGAAAAACTCTTTTAACCTTCCCAAATACTTCTTCAAAGAATGAGCCACTTTACGATATTTGAGATTCACTCTTCCCCGTATTTTACCTCAATAACATGGCTCCAATAGTGCTTCCCTTTTCATATGATACACAAGACCCCAATTAAGAAGACTCACCTTGTTCTTTCAATTCCCTTAACTCTCTCCCCTTCCCCTACTTTTTATCATCTCTTTATACATTAAACAACCATTGTTTTCACCCCCAAAACCATTATATTCTTTTCTTATATCAGATTATATTGCTAGCAACTCTAAGCTTATTAAAGGTATCCTTTTTTCAAACTTGACAAATGATAGGGCTATCTTCCATCAATTAAGGGCAAGTTTGGTAAACTAAATGAAAATTACAATAGGAATAGTAATCTTTATTGATGGAAAAAATAGATGTTGTAATTGAATAACTATTCCTATTCATACATTTGGTTGTAAAATTAGTTGTTACATATGGAAAGTTTGTATTTTTGGAAATATACTAATTTCAAAAGTTGTTATACCTACTAAGGAATGGCTATTACAGCCCTTTAAGAGAGGAATAGCTATACCTCGATTTAAAGAATAGCTATTACAAAGAATAATTATTCACTTCAATAAAGACGCAACCAAATAACCGAATAGTTATTACACATGAATAACCATTCCATTATGGGATCTATTACTCCATACCGAAAATGCCCTAAGTATGAGAGCTCTAGGATGTCTTGCACCAACTACCTGAAAAGGTGGTGTATAACTCCATCCATAGAAATGGGTTCACCTTGAAAATCATGACACCACAAACTTGGAAACCGAACAACCACACTTATTAAAATTGACTGGACTCTACTCATGATTACTAGGGAACCAGGAAAAAAAACTAAAAAAAACTAACAAGAAAAGGTACATTATCCCTTACTTTCTTCCCTTTCCATTTTGTTCTTGATTACAACAAAAGGGTTTAATTGCTTTAAAGCACTTTTATTTTATTTTTACTTCTATATAATCTAGAATTGCATTAACATATTGAGGCATTAGGTAGAAATAACATATGAATATAACCAACATTTATAAACAAAGGCATCTGAGTTAGAATTGACGCAAGGTAAGGTAGCTGCTATTTCTTCAATTTGGCTGAGTGTGGATGATACAAAACCACAAAAAGCAATCAACAATCTCATTTCCATTCAACATTGAAGCACCTGCTATCAACATGTGCCAATAACTATACATCATCCAGACTAGAATTCAAGGATTTTAGTAAAAACCAACATTTATAAATAAATAGCATCAGAGTTAGTACGGCCGCAAGGTAGTTGCCAATTTCTTCAATTTGGCTGAGTGGCTGATACATTTAAATATTTAAAAAAAAAAAAAAATCAGCAATTTCATTCCCATTTAATGTCGTAGCACCTGCTAAACATGTGCCAATAACTTCATTCATTATCCACACCAGAATTCAAGGATTTCAGTAAATTATACATTAGAAAACAAGTGACAAAGAAAATCTACAGCAAAAAACAACATATTTACAAAAAAATAACTTGAAAAGAATATTGTTGGGATGTTGACTATTGGCACAATGTTTATATGACACAAATCCAATATGTATCTTAATAATAAGATTCATGGTTATAACAGAGGGAGAGAGAAGCTTTTGCCCTAAAATTGATAAATTAACAAACTAGGGAGTTAGCTCTGCCTTACAAGAAATTCAGTTGATATTAATCCATCTTAAAGACTAACATACCTCTGATTGACTTCCTGTGTTTACATGCTTATCACATCGGGTGCCCCGAAAAAACAATTCTCCTCCAGAAAATTGCTTACCCAAGCACACATTCAAAGTTACTTCTGAGTCATCAACATGAAAGCCTACAAATGTGACATTATTTATATTTAGATTCCATTTGTTTCAACAAAAAATGAAATCAAGGAAAAGAAGTGCTTCAATGCTATTGGATATATACTATTCTAGCATTGTTCAATTGACATTTTAAAAGTATGTTGAAATTCTTTACAAGGATGATTCGTGCATAACCAACATCAGTGCAGCGTTTGAAATCTCATTATTAAACATTAAAGAGAGCTGTATGACACTAGCATATCCTTGCTGAAGCTGTGCTTAAAGACTCTAGTATTATGGTCCTATAAGCTATTACACATATTACTTGAGGGTATAAAAACCGGTAACATAAATATATATCTGCAGAAGCGTTAATGTCAAAGAAATGCATCAGCATAGCACCTACCCAAGTCAACATCCCTATCTTTACCATATTCAACAACAAATCCATGATGAGAATCCAAAGTTGATCCACCAACTTCTTGAAAGAACACTGCATTCATCAAGTATAATAAATAAATAAAAAGTTAGCCACAGCTTACTGGTCATCCAGTGAATTAATGAAACTGGCATCTTCACTATGAGCAAGCGTTCATCACCTTTAGATATAGGACGAATATACCCTTCCATAAGCTTGTCAAGCATGGTTTCAAGACCAAAATCATCTAGAACAGCACCATATTTATTCATCGTATTTGGTCGCATGATTCGGAATTTTGCTTCATTAACCCACTTTTCGAAATTCTCCACCTAGGTAATCAAAACACAACACTAAAGAGTTTTAAAAAAAATTAAATAATATATATATATATATATATATATAAAAATTAGGATAGGTTAGATATACCACAGCAGATGACCAAGAAAATGATAGAAAATACCTCAGATAACAATAATTCACAGAAGCGTGGCTGAATCATTTCAAACGTAAACACCCCAGGTGAGGGTTCAGACATTATACTTCTAAAGCTTTCCTCTGAATTATCGTTGATTGCTTTCAGAAATGATGGAACAAAGAACGTTTGAGGGTGCATTGTGTATATCTCTCTATGTAAAGGCTGCATAAGTACAGTTAGTGACAGTAAGTCTCCATGCCTTCAAAAGGACAATAATTGGAGAGCAAGGAAGATTTTGCACCAAATTGTCATTTTACTTCAGCAAATTTAAAGATAAAAAATCCAACATTCATTCTTTGGAAAGCCATATACACCCATGAGAGCAATAACCAAATATGTATAAATGCTGAAGAATATAATTGGTTCTTCTATTCAAAAGAAAGTATTTATTAGAAAACTATAACAAGTGATCATTGTCAAACACTCATACATATATTCCGTAGCACAAAATTTCAATATAGAAAAAAAAAAAAAAAAAAAAAAAAAAATCATAAACCTCACACTTCCAATTATTCTTAAAACCAGACCAACCAATTGAGAGTTACCATTAAGTCACAAAACAAATAAACAAATACGTAAATAAGAATTATGCTTGATACCTGATAATTTGAAATTATCTTCTGCCTGTATTCCCTATGTTTCTGAACCTGATCATGGCAAAAGAAAAACCATCATAAAGCTTTTTCTGATGATTAAGGTGATCTATTCAAGTAAAGATTTTGTACTCTTTTTTTGGGAAGGGGGAATAACTCTCAGGAAACGAGTTTATCAAAAATTAAGTAAATGCACAAATCATATGAATTACAATGCTTTCAATGTCCAGTATACAATGTGAAAGTTGCTTTACAAACTTTTTGCACTTCACCAAGAGAAATTTTTAAAAGCCTGAATCCAAAGCATAAATTTTCTTTCCCAAGGAAAAATGGCTTGGAATTATTTTACTAAGATTTGCATTTATCTAAAACTGATATATGTCTCCATGACCTCATTGATATAAATGAAAGGACAAAGTTTTCCATCAAACCAGTTTGGAGGAATCTCCCCCAACCCAGTATGTGGCGAATCATTACACCGTCCACGTGTATCATTCAAACAAGTCACATGACTGGATAAATAGGTCATGTGACTAAAAACACACATGAATAGTTTTATGAATCACCACATAGTTGTTTGGAGGAAAATTCCTTCAAACCAATTTGGGAAGTAAACTTTTTCCTAAATAAACAGCAGCACCAATTAAATACTGCATGGTAGTCTGTCTACTACTGCCCAAAGATCCATTTGCAAGCATGACTTTATTTAAAAATAAATAATAATAATAATAATAACACTTTTTCCTACTTTCTATTGTGAATGTTGAGAGCTTTTTGACCACCTAATTATTCCCTCCGATGTGTGTAGTTCCCCCCTTCTCACACACACTAGGTAATTACGACGACCTCTTCCCCCCACACACGCACACACAGATCCAATCTTTTTTCCTTTTTGCTTGATTAGAAATTTAAAAAAAAAAAAAAACAAAAAAACAAAACAAAACAAAACCAACTGAATTTTCTCAATACCATGAAACAGATATACTAAAATTAGCTCAATTCAAACTTCCCCAGATTCATTACAACTACTTTAAAATTCAAGTGATGCATCATCATCAATCATAACCGAGCATTGAACATTCATATATCTATCCCAATTGTAAACCTCTCTCAAAAGATTACAAAGGAAAAAATGCCACAGCTCACTCACAAACCTGTGCAGCATTTCTCACTCAGTAATCACCAAATTGAAGAACGTAAGGGCATTTCCGTCATTTCACGTGCAAAACACTTGCCCGTTACAAAACCCTAGATTCGTAAACTGAAATTTCCTTTCTTCCATACAAACTACACAGAAATACAAGAAGAAAGAGAAGAAAAAAAAAACGTAAACACATAAACATACTCTGTTTCGCTCTCCATGAGGCAAGTACTTGAGCAGAATGTCCTTCATGAACTTGACCTTATCGTCTCGAGGCAAGGCTAGCATCGTAGGAGGCAAGTACCGCTCCAACGAGCTGAAGATCGAGGGACTGAAATCCAATTGCAAGTCCTCGTAGCTATCGGGTTTGTGGTCCTTGTTCGGATTCAACCTCAGCCTCTGGCTCGTGCTCTGGTTCGACGCCACAATCGCCAAGCGGTTCAAGTCGGAAGCCACTGCAACGCCATTTCCGCCTCCCGATACCGGCGACGGACCTTGAACTTCCCGGCGATCGGCGCCGGGGAGCGACATGGTTTGCGAAGAAGAGGAAGAAAATTGAAAAACGCTAATGGAGGAGCATTGGGATTTTTTTTTTTTTAAGGTGAATTAGGGTTTTGTTGGAGGAGAATTAGGGTTTTGATGTGGAGGACGTGAAGGAGTGACTTGTGGTGTGGTTCATTTCATTGCCGTTGTAAAAAAAATTAGGGTTTTTGGATGACAACGTTGGCAAGTTTGAGAAGACGTGTAGTGTACTAAGTACTTAAAGTTAGGCCATTTTAGGGCTGACTCTGTTTAACGGGAAAGCTGATTTTTGACCTACTTACTACAGTTTTTATTTTTACTTATTTTTGGTTCGTGTGACTCAAATTAAAAAGTCAGTTTATTTTATTATTTAGTTTATTTTTGTTATTAATTATGAATCTTACTATACTTTTTTATATTATTTATGAATCTCACTATATTATTTCAGTTAACTTTTACCTTTATCTACATCACTTTTAACAAAAAGTTTTTAATTTTAGCAAAATAAATGGATCCCAAATAGACCATTTGTAGGAAAAATTAGGATTTTTTTTTCAAAATAACACCAATTTTCAAACAATTCTATTAGTTAGCATCATTTTCAAACTATTTAGGAAACTAACATTTCGAGTGTTTGAGACTCGAGTTCACTATAACAAATCAAGTATCATAGACTTGATTTCTATCAAAATTCACATGGAACTTGAGTCTGTAAAACTCGAGTTCCACAAAAACCTAGAAATCAAAACTTGAAACACAAAAACATAAACAAGCCATCAAGCAAAAAACAAAGAAAGATCAAACCACGACACCCATGAAGACAAAAAAACAGAGAAATATCAAACAAAGAAACCCAAACACGAAGACAAAAAACAAAGAAAGATCAAAGTCGGATACCCATGAAGACAAAAAATAGAGAGATCAAACTAGAGAGATCTTTCTAACAAAACCCAAACCACAAAGACAACCAGAGAGATCACCCAGGTGGTGGCGGCAACGATTGAAATCAAGCTCTCAGGGTCTTTAGGTGGGTTTCTTCATTCTTGTTGTTGATTTTCTCTCTAGGTCTTGATCTATCACCAAAGTTGGCCAAGAAGGTGTATGGTGGCAATGGAGGGTTGTACCACGCTTGGTGGTCTCCATCTGAGCTTCCCATGCTATGTTTCAAGTTTTTCTGGGTTTTCTTTTGTGGACAGACTCAAGTTCCACGTGAATTTTTATAGAAATTGAGTCTATGATACTCGAGCTGCTAAAGTAAACTCGAGTCTTAAAGACTTGAGATGTTAGTTTCCTAAATAGTTTGAAAATGATGCTAACTAACTAAATTGTTTGAAAATTTGTGTTATTTTGGAAAAAAAAAAAAAAAAACCAAAAAATTACGGTTTGCCATTCAAACTATATCTCAAATTACACTTTGTACCATAAACTTTTCAAATACACGTTTTGCACTCTAAACTATAACTCTTGTTACACTTTACATCCTAACGTTAAGTTTGCCGTTAACTTGAATGAAAAAGTATGAAATCACATAAAAAGACATAATTGCCCCTTTTCTCAATTCCTTAAAAAACAAATGAGAAATTGCATTATACCACCCTAAACCATACTCTCTAATGGGGAATATTTTGACCACTACAAAATTTGGCTAACACATCTACATCACCAGGTCCTCACAGGTTAGTCAGGAGAATGGGAGTTGTCAAGTAGACAAAGACTCTTTAGGACCCCATACGTCAGATGACCTTTAAGGGAGTTCAACCTACGCCTACTTTTCATGTGTCCTAGGGTGACAAACGAGCACCCAGCGACTGATGATGGGTTGTACTTGGCCTTAGCGACCATCTTGCGTATTCTCCACTCAAGTATCTCCATATGAAAAGAACTTGCACACCATGCCTAAAAATCCTTCTACATAGTCATATCCTTTAAACATGGGAAGTTAAGCTTGAATATCACAGAGCATTAACTTCATATCTCCCCTATAAGGAAATAACCTACACCCACAGGATCTTGGTGAGCTTTACATCACTATATAAAGCACCAAGCTGCCTTTTCTCCAAGGTACATGAAATTTCCTAACTCTCGTACTCTTGAGTTATTGGAGATCATTCATTCACTGACTTGACCTTTGGAGGGTCTTTGATCGACACTCCACCAGTGCTTTTTGTAGGTTCTTCACCTTTTATTCTTTAGGTACCCCTATCATTGTGAGTCTGGACAATCGACTCACTAATGATCATGTGCATCATCACTCTCGATTACTCTTTGCACCCTAAACTTTGGATTTCCATTCAAGTTAACAGCAAATTTAATGTCAGGATGCAAAGTGTAATAGGGATTATAGTTTAGGGTGCAAAACTTGCATTCAAAAAGTTTATGGTGTAAAGTGTAATCTAGAGTATTGTTTAGGGTAGTAAAGTGTAATTTCCCTAATTTTTATAATTTTGATAGTTGCAAGGGGATGCGAGATAATTTCTTTTATAATTCAATAGTTGGAAGATGGAGATTTTCAAATCGTGCTAACCAATTATACTATAAGGCTCTTAGCAATGGAATGGGGGATTCGAACAGTTGGAAGAGTTACATATTATAAGGGGTGCATAAACTAAGAAGTAGAAAATAAATGGGTCAAATGATATGGTTTAATTTCCTTTTGATGAGATAATGAAATGGTTTTTAAGATTGTGGCCTTGGATTTTTTTTAAAAGAGGGGTCTTGAAATTTGGTTATGGGAATAGAGTAGTTGAAAGAGTGTTTGGGAGGTTACTTAAATTTGTAATTATAGGATATAAAAGTATTTTATACTTTAAATTCTTATTTATAGATTTCAAAATCATTTAATCAGTTTAAAAAATAAAGTCTACTTTTTATAGTAAATATTATAATACGTTATAGTTTTGGGGTGGCAATTCATGTTTGTGTGTCGAGTTCATATCATATCAACTCATAAGTATTCAACTCTATGGGTCAAGCCTAACCCAACACATAGGGGTGACAATTCGTGTTCGCTTGTCGGGTTCATGTCATGTCGACTTATAAGTATTTAACTATATGGGTTAACCCTAACTCGACATGTTTATTAAACATGTCAAAATTTCTCAATCCTAACACAACCTATTTCTTAAACGGGTTAGTCGTGTCGACCTGTTTATCAGATTTTATCAAAATGAAAAAAATAATAATAATTTTAGTATTAACCAAATTGATATGAATTATGAAAAACCAAACAAATAAATATTTTTAACAAAAAATTCAGAACTAATGAGTAACTGCATCACTAATAATCATTCAAAACTAAAACATATCTTAATATCACAAATAATCAATCATAATATGTCAAAGAAAATAAACCACAACAACTAATAAGTTTATATACCTAGTGCTTTGAAGGGTATATTGGTAAAATGCTATTTAATTAAATGGGTCAAATAGGCCAAATGAGTTTCATGTGATGGACACTAACCCAACCCATTTATTAAACAGGTCAGTCGTGTCAACCCAAATATGACATGAACCCATTAAGTCTCAACCCATAGCCTACTAATTTTGTGTCATGTCGTGTCGGGTTCGCAGGTCATGTCAAATTTTGCCACCCCTACCAATACGTTCATTAAACGGGACAAAATTCCTCAACCCTAATTTCACCCGTTTATTATACAGGTCAGTTGTGTCAACCCATTCATCAAATTTTATCAAAGCAATATACATACATACATACATACACACACACACACACACACACACATATATATATATATATATTAGTTTTAACCCAATTGATCTAAACTATGAAAAACAAAACAATTTTTTTTTTTAAATATAAAACTCAAAACTAATGGTAATTGCATCACAAACAATCATTTAAAACTAAAGCATATATCAATATCACAAATAATCAATCATAATATATCAAACAAAATAAATCACAACAACTAATAAGTTTATATTTTTGAAGGGTATATTGGTCAAATAATGGGTCAAACAAATTATGTGGGTTGGACAAATGACACGCTTATTAAACTGGTCAATTGTGTCAACCTAAATATGACACGAACTCATTAATCCTCAACTTATAACCTAATAACCTAATGTCGTGTCGTATCATGTCGTATTTTGCCACCCTTATTATAATTTCCTAAAAATGTCAAAAAACGACATGCTTATAAATTTAGATTATTCTACCTGGTATTCGGAAACCAATACTAGGAAATAAAATTATAAAATATGAATTAAAAAAATCAAACTTCAAAGTATTAAAAAACTTTTTGGTAAAAGACAAATATTATACAACAAAATGTGTTATATACAAGTCTTAAAAAATGTAAAATTTATTTCAAATGAAATTAAAAAGTATTCATGCATTACACAAGACATTATCTATGGTCCGTTTTGATTGAGGGGGAAGAAGGGGGAGTAGAGTAGAGTATAGTAGATTTAGTACAAAATTAGCTTATTTTTAGCCTACACTACTCTACTCTCCTCTACTCCCCCTCCTTTCTCCCTCCATCCAAACGGGCCACTAGTTGGAGAGTGGGTGACGGGAAAAAAATAAGAATTTGGCAGGATCATTGGCTGCCAAGGAAGCATCCCCCATATGTGTCATCCTATCCATTGGTCTTGAGAGCTCAACAGTGGATGTCCTTATAGACCCAAGGAGGAGGCAATGGAATTTAGAAATGATTGATGGTCTATTCAACACTGAGGAGGCAAAGCTGATTAAGACAATCCCCTTAAGCCGTGAAGCAAAAGAGGATGTTTTGTTTTGGCCACATTCTAGTGATGGGAGATATAGCTGCAAGACTGGATACAGGTTCTTAAAGATGGAGGAGGAGCTTAATAATGAGCCACAGGTGACTACAAATGATCATACTCAAGTGTGGAAAGCTGTGTGGTCCATGCGTGCTCCATCGAAGGTGAAAACGCTGCTGTGGCGTGCTTGCCGTGAAGCTATGCCTACAAAAAGTGCTCTGTTCCGACGCACCATATCAACGGACCCACAGTGTCAGGTGCCACGCCTCATCGGAGAATTCCTTGCATGCCTTGTGGTCTTGCCCGGAGTTGGATCCAGTGTGGTCAGATTTACAGCTATGGAGTGTCCGAGGTGCAGTCCAGTTCATGGACTTCAAAGAGATCTTATCTTGGCTGATCCAAAACAACCCTCATCTTGATCTCTTTGCAGTAACGTTCTGGCAAATCTGGAACCAGCGGAACCAAGTGCGCCTCAATCAACCCGCAAACTCATTGCACCAGATAGTTCACATCTCAAAAGTTTGGCTAGCTGACTACCACGCCAGGCAGGTGAGTTCAGATGTACCAGTGCAACAAAATCAGCGCCCCAGAAAGCATTGGAAACCACCATCTTCGGAGTTTTTCAAGATCAACTTTGACGATGCGGTGTTCCCACATGAGAAAAAAGCTGGCATTGGCGTTGTTATTAGAGACCATAAAGGCTTAGTGATAGCGTCATGTCCTAAATCGGTACACCAGGAATTATGCAGTGATGATATTGAAGCTATAGCTGGGGGGTGGGCTCTAGCTTTTGCCTTGGAGATAGGAGTGAAGAGGGCTGTATTGGAGGGAGATTCTTTGAATGTTATCAAAGGTTTAATGGAGGAAGAGAGGCTGCTGGTACCAATGGGTTTGCTGATTGAGGATGCAAAAAATTTGTCTCACTGTTTTGATGAATTACTTTACTCTCACACAAAGAGAGAATGTAATGCTTTAGCTCATAGTCTGACTAGATATGCTGTTGACATACAATATTTTTTAGTATAGATGGAGGATATTCCACCATAACTACACAATGTATTTCAAGCCGACTTATTAGGCTTTTCTGAATAAAAGAAGTTTTCATGTTTTTCCCCTCAAAAAATAAAATAAAATAAAATAAAAGTTAACACCATAAATGCATTTTTAGTCAAAGTTGTAAATAATTGCCCAAATAGGATTTGATAGGAAAATTAATGCTCATAAATTAAAATTTAAACTTAAATATAAGTACGGTGCTTGTTTTAGTGTTTGCAAACTATAACAAATGTATCAAATTGTGAGTAATTCTTAAGTACTCTTAGAGTACGGAAAATTGTGCTCATTCCTCTCATATTCATGGTGGAGTCCACTCATTAAATTTTTGTGAGGTCCACCATAAATGTGAGAGGAATGAATATCATTTCTCCAAAAACAAAAAAAATTGAGTTGAACTATGTATTTTATTGTGTATTAAAATAGTAATTGAAGGTCAAGTAAAGACATAAATTACTCAAGAACAGCTTAAGAAAAGTAGAGTTTCTATAGGCTTAACTCCAGTCTCAATTCTTCTTGATCAATCCAGCCTTGAATAGTACACTTTTGTCTCCTCAATTCCAGGCTTGACTCCATCTTGATCTATCTAACATTGACTCCAATCTCAACTCCTTTTGACCCCCCCTTGACTCCTGCCTGACTCCTCTTGATCTATTGAGACTGTGTACATCAACAAAAATCAGCAACGCAAAAAAACCTATAGCTTGTCCATTTCAAGCCTTATTCAAACTCCATTTGTTGTGTTATAAAAGGGATATTATAAACTATCCCCTATAAAGAATTTTTAGAGGGAGGAAAAAAAACACTATGTTTATGCGGCTATGGTTATGTAACCAAGATTATCTCAAACTCACCATTCTAGAAAAGTTTCATGTAGATAATGAACATCAGTTGGTGAACAAGCTGAAGTCATAGCTCTAACCACATATTTGTTGTTGTGAAGAAAACCTTTAAAAGATTCTTGAAGTTGGTCTACATTTTTTATCGTGATCACAGATGCGTCATCCATGAAGGCAATCCTTATAGTTGAAGAGTCTAGACATTCTAATGCAGTGAAAGGTTTTCTATGTAAGTTGTCAATAGATCAATGTAGTCTAGGAAAAGATTTTTCCCGAGATTGTAAAACTTCTCTTGCTATAGTGGATTTGCTTCATTGGGAAGTTTTCCCTTAGTGATATTTACTTTAGGACAAGTTATTCCATTAGTTTTTCCTGAGTTATCTTATTGTGTGTTTTGTATTTTGTACTCGTTTGGATTGGGCTGAAAGTGATTGAAAGTGGCATTGCATTTTAAGGTTTTTTTTTTTTTCCCCCTACGCGTGAACAGTAAAATCACATGATTTTACTGTGCAGGGGACAAAAAATACTATTCACGCACTGTTCACGGGTCCCACGACACTATTTACACATTTAAAAATTATTTTGTTACAGTGTTTTCAGTTTTCAGTTTCAGCAACAATAAGTACAATCCAAATGGACCCTTTTATGTTGTTTTTACTTTTGCACAATACTGGTGTTTATTTGCATTAACCAAATTGCTTAATTCATACATTAATTAACAATGCTAAATAAATGCATTTATTTATTTGCACATTTAAAATTTTCATTTTTCAAGCTTTAACATGTGACGATTTCCACAATCTACTCACAACCAACACCACATGGCAAGTCAACAATTGTTTCGGCATCAAACTTTATGAGCCTATGTATGCCATGTGATAAGGAGTTTAAATATAAAATGAAATAAATGCATGTTTTTAATTTTGAATTTATGGGGAAAAAGTCCATATTTATGAGAAATAAATGTTTTGTCATGGATGACAATTTTGCCCTATCCTACTTGACCTACCCCTCCCTGCTTAAACCCATGTGGGTTTTCCCCTCCCCGAAAGGTGGTGCGGCAAGATTTTTTTTTTTTTTTTTGGCTTTTCCATTATTCTATATCATCTTTGTTGGAGATATATAGTTTATCCATTACTAAGTTGCTAAATTAACATTAGGTAAAAAAAAGACTTCATATGAAAACATTGGTAGCTCCAATCCATCTGCACCTATTGGCAGTAATCAATTTCCATCGATGGTAGATGAAGATAATGCAATGTTGTCATCACCTCTATTGGATAGGTCAAAAGATGTCCAACCTAAAAATGAGATAATTGAAGAAGAGGGGAAGTACAAATCAACTTTTTGGAATCATTTTAATAGAAGGAAAGTTGATGGGAAAGACAAGGCTGAGTGCAATTATTGTTTGAAATTGTTAGTATAGGGATCCAATTATGGCACTAAACATTTTCATAACCACATGAAAATATGTTGAATGAGAAAGTTTCACGACATTAGGAATATGAAACAAAAAATTGTGGTGAGGGATCAAAATAAAGTGGATTCAACCGCTGGTGTGAATGCCTATCATTTTGATCAAAATGTATCAAGAAATGAACTTACTCGTATAACCATCTTGCATGAGTATCCCCTTCCTATATTTGACCACATTGGTTTTAGAAGATATTCGACTTCTCTTCAACCATTGTTCAAGATGGTTTCTAGGAATACAATCAAGGACATTTTGAGCATCTATGATAATGAAAGTGAGAAATTAAAACATGAAATTGATAAGGATCAAGTAGAATTGCTATTACCACTAATATGTAGTCTTTACAAAAGAAAAGGTGAGGGTTTATGGTTGTAACAACACATTTCATCCATGGTTTTTGGAGATTATAAAGATGAGTTATGTGGTACTTTTTAAAAAGTATATATTCATTCTTATATTTCAATTAAATTATTTTCAAATGTTTTATGAAATTATTTCATTGTTAGTTCTAATTATTTAAATTTCTCATTTCAGGTTTATTTATGTGACATCTTCACATACAAAAGAAGTGCTTTTTGGTGTCCTAGATACTTTGTTGGAATGAAATATTGATAAGAAAACTACTGTGATTATGGACAACTGCAATACCAATGATGCACTTATAAATATTATCTTAGACAAACTTCAATGTGTACACTTATTATGCATGGATCAATGTTGCATATGTGTTATGCAGCACATGTTCTTAATTTGATTGTCCAGGATGGTTTGGATGTAATCGGATCATGCATTGAGAAGGTTTGTGAAAGTGTGGGATTTTGGACTACATCAACGAAGAGAAGGCAGAAGTTTGAAGGGACAGCTTGATAGGCACATGTTGTATGTGTGAAAGAATTAACCCTTGATTATCAGACTCGTTGGAACTCTATCTATTACATGTTTTCTATTGCTATAAAGCATCAAAAATTCAAAATGTCTTTTATCAAGTGAATATATGTGAGTCATCTTATATGTGCATTCCAACAAAAGAAGAATGGGAGATGGCTAGTATATGTGAGAGATTGCTAGTGTTTCACAAAGTTACAGAGATATTCTCGAGTACCTTATACACTACGACTAATCTTTTATTTCTTAAGGTGTGCAAAATAAAAATAACTTTGAGTTCTTGGTTTAGAAGCTCAAGTGATGTGATTAGGAGTATGACATTTAAAATATTGGGAAAATTGGATTGTTATTGGAATGTGATTCATGGTATTATGGCCGTGACAACCATTTTAGACCCAAGATATAAGATTGAATTATTAGAATATTATTTTCCAATAATTTATGGTGATTAAGCTAATAAAAAATTCAAAGGGTTAGAGATACTTGTTATGAAATGATTCGTGACAACAACTCTAGGAGAATGGGTAGGGAAGGTACTTGTGGCCCTTGTATAGGGGAGAATCCACAAGTTGACTCCCTTATGGACATTGAAAGATATCTTAGTCATAAAAAAGGGGTGAAAATATTAAATTGGAGTTAGACCACTACCCTGAGGATGATCTAATGCCAAGAATTATGAATTTTGATATTTTGGCACGGTGGAAATCTAATGGGCCTAAGTTTCCTACTTTGCAACATATTGCAAGACATATCCTTGCCATTCCAGTGTCAACTATTGTCTCGAAGTCATCATTTAGCATAAGTAGTCAATTGTTAAGTCTACATCATAGAAAACTTCATCAAAAGATTGTGGAGGCATTAATGTGTGCTCAAAATTGGTTATGGGATGAAATCAAAGGTAATTTATATATACTATAAAACCGAAGCCGTTGACTTTTTGTTGACCTCATTATATGTTGACACATCATATTTGGAGTACTCACAAATTTCTACGTCATTTAATTTATTTAATTAATTTTTTAATACCTATATTTGCTAACCCGCTCTCCCTGATACTTCTACACACTCTTTTTCTTTTTCTATCTATCTATGATTGATGATTGTCTTAGTCTCAGCCCTCTTCCCTTTGTTTTTGTTTCTCTCAACTTCTCCTTCGTGCAATACAAACTCTCCCCTTTTGCTAAAACCTGGTCCAACCCCGCACACTCCAATCACCCAAGTTGCAGATACATCCCCAATTCGATGGAGAGGCATTATGACCGCCAAAGGCTCTTTGAGAATGATTTTTTGGACGGGGTAATGGACTAAAAGTGGTGTTCATGGGTTGCAAAAGATGTCATAACCATATCAATCATTATTCTCTCAAACCTGTTGTCACCTTTCAACTCCAATTCCTTAAGTTGCATAGAGCCAGAAACAATCCCAGTCCATGGTGTGCGTTGCCTTCATCTCTACTGCCTTGCCCTTTTTTTTCTATGAAACCTAGTCTTGAAGATATTGTAGCCCATTCACCTCAAGAACCACTCTCCTCCATGCTATTAAGTTGGTATAGATTGATTTGGTTTAGTTTTGGTTAGATTTTTCAATCTTTAATATTTATTAGAGTTTATCTACTTCTACTTGAGTAAAGATGTTTTCCCCCCTTAAATTTTACTTTGATATATCAATTTGTTTCTATTTTGTAGATTCTATTATTCTAAATATTTTGTAGGTAGGGCTATCCAGCGAGTCAAAGACTTGACCAAACCAACCGGATCAGACCAACCCGATGCCTAACGAGCCAACCCGAAGCCCATGGTCAGTCGGATTTAGGTTTTCTACTAATTAAAACCGAATATTCAGTTCGGGTATCGGGTTAAGGGATTTAAAACTCATATAACCCGACATGACTGAAGGTTTCAGATTTGAAAAAAAATTATTTTCTCGGTTCTTTCTAGGTGAAAACATGAAAACTGAATTGATTAGACTAAAGCACTGACTTATTAAGACTTACATGCTAACTAAAACTTACACGGCAAAGCCAAAATCAAATCAGAATTACTAAATTTCAAATCAATTTTAGAGCCTTCAAAGTTCAGATGTCTCCACAATTCCACTTCCCCATGACCACATATTTTAGACCTAGCCTCTCATCTCACTCTCTCAGAATCTCAGTCTTCGTTCTCTCAGTCTCTAGTCTCTCACTTTGCACTCCACACTCTCCACACTCCTCTCCAAACCCTAGCTGCTACTGCCACCGTCTCATCACCACACCGTGACACTGCTGCTTTCTCTTCTCACTTTCTTTCCCCCATGGGTTATGTCTTCTTAGCCTTTCAGTCTTAGCTTCTCAATCTTAGGTACATTTTCTTCCTTTTTCATCTCTCTTTTTCTCTATTTTGATTTTTAAGATATGGGTTTATCATCTTGTTTAAATTATTTAAAACTTAAAGATCATAGTTGTGAGAAATTGCTTAGCCACAAAGTTGCATGTACTTGATTCCACTACAAAACATTGTATCCAATGTATTTCATTGAAGAGGATTATAGTTGTAAATTGTAATGACTAGTCAATGTAGTTACTCTCTCTATACTTTTCTATTTGATTCAAAGATTAGGGGACTAAAATTGACCAAGAGATTGAATTCAAAGATGAAACTCTAATTGTTTTGATTTGATTTGTTAGGTCAAAGACTTGAGTTGTCACTTTTTAAAGATGAACCCCTAATTTAAAAAGATGAAATCCTAACATATTTTTATTTTGTGTATCTGGTTGTATTTTATTGCTCATTTGTTTGATTCATTTTGTTTTCCTAACTTAAAAAATTGTAACTTTAATTTTATACAGGAGTTGAAAGCTGTTCAAGTAGGCTACTGGTGTGCTGTCGCAGGCAACCAAAAATAAAACCTATACTCCTAAAATATATGTAGTAGTGCGAGTAAGGATCGTTCCCACGGAGAGTATCTAGCCTAGTTTTCTGCTACGTGAATAAGGAGGGGGGGTGAGTATAATGAAAACGATTTTAAGAAAAAAAACAACTAAGGAGGTGAGTATAATGAAAACGATTTTAAGAAAAAAAACAACTAAGGAACAATTCAAATTAAAGTATCGAAATCAATCAAAAGAACAAACCTTGGTCTAAGTCAAAATCCACCATCGGAATTTTACAACTGATCATCGATGCAAGTATATATCAATTCACACTTTGAATATTCACCGTTGGAACTATTTTCCTATCTCTCCTTAGTAGCAGTTAATTAGAAAACAAGCGATCTAATAAACCCTAACTACTAAACAACCTAAGACAAGCGCTAAAGGTTTAATCTAGTAGCAGCCTTAAGAATTAGAGAGATTAATGAAACTAAACAACACAAGCACAAGCGGTTGTATTTAATTTAGTCGAGTGATCTTCCTAAGATCTAATAATTCCTGACACAGAAAATCATTAAATCTTGGTTGCTTCACAAGTTAGAGAGATCAAACAATTACAGATTTGATATCTAACCTAACAGTAGATTGTAACGAATAATAAACTAGTAGGCCTCTTAGTAATTAAACGAGACAATCATGAAAATAGGCACAGAAGAACATCCGATATTCAAAGCATAAATTGAACAATAAAAATAAATTAGATCTCACAGTTTTATTAATTCCGAGGCTTCAATTTCCTTCGACCTAGTATAAAAGTTTTAGCCACGCAGGGCCATGATGAAAACTCAAAGAAGAAAATTAGAGAAGAGGGGAAAGAGAGGCATGTGTGTCCAATTCTGATTTCTTCTCCCCCTTTTACACGTTAATTCCCCCTTTACCAAGCCTACAAAATCTCCTAAAAATATTCTCAATAATAATATCCAAATCTGACTAATTAAGGAAAAATATTAAAAATAAAACAAAGTCCTAATATAACTAAGAAAGTGGTGTTTTTTAGCTGGAATTTTCATGCATCAGATTTGGAAGCTTCCAAAAATAAATCGCATCAGATTTGTGTATTAGAATTGTAGACAAAGGAACATTCCAAAACGTCAACAGTGCAGGTGCAGCAACTTTAAGCCCGATTTCGACCTTGATGCTGCCCGTATCTCTCAAAACTCAAAACATGAAAGTTGTATAGTTTTGTCTTGGCGTTCCATTAGAATCTTGAATCATCTCAATCGGAGCTCGGATGAGAGAGTTATGCCCATATTACGAAGTTATATCAAAGCTGTCCAGAATCGCCCAATTAGCTATGTTTTGCATTTAACGCCTCCATTTGCATCTTAAATCAAAATATAAGAATAATGAGTACATTTAGGTACCAAATAAATATAAAAGACTAAACATTAAGGGAGAAAAATATGACATTTTGCATTCTCATCATCTACTCTTTTTGCTTTCTCTTCAAGGTCGAATCCCTAATAGCTAAGGTAGGGATGGCAATTTTTTCCCGACCCGCGAGTACCCGGCCCGGCCCGACCCGACCCTAACCTAATGGGCCGGGTTTTACCCGATCCGATTAGGAATAGGGTCGGGTATGGGTTTTAAAAAAAAAAAAACCCAAAGCAGGTTCAGGTTTTATAAAAAAAAAAATCCGAAACCCAACCCCAAACCCGGCCCAAATAAAAACTCGGTACCTTGAAATTACAAAAATACCCCCTATATATATACTTATAATCTAACCCTAATCCCTCATTTCTTCAGCAGTAACTCAGAACTCCCGCCTCCCTCCCTCAGTCCTCACCCCCACTTCGACACTCCTTCTCCCTCAGCTCAGTCCCTCATTTCAGCTCACGCAGTCAACCAGTCACTCCGAAACTCCCTCAACAGGTGAAGAAGAGCGTGGAGACTTACAAGATCTACATCTTCAAGGTCTTGAAGCAAGTTCACCCAGACATCGGTATCTCCAGCAAGGCCATGGGGATCATGAACAGCTTCATCAACGATATCTTCGAGAAGCTCGTTCAGGAGGCTTCCCGATTGGCTCACTACAGCAAGAAGCAAACCATTACTTCTCGAGAGATCCAAACCACGGTTCACTTGGTCTTGCTAGGTGAGCTCGCTAAGCACGCTGTGTCTGAGGGGACCAAGGCAATGACTAAGTTTACCAACTCTTGAAGTGTGGTGGTTGCTGGTGATTTAAGGAACTTGAATGTGTTTATGTGGCTAGGGTTAGGGTTAGGGTTTCATAGATGAATGAATGCTTCTTCTTTTTGTGTTTGAATATGTGGTTTTTGAATATGTTCTATATGTGAACAATATGGATCTTCTCGATCCAAATTATGTCTATGGTAGAAATGAAATCGGATAGCTTTTTCTTAACTATTGTGTTCTTCAATTCGGCCTAATCCCTTAATGGGGCCCGCGGGGCCTGACGGGGGTAGGTCCAGGCCCCGGGAAAAAAACCCGCTTAGTAAACGGGCTGGGTCCAGATCACGGGTCTTGGCCTGCGGGTCGGGTCCGGGTATGGAAAAACCTGGCCCAAACCCGACTCGTTGCCATTCCTAAGCTAAGGGCTCGTTTGGTTTAGGGCTCACTCAATTTTCATAACTTAGTACTTAGTTTTCATAACTCAAACTCAAAACCCATAACTCATAACCCAAATCCCATTGTCACTCAATAAATCCAACACTGTTGTTTGGTCACAAAAGTCAATCATGTATCTCAATTTTTAACTCCACTTTTTACCAAAATAATGGACCCATCCATTGACACTAAACAGAAGATTATGGTTGCTACCCGCGACCCTTTTCTTTTCTACTCTTCAAACCCAACTACACTGAAACCCAGCTCCACCACCACCAAAGGCAAACCTAGAATCCACCACCATCAACGACAAACCCTAAAATCCACAACCACAACCTCCATTACCAACGACCCTTAACACAACCACAACCTCCATCAAAAAATCTGAATGAATCAAAAATCCAAACCCACCAACAGCCCTCAACTAAAACCACAACCTCCACCAAAAAATACAAGCGAACAAGCTCCACCACAACCCAAGCCTCAAACCACCACAACCATAACAAAAAATCCAAACCCAAATCCTTAGATCGAAGACCCAAACTCAGCCATTTTTGTCATCAACGCATAAATAAAAAAGAAAAAAGAAAAAAAAGAAGCAGCTAAGAGAAGAAACTAGAGTAAACAAAAACCACAACCTCCACCAAAAATTCCAAGTGAACAAACTCCACCATAGCCTAAGCCTCAAACCAGGGACGAACGTAGGATTTTAAGCTGGGGGGGGCGAAGATAAGCGAAATTTTTTTTTTTTCAAATATGCATCCAAGTATTAATAAACTATAATCCAAAGAATGAAGGTCAATTCTTTGAAATTGTGTTTGAGAGATTGAAACATCCGCATTTTCCAGAATCGGAACATCCGCATTTTCCGAAATTGGAACATCCACATTTTCTAAAATTGGAATAGCAACATTAGTTGTTGGCAATTCCACGTTGACTTCGGAAGAATTTGAAGTTGAACCTTTTCTTTTGAAAAAATCAAGCATTGTAGTTGATTTTTTCATGATCTACAAATAAAATAAAAATCATATAAGAATCACCATTATCTTCTTAAATTTGTGTGACAATTTTTTATATTATATGATTTATTTTTTTCTTTTTGTCTTTGGTTTGCCTTTAATGTCATTGTGTTTGGTTTGCCTTTATTTATGTCTTTGTGTGTGTTGTCTCTTCCTTTATTTATGTCTTTTGTGTCTTTGTGTTCTCTCCATTTTCTAATTCTGACCCACTAACCCAAATACCCAATGAATCCCACTACAGACACTACTAACAAAAACTTTTCTTAACTTTACCATTTTTTTTCCTGTCACTTGTCTGTTGCCCAACTCCACTTTTCCCTATTATTATGCCTAACTACCAGTCAACAAAGGAAAAACTATCTGACTATCTCTACAAACTCTGCTCTCTCTATCTATCTCTTTTATCTATATAATGCAAGAGTCACAAAGCCAAAAAGCCCCCCCCCCCCAAAAAAAAAAAAAAAACACCACAGGCAACAGCCGCAGCACAGATTCAATTCACAATCACCATTTCAATTCAGTGCATCACTCATCAATAAAAACACAAACATGAAACACCACAAGTCCACGAGGCACAAGCATAGTTTCTTTGATTCTCAGATCACAAGGTTTTGAAGGAAAAGATAAGAGTAAATACCTGTGAACTGTGAAGGCTCGAAGCTGGGCTAGCTAGGCAGATCGAGCAACGGCAATCGACGGCGGCAGCGGCAAGTGGATCTTGTCTCGCATGGCGGCATAGGTCTTGCTTGAAGCTGGGTTGCGCACTCTCTCACTCTCGTCTCGCTTTCTGTCTCTCTCCATCACGGCGACATCGACATGAGCCTTTGAATTTGATCAAGATGGGTCTCTGTACTCTCTATCTTTATCTCTATCTCTATCTTGCAAGCTCGCAGCTCTCGCCTCTCACTTTCCTTTCTTTATTTTTCTTTTTTTTTCCTTTGTTTTTTGCTTTCTCCGTTTGGTTTTGGACTGCTGAAAGCTGAGTTTTTTTTTAGATTGACATGGGTCATGGGCTCTGCTCTGAGCTGGTTGGATGATGGGCTAGGGGAAGGGGGGGTTCATGATTTTTGGGAGGGGGGCCGGAGCTAAAAACTAGGGGGGCCAGAGCTAAAATCTCAAGAGGGCCCAAGCCCTTTTTTTTTTTTTGGGAAAATTTTACTTGCTAATTATTTTTTTTGGGCCCAGGGGGGGCTCAGGCCCCCTTAAGCCTTCTACCTGGGTCTGTCCCTGCCTCAAACCACCACAACCACAATAAAAAACCCAAACCCAAATCCTTAGATCGGTGACCCAAACTCAGCCATCTCTGTCATCACCGAGTGAAGAAAAAAAAAAAAGCAGCAGTTAAGAGAAGAAACTAGAGTAAAGAAGAAAGAAAGAAAGAAAGGAAAAGAAAAAAGAAAGGAGAGAAGAAACTAAGAGAAAAAACCCAACTTGAAGAAGAAAAGAAACAAAAGAGAAAAAAATGAAAGAAAAAGAAAGAAGTAAAAGAAAAAGGAAGAAGAAAGCATTAGCCATCCCGTTGGGAGATAAAAAGTGAAAAAGAAAAAGTGTGGTGGAGCACATGTGTGGTCTGAACATAAGTCCCACTAATTGTATTTTATTACCAAACTGCCATTAAACTCATAACTCAAACATTTGAAAATACCAAAATTGTGTTTTCAGTTTTCATCATCCAAACTCAAAATTTTGAGTTTTTGAGTGATGGAAACAATTATCCAAAACCAAGCCAAACAATCATCCATCTGTAGGACCCACTTATTTTGGATGATGGATCATGAAAACTGAGTGATATCACTCAATTTTCATGCTATCTAAACAAGCTCTAAGGGTTCTTTAAGGTATTATTTCTCTTATGTTGTTTCTCATTTAACTTTTTGTTGTTGTTTGTTTATTACTTTTATCGTTGTTTTTGTTGTTGCTTTGACTTATTGTTGTGTCACTTATGTGTGTGTATGTGTGTGTGTTCTTGTTACTGGGTTAGTAGTATCCTTATTATGAAGGTTTTGCTTAATGTCTTTAATTTATGGAACCCTCTAGTAATGCATTCCATTCCTAAACAACACCTATTGCCTAAGGTAAACCTACCACTCCAATTAATGTTAAGTTTCCCCCACTTTCCCTTAAAAGTAAAGGCGGGGTGAGTGAGAAAGCTACTAGTTGTGGTAACAATAGGAAAAAGTATATTGCTTGGGATCATTTAAAAAAAAAAAAAAAACAGATTAGTGAGGATCATTGTAAGGCTGTTTACAATTATTGCAAAAAAAAGAAAAAGAAAAAAAAAACTTATCTTGTTGAAAGTAAGGGGCATAATACTATTGATTTATTGAATTAAGTGCCAAATTGTGTTAAAAACCCTAATAGAGATGCACTTAAAGAGCAACAAACTTTAGTGTTTGAACCCAAAATGGATGGGGTGAAAGGGTTTCAACTTGTACCAATAGCCTTTACTGTTGAGACTTCTGGAAAGGCACTCATTGAGATGGTTATAATAGATAAATTTCCTTTTAGGTTTGTTGAAGCATACGGGTTTCAAAGATTTTTGACAACCTTATAACCTAAGTTGCGTATTAGGGATATCCCATTTCGTCAAACTATGGCTAGGGATGTGATTGAATTTATGGCGTTGAGAGAGAAACTGAAGAGTCGTAGGATGTGCCTCATTAAGGACACATAGACTAGTATTCAAAATCTGAATTATATGTCCAACACATGTCATTTTATTGATGATGATTGGAAGTTGCATAAGAGAATTCTGAATTTTTGTCAATCATAAGGGGGAAACTATAGTTAGAAAGATTGAGATATGTTGCATGAGTGGGGGTATTAATAGCATATTCACTTTGATAATGGACAATGCTAGCTCAAATGATGCCTCCATTAAGTTTTTGCAAACTGTAACTAAAGATTGAAAGGAGACTGTTTTAGAACATGAGTTCTTACACATGAGGTATTGTGCACATATCCTAAATCTGATTATGGGAGATGGTTTGAAAGAAATTGATGCATCCATTACTAAGGTGCGTGAAGCTGTGAGATATGTGAAGTCCTCACAAAAAAGAAATCAAACTTTTATAAGTTTTGCGGAGAGATTAGGTATTGAGTCTAGGTCTCTTTTTTGTCTAGATGTACTAATTAGGTGAAACTCTACCTATCTTATGTTAGAAACTGCTAAAAAATTTGAGAAAATGTTCTTATGAGTGGAAAAGGAGAATAGTGGTGGTTTGGGATCTCCTAGTGGTATTGATTTCCAAAATTGTAGGACATTTGTGGGTTTTTGAAGCTTTTTTACAATGCAACAAAGAAGTTCTTTGGTTCTTTGTATGTTACTTCAAACGCCTTTTTTGATGAGATGTTTGTTATTCAACAGAATATTGCTCATTTAATTAAATCTCAAAACCACCCCTTGAAAAACATGGCAACTAAAATGGAATCTAACTTTGATAAGTAATGGGGGAAAGGGGATAAAATTAATCATCTTTTGTATGTGGATATAGTTCTTGATCCAAGAAAGAAAATGAGGTTTTTGAAGTTTTCATTTTCTGAAATTTATGGGGATGAAGTGGTTGATGAGATGATTGATTTGGTGAGGGGTACCTTGGTCAAAGTGTATGATTATTACTCTTGTGTTGATTCACCAAATGTGCAAGTGCCAAGTGGGAGTGAGAGGACACACATAGAAGGTGATTCAATTGGTTGTACTGATCTATATGCGATGGTTAATTCTTAATATGAGCATTTCTTGGAGGCTAAACAGTCAACAGGGTTTAGCAATGAGATTGACAAATATTTGGTTGAAAATTGTGAAAGTAGAAGGGATGTGAAATTTGAGATATTAGGGTGGTGGAAGGCCAATTCAAATAGGTATCAAGTGCTGTTCAAGATGGCTAGAGATGTGCTAGCTGTACTTGTTTCTATTATTACTTCTGAGTCAGCATTTAGTACCGGAGGTCGCATACTTGATCCATTTCGGAGTTCACTCTCTCCTCTCATGATTCGAAACCTTGTTTGTGTTCAAAATTGGTTTCAAGCCTTGATTCCAATTTCTTTTTGCAAATAAAAGGATAAGGTAGAGGCATTGGAAGATGAATTTCATGACTTGGGCAATATGTTTAACTTCCAAACTTTTTGACTATTAATTTCTATTAAATGTGTCTTATTCAAATGAAATTTAATCTAGTAGCTTTCATTTCTTTTTCTTTTGTAGTTATAACAACCTCAAGCAAAGGTATCTCAATTAGTGTTGATGACTAATCACTAACCGCATATGTTTCTGCTTTTACTATTATTTCTATTATGTTTGGTTATTGCCCTTTCTATTGATTTTGGTTATTGCTATTCTATATTTTTTGGTCTTGTCCTTATATATTATTGACAAATATCTTTTTGGCTTTTTATTGTAGGAGAAATGACACATTTTGTACAGGAGGCAGACTTTTTGATACATTTTTGAAGCTCTTTTGGACATATTGCTTTTCTAACTTATAAATCAACTCTTGCTTATAGAAAGGAAAACTTATAGTTTATAGGTTTTCTTTTCTATAAGTCATGGACTTAGCTATAGAGAATAGAGTAGTTGTTCTTTAATGCTTTAGGAAAGCTATTTTTTGGAAATACTTAGGTATTTTATAATTGTAACTAATTATATATACTACTGGGAATATTGTAATTAGCCTACTACCTTACAGACTTGCAATAGCTGTCTTCTGCCTTCTCTACCTATGGCTTACTAAAAGTATATATATATATATATATATATATGTGGAAATATTGCAGGATGCTCTTCTTATATGTTGTTTTCATACTTGTCGTGTGGTTGTGATTGGAATTTGTTACATTTGTGTAATGGTTGGCAGATTTAATAGGTTGAGATGGGCTTTTATGCCAATGAGACTACTGAGTTTTCTTGATTTGATTCTGGCTTTTTGAGGTATTGCCCAGGTCTTAAGGCTAAGACATTTTGAAAATATTTCTTTCTTGTATTGTGTGGTTTAACAGGTGGTTAAAAAGTGCTATTATGAGTTTTTATTTGTTTTGCCCAAGTTTTTACATGCTATTTTGTGTATTTGTTGTCATCATTTGTTTATATGTGGGAACTAAAAACATTAAATTTGGACTGATATGGCCTGGAAGCCCAAAAGATTCAAAGTTGTGTAGTGGCTTAATACAAGTTGAGCTTAAAGGCCCAATTTTAAATAAATGATGTAAAAATAGGCCCATCTGATATATATATATATATATATATATATATATATATATACAAGGTTCAAAAATATATGAATCTTTGTGAAAAGTAAGCTTGTTAATTTGGCCCAAAAGGCCCGTAAAAAATAGTATTAAAAAAATTCTTGCAAATCCACAAAATGGCCCAATTTGAAGCCTAAACTTGCCTAACCGACAAATTCGACCCGTTAAACCGATGACCTAACCATTGGGTTTGACTTGTATGTTTGGTTGAGTATGAGTCACATTTTCAGCCACCTGACCCTACCTGTGGACAGCCTTATTTGTAGGTGCTAAAAACTATGCTTTTTTCTACTACAACACATGTAGAAGAACCAATGTCTATTTCTTGGTTATAATTGCTAGGTGTTTAACAAAAGGTCTCTAAGAACAACTAGTGTTTCTTGGTATTTTTTCACCTATGTTAGTTTACAAGCTTGTATAGGCGTTGGGATAATAGTGTAGATGAACTGTGTTAAACTATTTGATGATGACCCACTAAGTTCTATATTTATGTTAATTTCCTTTTATTTATCACAATAACCATTAATATCTTAGACTTTGGTACCTAAGGTGTGTGTTTCTGTTGTATGTAGTTTGGAGATGTATTGACTTGAGTTTGAATATTGGAAATATAATTGTTTGGACCATCAGATTTGCTCATTACCACACCTTTTGATTTATGTTTGGATTATTTGATTTGCTCATTACCACACATTTTGATTTTATGTTTGGACTATCTAATTTGCTCATTACCAAACATTTATGGTTTATGTTTGGATTGTGCATTCTGGTTTTATGCTACATTCTAAAGTTCAAATTTTATTGAAATTGATTATTTTTAAGATTTTTTTTTTTTTTTTTTGTTTTGAATATGTGGCCTATTGATTTTTACAAATAGATATAAGTCAATGTCAAATGTCTAAACTCATGAGTAAATGTCAATCTGTGGCTTATTGGTTTTATGCATGTCATTCATTTGACAAAATCTCTCACTTATGCATTAGTCTAAGCCAACTTCACAGCGAAATGTGTTATGAATTATATTTGTTATATTAATAAATGTTTATAAATAATCAACTATAACTTTAAATTTGCAATGATTGAGATCATCTAGATAGTGTGTTTTATAACTTATTTGTGGTAAAGTGGGGAAAAAAAAATCTACAGCTAATTAATGTTTTTGATAAGTAATGTTAATCTTAAGGTTTTATTGGGCCACTTGATGAAACACACGTTCGTATCAAAGTGTCTAATGAGGATACACCAAAATATCAAGGTAGGAAGGGTTACTCGACACCAAATGTATTGGCTGCATGCTCGTTTAATTTAAAGTTCACGTACCTATTACCAAATTGGGAAGGAACTAGTTTAGATTCAAGAATAATAAAGAGTTTTTTTAACTACGAATGATAACTTGAAAATCTCACAGGGTAAATTTAATTCAAATACATATTAATAGGATGTATTTTATATAATTTAAAATTTTATATTATATAATTAACAATTATTATTGTTTATTAGGTAAATATTATCTTGTTGATGCAGGATATATGAATAGAAATCGTTTGATTGCACCTTATAGGGGAGTGTGTTATCATTACTTTACTTGTCTCCCTAAAAATGCTAAAGAATAATTTAATTTGCAACACATGTCACTACGCAATGCTATTGAAAGAGCATTTAATGTACTAAAAAAGAGATTTCCTATCATAGCAAATACTACAAAACCTACTTATTGTATTGGCACAGAAAATGAAATCATTTTATTGTGTTGCACACTTCAGAATTATTTAATGGGTTTCGATCCTTATGAAAGTCTTGTTGTTGAATTTGACGAAGAGGTTGTTACATTCCCATCATGAACATGTAGCCCCTCCTCCAAGAGAAGATGACAAGAATGCTTGACAATGAGATATTATAAGAGATTCTATAGCATTAGCCATGTGGCAAAGCTATGTCCAAATGTGATAACTTTTGGGTTTATTGTAGTTATATTGTTTAAGACTGTTATGTTTCAATCACTTAAGATATAAATGTTATGCAAATTTCTTTTTCCAGTTTGATATTGCTTTCTATCTTTTGATAATTAATATTAATATCTACACATTATTTTATGTGTTTTTTGTCCTATTAATTATAGCATGAGCAAGATAACAAAGTAGAATGATGGAGATCTAAGGGAAGAAGTATAATGGACTAGTGTTATGAATGATGCTTTAGTGGATGCTTTTTTTACATCAACTAATCATAGGTGGTAGAGTTAATGTGGAATTGGGTTGGAACGCCAACTGGCTCTAGATTTAGGGGCTCTTGCTATAGATGAACACGAGGGAAAGATCATTTATACTGATGCTGACAAGATACTTTTATCGGGTACGATGGATAAGGGGGATAAGGGGGACATTATAAGCATTCTATTAATTATGTATTAACGTTCTATCTTTTACCCCTAAGGCATATGATAACATAGCGAAAGAGTTGATTGACAAATTTCACATGGATATTAACAAGGATAAGGTGAAAATTTGACAAAAGACACTAGAAAAGAATTTTCATGAATGCCATGACATATTTAAAGATGGATTGAGTGGTTTTGGATGGAATGATTCTTTATATATATGGACAGCTAAACCAAAAGTTTAGGAGCCACTTATAGTGGTAAATTACAACTCTTTTTGTGAGTTTAATTTTGTATTACATAATTATATATTTGTTGCATTACCATTTTTCTTAGTTTGTAATAGTCTAATGTACTAGGTATGTTGCGTCGACCACTATTGATGAGATTGATATTACGGTATCACAAAATCAAGTTTCTTTGAAGTTGAATGTGATCAAATGAGGTCACTAGAAAATAATGTTGTATGTTCTTGAGTGTCATCACAAGATGCAATGCCTTCTAAAAGCAAGAAAAGAAGAGTGGTAGAAGATGATGAACTTGGGAATGTAAGTTCCAAGTCATTTGATAATGTATCAATGGCAATTGATACGATGATTGATGTTATGGCAAAGTGCTTTGCTAAGTCATATGGAGCAGAAATTCACATAGCTTTGGGCGTACTGGACTTGGATCAAACTTCAAAAACTGAGGCATAAATATTTTTGACGGAAAATACAATGTATAAGAAGATGTTCTTTGGTTGCCCAAATCTTGAGCACAAAGGAATACTATTGACACTGATGTCTAGGTCTAAAAATTAATAAGTGTGGGATTTCTTAGCAAACTTTAGATTTGCTTTATTTTTGTTATTTTGTTTGTTTTGGCAATATTTATTTGAGTTTTATTTTTATTTTTATTTTATGCCATGCATGCCCCTTTTAAAAAATATTTGTTTGCCTTTTTAGAAAAATGTTTATTTTGTTGACAATAAATATGTGAAACATGAATTGCTTTATGACATAAAAATATACGTAGTTTAATTTTTAGCTATTGTATATTGATGAACTTAATTTGACATTTCAAGTTGTGGTGTGTCTTTATATTAGAATTTTTTTTTCCTTCCTTACGTGTGTCTGTTTGTTTCTTAAAAAAAAAAATACAATCCATGGGCCCCACAATTGCATCACTCCAAAGTATCATGATGGGGCTCTCATTAATGATTAACGTTTGTTTGTTTTGTTTTTTTTCCAATAGACAATATAAAATATATGACCTTCAAATGCTATTTTCCATTGCCTTTTACAAATATCAAGTCCAAAGTAGTGGCTTTTTACTGTTACGGTGTTACCCCATAACATCTATTTGTAGTTTACTATTATTGTTTCTTTGAATTTTGAAAGCAAATAACAAGCAACAAGTTTTCCAAGTTGTTTACTATTATTACTTTCACACTAGAAGAGATGGCAATAAAATTGCTTATAGTTTAGCTAGATTGGCAATCAATTTTCTAAATTGTATTGTTGTGCAGATGAAGAATGTTTCATCACAAGTTTCCCATATGCTTCAGGCTGATATAACTATTTTGCATTAATAATATTCTACACGTTCTTTTCTCTAAAAAAAATAATAATAATAAATAACAAGCAACAATGTTGTTCACATGGAGTCTAAACTAGAATAATTTTTTTATGTTCAATAATAATGAAGGGTATAATAATAATATTATTATAAAATAACTTTATTTCATTTTATTCCATTTCTTTTAACATATATTTTCGAAAAATGTTACTTACATTTCATTCATTTCGTGAGTTCTAGTTAGTTTAATTGGTAAAATCTCTGATAATTGAATAATAAATTTAGGGTTTAATTTCGACTTACACAAAAAACCAATTGATGTTTTAGTTTAATGAGAAAGAGCACAATCATCAGACATTATAGGTTAAAATTTTATTCAAAAAAAAAAACCATTCCATTCTTTTTCATTTATTTATTTTAAAATATCAAAACAAGATTACGTAATTCAATTTTTTTTTATTCATTTCACTTAAATATATTCAATTTCATTCATTTTTCTTAATAATAAAATTTTCCATTCCATTCTATTTCTTGAATGAAACTTAAATTGAATGAAAGTGAAGTTAGATTACTTAATTAAAATTTAGGCAAAAGTTAAAAGAGTTTAATGCGTAGTTTAGCATAAAAAGAAAAAAGAAAAAAGAAAAAAGAAAAAAAAAACAGGGATGGGAAGAAATATCTGATTTCAGGGTACAAGATTATGTTCATTCTTCGGACACTCATTTCTTCATACAATTCACGCTGTTCAGTGTTCCCGCGCTCCCTTCTCCTATTCCTGGAGACTGTCTTCTTCTTCTTCTCTTTAGAGTGTAAACCTTCAAATTACACAAAACCAAAAAAAAATTCAATTTTCTCTGTAACCAAACGCAATGAGTGAGACCGAGAGTCCCAAGGCTGAGCCTAGCGCTGACTCTAACCCTAACCACAAGCGCGGAAGCAATTCTTCCGAGGACCAGACTGATGGCGGCGGCGTTGTGAAAAAGTTGAAAACGGAGCGATTTTTGGAGATCGAAGCTGATGCGGCGGAGGATAAGGGCTCGAGGCACACCATGGAGGATACTTCGGTTGTGCTTCTGGACGCCACCGCCGATTCTCCTTCGAACTTGAGGTCCATCCCTTCTTACATTCATTGTGTTCGGTTTCTGATTTGTAATTATGCCTATAGTTTGAATTTGGAGCTTAATAAATATATAGTTGTTGTTGATTAAAATCACTTCAAAGTTTAATTTTTGGCTGTGTGTAATTACTTTTGAGTTGCGTTGTCACCGAGCTACTTTTGCTCATGATTCAATTTTAGTCTCAGTAATTTGCTTATGGTCTTCTTTGAGCTATGAGTTGTATATGGATTTATGGTTTATGCGACGACTAGTGAAGATTGTTCTGAGGCCTTCTTTGATCAGTTGTTTGATTAAGGAAAAATGCACCATATAGAGAGGCCTGTAAAGATCTAGAGAAAGCACATGATAGGTCCCTATAGAGGTAATGTGGTGGGTTTTGAAAAAGGAAACGTTCCTCTAGTGTATATTAAGGATCGGTGACTAGTGTCAGAACACGTGGAAGCATCAAAAGTGACTTTTGTATCACTATAGGTTTGCATCAAGGATCAGCACGAAGTCCGTATCTCTCTTTGTACTAGTGATGCATGAGCTCATTAAAGCAATACAAGAGGAAGTCCTTTGCTGTATGCTTTCTGCAGATGATGCTTTTTGCAGATAATATAGTTTTGGTGGATTTAACTAGAAGTGGAGTTAATATTAAGTTAGAAATTTGGCAAGACGCTCTGTAATATAAAGGTTTTCAATTAAGCAGGACTAAACTAGAGTATGTAAAATGTTAGTTTAGTAAAATTAGAAACAGAGATGTGGTAAAACTCAATGGTCAAGAGATGCTAACAAGTTGAGAGAACCAAAAAGGGTAGAGGAAAACCAAAAATAACATTAGTAGAGGTAGTCAAAAGGACATGTCAATTAAGGAAGTTACAGAGAGGATGACTTTAGATAGTATAGAATGTAGGAAAAGTATACATGTTGCTGACCTTGACTTATATGTTGATGTTCAGGATCCATAGCCAACTCCAAATAATTTTGGTCTAAGGCCCTGTCGCTGTTGTTATTATATTTTTGTATGAATTTTCAAAAAGCCTAGAGCTTTGTAGCTCAATTGGCAATTCCTAGTGTTTTCAATGGAAATGACTAGGGTTCAAATTTCCCCACCCCAAACTATTGAATTGCCAAAAAAATTACAGAGAAATAAATTGTTTATATGAAGTTTCAAAAGAAATTTGTTAGTTTGATATATGGGTTTTCTATTTTTTGGGGGACAGGTGTGCACATTTTGCAATCTATGATGGACATGGAGGTCGATTAGCTGCAGAGTATGCTCAAAGGCATTTACATGCAAATGTTCTTTCGGCTGGCTTACCACGTGAGTTGGTGTGTTAGCTTGGTCTGATTTCATAGATTTTTGTTTAGTGAGGCACTTAGAGAATAGTTGATATATATTACAGTTGATTGATTTTGTTGGCATTCATTCACTTGTCTCAAGCGGCTACTACTACTACTATGGTGATGCTGAAAATTTGGTTTTTCATATTTTATGTTCATGATTTATTATGAAATCTTTGTCTGCACTTTGCCCTCACCGTTTTTAATTTACTTTAAGTTTGAGTCTTTTATAAGTATTTTGAGGGAGATGAGCTTAGTGTGGTTTAGTTGAAAATTTTCTTCTTGAAGACTTTGTATGAGTGGACTTCACCAATCTCCTTGTTTTCTGCTGCTGGGTTTCTTGATTTTCTGGATTCCATGTGTTCTCAGTTCTCATTAGCTGATTAGCTCTCATTTTTTTTTGTTCATTTTGTCTGTGTTGCCTCTTGTATGCAGTCCGTATACTTGAGCATCAATCTTTTCTTTTCCATTTTTTTTTATTGAATTTTATTTACTTATCCAAAAAAAGTGCTTTCCTTCACTTATACATGAGCTTAAATATGAGTTTTTATTGATTTTTATAGACTAAAAAGTTTATTATATGGAGACATTTCAGGACTTAACTAATTTTGTTGGTTTTCTGAATATTTTGCCAACAAGAATTTTTGAAGTAACTTGTTACACAAAAAAAAGGAAGTTTGAAGTATATGCCTATGTGGCAATAATATCCTGCAATTGCTTATGATTTTATCACTTTTTCATGGCTATTTCATTGAGGGGTGTGCAGCAAACTCACCAAAATCAACTTGATCCAATCCAACTGTTGGGTTGGGTAGGTTTTTAAGGGTTGGTGGGTTGGGTTGGGTTCAGGTCATAAAATTCATAAATCCGCCTAACTTGACCTGACTCACCTATATTTAATATATATTTAAAATTTTAAAAATATATTATACAATTTTATCATTTACTTTTTTTTTTGCCCATTTTCTAAATAAAACCCAAACCATAATGGTCTGTTTGGATTGAGGGGGAGGGAGGAGGAGTAGAGTAGAGTATATTTGACCCAAAATTAGTTTATTTTTAGTCAACTCTACTCTGTTCTCCTCCACTCCCCCTCTTTCCCCCCCAATCCAAACAGGCCCTAAGTTCTCCTCATTTAGTTTGTGTTTGTTTAGTGTTATGCTCTGAAATCATGATTATTTGGTTATAAATTTGTTCTTATTTGTGGTGGTGTTGTTCTAAAGCTCAATTTAATAATAATAATAGTAATTTAAAAAAAACTGTCCAACCTAACCCAACCCAATCCACATGGATTGGGTTGGACCCCTGTAATAGGTTGGGTTGGGTGGGTATTTTTTAACCCACCATGGTGGGTTGGGTTGAAAAAACTCCTTAACCTGATCCAACCTGACCCATGCACACCCTTGATTCTTGTGTATGTAATTAATATAGATATAAAGAAAGAAAGAAAGGAAATAGGAAGATGAGAAAAGATATTCTATGTAATTATCTTCTCTGTTTGCATCTTAATAATGTTCCTAGATGTTTGATTTACCTTACCTAATTGTATATGCATTTGAATTTTTTGTACTCTGTACTCTTTGATTCATATCTCTGCATTATGTGGTATTGCAGTTGGATGTAAAAGCAGCAAAAAGAGCTATACTTGATGGTATGAAATCATTTGCCCATCTCTTTTTGATCAGCAATCTCTCAGTAAAATCTTTGAAATTCCTTGTCTGTTATTAGGGGTTTTAATTGGATTTTCCCCTGATTTAGGTTTTCGGAAAACTGATGAATATCTTCTTCAAGAAAGTGCTGTAGGTACAGATATTTGCTTTAAAGTTAAGCACTTAAATTTTCATTCTTTGGATACATGAAATAAATCTGTACATTATGCCATTTTAATTCTTTTGAATCAATTCGTCCTTAAATTGAAAGGGTTTCTAAGAAAGAAGTTGAAGTGAGAAATTTGCACGATAAGATTTAGCTTGCTATATCTATATTGCATTTCAATCTCTGAATGATACATAGAAACAGTAGTATTTTCAAGAGGCAAGGGACCTAGCTAGTACCCTTTAAATTGAAGTGGCTATGAAGTATAGAATCTGGTGTAAATTAATGTTGGAAAACCTTTATAGATTTTTTTCCTGGAGTTGTGTGTCTAAAAGTTTCAATAGCTACACTCTTTTATCTTTTTATTTCATATTAGCTAAATCCATTTGGTTAAATAATGCCTTCAACACTATGGGATTCTTTTCTTTTCTTGATTGCCCTGCCCACTACTATGGATGGTATTAAAGGCTGCATTTCTTTTAAGTCATATATCATTTCTAGTCTCTCAGATAACTTACGCACTATTTGCTTCAATGATAAGTGACTAGAGTTTTGGAAAAGTGACTCTTTTTTATGTGTTTGGTTATGGCCTTGAAAATGAGTTGGAAAAATATTTTCTTGTGTTTGACAGACAAAAATTAGTAATATTTCAAGTAATTCCAGATAGTTGTATGAATCAAAATTTTAATTTATAATGTAAATATAATGTTGTACAAATACAAAATAAACTAAAAATAATTTGCAACCATTAAAATAATCCCAGCTAATATAAGGGACAATATCCAGTCTAACAAGAAACCATGCAACGATGTTATTTTTTTTGATAGATAAGGTATTTTATTCAAAATAAGGAGAGCTCAGTATGGTGATCTTGCTAAAGAATTACAAATGAACATCCATATGATCCAAAAATTCAACTATAGAGAAACAAGAAATTCCCCCAATTGTAGTACAATATTCATAGAGTTCTCACAAAATTGTTCTTGATATCCTGTGCCAACTGCTCTTCACCTTCTTAAGTCTTCCAATTTCACTCTCTCCAAATGGTCCACATGACACAATGAGTATCCTGCCACATTACCCGATTATGATGACAATGCCAAAACACTCCCTTCTATGAAAACATCAAATCCATCACCTGCCTTGGCATCACCCACACCACCCCAAAAGCTATAAGTGCAAAGGATCACCATTCTTGGGTCATAGTGCAATGAAGAAGCAGGTGCTCTATGATTCACCGCTGCACTTGCTCATGATACATCTATTGACAATCACCTATTTCCTCTTAATGAGGATATCCAAGGCAGTGTTAGTAAAAGTGAGGGGTGCACTTAAGCGTAAAGGCCTCTTGGAGTCTAGGTGCAAAGCGCAAGCACGTGCTTGTATGAAGTGAAGCACTCATTTTTAAAAAATAATTTAAAAAATTTAAAAATTATTATTAATGAGAAATGCAACAATCAAATGATCAAATTATCATATAAATTGAAATAAAAATATATATATATAATTCATATAACATTTAGATATGCCCTGCTTTTGCAATTTTAACACAAAAATTGCAAGTCAAGTCATTTTATTTTTTTGGATAAGCTAGATATGAGTACTTCCATGTAATATCCTATCTTAATTCTCCTATATCCATAATGTCCTATGACTAATTAGTAATATTAGTTAATAATTTAATCACTTAATGACTATAACTCTATAAGAATTAGTCTGCTATGTTCAACATCAACCATTAAAGTAACTAAACAACTACCACATATATTATATCATACATTTTAAGGAGAAAAAATAAAAATAGAGAAGAACTGGGAGGTTGTGGGTTGGGTTTTAGGACAAGTTATACTCAAAATATATATATTTTTTTTGATAAGTAAGTTACACTAAAAATATGCAAAATCAATGGTTTATATCAATAATGTCGAGATCCTATAGTTTTAATGCAGTTTTGGTTTATTTTTTTGAAAAATATAAAAAAGCTTCAAAAAGCACAAAAAAGTGCGCCTAAAGTGCTCTTCTTTGAATGAGCCTAGCTTTTGAGGCAAAAAGCGCTAGAGCCTTAGGGTTTCAAGCTTTGAGCTAAAGTGCACTTTTAACAACACTGATCCAAGGTTAGCATTCAAAGCTGCTGCCCAAACAAAATGAGCCACATTACGTGGTAGTGGTGGTACCTTGCTACCCAAAACACCTTTCCAAGTGAACAAAGATGTGGCACACATATCAAAAACTCAATAGGATTGTACACTAAACAACACTTTCCCATCTGAATTCCATCTTAGCCATCCTCAATTTCTTCTAATAGGGGTGCCTGGAATAAATCAAATCCATTAATATGTTCACCCCTTCCACTTCCCAATCATGAACGTCCCTTAGGAATTTGAGATTTCGCGGTAGCGGTGGTACCTTGCTACCCAAAACACCTTTCCAAGTGAACAAAGATGTGGCACACATATCAAAAACTCAATAGGATTGTACACTAAACAGCACTTTCCATCTGAATTCCATCTTAGGCATCCTCAATTTCTTCTATAGGGGTGCCTGGAATAAATCAAATCCATTAATTTGTTCACCCCTTCCACTTCCCAATCATGAAGGTCCCTTAGGAATCTGAGATTCCAACACAAACTTCTTTTGTCCCCTCTATGGGTATTCAAGGATTGCACTAAAGCATCCTTTTCTGCCGCAATCAAATATAAATCTGGGTACATATCCGTCAAAGAAGATCCCATGAGGTCCTCACACTACAACTGTAGACTATTCAACCCACGCCTCATATTTTGTCTTAATGACCTCACACCAAATTATCTCTATTTCACTCCAAATCTCCATTCCCGCTTACCTCACAATGCCTGATTAACAGTGGGAACCTTTTGAACCCCCTAATTCTCCATAACTTATGAGACGACACACCTTATTCCAAGTCACTAAATGAAATTTAACCATACCAACCATCTCTCCCCACCAGAAATTGCGTTGAATTCTCTCATTCCAGTTAGCCACAGTAGAAGGAATAGTGAACAAGGACAAGTGGGTGAACTGGACAACATATTTTCAAGTAGCATAAGGCGGCCACCCTGATTAGATACATCTTCCATCCAGCCAACTGTTACTCTAATCTTTCCAACACAACATTCCAAACTGCAGTGGATTTGCATGAAGACCTCTGAGGCATCCACCATAGGGAAGGACCCCACCATGCAACAAAGCAATTCTGCCAAATATGTGATATTTTCCATTGCTCCTGCCAGAATTAAATTACTCTTACTTAGGTTCTCTCTAATATTTGTCACTGCTGCAAAGCACATAAGAACAAGGAAGATATGTAACACATTTCCATAGAGGCCTCACAAAATAATATATTATCATCCGCAAATAGAAAATGGGGAGATATCTCTTTTGGGGAGCCCCCATTCACCATCCCACCCTCAATCATCCTTACCAGCATAGAACTTAATTCTCCATTACTAGAATGAATAGTGATGGAGTTAGAGGATCCCCTGCCTTAAACCCCTCAAGCTACTAAAAAACCCCAAAGGGGAATCATTAACCACGCAGCAACATTATCACAAACAAGCCAAAGGCTTTCATGGATGTATCACATATATGAAACTAACAGTCTCAAAATTTCATTTCAAGTGGTACATTTTAAAAATGATGGCCATTTTAACCACAAAAGACAGAGTGATGCTACCTATCACCGAGCAACAACCAGCTCCCTCCACAACAACCAATTTTACATAGTTCTACAGTCCATCATCGGACTAAAACCCTCTTGCCCCAGCCTGTTTACAAACCCAAAAAAAACCCATACTCAACCAAATTCAACAAACAGATTGGGTAATAAAAATATTCACATATCTATGAACAAAAATTAGATCAGAGCCAAAACAAGGAGGATTGCAATTGGCTGACAGTTAGTGTAAAATTTAGTCACTTTATTATGAATGGATCCAAAAAAAAACCTCAGTGTGTAGGGGAGAGAGAGAGAGAGAGAGAGAGAAAGAGGAAGCCGATGATGAGACCCAATGTTGAGGGAATGAGAGAGATTGGGAAGAAGATGTTGCTGGCAAGGGATGATGAGATCCAGAGGGGGGAGGAGTTACTGGTGAGAGAGAGGGTGCAAGACTAGGGGGTGGGGGAGGTCAAGATAGTTGGGGGTTGGGGTGAGAATTTTTAATTTTTAATTTTTAAAAAATACCTTTGAAACATGTGTATTTCCTTATTGATAAAAAATGGAAAACATTTTCCTCTGAAAACTCTCACTTTTCCATTGATCAAGCTCCCAATTTTCTTTTGACTTTGCTTTTCCGGACAATGTTTTCTGTTTAAAGTTAAAACAAACACAGATAAGGGCTCAAAATTTTCTTAAACTTGATTTACTTAATAATTTATTTTTATTTCTTGCATGTTGAACATTTTTATCAGGGGGATGGCAGGATGGTGCAACTGCTGTGTGTGTTTGGGTATTAGGAGAGACAGTAAGTGTGCAATTGTTATCTTTTTTACCATGCTCCTAGAATTTAATTATTTAAATATCAAGACTTCATTCAGAAGGTGCTCAGCAAGTTGTCTTTCTTTTTGTAAGATAAGTCATTTGAGAATTAGTAAATTAAATTTACCAGCTGAAATGGTTGAAACAGACAGAAAATGCGGGTACAGGCCAAAACAGGCTAGAATTAAAACCGTTACATTTTAGGGGATTTACCTGTATTGGTTGGTGACCAGTACGTAATTTTTCAGCCATACTGTTTGGTATAGTGCTAAATTCACTACTTTGGTCTTACACCCAATTTTGAAGAGGCTGATTTTTGGCCTCAAATCTGTGTCACATTGCTTCAGAGGACACTTACCATTGCATCAGGGTCCAATCTCTATCATAAAGATCTCCTAAATGAAGACTATAAAAAACTTTGTGAATATGTGTATCAAGGCACATGTAATGCAAAAAATTTATGCTGATTTCATAGAGGTCTTACAAACCTAGCCAGTGTTTTGCGTGGAGGATGATTTGGATATAAATGCCCACGGCTTCTTGCAAATGGATTCACTTTCATATTTTACCAGAGGGTTTTCCAAGAGGGAAGTGGTGAACAATATCTATCAAAAAAAAGAGGGAAGTGGTCAACAATGTGCCCATGACATACTTTATCTCCACTGTAATTTATGCTAATTTTGCTTTTGATTATTATTTGTATCGTTTTCCTTGTGTATGCCATGAACTTTCAATTGATAGTACTGGATATTTTCTAGGTTTTTGTTGCTAATGTTGGGGATGCAAAAGCGGTGGTCGCACGATCATCTACTGTTGATGGATTGCAGAATCAGTCAGATGGAGAAAGTCAGCTGAAGGCCATTGTTTTGACTAGGGAACACAAAGCCATCTATCCACAGGAGCGTGCTCGCATTCAGAAGGTCAGGACTGCACATGCACATATATGTGCACATGTATATACTATTGTTACCAAAACCTAGGATCACAGTGCCAATGAGATTTAGCTCAAATGGTATCTCCTCCTCTCATAAGAGTGAGCTGGAGGTTGTGCCATGGGTTCAAGAGCCACAAGGTGAGTGTATAATTACCAATAAAGGGGGGAAACGGGCATCACAGCATAGGCTAATTGGAAGCAAGCAGCATAACATTAGCAATAAAGTTGCATTGAATTAGTTGCAAAATGATTTTACATCTGTTTGTACATGAAGTTTTAATGCTTTCCGAAATCCAACACTTTCAGTTTCAGTCCTCGCCTCCCCCATGTCCTCTTTCCTATTCTTTTCCAAATTTATGCCTATCTCCAATATTAAAGGTAATAATAGAGTTAGGGATGCTTTACTCTTTGCTACTTTGGTTGCATGACCATGACATTTCTCACCAACATTCATGTGAGATATACTATCATAGTATCATATTTTCAGCATTTGAATTAAAAATCAAAGTACCATATGGGTCTGGTTCCTAGTCAGAGCTAGAAACTAGGAATGGGTGATGGGTCCGGTTCCTGGCCAGGCCTAGAAACTAGGAATGGCTGGAGGGTGGGGGGTGTATGACTTACGAATCAATGAACTATTCTTATTAGTTATAGGTTTTCTTGGCTTGGCTAGTTAAGAAGCTTTTCAGCTATTATGAATGGATCCTCTACAGTTATACTATGACTAGTGAAGGATGAAAAGCTTCTTAACTAGCCAAGCCAAGCCAAGCCAAGCAGATGGATTTAATAAAAATTAATTATGAAGGAAGGATATGATATTCTTGCATAATTACCACTCTAATATTTGTTGCACGTCGATCACATACTTATTCTTTTATATTTATTGGTTAGTAGACGAATTGGCATATACACTTATAAAAAGAAAAAAGAAAAAATTGGCATACAAATTTTTTGACTTTCTTACAGCAATGTATGATATACTATTCCTTTTCTTCTGTCATATGGGGAATATGAAATACTTATTTGAGGACCAACAAAAGTTGACAACGAAGGGTCCCTTTGAGAACATCTTATTTAGCTAAAACTGAAAACTTATTGCTGAAAGTGTAATAAAAATGTTAAAAGTTAACTGAATAGTACAATGAGACCCATGAATAGTACCAAAAAGTGTAGTTGAACTCATAAATAGTATCAAAAAGAAGCTAAAAACTCAAATAAGCTGAAGAAAATAAACACATCTCAAATACAACCAAAGAGTAATATTACAGACAACAATTTTCACTTAGTTGTCGGCAGTTTTTATTGGTTCTCATCTAGGCCCATCATTGATATCACTTGATCATCTATTATTCACGGTTTGCTACCATGGTGATTGTGAAAATATTTGTGGCTCTAGTCATAGACAAAAATCTAGGATGTTATGTATCAAGGAAGGGGATAATAGCACCAAGTTTTTTCACAAAATGGCTAACTCTCATCGTAGGTTTAATCATCTAAGGACTTTGGAGGTGGATGGGGTGGTTTTTGAGGGGGAATCCGAGGTGATTAATCAGGTAGTACAATTTTATAAAACTTTATACAAGGAGATTGAGGGGTGGAGGCCTTTTGTGGAGGGTTTGAAATTTGATCGCATTGGGGATGTGGAGAGGGTTTGGCTTGAAAGGAAGTTTGAGAGGGAGGAGATACTTCAAGTTGTACGTGATTTGGAAGGAGACAAAGCTCCAGGTCCGGATGGGTTTACTATGGCATTTTATCATCATTGTTGGAGAGTAGTGGAGAAAGACGTCTTAGCGGTCTTTGAAGAGTTTTTTCAACATTGTAAGTTTGAAAAATCCCTTAATGCTACTTTCATTGCATTACTTCCTAAAAAGAATGATGCCTCTAATATTAGAGATTTCTGGCCTATTAACTTGGTAAGGAGTGTGTATAAAATTTTGTCTAAGGTTTTGGTAAATCGTTTGAGAGTGGTTTTAGATCAGTTGATTTCTGAGACTTAGAATAGCTTTGTGGGTGGGAGACAAATTCTTGACTCGGTTCTTATTGCGAATGAGTGTGTGGATAGTCGAGGGAAGAGTGGGGTTCCTGGAGTCATTGTAAACTTGATATTGAGAAAGCTTACGATCATGTGAATTTGGAGGCTTTGTTGAATTTGTTGCATAGAATGGGCTTTGGAGTGAAGTGGTGTAAGTGGATCCGTATTTGTATATCCATAGTTCAATTCTCTGTTTTGATTAATGGGTCTCCAGCTGATTTCTTTGGTAGTTCTAGAGGTTTAAGACAAGGGGATCCGCTATCTCCTGTGCTGTTTTTGATTATGATGGAGGTGTTTAGTAGGATGTTAAGGAGAGTAGAGGAAGCTGGATTGATCCATGGTTTTAAAGTTGAGGGTAGGAGGGGTGGTGGGGAATGTGTTACACATCTACTGTTTGCAGACGATACTATCCTATTTTGTGATGCGGATGTGGAGCAAATCCTTCATATTCGGTTGTTGTTACTTAGTTTTCAGGCGGTAACAGGTTTGAAGGTTAATGTGCATAAGAGTGAAATGGTTCCAATAGGGGAGGTTGATGATGTGCATGCCCTGGCTGAAATTTTGGGTTGCAAAGTTGGAAAGTTGCCTATGTTTTATCTTGGCATGCCTTTGGGGGCTTCACATAATCCCCCTTCAATTTGGAATCCTATTTTGGAAAAATTAGAGCGGAGATTAGCCGGGTGGAAGAAGCTGTATTTGTTTAAGGGGGGTCGTTTGATGTTACTCAAGAGTACACTATCTAGTCTTCCTACCTATTTTCTATCGCTATTCACAATTCCTACTCATGTGGCTAATAGAATTGAAAAGTTGCAAAGGGATTTTCTATGGGGTGATAGCAAAACTCATTTGGTAGGATGGGATAAAGTTTGTGCGCCTATAGCCAATGGTGGTTTGGGGATAAGGAAACTTACTACTTTCAATAAGGCCTTATTGGGGAAATGGTTGTGGCGGTTTGGGAAAAAAGAGGATCGGTTATGGAGGAGGGTGGTAGCTTCAAAATATGGGGTAGAATGGGGGGGTTGGACCTCTAAACTAGGTAGGGGAGTTCATGGGTGTGGTTTGTGGAGAGGTATTCGCATGGGATGGGAGGATTTTAGCAAAAATTGTCAATTTGTTGTTGGGTTGGGGAATAGAGTGAGGTTTTGGCAGGATGGGTGGTGTGGGGATCAACCTTTTCACTTGGCTTTCCCAAGATTGTATGGTATTGCCATTGATAAGGAGGTATCTGTTGAAGCTTCTTTGTCAAGGTAGGGGGCGGAGGATAGAAGAATTTGGAATGTTCGTTTTATTCGAGAATTTAATGATTGGGAGATGGATGAAGGGCTGCATTTTCTTCGTATTTTGGGAGCTAATACTCCTCCAATGGATGTGGGAGATCGGATGAGATGGAAGTTGAAGCTTAATGGGGATTTTGATATCCGATCATATTATAACAAATTAAGGAATTCTCCTTCAATTGTCTTTCCTTGGAAAGCTATATGGAAAGTAAAGGCCCCTAGGCGAGTTTCCTTTTTTGTTTGGTGTGTAGCTTGGAATAAGATCCTAACGGGTGATAATCTAAGATTGAGGAGATTTTTTGTGGACTGGTGCATCATGTGTCCACATTGCAGAGAGACGGCAGCTCACTTACTTCTTCATTGTGAGATGGCTTATCGGTTATGGAGCTTTGTCTTTACAACTTTTGGCCTGTCTTGGGTTGTACCTAGATCGATCCCAGATTTGCTTTTTGGCTGGTGGAATTGGTTGGGGAAGCACTCGTCTCAGATATGGAATTTAGTTCCGTTGTGCATTTGTTGGTGTATTTGGAAGGAACGGAATCGGCGGACTTTTGAGGATTTGGATAGTTCCGGTGATCAGATGCTTGCTTCTTTTAGTGGAACTCTTTTTGATTGGTCTCGGGCTTGGGGACTCACGACTAGTGATTCTCTCCCTTCTTTCATTAGCTCTCTTTCTCTTTATAATTAATCTGTGGATTGGTTTTTGTTTTTTCTTTGTTTTCCTTCTTGTATTTTCTGGGTTTGCTCTATGTTCTTCATGCATAGAGTAGCCTTTCATTTATATAACATTCTTACTTATCAAAAAAAAAATATTGGTGGACAAAAGGGAGATCTTCTAGTTCAACAGTCCAGATGATTGTATGGTATTTCTAGAGATGGCTGGTTCTGGTCATTGCATTATGAACTTGATAACTATTTATATATTTGTTTATGTCTGAATCTACTTTGAACCCCTATCTTCTTTCCTTGCAATAACAATTATGCTTTGCTACTCCAGGCAGGTGGTACAGTAAGTTCAAATGGACGATTGCAAGGGCGCCTTGAAGTTTCTCGGGCCTTTGGAGATCGCCAGTTCAAAAAGGTCTTTAATCTCTCTTTTTGGACAATTTATTTTGTAGTTTCATGTCCCGCAAAAGGTTTAAGCCGTGACACTTCTTTTAGGGGGGGGGGGGGGGGTTTGGGGTGGGGGTCACAATATGGAAGAGCAATAAATGCCTGTCCAGACACCTTGGTCATGGATTTGAATGGAATTTTTTCCTTTAGGTTCTTCATAAGTTGAAGTACTTCTTTCTCTGGCCCAATCTTGCAGCTCCCTACCGTTTCTCTTCCTTGGGCCTAGGAAACATGCATTACATAAGTTCTTGCAAATTTGAGTCCATCTCTCTCCGCTAAACTCCATAGGAATGCACTTAAAAATGTATGGTGAATTGTTGTCCTGAAAACTATGTGAATTGCAGGTGGGTGTTGTTGCAACCCCAGAAATTCATTCTTTTGACCTCACAAATAGAGAGCACTTCATCATTCTTGGTTGTGATGGCCTCTGGGGGGTATGTGTTTCCTTTATAGTTCTTCATCATCACACATGCCTTCACTATTAATAACTGGATCTTCTTTGAATTCTATTGTTATTACAGAAATAATGTTGTCAATTGTTTTAGGTATTTGGACCAAGTGATGCCGTTGATTTTGTTCATAAATTATTGAAGGTAAGATCACATCTTTCACTTTCTTTCTGACAAGTCATTGGCAGTGGGGTGTTTGACTTAGAAATAGTTTGTTGTGTAATTGGTTTCCCAGTATTGAGTTGACATGTTTTAATTAGTGGCTTGTTAGTTCTTATTTACTTCCTTCATTTAGTCTATTGAACTTTTTTACCAACAAATAAAAAAATTATGTCAGTCATTGTCTGAGTCATTTGGCTGAAAGTTGTATTCAATGAAAAAGATTGAAAATAGTGTGTTTCTGAAAATTATTTGAAAGCTTTTGCACATTTAAAAACGAGTTCAACTCATGATATTTAAGATCTGAAATCGTGAGTTCAACTTATGATTTTACTTGAAATTGTACATTGAATTCACAATTTCAGGCTGAATGCTGCAGTCGTGACTCATGAGATGAACTCACGATTTCAAATTCACTGTTGTCTTGTTAGCTTGAAATCAGGAATTGAACTTGCACTTGCAGATGTTGGAAGTGTGAGTTCAACTCTCATTTTTAAAAGCGTCACCATTTTTAGATAAGTTTCAGAAACACCATATTTTTGATATCTTATCTCTTTTTGTAAAAAAAATAAAATAAAATACAAATTTCGGCCAAATCACTCATCATTGTCTCCTCGTTACACAATTTTTCTTCAACTGCCATGTTATAGGGGAAGATGGGGTAAATTCAATCTGCATTAGTAATAGAGGCATCTATGCGAGTTTATCTTGTGGGAACTCCATAGTGAATTTCATCATAGGCTTCTCCTTCTCAAAATTGGATAACGTCGTTTTGACTGGTGAACCACCCCTTCATCTGCAAAACTATGACGATGTCAAGGGAATAGATTCCGAATCAGATCTGGAATTCCTGGACAGTTTGGAATGGGAATTAGGATGGGTTTGGTGGGAAAAAAGTTTGGAAAATAGTAAAGAATATAGTCTCTAATGGTGAAAATGAAGGGAAAAACCAAGGTTTGGGTAATTGGGTTGCTGTTCCAGGGATGTGAATGGTAACTGGGTTTTTTGAAGGTTATTTGGGGCTATTTGATGGATGAGTGGTTTAGAGTTTTTAAGTTTTGGATTTTAGGGTTTTAAAGGTGACAATTAAATGTGTACTTAATAGATTTCAAGTTACTGAAAACCTATGAGCAATAAACAAAAAAATATAACTTTCTAAGCATCACATCTAGGATCACAAACCTCAAACAGAAATTTATATATTCTGAAAATTAAGAAAACTTATTCTTCTTCTAGAACATTTCATCCATATAATTGGATGACTAATACCTATTCCTTATGAAACTTGGACGTCTTGATCCCTAATAAGAATTGGACTCCTTGGGCATTTACTAGCGAGTCCATGCTAAATAACTAAACTTAAATATAACCAAAATTATTTCCAATATATTATATATATAATATAATATAAACTATTAGAACAATCCATCCCTGTAAACCTCAAAATTACCCTTTACACTTAAAAATAAATGTGTATGAATTGTGAATGGAGCTGTTTAATGCCCAAAAATATAATAAAAATGAAACTCATAATCTACTAGAAAGCTTATTCAACTTCCCAAATAGCCTTGGTATCATCCAACATGTGCCAAATTAATACTAGGGTATTAGAGTTTGTTTTGGGATGCCTTTTATGTCTTTTGTGGTTTCTTGCATGCTTCTCCATCAAATGATAGTACACAGTTTTTGATGATTCTAGTGGACTACATTTTGTTAGTAAGTGGTTTAGTGTTTGCCAAGTTTGTCCCACAAAGGATCTGGCTCACCATAAGTTTATTTCACTATCAGTATAAAGGAACATTGTCTAAATCATCCATGAAACTAGGAGCCACATTATTTATATCTTTTCTTTGGTGGAGGGATTGAAAAAATGTTCCCAGGACTGCCTTCTGTAGGTTGTTTCATATTTATAATTCACTTTTGGTAACCTTTACTTCTACATGTTCTTTATGTTAGGCTTACATGTGTTTAATAGGAGGGTTTACCTGTCACCACTGTGAGCCGTCGTCTTGTGAAGGAAGCTGTTCGTGAGCGGCGCTGTAAAGACAACTGCACCGCAATTGTCATCGCTTTCAGGCACAAGTAATTCCAAGGGCACCAACTTTCTTCTAGAAGAAGTATTTCACTATTGGATCACATTGAGGTTTTGTTAAGTTGTCAAGCGCCGTAGTTTTCTCATGTATTGTCATATTGTCAAATATTTTGATGAGTTGCTCAGTTTTGCATGCCAAGTTGGTAGAATTAGACTCTGGACGCTGTTGTGAAGCCAACACCTCATTCACAAGTTGAAATATGCATAGGGTGTGTAACAGTTTAAATGGGTGTGTGGTTGTATAACAATTGCAATGTCTTCTAAGAATTTGATGCTCTAAAGTTGGGTTTGGATAGCGTAAACAGCTCTGGCGTTTGTGTTTGTGTTTCTCTTTTGTGGATCGTGTGCACTGTTCATAGGACTCGCAAGTACAGAATTCAGCAAAATTAACTTTAAATTAGGTCTCACGGCATTATTCACACATTTAAAAATTATTTTGTTACAGTATTTTCAGTTTTTAGTAATAAGCGGTATCCGAACAGACCCTAAACATGGTATCCTGAATATTGGTATCTAATATGTCTTTCTTCTGAATAAAGTTTCTTTCCAAACAAGTTTAGAGAGAAACTCTTCAAACTTATTATATATATCTTTTTAGGTATAAATTTTGAAAATCTAACTGTTGAATTTTATAGTGCTTATGTTCTTAATATGCATATTAAATTCCATTCAAATTAGATGTTATATATTATTCGATCAATAAATTTATTTTTTATATATGATTTTAGAACACAAAAATTGAAAATTTTAACATTTGTTTAATGACATAACAATTAATTTTTAATCTTTTTGAAAATTTTCAAGCATGAAATATATAATAAAAATATGTAATTCAACGATTAAATTTTCAAAATTCACATTCAATATAAAAATATATGATAAGTTTGAAGGATTTCTTTCCAAACTAGTTTGAAGAGACTTTATTTCTTCTTATGTGCAAAATTTTGCCGGATAAGTGGATAACGTATGACATAATTCTAAATATCCAAGTCATCACAGGCATAACCTTTTCTTTCTAGGGGAGAAATATAATATAATTCTTTATTTTCCTAGGCAAACGATTGCTTATTTATGGGATTGTAAGGTGAGAAGTAATATTCAATACTTCAGAAGTACAACGTGGTACTCCACCCACCCCCTTTTTTTTTTTCACATGATAATAGGCCCTCATAAGTTACATTTATGGTGAGTTTCACCATTCATGTAAGAGGAAAAGGGAGTACAACAGGATGTGGTGCAATTATGGTTTTGATAATAGATTTTTAGTTGGAATATGATTTAAATTTTTGAAACTAAAATGCTAAAATATTAGCTAAAATAAATTATAGTTAAATCTTATCTCTTGATTTGAGAAAATATATCCTAACATTTAATAAAGTAATTTTTTAAAAATAATTAATGAAACTGTGCGGGCCAAAATTGGGAGAAATTCTTAGTTTGGGTCACTAACTAATTTGTATTATGAGCTAATAATAATCCACGGTAGGAAATTTGAATAGGAACAAGTGTCCACGTAAAAACTACATAAAAAGGTATATTATTCAAGTGTCAAGCGTTAAAAACAATATTACAAAACTCCTTCTCAAGAACAAACTTTCTCAGGTGTTCTAGGAACTCTCTTTCTCTCTACAATTCTCTCTCTAAGTTTGTATCCATTTTTCTATGTCCTCTCCTCTCTTTTTCTTCTCTCTCTTATTCGCCGTACTTCCAGCTCAAGGATGTGCTATCCTTGTACAGCTAGAGATTTTTCTGTCCCATCAGGCTCTTCCTTACTTTCATGATAAATGGAGACTTTTGGGGCGCTTTGCACTGTTTAGGCCAGTCATTTAGTAATAAATACGACTGGACAGGTGAGCCTTATTAATGCGGAGGAGACTGTAGCTTCATTAGGAAGCTTTAGCAAGCTTCCTCAGACAATCCCATTCATTCTAGAATCCTTCCTCATAAGCTCGGTAGATATTTTGTCCATGCCAGCTTGGCATGAATCTTGTCTTCGGAAGGAGTCCTTAGTGAGTTTATCCTCGAATCCAAAGTGATGCATTGTCTGATTCTTAGATTGAGGTTAGATTCTTTTAGGGAAGCTCATCCTTAAAACGAGCTAACTTGCATTGGACTTATTTTTGCCCATGGTCCAGTATTATTTAGGCCCCATGAAAACCATCTCCCTATAAAAACGTAAGATGCAACTTGAAGAGAAAAACATGTGGGGTGTTGTGTGGGATTTCAGATTTCAGTTTTAAATTTATTAATTTATTATTTTTAAGGGAAGGAAGATAAAAAAATTTCATAATAAACTTTTAGTTTCATTAGAATTTAAATTTGTCAAAATTTAAATGATAATTTTTTACGTAAATTAAACTATTTTTAATATTATCTCTTAATTTGAGGAAATATATCCTAACGATTAATTAAAAAAATTTAATAATTAATGAGAGTAGTTGTTTTTTAGGGAAAAAAAATTGAGAGAGAGAGAGAGAGAGAGAGAGAGAGAGAGAGAGAATCATATAAATTTATCAACTCCTATGAATCTATACAACATATATATATCCTTCCAATACAAATAAATATGTGAAAGTTGCAACTCGAAAAAAAAAAAATGTGGGTGCAAGAGAGATTTTAAAGAAAGATCATTGGTGAATATATATAAATTTTGAAATTTTGATAATAGCTTTTTAGTTGGAGTAAGATTTAAATTTATAAAACTTAGATACATGTTGCATGTTTTGTTAAAACACTTATTAATACTATATCTAAAAGAAATTGATAAGAATAAATAAGTTGTTGTCTTTATCAACTGAAACTTAAATGTATGTTGCATGTTTTGTTAAAATATTTATTTTCACTTTATTTAAAGAAATTGATAAAAATAAATAAGTTGTTGTCTCTATCAATTGAAATTTACTTACATGTTGTATGTTTTGTTAAAACACTTATTGTATCTAAAATGCATGTTGCATATTTTTATTAAAACACTTATTGTTACTTTATCTAAAAATATTGATAAGAACAAATAAGTTGTTGTCTTTATCGATTGAAATTTAAATACATACTGCATGTTTTGTTATTTAAAGAAATTGATAAGAAAAAATTGTTGTTTGTTCCTAAAAAAAGAGAGAATAAGTTGTTATCTCTATTAGCTGAAACTTAGATGCATGTTGAATGTTTTGTTTAAAGAAATTGATAAGAACAAATAAGTTGTTATCTCTATTAACTAAAACAAATATAGATGCATGTTGCATGTTTTGTTATAACATTTATTGAGTTATTGTTATTTTATCTAAAGAAATTGATAAGAACTAATAAGTGAAGCCACTTGGGGCAACTATAGTTTAGATTTTTTTTTTTTTTGTTGGTAATTTAGTAAAGCCATTTGTCTTAACAACTATTTTTAAGCCCAACTTTTATTATATAGTATATAATATGATATAATTTATATATAACTAAAAAAAACTATTACAAATTATTACATAATTAAAATGAAAAGCCTCGTATTTTTTTTTAAAAATTTTAGTTTCAAAACCAAACTTTTACTTGGTTCTTCAATTTATATTTATTATATTAGTTGATTTTCACGATATACATATTATAGATGTTTCAAATTATACAACAGATGTTAATATTTTTTTACGCATACCAAATACAAAAAAATATTTTTTTTAACTCATTTTCAATTTTCCTATCAAACACTAAAAAGTGCGCTAGTTTTCGGAAAAAAAAAAAAAACTTTTTAGAAAATAATTTATTTTCTTAAAAATGTTAGGTAGAAACAAACGAAGATTACAATCATTTAAAATAAATCACCTTTTTTTGCCAAATTCTAAAATCCCGAATCTTGATAGATTGGGAGGTGTTGAGGTGGGTTTCAAGATTTAATAAAACTTGATCGGTCAACTTGTAGTCAAGCCTGGCATTGAGGCAGCAGATTTAGTAGTTCTTGAGCAGTTTTTTGTGTGTCTTTTATTGATACCACTTGAATACAAATAAAGACACTCAAACTAAGACTCAAGTCTACAACTATAACGGGTAGACCCTTTTGTAGTTGTACTCTGGTTATGTAATATATTATAAACCCGGTTTAAAACACTATTATTATTATTTTCGTGTGTATTCTAATAAATATTTCTGTTTACTAAAAAAAAAAATGTTTCTAAAAAAAAAAAAAAACCTAAGACTCAAGTATATAAAAAAAGGGTGTTTTGAATAGAATATGACAATATCTAAAAATATGACTCAAACGCAGGTTACTGTAATCTACTAGTGGGAGAAGAAGCTTTTTATTTTTTATTTTTTATTTTTATGTGAATAAACCAATATTTTTATCACATTTTATAATACTTTGATAGACTGTAATAAATACTGTAATGTAATAGTTATTTTTTTGATTTAGCTATTTGGTTGTTTGGTTATGTGTTTATTATAAGGAATAATCATTCCTTATGAATAGATATTTTTTAAAATAAGTAATAACTATTTCTTTTTAAAAGGTTTGCAATAATTATTCTTTATTAAGCGTAATAATTTCTAAAATTAGTATATTTCCAAATAAATTAACAAACTTCATATGCACATAATAATTATGAAAAAAAAAAATCATCAAAATATAACTCATCTCTCTCTCAAATTTAATAAATATTAGTTCTTAAGAAATATAATTGTACGAGTAAAATATTTCCAAATATAGATCTTAAGTTTTATTCTAAAATTACAAATCACAACCAAAATTATAAGGGTCATTCTACCATACCCCCTCCAAAAAAAGGGGGTACAGTACCCACCTATATCTGAGCCATTAATTTATTATGGTTTTGATCTTGTCCGTTGATTTAATTTTAAAGGTTTTTGGTTACCGGTTAAACAGGTATTATATATAAACAAAAAATTAAAACAGCCTTTTCTCCTTTTCAGCCTTTTCTCCTGTCTCACGTTTGCTCCTCTACCTCTCTACTTCGTTTGCTCATTGCTCTGTTTGCCTCTCTAAACAAAACCCTTAAATCGTTGATACCACATCTGCGGCGCACCCACAACCTCAAATCGGAGGCACTTCTTCTCATCCAATCCACTCGTTGGCGCCGCTCTCTAGCTTATTCTCTTCCAATCCATATTCAAATCGGCGGCGCTTCATCTCTTCCCGGATGACTCGGCGGCGCTTCTTCTCTTCCATTCTAAATCGGCGGTGCCACCCACAATCTTCAGGTTCTCTCTTTGCATATGATTAACGCTGATATGAGTTTATATTATTTCTCTAAACTTTGTGGGTTTATGATATTATTGTTTTGTTTGAGTTTCGGTTCTTATATATTTGACAAATTAATATTTACACCGAAGGGCTTGACAGTCCACCATTGATTGCCTGGATCACTACTGCCATGTGAAACGAAATTGTAATAAGGTTGCCGATGCTTTGGCAAAGAAATCCTGGGTTGGGCTAGAATTAGAACGTCAGGTTTGGGTTGAAGACTTACCTGGGAACATTATCCCCCTTGCTCTGTTTGATTGGTTTTCTTATGTTTTAATAAAAGCATCGGTCTGTCTCACAGACTGGTTTCTCAAAAAAAAGAAAAAAAAAATCTTTACACTTTTGAGTTTGGGATGTGAGACATGGGAACCCTTATCCAGAAGTTGGGATAAGATTAGATTTGGTTGGGAGTGCGGTGAGGACACGATACTATGGACCTACAGACTTAGGAGATTTTTTTTTTCAACCACCTTGGCAGTAAGAACACCAATTTCAGTGTTGGTTTGTGCTATATTTTAGAGTTGGTTTCTCTAAAATTTAGAATTTGAAAGAAGCCTGGTGAGTTTGCTCAGAGTTTCAGAAGCAGATATTTTATCTGGATGATGTTCACCATAAATTGAAGTTGTAATAAAAACAGCCTTCCTAATTAGATCATCTCCTGTATCAAAATTGTGTCCATCTTTTAGCATTAGTTTCTACTTTCTACTTTCTAGCAATGTGGCTCTGCATAGAGCCAGTTGGTGCCAAAGGCAAGGATTCAACTGGGAATTTGTCAGTAACAAAGCAATCTCTCAACTTGAGTAACGAATAGTTGGTCCCCCAGCCCCCAAAGCATTTGTACATTACCGCAGAAGTTGTAGAGCAGCACTGCACCTAGAGAAAGAGAATGTAGCAAGAGACAAAAACCAAAACCCACTTGTTTGTTCGACAAAGATATAGCAACTCTGACACCTTTACCTCAACAACAATTAAAGAGTACAGGATAAGGTCAACTCCAATTCTGAATAGCAACAACAGATGCTGCACAGATAGTTTCAGGTTCAGCCCAGTGATTACTTTCAAATTAGGATTAGCTAACTATTTTTCTTTTTTCTTTTTTAGTCCAGTGACTGTGAAAAATCAGGTTAACATTATTTCTCATTGAGAGTTTATTTTAGCTTTGGTTTTTCCTAGGTGAGGTGAGGTACTCTGAATCAAGATGATACCGAATAAACAACTAACCATCATGATTGGCTCAATCCCCCTTTCTGAATTAAAAATCCTACTACCTGCAACACTTGCTTAATCAAAAAATTACGTCACATCATCTTCAGTCTGGAGCAAAACTTGAAGGCTTAATAAATTGCATGGTTCATCTTAGCGACATATATTATTATTTGGCTGTGTAATGGCATCTCTTTTCACTTCATCCTAGTTCTACCCCACAGGTTCTTTATATAGAACATCTTTAACGAATGTGTAAAATCATAACTTTCAAAATTAAAACATCTTCAACCAACATGTTTTCTGTTACAAGTGTACAAAAAGGTGGGCTGAAACCAAAAAAGACAAAATAAAAGGAAGGAACGTGTATTTCCTAAACATAAAGGAAGGGTATGTTATGACTCCTGTAAAGCAGTTCCACCAATTGCCGAGTGAAGTAGTGCAAAATTATAGAACCATTAGTATCAGAGACCTTTCTCTTCTGCTTAAGTATGTCGTGTGAAAATTAGAACTATTGATGCTATCTTGAGAAGCCCAATCACTTGTCCAAGTCGGCTTCTAAAATTTTCCAACTATCCCTTGTTTGTTTGTGTGATAAATATAAGTTGACATATCTTTTGAATTTTTCATCAGATAGAGGCTCTTAAGGCTATTGGAGTCAGTGAAGTGGTTTTGGCTATCAATTACCAACTAGAGGTAAGGAATATGGCCTTTCTTCTTACTACCATGGTATAGTGATGATTTAATGCTGCAGACATTAATGTTGCTTAAGTTCTGCAGGTAATGTTGAACTTCTTGAAGGATTTTGAAACAAAGCTTGGGATCAAGATCACATGCTCACAAGAGACTAAGCCACTCGGCACTGCTGGTCCTCTTGCTCTTGCTAGGGACAAACTACTAGATGATTCTGGTGAGCCATTTTTTGTTCTCAACAGTGATGTTATTAGTGAATATCCTCTTAAGGAAATGATTGCATTCCACTAGTCCCATGGAGGAGAAGCTTCAATAATGGTGACCAAGGTAACACTCTAAATATATCTTACTTGAAGACATTGTGAAACATGTGGGGAAAGGTGATAACAAATAATTTCTTCTTATGGTGTGGTGGTTATGGAACAATCTACTGGAAAAGTTGAGAAATTTGTAGAGAAGCCAAAATTATTTGTTGGTAACAAAATAAATGCTGGAATTTACTTGTTGAACCCCTCGGTTCTTGATCGAATTGAACTGAGGCCCACCGCAATTGAGAAAGAGGTCTTCCCAAAAATTGCAGCAGAGAACAAGCTCTATGCTATGGTGCTACCAAGGTTTTGGATGGACATTGGACAACCGAGGGATTACATTACAGGGCTGAGACTGTACCTAGACTCATTGAGAAAGAATTCTCCATCAAAGTTGGCCAATGGCCCCCACATTGTGGGAAATGTTATAGTGGATGAGACTGCCAAAATTGGCGAGGGATGTCTGATTGGGCCTGATGTTGCCATTGGCCCCGGTTGTATTGTTGAGTCGGGAGTTAGGCTCTCTCGCTGCACAGTAATGCAGGGAGTCCGCATCAAGAAGCATGCTTGCATTTCCAGCATCATGTTTGTTCTATTTTTATCCGTTTCTCTTCTTTGTAAAAGTCAGTGTCTTCAAATCTGAGTGATGTGAGTTAAATTATTGGAAGGGTCAGTGTTTTTTTTATTGAAGGGCATAAAATGCACATTGGTGTGACTTGAATCTTAGAAGTGTATATATAGAAATAAATTATTTGTTTCTCCAGCTTTGTGTAACTTATCGAGATGAATATTCTATGAATATTTTGTTTTTAATAACATTTTTAATCAAATGGTTTATGCAATGTTTTCAATGTTTGTATTCTGTGATGGTTAATCCCAATGTCAGTAGCATAGGTTCTGAATTCTTTATTCATCTCAATCATAACAATAATAAATATTTTACAGGGTGGACCTATACAGATCTCTCTTTATCATCTTTTGTCTGATTTGCTAAATAGTAATGCTTTCTTGACATATGCAACACAGGGTGAAGAATGTTTGTTTGTTTTTTTTTTTTTTTTTTTGATAGAGACAGGGTGAAGAACAAGTATGCGTTTGAGCATGGCATTTTTTTATTAAAAAAAAGAAAATTAAAAGTTGTGACTGTTTTTTTGTAATGCAATGTATCAAATACGCACTCATAAAATTGCTTGTTTGAGTGGGACAAGTTTGTCATGCATTCTTTTTCCTGCATAGCTTTTACAAGCTTAAGGAAAACATGGCGATCCAAATATCAATGGGAAACAAAGCAAAATGAAGCAGATGTTTTATTTCAACTAATATGTATAATATGTATAGCTCAATGACATGTTTGGTATTTCAAAATTTCAACAGAAACATCCAAGATTCAACTCCTCTCTCCCCCACCTAAAATGTATCGAGAGTACATATTGGGCTAGAAGAGAAATTAGAGCCCTATGATTTCTTCTGAAACATAGGCCAAAGCTAACTAAATATCTGAGTTGATATTTTCCTGACCTGAAAATTTCATTTTTCTATCTCATTGTTTAGCAAAATTAACAATATAATAAAAGAGCCAAAACTTTTGGACTGTTTATGCCACATCCATACTTCACAGAGTGGCATCGACAGTATAAAAGGTTCTACAGATTAATGGCTTATGAAAAATGTTTGATGTGAACTGATTAGCCACTAGGTTGGGTTGCCATTGCTGTCATTGCTGCTATTAGGTAGTGTAAAATAACATAATCCGATAAAAAAATGAGTACACAAGTGATTATTATCCCTTTCTTTGAACCAACAGACTAGAGAGATGTCAGGCTAGCCCCATCACAGATTTGTACACCGGCCACCCCCATTCCCATACTTTGCCTCAATGACCCTTCTCCAAAGGTCATCATTCTCCAAACACAACATATGACCCACTATAGCTGCAACATCGTATATAGGGCTCCATTGATTTTGTAGAATGTCCAAACATATGCTTCCATCTGCATAAACTGTAAAAAGGGCAATAAATGGCTAGGATTAATACAAACAAGCAAAACCTCTCACTAAATATTTTGAAGATATTAACAAAAGAGAATAGAATAACGACTAAGCAAAGCAAAAACAAAGAAAAGTCAAGAGTTAAATGGCAAAGCTGGACAAGTAAATGGGACCAATACTAAGTTCACATTAATTTAGGAGCTTGATCTATCCAATAAATAATTAATAAAAAGATTCATCAATATATATATATATATATATATATATATATAAAAGTAATAAAAAATAAGATAAGAAAAGAAGCTTCATAACAACCACCAGGTTTCCCAATCAGGCTCAAATCTCAATAACTATTAGCATTGTAGGGTGAGCCTTATAGAAAAAGACAGAATTACAGAAAGCTAAAGCATAAATATTTTCAAAATGAAAGCACATCAGCACTGGAGATAGCAACAGGAATTGGTGAACATAAACCCAGATAACCCAGCTGTATGTATCTATAACACACAAAAAAGAAGAGAAAGAAGACAGAACAGAACAGAAAGAACAAGTGAGGCCCTTACAATTATATTGCCACATATTGGGCTGGGGGAAATTTCCTCCAAACCAATTTGGAAGAAAATTCTGTCCTTTTTTATAAATCCTAAGTGTAGACTGTAAAGCAAGAATATCAGGAATAATAAACTGTAGGTGTTAAACATAATTAGTAAACTTACTATTTGGATGGAACATTCTAGAGACAAAGCATAAAGTTGGTGGCTTGTTTGGATAATCCTCTGTAAACTGAAGCGTCAATTTAAGCGTACCTGAAGCACTCAAAGGTATAATTAATGAATATAGAGTATTAAATAAAAGCAGAACTGGTAATATAACAACATGGTTTGTTGGCAATTACAGCCATACAAATGAAAAAAAAATTCTAACACCTAAAATAATTAGCATAACAGAAATATCAGTTCCTTAGTTCTTTTTTCTTTTCTTTTTTTCCCTCATGCTTGGAGTACGGGAAAAGTCCATCAAATTTCTGTGACACTATTAAAGAAAAAGTACACACACACACAACTACATATTGCATGGTTCACAGCAAAAGATACACAATATCACATTCATTTAATAGAAAGAGTACTCTTAATAGGGTAACATTAACAACAAGAACAATAATCATGAAGATATAACAGTAACATTAACATCAATGATTGCAACAGACTAACAGTACAAATAACGACAATAGTAATAACAACAAGAGCTGTAAAAGTTCAGGAGCCAAAGGGGTAAATATCTCATTTAACTATTCAAACACAAAGGCATTTATTGAGTGCCAAAATTAACAGGATCAAGCTTTGAAGCACAGTTACCATATACACTATAATGACAGAATCCTGTTAAAGACACATGTTGGAGAGAGAGAGAGAGAGAGAGAGAGAGAGGTGAGTACTTGCAAAAGTGGATCCATTGATGACTTAAATTTCACGGGGTTGTGCTCCATAAAACTTAACCTGCCAATAGTATAATGGAAAGTTGTTCTGCTTGGAGAGCATCTATATTCTTCTAAAAATGCAACTGCACCCCCTGAAATCATAAATGTGAGGAAAGAGTGACTACGATAAGTATAAAGATTCATTTCATAGACAGTCAGATAAAAAGTGGAAAATGTTTTTTTTTTTTTTAAGATATAGTTCAGAGTTGAAATTATGGTATGATTTGCTACTATGAATATAACAGTATCCAACTTCAAAAGCAGCTTCCCAGTCATGTACCTGCAATCCAAAAAAATTCCACAGTGGTCAACCAATTAATTGTAATTGAAAAACCAAATAAAAAATTCATTTTCTAAATCAAAAATATTTTGCTCCAAATGTTTCATCCAAGTATATAAGACTATAAGTAATAAATTTACCCAGATACTCAAATAATGATCCCTATATAGATATAAAACTAACAATACTAGTCCTGGAATACAGAATTAGAATATCAAAATACACTGTCCAGAATGCTCAAGGGGGTAAAACTCGCCTCAAAACAGCCAGAGCCCAATTACATGACATATGTACCAAACAACGAAAGAATGAAAACACAAAGATCAGTACTCAAAGAGTTTTTCATATTAGAAAACATAAAGCAGGCAACTAAAAAGAACCAGTGATGACAAGATGAACTTAATACCAACTCCAATCCAGTAACTCTATTCCAAAAACTAACAATGTGATAACAATAACCAAAAATGAAGTTTTCCGAGCCTGTAACTTGTCCCTATTTTATTGCCCAACTACCACACAACAAACAGTCAAACACTGATATTTTCTCTAATCTCTAGAGACTCTACTCTCTCTCTCTTATCTATATAATATAGTCACACAGAGTCACAATTCACGAAGACAAACACAGACTCATCAGTAAGATAGTCACAGAGTCACAGAGCCAAAAAGCCAAAAAAAATAACACAAGCACAGATTCCTCATCAATAAAAACACAAACACCACAAGCATAGATTCTGAGATTTTGAAGGATAGATTATATACTTGAGTGTGAAGGCTGGAGCAGATCAAAGCCAGCAGTGCCGTCACAGCCAGATGGGTGTCGCGTGGTGGGTGTGGCCGTGTGGGTGTCGCATGGGTCTAAGAGATGGGTCTTGTTGCTTTCGCATGGTGGCAGCATCACGGCGTGGGCAGCAGCAAGATTTCAAGCTCTCACCTCGCGTTTTGGCAGCTTCACTCACGGCGTGGGCAGCGGCGAAGTCTCTCTCACTCTGAGTCTCTCTCGCCTCTCACTCTGTCTTTTGGACTAAACTCTTTTTTTTTTTACGTGTGGGCTGGTCGGATGGGATGCTGGGTTAATGGTTTACAATTTCAGAGGGGCCCAAGCTTTTTGTAAGGTGGCCAAGTCTTTTTTTTTTTTTTTTTTTTTGTAAATTAACCTACTTTAAAAAAAAAAAAAAAAAAAAATTTGGGCCAGGGGGCCCGGGCCCCTACCTGTGTCCAGCCCTGGCCCTGCGAAACCAAAAGGAAAACAAAAACAAAACAAGATTAATAACAATTGAAAGTTAGAGAGCATGTAGGATCTTGTGAGCTTTTCAGCTTATGGACCAAAAATTGAAAATTCAAAAAAATAAAATTGCAAGCGTGAAGGATTCGAACCAGAGTTGCTCGGTAAAAAATATAACGACTTGTCACCATTCTGATTTGAACAAAGTATAGAGATGAAAAATTGACCTTTTAACAACCAATTATGTTCAAATTACACGTGTCAATATTTTATAGGAACAAATACCAAATGGCTTTAGAATGACGAGTTTGTATAAATTTTGCAAAACCCAGAGAGAGAGAGAGAGATAAGTTCTTTGTGGCACCGATAAGTCTTCAACAACGAAAACATTTCATTGTTATTAGGGCTCTCTCATAATTAGCTAGTGGAGGCTCTGCTGACCCAAATGAGGCTCACACTTATCATTGTGGTCGATATGCTAAACTCTCAATGGCAAAATTATTTTGATAATTTTTTTAAAAAGGACTGGGTTGTTCGTTTTTGGTAAAATCGGTCAATTGTGCTTAATTGTTTTTAGCTTTTCTATTGGTAATTTTTGTTATTGTGGAAATTTTTTGGGATGTTTATTTTGTTTTAGATGGGTCTAAATATAATAATAATTTTATGAAACAAAACGACATAGACACTTTAGTTGGGGTGGTTATACTCGTGTCAGACACAGTCATTTGACACTTCCGCACACGTGGATCTAATGAAAATGCCTAAAAAATATAAAACCTGGTATAGTAGCCTTGATTGATGACTATTTCATACTAGATCTGTAGTTTTAATTCAAGTGTTTACTGAAAATTTTGAAATTGTCAACAATCTTTGTATTGGATTTTTTGCATAACTTGCTAATTATATAGTCACCCTATTTCCAACCTTAGACACCACAATAAACACACAACTGTGACTAAGTTGTAGATGTTGCATAAGAACAATTAGAGAGCACACAAGGTTATACATCTTCGGTTTTATAGTATATATTGATGATGCATAGAAAATCAGTAGGCTGAATGCTTCGGTTTTCAATGGGCTTGAGATTGCTTGGAAGGCCTGAAAGGAAAGAAGCACAAGATCAAAGGTGACTGGGGTGAATTGGCCAAGAACCCTCCGATGCTTAAGTTAGTTTTCTCTCTTGAAATCAGGAATTCCAACTCTATAAGTGGTGAAAAACTTACTTTGATTTCATATGGCTGAGTCCTTTTATAGTGAGCCTTGGAATGGTTACTTGTTTAGTAACTTCCTCAACATGGGCTTGAGATTGCTTGGAAGGCCTGAAAAGAAAGAAGCACAAGATCAAAGGTGACTGGGGTGAATTGGCCAAGAACCCTCCGATGCTTAAGTTAGTTTTCTCTCTTGAAATCAGGAATTCCAACTCTATAAGTGGTGAAAAACTTACTTTGATTTCATATGGCTGAGTCCTTTTATAGTGAGCTTTGGAATTGTTACTTGTTTAGTAACTTCCTCAACATGGATGAAAGTTAGAAGGTTCAGACTTAATTTCTACAACTGTCATCAAAAGTTAAGAACTTAGTGGGAAGTTAGAGCGATGAATACGAATTTTGCTCCTACTTTAGAATAGTAGAACGTGATTTGAATCATAAGCTTTTGGATATAGATTTACTCCAAAAATTTCTAAGTGTTTGGTGGTCGTCCAGGTGACTCCATGTTGGATGACCTTCTTGCACTTGGATGACCTTTCTGGTCTTGAATGACACTATGGACGAATTGGAGATAGTCCAAATTTTGGTTCACCATCATATATAAATAATAAAAATATAAACATTAAGAAAATGACCTCAACTATGTTATTTTATAGTGAGGTATGCCCCTGAATGTGATGGAAGCTACCAAGGGAGATACGTAGAACGTTAATAGGTATATTCAAATATTTGTGGAAGAAACCAAGATAATTCCAGCTGATTTTTTTGTGTGAACAAGAGTAATTATTGTGGTTGGGCTAATTTCATGGGATGCTTTTTATTTTTTATTTTTTTTTTTTGGTTTTCAATTTTAGATCTAAATTTTTTAATAACTTTAAAAAAATTACTATTGTGATGAGCGGTTATTAGTAAGTAAAAAAGTTACCTCAGTAATAAGCCTAAATGTAAAATTATGGTCAGATGTGATATTGGTAGTGCTTACTGTGACGATTGAACTGTCAATTGTAAGGAAAAAAATAGGATACCACCGAATGTGACAAAAGTACGGTAAGAAGTAATGTGGGTACTGCCCTATGTAATAACGGAACGGTTAAATTTGAGAATAAAAAAATAGGGTACCACTGAATGTGACAAAAATAGAGTCAGATGCGATGTTGGTGTTACTTAATGTGACAATAGAACCATTAAATGTGAGAAAAAAGTAAGGGAACCACCAAATGTGAGAAAAGAACTATCACATGTGATGTTGGAACTGTACAATGTAAGGATGAAACCGTCAAATGTGAGAAAAAAAGTAAGGGAACCACCAAATGTGAGAAAAAAACTATCACTTGTGATATTGGAACTACATAATGTGAGTATGGAACCGTCAAATGTAAGAAAAAAGTAAGGAAATCACCAAATGTAAGAAAAGAACTGTCACATGTAACAAAAATAGAACAGGTGTGATGTTGGTACTGCTTAATATAGCAATGGAACCAGCAAATTTGAGAAAAAAAATAAAGGAACCACAATATGTGACAAAAAAACCGTTAAATGTGATATTGGAACTGCACAATGTGAGGATGAAATCGTCAAATGTGAGAAAAAAGTAAGGGAACTACCCAACGTGAGAAAAGAACTGTTGTGATGTTGGAGTTGCACAATGTGAGAATGGAACTGTCAAATGTGAGAAAAAAAATAAGGAAACCACCAAATGTGACAAAAGAACTGAAACATGTGATATTAGAACTGCACAATGTGAGAATGAAACCGTCAACTGTGAGAAAAAAAAGTAAGGGAACCACCAAATATGAGAAAATAACTGTCACATTTGATGTTGAAACTGCATAATGTGAAGATGGAACCGTCAAATGTGAGAAAAAAGTAAGGGAATCACCAAATGTGAGAAAAGAACTGTTACATGTGATGTTGGAACTGCACAATGTGAGGATGAAACTGTCAAATGTAAGAAAAAAGTAAAGGAACAACTAAATGTGAGAAAAGAACTGTCACATGTGATGTTGGAACTGCACAACGTGAGGACGGAACTGTTAAATTTGAGAAAAAAGTAAGGGAACCACCCAACGTAAGAAAAGAACTGTCACATATGATATTGGAACTGCACAATGTGAGGATAGAACCGTCAAGTGTGAGAAAAAAGTAAGGGAACCACCCAATGTGACAAAAGAATTATCATATGTGATGTTGGAACTGCACAACGTGAGAATGAAATCGTCAAATGTGAGAAAAAAAGTAATGGAACCACCAAATGTGAGGATGGTACTGTCAAGTGTGAGAAAAAAGTAAGGGAACCACCTAATGTGAGAAAAGAATTGTCACATGTGATGTTGGAACTGCACAATGTGAGGATGAAACCGTCAAGTGTGAGAAAAAAGTAAGGGAACCACCCAATGTGACAAAGGAGCTGTCATATGTGATGTTGGAACCGCACAATATGAGAATGGAATCGTTAAGTGTGAGAAAAAAGTAAGGGAACCATACAATACGACAAAAAAATTGTCATATGTGACGTTGGAACCGCACAATATGAGGATGGAACCGTCAAATATGAGAAAAAAGTAACCTGGTATAGCAGGTTACCAACTAGTGGGTACCGTACCCCCCCTTTTTTTGGGGGGTACCGTAGAATTACTCAAATTATAAATATGTTTTTTCTTTTAGAGAAACTTATGAATATGTTTAGTTATTCAATTATGATACATTTTATTCCCTATAATAGAGATTTCCATTTTTGTTGTAATTCTCATTCAATGTAACAAACATACCCTAAAGGCATGTTTGATAAACTATAATAAGCACTGTAATATTGTTGTGAATTCTGTTATTTTTCTGTCGGAACGGCCAGAATATTCCATTTCAGTCATGAAACTGGCAGGTCCGGCACACTGAACACCCTTGTTCCACCTTGGCTTCAATTCTAATGAATTTCGGTACATTCTAGCAATTCCGGACCGTTTCAGCCAATTTTGGCCTAAACTTGAATTTCAGACGGAACAATATTTTGCTGCCAATTTACTTTTTTAACATTGTTTTTACTTTTACAGTTTTACTTGTTTCTCCCTCACCCATGCGTACTGCCAGGCACCACTAGTTTTAGTTTTCTTCCTCTCTTTTTATTGCCTTTTCTTTGCTTCTTTCTCATCTGTCTTTTCTTTACTCTCTCTCTCTCTCTCTCTCCCTCACGTAGAAATGTTCTATTTTTTATATTTGTTTTTTTCTCTCTCTAAAAAATTAAAAGCTTAAACTAATCATGTTATCATTCATTTTCCTCTTTAGCACTATAATTTATTATATTATATTATATTATTTTAAAATATATTTTGAGTGTAAAATATATAAGATATTTTTTTTTCTCTCTCTCTCTCGTAGTAATGTTCTATTTTTTGGGTTTAGCTTACCTCAAGTACTTTTTTAACAAGAATCTCCTTTTATTTTAATGAGAAATTGCCACATCACTCACTAACTAAATAAAAGGTAGAGATTAAAACCCACTACCACTTGTTATTGTGTATTTAAAACAAAATGACACCTCAAGTTAAAAAAGTACAAGAGGGAAGCCAAACCCCTATTTTTTTTTTCTTTCTCTAAAAAATTAAAAGCTTAAGAACTTATGAAGTTATCATTCATTTTCCTCTCCAGCAATATAATTTATTATATTAATTTATTTTATCTTTAAATATATTTTGAGTGTAAAATATATAAGATATTCTATTAATTGAGATATATATGTATATATATATATATGTGTGTGTGTGTGTAATATAATATCGTGTGTATATATATATATATATATTAAAGAAATGGTATACATTTGATAAATTAGATGTCATTTTTTATACATATATATAGCGAAAATTCCAAAATGATACATTAAATCCGAAATATTCCATTTCAATAGACAAACCAAAATAGACTTCAGAATGGTATTTATTAGTTTAAAGTAATGTAATAGTTATTTTTTTAATTTAGTTATGTTTTTATTCTTATCCATTTCATTAGAATGAACTGAAGTTAGTAACTTTCAATTTCATACCCTAATCAACTGGCTGTGTAACCCACCCTTGAATACAAGAATGGCTTGTGTCCAATGACTAGTTACCACTAAACATGTTAGAATACGGATACGTGAATACATCTTGTTGATGTTGGTTGATCATTGACTCGCACGAATAGCTAGCACCCATTTTGTCTATTTTATATTAGGGATGGTCTCCTATAAATTATTTCACTTTACAAAACATAATCCGTACCCTTGTTAACAGGCCGTGGCCCCCACTCATGAATACGAATAGACCCTGCATAAACACGTGTGTTTAATATCAGGGATTCTCTCCCTGAAGTTTCCTTGTATTAATCATCATTCTAAGCTTCAAACTCAAACTCAAGCCAACCTAAATCTATTTCTTATTTGGAAAATCACTAAAAGTTTCCATCTCGATCGACTTGTGTTCAAGAAAGCAACATTTTCTTGATGGAACTAATAATTTCTTACTCCTCTCCCTTGTGCCTCACTACATCTACGTTATATTACCATAGAAATACACTAGCAAGGAAACAATGTAAAAGATGCAAGAAAGGCCTATTAGTATTACCCTCCTTCATGATCGTCTCAAAGTTCAGTGACAAACAAGTGATTCCACGACGATCAGCTAATTATCACCCAAGTATTTGGGACCAGAAACTCATTGAGTCCTTAAGCACTCCTTACTCAGTAAGTCCAGTTAATATAACACTCCTTTTTCCCATTTATTACGACACCCTAACCAATCATCTATTTTATCATTATTTATGCTTCCATATTACTGCTGTGCTCTCTCCTAGGTAGATTATGATATCAGAGCCATGGATGGGAGATGTATGAGTTTTATTTTTTTGCAATTAAGCAGTTACTAGGAACATATATTACTGTATAGCCACTACTTGCTCCTTGTTAGCGTTGGTCAGCTTCAAGACTCGTTGGCAAACCATAGTTTTGCGTTAGTCAGCCTGTTTTTGTTAGCCAACGGATAGGTGTGTGTTTGGGCATTCCCGCAATGGAGTTTCTCGAGGAGGTGGTCCCGATAGCAAGGATACCAGTGGTTAGTAATAGTTCCGCCAGTAATTATTAATTGCTTGGAAATAGAATAAATACGTTTATCAGCTCATCATTTGTTTGCTTGCTCACTCTTAGGTTAGGCACACACTAATAAGAAACATGGACCATGATGATATAGATTATGATGAAGGTTATAGCATAAGAGATATAGACAATAATTGGTTAAATAGTAATATGGATTATGATGAAACAGATTTTGATTTTGACAATGATATAGATGATTATAACTATAATAATAGTACAAATAATTGGAGTACATTAAGAGAAGATAAAATCAACCAACAGACTGATAGACACAATAATAGTTTGTTAGAAAAGATTAATAAAAAATTAGAATCTTTAGAAACTGTGGAAAAATCCATAATAAACACTAGAGTAGAAAAGAAAAGTGATAGTTTTTTGGATCTCCTAGAAAGAATGAAAGCTTTAAATTCAAAAAGAGAATTTGAACCTTATCATAGATCACCTTTAACAAAGACCATGATAGATAATTGGCATAATAGTAGAAAAGATGGTAGAGAACTAAAAGCAACTGAGAGACCTATAGCCATAACATATAAAGATAATAAGAAAGACTATGAGAAAGATAACAAGAATAATGACTTGAAAGACTTAAAGACAACTTTTACGGAAAAGAAAGACAATAGTCATATTAAAATAGTGCAAGACAAACTAGACATAATTGATGAAGAAAAAGAAAAAGGAATGTTAAAGAAAGTAATAGTAAAATAAAAAATAGAAAGAATGGAAAGACAAGGCAGTAGTACTCTTAAGCTAACCAACTCAAAAGAAACTCTATGTAAGAAGTTAGATATAGAAAGAGACAGAAACAGAAAGAGAAATGATAAAGAAAGAGAAAGAGAATGATAGTTTAGTCAACAAAGGATGGACCAATAATAGTCCTAGGAATAATGATAGTTTAAAAGAAAAAAATGATGAAAGATTAAAATCAATTGAAAGAACTATGATATATACCCAATATGATAGCTTGGTAGAATTAACTAAAAAGATAGAAATTTTAAATTCACCTTTAGATATAGACAATAAAAGAGACATAATAGTTTTAAATAATACTGAGTTATAAGATAATGAAAAAATTGATAGACATACTAGAAATATTATTTGTCATAAATGTAAATAATACGGACATACTAAGAAACAATGTGATAGACATAATAAAATTGTTAAACAAATCAGTAAATTAGAGTTTGAAAAAGATATAATAAATGAATTAATGGAAATGTCTGACGTTATACAGAAAGAGATAGACCAAGTAAAGAAAAAGGAAGAACTAAAATCAACTAACCCACTCAAAGTCAATAAAAGAAAAAGGAAACAAAAAGACATAATAATGAAATTGATAGACAACCTACCTAATCATTTAAAAGACAAAAAAGACTATTTACTAAAATTGAAAGATTCTATAGACATACCTATTGCTTGTACTAGGTGTAGGAAGTATGGACACCATGTTACAGAATGTAGTAAAAGAGAAAAAGATAAGAAAGAAAAGACAAAAATGAAACAAGATGACATAGATATAAAACCAATAATTTTACAAGACTTAATGATAGAAGAAAAACTGGTAAAACAAGAAATAAAAGAAATTAAACAGGATAATTCCATAGAGATAAATAAACAAAATATTGCAGAAATAGCAAACTTGAAATATTTTCCTAGACCATTGATAGATTCTCCCGTAACATGCATAATAATGACAAAACCCCTTGATCCTCCTACAGATAAGGAGGTTACAAATATTAATGTTTCAAATAATAATAAAATTGATAGAAGTAGACAGAATTCTTTGAGTTTAATTGATAGAGTTATTTTTCAAAATAGGGAAATAGAAATTATTTTAATAATTAATAAAGAGTTTTCTTTGACAGAAGTCGCATCGATAGACTCAGGTTCTGATAACATGAATTGTATACAAGAAATATTAATACCTTTAAAGTATTATGAAAGATCATCTGAAAGATTAACTCAGATACTTAATTATAAATTACCTAATGTTCACACATGTTTTGAAACTATTTTTAAAGACCTTTCTTCTAACGTTATTTTAAGAAATCCCTTTATGGATTTGCTTTACCCCCTTTTGATGATAGACGAAGGAATTAAAATTAATGTGTTAGTTTTTAGATTCAACTCACCCCTAATCCCAAAAGAAATTTATCCCCTTAATAAAGTCACTATCTTTAAAGATATCAATAGAAAAAGAATCTGTAGAACAGAAAGACATTATCTTCAAAGACAGGAAAATCACTTGATGGCCAATTGATAGATAATGACGTAAAGAAGTTTAAACATGATATAGAGGTAGAGATTTGTTCTCCCACTGCTTTTTTGCATAGGCACCGACATATAGTCCAAAAACCTTGTGAAAAAGAATTTAGTAGAAAAGAGATAAAAGATGGAACTATGCTTACAATTCCTTTTAGTCAATATGAATGGATTGACAGTTTGACAAATGTACCCAACAGAATTATAATAAATGACATACTTACACCCTTTATAGTATCCTTAAATACTCATATAACAGATGTTTTATTAAAAGAAGTTTTAATAAAAGAAGTCTTGATAGATACCCCTTTACTAATCATTAATTGTGGTAATTTCTTGAACAAAGACAGATTTAATTACTTAATAGGAAGAGTTAATTATAAGTCCTTGACAGATTTTCCTATTATAATCATTGGTGAAAGAGTTTATGGAGAAGCTTTATTTCACATATTCTTGCAGAATGAGATATATAAGATATACAAAACGGATAGAATTATGGCAGACTTTGTAAAGGTTTTGAATTCTAGTCACTTTGGCATTGACATATTTCATTATGACTACTCTTATACCACTACTCAGCGAGAGCACAAAGGTGTTGAGAAAGAAGTTTGTTTTATTATATATGCTTTAAATTTTAAAAATGATTTTCTCATAAAACATTTCAAAGGAATTTTATAGAAAGACATTAACAGAGAAGTTTTTAAAATGATTTTTAAAGAAGCTTTGCAAAGAAATGTTTATTTTCAAAATATTGCTTATTTTCAAGATATTGTTTCAGGGCATAATGATATACCAACTAATCCTTTTACCAAAAGCCAATTGCAGACTAATTTGAATAAAAGACCCTTGAAGGCAGACATGAAAGGAAAGGGCAAGACACCAGCAGTGCAACCCAAAGAAATTTGAAAGGCTTCAGTGAAGATTTCAAATAAGCATGAAGGCATCTCGATAGAGACAATATCCCTTTAGGATACGTTGCTAGCAAAGGCAATGTATTCATGTGGTGGAAAAAGTGAAATTCTGCAAAAAGTGCTCTGCACTGATCTCATTTTTCAAAACAGAGAATTTACAGACCTTCCTTTTCATATTAAATTACTTCTTAATAATCTCCAAGCAACCTTCACCCTCAGATAGAAACCTCTATTCCAAAAGAGCCTTAAGACTTTGGAATTATATCTTGTTAGCACCAGTGCATTTATTGAAGCACTTGGTTGTCAACTCCTTGGCAAGGAGGATGGATATTCAAGCTCCACAAAGACAAAATCACAGTCTCTAAAGAGCTATCTTATGCGAACAAGCTTTTGAAAGCTTCACCCTAAGATTCAACGAAAAACAGGACTTGCCATTAGAACTTTACCTCCTGAAATCCAATAGAATATACTAACTCATAAAACCATAACCAGTTCTTATGACAGATGGATGTATCTTTTTAAAGTTTTAGTCTCTATAGCATTTATCAGAACAGAAGACATGACAAACGACATATGGCTATCTCATAAAGCTACATGGTATGAAAGCTTTGGAGAAACCAAAAGAGTTTATGAAGGAACTTTTGATAGATACAATCTCTATCTAGGATTACTTATCAACACTGAGACAGAGGATCCAGTGATTTGTGATCCTTTATGGTTATCTGAAATGCTAGAAACAGGGTTTATTAGCAAATTAATCCTAACTTCTCGAATCTAGATTAGTTTATTTCCCAAAGTCATCCAAGAAGCAACAACACAGATTGGAGGACTTAATTGTATGAAGATTACTATTTGGAGCACTCTTCCAACTTGGGACATTAGCTATTATATGGAAACTCAGCCAGCACACATTTTGGTCCTTATCAATGATTATGGTTGTACCCCTGACTATAACTTGTATACAGGAGATACTTATTTATCACTTGATGATCCATATGCTCTGGCTCAACAATGGTCTAATTTCATGAATAACAAGATTTATGAAGTATAGAAAGAATTAGACAAAGGCTTTCATTTATATGGCTACACTAGCAGAATAGCCGTATATGGACCAAGACCTTCAGCAAGGAGGCTTGTTGGGAAAAGAAAGATTGCTAAGGATCCCAGAATAATGACCAAGAATCGTGCCCTCGCCTATCTTCCTATTTCATACTGTGTTCTATATGGCAATTATGGAGTACTCCATGAGCATGAGCAGTATGAAGATAACTCTGATTTGCTAGATTATGATAACTACACGGATACAGATTGATAGACAAACAGACATGCCAAGCGAGACAGAATGCTTTCTTGGCTTTCTCGGACAGACAACTGTGACAGATCACTATTCACCTACAACAGATCACTATTCACCAGCACGCATGAATAGCTTCAAGACGATCCAAGACAGATATAGACAGATGTTCATAAGTCATTACTATTCACTAGCATGCGTGAAAAGAGACCTGACAGATTCCTAGACAAATTCATCAGAAGTCACTTTATGAAAGACTACTATTCAGTATTCTACAAGTTTCCACCGCCAGATCAACTTGAGTTAACTTTACTAACTCAGGTTGAGACTTACCAAGTTTCATTTCATCTATAAAAGCACAGACTCCGAAGACAGAAGACAGGTCCAAAATAGAGGTTCAATTCTCAGGTCCAAATTCTCTAAGGTTCAAGTTTAAGGTTCCAATTTCTAGAAAGAAGATAACCCTCTCTCCCTTAGAAAGACTTTTGTAATCCTCCTCTCTTGTAATCTTGTAACCCTTCCCTTCAGACAGAATCTTGTAATCTTGTAATCTTTCAGAAAAATTTTACTTTGTAATCTTGTAATTCTTTAGATAGTTTTATTTTTAAAGCTTGTATCAAAGACAATAGTTTGTTTTCAAGTTTTATAAAAGACAAAAGTTTTTATTCAAATAAGGTTTTACTAGTTTCTGTTTTCATATTCCATACTCTGTTTTAACCTATTTTGCTTTTTTCTTCTTTATCATTGTTTATGCTTCCATATTACTACTGTGCTCTCTCCTGGGTAGATTATGGTATCAGAGCCATGGATGGTAGATGTATGAGTTTTATTTCTTTGCAATTAAGTAGTTACTAGGAAGATATATTACTGTATAGCCACTACTTGCTCCTTGTTAGCATTGGTTAGCCTCAAGACTCGTTGGCAAACCATAGTTTCGCGTTGGTCAGCCTGTTTTTAGTTAGCCGATAGATAGGCGTGTGTTTGGGTGGTCCCGCAATGAAGTTTCCTGAGGAGGTGGTCCCGATAGCAAGGATAACAATGGTTAGTAATAGTTCCGCCAGTAATTATTAATTGCTTGGAAATATAATAAATACATTTATCAGTTCATCATCTGTTTGCTTGTTTACACTTAGGCTAGGCACACACTAATAAGAAACATGGACTATGATGATATGGATTATGATGAAACAGATTCTGATTCTGATAGTGATATAGATGATTATAATTATAATAATAGCACAAATAATTGGAGCACATTAATAGGAGATAAAATCAATCGACAGACCGATAAACACAATAATAGTTTGTTAGATATGATTAATAAAATATTAGAATCTTTAGAAATTGTGGAAAGATCCATAACAAGTACTAAAGTAGAAAGAAAAAATGATAGTTTTTTGGACCTACTTGAAAGAATGAAAGCTTTAAATTCAGAAAGAGAATTTGAACCTCACCATAGATCACCTTTAGCAAAATCCATGATAGATAATTGGCATAATGAAAGGAATAGTGTAATAAAAAATTGTCATAATAGTAGAAAAGATGGTAGAGAACTAAAAGCAACTGAGAGACCTATTGCCATAACATATAAAGATAATAAAAAATACTATGAGAAAGATAACAAGAATCATGACTTGAAAGACTTAAAGACAACTTTCACGGAAAAGAAAGACAATAGTCATATTAAAATAGTGCAAGACAAACTAGACATAATTGATGAAGACAAATAAAAAGGAATGTTAAAGAAAGGAATAGTAAAAGGAATGATAGAGAGAATGGAAAGACAAGGCAATAGTACTCTTAAGCTAACCAATTCAAAAGAAACTCCACGTAAGAAGTTAGATATAGAAAAAGACATAGAAAAAGAAAGAGACACGATAAGGAAAGAGAAAGAGAATGATAGTTTAGTCAACAAAGGATGAAAAAAAGGATAGTTCCAAGGAAAATGATAGTTTAAAGGAAAAAAATTGATGAAAGACTAAAATCAATTGAAAGAACTACGATATATACCCAAAATGATAGTTTGGTAGAATTAACTAAAAAGATAGAAATTTTAAATTCACCTTTAGATATAGACAGAAATAGAGGCATAACAGTTTTAAATAATAATGAGTTTTCAGATAATGAGAAAACTGATAGACATATTAAAAATACTAATTGTCATAAATGTAAACAATATGGACATACTAAGAAACAATGTGAAACAAATTAGTAAATTAGAGTTTGAGAAAGATGTAATAAATGAATTAATGGAAATGTTTGACGTTAAGCAAAAAGAGATAGACCAAGTGAAGAAAAAGGAAGAATTAAAATCAACCAACCCACTCAAAGTCAATAAAAGAAAAAGGAAACAAAAAGACATAATAATGAATTGATAGATAACCTACCCAATCACCTAAAAGATAAAAAAGTCTATTTACTAAAATTGAAAGAATCTATAGACATACCTATTGCTTGTATTAAGTGTAGGAAATATGGACACCATGTTACAAAATATGGAAAAAGAGAAAAAGCTAAGACAGAAAAGACAAAAATAAAACAAGATGGTGTAGATATAAAATCAGTAACTTTACAAGACTTAATGACAGAAGCAAAAATAGTAAAACAAGAAATTAAAGAGGATAATTCCACGGAGATAAATAAACAAAATATTGCAGAACTAGCAAACTTGAAATACTTTCCTAGACTATTGATAGATTCTCTCGTAATAGGCATAATAATGATAGAACTCCCAGATCGTCCTACAGATAAAGAGGTTACATATATTAATGTTTCAAATAATAATAAAATTGATAGCAATAGACAAAATTCTTTGAGTTTAATTGACAAAGTTATTTTTGAAAATATGGAAACAAAAATTATTTTAATAATTAATAAAGAGTTTTCTTTGACATAAGTCACATTGACAGACTCAGGTGTTGATAACATAAATTGTATACAAGAAAGATTAATACCTTTAAAGCATCATGAAAGATCATTTGAAAGATTAACTCAGATACTTAATTATAAATTACCTAATGATCACATATGTTTTGAAACTATTTTAAAAGACCTCTCTTCAAAAGTTATTTTAAGAAATCCCTTTATGACTTTACTTTACCCCTTTTTGATGACAGACGAAGAAATTAAAATTAATGTGTTAGTTTTTAGATTCAACTCACCCCTAATCCCGAAAGAAATTCATCCCCTTAATAAATTCACTATCTTTAAAGATATTAATAGAAACAGAATTTGTAGAACAGAAAGACATTATCTTCAAAGACAGAAAAATCACTTGATGGCCAATTGACATATAATGACGTAAAGAAGTTTAAACAAGATATAGAGACAGATATTTTTTTCTTATACTCCTTGTTCTTATTCTCCCATTGCTTTTTTTCATAGGCACCAAACACCTTGTAAAAAAGAATTTAGTGGAAAAGAGATAAAAGATGAAACTATGCTTACAATTTCTTTTAGTCAATATGAATGGACTGACAGTTTGACAGATGTACTAAACAAAATTATAATAAATAACATAATTACACCCTTTATAGTATCCTCAAATACTCATACAACAGATGTTTTAATAAAAGAAGTCTTTCTGTTCTACAGATTCTTTCTCTATTAATATCTTTAAAGATAGTGACTTCATTAAGGGGATGAATTTCTTTCGAGATTAGGGGTGAGGTGAATCTAAAAACTAGCACATTAATTTAATTCCTTCATTTGTCATCAAAATGGGGTAAAGTAAAGCCATAAAGGGATTTCTTAGGGTCTGTTTGGATATGACTTATTTTGCTGAAACTAAAAACTTATTGCTGAAATCACTGTAGCAAAATAATATTTAAATGTGTAAATAGTGCTGTAGGACCCATTTTTAATGAAAAAATTGATAAAAAATGAAATTTATGGGTTCATGAATAGTGCACGGATGCACTGTTCACGAAAAACTGGTCAAAAGTTGCGGCTACTGTTCATGTACCGTACATGAACAGTAGCCGCTTGTGGGGAGAAAATGGTTGAAAAAAAAAAAAAAAAAGAAAAGAAAGAAGGGGAAAACGCAGACGCCAATCCAAACATTACCTTAAAATAACTTTTAAAGAGGGGTCTTTTAAAATAGTTCCAAAACATATGTGATCATTAGGTAATTTATAATTAAGTATCTGAGTTAGTCTTTCAGATGATCTTTCATAATACTTTAAAGGTATTAATCTTTCTTGTATACAATTTATGTTATCAGCACCTGAGTCTGTCAAAGAAAACTCTTTATTAATTATTAAAATAATTTATGTATCCCTTTTTTGAAAAATAACTTTATCAATTAAACTCAAAGAATTCTGTCTATTGCTATCGATTTTATTATTATTTGAAACATTAATATTTGTATCCTCTTTATTTGTAGGAGGATCAGGGGATTTGTCATTATTATGCTTGTTACGAGAGAATTTATCAATGGTTTAGGAAAATCTCTCAAGTTTACTATTTCTGCAATATTTTGTTCATCTATGTTTGTCGAATTATCTTCTTTAATTTCTTGTTTTACCATTTTTGCTCCTGTCATTAAGTCTTATAGAGTTACTAGTTTTATATCTACTTCATCTTTTTCATTTTTGTCTTTTCTTTCTTATCTTTTTCTTTCTTACCTTTTTCTCTTTTTTTTCACATTTTGTAACATGGTCCATATTTCCTACACTTAATACAAGCAATAGGTATGTCTATAGATTCTTTCAATTTTAGTAAATGGTCTTTTTTATCTTTTATATGATTAAGTAGGTTGTCTATTAATTTCACTATTATGTCTCTTTGTTTCCTTTTTCTTTTATTAACTTTGAGTGGGTTGGTTGATCTTAATTCCGTCTTTTCCTTAACTTGATCTATCTCTTTTTGATTAACATTAAATACTTTCATTAATTCATTTATTATATCTTTCTCAAATTCTAATTTACCGATTTGTTTAATAATTTTATTATATTTATCACATTGTTTCTTAGTATGTCCATATTGTTTACATTTTGGGTATATATCATAGATCTTTCAATTGATTTTAGTCTTTAATCAATTTTTTCCCTTAAACTATCATTTTTCTTGGAACTATCATTTTCTTTCTCTTTCCTCATCATGTTTCTTTCTTTTTCTATGTCTTTTTTTATATCTAACTTCTTAGGTATAGTTTCTTTTGAGTTGGCTAGCTTAAGAGTACTATTGTCTTGTCTTTCCATTCTTTCTATCGTTTCTTTTACTATTCCTTTTTGTATCATTCATTTTTCTTTGTTTTCATCAATTATGTCTAGTTTGTCTTGCACTATTTTAATATGATTATTGTCTTTCTTTTCCTTGAAAGTTGTCTTTTAAGTCTTTGAAGTCATGATTCTTGTTATCTTTTTCAAAGTCTTTCTTATTATCTTTATTTGTTATGGTTATAGGTCTCTCAGTTGCTTTTAGTTTTCTATCATCTTTTCTACTATTATGCTAATTATCTGTCATGGTTTTTGTTAAAGGTGATTTATGATGAGCTTCATTTTTTCTTTCTGAATTTAAAGCTTTCATTTTTTCAAGTAGGTTAAAAAAACTATCATTTTTTCTTTCTACTTTAGTAGATAGAGTGAATCTTTCAGCAGTGCAAGACAAAAAAGAAAGAAGAGACCCTAAAAAAGCTAAGGATGGAAAAAGGACAGTTCCAAGATAGTTTATTTAAATTTCTTTATGTACCACTTTGGTACATAAAAAACTTGATCTTAAACATTAAACACTAAAAATAAATTAGGATTGGCTGAGGAATCTTTGACCTCAACAGATTTCTTTGCATAAAATAATTTTTCTGATCATTTTATTCAAATAAACTAGCTCAGCCGTTACAACCCAAACACTCAACTAACAGATTCCCTTATCCTATTAAAATGCAAATACAAATGCAATTAATCCAAACATTATGCAACAACTTATTCTGAATTCTGATACTAAGATTATGAAAAACATCCAAATATTTTGCAGCAAACACAACGTTAACATCCGCATGCAACAGAAGCTCTACTTCTTTTGCACGTAACAACAACACATGCAGTTATTAGTGTATATATACGGTCTTTTTGTTCGAAGTAGCTTTAATTAAACAATTTCTTTTTGGGTGATGGTGGTGAACAGATGTGTTTGACAAATTCAGAAGTAGTGACGGGAGATTCATGGACAGCTTAAGCAGGGATGTAGAGGGACTTTTGAGTTTGTATGAAGCCACACACCTCGGAATGCATGGAGAAAATATTTTGGAAGAAGCCAAGGATTTTAGTATGAAAAACCTGGATTCTTTAATGAAAATATTGGACAATTATTCAGCAAAGAAAGTGAAACAGTCACTTGAAATGCCCCTATATTGGAGGATTCCAAGAGTTGAAGCTCTAAACTTCATTGATGTCTATCAAAAAGATAGTACAAAGAACATAAATTTACTTGAGCTGGCTAAGTTAGATTACAATTTAGTGCAGTCAGTATATCAGCAAGAACTCTCGGAGTTAGAAAGGTAACCATTGCTTTGATCCGTTTATTTTACGAGAAGTACTATGTCTATAACATTTTCATAATAAATTATAGATGGTAAGTAAATAGTTTGGTCATAATTTGAATTCATAACTTAAATTATTTTTTTGTTCACTCATAACAACTAATAGCAACTTATCATATAAAATTTATTGTGAAAATATTGTGAATATAAAATTTCTCTATACTTTAATGGAATACTTGTAATGGGATTAACTTGTTTGAAATTTGATTCAGTAGGTGGTGGAGAGATTTGGGCTTCAAAGATAATTTAAAATTTTCAAGGGACCGGTTGGTGGAGAATTATTTGTGGGCTATGGGGACAATTTCTGAGCCCAACTTGTCCAAGTGCAGGATAGGCCTCACCAAATATGTATGCATAATAACAGCTGTTGATGACATGTATGATGTATATGGATTGCTAGATGAGCTTGAATGCTTCACTGCTTCTGTGAATCGGTACAGAATAAACATGAATATCAAGGATACTATTTTCCTTTTATCTTGTCTAAACCACTTGGATGATAAATTTTATTCCTTTTTATCTTGTCCATTTCTAATATTTTGAGCAGATGGGAAATGGAGAACCTTCCCGAGTACCTGAAGATTTGCTATGTTGCCATTCTTAACTTTGTTAATGAAATGGTATGTGATGTCAGCAAACATCAAGACTTGAATATTTTGCCCTACATTGAGGAAGAGGTAAGCTTATTCCATAATACCATGAAACTTTAATTGAAAAAAATTGAAATTATTGATTATTAAGTACAAAGTTTGGCAACCTAATTGGATGAAGCCACTAAAAAAATTAATATGATTACATATTTTGAAAATCTAACCATTAGATTGCATATTTTCTATATTCTTAACATACTCGTAAAATTTCATGTTATTCGAATGTTATATACCATTTGGTCAATAAAACTATTTTAATGCATAATTTAAGACTACAACAACTTGAAATTTAAATATTTGATTGATAACATGGCTATTGATTTTTTATTTTTTTAAAATTTTGCAAGTATGGAGGATATAAGAAGAAAATGTAAAGATTTGTCAAAATTCACATCCATTAAAAATATATGAAGTAGAGTTGTAAGTTGTAACCATTAGCTAGAACTAAATTTGTATCCAATATTTTTTGTTTGTTAGTAACAACTAAATCTATATCCAAACTTTGTCCATTATTTGACTATATTATACATGTACATATGATAAATGCAATTTGACCTCATTGTGTAACACTACCAGCACAAAAATTTTACAAGTGCAATTAATTAACAAAACCGCATTTCTCAATTTCATGATTGGCGTGCATTATGTTTTCATGGCAGTGGGCAAATCTTTGTAGATCACATCTAATAGAGGCACGGTGGTTTCGCAGTGGATACATTCCAACAGTAAACGAGTATCTAGAAAATTCATGTATATCAGTAGGTGCTTATGCAGCGGCTATCCATGCATATATATATTCTGCAAGGGTTCACGTTGACAGAAAGTTCGCTTCATTGTTTAAAGAATGGTTCAGAACTATTATACTGGTCATCCCTTATAGCTCGTCTTAGTGACGATTTGGCAACTTGGGAGGTATGCCTGGTGCAATATGTTTATAATATTAGCATTTACATCAGTGCTTGTTTAAAAAAAAAAAAAAAAAACTACATTTACAATATTGATAGTGATTGTTGAATGTGAAGAAAGAAAAATAATATTAAAAAAAAATTCAGAAAATAAAAAAGATAATCTGATGTGAGATATTTTGAAAAATGAATATGTAAAATAGGAAAAAAAAAAGATTCTCTTGGTAAAATATATAGAAATTTTTGCATGAATTTATACGAATGTTTTAGAAGTAGTAAACTCAGATCAATTCCTAAAGTATACTAAATTTTGTGTTTCTTTTATTCGAAGGTCGGGAGCTAGAGAGGTGATGTGGCAAAATCGATCCAGTGCTACATGGTACATGAAGGCATATCTGAAGTAGAAGCAAGACATCGCATAAAGGAATTAATCAATCATTCATGGAAAAAACTGAACGAAGAGAGTGCCAAAAATTCCCTACCAAATAAAGATGACACTAAACATGGCACGAACTTCTCAATGCATCTACCAGTATGGAGATGGTATTAATACATCTACTGGGGCGTCTAAAGAGCTCTTAACCTCGTTAATTGTCAAATCTATCCCTATTTGAATAAATTTAGGGTTCATTTGGTATACTAAATAGGGATTATAATAGGAATAATAATCTTTATTATTGAGAATAAAATTTATTGTAATGGAATAACTAAATTTATTTATAAATTTGGTTGTGAGATGTAATATTGTAATAAAACTTAAAATTTATTTTAAGAAATATCTTATTTATATAATTATATTTCCTATAAAGTAATATATATATATATATATATATATTTTTAATTGAGAGATATAAGTTATGTTTTTTATATTTATATTTTTATAATTGTTATGTGCATATAAAAAGTTTGTTTATTTGAAAATATATTTATTTTAGAAATTATTATACCAGTTAAGGAAAAGTTATTACAACCCTTTTAGAGAGAAATTATTATTTCTCAGTTTAGGCTTGGTTTGAGAGTTCATTAAATTTGAATCTCTTATTGATTGAAATGGAATATTACAAACTGTGTTTGCTCTGTTTTTTATATCGTACTTCATTTAAATGAGACTAAAAAACACGTTGTCATTTCCAGTCTTTAGCTTTTTTGTATTGCCGAACTGTTTCGTTTTACTCTTCTTCTTAACACTCGTCCTCAAGGGAGCCGTTGCTGCTCTTGCATCTGAACAATTAGTACCATTGTTTTGTACTGAATTGTCTTGACAATAAGAGTTGTAAATGTTCAAGAGATCCATTGTATCAATCAACCTTGAGAATGTACGAACCCCCAAAGTGATGTCGCGGAAGCCTAAAGAAAGCACATGCGATGCTCTCTTGATGGAGCAGAAACTAAACTGTTAGTTCCTGGTAGTAAACCTCGAATCCATGAGGGGTTCCTTGAATCCACAAGGTGATAGGTTTGGAATCCACCAGAGAAAACAATAGACACGCGTTTGAATTTTTATTGATAATAAATTATGAAAAACGTTTACAGACTTAGGGGCCTATTTAAGAGCTCCTTAAAACTTGACCAACAAGAAAATATAATCTAAAATAACTCCTAATTGATACCTAACCATAATAGGAATCAAATTTGACCTAAAAAGCATTAAATGCACCTAAAAACAAGGAAATAAATCACCTAAACCTAAAATAACGTTTTTTACATAAAATACCAAAAATAATAAATTACAATAATTAAATAGTAAATTGTGTCCTACATCAGACCTCTCCACTTGAAACAAACTCGTCCTCGAGTTCATTTTTGAAATTTGAAATCTTCCGCTCCAAATAAACAAATACTTCGAATGCTTTAATAACTTGATTAGGCTCTGAAACTTGAATCCTTCATAAAGTGTAGGATAAAATTTCTTTTCATCTACTTTCAATTTATTTGCAACATCAATAAAAAATGGGTTGATAATAAAATTAAAATTTTCTACTCCAAGAAAATCAACATATTGTGTAGTCGTCTTCAATAAATCAACCGGAACTTGGGGCTTGTGGGAGATGGACTTGTCCTCACCTTGGACCTCAAGTGGATCTTCCACAATATTCTCAATAATTACTATCTCTTGATTTCTGTGATCTTCCACAATCAACCCAACCTTCGTTTCTTTGACCTCTTCTTCAAATTTTTGACAAGTGGTATTTTCAATCTTCAATTCAATAACTTGTAGCAAATCTTGATCTTTTTAACCACTTCAAAATTTTCTTTAGAAATAGGCTGCTTCTTCTTAACCCTCAAACCCTTTCCTTTACTTGACACATGGACTTGGTTGTCATAATTTTGGTTTTTAATATATTGCTTTTCATATGAATATACAGATTTATAATCAACACTAGTATAATCTAGTATATCATAATAGTCATTAGGAAACCATAAATCAATTAATACTCTTTTCATTCTTTGCCAAGAGCGCTTTCTATCAATTTGAATGTCTTCCCACCATTCTTCTACTTCATTGTCTAATTTACTAGATGCAAGCCGCACCTTTTCTTCATCACAAATCATCCAAAAATTAAAATACTCTTCCAAATCAAGAAGCCAGTCAATAAAATCCATCTTACACATATCTCCGTCAAAGAATGGAATTTTCTTGTAGTTAGAAGTGCGTCTTTGAATATATCGAACATTGTTGTTGCAAGATGATTTCCTAGCAAGAAGAGTAGCAATCTTTTGCTGGATTTCGCCTATAATTTTCTGACTCTTTTCACAAAATTGGTGATTTTCATCACGAAAATTAAGGAACTCAGCCCTAGTGAGGACTGGGTTGTTGATGTCGTCACGACCGTCATTGTTGTGGTGGTCACCATCTCTCCAGTTAGCCATCAGACCAGGGTAAGTCAAGGCTCTGATATCAACTGATGTCGTGGAACTGTTAGTTCCTGGTAGTAAACCTCGAATCTCCGAGGGGTTCCTTGAATCCACAAAGTGATAGGTCTGGAATCCACCAAAGAAAACAATAAACATAAGTCTGAATTTTTATTGATAATAAACTATGAAAAACGTTTACAGACTTAGGGGCTTATTTAAGGGCTCTTTAAAACTTGACTGACAAGAAAATATAATCTAAAATAACTCCTAATTGATACCTAACCATAATAGGAATCAAATTTGACCTAAAAAGCATTAAATGCACCTAAAAACAAGGAAATAAATCACCTAGACCTAAAATAACGTTTTTTTACATAAAAATACCAAAAATAATAAATTACAATAATTAAATAGTAAATTGTGTCCTATATCACAAAGCTTTTGTGAACACGTCTGCAATCTGATGAGTTCATGATTTATGAAAGGTCTTGATCAGTCCTTGCTATATCTTTTCACAAATGAGTTCACAATCGATTTCAATGCGCTTAGATCTTTCATGAAATACAGGGTTTGCTCCAAAGTGAAGAGCAACTTCATTGTCACAATAGAGTAAGGTTGGTTTTGAGTGAGTAAAGCACAAACCTTTCATCAATTGAATTAGCCAAATCAGTTCACATGCTGAACTTTTGAAAATTGTACTTTGCTTCTTAGACCTCTACGTGATTAAAGATTCACCTAAATACAAACAATATCCAGTTAAAGACCTTCTGGTATTTGGACAACTTACCCAATCTGCATCAAAAAAAGCCTTTAATGTATAGAAAAATTCTTAAAGAGTTGCCTTCATGTGTGGTTCACGTGGTTCACTGAGAAATTGACTTAGGTGATGCACAACATATGTTATAGGCCTAGTCAATGTGAGATACATTAAGCTACCAATCAATCTCCTATATTGAATAACATCTGTAAGTAGTGCCCCTTTAGCTTTGGAAAATTTGAGATTTTGTTCCATGGGAGTTTTAGTTAGTTTGTATCCTAGCAGACCAGTGTCTCGGAGAATTTCAAGTGAGTGTTTTCTCTGATTCAAAAGTACCCCATATACCAGTGTTTCTAGCCACCTTAATTCCAAGAAAAATAATGAAAAGACCCCAAGTCCTTCAGCTTGAATTTGGCATCTAACATACCCTTCAACTAATTGATATAATTCTGATCATTCCCAGTGAGCAGCAAGTCATTAACATAAACAAGCAAAGCCATAAAAGAAGAACCTGTGTTCAAGGTGAATAGAGAGTAATCTACCTGTGATTATGTAAATTCCAACACAAGAATGGCATTTGAAAGCTTGTCAAACCATTGTCTTGAAGCTTGTTTTAGACCATAAAAGGGATTTATTCAATTTGCAGACTAAAGGCCTTAAACTTGAGGAAGAAGAACCAGTACCACTCTCCCCCTTCTTGTGAAAGACAGGTGGCAATTGCATGTGCACATCTTCCTCCAAATAACCATGGAGGAAGGCATTGTTCACATCAAGTTGTAAGATGTGCCACTCTTGCACAACATCCAAGCCAAGAACAAGCCTGACAATGGTGAACTTAATGATAGGAGAGAATGTTTCAGTGAAATCCGAACCATTTACTTGTGTGAACTCGTTGGCCACAGGCCTAGCCTTGTATATCTTTATGGATCCATTTGTATTGTTTTTGATCTTATAAACCCATTTGCAGCCAACTGCATTTTTACCAAGAGGAAGATGAGTGACAGTCCAAGTGTGATTATTTTCAGGAGCTGAAATCTCAGTATCCATAGCAATTTTCCATTTTGGTGATTGGACAACCTCATGAAAAAAGGTAGGTTTAGAAGCCGCATGGGTGATATTAGAAACAAACAACTTGAAGGGATTGAAAAGGGAGAATAGGAGAGACAATAAGATAAGGGGAACTCGCAGAATGACATTTATAGTCTTGAAGATAAGAAGGTGGGTGATGAGATCTAGAAGATTTTCTTGTAGTAGGTGGAGGTGTAGGTGTAGGTATTGTAGTAGGGATCGAATTATCAGATTCAATGGAATCATCAATATCCATGAAAGAATCATCAAATTCCATAGGAACATCTTGATAGGCAAGATCAATGTCCATAGATAGAGGCTCAAGGTTAGTGTTTATGGAGATAGGTGGAACAAAAATAGGTAAAATGGGAGGTTTTTGTTCAGAATGAAAGACACCAGACTGAGAAAAAATGAAGGGATCAGGGAGAGCAGTTGCATTTGGACTTGAAGAGAGAAAAGGAAAAGATGACTCATGAAAAACATCCCTAGAGATGAAAAATTGACTGGTGGAAAGATCCATGACCTTGTATCCTTTGATGCCAATAGGATAGCCTAAGAAAACACATTTTTTGGCTCTAGGATCAAACTTGTTTCTGTTGAGCAAGAGTGGAAGCAAAACACAAACACCCAAATACTCTAAGATGATCATAGGATGTAGTATGATTAAACATCATTCAAAAGAGGTTTTATTGTGAAAAGGAAAGGAAGTCTATTAAGTAAATAGACAGAAGTAAGAACAAAATCTCCCCAAAATTTCAAAGGCAAAGAGGACTGAAATCTAAGTGATCTAGCAATGTTTAAATGTCTTGAAGTTTCCTTTCAACAATAGAATTTTGTTAGGGTGTCTGGGTACAACTTAGTTAATAAGTGATGTTCTTATTTTGAAAAAAAAAAAAAATCATCATGAACTCAGCTGCATTGTCAGTTCTTATAAATTTAACTTTAGTGTTGAATTGTGTCTCAACCATTGCACAAAAATTAATTAACACAGCTGGAGCTTTGGACTGAAAATAATTATAAACATCATTAGTAGCAGTAAATTAGGGTCCCCAAAAAAAAAATCATGAATCAAAGCAAAACAAGAAGTAACAGAATGAAAACTAGTAGGAAAGTGTAATTTTTTTTAAATTTTTTTTTGAAACTAGCCGTAAACTCACCCAATGCGTGAGAATATTATTACTAATCATTTTGTAGTTAAAATTATTTCATAGTAACAATTTTATAAAAATAATTCTTTAAGAATCATTTTGTGAATCGTCTAAAGAAAATTCTTACCACACAAGTTAATAAATTACCACTACTAAAAAATAATAATCAAAGATATATAACACAACTTATCAAATTATTCAAAAAAAAAAAAATTTTCCAAAAAATCATTTAATTCAACTATCAAATATATGGAAAACCATAGAAACTTTTTAATTAAATATAGTGTAGAGTAAAAATGGATTTTACAAAAGCAATGAATTCAAATTGACATAATAAAAATAAAAATAATAAAAAAAAAGTAGAAAATTGAAAAGAAGACAAATCTTGGTGCAAATTTTTGTTCCGTTGAGTATTATTCTTGATGGTGAGTTGAATCAAGCTTGTTTTGTCCATGTGGTCATCCATGACTAGGCCACGTCCAAGTCAATTCACGAGAAAGGAAATCAAGTGGAAAGTATCACAAAGAATGAATAGGCTATGTCCAGAGGCTCAGTGGTCGTCCAGGTAATTTGGTCATCCATATCACAAGAAGATATGTACAATTGCTCAACACTTAGCAAATTTTAGAGAATTTCCTACAAATGCATAGTAATCAAACCACATTCTATTATTCCGATACGTGGGGGTGAGTTCCCCGAAATCCGCTCTAACTCCCCCCACTCAGCCCATACATCTCCCACAATGGTAATGGAGCCTAACAAATAGACCCACTAAAGAACTCACTATAAAAAGGGACCTAATCCCATCAGCCCAAGGTACGCTTTCACTATTCATACACTTAGAATACTCAAGTTCAAAAGAGAGAACTAACTTAATTGTCGGAGGGTCCTTGACCGGTTCACCTTGATCACCTTCGATAGTTCACTTCTTTCTTTTCAGGTCTTTTAATCGCCGTTGAAGCCCAGAGTGTTCAGCCTACTAATTTTTCAAACATTATCAATTCTCATACTTGTGGACTCCATGTTATGGTCTATTCATATATATATATATGAATGTAACTATTTTGAATGATTATTGTGATTTATTGATAATAATTAATAATAAAAAATTAAAACATAAAATATTTTTTATTCTTCTAATATAATAGAGAAGGAGGCAATTAATTGTCATTTAAAGTAATTAAAACAATAGAGAACTTACTTATATAGTTATATGTTTATATTATTACCTAGGAATGGATCCCACTATGAATATGAGAAAAGGAAGTACCATTTTTTATCGGGAGTACCTACGAATTACTCTATTGATACTACTTAACTGTAGCTATGTTGCTAAAAATTTTAGTTTTACCGCTATTGATGTTGCATGTTTTTTGGTGTGGTGGGTGCTAAAATAGTTTTGTAATTTTAGCACCGCCATTGTGAGTGTAGTTTTTTTTTTTTTTTTTTTTTTTGGGGGGGTGGGGGGGGGGGGGGGGGGGGAGGATAGTGATTCCTTCAATCATCATACATGAAATGCTTTTTTGCAAGAGATAACATTAATAATATACTAAATTTGCAACTATGCAAAATATCATTCGAATATTATACATGGTGGTACATCACGAAGAATGCCATTACAACATTACCATAGACATGCTCTAGGATACTATTAAAAAAAGAATCAAAATTTCTGTCTTTGAAGCTAATGATTTAAAAGGAAAGAAAAAGGAAACAATATATCGTTTCCTCTTTTAGAGAATCTCCATGTATAAAAAGCACACAAAACTTTCCATTGTGTTCAAAAAGCAAATAATTCATCTTTCGCATAATGTTTTGGTGTTCTATTTTGAAAATTGAGAGAGCGTTTTAGCCTTTGTAAATTTAGAATTCAGTATGATTGAATTTTGTTATTGCTCATGTTGCATGAAACTTGTATAACCAGTTAGCCAATCATATATTGAAAGTCTGTCTCAGAATGGAGCACTTACGATTTGACCATTCAATATTGAGAACATTGGTAGTAATTAAGGGCTTTAATTCTATAACACGTATCAAAAAAATGTCTTTCTATTTCGACGAATATATATTATTAAACCTTCTCCTCAAAAAAAGAAGAAGAATATAATTAAACCTCTAATTAGTTTCCTCATTCTCAATGTTGCTCTGTCTTATGTTCTGCTTGACATATATTTTTCTTTTGCCTAGAAGTTGACCTATAATAATGAAAAGCTACCTGGGTTTCTATGGTAATACCCTAGGGTTTTAGGGACAAAATCCATCTCCTCTTGAGCTACCATTATACTCTGTAGTCTGTACATTCAGTCTCCGTGACCCATAAACTATACCGATACCTGAAGCATCAAGATCCCTGCCAATGACCCAATTGGTCTCTGATGGCACCTTAGTAAGTACCTCGGGGTTGGGGGAAGGGGAAGAGTTCGGGTAGTAGAGTAGACATTTCTAACCGTTTAAAAAATGAAAGAAAGAAAGAAAAAAAAAAGTCTAAGGTCCACAGCATTCTATCATATGAGGCAAACATTTGTTTTCCTTCCAGGCCCATTATTTTTTGTTTCTTTGAAATTGAACCTATAGGGTGGCAGAATGAAAGTGGTTTTTCTTTCTTTTCTTGATATAAAAAAATAGGAATGAAACAGAAGGTTATCACGATGAAAATTGAAAACAAACCCAAGATCAAAATTCATCCTTCAATCATTTTGACAACAAACCAACTCATTAACAGTTAATACCTAAATTTCAAAAACAAAGATATCTACTCCCCCCCCCCCCCCCCCTCCCCCCCCCCCAAAAAAAAAGAAAAAAACACTACTCATCATTATAGGGAATCTAAGAATTTTAACATCATTGGAGGCTGAAATATGCTCACAAGTCACAATTGCAATTGATGCCAGTCATTACATGGTTGTGACTTGCTTAGTGGGTAACAGGATACCTAGAGTACTCGAGAGTGAGTAAAAGAAAAATTCTAGGACCACAACACTCATTTTCACAATTATTCAATATGACTGACTATGAGTGATGAAAAAAAAAAAAAGGTTGTTAGTTCATGTGAAAGTGACAGACAACCAGTCACGGTTTGCCATGTAGGATAGTTGTGATATTGGATGTAGAATTGGTTGTAATCCTAAAATAGCAAGTAAAATCATCTAAAATCTTTTGGAGCACAATTAATAAACATTAAGTTCCAAAAGAATATTGTCAAATCACTGCATACAGTTTCTCCAGTTGAACAACAATGTAACAAAACTGATCCACCATCCAAATGTGTGATCATATCTATAAAACGTAAATAAAGTACCAAAATAGCTTGTCATCATGGTCAATATTTCTTTAAAAGGAGTGCTTTTCACTCTTTGAATGGGTGGTGTCCATATCTTTTGAAACACTCTGTCCTGGAGGTTATGGCTATCATATGATAGCAATCTTGTCAACCACATCCTCTGTACAGCCAATTTAAACTATATAATGTGCAGCAAACATTTGGCAAGCAACAGAATTCTCTCAAGCAAAGTTGCAAAAGTTTATTATTGAACTTTTTTTTTTTTAATAGGTAGTTTATCATTAAACTAAAAAGTCCTAAAGGGAAACACCTAGTTTTACATTGAACCAAAATTAACAGAATTAAACCACCAAATACCATAACCATGGCAGAACACGATAATAGATCTTGCTCGCATAAATCTGAAATCCTATGAACAAACTTCCCCTTTCATTCAGAGGTCCAAAGCAAGAGTCTACCAGAAACCATCATCCTTAAGATATCAATGGAAGAAATATCATTGACTTCTATAACCCACAGCTAAATACCTCAAAAGCACAGATCAAGTGACCTAATCTTACCATGTACATTTTTGCTTAATACCTCAAAAGCAGAAAAATCAGTCAGATCAAGTGACCTAATCTGTATTGGGTAGATAATCATAAGCTCACCCTGCATAGCTCTGTAAGATTGCATATTTCTTAGTATCTTCCAACTAAACTCAATACAATTAAGTCCAACCATAGTACCTAATTGGTATACCAAAAAGATCATAACATTATGAAACATTTGTTGTATTAATATATATAAAGAATAAACTTTTTGATAGAAAATGAAGAAATTCTTCAAATCATATTGTCCAAAAATCATATTAACATGGTGACTTTCTTGATAAATTCCTTGGATCAGGTCCCAGATCATCAGCTATGGTGCTTGACTCTCCATGCTTGGCAGAGATTGAAAAGCAGATCACTCCCTATTTAATCCATTTCTTATGTAAAGAGAACACAGTAGATGGCATGGAGACAATGGTATGTAAGAAGGAAGGGGCATACAGAAGCAGTCATGATGCTTGGGCCGGCACAGTAACGCAAGAGATTACATGCAGTTAACAAGAGTTTTACTCCTGTTATTACATCTCTAGTTTTGGTGAGCCTAAGCTAAAGTTCGTATGATAGTCAGCATATACTGTCTTCCATTTCAACTTATACTCACATTTAATCAAAATGCACTGCTTTATTATTTAATATAAAACTTACACACTTAGAAAACAATGTTGATATTACAATGATTTATGAAAGAATTTGAGGTTCAAGTTATTCCTGTCATTTCTCCAGCTAAATTAGCAAATGAATATACAAGCTTTGGCCAAGTCCAAATTATTTCCTATTTAGTAAAGCATTATTATCTATACACATTGCATACTTTAGACAGTTAGCATGTCTCTTTCACAAACCAAGACTACATGTCTAAATTGCCTCTTCAAATCCCACTTTATTTGGCTATAGTGTAAGACAAAAGACACTACATCAATTCAAGAAGTTCCTTGGTGCATACTCTTTGCAGACGATATAATTTTAGTAGATGAAACTAGAAGTGAAGTTAATGCCAAGTTAGCACAAACGCTCTAGAAAACATATAGGGGACATCTAAGTAGAAAGAAGAGTAGTACTAAGTCATCATGCTGAATGACCCCTTGTTGGCAGAACTCAGCAATTAGCAGTAAGGCCAATGAAGGCCTTCAATACATCAATATTTGAATTTTACAATACCATAACAACATAGAAAATTCAATGTAAATCGTAGACACATTTGTGTATTATCCTGAGTTCCAGTTCCAATGAAAAATAAATTACCAAAACTAAACAAATATAGACTAACAAAATCTCTAGGAAACATGCATCCCAAATTCAAAGGAAAAAAAGTTGGCAATAAAGCATGTCAAAATCCTTTAATATAACAATCCTAATAGAACACAAAACACAAGCTAAAGAAGCACAAAATACACAAAATAACATAAGACAACATTTTTCCTCCAATGCTGTTCATATTCCAACCAAAACTACCAGTTACCTCACTGTAACAATGTCATCAATCTTCAAGATCATCCTCACGCACTCTGTCGCAAGTGTGATAGCACTGGTACTCACGAGCAGCGGCTGCACCACATTCTCCTCCAAGATATTAGTAATCTGCCCTTTCCTCACATTAATCCCAGCATTGATCTCCCCTTGGGCGTGTCGGTTCCTCAGCTCAGTCACAATTGCAATCGGATTCAACCCTGCATTCTCAGCCAGGGTATAGGGAATAACCTCAAGTGCCTCAGCAAACGACTTCACACAATAACCCTCCATACCGTGCAGCACCTTCGCCCAAGCACCCAACTGCCTTGAAAGCTCAATCTCAGGCGCCCCACCTCCTGCAATCAAAAACCTCTTGCTAACCAAACACCTAACCACACACAGAGCATCGTGCAAACTCCTCTCGGCCTCATCAAGCACCAGCTGGTTCGAGCCGCGAACCAAAACAGTTGTAGTCCGACCCATATCCTTAATCCCAGTAATCTTCACAATCTTTCCATCTCCAACAGGAAGCTCCTCTACAAGATCAGCATAGCCCAACTTCTCAGCCCGAAAATGCTCGATATTCGCAATGGGTAAACAATTCAAAGTCTTGGTAATGAACTCAATCTCATCACGCTCCACATCCTTCACCACAAGAATCTTCGCTTTCGCTAGGTAATGTAGTGACAAATCAGTCACCGCGTCACGCAAAATGCTCTTCTGAATCAACAAGACATTGCATCCAGTGGCTTTAATCTTCTTAATCATTCCCAAAATGTACTGCCTCTCTTCTTTCAATATCCTATCCATTTGCGCATAATCCGAAACCACAATACTCTGTTCAATATCGGTTTTCGGCGGCGAAATCTGGAACTGAATGACGGCGATTTTCGCGTTCTCCATACGAGTGAGTCCACCGGAAGCGTGGCTCACTTTCTTGTCGAAAACAAGGCCTTTCACAAGCTCGGTATCGTCCACGGTACCGCCGAGTTTCTTCACGATCTTGATATCTCGGAGATCGACGATATCGGGTTTCGCCGGATCGACTACGGAGAGAACGGAATCAACGGCGAGTGGAGCGAGGAGACTGGAGTACTGACTAACGACCTTGCTGTTGAGAGAAGTGGAAGCGGACTTGACGAGAGACTCGCGATCGGAAAGCTCGACGGGGACGGCCATGGCGGTGAGGACATCGACGGCTTTGAGAGCGGCCTTATGTAGAGAATCGGAAATAACCGTAGGGTGAATACCGTGGGAGAGCAGAGAGAGGCACTGACGGAGGAGAGCGCCGGCGATAACGACGACGGTGGTGGTGCCGTCACCGGCGGCGGAGTCTTGAGACTTGGAGAGCTCGACGAGCATCTTGGCGGCGGGCTGGAGGACCTCCATCTTGTTGAGGATGGTGGCGCCGTCGTTGGTGATGATGACGTCGCCGGAGGAGGTGGAGATCATCTTGTCCATGCCACGTGGACCGAGACTGGTGCGGACGGTGTCGGCGACGGTGCGGGCGGACAGGATGTTGGACTGCCTGACGTCTTCTTTGCGCTTGTTGTCCACGTAGGACTCCGTCTTGGAGCCGGATCGTGGGAGAGCGACTGTTGCTGGTGATGCCATTGTTGCAAAAACCCTAACCCTAGAGAGAGAGAGAAAGAGAGAGTGTGTATAAAATGAGGAGAGGTTTGAAGGGTAAATGTGGAAGTTGTTGAGTGAGAAATGAAACCCTAAGAGAGAGAGAGAGTGAGAGAGGGTTTTTGAGACTTCGAAAGAGAGAAGCGGGAGAGTGTTGTGGAGGGTTTCAGTACAGGAAGGAAGGAATGAGAAATCTGAGTGAGTGAGAAACTGACCTACTTCAAATACGCCCCAAACGACAGCGTTTCCGGTTTTAGGCCTAGATTATATGGTCCGATTGAATTGACCTTGGTGTTTTTTTGGGTTTGGCCCGTTAGCCCAACTTGTGTTTTTGTTATAATTGCTGGCTTTTTCTATAAAGGCTTCGTGAAAAAAAAAAATTTTAAAATTAATTCTATTCAATAATTTTTTCAAATTTCATTAAAATATTGCCATTAAAAATATTTTTTTCACTTGAAAAAATTTTATAGATTTTTATATGATTTTTTTTCATTAGTTAATTACATACTTAACATAAACTTTTTAGCGAAATTGAACAAAATTTCAGAATTGAATAAAATTGAAATTTAGAGGACTTAATTGAATGAAAATAAAATTAGAAAATTGAAATGAATTCCAATCAAATACATTTTAGCCTAATTAGCTTTGTTTTGGGAGGACACAATAACTTTCTCTTTATCAATTTTTTTTCTTCATATAAATAGTGGGGAAGTGGAGTACTAGAGATAGTGTTCCAATTATAAACATACGACACCACAAAAACAGTTTACATGTAAATTAATACATTTTAGGTGTTTTATGGATTCCCTATGGTTTATCTTGATGAAAGCAGATTGGTTGTGTGAAGATTAGGCTATTGCAATCACAATTTTATGGACACTTTGATCAAATAAGAATGAAGTTTGTCATGGTGGTTTAAGGAAGAATGGGAAGCAACTGATTCTATGGTGTACTCACTACCTAGAGGAGTATTGGGTGGCTGTGGAAGTCCCAATGAAGCTTTCTCAGTTTTGGTTTCAAAATGAGAGACTCCGTCTTTTCCTTTTTATATGGTTAATGTAGATGGAGCTGTTTTTAAGGGGAAAAAAAAAAGGGTTGGAGTGGGGGTTGTAATTTGAGACCATGTCGAAAATTTTATTGCAGGTCTTAACAAGAAATTTCAGTGTCCTCTGGGAGCTATTGAAGTTGAGGCAAAGGCCTTTGAATCTAGTTTGGAATTTGCTAAGTATATGGGTATGAGATTCACTTAATATTGTTCATGCTCTTAGTGGAAATTCTCATGCTACTTCAACAATTGCTGCTTTGATTTATGGGATGTAGGTTGCTTCCTTTGAGTTTTGGAATGTTTTATTTTCTCATGTTCGTAGGAATGACAATATGCCTACTCACCAATTAGCTAAACATGCTTTATGCATCTTTGATTTTTCTATTTGGATTGAAGAGAGTCCCTGTTTTCTTAAACAGACTCTTCTTCATGATGTACTTTCTGCTTTTAATTATTAATGAAGTTTGTGCGTTTTCTATCAAAAAAAAAAAAACCCTCAAAACAAGTTTTAATTTCATCTTCTTATTACTTACCCAAAAAGAGGGGAAAAAGATCATCTTATTTTTCTGATTAATTTTATGGGTGCCTCTCCTAATGTGTTCACCTTACATTTTGTTGGTTGGAAATGATGAACTTTTCGATAGCCTGGTTTGTTTTTGTACATATCTCACGGTTACATAATTTAAAAATTTTAGTGCCGTCTTCACTCCATTTTTATTCCCTTCATCCTTCGTCTACAAAAATTATCTAGACTGAAAACTTAATGATGGAGAATCAATTGATTGCCTATACAACCACAAGACCATGGAGAAAATCACAAGCACAAATCTAAGCTTTCTTTCTGCCTTTTTGTTCTGAACAGAACACACGAACATAAAGATATAATGTAAGATTTTGATAAAGTGACATTTCTTTGAATTCACTTTTTCATGAATAACATTGGGCTACAGTAATTCTGTGTAAAATTTTAATTAGGCATAAGAGCCTGGTCAAAGGAAGTTTAGCATCTAATAAACAAATACTTGGTCTAACTTCCGAAGTTGAGCCACACTTTCCAGTTCCAGCAGGAGTCAAAGGCTTTCATCCACCAGACTTCTCAGGTTTTACATAAGCAATTTACAAAAAATGAATTGCACAGATTGATCTAACATGTACATTTTTGCTTTAAGAAACTTTTTCTAACTTGCTAACTCTTCCTCTGCCAAGAATGTTTCTATTTTTACCTTTGGCTAAATTCATCACTCTACTGAAACTGCCTATGTTACGAAAGTTGAGGTGTACTTATGCAGCCGTGACTTGCCTCCGAGCTGAGACATGCAGCATCTTTGTGTAAAACTTATATATAATTTTCTTCATCTGAGTGGCGGTTTAATCTAAACTTTGGCCTCTGAACAATGTTATCCCCCATTCCAAAATTAAGGATTCAATACGGTCAATATCTGTCATAGAATTTATGAACTGCAGCTTCACTTATAGTTTAAACTGTCTGGAGGGTTCACTAAGGTCCGCACCTGTTTTAGATCTTTTGAAAAGTATGCTCCAGTCTAGTTGCAACTCCAAGTCCGGAAAGATTTGAACTCCACTCCACCAAATCTTTCATTTCGGAAAATAACAATAATTGTTCTCTATGATCACATTAACCCCACTTAGCACCACGAATTGAGGTTCTTCTCTGATCTTTCTTTTTGCTCTTCTTTAGAAGCATAGACATGTGGTCAATATCTGTAGAAACTGAAGGGCTCTCACCACTCAACCACAGTAGAGCCTCACCAGCAGCATCCTTCTCTGCAAGTTTCTTACTGGTGCAAGGTTTCCCCACAAAATTCAACCCATTAAAGATCACAGTGGAACGGAACTGGTTATTTTTCAGTTCTTTTGTCTTGTATGTGGGTGCTTCATGTCCTGCCCTGGCAAGCAATGTCTGTAGGTGATTCTTCAAATTATTACCCTCAACTCCACCTTTCGAGAGTGCACCTGGTAGCATATCTTTTGTTGCCTTCTTTGAGGGTGCTGGCAGGTGCCGACCAAAGACAAATCTACCATCACATTGGTCCTCTGAGACTAGCAATCTTACAGTTGAAAGGAGCTTGTCATTGTATAATTGCATATCATGCTTGGGATCCAAGAGCTGCCCACAAATATCAAGAAAATCAAAGAGTGCATCAACATTTTAGCAATTGAATATGTGCTTCACATGTGGAGATTCTCATAAGAAATTATATTCAAGTAGTAATTTTTTATAAATAATAAACGTTTTGGCATAAGTACTAAATACTCCCAAAGAAAATAAGTTCATCACTCCTTTTGTTATAAAATTCTAACAAAAGATGATTGATACCATTATCTATATTTACATTTTTTACAATAAACAAAATGCTATTTTACTCTGGTGGGCCATATTTAAGTGGGCTTTATTTTCATGGGTCCATCCTAGAGTGCTAAATTTGCTTGACAAACTAATGAAAAATACTAATAACTATTTGTTTATAAGACTCTTTTTGTTAACTATTAAATTGGGTGATAGAGTGGGCCTAGTTAGCTTTATTTTGTAGCCCTATCACATAAGTTAATATTCTTTTTCCCCCTTTCAGGATTTAATTTTTAGCAGCACATTCTTATCTTAAGTCACTATAATTTCTACTGCTAAAAATTGTCCTCCTTTAAAATAATTTAGCAATTTCTTTTTACTGCATACCCTCCACCCATTCTTGTGGGAAGAGAAAGTGCAGTTTGAGCCAAAGTTCATTGGCATTTTGGTTTGATCAATTTTTGCATGTGTCTGTGTGCGCAAAAATTGATCAAGAAATAGAGTAGAGAGAGAACTCTAGATTAAGAAATAAGGGTGCAAAATGACATCAATACAGGAATGATCATCTCTGAAGAATTCAAATGCATTTCAGTTTTGAGTTGGGCAAAATGGTCAATTCTTACTTTCTTCTGTATTAGTTCCTCAACTTCTCTCCTTAAGCTTATGAACGTATCTGCTAAAGCAGGTTTCATGAAAAATTCCAAGTATCCTCCCAACATTTTTAGGTGCCCACCCTATCAAAAGCCAGTTATAGCATCAGCATCTTCCACTAGTAATACATATTCCATAAGCAAAAGGTATAACTCAAATGAAAGAACTTACTAGTCCGCCCCTGGAAATGTTCCCTCCAAATAAGAGCAGCACTGAATCGGAGACACCAGTTGAATCGCGGAGAAATACCGAATTTACTTTCACCTTTTCATTGAAAACTAACCATGGATATGGAATTTTGGGTACCCCAGCATTCACAGAATTCTATTTGATACAGTTCAGAATTAATAACAAGGCAATCATAATTTTGTAGCATTGGTGCTTCCATTCAAACAGAAATGCATATAAGAATGTACTTAAGTTCCAGAAGACAAGAAACTTACCGAGTACAGAAGTACTTGACCATCCTCCATTGTTTTCAGTGCTATTGACTTCTCTTTGTTCTGTAGAAACAAAATTCTTTCAGTGCATACTATATACCAAAGAACAAATATAGGTAACCCAAAAAGATATATTAAACTCTGACGTAACTTCTGGCTGAACAGATTAATTCATTTAAATATAAAAAGAAGTGCCTTAATAACTCTTTTTGCTCACTGGACTTCAGCTTACATGACAAATAAAACCAAACATGCAGAGAAGAAAATATTTAAGGGAAGGCAGAGCAAAACGAATAAGAGAAAAGGGAAAAAAGGGGGTGGGGTGAAGGGGGAAGGGAGTGAGGAAGCATGACTTACCACAACAGAGCATATTCCAGGGAACAAGCCTGCACAGATGATAGCTCGGATAAGATGCTCGTCATGGCTCCATCTATTGCAGTTTTCTGGGTTTTGATCAACTAGACCAGTGTCCTTCAGCAAAAAGAAGAACTGCTTCCGAAGTGAGTCAATGGCTTTCAGAGTTTGAGCAGAAAGGAAATTTCTCCAACAGTACTCATAACTGGATTGCTTTCTTTCAGCATCTTTCCAACCCTCATAAGCTCGGACAAGGGCAAGGTGGTCACTGTAATTACGGGCAGCAAACTGCGCTTTTGCGGACTCTGCAAGCTGCAGAAAGTGAAGAAACAAAAGATGATTACTCACTCTCTTTTAATTGAGAACCTGATGCTTGATATGGATTAATAGTTAGGATTGTATATCTGCCCCCATCATCAAACAACGAAAATCACTTGGAATAAGTTAAGACCTGTCTGGTACAAGAAGCATATGTCATTCTTACTGCAATTTACATGGAGGAAAACACGATGACAAAAACATTGGATTGTCCAAGTGTAATGTCTTATTCCTCCATATTCTAACTTCTCTAACAATACTGACAACTGACCTATGACCTCAAACATCTCTAATCCCCATGACCCCCCACCCCCCCCCCCCCCCCCCCAATTTACTCCAGATTTAAATAATCAACATATAATGTAATACACAGCTTTTCTGAATATTTACATTCTAAATAATCTCTCAATTAATCTTAGGATGGATATAAAGTGTTACATAGCTAATATTGTATGAGTACCTCTGCACTCTACTATTTCTGGAAGGGTCTAGAATATCCTTTTTTTATGACATGGAACCTCACCAAGAGTCTAGAATATCCTAGTGGTGAGCTGCCACTGATGAGGTATCCCTCACCAGCTGGCCTTGTCAAGAACATTCTCTATTCCTCATAACCAGCTCTCCTATATATGTGGAATATAGTAGCTGAGGGCTGAATCATATTTTCAGCTTCTACTTTTGAATCTTCCTCTTTGAATTCTCTTTTAAATATTCCGTTAACATAAGGAAAGGAAGCATATATCAAGTCTGCATTACTTTTTTTGATAAATATCGTAACTTTTGTGAAACAAGATAGCCCAAGTACACAGGAAGTATACTATGAGACCATCACAATCAAACTCTCAAATTACAATTAACAATTAGATCTAAAAGAAAAGTAAAAGAAAATGAACCCAAAGACAACATCCAATCAAACACAGATTTCCATAAAAACAGCTTCAGATTGGGAATATCAAGTCTAGAGTATTCATAGCTCATCATGCATGCATGCAAGAAGGTAAACAAGATTAACACAGAAATACATACTAGAACATAGAAAATCATCAATATTTCACAAGGAGCACATGGTAGGAATCTTACATCCTTCTTGTCGAATGGCATCAAGAATGGATCTCTGGCACTAAGACCAGCAACAACAGTCATTATTGGATCTAAGCAGTTGAAAATAGCCCCAAATATCAGCATCTTTCCAAGTTTTGGCTCAACTGGAAGCGTTGACAAGTTGCGTCCTGTAAAGCAACCAGTCATGATTCTGAGGATAAAACCAAAAGCACTGCCTTGAAACAGTCTAGAAACAATAATAATCGCTGTGCAAAACAGAACCAAAAAAGTGCATGTGTACGTGTGTGTGAAACAGCTTAGATACAAAAATGGTGTCTCTGTTAAACAGCTTAGAAAAAAAAGGAGTGTGTGTGAAGTAGCTTAGAAACAAGACTGGTGTCTGTGTGAAACAGCTTAGAAACAATGATATTCATGTATTCTACAGCATTGAACCAAGACTGGTGTCTCTGTGTATGTGTATGTGTATGTGAAACAGGTTAGATACAAAAATGGTGTCTCTGTTAAACAGCTTAGGAAAAAAAATGATGTGCATTATAGCTTTAGAAACAAGACTGGTGTCTCTGTGGCGTGTGGGTGTTTCTATACCTAGCAGAGTCAGATTTTCATTCTCATCCAAAGCCCCAATGATCTTCAAGTATTCTACAGCATTTTGAACCTACAAATCAAGCATGATACAAATAAATAACATATCTAATTGCACAAAAATACCAATGGAGACAGAAGCAGAAAAATATAGGGTCATAATCCAAAAGCATATATTTTAATAGCATCCAGAAAGAAACATTTCAGGACAGTGATGAATATGCAGAGGTTCAGAAGCAAACTCAAATTGAAATTTACCGATAGAGGTTCTGGTGGCTGCAATGCCCTAGATAAGAATTCTGAAATACTTCCAAGTTGTAAACTTTTGATTTGTAAACACAACGATTGTAATGGTGTCCTTAAAAGTTCTGGCAATTGATAATCAGCAAAAGCATCATATACACATCTGGGATAGAGATGATAACAATCGCCAGGTTGAACTCGACCAGCTCTTCCTCTCCTCTACAAAATAGAAGTGAAAAACTAGTATCAGCAGTCCATGAGATGAATCAAATCTCACAATAAAAAGTCAATAGTGTGCAAAGAACTGTAAAACCTGACATTAAAATTTGAGTGCTACATAACTACTAAATCATACAAAATTTTACTAAGCAGAAGCAAGAATGTGGATAGTCAATAATGCTCAAGCTTTGCATCATGTGTCACAAGATCTGGGATGAGTTTCATGAAAACCCACTTATGCTAAGTTAGGCAAAATGGAGGGGAATGGAATAGAAAGGAGAGGGAAAAGGGAATGGAAAGTTATCTTTCCTTCAGGTGTTTGATTTCTTAGAGGAAATTAAATGAAAAGAAGTTTAAATTAGTGTGTCCCATAGCAATTAAAAACAGAACATAATTGTTTTCTCTTTCGTACCTATATTTCCTCCCAATTTGGGAACAAAAGAAACGGTGGGCCTGGTGGGTAAGGGAAACCCACCATCTCCCTTCCCTCCCCACATCTTTCTTTCCACCCAACCTAAGGAAAGACACCTCTTCCCTCCCTTTTCCCTCCATCTTCACCCTTATCCTTTTCCTCCCCTTTCCCCCCATCCAAAAAGTGTTAGACAAATGGGATGACTTTAACCAAGGCTGAAAATTACAGATCAATTTCCACTCATTTCTATCTGTTTGTTTGAACCATTATGAACTTCAGATATTTTTAAAAAAGTGAAAAATTATAAAAGTCACGCACCCCATGAACTTTAGAAGTTGAAGACTAGATACAACCACCCACCCATTTTAAGGGGAAGAGGAAGTGCCATTTGAGCCAAAACTCATTGGCATAATGAACTTCAGAAGTTTAAGGCTAGATACAACCACAACTACACTCAAACAATGCAAGTGGAGGCCTTTCTAGAGGAAAAAGGGGCTGTAACAACATTTTTCACAATTATAAGGACACTTCTTATACCTGTCCACAAAAAATGTATATACTCAACTGAACCATGGTTAAAGACTGCAGGTGCCACATAAATGTATGGGGACAACCTGAGCATGATAGTATCCTCTTCAAACAAATGAATTCTTTAAGAATAAGAAAGGAAAATAAAAACTCCAACCTTGTTTAAAAAGAGGCTTTTGTTCTGTGGACACAAGTGAGCCATCAACCCAACACAAATAGACCTAATATGACTGGTCTAATGAAAAAAATATTTAGGTCAATCATTTATAAAATTTTTGGAGCAGAAGGATTTTTTCAGGACACTTTGGGCAATGAGTAATCAATAAACACCACAAGAAGTTAATCAAGGAAATGTCCTCAACAAATGATAATATGTTTCTTAAACATACTGTGAGCAGGTCATACAGTTTAAACATCCTATATGAACATGGTTTACCTACCAAAACCCATATACTTTCTATTAGTTTATATTTTCCTAATCACCTAAAATACATGTATCCTGCCACAGAACCAGTTACCATCAACCAAACACACCCACAAATAAGAATCTACAAGATGGGCATGCCCATAGGGACAGTAACTAATGCATTTTGTACATGGAAGAAGAAAAATTCACAATAAAATAAGAGTTGATATCATGTCAGATATAATCTCTTAAACTAGATATGATAATGGGTTGTTCTCAGAATAATCTTACTTGCCGAGCAGCAGCCTTTGATATCCAGGATGGTAGCAAACAAGGGGTATTATTTAGTGCATCATATGATGTCTCTTTTGCCTTGCCACAATCAACCACAAAAACAACATCATTGATGGTGATACTAGTCTCAGCCATGTTTGTAGCTAGAACTATTTTCCTCACTCCATCTTCAGGCTTATCAAATATTAATCTCTGTATGCAAAACAACATAAAGAAGGAATCAGGAAAATTTACCCGCATTCGGTGAATGGTATTGTTCAAATCTGAAAATGTAATAAGATGTGATGTAAAACATGTAAATGACATATAAAATGAGGCTGTAATCCTCTTTCAGTCTACCAAGAGGGAAGGGATTATAATTTAAGCCAAAAATAATTACATCTAGGAATGCAGTTGGTTGGGTTACTCGGGAAAATATACCTCAATAGGAAAGGTTTCCAATTACACCAATTGGTTTCAAATCAAAGTTTTTGAACCTGAATCGGCTTCAGTAGGGATTAGTCAATATTATGTTTATCAAGATTTGCGTTATTTTATTCATAATTAAATTACAAACATACTGGGAATCAGCCTCTCTAAAATAAAATAAAATAATTGGAGGCCCCCTACCAATCACCCCTTTCAAACCCCGCAACAGTGGGAGCTTTATGCACTAGGAATGACCTTTATATTAAATACATACATATTTCAAATATTTAATTAACAAAAAGTATATTCAAGAGAAATAATTAGGATTTTCAGGTTTATGGGATGCATGCTGGTAGTAATAACTAAATACAAGTTGAATTTCAGGACACAGAGTCCTAATTGCATTTTGGTGGTTAGATTCATGATATGCTATTAAAAATGATAACTGAGTCAAGATAAACTTAGGATGTCCAAGCCCACATACAACAATAATGCACTATTCCTTCAAAGATGACATTTTGATTATTTATTGCATTAAATTGAGAATAAACATGGAAGTCATGATATTGTAGTAAGAAGTATTATAATATAAAATCTATTGATAGGTAAAGTTAAGTCACAAGGCATGCCTAATTTGAGCCTCAAGGTTTTAGTTTTGAGCCTTGTCCCATTAACACCAAATGCTTCCCAAATTCATAAATAGCATATTGATTTCAACGAAAATACATCATCAAAATAAGATTCAATTTATTGGAACATTTTGTCTTTTCCAGGAGTTTTCCACAACAAAATCATTGTAATAACTATGCATAGAAAACACTTGGATAAATATTGCAATTACCTGCTCAGAGCTAGCCATGGAACCATGGCATGCAAGAAGCAGCACCTTGCTTGGGTCGCCCAGGAGGGGATGAGATTGGAGCTGGTCCTTCAAAGAATTTATGTCATCCCAACCAGTCATAAAAACCAAAACAGCACCAGGCCTTTCCTTCTTGATTATGTGGCAGAGCACATATTCAATGAGGTTAAAACCAATTGAGTCAGGATTCCAACAGGATAAAGACTCCTGAGTCCGTAGGCTATACTCCTTAAAGTCGGCAGCTTCAACTGCATCCTGTTCACAACAGTGGGAGCAGATTGCTATAGAACCAAGAGTGAGCAACAAAAACTAGATAAGATCGCAAATTTGCATACCTCGACAGCAGAAGCAATCTGGCTCTTCCTCTTTTTTAGAGTTTGAGCTTGTTTCTGCATTTTCCACACCTTTTCTTGACCATAATCATCAATTTGATTATATGAAGTCAATCGATATCCAGTCATTTCCAGAATATTCTCCAGAAAATGTGAGCGGACTGGGTATGTAAACCCCTGAAATAAACAAAAAGAAAAACACCACCCAAAGAAAAAAAAAAATGTCAGACTGGCATTGCTTAAATTCAGATCATGTCACATTCTCTCTTTTTCTGGTAGACATAAAAATCCAAGGCGCCAAGGGCTCTCCGAATATTAAACAAAATATACAAAGAAATGAAAGAAAAAGAACAAAAGGAATCAGGACCAAGAAATACTACCACCATAGAAGTTAACGAATGAACAAGATAAGATCCATCCAATATTATAAGAGCCAATATGTATAACAATTTCACAAACTATTTATTTTTATAATTATATTTAAGTACTACAAGCTCAATTAATACTAATTGAAATTAATTTGGAGTAGTCCCATGGATCCTTAACTAATTGAGGTGGGCTCTATTTATCTTTATTTGTCATTCTGTCTGAGCTAAGGTCGTGCTGTCCATCATCTCCCTACTGATTGATATCCTCCTTCAATATGTGTAAGCACTGCAAACTCAATGATCAAAATCTCCAAGACACATATATCCTTTGATGAATATTTCACCTTAACTTGAAACTTTTGGATGCTTCTAACTTGAGTCATCAATTAAAAACTGAACAAAAATTCAAGCAAATTTAGGTCTCTAACTTTGACAAAGAAGTTGACTTTGCAAGACTTTCAAAAGTCTTCACTCCTGAATTTAGCCCATAAGTTCACCTATTTTCAAAACTTACAAATCAAGAAAAGAAGGAGAACTTGAGAGGCCTTAGGGAAATAAATGATGGATAAGAATATAAATCTTCTTTTTCAGCATTCAATACAGCCTGTAGTGCCCTCCGATTAACTGAAATGCACTATAAGGGCCATTATAGACTACAAAATAAAAATGGCAGGCACAATGTTGATGATTTCAGACAAGCTACCCACAACAGTAATGATAAACAACAAACATGTCATAAAAGCAAACAAGAACACGAGTTAGTCCTGGATATGATGGTAATAGTCATGAAGTCCCCTAAACTTCATCAACCAACACTCATTTCAGTAGTTGTACTTGCATTATATGTGAAGAGATTTTAACAAAGAAATGATATAGTGATTTGCATTGTGAACTTTTTTTCTTTTGATAAATAACATTCTTATTGATGAAGAAAATAGGCCAATTACACGGGGAGTATACAGGGAACAAGGAAATCAATCTCTCAAAGTAGCACCGTGAACTTACAGGAATATGAATCATTGGAGCACCACCAAAGTAGGAAGAGAAAAGTTCAGCATTTAAGGTTGCACTCATCAAAATCAACCTCAATTCTGGTCTACGGTGAAGGAGCTCTTTGAGGACAATAAGAAGAAAATCTGGAATAAAAGCAAACAATGGTCAACATCGCATTTGAAATAATGATGAACAACCCATAAATCAATTCCAACGTTACCTTCATTCATTCCACGTTCATGAATCTCATCGACTATAACATGAGTTACCCCTTTCAAATGTCTATCAACAAGTAATCTCCTCAACAATATGCCAGTGGTGCAAAAAAGAAGACGAGTGTCCCTCCCTTTCATTCCCTCTAGCCGAACTTTATAACCAACCTTTCAGAAGGAAAAAAGGTTTAATTGGGGAGGAGGGGGAGGTGGTTATTTATAATCGAGCTAATAAAAATGATTGAACGAGCTTAAGTTCTAGAGGCAAGAGTAATAATATCAGATACAAAACTTACAGAATCTCCCAGATTCTCCCCTCTTTCTGCAGCAACTCTTTCAGAAACAGACATGGCAGATATTCTTCTAGGCTGAGTACATATAATACTACAGACAGCTCCACGAGCTGCTTCAATCTCAGATTCCAAAATGTATTGAGGAAGTTGTGTGGTTTTACCACAGCCAGTTTCACCTGAGACAACAATGACCTGCAAAATCATATATGTTATTAATAACCTTAACCATTTGTTTAGTCCACGCATGTATTACAGCCCTGGTAACAACCAATGTACAAAACCCATCAAATACTTTAATGATACAGAAAATTGCTTTCATATCTATCCATAACAGGCAGAACAGGCAGCTTTGTGCCCAACCAATTTATAATGTGCATACTGTAAAAAAAATAATAATAATAAATAAATAAAACCTGGTCCTATTGAGTATAGCACTAGCAATTACAGCACACTTTTTTTTTAAAAGTGCTCTGTACGCTTCTGTTTAAGGAATTCAGTACTTACAAGTAAATGCTTAATACCCAAGTAGACCTAGAAAGTTGATCATAATCAACTTTGGAGATGCAAAACAAAGAGCTACAATTCAAAACCAACATCGGACTGTTTTCCTCTTTTGTTGGATTGCTGGGGGAAGGGGGCTAAAGAGAGGGGAGAGGTCCAGTCCAATTTGAAAACACATAATATACAAATATGGGTTTTTGAGAGAAAGTGTGCACACTGTGGGAACAGTGTTGTTAAAAGCGCTGATCGCACTTAAGCACAAAGGCCTAGGCGCAAAGCGCAAGCACACACCTGATCAATGTGAAGCACACATTTTAGAAAAATTTAATAAATTTTAAACAAATTATTATTGGTCAATACAACAAGCAAGTGATCAATTAATCATATAAATTACAATAAAACATTTTATATAATTTATATAACATTTATATAATTCTATTGTGCTTTACAAAATATATGCAAACATTATATTTGATGGTCATGATTCAAAAAATCGTAGAATCAAAATACAAGTATAGAACCAGAAAGGCAGAGGCTAAAAAGTACTAGAATGTTAAATAATGTTATCTTTGCCTAACAAAATCAATGAAAATATGCAATGCAGTCCTAATCTACATAATCATCATCCTTGTTACGCAAGGGACCATCATAATTTTCTGACTTGAGTGTTTGTTTGTGTGGTCATGGTCCAAAAGGTCTAAAATATCTAAAGAGGTAGGTTTAGGTTTATGATAGCACACCACACTATTAGTTTTTATATATTAAATCAATGGCTTATTTCAAACATATTTAGATCTAATGGCTAAAAATCAAATCATGATTTTTAGAATTAAAAAAAAAATTACAAAAAGCTCAAAAAAGCACGATTTGCGCTTAATAAAAAAGCTCTAAAAAGCGCACCTACGGCACGCTTTTGTGAGGGTACCTCGCTTTAAAGGGAAAAAGCCCCAAGGGCTGTGTGCCATGCACTTAAGTGCGCTTTTAACAACATTGCTACAATTTCCATGGATCACCTAGTTTATTCTTTATATGAAATTAAAAGGTTTAAAGGAGGAATTTTTCACTTGGAATAGAGATGTATTTGGTAATTTAGATATCAAAAAGGTAGTGTTGGAAGAGATGAGGCTTTTAGATATGAAGGAAGAAACTGATGTACTATCTCTGGAGGATCAGACAAAGAAAGAGGAATGAAAGTTTGAGATGGAGAAATTAGTACAATTGGAGGAGGTTAACTGGCTCCAAAAATCAAGAGCACTGTGGCTAAAAGGGGACAATAACACATGGTTCATTTATTGGTTGGCTAGTCCTCATAGGTGAGCAAATTGTCATTGGAAACTTTGAAATCAAGGAGGTAACATATTTTATGGAAAGGGAGGTGAAGCAGTGGTTGGCTTTAACAAGACTTTGTCTATTTGACTAGAGGTTATAATCTCAACTTTTAGTTTTTATGTATAGTTTTTTATGTATAGCTTTTCAAAGTACAAGTATACTTTAGCACACTTCCAAAAAGAAGCTAAATAAGTTGTTCCCAATGGACACTTCATATCCAAAACCAGCTGAATGGAGACCACAGGTAGAGTCTCTACAAATAGATTGAGAGGAAATTATGGCCCAAGACGCAGATAAATGATGAAAAAGGATCCTTCTTGGTGTCAAGGCCTCAATGGACTGAATTAAGTTGAGATGAGTTCAATATAAATAATATATAAGCTTATCATGTTTAAGATGAACGCTCATGGCAGTAGTAAGAAGTGAAACATCAATACTTATTCTTATTTCTAGCAATTTTGGCAGCAAAACCTGTGTAAATTGCAATACATATTGCAAATAATTTTAAATTTATCAGTTTATTGTATGTTCTCTTTTTTTTTGTTGTTATGAAAAAGTGTCTAAAGAGAAAAAAAATTCTCTCTTCTTTTAAATGTGCAAACGTTTTAACTGCCAAATGACTCATTAAATAATAACTAATTATCTAATTGGGCTATAACTCTAATAATATAATGCATTGGTATATAGCCATCTTAGTCTCAATGATTTTATTTAAAGTTCAGAATGCCAAAAAGAGGATGTTTTGCACAATTTACACACATCAGCAGACCCATTGCATTGGATTAGACAAGGACTACTAATATTAAAATCATGATAATAGGAATGAAATCCTTTTCAATGTGGTATTCTTACATGCATAATATTCACATCAACAGTAAAAAACAACCTTCCACCACCAACTAGTAACTCCATCTATACCAGAATCAGCAATATACAAAATCAAGGCAAAGAAGCACCATATAAAAAATAAGACAAAAATTAAGATTGAGAATCAGACATTATTAAAAACAAAAACAAAAGAACATAACACATTGAGTACAAAATATGCACCCTTTGGTACAGGAAATAAATAACCAGCTTGATTAAGGCAGATCCACACAAACACAGAGTCACATCTCATAAAAGTAATGTTCACTGACTCCAATCAAACTAATCCTTAGAAGAAGATATAAATAAATCTCTCTAGAAGATTAGACACATACAAACAAAATGGATTCCAACACATAAAAACCCATATACCTATATGACATGGTCAAACAAATTTCTTCTTTAAGGCATACTCAGACGTGTAAAGCAGTGAAGGTAAGAGAGACAACCATAATTTACAATAGTAACCAATGAATTATAATTTCACCTGATTTTCAGAAACAGCTTTTAATAATGCATCCTTCTCTTTGAATGCAGGGAGACTTCTACGAAATTCAAGCATCTTTTGACCTTCAGGAGTTTCCTATATATGAATACATATCTGTCAGACAACTTGCAATTGCTTAAGGATGGGGAAAAAACGGAAAACTAGAAAAAAGGTAGTCTTTATTAAGATGATGCATATTGGAAACATCACAACTCAATGTAAATTATGTAGTAAAAGATAAGAATGATACCGCCTTGTTAATATTACTTCAAAAGATAAAATACGATAAGAAGGAAAATACACCAATCATAAGGATACATTTGGTACACTAAATGAAAATTACATTAAGAATAGTAATTTTTATTACTGGGAATAGAAGATATAGTAATGGAATAATTATTACTATCCATAAGTTTGGTTGTTACATATGGAAAACTTGTAAAAGATGATGTATAAAGAAAATTTATAGTTTTGGAAATATATCAATTTTAAAACCTATTATATGTACTAAGGAATAACTATTACATCCATCTTAAAGAGGAATAACTATTCTTCAATTTAACGAATAATAACTAATTCATGTAATAAAGATGTAACTAAATGACCAAATTGCTATTACACATGAATAGCTATTCCATTATAGGAGCTGTTACACCATACCAAACATACCCTAAGTGATTCCTCATTATACTAACCAACTATTGAAAAACACAAATTTAGTAACATGAAGTGGAGACTTCATTAAGGCAAACATATTCATACTGTTAATATACTAAACATGCACAACTGAGCAGCATATGCCCTACATTCAAGTGTATGAGAAGATGCTAATAGTTTACAAAAAGAAGATAACAGTAATAAAGCAGAAAACAATTCCTGTTGCAAAAAAGGGACATGATTATAAGCCTTATAATTGCCTGGCAACAGAAAGCAGCCAGTTTAATGTCATTCCTGTTTTCTTAAGTTCTAGAGTCAGGCATTTATGTAAGTTTAAGAATTTTTCTGACACAAAATACTGCACAAAAATTTCCTGTTCAAAACCAATAAAGGAAGCAAAAACGATGGTAAAACCTCTTCTTCGTTTTTTATTGATTCCTAAGTTACATGCACTTAGCGGATTTTGAACCCACCACACCCTCCATCCCATTATTATGGGAGGAGGAACTGCCATGTAATTGAAGCCCATTGGAAATAAACGAGGGTAAACCCAAGTTTAATTGAGCAAGAGCCACATCTCTAATCAAAACAATGACCAAAGCTATGCCAATGCACACACCACAAACATCTTTAAGAAACTATTGAGAGAGAAAGAGAGAGAGCCTTAATTAGTGGATAGTTAAATATTTAAGATATTATAAATAGATAATAAATATTAAATCAATAAAAGTTTGAACTGCCGGAAAGAATAACTGTGCGCCTCGATAATAACAACAGCCAAAAAAAATGTATTTGAAAAAGTTTTGCTGGTTTCAGATAAACCTGCCAATCTTGTTGCTTATCTCGCAATTGCAAACTTCTCCGTTGGAGGATTCTCTCCATGACAACACTATTCTTTATCAAGGGCTCCTGCTGCTCGTAAAACCCCTCATCACTTCCTGATCTTGACAAGGAATTATCTGAGAAACTTCCCTTGCTCATAGGTTTTTGAGAGAGAAAAAGTCTGAGTCGAGCATCTACTTCTCTTTGCAATCCCAAAGGTAAGATCACCTGTTAGTAATCAAAATAATAAGTATATCACACCGGATTCACTAGATGCAAAGTTTAGTACCTTCAAGAAATATGCACAACCTTCTAGGATAAAAAACAATAACTGCTCATCTCATCCATTTTAACTAAGAATCATTCAGGGAAAGTGCTTCAAAAAATTCTCAAAAGACGCAAGTCATCCCTTTTTTCCAAACATAAAGTGATTGTGAGAAAATACCTCTCTCTGTGGACGCTTCTCATCCAGGTCAGATCTGTAGTTTGGCAGAGGGACTTTACTAAAGACAACAACTTTTGCATATTGATGGCTGCCAAAATAACCATATTTCAAACACAGAAGAGAAAGAATTATAAGATGCAAGATTACTGTACATGATCAAATACCTATGTAAGCCCATTCTGGCCGCCATTGCCGAAAGTTGCTCAAAATCACGTCTATCTTTTCTCTCCCTCGACACCACTTCTTGCTCATCTTTGTTGCGAAGCAGCATGGTTAATTTCCATCTCCACTCATCAATGTTATCTAGGGTTGAAGCACACTGCTAATCATAAATCAATAATTAATAATTTAATAAACACATGAACTCAATCTGCCAGAAATTTTCATAAAAAAAATATATCACAAGCACACATTAAAACGTTGGTCGAAGGATGAAATGTATGACACAACATCAACAATGGTTAAGTACATCACCAAATAACAGCTTGCTGATGTACAAAATACAATGAAATATAGTAAATAAGTTATGCTGTTTGAAACTTCAACATCATGATCCAAACATATGGCTACTTGCAATGAAAGAGTTTGATAACACATGCAGTCCAGAATAAGAAAGTTTCTAGAGTAAAGACAGAGAAAATCTACCAAAGGTCCATAAGTCTTATTTTGTGTTTTGAGTCATTTTCTTATTTGGTTTAGAAGTTCTTATGTACCAATTCTTTATTACTAGTAATCACAGTCCTTCTAGAAATAGGTTATTTAGGAGTCCTAGTCCTTCTAGGAAAGGATTTAACAATAGTCCATATAAAGGTTTTATTATAGTAAATAATATTCATAGTGAGATCAATTTTAATAAAATTCCAGCAACTTATTTTATGATTTGAGGGTGTGATTGCCTTTAGGTGTGATTGCTTACGATAACATAGATGTGATTACCTAGGGTTTTATTTTTCTTATATCGCGTCGATTCATTGTTTGAACACCACACCTTATTCAAAATTACCTAAAGCTTTAAACATCACACCTTATTCAAGAATCCTTCAAGATCTCATCTGAAAGCTAAATCAGTGATGAATTCCTAAAGATCCTACATCAAAATTACCTAAGGCTTTAAACATCAAACCTTATTCAAGAATCTTTCAAGATCTCATCATTAAAACTAAATCAGTGATGAATTCCTAAAGATCCTACATCAAAATTAGACTACAAATCTTGAATCTTTTGGTATTTCATCTTGTTTTTCCTTGATGTGCTCAACCCTTTTACCTACACTGAGCATATTTATCACTAAGCAACTAACTACAGCCACACACAAAATTTAATTGACACATGACTAATCTAACAAGTTTCCCAATTTTTAACACATGCATGTAACTAACTTTTCCTCCAATTTTAGGGCCATAGAAAAGCTCCCATTATTTTCGGCTATCCCATCCATGATGCCATGTTACCGTCCATCCCATGCTTTCATGTCATAGTGAGTATGCTGCCATGTCATTATGAGTAGTCTCACATGCCATGTCATTATGAGTAGTCTCACATGCCATGTCACATACTGCATTAACTTGAGCTTCAGGTAAGAAAGTAGAGCAAACAATGAAGCTGCCAGAGCCAAGAGATGGAACAGGAATCAAAGAGTGCCTCCTTTAAGTAACCTAAGGCTCAAAACATCTTTGAGCCTTTGCATACACATTCATATGTAAATGCAAAAATATGTCTGGGATCACTCGATTTTGCCTTGGACTTAATTCCATTCATCAAGTATTGGTTGATACAACGAAAGAACATGATAAGTAACAAAAAGAATTTGGCATATTAAGTACCAATGGACAAGCACACTGACACTAATTTCTTTTGATGTGACTTGTCTCCTTGTCAATTATTAGTAAAATTGGTCATTAATATATATATATATATATATATTTTTTTTTTTTTTGATAAGCAACGTAAGAAATTAAAAATAAATAAATAAATAAATAATAAAAAAAACACCAACCAAGTACACTGGAAGTGTACTCCAGTGGCAGAAATCAAGAACCCAGATTACAACGATCTATAAGATTGGGGAGAGAAAAACAAGAATAGGAAGGCAAAATTAAACTCCACTCAAGGAGTACGGAAAAAGAAAAACTTAGGGCCCGTTTGGTTAGAGATTTCTAGTATCGTTGTTTAAATGTTATGGAAATATGTGTGGGTTAAAAAGTGTTGTGAAAATATATATTATGGTGTTTAAACACTAAAAATTGTTGTTGAAACACCCCTACCAAACACCCCCTTAATGTCAAGAATAGATTGTTCACAATCCTCAAAGCATCCAGCATTCCGCTCCCGCCATAAGCGCCATAACAAACAATGTGGCACAAACCTCCATAAACCTTTATTTCAATGTCTACCAAACTTCCCCTGCCAAGAAGCTAACACCTCACTAACTTTATACGGCATAACCCAATGTATACCAAACAAACAAAAAACCATAGACCAAAACTCATATGCTATAGGACAATGAAGAAGAAAATATCCACTGATTCCCCACACCTTTAACACATAAAGCACCACTCTAACACTACAATATGCCTCTTCCAAAGATTATCCGTAGTTAAGATCTTACCTAAGGCAGCAGTGCAAGAAAAGAACGCTACTCTAGGAGGAACCTTTGATTGCCACACCTATAATATTGATCAACATGTTCATGTAATACAATCTTAGGGCATGTTTGGAACACTAAATGGTTCTTACGAAAGGAATAGGAATCAATATTACTATAAATAAAAGAAGTAATGATTGAATAACTACTATTCATTTGTTTGGTTGCAAAACTAGAATAGAATCCCAAATCTATATCTCATTACATAGCACAACACATAAAAATGGCAGATTAGAATCTTATATTTTGTCAAATTTTCTATAATAAAATACCCTTTCTTATAAAACTATATATATTCCATAGGCCTCAACTAGCATTCTATTATATATCAATTTTTTTTGGACAAGTAATGTAAAATTTCATAGATATTAATAAAGATTCATGCAAGAATACAAGAAGTATGCAATAAGGGACCATACAATCAATTACACAAATTACATAAATCAATAACAGAACATAAGGACTGACTATGTAAAACAGGCATCCAATCCAACAAAGCTCTAAAGAAGAATAATTTGAGATCAGACATAGTTATTTCAGTATCTTCAAAACTTCAATTATTCCTCTCCCTCCATAGACACCACAACAAACAGTGCAGGGCAGTCATCCATACATGATTAAACAATAAATAGTTATCATTCAAATCAACAATGTTTTTTAAAAAATTGATTAACTAGCAAAGCTCAAGATCTTTTGTCAATAAAATTTTTTTATTTTATTTAGCATCATTGCTAATTTAGTGTCCCAGATGTCGGGCCTTGGTACAATGGCAAGTGTCTTCCACCAAAAGGTGACTCATTGCAGGTTTAAGTCTGGGAATTAGCCTTTCCACAAAAAATTGGGGGAAATGCAGCCTATCATGACCTCTCTCAAACACTACAAAAGTGGGAGCTTTATGCACTGGGTACGACCTTTTTTTGTTAATTTAGTTTCCCCCTTGCAAAATTTGTTCAATATCTAAAGCTATGCTCAAATACACAAGTAGGTAGAACTCATATTATATTTTTTAAAACAAAATAAGCCTCCAATATTTTAATTCTATATTCAAATACTTTAGATTAAACCCTTTTTTATACTATACAAAACAAGCCCACCTTTCAAATTCAATAAACTTCAACTACATTAATTTGTATCCTTAGGATATTAAAAAATTTACACCAACATCTATCTCAAGCCACTTTAAGATCCTTGGCAAGCAAAAAACCTCAACAACTCCTCCACTGATCATCATCTAATAGGCTTCACCACACTGTTTGAGACGGATGAGTCAACTTAAGATTTTGACACAAAGTGCAGGCTTTGTAAACTTTTGAGTCAGACTCAAGATTTTAACACCAAGCAAAAATGTAAGGAACCCTAAACATTAAGCCCTGAAATCATGGTTGATGAGGATCAGTGGAGGGCTAGGATTGTTGTCAGAAGTTGCAATTATTGGTGGCTATTAGAGATAGAGAGAGAGAAAGAGAGAGAGATGATAGTAGAGAAAAGTAAAAGCCAATGATGGAGCTTTCTAGAAATGGAAGTATCTTTAGATGGAGTACATAAATGACAATTTGTGTTATGATCATGTTGGGAACTCAAAAAAAACTCAAAAGAAAGAAATATTAGGGCAAACAAAGGAAGTGTCAATCGGCACTAGAGTCCAAATCAGAAGTTCAAGGCCTCCACTAGACACTTTGTGCTAGCTTTGCCCATAATACATTCCAATTAAACTCAAGCAAGTCCAAGACCCTCTTGCACATGGGAGACATCTAGCAATCAGTTTAAGGTTTGAATTAGAGATGTAATCATGTAATCTATGAGGCAAGATGATTGAGCGTATGTCATACAGTTTGATTAGGGTTAGAGTTAGTTAGAAGTTGTTACAATTAGATTGAGTTGGATTGAGTTAATTAGAGCTCTAGCACATGTAACACATTAATCACATGTATTCATCAAGTCACATGCTTAATTAGAGAGCCAATAGGAGTGAGCCAAATGTGGCTGATTAGATTAGGGCATGAGATGTATAAATAGATGCTTGCAACTCTCATTTGCCGCATGTGGGATAATAATCAAGTTGTTTCCTTTGTGCTTAAGTTTTCTCTCTAGTTTTTCTTTCTTTGGAGATAGAGACTCTCAAAGAAGTCTTCTTTCTTTTTGTGCAATTCATCACTCATGAAAACTCATTACCAACCAAAACCCTAGCATTCTCTAAAGATCAACCTTTATAATTCCATCATCAAGAACCTTAGAAACCTATTCATAACCGAAATCCCAAGCCCTTAAATATCAATTTCCAACATCTAAATTGACAAGATTCAATTTTACTCATCAAGGAACACCACCCATAACTGTGTATGTTCCCTACAATTCAGTTTTTTGGGAATGTAAAATTTAATGAGAATTTAGGGCATCAAAACTATTATAGACCTTTTGAGGACAAATAGCAATTCCTCATATTTTAGGGGAATAGTTATTACTAAGGAGTCATTCTTTATAAGTGAAACCAAAAAATCAATTAGATATTGTCTAGGAATATTCATTCCATTCCTAGGAATGCAAAAGGTGAACCATGATTTACCATGGAGTAGTTCCAGGTTTGGGTTTTCTTTTTTTCTTTTTTAATGAAACTGAAAGGGTAAAAGTGAATCAAATTCGATGAAAATCCAGTTAAAATTTATGGTTTCAGCACCAAAATATAATCATTTGGCACTATCTATTTTACTTAAAAATGAATCAGCAAAAGTTGTAAGACTTTTTATAGTTTATAAAAGTTGTAGGACTTCCAATTTCTTTCCCTTAACTTTCTCAGCTACTCAACCATTAGTTACTGAAAATTCATGATTTATTTATAGCTATTAAAAAGAAATACATACACTCTCAAAAATCATAATAGCACTTCACAAAGCTATTTCTTCTCTTGCATTCAAAAGCAAAAGCCAACGAAATTCTCTGCTTCAAAAGCGAAATGGCCAACCAAACATTGCCAAACTCAACAAATACCATAAACCCAATACAAAACAAACAAAATTAAACAGAGTGAGTGAGCCAAAAACCAACCAATTGCTGCTGAGTCGACCCCGAGTCACGGTCCGACTCGTCACTGGACACGTCCTGGTACGCGTAACGGCCGTACCCGGAGCTCTGCTGGTACCAAAACGACGTAGCAACTCTCCTCTGCCTTCCATTGCGGACCACCTCGAGGGCCGAGCACGTGACCCGATGCCTCGAGTAGGGCCGCACGTGCGAGTTCCCAAATCCCGGGGGTCTATTTCTTGAAAAGAGTGGTAGCAGTGAGGGTTTTAGAGTATTGGGGGCTCGAAAATAAGAGGTGGGTCTGAGAGATATGGCGAGAAAAGGGGTTGTGGTGGTTCTGAAATAGCCATGGAAAATGGCTGAGTAAGGCATGGTAGAAAGAAATAAAGGTGTTTGTATGAATGTCTGAGAGAGATTAAGTAAATGGGAATTGAATTGGGAAGTGTGCGTGTGTGTGTTAGTTCAAATGAGTTGAGTGACATTTGCCACTGCAATTAGGGTTTTGTGACAGTAGGGGAGTTTACCCTCTGTCTGTTTAGCGTTGTTTTTTGGTGGTTGCTAAGCAGATAGGGGTTTGGCAGAGGTTTTGCGTCGATGGCTAGGATTTTTTTTTTTTTTGGGCTTAAATTAAAAAGTCAGGTATTACTATTTAGTTTATTTTTACTATTATTAATAGGTCTTATTGCATTTTTTTAGTACTATTTGTGGGCTTCATTGTACTTTTCAACTAACTTTTAACTTTATCTATATTATTTTCAGCAAAAAATTTTCAATTTCAGCAAAATAAGTGGATTCCAAACAGACTACTCATAATTTTGTTCAGATTATTTTCTTTTTCTTTTTTTCTTTTAACCAAAGCTTAATGTTTCCTAAAACTATAAATCCGATCAGTAGAATGTTCAGGCTTAGCTCAATAAAAATTAGGCAAAAACACCATTTTGGTTCCTATATTTTGGAAGTATGGTCAATTTGGTCCTTCTTATTTGATAACAGTCAAATTGGTCCATGTTATTTTTAACTTATAATCAATTTAATCCTTACTATTAACTCATTAACGAAAATGCCTACATGGCTAACAATGTGCATTGTTGATATGCTTAATGTCGACATAGCTACTTAAATAATAATAATAAAATGTTAATTAACATTAAACAATACCATTTCAATATTTTACTTAAAATAAATAAATAAACAAAATAAAAAACATAAAAAAAAAAAAAATGAATTCCTCATATGGAATTGCTAAAGCCATAGCCACTCGTTACTAAAAGAATATCATCAGACATTCATATTCAAGATATCTGGGGTTTAATTCCTGCCTACACTACAAATTGATTGGTATTTTGGTTTGATGATAAAAAACTATCATTAGTAACGGATGTTATATGTTAGAACTCTCTTCAAAAAAAAAAAAAAAAAAACACACTTAAACTATCACATCTCAAATTCAAATCACTGCATTTTTGTTTGTCTTCCAATCACAATACTACATGTTCACACCATCATTGTCAATTAAACCCAAGCAAAGAAGGACCAAATTGGTCAATTGCTCTCATTCATCAATAGCAACACCATTGACGGCGACGAACCCACCATGATTAGTCACTCTCCTCCCTTGTCATTCACCACCACAAGCCACAATCGAGGTGGTCTCCTTGGTCTCTCTCTCTATTTCTACTTTTCTTGGACTACCCACTAGGTCTCCCCTTCAATCTATGATGGTGTGAGGGTTTGGGTTGTTTGATGGTTCAAAATATGTCTTAGTTGTGGTTGAAATTTGATTTTAGGGTTTGGTGATGGTGCTGGATTGTGCTAATTCGGGTTTGGTGGTGGGGCTGGACTATTAGAGTGGTGGTAATTTTGGGTTTGGTAGTGGTGAATCTGGATTAGTGGTGGTGCTAAACTATTGAGATGGTGGTGGTGATTTGGGATGTGGTGGCCTGGTGGATCTAGGTTAAGTGGTAAACATGTTTGGTTACCAAAAAAATTGCAAGAAAAGTAAAAAAGAAAATTGAAAAAGATGTGAAAATATGTTTGGTTATCGAGAAACGTTAGGAAAATTAAAAGAAAATGATAAAATTGGTATATATATATATAAACTATTTTTAAATGTTGATGTGGTTGTTTTTTACCATGTAAGTGCTAATGTGGCATTAAAATTTTGACATGACAGCATTAGGCACGCCAACAGTGCACACTATTAGTCACATAAGTATTTTATGTTAATGAGTTAACGGTAAGGGCCAAATTAATTGTAAGTTGAAAATAACAGGAACCAAATTAACTGTAACTCCAAAATGTAGGAACCAAAATGGTGTTTTCACCAAAAAATTATATAAATTCAAACTTTGTTTAAGTTTGAACCACACTTACAAATAATATTTTAACTTAAACTGTTAAAAATTCCAAAATTTTGAGCTAAGTTTTGCTCAATTTGATTTATTAGTTAAGTTGAATCGAACTCAAGTTCAACCAAAGCACTTTATCAAATGTCAATAGCATTCACATTTTCTTATGCAAAATGGCTAAGAGCCCAAATATGCTTGATGAACCCAAAAAAAATAAAAATAAAAATAAAAAAAATCCAAATTGGCTTTGCTAAAGGAAAAGTAACATGGCAGCCCATTATTACAAATGAAATTGAACTGCCTCGTCACTTTTTCATTAATGAATTAACCTATTTTTAATATAAGGTCTATTGGCTGCAATTTCAAAACTAGTGTACTAAAATGGCCAAAAATAAAAGTTAAGGAATCTTATTACAATAGCATAAAAAGTTTAGGGGATGTTAATATGTTTTACCCATATAAAGTTTGATTTTTAGAATACGTTTTCCCCCTAAATTATGGTAATAAAGCTAATAATGAAATTTAAAGGGTTAGGAATAATTGTTATGATTTGCTTTATGATTATAGTTACTAGTATGTAATCCATGCTTAAGCACGGAAATGATGAATTGTAGTAGTGCTATTGATGTTAGTTTGGGATAAAACATATAGAATATTGGTTCAACCATTACATTTGGAGGTACTAAAATAATTTTTACTTGCAATATTCATGATATTGGTTATGCCAAATTTGTCATTACACTACTATTATGTATATAATTTTGAAAATCATTATTGAATACTACATATATAATATTGTAGACATTGCATTTTGTACCCCTTATGACTCGAGCCTCTGTTTCCCAAAGATGCTGAATTCAAAGACCCAAGGTTGGTTAGAACCCAATTAGATGTTAAATTAACTTGAGAAATGTTAAAATGAAAAATATAACTTTTAATGAGCAAATAAATCTATTTTTGGAAAAGTAAAGCCAAGGAAACCCTCATTGCGCGCACGCAAGAATCGGCTGCACATGCAGGCATGATCTTGCACACGCATAGCGAATTCCAAAAACATAAATAAGACAAATTTTCTGCATTAATGTTGAGATTTGGAACGAATCCCTCATCATCTCAGAGTCGTTCCAAACCCCATTTTCACATTAGAAGTAGCCTTTCATGGTATATTTCAAAAACACACAAAAATCCCACAGATAAATACTAAGATTCACTATAAATAGTGAATAAAAGAGGGAGTTTTTCACAAAATATCTTCAAGTCAATTTTCTCTTGATTAAAGCCTTTTCTGGCCTTGATAATTGAGTTTAAGATTACTAATCACTTTTTTTTATTGAATTGTGAATAGATTTGACTGAGAAGAACGATAAAAAATAAAGCTTGAAGAGCTTTTGTTTGAAATATCTAATCTAAACTTTTCTTTTTCTTTTCTTTTCCTTTTTGCATTTTAATTTTTCTGTTTGTTTTAGTTGTTTGTTATAATATGTTTTAATATGTCGATATAGCTTAGGTTTGTTTAGTTGTATGTTTTAAAAGCATGTTAGGTTGCTAGAAATCGTGTTTTGAAACCTTGCTCTGTTTGTTGTGTTTTTAAGGTTTCTAGGCAGAAACTCATGTGCACATAATCTTGCCTGTGCATGCAGGCTTGATTATGCACACGCAGGGTTGTTCATGTGTGCGTATGAACTAGCCCAGAAACCCTAATTTTAATTCTTCCGAGTTTGCTTTTGTTTCCACATGCAATACTTCTGTTTAGACTCTTTTTCATATTTTCATGCTTTTAAGTTTATGTTTTATATGTTTTAATTACTTGTTTGTCCCTCACATGTTAGAATTAGGGTTTGTTTTGTGTTTTCTTTGTCTTAATGCCATGAACATGCGTTCATATGTTCATGCATAATGCCATAGATGTTGAGTTGCTACAAGGTAAGTGAGATAAACCATGCATTTCACAATGTACATGCATTTATTTGTGATATGATCTTGCTTAGGTTTGATGATGTGATTGTGTTCTTAATACTTTGGGTGATAACATTATTTGTTTGTCTTGTTTCTACCTTAATTTAATGTTCATATGCTTCTGCCTTAGATGAGATATGATGATATGATGATAGTAGCATGCTAGGATTTATGTTATGCCATTCTAGATGAATGCTAGGTTGGTTTGACATTTATGCTAGATGTATGTTAGGGGTTATGATGTGAGATAGGAGCATGTTAGGGTTTGTGATTTGATGAGATGCCATGATGATATAACATGTATGCTAGATGAATGTTAGGCTTTGGTTGACAAGCATGTTAGGTGTATGGTTAGGGATAATTGATGTCATGTTGTGTGCTTAGATGTATACTAGTGTGTGTGTGAATTCGATAACAATATTGAGTGTACCTTTAATAAGGTTAAGACATAAGACACAATAAGGGGAAGCCAACCTTAGGGTTAGGCGGTTTTGGGTGCCTAACACCTTTTTAAAATCGTACCTTAACTCCGAACCCATATCTTAGGTAGTAAGATAAAAAAATGTCATTCCTTGAGAGGACACTATATATATGGTTCCTAGACCATTGCAAAAACTAAGCGACGACTTGCAACGCTTTCTGTTGCGTCCACAAATATCAATTTACAATGATTGTTCGTGAAATTCTTCTAAATATAACATAAAATAAAAAAAATAAATTGATCCAATAGTATCTCTTAAATTGAATGAGGATAGGTGCATGAGATTATTCAGCTCAATTACCATTTGTTATTTTCAAGATCTTGGCATACAAGATATCTGAATATAAATAGTATAAAAAATATGCTCACTAGTTCAGAGAAAAATAACAGCAAAAATCTAAACAATTTAATTTTTATTGAAAACTAACAAAAGCAAAATCTAATTTTGATTCTAATTGAATTTTCTCTAAACATTGGTTATATATATAATCATTCAAACTCTCTATTCCTTTAATTTTATATATAGAGTTAAATATATGATTTGGTTTTTTATAGTTTATTTATATCAAATTCCTCATTCTCTACACTAAATTAACTCACTTGGTACAAAAATTAAAAAAACTTAGATCAGATGAGACACATGGTGCAAAATTAAACTCTAATTAAATTCCAATTTTTACATTGAATTAACTAACTTGACACAAAAATTTAATAAATTTAGATTAGATGGGACACGTGGCGCAAAATCATACTCTAATTAAATTCCAATTCGAAATCTAATTGAATTTTCTCTTGGGTTTATTATATATATATATATATATATATATAGACATACACATGGGAGAATGAGTTATGAATATGAATTAAATCATGACATTTGTACAAATATGACGCCTTTGTAAACTTTGGTAAGTATCTTAGTCAAGAGAAATAAAAAAAGGTGGGAATATAAAATTGGAGTTTGACCATATCTTAAGGAAGATCTATTGCAAAGAAATTCAAAATTTGATATTTTGGTTTGGTGAAAATTTAATGGGTTTAGTATCCTACTTTGTAAGCCATTCAAACATGAGATATTTTCAAAATTTAACATGGATTTTCACTGTTTTTTTGTTGTGAAATTTGGATAAAATTATTACAATATTTTCACAGTAAGAATGTAGTAGAAAATCTTACAAATTAGCAAAGCATCTGTTGAGGTCACACCATGCCTTCAAAATAATTATCAAAAAAACAAAAAATATTTTTTTGAAAAAAGAATCCTAATTAAATACCAAAGTTATTTGTCAAAGAGTGAACCCTAAGAATGAGTTAAAACAGGTTACCATCACAATATGAGCATTGTGGGATGGCTAATGCCTTCCCTAAGTGTAGCTAAACTAACAAACTTATGTCTTCTAGTTCAAGACATGATTTTTTATTCTATTTTAAATTAGGAATCATTAGGTTCTTCTTTTAACTTAAATTAGGAAATAAAATTGCTTAGAAATAGGTGCCAAATCAAACATTAGAATTACAATGGTTGATTGTGACTCCTTTAAAATATGGATTCATCTAATCAAAAAGATACTTATGGGTTTCAGTTAGCTGATTAGCTCAATTAGTAAAGTTTCGTGTTGTCGAATAAGATATTTGGGGTTTGATTCTCGTTTATACCAACAGACCAGTTGGTGTCTTAGTTCGATGATAAAGAGCAATTATTAGAAGAAGACACCATAGGTTGAAACTATCTCTTAGATTTAAGGGAAATTGATATAGGACAACCAGAACAATCAAATAGTAAAATTAGAAGATGGAAAAATTAAATGAATATGACCTAGGAGTTAGCACCAAGTGAGAAAGCCACTAAGAGTCCACACCTAAGGTGGAACTAGAGTCAGCACCAGACCAAATAAAAAAAATGCCAATTTTTTTCCATTCATAAAAAAATCAACTATCTCCTCCAAAAAGAGTACAATAGGTTGATTATATAGGGAAAAATAAACCTTCATTCTAATTAGAGTAGGAAACCCTATTTGCCGTATTACAAAAATAACATTACTTCCAAATATTATTATACTAATAGTCTAATAAAATACTGTAACTTAAAATATAAAAATACAATTCACTTGCAAACATGAATAATACTAAAGGCGTAAATACACTTTCGGTCCCTACATTTTGGATCATTTCTCGATTTGGTCCCTAAACTGATTTTGCTTCTATGTCAGTCCTTGATTTTTCAAAATCGTTTTTAAAATCGTCCCTACCATCAACCCGATTACGGAATAAGCTAATGTGCCAAATAGAAGTACTAGTTGTCAAAACCAACTAATAAAATATTACAGAAAATGCCAACATGTACCACTCAACCCCATGAAACCCTCACGTGACCGAGCCATGCCACATTCCCGCTTCTTTTCCCCCATGTGACGATCACGTGACCGAGCTTATCAACTACCTTCAGCCACCCCATAAAGAGATACAATCGAGGAGCCCTAAATCACTCACAGCCACCATAACTTTGCTGCAACTACTAAAGAGATGGAAGCAACCCCATCATCGTCAACAACCTCATCATCATCAGCAAGCCTGAGGAGGAGAGCACCACGCATGTGCTATTGTCCCAACCCTGCTAAACTGGTTCTAGTGATGTCCTGGACGGAGAACAATCTAGGCAGAAAGTTCTGTGGGTGCCCCAATTACTGGGTAAGGTGTTAGTGGTTTAAAATTTTTCTTCATTAGTTTGTTTTTATAGTGGGCTGGGTTGATTTGGTTTAAAATTTGGGTTTGATTTTCAGGTTGGTCGGAAATGCAAGTTTTTTCAGTGGCTTGATGATGAGATTTATGCGTGTGGGAAGGTGTGTATCGCAGAATAGAGGCAAACCATTCTTAGACTCGAGGTTGAGGTTTCAACTTGCAAAAAGAGGAAGAAGTGTTTGACAGTGTCTATGATTTTGGCATTGGTAATGTGTGGGATATGCCTTTGTGTGATTTTAGCTTTATTGGATTAGCTAGGTGGGTTATGGTGTATTGTTGGGTGGATTAGCTAGTGTAGAGAAATTAAGTGCCTTGTATGAAGGTTTGGCATGCTTTTTGTATGAAGGGTTGGCATGCCTCTTTGTCAGTGTTTAGGAATATGTATTGTGCAATATTTTGTGGAGAAGTGTATCCCAATGACCTTGTAATTTTAGCTAGAATGAAATGAAGTCCTCATGGATTGAACTTAAACTGTATATGTTGTTTTACCTAAATTGCTCATTGTTTATTGGTTTGTAATGAAAGACTAAACTTATTTTGGTAACTGTGTGTAATGTTTTGATTGTTCTGTAGTTACCAAATCTCCTATGTACATAGTGACTGCAGTTACTAATTCTGCAGTTACCAATTCTACCGTGTACATGAATCTGTTGGACACACATAATACTCATAATTGCAGCACAATATAGAAACCACAAAATTACTGCCAAATACACAAAGCATATAAGTCATTCCCTGCCATAATACAGAAATACAAATCATACCATTGCTTGCCAACAATCACAATCCAATATAGATATCAAGCATGAAATCCAAGTTAGTTAATTAAGCCATTGTTCAGGCAGCAAAAATAAAAGGTGATTGCACCATATATCACCCTACTTAGCTGCCACTATTCAGCCATACAAAAATGGACATAAGTCAACCATAATTTAGCCCTCATTACAACCAACAAAAAGGGCTAATGCACATAACTGACAAATGTTCAAACTGATTACAAAAAGACAAAAGTTAAAAAAAAATCCAAATGGTGAAAAGCTCAGATTCCACTAGGTGATCCCCTTGGTCCATGCACAGATGCTTGGCTCTCATTACCCTTCAATACTTCTCTGTACCTAGATGCATTTCTTGATGCATTCAAAGTGTCACTTGTGATACTCCCCTTCCTCCTCTTGGATGTTGAAGTGTTGGGGGGTGCACTGCTCCTAGGTGTGTAGGTGGTTGCTACACTATTGTTGGTTGGATTGTTGGAGGGTGCACTGCTTTTCCTTTGGTTGATTTGGCTCATTGATGGCCACTCCACTTGCTCTACCACCATGACCACTGTTACTTGTCTACACATACATATACACTCAAGTTAACTTCAAAAGGTAGAGAACAAGTATAAACAATTGTGATTCATGAATATACTGGTATTATACCTATTTTAGCCTAGAATTCCTTCTGTTTGGACCACTAGCAGCAGTTGTAGGCAGTGAAGAATTGCCCCCAACCTCACCTTTGCAACTTCTTTTGTTGTGGCCTATCTTCCCACATAATTTGCATCTCTTTGCAATTTCCAAACCCTTGCTATGCCCTTTGCTTGGTTCATTGGGTTCCCTTACTCTCTTCTTCTTTAGCCTACCAAGTGGCCTTCTCTTTATTAGAGGCTGCACAGATGGGAGTCCAGTTAGGGTTACTGGCTCCTTGTATGTGTTTACTCTGTAGTAGTCATCAATGTATTTCTCAACTGCCGCTTTGTTAAAGAAAATGCATGAAATTGCATGGCAGCATGGAATGTCAGAGATGTCCCATTTCCTACAGCTACATGTCCTCTTAGATAGGTCCACAATAAAGCTAACCAACCCATTCTTAACCTTAAACCTTGTGTCAGAAGCCCAACGAGCCAAACTATCTACTGCTACCTATCTTTTCCCTGTGCAATCTTTTACATACTTTAGGGCACAACTCAGACTCCACCTTCAAAATACTTAGTCTATTTTGTTGGGACCTGTTCATCAAATACAGTCTAATATCCTCAAGCTGTACACAGAAACAACCCACATATTAGTCCATGGTATACAGTATATAACTCAAACATGAATACACGAACTACATAAACTACATGACATTTTCATACCATATTGATAATGGGCTTCTCTCTGAATTTTAATATCCTGCTATTGAAGCTTTTACACATATTGTTCAGGACATGATTAATTAGACCATCACTCCTGAACATGTGTCTAGCCCATATTGTTGTGGTATGCCTTTTCAACCAAAAATATGTACCCTCATCAACATCCTTCATCTCATTCATTAACCTCTCAAACTCCTGTGCATAAGTAGCTTTTGCTGCTCTTCATAACAAATACCTAATTAAGAGACCAAGATGTTGCTTCCTCAAGTTATTGTATAAATGTCTACAATAGATTCTATGTTCATAATGAGGACAGTTATCTGTAAATGCCTGCACTAACCCCTACCAAGGTAAACAGCAAGCAGTTAGCAATATAAACATAAAATATTTGTTATATAAATTAAATGACATTTGTTATTTTATTTGGGAATTGACAATATATTATAAAATATTGTAATACCTTTTGTTGGTCTGTTATGAAAGCCCATCACTTGCTATCTCTAATGTAAGCTAGCAGCAAGTTAATAAACCAAGTCCATGAGTCCTTGGTTTCAGCTTCCACCACTGCAACAGCTAGAGGAAAGTACTCTTCATTAGGATCCCTATCTACTGCAACCATCAACTGCCCCTCCCCCCCTCCCCCCTCCCCCAACCTTGTGTTTGAGATGGCAAGCATCCAATCCAATTAATGGCCTGTAGCCTGTTAAGAATCCATTCTTACGCTCGGCCTAGCATATATACAACCTCTCAAAGTAGGGTACTTTAGTATGTAAATCCATCTCAGTTGCTAAGTCACCCTTATTAAAAGTGTGAGTCTTCATCATAACTGTACTACCAGGACTGGATCTCTTCAGTTTTGCACAATAATTCCAAAGTTGATTGTATTGCTCTGTGAAAGTCTCATCTACAAACTCCTGAGCCCTTTCTTTAGCCCTGCTAGCTTCCAGCACTAATATGCACCACATACTTCTCATGAACAACATCTTGAATATCCTTCAGTCTTATGTCAGGTTGCCTCCTCACCTTTTTCATCAACTTCTTTGCAAGGAACTTGGTAGTACACCTTGGATTTTTGTAGCTCCTTGTACATGTGTGCTCCAAGTTTAGGGTCTTAAGTTGATAAGTCATCTCCCTGGACATCTTTGCTAGGTAAGCTGTAAACTTACATGGAGGTTGACACTTGGCTCTAACCCTTAACTTATCATTCTTCACAAACCTCACCCCCTATCCACCACACACTACATACTCAGTGATAGCATCCTTGAACTGTTTAGGAGAAATAAACAACATATCCTTCTCAAACCTAAAGGTGTTCAGAATTAGAGACTGGCTTAAACACTTGAAACTTCTTCCTTCTAGTAACATTGTCCACCTGTCCATGATCACTTTCACCATGACACTCACTACCACTATCATCAACCCCCCCCCCCTCTCATCTGATGACTCAATGAGACTTAAAAGCTCCCCACTAGTGTAATGTGAGTTCATTACACCAGCCCCCATCTGATCTGGCATTGGTGCATCAACCTAATTTTCCCAGTTGTCATCACTATTTGCTCCAACAAACCTCTAGTTGGGGTTTATTTCTCTGGTTCCTTCCATATCAGTATCATCATTACTGTCAAAGGTGATAGCCCTATCCTCTTCTGGTTCATTAACAACTGGTTCCTTATCAGGTCTCCTACATCCTATTATTTCAACATCAAAATCAGTTTGGACACCATCTCCATTGGTGGGAGCAGGATTTTCACCACCATCATAACCACCCTTAGACCCAACAACACCACCATCCTTATCACACCTATCATTCCTGCCAAAATCATCATCCATGTCACCTTTATAGAAATACTAGTGACCATCAAAATCATCATCACCACCAGAGGACCCACCCTCATCAAAATCATCAAAGTAGCCCTTACCATTGTAATAAGCATCATAAGCAGGTTCCCCCTCAGATGAGCTAACATTCACAAAGTCATCATGATCATTTCCTACAACAACATCCAATGTTACTCCATTACCCCCATTAATGAGGATAGGATCATATACTAGATGCTCTACATATACATGAATCTACCCATGATCCCTCACCAATTCAGTCATGAGTATTGCATTTTTATCATCCTTGATCAAGTGGAACACCCTATTCTCCTCATTATCTCCAGGCTTTATGTACCATAGCCTGCTTACAGCAGTATACCAAAAATCCCTACAAATGGCCTCAGTCTCTACCTTAGACCACTCATCAGGATCACAATTATCTACTATCCCAACTTCACCCCCCACATACTCCTCAAGATTTTCAGTGAACTGCCCCCCATGATGCACATGCATAGTAAATAAATTGTCCGTTCTGCATGCACGGAAAAAAAGTACTGATTATTTTATTACAATAAAGAGAAAACTAAACCAAACAGTCAAACATGCACTAACTATATACATTCTAAACAATAAGCTCCTACATGGAAGACAAAACAATGCCAAAAATATATATAGTTTATTGATAACAGGGAACACTCATGGACCACATTGATCCCTAAAGGCCAAACAATAACAAACACCAACCAAATAGATAAATTAAAGCATAATGAATCACCAAAAGTGTAGTCCCTAATCGATGAGAGAGACAAAATTATACATATAGATAGAACGCGTTAAAAGTAGGAGAGAGAGACAAATTTACATACATAGATAGAACGTGTTAAAAGTAAAAGAGAGAGACATATAAAAAGAGATGGAGAGACAGATATACACACAGAGAAACAGATATACACACATATGAGAATCTCAGATGTCGGAATCGATGTGGTAAATTGAGCTTCAAATCACGACGTTCTCCTCCTTCTCTAGATCACATCGTCGTTCTAATTCGCACTTATTTGTTAGGGAAATTGTTTCACAGAAATGGGATTGAGTTTTCTCAAGGGACTGGGCTTGAGTTTTCTCAGGGAGCACGAGCAAATTTAGGGATTTTAGGTGAAATTTGTGAACTTAGGACTGAAGTGACGAAGTAGCTGAAGGAAGGTAGTTGAAACGTTGATAAGCTTGGTCACGTGATTGTCACGTGGGGGGAAAAAAGGTGGGAACGTGACGTGGCTCGGTCACGTGAGGGTCTCGTGGGGTTGAGTGGTACACGCTGGCATTTTCTGCAATATTTTATTAGTTGGCTTTGACAGCTGGCACTTCCGTTTGCCACATCAGCTTATTCTGTAATCGGGTTGACGGTAGGGACGATTTTAAAAACGATTTTGAAAAATCAAGGACTGACATAGGAGCAAAATCAATTTAGGGACCAAATTGAGAAATGACCCATAATGTAGGGACCAAAAGTGTATTTACACCAATACTAAATTAAAACGAAAGTCTTCTTGTGTCTTTCGCTTCAGAAATAGATCCAAGAAAGTTCAGAATGGTGGCTAGCAAGGACTACTACAATGATGGTTAGTTGTATTGAACCAAAGAAGTTAATTTCGTACCATGCCGGTCAGTATAACCAATATTTACCGTACAACTACACAATTCGATACATAAACACCTTCATTTTATCTCACTTCAAAAACCAAACAATTCCAAAGTAAACTGGCTATTTTAGCCAAAAATAGATTTTGTTCGGTACATTTTTCTTTTGCATTTTCTTCACAAAGCAACTTCAATTGAGCCTATGAGACCCACTGATATTGGTGACAACAAGTTGTTGGTGAGGAACTGAGATGGGTGAGAACTAGAGAGAACTTTGTTAGGTTTAGGTTATGGCTAGATGAATAAATAGGAAAACATAAACAAATAAAAAACTAAAAATGAAGATAATGATAAAGAGGAGAAGAAGGTGAAAAGTAGAGAAGTGGAAGAGTCATGATATGTGTGTAGAGGAGAAAAAACAAGAGGGAAAAAAGAAAAAAAGAAAAAAAGAAAAGAAAAGAATAAAGATGATTTTAGAAGGTGAAATCGAGGACCGAGAAAATACAATGTAAGGGAAAAATAAAATAAATAATAATAAAAAAAAGTTTTTAGGCTAAGCTAGTGTCTTCTCTTAGAGCATTAGCAATAGGGGTGTAAAACCTCCCAAGTTGCTATTTTAGAACATAAACCACTAAAAACATGCGACATCCGGGTATGTAGATGTAAAAAATTATACCATCTAGCTACAATAAGTTGCTAGTTATACAACTTACTATTCAAGATTGAGAAACTTAAAATTTCTTATTTTATTACTCTTCTCTCTTCCTTTCTCTAACTCTTCCTTTCTTCTCTCTATTTTCGACTCTCCCTCCTCTCTCTCTATTCACTTTGTATCTCCCTTCTATCTCTTTCTCGGCTGAAATTTTTGGTTGGGTTGAATCAATGGTTGCTAGGTTGGGATTGGTGGTGGGTTTTGGTGGTGGTTGTTCCAATGGTTTTAGTGTTGGTTGTTCTAGTGTTCTAGTGGTTTAGAAGGATGGTTCAGTGGTGGTTTTTTTTTTTCCTCTGGTTCGATAGTGTTTTAGTGGTGTGTGGGTTTGATGGAGGAAGATGGGGGAGAAGAGTGGCTGTGTGGGTTTGATGGAGGACGAGAGGGAAGAGAGAGATGGGGGAGAAGATAGAGAATTGAATTGTTTATATTATTTATTGTTGTAGTTTATATTATTTTAATGAGTTGTATGTAAAAATAGAAACTTGGATGTTATGTGAATTGTAAAATGAGATGGTAAAATAGATAAAGTAGGTTTTTAGAGTGTAAAATAGAGACTTTTTTGCATCACCGGATGATAATGCTCTTATAGACTTACAAGCACGCTAACTTTTTTATTTATTTAATTAAGTAATTGACCTAATAATTACTAAAATAAAAAATTAATCTACTAAAAATTTATGGAGTAGATATTTGTATTATTAAAATTATTTATTTTTGGAACAACTTTTAATTACAAAATTGGTTGTAGCTTAAAGCTACAACCTTACTCAATTTCTTTTTATTGGAAGTGATTTTTGACAAATCCACCATTGGATTCCATTTTTTTCTTATATCCTCCATGCTTGCAAAATTTCTAAAAAATTAAAGATCAATAGCTATATCATCAATAAATTTTTTAAATTGCAAGTTTTTTAATTTAAAATTATGTATAAAATATAAGCTTATAGATCATATAGAAAATAATATCTGATTGGTACAAAATTTGACATGGGTATTAAGAGCATAAATAACATACAATTCAATAGTTAGATTTTTAAAATATGTAGTAATGTTAATTTTTTTAAAGGAAGTTGTAACCTTAAGTTACAACCAATTTTGTAATTAAACTTTTTCTTTTATTTTATATATCAAAGAAAATAATAATAATAAAATTAATTAACTATATATATAAATGGTGATAACCTTGAAATGATACACTAGTATTAATTGGTATTGACAAATTTTGTTCTCCTAATCAAATCAAAATGGCTTCCCGTATTGTATTGACTCCCTTGTATTAAATTGAATAGTGTCAGTGATGATTAAGTTGAGTAATGATTGATGAAGGACTGTTTGAACCCTATTGAAGGCTTGAATAAAGTGGTTCTAATAAGCATTGGCATTGGGTTTGCAAATGGTATATGTTGGGCGATTTTAGCATCAAAGCACAAAACAAGCCCATTACTTGGTTTTCTAATTGCAAAATTTTTTACAATAGTGCTACAGTACACTTCTGCATTTAGACTTTACTATTCACAGATTGCAAAACTAAATATCATTATTTTATTCTGACTCTCTCTCCTATTTGTCTTGTCCTCACTTCCTTTTTATTATTTTAATTATTTTTTATGAAGAGGAAGAGAGAGAAAGAGTTGGTGAAAATAATATATTAATGAATAGATGAGACAATTAAAAAAATGAGACGTTAGGTGTGTTGTAAAATAGTATGGTATAATAGATAAAACAGCTTTTGAGATGGTATAATGAGATTTTTTTGTAGATACTGGATGCTAATGTTATATTTACCAACCATGTTAAAAAAGAGCAGGGCGGACCCACATTGGCCCCCCAATTTTTTTTTAAAATTGCATTATCTATATATATATATATATAAAACCGAAACTTTTGAAACTCTCACAATTTTCCACGTCAGCACAATAAATAAAATTAAAAAATTAAAAACTCTTTTGACTAAAATATTAGAGAGATTCACATTAAAATTAAAATACAAAAAAGACTCACGTAAGGATTCAAAAAAGAAGAGAGAAAGACTCATGTTATAACTCCTCTCTTCCCACCTCAAAACCCTAGCAACCTTACCTCTCTTTCAAAAGCTACTCCTCTACTCCTCTCACGCTACTATCGCCAATTACAGTTGAAAACAAAAACCAAGCCATTCCCTAAACCCTGACGCACCCAACTGACTCGCCTCCGTGCCACCGTCGTGATTCAAGGTCAGTCACAAAGCCATTGTGTTGTCGCCGAACTGCCATGCCTTGGATTTCCTTGACTAGATTCCCTCAGACCGCTCTAGCCTTCATTGACTAGCCAGTGGAAACTAGCGAACAGATCAGATCAGCTCTCTCACTATTTGTGTATTGCATGTTTGATGCGTGTTTGAAAGCTAGCAGGTACACTTTATCCATGTAGTAACTACGTTATTGCTATGTTCAATGATAGTGGTTTGCAGCTTTTTAAAAATATATATATTTTAGAATCATTATGTTTATTGATAATAATTTGAGTTTTGAGTATTACACTTCAATTATTTGGTTTTGTGGACATAAACAGTAACACAATGCAACTATCACAATTGATGCATCTTTTAAGATAAAATGTCTTCAAAATTCGAAAGTTATTGTCCAATCCTCCCAAATTTTGAAATCTTGACATTGAGCAAATTTGTGAATCTAAACAAATAAATTTGACTAGAAAATAAAGCCATGGATTCTGCAAACTCTCTCTCTCCAGACGTGAATTTCAAAATAGGGGGAAGGGCGGTTGGTTGGAGGATCAAGGCTATAGTTTTTCTATTTGGTCGAAAAATTTATTTGCTTATTTGTTTATTTTAAGCAAAAAAGAAAGTATGATATTGGTTTCTAGGGTTTTCGTTTGTGATCTAATTCATTTAATCTAGGAAAAAATTTACATTATTTATCCCAAAAAAAAAATTAAGAAAAATCTCAGATTATCTTTTTTTCTCAATAAGTATTAAAAAATTTCTATTGTCCATGAAATTGCTATTGTCTATTAAAAAATTGTACCTGTAGATCAATATTTATATTTCTTAACTTGGCATGTTGCATCTATGGCTGAAATTTGTGTGGATCTTTGGAACCTTAGAAATCTTTTCTTCATTCGCTATGTTTTTTCATTGAGTATTTTCTTTCTCTCATACTCCTCTTATGAGTTTTGTATTTGACTAGAAGAAAGATGTTTTGCTTTGAAGGTCATGAAGCACCTCTCTCATTTATTTGTCCTCACCATAAGGAAAACATTCAGGTAAGACCCATAATCTATTTTAAATTTTGAATGGAAATACCCATATCATACAAGTACAAGAGATAAATCTTTAAGGGATGAGCTTAATTGTTTCTTATTTTCAATAATAAATCATTTTACTACAATACCGGTAATTTTTTGAGAAATTTGATATATTCATATTGCTATAGAATAGAGAATGGTAGAAGCCAACTTCATTACAACTACTTAAATTAAGTTGACTTAATTCCATACAATTACAAAGTATAGCATGAAAGATAATGGAATTAATTGTTGTAATTTTTATTTTCTTTCCATGTTTTGAATTTTCTCTATATTATTTTTACAACTGAGCAAAAATTGAGAAAGTGATATTACTACTCTAATTTGAAGTTTAATGAGTCCCCTTCAAGTCTTGGTCTTTATTAATTTATATATTTGCAGTTTATATTTTTAATAGTTGCTGAGAAATTAAGGCTTAGTTGCACAATATATGTAAATTCTAATGACAGCATAAGCCCATATTTTTGGGATTAATAGTTTATAAATCCTTTGCATGACAACAATGAGATTTGTATAGCCAATCATGTTTTTTAGAAGGCTACTTTAAATAGGAAGTCAATGCGTTTCTTACATTTGGGTATTAGTTAGAATTGTTTTTAAATGATTGTACCAATAAAAGTGAATGTGTATAAATTTTGTTTAACTATCCTGTGCATCGCACGGGTTAGCGACTAGTAGTATGTAAAAACTAGCACCCAAACCCCTTTTGCAAGAGCTGCCCCCCTTGTGAGTATCCATATCAAGTTTGTTCACTTAAAAAAAAAAAAAAAAATCAAAACCTGTCATTAAGTTCGAATAGAAAGAGTACTACAACCATCAAGAGGTCATGTTTGGACAAATAACAAATTATTCTTATCCGTTTCCAATTATATTTTAATTTAATTTCTATTTATTTATCTAATGATTATGATTTTATTTTAATTTTTTCCTTGAATTTATTAAACCAATTAATACCACTATTTTAACCTCATAAACATGTTAAAACTTGCAACATTGTCTTTACCTTTGACTTTTGTAGAAGCAAATCTCAAAATTGATGTATGAAAATTCATTAGTATTGTAATTATGAGTGCAACACCTAATTATAATTGTAAAATTTTTACAATACCTTTGTGCTGGTTGTAAATGATAAGACTACGTAAAGAAATTAAATTAAATTTTACAATGCCTTTGTGCAGGTCGTAAATGTTAGGACACAACTAATTTATAATATGGGGCTACTAACAATTTACCATGGGAGATTTGAACAAAAACAAGGTTTAAGCATAAGAATACGTAAAGAGATGATATTTATTCATGCACAAGAAAAAGAATACACTTTTCACTCTTGAGAACATGATCTTGAAGGTGTTCTAACGCTCTGTTTTTCTCTCTACTCTTCTCTCTCTCAGTTTTTGTCTATTTATTTGTGTGTTCCTCCCTTTACCCTTATCCTCCCTTATATTTGCCCTACTTTCTTCTCAGGGATGTGCTGCCCTTGCACAGCTGGAGGGCTTCTTGTCCCATCAAGCTCTTGGTTTTTTTTTACTTTCATGATGAATGGAGACTTTAAGGGCTACCTGCACTGTTCAGGCTAGTCATTCATTAATAAATGCAACTATGCTAGGCAGGTAAGTCTCATTAATACGGAGGTGACAATTACTTTATCAGGAAGTTTTAGTAAGCTTCCTCAGACAATTTTGCATTTCCTAGAATTCGTCCTCGGTAGCTTAAATAGTACATCAGCCTTGGTGGCTCGACAAGTGTCTCATCCTCGAATACTGATCTGTGGTATTTCTAATGAGAATGGTATCCTGGCTTGATCCGTGGTTGGAAGTCTTACTCTTTCAAAAAGGCCTGTCATCAAAACGGGATAGTTAGCATTGGGCCTATTTTCATTTGAGGCCCAATGTTACTTGGTCTCATAAACCACTTCCCTACAACCTTCATATACAAAAGTAATCTTGAATTTATCTTTTGACCATAGTTATCTAGTTTGGTTGAATTTAAATTTTATTTATTTTATGGTTGCATTATTTATTTTGTTATATACCTTTATATATATATATATATATATATATATATATATGTAAACACACACACACACACACATTACTATTTAAGAGGTTTTCCGTATTTGGGATCCTCAATTTTGATGCCCAAAATACTCTCAAATTTATCAGTTTAGAAAGTTTAAATAATAGGATTATATATGTAAAATTGCTAATTTAAAAACTCCTAAATTTTAGCTAAATTTAAAAAAGTAGTTTACAAACTACTTGTTCCTAAATTTTAGTTCCAACTCTCTACTACTCCTATATCTTAGGATTAAGTAATTTACCAACTATTTGTTCCTAAATTTTAGTTCCAACTCTCTACTACTCCGATTAAGTAATTTACCAACTATTTGTTCCTAAATTTTAGTTCCAACTCTCTAATATATATATATTGTTATCAAAAGAAAAAAAAAAAAAAAAGAACTTATAACATATATCAACTATCAAGTAAGTTTTTACTTACGTGATATATGTTATAAGTCTTTTTTTTTTTTCTTTTTTTTTCTTTTTTACCGTTTGAAAAACACACCATTAGTAGACTACTTTAAAAATATTTTTTTAAAAAACGCATCCTTTTTTTCCTAAAAATTAGTACATATTATCTCATCTCACACAAAAAAGATATATTTCACACACTTTTGCCGCACCTATTTCCTAAAAATTAGCACACACTATTTCTATTTAAAAATATCTCACATCTCTTTTTTGGGTTTTTGCAGTATGTAATTTTGCTCTCTTTTTACATCTCTCTCCTCCCCAAACAAAAAATTATACTAAAAAAAAAAAAGAAAGAATATCTAAAAGTTAGGGTTTTGTTGTAAAAATTATGAACAAACATTAACTTTTTTTTTTTCATATCATTAGCCTATTCCAGTTTCTCATTTCCATCTTCTCCCCATAACCCATTTCATATTTTTACATCCTAACCTTTCAATCTAAACCCTTTCTCAAACCAAAACTTAATTCACAATCCAACACAAGAAAATCTCTAGAAAATTCACCCAAATCCACCATTAACAAACCCCAAGAGCCAAACCCAACATAAAACACAACCTCCTTCTTGAATTGAAAGTAGCAAGAAGAATCAAAGGGTTTCAAATGAGTTACAACAAAGGCTAGAGAAAGAACCATGGTCATCAATGGTGGCAGTGAACGGAGCAATGACAAACGATAATTGCAAAGGTGCAAGTTCTAGCTTTGGCCATGGGTTCCTTGGATGAGATTGAAGAGAGAGAAACATGGATTAGCCATGGATTTCTTCATACAAACCCCAGACCCATATATCTCAAGTCCTCTCTATTTCAGCCATTGCTCGCTGATGCCATCACACGGTGATCCAACTGACCACTGGTGTTGTTGGTATGTGAATGTAGAGAAGACAACCCAGTGAGGCTTCGGCCATGGTTCCCTGGATGAGATTGAAAAGAGAGAAAGGTGGCTTCAAACTAAGATTGGCAGTGGATCGGCCATTTGTTTGAGCCACTGCTTGCTGCCTTATGCCACCACCATGACGCAATCTTGGATCTTCTTCTCTCTTCTTTGTGTGAGCCACTGCTTTGGTTTATGTGTCTGAAAGTGTGGGATTTTGAACTTTAAGGTGTGGCCATGTAGGATTTTGTTGAATGTCTGAAAGTGTTTGAAAGAATTTTTGTGAAATTAGACTAGAGCACTTTCAAAGGTGTCAAGTGTAGGATTTTTGTTAGGGTTGTCCACTGGTCGGGTAGGATTGGGTTTGGGGTTGACCTGCAATCGACTCGACAATCGGGTGAATGGAAAATGGACTTGCGGCCGACTGAATGTTCGGGTTGAACTCGGTGGCATGGGTCATCGGTTGAGTGGGTCGAACCGTCGGGTGATTTCGGGTTTGAATCCCAACAAGATAAAGATCAAAACCCAATGAACAAAGAGATCAAAACCCAAACAACAAAGAAATCAAATTCAAATAACGCAAACCAAGACCAAAAATACCAGATCCATGAGATTGAAACGAAAAAGAGGGATGTAAGACTAAACCCACACCAACACCACCATTCCTTCACCCACCAACACCATGTCCACAAGATCAGAACAATTTTTTAATAAAAAATAAATAAAAAACAAAACCTTTTATTTACTAACCCAGAGGCATAGACTGCACAAGATCATAGGAAGGATTCATAAATATGTGGAGATTCAAGTTAAACTTTGGGTCAATGATGGCGGTGATAGACCCAACTCAGCGACAGTGGAAATAAGGAAGCTAGGATTAGGGGTGGCAATAGAGGCATAGAGCCCAACTTGGCAACGTGCGACGACAACAGAGGGTTAGGGATTTGAGAGAGAGAGATCAAAGAAGGTGAGAGGTCAAAAAGTAAGAAATTTTTTTGAAACTAATAAGGGTTGAGTTGAGCATAGAGAGTGAGATCAGAGTATTAGACTAGTGTTTTGTTTTGTTTTGTTTTTTTGTTTTTGTTTTGTTTTTTGTTTTTTTGTTTTTGTTTTTGTTTTTTTGTTTTTTTTTGTTTTTGTGTGAAAGGATAGGCATGTACAATGTAGAAAGTGAGAACCCAGGTCCATAATTTTCCTTTTTAAAATTCTAGGAAGTCGAGTTGGTTTATACCGGTTAGAATTCAAAGGACCCGAAACCGACCTGCAAAACCGAATTTTAAAATTATCAGACCTGTACTCGACCCATTTAGGCATTCGGATCCGCCTGAGGGTTTTCAGGTCGGACAGGTGGGTCGGGTTTGATGGGTTGATGGACAGGCTTAATTTTTGTAAATGTTTTTTGGATTTGTGTGAATGTGAAAATTTTATGGGGAATGATTGGCTTAAGACTGTTAATATCAAGAGGAAGTGTGTTCTTGAACCCAAGCTTTACAATTTTTACAAATTTGCTTTAGATCTTCTTTCTCTTGTTTTTTAGTATAATTTTTTTGTTTTGGGAGGAGAGAGACATAAAAAGAGAGTAAAATTACATATCAACCCTTATTTTTAATAAAGGTGAGTGACGGAGCCCTAGCAGAGATAATCTCAAGTGGGCAAAGTATTAAGTTTTAAATCATGAGTATGCAAAGTGTAAACGGGCTAAATCACAAGTGGGTTTACTGTAATTTGCCCAAAAGAAAATGCATGCTATTGGGCTCATTAGTCACTAATACTTGCATTAACAAAATGTAGCATTCTTATGAACATATTATTTACCTTCAAAAAAATAAAATCATGTTCCAGAATCACCGATGCTTCTTCTACTATTTTATACCCGAGAGTAGGTAGAGTGCTACATGGTCACACTCAGGCAGGAAAGTCATACTGGTTGCCCCCTTCTACCCATTTTTCGTGAACCAAAAAAAAAAAAAAAAAAAAAGAAGGTTTTGAACCAATTGCATATGACTGTGTGAATATGGGAATAACAAAAGGTAGGAAGGCTTGGTCTCCTACAGAATACAATATGTACCTACTGATGCAAAAGCTCAAGGGCTTTTAACAAAGTTGGCCTAAACCTATTCGCATCAAGCTTTACATTTTGTTTGTCCATATACACTGACTTAAATGCTATAAATCCTTGTTTCTGGATTGAATAAGGGTCCTTAAAAACCACATGATCAGGAGGCTATTGTTGTACCAGAGTGCTCTCTTCTGTGCTTATCTTGTATTCCAAGTACTTTACATTCATATCCTTTGTGGGCTCTCCATAGTCAGTTCTTGCCAGCCATTCAAAGTCCCCAAAGGGAACTATTTGGATTAATATTGCATTCTTGGGAAGGAAAACAATGTTGGTCAAACCAGCTCCATGAACCCCCATTAACACATCACAAGAATTCACAAGTTCTGCAAATTTTGAAACGTTCATAGTAGGCTCTGCAACAGTTACCTTGTAGCCCAAGCTAATTGCCATTTTAGTTATTTCCCCTATGTTTGTGAAAGACCGTGTTCTCTTTCTTGAAATGATCAGAAGCTTTGGCATTTTATGTTGATCATCTCTGAGTTTGATTGCATTGACTCTCTTTAGTGAATAGCAACTTCTTAAGAACTCTCTGAAGTCACTCATAGAGTATGAGTATTTTGAAGGATCAATACTCATCTCTTTGACATTTCGCTTTAGACCAACAATCACACTTGGGAAGCAATGGACCTCTTGTTCTCTGTCAATGTCCATCAACTCATATCTGGACAAGTTCTTTAGGATTGCTTTGAACTTTGCAATCCACCATGGTCGTTTGTCTGTAATGAGAAATTGTACTTCTCCATTATATTGTCGAGAAGTTAAATATAATGGAATAATCACGTCCGAAAAATCGTGGAAATGATTTCCTGTATATCCCCCTTGAGAAAAAAGGATGGCTGGAACACTCTGATTTTTTTTGCATGGAGAGATTTCATTGCGACGCGATAATTTTACCGACCATTCCTTAATTGGATTCATTGCTGCTGGGTCATCTTTTCTAGCATAAGGTCTTATACTCCATGAGTTATTGTTCCCTGCCAAGATGCTCATTTCAGATGAAACAAGGAAAACTGATGAAGAATTCCCTTGAATCCTAACATCCCCGTCGATTTTGCAAATATCACCTCTTCGTTCGGTAACATCGCACAAAGGCTCCATTTTCTTTATAACAGGCTCTGTTTTGTTTGTCACAGGCTCCATCTTGTCTGTCATGATTTCTGCAGCTGAAAAATTGACGTATCAGAATAACTAGTAAACGGTTAAATTCATCATTTCCTACCCGTTTAAGCTTTTGAGAAAATTGAGCTAGAATATTACGATTAAATGATTAAATTCATTATTTTTTGATAACTCAAGCTTTTGCTTGTCAAGATTGATCAAAGTTAACCTTTAACTGTTTCCTGAGAGCTGCTTGTATTTGTTTCTGATAAGTGAGTCAGTGGAGCCAAAGGTGTCGAGTAGGTGCCGCTTGTATCTCTGACCATCAGCGTTTTAAAACCAGCAGCCATAGACAGCTTCAAGTTCACTGTAAAGCATTGCAAGATAAGATCCGAAAGAGACATAATATATAAAATATTGACTCCTCAAAACACAGCACTAATATAGATTTAATAAAATCATCAAAATAATTTTGTGTTGTAAAAATTAGATTGGTTAACGTAAGAATGAAGGACATACAAGCTGGTAGAGGACCCCAATAAGGCTTAAACACAGTGTAAAAGCTCAATGCAATAAGCAAGCAACCAAAAAATGCTCCATATCCCAATTTTTTCCTCTCGTGCTTACTAAAGCTTTTGGCAAGTAGATCATCGTACATCATTTTGGTAGCTAAGCACAACACACGCTTGGTCTGAATCTAAAAGGCCATTCTACAAGTGAAGGCTTTATCTTTGAGGTAAATGAGCATCTAAAGAATCAGGCTATATCCTTTTAAAAACTCTAAGTGAACCAACAAAGAAAGTTCAAGTGGACGCCAGAGAAAGATTTGAATTCCATTTTGGTTAACAATTGGAGAGGAGGTTGAGAAGCATTAATATTTTCTATGAATTGTTGCCCCCCACGAAGTTGGTAGCTCTTGTCTTGGCAAATTTTAAAAAACACCAAATGAAATTGGACGAAAGCGACTGCGGTTGACTGTTGAAACAAACACCTCTAAATTTCATGATTGATTTGGTGATATTTCGAGCATGATGAGAATGAACAGCAGCTTTGGATTCCAGCTCGAAAGGTATGCACCAACTTAACTTAGAAGAACATGGATATCATAGTTACTAATTGTAATAAAGATATAATGAGTTCAAGTTAGTTCAATTGATAAAATTTCTTATTATCAAGTAAGAGATGTAGAGATGTGAAGATTAAAAAAGAATTGTAACAATGATACATCTATCTATTTATAATCATATTATATATAATAAAAGTTGGGCTTAGTCGCCGTGGTTGCACCATGTGGCTTCATCAAATTGCAGAAATTTTAATAAATTTTTAGATTTTAAGAATATATATATATACATATTTTTTGGATAAATATGAAAAAAAGTAGTATTTTATTTACAACTAAGTTGTGTCTATCTAAAATGTTATCAACAAAGCCTAAAATCAATAAAATATAATTATCTAAGGATAGAATTTAAATAAAAAATAGAGATAAAAAAACGTAAAAGAAAAAAAAAAGATCGAATTTGTATTTTTTTTTTCCTACGTTTCTTTAAAAAACGTAAAAGGAAAAAAAAGATAGAACTTGAATTTTTTTTCTTATGTTTTTTTTTTTGGTGGATAAATTTGCATCTTATATCATCATTTTCCTAATAATTAAAAAAAAAAAAAAAAAGTATTTGAGTTTCACCTAAACTACTTCTTTTTGTTCATATCATCTTCTTCACAACCTAAAATTCCCACTATATATACACAGTTTTTTGGTGTTTCATAATTTCTATTTCATATATTACAGTTATTTGTTATATTCTTCCTTTCTTAAGAAAATTGATGTGCTTTGTTTTTCATCATTTGTTGGCGCCTTTAGATAAACAGAATGGAGAATAGGTCAGTGCTTCATGTAGCTCTCCATGCTTTAGGGGATGTAGTTATACAGAGTGATGGAAAGAATATGGTACCCAAGGTCTAGAGTGTTCTGGACAAGATCAAGGACTTCTCTAAGAGAGTTTGCAGTGGTTCTTGGGTAATATAAAGCTGATATTAGTATCTAATTTGGGCATGAAATATGTGAAGTTTTGGAGCCACAGGAAAAGTATTAAAGGATGTTGTTGCCATTAGTATTGGTGGCAGCTTCTTAGGACCTGTATTTGTGCACACTGCTCTTCAAACAGGTTAGGTGTTGCAGTCCCTTATGTGCACCACCTCTATGTTGTCCTTTTTTTGTGATAATGTTATTATTTTACTATTAAAATTTTTGAAGCCTATTGTACAAAAAAGCTCAATCGACATGTTCATGGTTTAGTGGTTGCATCTTACAGATCCAGAGGATATCAAATCTGCAAGGGGACGCCAGCTACGTTTGTGAGTGTTAATATTTCACTATGATACCATAAGTAATGAATTATTCAAATTCTAGATGTAGATCTTCCTTTTGAGGTCTTACTTTTGTATATGTAACTTTTTTCCTTTTTTTTTTTCTTTTTTTTTTTCATCAAATTGAATAGATTTTGTGTATTTGTTGCTTTTTTATTATATATAATATGATTTTTATCAACAAGTTTTATAGATAGGTTGAAATTCTATGTTTGATCACACCTTTTAGTATTTTTTTTTTTTGAAGTCAATATAGCAAGCAATATATTTTTATTTTTTAATTTCTTATTACAGGATTATTTGTTGTTGACATCAATATTTTATAATGAATTTAATTTGTTATGGCTATTGTTTGGTGCTTTGTTCCATATAATCTATATTCTTTAATTAAAATAAAAATTTGCTATCAAACATGAAATTGGATACGAGAGAATCCATCTGTTCAAATTTCTATGTAAGTCTGTCTTCACTTAACTCCATTTTTTTTTAAGCTAAGAAATTTGGATTTTTTTTCATTAATGAATTGAGATTTTGGCTTAATTTTGTTTTCAACCATTTCAATTATTGAATTCATTATTTTTTCATGTGTAATATTAATATCTGTGTGTTTTTTTTTTTAATGATAAAAAAATAATATATGTGTTCTTAAAGGCTAAAACACAATACAATTACAAACATTACTTTAAGTTAGGGTGTTATATTTATTTATTAGTAAGTTGGAATGTTACATTAACTTAGAGTATTATATTTTTATTTATTATTAATTTAGAATGTTACATATGGATGCATATGCTGGTTTAGGGTTGATATAACTTATAACCATTTGAATGAAATTAATACTAAAACAAATGATTTAAATATCAAAATAAGAAATAAAAATTAAATTTCTTTTAAGTGTACAATTACAATTTATTTTTTAATCTTAAATTTTGAATTAATTATTTTTTCATTTTATTTGTTATTAAATTTAATTACATTATCAAAATATTTTTTATTAAGCCGTGCATCACACGGGCATGGCTTAATAAAAAATAGTTCTATCCCTTAAAAGTGGCCAATTTTTATAATACTATGTCAAAAGATTTTAGTAAAGAACAATGACAAAGAAGAACAAGGATACTCTAAAAACATAGTGCGCACAAATAAGTATTCAAAGATTTTCCAAATGAAAAAAATACTTCTAACATTTTTTAATCATTGATATTATTTTTAACAATACTTCAAGTCACTAACAAATTAGTACTTATTTTGTTATAATAATGATTAAAATATATAATTATTTATACATATATATTATAAGTTTTTTCATAAAATCGTGCAACGCACGGCCTATAACTAGTATAATATAAAAATTGGATCCTTAAACTGGAGGATATATACAATGGTGACATGTATCCTTTTGAAAATGCATAAAACAATAACATATAACCTTGGAAAGATTATGCCACGTGGCAAAATAATTATTGGGACATGTCAAATTTATTTTGCCATATGTCAACGATAAATTCCACCATGGTAATAAATTTCTACTACAAGCTACTTTAAATACTCTAAATTGTCCTTAAATACACATTAAAAATTCCACCTTTATAATAAATTCTTAAATAATATGTAGATAAATACTTAAATATCCATTATTAGCTCATTTAAATACTTATTTTTTTCCCTTTTTTCTCTTGGAAACTACTTTACAAAGATTTTATTATTTATTTTTTATATAAGTAACCTAAAAAAAGTCTTAAAAAATTAATTTATAAAAGTTAAATCCTCAAATTGGAGGATGCACACAATGGTGACATGTTTCCTTTTGACAATATAGAAAATAATAACACTTATAACGTTGGGAAGATTACGCCACATGGTAAATAATTATTGCCAAATGTTAACATTAAATTCCACCATTATAGTAAAACTAGTTAGGGCAGCACGTACTTGTCGTGGAAAAAAAGTACTGTAGTAATTAAGGTCAATTTTAGATTTTATTTGTATTACAAAACAAAAATATGAATAATTTGATTTTTAAAATATATAGAGATTTACATTAATTTTAAGAATTTTGATTATTATGTCATAAAAAGTTAATCTCATTCGTTTAAAAATTTTGATCAACCATAAAGTTAAGGTAGCTATTTAACATATAAATATTTATTTAACTATAATAGTTTTTTAGTACCTACTTGCTAAAGACAATATATTTATTCTCTAAAAATTTCTAAAAATAATAACGAATATCATCATCTTTCAACAATAAAAAATTGAGTTTTGCTAAGAAATTAAAATTTTTTTTTAAAAAAAAGATAAGAAAAGGCTTGTGTCATTAAATATCATCATTCTAACTTTTTAAGAATTTTTATCATTTAAAACTCAAAATACGTAAAGAAAATTTTTAGGATGTTAAAATTTAGCAGGAGTAATTTAAACATTACACAGTAAAATATTTTAAGGATCATATGCTTTCATTAGGGTTTAACTAAGAGAATAACAATATAATATATTTGCTATTTTCCAAAATATTAAGGGAAAAATTGCATGATTTTAAAATTTAAGGAAGAATTGTAAACTACCCCAAACATAAAGGATGAAAAATGTTTTTTTCCTAAGTTTTTGTTTTTGTTTTTGTGTGCAAAACTATGTGTTTTTATTCAAAATAGTGTGTAAAGAAAAAATATACAAAAAGTCAACCAAAAAAAATTGTATGTGGAATAGTGAATTTTGGTTCAATAAAGTTGATTAAACCAACTTGGTACTGTAGCTACTATTCAAAACTTAAAAAAAAAAAGAAAAAAAAAAAAGAAAAGAAAAACAAAATGGCACTATAGATGTACAATGCAAAAACATTGGATGTATAGTGCAAAAACACTGTACGCGCATTCGCATTTTTATATATAAGAAAAAAGAGTACAAATCGATGATTGAAAAAAAAAAAAAAAAGTACATATTGAACAAACCAAAAGTATTATAACTTTTACACATTCACCTAATAAGTGTCACAATATTTTCACAAAACATTTATTTTTAGTTGTGGTTGGTCACTGTTTCATATTTTATTATTTTATTTTGACATATAAGAAATTGACATCTCAATAATTGTGAAAATATTGTGAAATTTGTTATGTCAGTATAATAATATATATAAAAGAAAAAAAAAGTACAAACGGAAGACCGAAAAAAAAGAAGAAGGTAACTACTGTAGCTACAGTGCCGCCTGGTACTGTAGCTACTGTTCGAAACTTTTTTTAAAAAAAAAAGACAAAATGCTTCACCAAAATTGCACTGTAGATGAACAGTGGGAAGCGTTGTATGAACAATAGCAAAACATTGTAGCGGCATAGTTGCTTTTTATATAGTTAATAGATTTCCACTACAAACTCCTTTAAATACTCTAAATTTTTCTTAAATATACATTAAAAATTCCACCTTTATAATAAATTCTTAAATAATATGTAGTTAAATACTTAAATATCCATTATTAGCTCCTTTAAATACTCTTTTTTTTTTCTTCTCTCAAACTACTTTACAAAGAGTTTTTATTTTTATTTTTATTTTTATATAAGTAACCTAAACAATTCTTAAAAAATTAATATATATAAGTTAAATCCCCAAACTGGAGGATGCACACAATGGAGACAAGTGTCCTTTTGACAATGCATAAAACAATGACACATATAACATTGGGAAGATTACACCACCATGGCAAATAATTTTTGGTACATGTCAAATTTATTTTGCCATGTTTCAACATTAAATTCCACCATTGAAATAAATATCCAATACAAGTTCCTTTAAATACTCTAAATTGTCCTTAAATACACATTAAAAATTCCACCTTTATAATAAATTCTTAAATAATATGTTGTTAAATACTTAAATATCCATTATTAGCTCCTTTAAATACTTAATTAATTTTTTTCCCTTTTTTCTCTCGGAAACAACTTTACAAAGAATTGTTTTTATATATAAGTAACCTAAAAGGCTTTCTTTTTGGGGAGAAATTATTATTTATACTGAGAGGACTGATGATGTGGTCCTCCCTGAACAATGAGATGATGCTATCTATACAAATATATGTGTAAGCTTCCTAATCAGTACAATAAATAAAAAATAAAAATTACTAGATAATGTCACATTTGCATAAATAACAATATTTTATTGGTTGAGATGTCAGGGAGGACCACATCAGCAGTCCTCCTGATGGACTTAATAATTTCTCCTTGGGGGGGTGTAGACAAATTAAGAAATGTGTGTACAACTAATTTGTTCACACATTTCTCTTTTTAAGTGTAAGCAAAAATAAATAAATAAGAAAAAAAGGTAAATGTCTTTATTTTATATATATATATATATATATATATATATATATATATATATATATATATATATATATATATATATATATATATATAATTACACCTATTTATTATCACTCTCATTTGAGTTTTTTAAGGAAAAAAAAAACCCAAACTATCATCATTTTTATTTAAGTGGGTATTACTATTACACATTATTTAGGAGGATTCTATATTTAAATACACTAAACTTACAATTTTTTGTTATACACACCTATTTTTTGCCATTTCTATTTAAGTTTTAGGGGAAAAATGAATACAAAATAAAAAATACATTTATTTATGTCATTTTGTATTCAAAAGGAAAAAAAAATTGATTTATGCATATAAAATTTTAAATATAATACATGAATTAATACAATACATGGATATAAGTCATTTTGTATTACACAAAAAGTAACTATCAATTTAATGGTTTGTATAACCCATAGGTATAGTTAATGGGTAGTTACATAGAACAAAAAAAGTTGGTAGGATCATCATTTGTAACTCATAACTCTTCGGTTTCTTGTATCTGTGTAACTTATAGTTACTCATCTCCTCTATATATATATATATATATACACACATATATTATTGTAATTTTATTAATAAATGATAATTGCACTATCTATAATCTATAATTTAATATAATATAACAGTTGGATTTTTAAATTGGAGGATACGCACAATGTTGACACGTGTCCTTTTGACAATGCATAAAACAATGACACATATAATGTTCGGAAGATTATGCCATGTGGCAAATAATTATTAGTACATGTCAAATTTATTTTGCAATGTGTCAACAATAAATTTCACCATTGTAACAAATGTCCACTACAAGCTCCTTTAAATACTTTAAATTGTCCTTAAATACACATTAAAAAATTTCACATTTACAATTAATTCTTAAATAATATGTAGTTAAATACTTAAATATCCATTATTAGCTCCTTTAAATACTCAATTCCCCCCCCCCCCCTTTTTTCTCTTGGGAAAAATTGAGTATTTAAAGGAGCTAATAATGGATATTTAAGTATTTAATTACATAAAGAAATTTGTTTTTAAATAAGTAGCCTCAAATCCCCTTTTTTTTGGGGGGGGGGGGGGGGGGGGGGCGGGTTGAGTAACCTAGAAGGCAAGTCTGACAAGTTTTTTTCTTTGTTTAATTTTTTATACTTAACAATAGCATAACTAAAGACCAAAAGAAACAAGGCATGATAAGCTAGAAACAATGAGAGAAGGGCTAAGATACATGCTCCTCGACAAAAAAATTTGAAAAGTTTAGAAACACCTTAACAAAAAAATCCTTGCATTGACAAAAAGGTTGCAGGGCTAGTGTGCTACATTGCAACAATATTCACCAATTACTCATCTCTTGACGTTGAATGATTTCTTGGCAAAGTTGGCTAATGCATTGTTGCTGCTTTGGATCCAAGTTTGTAGGATCCATCATGGTAATTTCCAATTCTTTTTTCATTCGTTCTAATTGAAGCTTCTCTCTCTTGATCTCTATGAGTTCTTGAGTTTGAGGATATGCCCTCTCAAGAACATCCTTTTTCTCATCATATTTTTTGTTCTTCTTTTCTGCCATGTCTCATCCAGTATTCCTCAAAGATTCAAAATCAAACTATCATTACTTTTTTTGTTTATTTAATCATTCATTTTCAGCCTCTATACCCGATGGTCTCACTATGTCTACAAAGGAAGCACGGGAGACCTCATCTTCCCCTAAATGTATTGATTCTAGAGTAGAAGGAGAAGATGTTGCAGTTGATTTTCTTATCATTGAGGCTTTTGAGGCTTCGCAATAAGTTCCAGCCATTTTGATCGATGCCTCAAGATATTCCAAAAATGATCAAATATGAATGGAATAGTTTGGACCTTTAGATATGCTTCCTTTGCCTCATTAATCTAAAAAATTGAAAAATAAAAATTTGATTAGTGAATAGCTAGTGGTGCATTAATGCATTGACACTACGTTGAACAACAATTTTTTACCTTGTTTTGCTAATTCACACCACTTGGATTAGCCATCTCAATTGAAGCTAAGATACCAACAAATTAGTTTGGAGTTGAATTTTTGACCAACGATTCATTAGAGAGTGTGGATTACGAGTTGATGTAAATTTCTTCTCTTTATTGAAGTACTCCCAAACTCTATTCCATTATGTTCCGTGTTTTTGTTCATTCCCTTACTGCATCTAATGAGATAATGAGCCATGCTGATACAATGAGGCAGCCTTCTTATAGAATGAAATTACCACCCCGTTGTGTTTTCTAATTAATGGATCCCATTTGAATTTCAGCTGGAGATTGTTGGTTATGCACTTCATCTTGAGGAGAGTCCATCACAAATTCATTATTCATGATAGACCCCTCTTCTAAGAGTTGTGTGAAGTTATAATCCCCACACATTTGCGAATCCATTCCTTAATAACAATAACATAAAAAGCAGTAATATGATGAGAAGTTAGGCAAATCAACTTTAGATACAACAGCAAACACATCAAAAAAAAAAAAAAACTTTAGATACAACAGCAAAAGGATCAAAAGGACAGGCAAATTAGTAAAGGACATAAATATCACCAAACATTAAAGCCTTTTGACAAAGTTTAACTCAAGAAATATGACTATTAAAGTTTCACATGGCTCAAATTTGTAGAATACTAATTCTAACAAAACCAATATCCCAAGTCAGATAAACTGTATAGAAGTTAATCCCCAATAAATTGACTTAAAAAATAGAATTTTTGAAAAAAAGAAATTAGATATACAAGACAAGAGTTAACAGAAATGCACTTCATCATTACGAGAGTGTTTGGCATTAGCTTCAACTTTTAGCTTTTAGAATAGCTTTTTAAAACCTCACTTTTTTCAAGATACAATTACTTTAGCACACTTTTAGCAAAAAGCTAGATAAGTTGTTTCCAAATCCTCTTTTTAATGCATACCAAATGAACTCATGGATTCAAAACCACTTAAACTTTCATGAAATTTCACTCTTTAACAATACCAAGCTCTGCTACGAGAGAATCATTATTCACAATGTTATTAGGATGGCTTGAAAAAGTCACAACACTAAATATGGATATGAGGAAAAACATGCAGGAAAGAATCATTGTGAATGTCATGGGAATGAATAGATTGAAACAGGGATAATGACAAGTACTAGGCTGGGTATAATTCCTTGGTAGAGAATTTGGGCCCTTTACAGAAGATTCAACATTAGCACAGAACAATTATTTACCTATAAAATTGAAAATCTTAAACTACTAGAGAAACAAACCTAGCCTCACTGATTACCAACAACATCCAATATTATTGGACCATTTCTCTATTTACGCTTATCATTCTTGTGCAGGGGTCATGCTAATTTTCTTTTTATCATTCCAATTTTATTGGATGAACCTGAAGGTAGACATGGCAAAACGGGTCAGACCCGTTTGACCCGACCCGTTTGACCCGCAACCCGTTTGACCCGTAACCCGATTAACCCGCAACCCGTTTGACCCGTAACCCGATTGACCCGTTTAAAAACGACCCGTTTTGACCCGTGACCCGTTTTGACCCGCGACCCGATTGACCCGACCCGAACCCGACCCGACCCGCCCGTTTTGCCATGTCTACCAATGATGAGTAGATTGAGATTAAGGTGTAATTTTTATAAAATATTTACTTATTATTCTTTACTTAATATGTTATGTACTCCATTATAGGTTGTCATTCTTTGCTTGCTACCTTCATTTTCTCTTCCTACTTTAAATAGATCGATACCAAGATTAGTTTCTAGAAAGCTGGAACAAGAGTTGCACTAAATTTGGGTATCAAGTCAAGTGTTTAGTGGTAATTGGTAGCAATATCATCAGTGAAAATCTAATTATAGTTAAGGAACTCATAAACAATTGACAGATTGCATCTACTTCCCAAAAAAAAAAAAAAAAGTTTTGAAAAATACGGGTCAACTCGACCCGACTCGCAACCCGACTCAACCCGTGACCCGTTTGACCCGCAACCCGACTCAACCCGCGACCCGTTTGACCCGCAACCCGATTGACCCGTTTAAAAATGACCCGTTTTGACCCGTGACCCGTTTTGACCCGCGACCCGATTGACCCGACCCGAACCCGACCCGACCCGCCCGTTTTGCCATGTCTACCTGAAGGGATAGAATGGTAAAATTTAAAGTCTTAGAATCAAGCTTTCTACAAGACTAGTAACTTAATAGCACAAGATATAAGACAGCAACTGAGGTGGCCTTTACAATGTCATTTGTCAACAAAGTTTTTCAGCATAACCCTTTTATAGTTGAACATCTGGAGAAGTAAATTAATAAGTTCACAAGTTGATTCAATTGACAAAGCTTACTAGTACACTCTTTGACAAAGTTGGCAACAAATTTTGGTTGAAGATTTGATTTCAAAGGAGACAACAACAAAATTTCAGCAGGGGTTTGGGTTTGCTAGTCTGGGTCTTTGTCATGAGTCATGACCTTCCCGAAATTCAAATTCTTTGAATCCCTCTAATTTTGTCGCCAACCATCAAATAAATGACCAAACGAAATGGTTTTTCTTGGGCTTAATTTGCCAAGTATGCAGGGAATCCTTTTGGACAATACTGCATTGCAGTCCTAATGTTAATTATACTTGCTAGCTTGGTCTTCACTACAGGGTAAGGTCTAAAAGTTGTATCTTTGTTATTCTACCAAATTGTAGAAAGAACAAAAAAAAAATGTTTATTTTTTCATACCCACATATTTGTTCTTGTTCTTGCAGTGAAAAACTTGATTACCTGTGATAAGAGACTGTGTACACCACATCAAGCAAGAGCAGAAGGAAAATCTCTTTCAAGTGAGCCAAACATGATATAACTTCGAAACCTAAAGTTTGTGGTGTATGATAAAGATCTTACTGCAGTGGTAGATAGTTCTAGTATGACTTGTCATGTCCTCTTTTAATTTAAAGGCTTTGAAGCTTAATTTCTAAGGAATCAACTTCATAACATTATACAGACATCGACAAACAAGCATTATTAACTAAATCCTAGAAACTCAGTTTCCAAAGAGCCCCTAACAACTTTTAAAATTGAAAAATACCAACATGAATTACAAAGATTATAAAACATACATCTCAAAGCCAATAATCAGTTATCAAAAAGGAGAAAATAAAAGCACAAACATACAAATCCATACACCCATATACATAAACAAACCTACATACCCATAGACACAAAACCTAGGGGTGTCAATGTTCGACCCAACCCGCGAACACGACACGAACCCGACACGGGTTTTTCCGGGTTAGGGTTGGGCCTTAATGGGTTTGGGTCATAAACGGGTCGACCCGAAAGCAACACGATAAGAAACGTGTCATAAGCGGGTCAACCCGCGTAACCCGCAATAGACACGTTTGACACGTCAATTTATTTGTGTCAACCTGAAATGACCCACTTATCACAACCCGTTTAACTCGTATAACAAATAAATATTTATTTTATTTTAGATTTGTCAAATACCTTTTATATCCAACATATATTTTAAATTTAAAAAGAAAAGTGAGTAATTACAAAAATTTACAAGGGATATAATTGGAAATTGAAACTTTACAGACCCTAGAACTACTAATACTTTTTTTTGGCATAGAATTTGCATAAATGAAATTGGATGAGCTTGTGGAAGATGTTATGAATTTGGACATCAACAAAGAATCTATGGATGATAATCATGGTCATAGTTAGGATTAGTCTACTGTTTGCTCAAATTCTTTCAATATTGATACTTAGCAATTGGCGAGTTCCAAGTATATTATATTTTCATTAAACTATGTTATTTTATTTTTGTTAAAATTTGTTATTTTGAATTTGGGTTGAAGTGTATGCACTTCTTTTGGAGTGTAAAGAAATTATTTTCTAGATGAATGTTATATTTTTGTTGAACTATATTATTTTGAATGTGGGTTGAAGACTTAAAGTGTAAGCACTGCTTTTTGGGATGTAAAAAAAATTATTTCTAGATGGATGTTATATTTAATATTATACAGATTGAAATGGGTTGTGTTACATTCGTGTCAACCCAACACGACTCGTTTATTAAACGTGTCAAATGGGTTGGGTCAGGTCAACCCGCTTAATTAATAGGTCGGGTTAGGGTTGAAGGATCATGACACGATTATTAAATGGGTTGGGTTAGGGTTGAGTCATTTAGTCGAATACCCCTATCTCGACACGACACGAATCCGACACGCTAACCCGAATTGACACCCCTAACAAAACCCACCACCTATAAAATAAAACATACCTACCAAAACCACAGACCCAGAAAATAAAACAAACCCACACACCTAGAAAACAAAACATACCCACCAAACCAACACACCCATAGACACAAAGCACAAAGCACAAAGCAATAAAATTTGGGGAAGAGAAGGAGAAAAGCATTGAACCTGAATCGGTGGGCTTCAATCTATGCCGTGCAAAATACTCCTTCCCTACACTGGTCAAATCGACCACTTATTCTTTTCTAAAAATGTGACCACTTATTCTTTTCTAAAAATGGCGTGAACTCGAGAGCGCCAAAATTTACAAAGCGTAGAGAGAGATGCTAAGAAAAATAAATACTATTTTCATTTTTGAGCCTGAACAATACAACGTTAAAATTGTGGGAGAAAATACGGAGAATGATGTATGAGTTTTTTTTTTTTTTTTGAGTCTTTAGTTATATATTACTTGAAATATTAAAATAACTAAGATGCAATGCTCTAAAATGAGATTGGTTATTTAACAAAATTCAAATCTGGCATATTTGTAAATTAAGCAGTATGTAGAGGTATTTGGAAAACTATGAACCTGAAGGTCCTTCTTTAAACTTATTTGTACTTTCACACGTGACTTCACTCCTTTTGATGTCTCATTTTTCAACTGTTCAAATACTCTCCTTCACTCACCAGACCTCTTCTTCACCTCACCTCTTTTATTGTATTCCATTCTAATGATACCTCTCAATAGGGCTGTAATCGGTTTGGATCGGTCAGTTTTTTATTTTATTTGACTAACTGGAACCAAAATTTTTGGTTTGCAAAGTTATCAACCGAAACTGATTGAAACGGTTGGAACTCAATCAATTTCAGTTTTAGTTAGTTTTTCGGTTAATTTTCGGTTTTTGTGCCTTAAGTTTGGCCCATACGGACTTTTGGTTTTTTTTTTTTTTTTTTTTTCCAAAAATTTTATGTTTCAGCTTTTTTTTTTTTTTTTTTTTTTTTAATGCAGTATTCAAGCTAGTTGTTTTATGACCCTTTTTGGGCCTTTTATGCTCTTTGTAATTAAGCCTTTTTTAGAAACTTGTTTTAGGACTTTTTTAGGAACAAGTTTTGGCCCTTTTGGCCAAGATTTGGGTCTTTCCTATTTTGGCCATTTGTGGGCCTTTTTTTAGGAATCTGTTTTGGCCCCTTTTTGGGTCTTTTTACACATTCATAAAGCATTTTATAAATAAGAAAAAATCACAATTTGCTTTGCATTTTATATTTTTCATAACCTACTTTTGCTCAACAACATAAATCCAAAATTACACATTATAGCAGATTCATAAAAAATTAAAAAAAAAAAAATCACAACCTATTACAAATTCATAAATCCAAAAATACACATATAGCAGATTCATAAGTCGCAACCTGTCATAGATTCATAACCTGCTTTAAAGCTTCTATTATTTCATTAAAATACACATATCACATATTCATAAATCCAAAAATAACCTGTCAACATTATATAACCTGTCAACAATACATTTGCACAATTTGTCAAGTGTTAACACAGATTCATAAATCCAAAAATAACCATATAACCTGTCAACAATACATTTGCACAAGCACAACCTGTCAACGTAGATTCATAAATCCAGAAATAATCTAGAGCAAAAAATTGCTCTAGTGCTCAAACTAATCCGTAACTTGTTACAAGTACCCATCAAATACAAACAAGATTAAAAAATAACTTGTACAAGTCAAAATAAAATAACTAGTCTAGATTTCATTACTTCATTAGTAATATGTCAATGTCTACATATTGTCCATATGTCAATTACCTACATAATAGCATTATAGCCAAAGACTCAAAATAAATTGGCCATATGTTAATGTCAACATATACCGTCTATATTTAATATTTGGCCAAAGACTAAAAATAAATTGGCCGTATGTCATTGCCTATTGCCTAATATCATATATTGTCTATGTATAGGCCACTGTCTATTAGTGTCTAATAGCAAAAAGTCTACATATCAATATGTCAAGTTCACACACCAATATGCTATCAAAATAAAAACTAACAAAACCCAATATGTCATCATCAATACCACCTGTCCAAAGAGCAAAGAGCAAGGAGCAATCTTCAACCATCAACTTCAATAGGTGTTGGTGTGGACATGTCTAGTTTTGATGTTAATGCAGCATCACTCACAAGTTCTACAAACAGAAAATGAAAAAAAAAAAAAAAAAAACATAAACAGAAAATGAAAAAAAAAAAAAAGAAACATAAAAGTCACTTGTACAATAAAACAATGTGGGGGCCAATTCCAGATGTACTATTCACCTGGAAAGGGTTGGGCCTATGGCCCAATACACAGTTTGAAGATAAGAACATATCCAAGGACGATCAGTTAAGGAAGAGATGAAAACTATACTATAGGTTGGGCCTATGGCCCAATACACAGTTTGAAGATAAGAACATATCCGAGGACGATCAGTTAAGGAAGAGATGAAAACTATACTATAGGAAGAGGTAAAATATATTTATGGTGGACTTAACCGTATCCGAGGAGAATGATCATCTCGGAACCTCTGTCCGAGGTGGCTAGAAGCATTCCCAATTCCTTAATATAACATATTAAAGGTATTTCGCAACAGGGGGATGGGTAAATATTGGAGAAAGGATGAGGATAAGAGATAACAAATATCTGTAAAAGTTGTTATCTCCGCATTAAATGCTTCCCAACTAACCCTCTGGCCGACCGCATTAATATGGAGGTGATGCCTGAACAGTAAATAAGCAGCCTTATAGCTAATAGTATAAGGTTCAAGGAGGTGTGAGATGGGATAGGGAGAAGCTCCCGACGCCTGACTCACACGTGTATGGTGAGAATGGTGTAGAGATCATGGTATATAACGTGAAAAGGCATTCCAAGAGAAGGAGGACGAAAGAAAAATAGAAAAGAAAGAAAGGTTGAAGAAATACAACAGTAAAAAAGAAAGAACTCTAAACTATTGATCACACTACTACGGCATAACCGAGGATGCTTTTTGTATTTTTGCATGTGTAACTCTTCCCCTTAAACACTAACAACCGATATCTTTTCTCTAGATTCAGACTAGCTTTTTCTCCCACTCTCTACAAATTTATTGTTCGGGCTTGTTGGGCCTGAGTCCATTCCTGTTTTGGAGTTCGAGTCAAAACTAGTTCTTACAAACAATAAATATGCCAAGAATCCAAGACATTCAGTTTATTTATTTTTTATTTATTTTTAATAAAGAAAGAAATCGACATGCAGAATGTACAATAAAATAATAAATATGCCAAGAATTCAAGACATATAGGTTTTTTTTTTTTTTTTTAAATAAAGAAAGAAATAGACATGCAGAATTTTTTTTTTAATAAATAAAGAAATAGACATTCATATTTTTTTTATTATAAAAATAATAGTGATACCTCCATCAATCTTTTCATACTCTTCAACATCATCCATAGCAGCTCAAAGGCTGATTGAAGCCAATGAAGAACGGAGCCAGTTTTGACCACAAATGAGGGCTTTTACCATAAGTGGAGTCAATGAACTCCTAAAGGGGTCAAGGACATGACTAGCCGTACTAAAGGCAGATTTTGAGGCCACAGTGGATACCGGAATTACAAGAACATGTCGTGCAATTCTTGAAAGCACACGGTATTGTGGAGAATTAACCTTCCACCAAGCTAAAATATCAAACTTCTCATCCAAGACATCTTCACAACTCTCTAACAAGTATTTATCAACCTCTTATTTTGTATTTGAAGAATCAATACCCTTCAAGTGCTTCTTAAATCCCTTCATCCTCATTGCCTTCACATCAACCACACTAGAATCATCTCTCTCCATTGATCCACTTGGTTTTTGGCCTTGGGCTTGTGCAGTAGCACTAGCACTACTACTCCCGACTTTATTTTGAGTATAAGGATCATACAAATCCACCAAAACAGCCTTTACTCTTTCTGCCATATCAGTAGCCTTTTGGTTCTCATACAAAGTACCAAAACAATACTCAAGTTACCTCAACTTGTACTGAGGATCAAGAACTAATACTACATACAACAAGTGATTCATATTATCAAAATTCCCCCAATACCTTTCAAATTTGTTCTTCATGTAATTAGCAATTTTTCTCAACAAATAACCATCTTTTTCATACTCCAAGTCAATTGTGTCATAAATTGACATGAACTCCAAAAAGAAAGATTTGCTAGTGACATAATTAGCACCCAAAAACCGCAAGGTTGTATCATAGAAAATTTTAAGAAATTTTGAAAAGATCCTAATCTTTTCCCAATCCACATCATCCATTCCCCAAGCAACGTCATGTCTATCATTTCCTTCTTTCTTTGCCTCCTCTCTAATTGTCCTAAGATAATTTGGATCTTCTTCCTTCAATCTCTCAAAAGCCTTTTGATACTTCTTGGCCTTCTCCAACATCATATAGGTGTAGCTCCACCTAGTGGGCACATCTAAGCACAACTAACTTTTAAAGCCAACTTTCTCCTTCTCCGCACATAACTTAAATGTGCTTTGTCTTTGTGGAGATGATCTCACATATTGCACGAATTTCCTCACCTTCACTATTGTCTCATCCATTTCAGTTAACCCTTCACAAACAATTAAGTTCAAGATATGAGCACTACACCTCAAATGCAAGTATTTATGCCCTAAAATTGTTGCCTTCCCATGCTTAGTCTTTTTTTGAATAAAAGAAATCAACCCACTATTAGAGGCAGCATTATCAACCGTAATAGTTAGAATCTTGTCTATCCCCTAGTCAAGTAAACACATCTCAACTGCCTTCTCAAGTGTTTCACCCTTGTGATTTTCCACTAAACAAAAACTAAGAATCCTCTTGTGTATTTTCCAATCACTATTTACAAAATGGGCAGTGAGACACATGTAGTTCAAATTTTGAACGGATGTCCATGTATTTGTGGTAAGGCAGACCTGCTGCTCTCTTAGGGCTTCTTTCAACTTCTGTTTCTCATTTAAAAACACCCTAAAGCAAGATTTAACAATTGTTGTGTGGCAAGGGATTGGATTGAACTTAGGTTGGGCTACAGACATAAATTTCCTAAAACCAAGACCCTTCACAAATCTAAAGGACAGATTATCTAGAATAATCATCTCTGCCAATGCTTTCTTACATGCCTCAAAATTAAACACATAAGGCACAAGTCTACCACTACTTTCTCCTTCTTCTTTAGGTTTGAATGCTAGGGTTGATTGATTTTTTTCCTCTTCCCTATAAGGATATTTTAGACATTGTGATTGTATGTGAGTTTTCATGGTTGTAGTGCCATTTAACTTACTATCACAAGCATAGGTTGTGCCACAATAATTACAAGTTGCCCTAGGTTTTTCCCCCCTTTAGTAACAGTGAAATGACCCCAAACAAAAGATCTTTTTTTACCAGTATTACCTGCTTTTGGTGGGAGTGGAGGTTTGCCTTTATCTTCATGCACATTGGTTGCCCTTTGACCCGCTTCATTGTCTTGACCCTTTGGGATTTCTCTTGTATCATGCATCTACAATATAAAATAAAACAACAATAAACACAATAAGTTAGCAACTATAAAAAGTAAAAAATAAAAATTTAACACCAAAATGAGTCTAGTCTACAATAATAAAAAAATGGTAACAATAACACAATAAGTTAGCAACAAAAAAAGAAAAGAAAAAAGAAAATGACTCTTCACTCTATTCTAGTATACAATAACAAAACAAGTCAACAAGAAAGAAAAAAAAAAAAAAAGGAACGAGGACTCTAGTATACAGGAACAAGCCAACAATAAACACGTCAATAAGATAATAATAAACACATCAACATCAAAGCAATAATAAACAAATACCCCAACATCACGGTCAACTATTAACAAATACACCAACATCACAGTTAAGCACATGGGGTTATTGATTTTTTCAAATCTCTAACATCAATAAGAAAATAACAACTCAACATCTTGATCTTATGTTGTTACTACAAAATAGAGATTCAGTATTTTAAAAACCCTAACTTTATTGATTCAGTATTAAACAAAGCCCAAAATACAAAACAGAGAGAAGGTTATTGAGATTTTCAATGAGCACATGAGACAAAGGCAAGCGGCTAACTTCAATAAAGATACCAACTAGCACAAGCAGCCAAGCACATGGGTTATCAATTTTTTCAAAACCCTAACTTTATTTGCATATAAAACTTGAGAAAAATAAACATCTTGATCTTATGTTGTTACTACAAAATAGAGATTCACTATTTTCAAAGCCCTAAAGTATTAAACAAAACCTAAAACACAAAACAGAGAGAGGGTTATCAAGATTTTCAAAAGAGTCACTGTGAGATGAGAAGCCAATAATCAAGTCGGCGTGGGGAGGCAGCGGCAGAGGTAGATTTGGCATGAGAGGGACTATGGAGTGTGGAGTGGAGGCTGTTTGAATGTGAGAGTGGAAAGTGTGAAAGTGAAAAGTGTGGGGCATGTAGGGAAGGATTTTCTAACTTTTGTTTCCATAGTCTAATTAGTTTTAGTTTAATTAGTTTAATTAGATATTTACTTAGTTTAATTATAGTTAGTTAATCTAATGGATTTTAAAATGCCATGTTTAAAAAGATAAAATGAAAAGCTATTAAGCTAGGGCCGGATTTGATGACTGATCATAGACAAACAAAGGCCCAAATGTTTTAAAATAAAATGATGGAGGCCCAAAGTATATATAAACCAACGGAGGCCCAAAGCAAAGAATATATAATAACAGAGGCCCAAAGCTCAAATATTTACAAACTTTATATTATATATTTAATATAAAATATATAATAATATATTTCGGTTCGTTTTGGTCGGTTCGGTGCATGAAAATCTACCACCGAAAATCGAACCGAAATTTTCACATCGGTTCGGTTGGTTTGAAGTGGTTTTTTCGGTTTGTCAATTTTTTGCACACCCCCACCTCTCACGTTCTATCTTCTCATCGTTTAGTTCTTTGTTTTTTTTTTTTTTTTCCTTTTACCATGCTTACTGCTCACTCTAATTTCTTACCTCATCTTCTTCTTTATTTATTTTTCCTCACCTCGCCTTTGTGGCTCTTCTTACCAGATCAACCGATTTTACAAGTTACACGCTGTTTCCCTTTCTTCTCTCTATTACAAAATTCATTCTCTTCATGAGAATGAGGAGAAAGTACAAGAAATTCAGCAATATCTATTTTTGGTTCGTAATACTATTTTCGGCTAGAATGGTAAAATTTCGCCCAGAATGCTGGTTTAAGCCAGAACAGGCTAGAATTTAAGATGACACGAACATGGGTCCACTAGAATGAAAAATTCCAGCCATTCTGACTGGAACGGAAACTAATTCAAAACTTTGGCCCACAAGGAAAATGACGTGGATAGGTAGGCTTGTGTGGTTGAGACATGGCGAAGGGTGACATTAGCAAGCTTATACCTAGGGGTGTGCAAAAAACCAACAAAACCGGTCGAAATAGACTGAATTGAGTCCAATTTTTCAGTTCGGTTTCGGAATGGTTTGTTTTCGGTTTGAATTTCTTGAAACCAAAATATTTCGGTTTCGGTTTTGGTGTCCCACACAAAATACAGACCCAATTGAAACCGAACCGAAATATATTAAATATTAATATATACAAGTTATATCAAGGTAGTTCCTGGTAGCATAGTGGCAAGGACACACATTTTCACATTTTTAACTCAGATTCGACCCATAGTAAATGCAGTTTTATTTATTCTCTCCTCACTATAACAAAACTATGTTGTTTTGGGTTTGTATATAACCCTTCTAACTCTAAGTTTTATCTCTTCTCTCTCACTTTAAATTACAGCTGTTCTCCCACAACCTTCTTTCTTCTCCATTTCTTTTAGGCTCTCAGAAACAAAGTTCAAGAATCCCAAAAACGTTTAACCAAAAAAAAGAAAATACAATCTTCTTGATTTTGAGTATATGCTTCTTGTGTTTGCTTGGTGCTTGGTGTTTGGGTGCTGAGAAAATGTAGGAAAGCAAAGGGAAATAAGTTTTTTCTTATTTTGGTATGTTCTCTAAATATATACATGATTTTTAGATTTTTTTTTTTTTTTTGGTTGTGTTTGCTTGGTGTTTAGGTGCCGAGAAAATGTGGGAAAGCAAAAGGAAATAGGTTTTATTTTTATTTTTATTTTTTTTATCTGTTTGGTTTCTAAGAAATCATAGCGTGATGTTTGCCTAATCTTAGTTTGTGTTTTATGTTTTTTTCCTGTGTTGCTCTGTATTTTGTGTTGAAAATAGAGTCTGTGTTGGTTTTGCTTTTCTTGTTAGTTGTTGTACTGATTTTTTCTTCCAATAATGTCTCTGTTTGATGAAAAAAAACTTCTTTTTGTTTTTTTTTCTTGCTTTTGTTTCTCACATACCAAACATCGAAACCTAACAGAACAGAACAAATGCAATCGATCGGCTCGGTGTTCCTTCCTTACATGTTGGTTTCAGTGCTCAATATGTTAAAACCGAAATTCTCAGTTTGGTGCAAAAACTGCCTTCAACACCGACCGACCCGAATTGATTACACCCCTACTTATACCGGTGCATGAAGAAAGATAAAGAGGACCATGGCGATGAGATGGCTTGTGCAATGGCCTTTGGTTTTTAAATTTCTAGGTTTGGTAAATCGGAGACTAGAGAAGACTCTAGTGTGACTTGTGTGGTGAGATAATCAACGGAGTGTGAGAACTAGTAGCGACATGTGATGAGTATTGCTGGAGCCTTAGGCCTTGCATGGCGGTGTGTGCAATAGCTTCTGGTGACCAGATTTTTGGGTTTTGCTCGTGTGATGTTGGTGAAGAGGTTGGTTTGGTCAATTTCTTCAAAAGAAGGCTAGAAAGGCACAAATTTGAAAGGGAGTGGCATGATTCATGTGGCTTTTGACATTAGAGCAGGTGAGGCCAAGAATCATTGTTTGGCTTTATGACAATGACTTGTGGAACGCAATGGTCTTATAGTGTTATGCTACTTACTATATTGAAGAGTTTTAATGGCAATAGTAGGAAGCCAAAGAAGATGAACGCAGCAAAAAAACATTGAGGAAGACAAAGACTACTCTTAAATACACCATAAGTACAGAAAATCGTGGCCATAGGAAGGTGGCTCAAATACCATGTTCAATATTAGCTATGTTATACCATGTTGAATGTGTTAAAATAGATGCAGAAGGGGAAGCATAAAATATAGAACACAAGAACATGAGAGTCACGAGGTTCAACCTTATTGCCTACGTCCATGAAAGAAACCCTAGAAAGCTCCATCTTTATTATATAAGATTGTAGTAGAATTCTTTGTGTTACAATAAACTATAACGTGGGTATATATAATAGGCTAAATCCTAAACTAACTATACATTAATTGTGGTTAATAAACTTGTAGTACAAGTAGGAGACTTGGCATGCACACATGGTAGGATTGGGCTTAGGCCTATTACATTGGACTAATATACCTCTATATGTCTCTAACAAATATTAATGGAAATGCTAGATGTGTAGCACACCAAGAAATGATTCAGTAATATATACTTAATTTTCTTGTTGCAAACACAAATGTGAAATGACATACACTATTAGATTTATTTGTGGAGAAGATTGGTAGCTTTTCTTCCAAAGTTGCATACTTTCAAAGATTTTGACCACAAAAAAGAGATACATGCTGTAGGTCCAAGGGTTGTAGTTGGTGCCATATAGAACAGTGTGAAGGGGTTGGGTGACTATCATTCAATGCAGCTTTCAAAAGAGAATTTTCCATTTTCAGTGTTACAGAAGCATCAAATTAAGACACAAACCTAAAAAATGGAATCTAAGTGAAAAACAAAATGGAAAAGTGCCCTACTCAGAGAAAAACAATGACCAAAATTGGCTAGTCAACGGAGGTCGGTGGTGATCAACAGTTAGCTGATGTGGTGCTAGGTTTGACGTGGCTCACTATTGCGTCGACACACATGGCAGCTTCCAGGGTTAACATGACAATTCTTTTGGGCGACATGTGGCCTTGTTTCATGGTGGTTCTTCCTAGTTCTAATAGATCTTCGAGTATCAATTGGTGTGCTTATAGGCAAAATCGATACTCGTAAGGTAGAGTTTGAGGGAAATAGCTCCAAGAAAGTTCAAAATGGTTGCTAGCAGGGACCACTCTAATGATGGTCAGCAGCATTGAATAGAATAATGGTTGGTGATGATTAATGGAGGGTTGTTTGAATCCTATTGAAGGCAAAAAAAAGGTGGTTCTTGCAACCCTTTGTATTCACATTTTATATGATCTTTAGTTTCTATTCCGCAGATAATACCATGTTAAGAAAGAGGGAGATAGAGAGCGAAAATAAATTGTTAATATATATGTATACAGAGGTGGAGCCAAGGGGTGAGAGGAAAAATTGCCTCAGTGCCTAGTGGCTGCTATTAGGCACCAGTAAGATTATAAGGATTCTCTTGGCCTAGAAGAGGTCCCATATCAATTAATAACCAGGGAGTCTGAAGATCTGCACGGAGTTGAAGAAAGGGGTTTGCAGTGTGAAGAGTTGGAGAAAGTGATCATTGGGTCAGACGAGGATAGATTTTTTAAGTTGGGACCCAATTACCCCTTGCTGAAAAAGAAGTGCTATTAAGGTTCTTAAGGGAGAATATAGATGTCTTCGTGTGGAGTGTGTATGAGGCACCCGGAGTAGATCCAAATTTCATATGCCATCACCTGAATGTGAATCCGGTGGTCATGCCCAAAAGGCAACCACCTTGGTGTTCTTTTAAGAAGCATGCCAAGGCAATGAAAGAAAAGGTGAAGAAGCTCAAGTAAGCTGGAGCAATCAAAGAAGCATTTTATCCAGAATGGATGGCCAACACAGTGGTGGTGAATAAGAAGTCAGGAAAATGGAGGGTTTGTGTGGATTTCACTAATTTGAACAAAGCTTGCCCAAAAGACCCTTTCTTAGTTCCTCGGATTGACTAGTTGGTACATGCAATGGTCGGTTATCCTCAGATGAGCTTTTTAGATGCCTTTCAAGGCTATCATCAAATACCATTAGCCCTGTCCGTCCAAGAAAAAATAGGTTTCCTGACCCCTACTAGGAACTACCATTACCAAGTAATGTCCTTTGGCTTAAAAAATGCTGGATTAACCTACCAAAGAATGGTGAAGAGGATGTTTGAGTCTCAACTAGGGCAGAATGTCAAGGCATATATTGATGACATGGTTGTAAAGAGTAAGTAGGTTTCTGAGCACTTAAATGACTTGGGGAGTGTATTCTCATTGCTTAGAAAACACAAGCTGCACCTTAACCCTTCCAAGTGTCCTTTCGGTGTCAGTTTTGGCAAGTTCTTAGGATATATGATTACCCATCAGGGAATAGAATTTAATCTCGATCAAATCAGAGTTATAAAATGACTTGCATCCACCTCGGAACCCCAAAGTAGTGCAGAAACTGTTGGAATGACCGCCACTTTGAACAGATTCATTTTTTGGTCGGCTGATCGATGCAGGCTCTTCTTCCAACTCCTCTATAAATGGAGAGACTTTGAATGGATCAAGGAGTGTAGTGTTGCTTTTGAAGAATTGAAGCAGTATTTATCACAACCTCCTATCTTGTCCATGCCTAAGAAGGAACAGGTTCTGTACGCTTATATAGTGGTTATTGACCATGCAATGAGTCTAGTCCTTGTTAGAACGGATTTTGGGGTGCAAAAGTCTGTCTATTACATTAGTAAATCTCTCCAAGAGGCAAAAACTTGGTATTTTCCCCTCGAGAATTTTGGCTGTCATACATGCTATGAGGAAGATTCCCCATTACTTCCAGGCCCACACCGTCGTGATCCTCACCCAGCTTCCCCTACAAGCACTGCTATGGAGATTAGACTATACGGGGAGAATAGACAAATGAGGAACAATGTTAGGAGCATTTAACATTAAATACTTGCCCTGTACAGTCGTAAAAGGGGCAGGTATTGGTAGATCTGGTTGCTGAGTTCACCAAGGGTGCTGAGGAAGAGCTAAGGAGAGCAAGACACTGGGTGCTAAAGTTTTGTTGATCTCCACTCCCCACCTTCCATTATGGGAGCTTTATGTGGATGGGGCAGCTAATTAAAAGGGGCCTTGTATTAGGATCATTTTAATGACCCCTGAGAAGATAACTATAGAGAAATCTTTAAGATTAAGTTTTCTTGCCACGAATAACGAGGCAGAGTATGAAGCCTTTTTGGCTAGAATGACAATGATAAAAAGACTTGGAGGCAAGGCTATAAAGGTTTTCTCAGATTCGAGAACTAGCAATAGGGCAGATCAAAGGTGAATTTGAGGCTAGAGACCAACAGATGCAAGGGTATCTTGGCAAAATTAGGCAACTGCAATCCAACTTTGAAGTTTTCTCCATAAAACAAGTCCCTAGAAGTAAGAACTCTCATGCCGATTCATTAGCCACTTTGGCCACCTCCTCGGGACAAAGTCTCCCTTAACTCATAGTTGTTGAAGATTTGGAAACACTTAGTTGTCATGATCGAACCATGGTTGGGATAAACAACATACAAGTTGGCTCGAGTTGGATAGACCCGATGGTTTCATTCTTAAAGGATGGAACATTGCTTGAGGACAGAATCAAGGTCGAGAAGATCCAAAGAAAGGCACCATAGTACTAGCTCTCCAAGGAGCAGAAGTTATACAAACGCTCATTTTCTGGGCCGTATTTACTCTGTGTCCATCCCTAGGCAGTGGAACCATTCTTGGAAGAGCTCTATGAGGGAATTTGCAATAGTCACACGAAAGGAAGATCCTTGAGACACAGAGCTCTCACCCAAGGGTATTGGTGGCCCAATATGCAAAAAGCTGCCAAAGATTATTTCAGAAAGCGTGACCAATGTCAAAGGTATGCACGGAACATCCATCAGCTAAGAGGAACCTTGAATCCACTTTCCAGCTCTTGGCCATTTGCACAGTGGAGCTTAGACATAGTTAGGCCATTCTCGAGGGTAACGGGAACCCGAAGATGGCTCATCGTCGGAACTATCTACTTCACAAAATGGGTTGAGGTCGAGCCCATCTCCAACATCAGGGATCTGGATGCAAAGAGGTTCATCTAGAAAAACATTGTCACTAGGTTTGGAGTCCCTCATACGCTGATCTCGGACAATGAACTTCAGTTTGACAGTAAAACATTTAGGATGTATTACTGCGAGCTCATTAAGAACAGATACTCCACCTCGGCCTATCCACAAGGGAATGGGCAGGCTGAAGCTGTCAACAAAGTCATAATTAATGGACTGAAAAATAGGCAAGATGTGGCAAAGGGGAAATGGGTAGATGAGCTGCCACACATGTTGTGGACGTATCGCACCACACCCAAAAGGTCAACGGGGGAGACTCTGTTCTCAATGACATATGGTTCTGAGGCAGTTATCCCTCTTGAGATTGGGTTCCTAACGTTGAGAACGAGTTAATTCAATGTAGATGAAAACAACCAACTACTCACGACAAGCCTAGACTTAGCCGAGGAAAGAAGAGAGGTGGCCATGGTCCAATTGGCCCATTATCAGCAAAAACTCAAGCAGAAATATGATAGGGTATCAAAGCAAGACCATTACAGCCCGGAGATCTAGTCTTGAGGAAAGTAATGGGTATTGTCAAAAACCTAGCCTGGGGAAAATTGGGGCCTTATTGGGAGGGACCTTATCATATCACTTTGGTGGTAGGAATATGGGCTTACTACTTGGAAAATTTAGATTAAAATTTTGTACTGTGTCCTTGGAATGTAAATAATCTTCGAAGATATTATTATTAATGAAAGGCCCTAAAGTCATTTTTTTTCTTTCTTTAATTATTAATTTTTGTCCTTAGCTGGTGCCCATATAAATTAATACTTCTTAATTGGTTAAGTGTTAAACATAACCTTTGTCATGTTCGAATTCTCAGATCACATGTCTTTGGTAAATTAATTCTTTTTAATTTGGTTAAGTGTTAAATAGAATATCGGCCATGTTCGACTCCTCAGATCACATGCCTTGAGTAATTAACTCTTTTTAATTTGATTAAGTGTTAAACAGAACCTTAGCCATGTTTGACTCCTTGGGTCATATGTCTTGGGTAAATTAATGCCTTTTAATTTGGTTAAGTATTAAACAGAACCTCGGTCATGTTCGACTTCTTGGGTCATATGCCTTGGGTAAATTAATGCTTTTTAATTTGGCTAAGTGTTAAACAAAATCTTGGCCATGTTCGACTCCTCGGGTCACATGCCTTGGGTAAATTAATGCTTCTTAATTGGTGAAGTGTTAAACAAAAGCTCAGCCATGTTCAACTCCTCAGATCACATGCTTTGGGTAAATTAACCCTTTTTGATTTGGTTAAACGTTAAGTAGAACCTCAGCCATATTTGACTCCTTGGATCACATGCCGTGGGTGAATTAATGCTTTTAAATTGATTAAGTGTGAGATATAGCTTTAACCATGTTAGGCTTCTCGGACCACATACCTTAGTTAAAATAACTCTTTTTGAAATAAATAAGTGTTGACTCTTTATGATCTAATTAGTTGCTTGGTGTGTCCTTAGCCATTAAATACATGAAGTATGGCCCGATGGATTAGGAAGAATGGATGGGTTAACCCTTGTAGCACAAACGAGATATAACATGTTTGGAAAACGTATATGTAAAAATACATGTATGTGTGCACAATCAATTAAAGGGAACAAGGCAGGGAAGAGACAGAAGAAAATTATGTACATAAGTCTACTAAAGTTAAACTTTTCTTCTATATATATATATATATATATATATATAGCAAAGTATAAAAATTACAAGGTACAATTTGTAAAAGAAAAAGGGGAAGAAGGGAAACTTAGACTACTCTTGGTCAGAAAGGGGAATTAAAGGAAGGTGGAAGGAAGAGGGCATTCTTTCTATGAAGTAACCTTGGGGTTAGCATCACCCTTTCCTTTCTCACCCCTTTCAGCGGTTATGGAGACCGAAGCAGCAGGCTTATCCGTGGTTTAGGAGGTTGGTGCAGAAGACTTATCAACTGGCTGGGTGGCATCATCAGTGGGCTTCCTAGTAGGTTGAGGGACCGAAGCAGCAACACTCGTCTCTCCAGTGGTAGCAGGAGCAACCTCCCTCGAAGTAGAGGGGTAAAAAACCCTCTCATGATTCCTCAACTTGGAGGCAAAATCCACCTCAGCAGCATCTAAGGCCTCTTTCCAGACTTGGAGACAGTACCCGCAGTAGACCTTGATGACTTGAGACCTCAAAATCTCTTCAATCTCCTTCTGACCCACGTCATACTTGGCCTGCTCGGCTTTAGCAATGGCCTCGGTTTTGCCTTCTAGCTCCTTTTGCTAAACTTCAATTTTCTCACGTGCAATGGCTAGCTGCTCCTCAGTCTTTCGAAGATGGAAGTGCTATTTTTTGGCCTACTTCTCGGCCTCAGCCAAGGCCGCATTGGCACTATTCTTCTACCTCTTGGCTTCAATTAGCTTTAAGAGTAAAGTCCTTACATTTCTTTTCGGTGATTGCCATGGGTCTTCACAGCAGAGTCCCGACGTGCCTCTTCATCCTTCAGCTTAGAATGAGCGCAATCACCCATTCCTTAGCAATATGAGCTGCCTGGACCGCTTGGGCAAATAGAAGAAAATGAAGAATAAAGTTATTTAAAAAAAAAGGGTTTTTTGGAAGTTTAGAGGGGAACATGCTGTTGAACACCTACCATAGCAAGATCCCTTTTTAAGGTAAAGAAGATCTCATGCTTTTTCAAACCCCTCAAGTTGGCCATGTCTTAGGGAATAAGTAAAACTTGCTCCAGGGAATTGGTTATAGAACTAGCTTTTTCCTGCTAGAAATCCTTGATGGAGGAATCAGCAGGCAATAAGGCTCTATCCAATTCCAATGGTGGGTTCCAAGTAGGAACCTTAGTGTGGCGGTCTGGTGTGACCTCAGGGCCAGAACCCTCAATAGAGCTCCTTTTTTGTTGCCCTTCGGTAGCCTTAGACCTCTTAAGAGGTTCTTGGTCCTTGGAAGGTTGAACCTCGCCTTCCTCAAACGTCTCATTCCCAGCCTTCTTATCTCTCTTCCTTTTCTTTTCTAAAGGCTCAGCAAGGGAAGCTCGTGATAAAAGAGAAGTGGGGCGACGAGGGTTAACTGCTACCTTGGGTGTAGTACCCTTGTGTGGGACTCCAGCGGGGCTAGCAGGTTTAAGGTCATTCTTTGCAGTACCATAGCTTTAGGGACATCAGTAATTTCTTGATCAGTACTTACTCAAACAATGGATTGACGCCTTGAGCTAGCACCCGAGGATTTAGCAAACTCGGGCCGAACAAATATGCTGAAGTCCTCTTCTAGGTTGGCAGGTTTTGGCTCTTGGACAAGTTTCTCTTGGTCTTTTAGTTTGACAGAATAACCTCCTCCTCGGCTTGTAGGATTTTGTCTATTTGTTGATCAGTTAGAGCAATGTTACGAGTTCCTTTTGGGGGGGGGGGGGGACCAATGAGAAATCCTGGAATGGCAACGTCGATCTGAACTAGCTGAGGATCCTTAAGTTTAATCATGTACTTAGGAGATTGGAAGTTAGAGGAGATAGGAGTATACCCGAGGATAATGTGGGCAACCCACAACTAATGGTCCTTGTGAAGGAAGATTTTAGACTATAAGATCCTGTTGAGATCCTCATGGTTCACCAAGTTGAAGTTGGGAGTAGTGAATAGTTTTTTTGCAATATAAAAACGAAAATGAATGAGAAGCCCGAAGACAGCAAGTGAAAAAAGAAAAGAAAAAAAGAAAGAGCGGGAAACGGACGAAATGGTACGCTAGAGCATAAAGGGTAAGTTAAATGGCTTGTGCCTATAAAGTATCCCACCTGGTTCCCTATCTCGTGAAGGACAATGTAAGCCATCGTGCCATTCACCCTAGACGACTAGAAAGTCCTTGTCCATGTCTTTGTTGGATTCAAGAAGGCAGAAGATCAGCTTGACCGAGGGAACCCTAGTTTTAAAATAATACCCTATGTCCTTAATATTTTGGCAATTATACACCCAGTTGACATCGTGATGGGTCAGATTAACTCCTATCTTACGATTTAACATATCTACACTACCTAGTATCCTAAATAAATTGTGTGAACACAAGGTCGGGCAAAGCCTATAAAAAATTAAAATAATCCCTCATCACTTTACCCTTAGGGATTTGCATCCCACCTTATATAAAGGTAATCATGGGTCTAACTACAACACTTTCTAGTCTTTTGGTATGCCACCCCTTTAAGTGGCGGTGTTCTATCTCTGCCCTAGCAAGAATGTTATATTTGGCTTTAAAGGCTTGCCTCTTCTCGGGCATATTGACTAAGCTAGCAAATCTACCCATCCCTCTGAGGAAGATAAAAGAAAAGAAAAGAAAGGACTCTCAGAGCTGTGTGAAAGCTGAAAGACACTTATAAAACTGGAGATTGGGGCATCTCGGACCGCTTCTTGGAAGGTCTACCTTATATAGGAAAAAAGATGAGTTGGAAAATTCCCGCTCGAAACCCCATGAGAAATCACAGCCGTTGGATCTTTATTGCGCCGTAGAATGTGGGGGACATAACGCTCTATTGGACATTTAATGGAGCGTTGCGAATGCTGAAGTGTCAGGAACATGTGTAGAGCAAATAAAGAGACACAACCATGTGGGAACACTCCCAAAACATGCGAAACCTGTAGGGTTTTATCAAAACCCCATTTCTCGTGGAAAGGGAAGAAATGGAGTTTTGAGGGGCTATTGTGGGAGCAAGTGATCCGAGGACATTCTAAGGCCCATGGGCCCTACCCGAGGATGATCAAAAGCCCATCCATGTGTCAACCCAAGTTTAACACGTAGGCTAAGACCGAGGAGGAAAGACGTCAAGACCTCTCAGATACGGACTAGTCTTAGGAGAAGAGGTCTGAGCAAAGGAGGCTAGTAGGCTCGTCAAAGGAGCTTGAGGAGCAAATGTACCTTGGGAGTACCTTATTTAGCTCCCTACATCAGAAAGTAAAGCACTATGGAAGACACCAAAGTCGTGCAAGTAAGGGAAAAGGGAAATATTTAGAAAGGTGGCCATCACCTTCACATTCAATGCACTACACAAACTGAGTTGGCCGCATTTATGAGGAAAAGACACCTGAATAGTGACTCCACAGCTCACAACTCTCTCTACCACCTCTAGAAGGGTCCTAATGGGACAAGCACCCAAATTATTCTCCTAAGATGTACATGTGGAGGGCTGAGATGCAATAGAAAAGACTATATAAGGAAAGGAACCCCTCTAGAAAAGGGGATGGGCATTTTATGAACTTAGGGAGAGAGAACTAAAGATCCCACTGTAAAGAAATCAGCTTTGACTGTTAATGAACAATTCATCATTGGATTTGCCTGAGGAAGAATTTACACTAAATTTGTGCTTCATTCATTCATATTAACAGCTTTTGTTCTTTTAGCCTCAAGCTTGTAATTTACTTAGCATTGCAATTGACTCGGAAAGTCCACTTTCTTACAAATTTATTGTACTGGGAGCCATTATTCTAAGTGGGCTTGGGCCATTCTTTGGGTCCTTACAATGTGTATATAACTTTGAAGGTATATTGTTATACTCTTAGAATTTTTAGATTGATTTATTTTAATGAATTAAATTAGATGTCTAAAATTTATGTATTTAAATTAATCTCTTGTTTTGATTTTTAATAATTATGAAATGATAATTTTTGTTTCTTTATTTTAATGCAATAAAATATATATACTTAAAAGTACTAAGACTATGGAGTGTGATAAGGATATGAAATATATATTTGTAGTTTACATTTACATTTACATTAAATTTTGTATGACAATTATAGTTTCTTACAAATATTTCTTTATATATATATATATATATATATATATATATATATATATATATATATATATATTTGGAAGAGAGTTTCAAACTATGGCGTCTGTTTCTAATGATAGCTTTTTATTATTAGACCAAGACATCAATCAGTTTTTGGTGTAGGCGAGAATTGAACTATATATTTCTTATACAGTTATCAGAGATTTTACAAGTGGAGCTAACTAGAACCCATAAATATTTCCTTATATTGTTATTAATAATGATTAATAGTTATTTATTTAATATTGTCTTTTAATCTTGCATCTCTGGACTGAAATCTAGGTTACGTCACTATATTTATTTATATTTTTTTTTGATAAAAGAAAAGGGGGGGCGGGGGCGACCATATGTGACTTACCCCCGAGGGCGTGACCTAATAGGGGCACTCCCCGCTAGGGAATGTTGGATTGAGCCATAGCTACTGTGACAGGGACGCTCCAGACCTCACCCTAGCACCCCAAGAGAGCCAGAGTGTGGGCGCAATGCAAGCCATGAAATTCCCCCCCCCCCCCCCCCCCCCCCACATGGTACCCGCCACGACTCGAACAAGGGACCATGAGCTTGCACACGGGATCCCACACCGCTGGGCCACCCCTCTTGGGGCCACTATATTTATTTATATACTATGTACTAGAGAGGAAAAAGCATACATTTATAGGCACACACGGTGAGAGATGTACAAAAGACAGAAGTGCTGCACAAATAATATGAACGGCACTAGACTAATTAATATTCTAACAATTAAAATTTTATTAATTATTTGGAGGACAAAATTAAGCGCCAAGTGGAGATGGACAAAAGCTTGGCAGGTAAGCTGCGAATGTCATCATTTATTGGAATAATATTGAGTTCTGGTGTACTAGGCTACTAGCTAATAGTTTATCTTTTTGTTTTTTGTTTTGTTCTTTACTTCTTTTTAACAAGGTACATTTTTCTTTTAACAGGAAGATTTTCATTTAATTAGAAAAGAAAATGCATGCTATTTTCTATTGGGCTCATGGATCACTAACATACTTGCATTAAGAAAATGTAGCATTCTTTTGAACATCATATTTACTTTTCAAAAAATTAAAATCATGTCCCAGATACATCAATGCGTCTTCTACAATTTTATACAAGAGAAGGTTTTGAATCAATGGCATATGACTGTTTGCTAGAAAAACCAAAAGGAAAATGAAAAATAAATAAGGGAATAACAAAAGGTAGGTAGGAAGGCTTGGCCTCCTACAGAATACAATATATACCTACTGATGCAAAAGCTCAATGGCTTTTAACAAAGTGGTCCTAAACCTATTCACATCAAGCTTTACATTTTGTTTGTCCAAGTACACTGACTTAAATGCTATCCATCCTTGTTTCTGGATTGAATAAGGGTCCTTAAAAACCACATGGTCAGGAGGGTATTGTTGTACCAGAGTGCTCTCTTTTGTGCTTATTTTGTATTCCAAGTACTTTACATTCATATCCTTTGTGGGCTCTCCATAGTAAGTTCTTGCCAGCCATTCAAAGCCCCCAATGGGCACAACTTGGATTAATATTGCATTCTTGGGAAGGAAAACAACGTTGGCCAAACCAGCTCCATGAACCCCCATTAACACATCACAAGAATTCACAAGTTCTGCAAATTTTTGAACGTTCATAGTAGGCTCTGCAACAGTTACCTTGTAGCCCAACCTAATTGCCATTTTAGTTATTTCCCCTATGTTTGTAAAAGACCGTGTTCTCTTTCTTGAAATGATCAGAAGCTGTGGCTTTTTACGTTGACCATCTCTGAGTTTGATTGCATTGGCATTCTTTAGAGAATAGCAACTTCTTAAGAACTCTTTGAAGTCACTCATAGAGTATGAATTTTTTGAAGGATCAATACTCAGCTCTTTGACATCTCGCTTTAGACCAACAACCACATTTGGGAAGCAATGGACTTCTTCTTCTCTGTCAATGTCTATCAACTCATATCTGGACAAGTTCTTTAGGATTGCTTTGAACTTTTCAATCCACCATGGTCGTTTGTCTGTAATGAGAAATTGTACTTCTCCATTATATTTTCGAGAAGTTAAATATAATGGAATAACCACGTCCGAAAAATCGTGGAAATGATTTCCTGTATATCCCCCTTGAGAAAAAAGGATGGCTGGAACACTGTGATTTTTGTTGCATGGAGGGATTTCATTGCGACCAGATAATTTTACTGACCATTCCTTAATTTGACTCATTGCTGCTCGGTCACCTTTTCTAGCATAAGGTCTTATACTCCATGAGTTATTGTTCCCCGCCAAGATGCTCATTTCAGATGAAACAAGGAAAACTGATGAGGAATTCCCTTGAATCCTAACATCCCCGTTGATATTGCAAATATCACCTCTTCGTTCGGTAACATCGCACAAAGGCTCCATTTTCTTTATAGCAGGCTCCGTTTTGTTTGTCACAGGCTCCATCTTGTCTGTCACGATTTTGGCAGCTGAAAAATTGACATGTCAGAATAGCGAGTAAATGATTAAATTCATTATTTCTACCCATTTAAGCTTTCGATAAAATTGAGCTAGAATATTGCCATTAAATGATTAAATTTACTAATTTTTTGATAACTCAAGCTTTTGCTTATCAAGATTGATTAAAGCTAACCTTTAACTGTTTCCTGAGAGCTGCTTGTATTTGTTTCTGATAAGTGAGTCAGTGGCGCCAACGGTGTCGAGTAGCTGCCGCTTGTATCTCTGAGCATCAGCATTTTGAAACCAGCAGCCATAGACTGCTTCAAGTTCACTGTAAAGCAATACCAGATAAGAGAGAGACATAATATATAAAATATTGACTCCTCAAAACACAGCACAAATATAGCATGAAAGCTACAGTTTAATACGTAACTTAACATAGATTTAAAATCTTCAAAATAATTTTATGTTGTGAAAATTAGATTGGTTAACGTAAGAATAAAGGACATACAAGCTGGTAGAGGACCCAAATAAGGCTTAAACACAGTGCAAATGCTCAATGCAATAAGCAAGCAACCAAAAAATGCTCCATATCCCAATTTTTTCTTCTCATGCTTACTAAAGCTTCTTGCAAGTAGATCATCGTACATCATTTTGGTCTAAGCACAGCACACGCTGGGTCTGAATCTAAAAGCCCATTCTACAAGTGAAGGCTTTATCTTTGAAGTAAATGAGCATCTAAAGAATCAGGCTGTATCCTTTTAAAAACTCTAAGTGAACCAACAAAGAAAGTTCAAGTGGACGGCAGAGAAAGATTTGAATTCCATTTTAGTTGACGATTGGAGTGGAGGTTGAGAAGCATTAATATTTTCTATGAATTGTTGCCCCCCCACGAAGTTGTTAGCTCTTGTCTTGACAAATTTTAAAAAACACCAAATAAAATCGGACGAAAGCGACTGCGGTTGACTGTTGAAACAAACACATCTAAATTTCATGATTGATTTGGTGATATTTCGTGCATGATGATAGTGAACAGCAGCTTTGGATTCCAGCACGAAAGGTATGCACCAACCAAACTTGAAAGAATATGGACATTATAGTTACTAATTGTAGGAAAATTATTAGGTACTCCCGGAGTACCATAAATGTGTACTCTCCCCTCTCACATGAATGGTGGGTCCTACCATGAATTTAATTAATGGGACCCACCATTCATGTGAGAGAATGAAGTATGCATTTATGGTAATCCGAGAGTACACAATAATTTCCCCTAATTGTAATATAGATACAGAGTCCTAATTAGTTCAACTGGTAAAATTTTTTATTATTGAATAAGAGATGTGAGAATGCTATAAGTTAAAACTTTATCATATTTATTAAAAAAGAATTGTAACAATGATGCATATAATTATAATAATGATGCATATAATTATAATGTCTCAAACTACAAAAAGGAACAATGCCATTAGCACCTTATCAATCCACCCTTATTTACCCTGTATAGTTGCCAACTATTAGTTACTAGTAATTAGCATGTAATAGTCGGTAACTTCAATAAATGTTTGACATAAATGGATATTGTCAGGGGAAATGATATCCTTTCATTGAACCCTTTAATTCTTTTATATTTTTAGTTGAATGTGTGACATATGACTTTTATTTGATTTTTAATTATGATGTGTCTTACATCTAAATAAAAATTAGAAGAAAATGGAGGATTTAATGAGAGATGATCTTATCCTGATTAATAAAATGAAATTCAGCTAAAAAATTTGAACATTGTTCATGTAAAATTACAAGTCAAGTAATTACATTTAACAAGGTCATCTCAGCTTTCCTTATGAGTGTTCGAAGGAAATAAACTAAGGATCAAAATTAGATCAAACACGCAACATGTTTAGCAATGTGCCAATTTGGAGGCAGTTCAAATATTGCTGGATATATTGTGTCGGTCGGAAACTGGGTCTAAATATGGCGAAGTTGTAATTGTGAAAAACGTTGAGGCATCCAAACAAGTTGTATGGTAGAGTAGAGAAGGACATTCTAACAATCTTTTGTCTCTGTGTTGGTGGGATGCATGATAATGCAGGATTTTTTTATAAATGTTCTCTTCTCTGGAAGACGTGTGCGCCATTAAATAATAAATAATTCCTTATTTAAAGTGTTGAAAGGTGAGAGTTGTTAATGGATAATTGTCACGCCAATCATATATAAATAAACTACACCATCTCCCTAATTCCCTATACGAGACATCAAACATATAGTTTATAATTCTTTCATATATATATATATATATATATATATATAGAATTCTAGAACAAATGTTCTTTCACACTCCATTGTTTATTGTTTCGTACACATATATACAATTATATATACAATTGATGCATGAATATTCATATTTTAACACATTAAACTAGATATTAAAAAAGAAATGTGAAAAAGTGATAAATTTTTTGATAGAGCTTCAATCTAAATATGACTTTCACTTTTAATGATTGTACTCATTATCATTTAATTAAGACATCAATCAATTTTTGGTGTAAACGGAGATTGAAAAAATGAAATTGAGTGGCTTGGGATGTTTTTCTAATTTATGGAAAAGTTCATTTAATACTAGAAAACTCTCTAGTATGCATATTTTTATAATTTATGGAAACCTAACCAAAAATTTATTGACTTTATTACGTGAAGATCATAGACCCTGAAGGGATGTATCTCTATAACAGGCAAAGCTTGGGTCCAGGGCAATGTGCACTGGACCCAAAGTCTTTTGCCCCAATAACACGCTAAGTCAATGTTAGGTAGCAAATGCGGAAACAAAGGACAATTAGGGTGATCATTAACCATTTCCTTCAAGCTTACCTAAACCCCCCCGTAGCACATGCACAGCCGTGATGATTCCCTTCTCTTGGAGCTCCTGTTCCACCGAAAAGAGGAAAAATATCATTTTAAATTGATTTTCTTTTATATATTTATTTTATATTGTTAATCTCATATTAAGATTCTCAAGAGTCAAAGAGTTTTTTGGTAACTCCATGATAGAGTTATTAAAATTATATCCATTCATTTGAAATGATTGGATTAAATTTAAAAACATCATCAATATTTTTAAAAAAATGTTTGACTATTATATATACATGAAAAAGATTATCATAGTTTTGGTCTCTATACAAATTATTAAAATCCCAAATCTTGATACCTAATCCTATTTTTTAGAAGGATCTTGAAACCAAATTGGTCTAGAAAAATTATTCAAATTTGTCGGTAGCCTTTTTTATTAAATTTTAAAAGGTGGTACGTCCACAATATTTTTTATAACAAATCATATGTGGTAAATTGTTATTAGTTCTAATTTGAATCCACAATTAAATTTTTTTTTTTGTCCACTCATAATAGCTAATAACAACCTACCACTTAAAATTTATTGTGAAAGCGTTGTGCAAATATTATGAGCATATTATTTCTCTTGAATTTTAGTTATTTAAAATTATAAAAATAAAAGCACAATAAGATTTTTATCTAACAAAATTTTGATAAGTTAATAAGATCATACAATAATGTATAAAAAGGTGTTTGATTAAATAGAATGATATGTAACATTATGTACTCTACTTAATCAAGATTAATTTAAAACCAAATGGATTGAAATATAGAACCACTCAATTTTGCATGTGGCTTTCTATTTCCTAACATTTTCTTCTTCTTTTTTTCTATTACAAAACATAAACACTAATTAACAATTATAATTCTATTATCATTTGAGTGATTTGAAAAATCACTCAAATGAGACTCAAGTTCTATTGACATGTGAAATCATATGAGAAATCACTGATTTCATGTGGTGGCACAATAGCGTCAATGTGGTAGCACAATAGCGTCCTCTCTCCCCTTTCCCCATCACTGATTTTCCTAGAACTTGAATTTTAGGAATCCTAGGGACTGTTTTTTAAGTAATGAGTGAAGTTATGAACTCCCATGTTGTCAAAAAGATTATATACTTCAGATTTTGTTTTTGCTTAGGTATAGAAAGAGGTTGTTTTAGTCATGACCAAGGAAAAACATTGACTAAATCTGGTTGGCCGCACATTCCCAATTAATTATGTCCCTAGGGAAGCTTTTTATTGTGGCAGAATTCATCAAATATCAACCAATAAATCATAATGCTTTTTTGGGTTTAAAGGGGTTTAATTGTTACTTCAACAACATAGAGCAGGAGCTAAAAACCTTTTATTTGGTTGAAAGTGGCTAGCATGTGGCTTGTTTCATGAATCTTTAAATTTTGCAAATGGCTCTAGTACATTTAGCAAGATCCACGTCTAGGTTCATGAAAAAGCCTAAAGAAGTCCAATCATACCCTATAAATTACACTCTCTTAAGTCTTCAATAAGGTTGTATGAGCTTGGGTGATGTATAAAGGATAGAATTTTTTTTACAAAATATGTTTAATGGGCCCAAAAAATAATCAGGTTTTACTTTGCATTGGTTTTGTAGGATTTTTTCAAAAATGGGCATCGACACTATTTAAGTTGGTAATTTGGTATATTGATGACATCTAACAAAGATGTTAAGAGTTTAAATTCCTTCTTCCATCGTAACTTTATAATTATAAAAAAATAATTAAAAAATTTGATGACATCTTGATCCAGTGGATATCAATGCAACAAAGAAATCATGACACATATATAGTCGCGCCAACGAACCTGTTGACATAGACTGCCAGATAAACTCCCAAGGACTCGGGAACGATTGATTGGGCTGGTTTCTGTTTTTTTGATGAAATAGATTGGGCTAGTTTCAAAGTCCAGAAAATCCACTTAAAAATGGAGCAGCAGGTGCTGAATGTAAACGACCAAACCCAATATTAAAGAAGCCCAACAAAATGAGCCATAAGAGCATCCACAGAGGAGAGCCAAATTTTTAGCTTTTTAACATCATAAAAAATCACTTTATCTATTTTACATTTTCACATCTAACAGCAGTGGTTTTATTTTATCTTTTAACACAATAAAATAATATAAATATTACAATAAAATAATATTTCATTCAACCATCAAAACACAACCACAATCAAAGGTAATGTGAACGCATGGTGGACATTGGGAGAGACACGGAGAGGTAGTGAGTAGAGAGACAAAAGCAGTGTGAACACAAATTAAAAAAAATATTTTTTTTTTACCTTTTAGCTATAGTGCACAACCAAAAGTAGCTGTGCACTGTAGCTGTGGAGCTAAAAAATATAGTTTTGGTTCCACTATTGTAGGGTACATTTTGATATTTAGTGGTGCTAAAAATAATTGTATAACTATTTACCACAACTATTCCTAGAGCTCTAGCGACTAAGACCATACTGGTCAAACAAAACCCATGCAAGCAAGCACACCATACATGTTAAAAGAGCATCATGAATGAGTACCCTTATAATATCACAGAATTAAGAGTGTCCTCTCTTATTGAAGTGAAGCCATTAGGCTAAATTTCTTTCCCTTTGACCCCTATATGAAAGGAGAAGGAAATTCATGAAGAAAGGAGAGTTTGATATCTCATATTGTGTAGATTTGTTGCACAAATGTGAGTTGTACAGACATATACTAAGTCCCATATTAAGTGTTTTATTATTATTATTATTTTTTTAAAATGTATATCTTGATTATGTAGATACTTACAAGGAGTTCTAATATTGACTTAGACTAGTGTGGTTAACGCTTTACTTGGGTTATGACAAATGGTATCAAAGCCAAACTTAACATTATGTAAGCTTATAAGTTCAATCTTATGAACTCTTGGAATAAGAGTGTACATTTTTTGTGAAAAAAAATTCGGTGTTAATATTATTTTATTTTAGGTTGTATCTTGTTATAACATATAGAATGTTAGTTGTATTATTGTTAACACTCATTTTATAACTGTGAAAATTTTAAATTTTTAACACAATTGGACCAATGGCGAATTAGTTGCTTCACATAAATGTGATAGTTCCAAAATTGACCTAGGGTTGAATTAATTCTAAATTATAATAGGCCATTATAGAACTTAAAGGCTTAATGGTGTGAGTTCCAGTTAGTTCAACTAATAAAGTTTCTGATGGTTGAATAAGAGATTTGAGATTCTATCTCCACTTACACCAAAAACCAACTAGTGTCTTAGTCTGATAATAAATGACAATTATTAGGAGCAGATGTCATAGGTTGAAACTCTACCTCTCAAAAAAGCTTAATGGTCTTTTTGTAAGTTAAGATCAAGGTTTCCGATTAAATTGTACAAGAAAACAATTTTCAATGGTTTAAGAATGATTTAAAAATGAGCATGTATGCATGGGATTAAGGACGGTTATTTTTATTGACGCGAACAAAAATCAACTAAAATCTTGATTCATATGGTATAAATGGCAAACAATTATGAGATAAATCTCATAGGGTATTATATATATATATATATATATATATATATATATATATATATATATATATATATATATATAAATCGTAAATTACTGGCCTGTTTGGAAGTTTAAAAAAGGAGAGGGAGTAGAGTAAAGGGAGAGAGAGTAATTCAATTACCTTATTTGGAAGTTTTTTAAGGAAGGAGGTGGAAGGGTTTGGAGGGGTTTCAACTACCTCTAACTTCTCATTTTTAATTCCCCAAAATTGGAGAGATTTGGAGGGAGAGTAGAGTAGATAAATTATTGACCAAATGAATTCCCCAAATTACCCTTGTCATATTAATTAAATTACAAACTGATATTAAATTAATTTGTAAAAAGATTATAAGGAGCATTAGCAAGAGTAATTTGTAATGTAATTTTTTTTTAATGCTGCACCAATTACATGCACCAATGTTCAATCGTAGAACCTTGTCTTTTTCTCGCCCTAGCTGCTCTCTGAGTTGCCCTAGCCGCTTTCTGAGTTGCTAGACCGTAGAACCTTGTTATCCTCCCCGGAGTGATAACTTCTCCCCTCTGTTAATCATCCTTAGCAGTAGGGTCCTTCTTGACCTCCGTTTCATCTCACGTGTGGTCTAACTCTTTTCTGTATCTCTTCAACCTAGCGTTACCCCATGGATGATATTCTTTATGATTGGAAAAAACTCTCACTGGCAGAGGAGGAAGATACAAAACTCAGTCTGTTGAAGTCAAAAAACATACGCAGCAAGGAGTTTGTTTTGGCTGCAAAATTTCTTACAAAGAGAGCCCTTAATGTGGAAGCAATAGGGCGTACCTTTAAACCGTTATGGAGAGCCAAAAAGGAGTTCAAGGTGCGTGAAGCAGGAGATCATATTCTTCTTTTTGTTTTTGAACTCGAATCTGACGCAAAACGGGTCCTTGCCAACGAACCTTGGACCTTCGATAAACATGTTGTCCTGTTACAGAGGTTTGATGGGTCTACTCCAGCGAGATATTTGAGATTTACAAAACTGAAAATTTGGGTGCAAATACACGGATTGCCAATGTGTATGCTTGATCCAGAGACTGCAATTGAATTAGGAGAAACACTCGGTCAGGTTACGCCATGTGAGAATTCCAGTGAACTAGTGGGGGGTGATTTCTTACGTGCTCATGTGGAGATAGATGTATCAAAGCCTCTATGCCGAGGTCGACGGATAGAATTGGATGAAAACAAGGAGGTATGGATCTCATTTAAATATGAGAAACTTCCCAATTTTTGTTATTGGTGTGGATTGATCTCACATGATGGGAAAGATTGTGAAGTTTGGTTAGCAAAAAAGAATGTAGAAAAAACAGAGCCTCATGAATATGGTCCATGACTTAGAGCTCTGCCGTACAATCCGGGTAAAACTCCATTCATTATGGTTCCTGCCATGGGCGATGGCTTAGGTGGAGATCCAAGACCTGCTCAACGTCCAACGAATGCAAAGTCCTTTGAAATGTCGGGCAAATCCACCGGGGAGAGCTCTGCCGGATCTGATCTTGGTAAGGAGAACGACGCTGAAGTGAGGAATGGAAAAAAGAAAGAACCACGGAATACAGTGGAGCAGATCACGCAGACTGGCCGAGACTCTTGCAACCAAATCTCTGAGGTAATTATTTCCAATTCCAATTTAACTTCCTTCCATACTGATACTGCTAACTTTGAAACGCAGATACAGGAAATTGACTCTGAAATTAGCAAGTTTGACAAATGTGAAGCACACATGGACAACACTTTAGTAGGTGCATCACAGGTCCCACCATTCAATGAGAAGAATCTAGCTCCGTCCATGCAAACTATAGTGACTCAGGAGCAACATCATCATGTCACAGAAAATTCCCCACCATCTAACCAAGGAAGCAAAACTTTGCGCACGTGGAAGAGAATGGCAAGAGATAATCCTATGGAAACTGACCCACCACTGAGCCCCACGGCAAAAAAGAGAAGCAGAGTAGAAGAAGTAGAATATCTTCCCGAGTTACCTACCAAAAAAACACAGGTTTCAAAGGGAGAAAGTCAGAAAAATCCAATGGCGGAGGCTGCTCAGCAGTCCCGCCAAGCGCAATGAGTCTCATAGTTTGGAACTGTCGCGAGCTTGGGAACCTGCGAACAGGAAAGGAGCTCGAAGTAGTGATTCGGGCAAAAGATCCCTCCGTTGTGTTTTTAGCCGAAACATGGGCGGATGAAGCTAGGCTAAAAGAAATTCAAAGAAACATCAAGTTTGATAGTATGTTCTACGTGGAAAAAAACCTTAGAGGTGGTGGGGGTTTGGCTTTTTATTGGAAAAATTTCATTGATGTTAGGGTGGATTCTTTCTCCAAATATCACATTGATTCTATAATTAATAAAGGAAGTGAGGAAGCATGGAGATTTACAGGTTTTTATGGAGAACCGGTAACACATAAAAGAATTGATGCATGGAATAAGCTGAGGTTGCTCAACACTAGGCATAAACTTCCTTGGCTTTGTGCCGGGGATTTCAATGAAATCATAAGAAGCTCTGAGAAATTGGGAGGAACGAATAGAAGTCAAGCTCAGATGCAACTCTTCCAGGATGTTATAGATGAATGCGGTTTTCTTGATCTCGGCTATGTGGGAGACCAATTTACTTGGAGAAAACATTTTGTGGATGGACATTCATTGTGGGAAAGATTAGACCGTGGGTTGGCTAACCACGAGTGGTTCATGAAATTTACAGGCACAAAAATCCACCATCTGCATTCAGATTCTTCGGATCACTCCCCACTGTGGATCACCTTAGATGGTTTAGACATTCCATCTTTTGCTAAACCATTTAGGTTCGAAGAAATGTGGCTCTCAGACCGTGGATGCTCAGATATTGTTGAGTCAGTTTGGTTGTCAAGGGGAGAAGAGGACGATCATGACCAAGTTATGCGCAAAATAGATAAATGTGGTAAAGAACTCCGCAAATGGGAACGAGACTGCTTTGGGAATGTTAAATTGATATTGAGCCGGAAGAGAAAGGACCTAAAGGATGCTGAAAAATTAGCCATGAGAACTGGAAATAATCAGTATGTCCGTGTGTTGCAAAAAGAGATAGCCGAGTTGATTGATAAAGAAAATAGACTGTGGTTCCAAAGAGCAAAAGTCACATGGGCTAAATCTGGGGATAGAAACTCAAAATTTTTTCACAGCTATGCGTCTCAAAGGAAAAGGAAGAATTTGATTCGAAAACTGAAAGATCCTGATGGCCGAGTGATGGATACCAATGAGGATATTGCTGAATGCCTGGTGCACTACTACCAGGACCTACTCCAGTCAAACAACCAGCAATTCTGTTCTGTGGCTACAAATTCCATTCAGAAAGTAATTACTGAGGAAATGAATTCCATGCTCTCATCTGAATTCACTCTCTTGGAGGTAAAGCAGGCCATTAATCAAATGGCCCCACTAAAGGCCCCCGGACCTGATGGTATGCCTCCTCTCTTTTATCAGCATTATTGGAATTTAATTGGGCATGACATCTCTAACTTTGTGTTACATTATCTTAATTCTGCTACTTTACCTGATCAACTTAATCACACTTTCATTACTCTCATTCCAAAAAAGAAGAATCCTGAATTTGCCTCTGAATTTAGACCGATCAGTTTGTGCAATGTATTGTATAAAATTTTCTCAAAAGTGCTAGCAAATAGACTTAAGAAAATTTTGCCTAATATTATTACTGAAAATCAGAGTGCTTTCACAAAAAGTCGTCTCATTTCTGACAATATTCTGGTAGCTTTTGAATCTTTACGTAGTATGCAGAAGCACACAGGAAAGGATGGATATATGGCCATCAAGCTTGACATGAGCAAAGCATATGACAGAGTGGAGTGGGACTATCTGTCTTCAGTGATGGAAAAGATGGGCTTCAACGAACATTGGATTTGTCTTATGATGTTATGTGTCAAAACAGTGACATATTCCATATTGGTGAATGGGGAACCTAAAGGCATGATCACTCCAACAAGAGGCATTAGACAAGGAGACCCACTCTCACCTTTCCTATTCTTGCTTTGCACCGAGGGACTAAATGGGATGATCAACCAAGCCTCCCAACAGGGTCTCATCGAGGGCTACTCTCTTTGTAGAAATAGTCCACGACTAACGCATCTTTTGTTTACAGATGATAGCTTGTTGTTTTGCAGGGCCACCATAGAGGAGTGCCAAAGAGTCCTGGAAATATTGGAAGTTTATGGGAGATGTTCAGGCCAGCAGATTAATCGAAGCAAGACGACAATCTTCTTTAGTAAATCTACTAGTGATGACATCAGAAGTCAGATAAAGGTGGCACTGGGGGTTCTAGAAATTGTTCAATATGAGAGATACTTGGGTTTACCATCACTGGTGGGCAGAAACAAAAAAGCAAGCTTCAACTATATAAAGGAGCGAGTCTGGAAAAAACTACAAGGATGGAAGGAGAAACTCCTTTCACAGGCTGGAAGGGAAATCTTGATCAAAGCAGTTGCCCAAGCTATTCCTACCTACACCATGAGCTGTTTCAAACTTCCTTTGGGTCTTTGTTCAGAAATCGAGAGTCTAATTCGAAGATTTTGGTGGGGTCAGAAAGGTGATAGGAGGAAAGTTCACTAGGTGAAATGGGAAACACTTTGCCTCCCAAAAAAGGAAGGAGGTATGGGTTTTAAGGACCTAGCTAACTTCAACGATGCTCTCTTGGCCAAGCAAGCTTGGAGATTACTTCATAATAAGGACTCTCTCTTCTATAAAGTCTTTAAAATGAAGTTTTTTCCAAATTGTAGCATTTGGGAGGCTCAGGAATCTAGCACAGGTTCACACGCTTGGAACAGCATCTTAAAGGGAAGAGATGTTCTTCTCAAGGGTGCAAGATGGAGGATTGGTTGTGGAGAGGCTGTTAGCATATGGAATGATGCATGGTTACCATCTTTGGAGCATCCAAGAGTCTTATCTAATATCGTCCCAGGCTTTAAAGATGGGAGAGTTTTCGATCTCATCAATCCACTCACAAGAACATGGGATCTACATTTAGTACAAGGATTATTGTCACCAGATGAAGCTGCTTTAGTTCTCAGCATCCCCTTGAGTCATACTCCGGTGGAGGACAAGATCATTTGGCCCTTCACCCCCTCAGGTAAGTATACTGTAAACTCGGGTTCTAAATTTCTAACTAAGCTCAATTCTGTGCAGGCTCCTACAGCCAACCAGCAACAGCAAAGTGGCATTTGGAATTAGATTTGGGGGCTTAATGTCCCTAATAAAGTGTGGCATTTCATGTGGAGAGTTTGCAAGGAAACTGTCCTAGCTAAGCATAATTTAAGGAGGAGAAAGATTTTAATGGAAGACAAATGTGAGCACTGTGGTGTGGAATCTGAAACGGCACTTCATGCAATATGGGAATGTGCCATGCTTGATGAAATTTGGGAGGTTGTTCCAGGTTTCGAAGATCGGAGACAATATGCAATCTCAAGCACTAACGATTTGATTAGTGTGTTTCTTGAGAAAAGGAAAAATCTGGAACTTATGACCATGGTGATGTGGACAATTTGGTATCGACGTAACCAGCTACGTGTCAGTTCTAATGACTTTCCAAGATCACAGGTCCTGCAACAAGCTACTCAGGCATTGGCTACCTTCCAACAAAGCCAACAATCCCTCAGTCAGCCTTCAGCAACGCCGCGACCTCAGCCCCGTGCACAATGGTGCCCGCCTCCACCAAATTGTCTTAAACTGAATTTTGATGGAGCCATGTTTCTGGAGTTGGGCAAGGCTGGACTGGGAGTGATCATTCATGATAGTCAAGGAAGTGTGATTGCCTCGCTGTCAGAACAAGCCCCTCTGCCATTCTCATCGGATATTGTGGAAGCCATGGCAGCAGCAAGGGCGTTGGTCTTTGCACATGAACTGGGCATAACAGAATTTGTACTTGAAGGTGATTCTGAAGCAGTGATTAACTCCCTCCAAAGTAAAGAAGCCTCACTCTCTTCATTTGGCCACCTTCTGGAGTCAGCAAAATCCATGCTCGATCCAAGTTCTTGTGTTAGCTTCTCCCATGTACGTAGAAGTGGCAATAAAATAGCCCATAACCTAGCTAGACATTCTAAAAATGTCAGAGGTTTGTCGGTGTGGGTGGAGGATGTTCCACCACACTTAGTTGATGTACTTTTTGCCGATCCTGGCTGATTTTTATAATAGCAGTAGTCTTCATTCTCAAAAAAAAAAAAAATTACATGCACCAAAAAATTCTTCACTATATATGTATAAATTGTTTGTAACGTTACAAATTATACTTTTACAAAAAAAAAAAAAAAAAAAAAAAAAAAAAAAAAAAATTAACGTTAAAAAATTAATGACATGCACCAAAAAAAATTAATTTGTAATGTTAAAAATTAAAATTTGTAACGTTACAAATTAAAGACCCTTTTACAAAACAATTTTTAATGTTACAAAATAATTATTCAACGTTACAAATTATATTTCAAAAAATTGACCGGATTTAGTTTGCATTACTCTTTTTTTTTTTTTTTGAGAAATATATATTCTACAATTAATCAACTACTTCTTGAACATTTTTTGGTCAGTAAGGAGTAGTAGTGAAAAAAAAATAGTAATAATAAACATAATTATTTAATCTAACAAATTAATCATATTAATCATAAGCCAATGTTGTAAGTCCATTTTCAAATAGGGGTAAATTTGTCTATTTAAATAATTTCCTCTCTTTTCCATCCTAATTTTAAAAACATCCAAACAAGAGGAAGGACTAATTACTCCCTTCCTCCTTACTAATTTTAAAAACATCCAAACAAGGTGGAGGATAACCATTCCTCTCTACTCTCCTTCCTTCTACTCCCTCTCTAAACTTTCAAACAGGCCATACCTTTATATATATATATATATATATATATATATATATATATATAAAGGTGAATTACAATTTACCCACTTGTGATTTGGATAAATTTAATTAAAACTTGACACTTTACGCACTTGAAGTTTGACTGAAATTTAAGTTACTTACCTATGGTTTGAAATTTCATGATACAAGTGTTTCATTGAATTCTTTTTGATCTTATTTGATGTTATATTTTTATATTTTTTGTGTTTTTGGAGGAGAGAGACATAAAAATCAAACAAAATTACATATTTAGTTATGTTTTTAACAAAGTTAGGTTACGAAACTCTAATTGAGCTAACCTCAAGTGTGTAAAATGTTAAATTTTAAACCACACGTGGAGGATTTGAAAAACAAAAGCATCATTACTAGCATTGCCTATCCTTGATAAAGTATTTGCACGACAATTGGCTTCCAATTATGTTGTCTCAATTTGCAAGTTGGGGAAAGTCTCTAAAAGATCTCTGTAATCTGTGAGTAAAGGCTCTAATGAAAAATTGACAATAGAATTTTATGCAAAATGAATAGTATCAATGTAAATTTACTTTGTTACTGTAGCAATTATGTATTACATAACTTTACATAACCTGATGTGGATGAATTTTGAATTTAATTGACTAAAATGTGATACATTTTTTATTATATAAACATTAATGCAAATACTTAAAAAGAAGAGGTGAAAACGCTACAAGGAGTGTGGACTAATGGATGCTTCCTGGGGCCTGCCATTGATGGTCATGGCCGATTAATTTATTTTATTTTTTATATAAAATATTTTTATTGCTCCAGGGCAATTTCTTTTTCTTTATGTTTGTTTTATTCTTTGATAGTTATAATAATAGGTGAAGGAGGATTTAAATCCAGGTATAAAAGAAAGAAAATTATGCTATGCTAATGAATTACAAATTTTTTTGGCAAAAATAATTTATTTTTAATATGCTTACATGAGATATCTCCCCAGAAAAAAAGATTACAAGTGGACTATTAGTACCGAATTATCCAAAAAAAAATTTTAAAAAATAAAACAAAAAACTGGACCATGATGACAAGTGGACTATCAGTAAAATTGACTGCTAGTAAAAAATCAAAGCTAAGGTAAGAACCTTTCTCAAAAAAAAAAAAAAAAAGCTAAGGTAAGAAAACATTTGGGCCCGAGAGATGAAACATTTGTATATCTCAAATTCAGCCCACTATGATATTGGGTTTGACTAGGGCTTTAAAGACTCATGATTTAATGCTATATATATATATATATATATATTTTTTTTTTTTACAAGATAGAAATTATATTCTATTCTATTCGAAGAAAGAAAATTATGCTATACTATAGAATTACAAATTTTTTTGGCAAAAATAATTTATTTTTAATATGCTTACATGAGATATCTCCCGAGAAAAAAAGATTACAAGTGGACTATCAGTACCGAATTATCCAAAAATTAAAAAAAATAAAATAAAATAAAACAAAAAACTGGACTATGATTACAAGTGAACTATCAGTAAAATTGACTGCTAGTAAAAAATCAAAGCTAAGGTAAGAAAACATTTGGGCCAAGAGATGAAACATTTGTATATCTCAAATTCAGCCCACTATGATATTGGGTTTGACTAGGGCCTTAAAGACTCATGATTTAATGCTATAATTTTTTTTTTTTTTTTTACAAGATATAAATTATACTCTATTCTAATTTAAGTTTACTTATGTGTGAAATTTCCTTCTAGAGACTTGAACCTTGGCACTAAGTATATACAAGTTTTTTCCCACACTTGTGATGTGGTAGAATGTGAGTAGTGAAGAAAAAATTATTGGTTCATGTGTAAGTGATAAATAGTGACTTACACTCAAAGTATGCCACGTAAGAGTTGTAACAAAAAATTATGGAATAGTTTTTGATTTTAGAACAACTCTAACATTTTTATAATAATTTCACACATAATCCTAAGTGTTAAGTTATTATTGGTTTTCTATTGGGGACCGTAATTGAAATTATTTTTTGTTCACAAGTGACAATCAATAACAACTTTTTACATAGGACTTGGGTGAAAATGTTGGAAATAGCGTTTCTCATTTGCCATATAGCTTTGTTTGTCCGTATTAGAGCATCCACATTAGTGGAGGAAAAAATTTAACTATTTAACACCTACAAATTCACTTTATCTAGTTTAATTTACCATTTCACAATTCACTCCACATCAATGGCCTTATTTTCCCAACAAAGTTAAAAACTATTCACTTATTTATTATCTTTTCTCTCTCTTATTTTCTGTTTCTCTCTTCTTCTTTGTCTCTTCTCCCTCTTTTCAAGCCACCAAACTACCACAAATCAATTACCACCACCATCATAGCCACCATCATAGCACTACCAAACCATAACCACCATCATGGCAACCTTAAACTCAACCAAAAAACTAGAAACCAACAAATAAAAAGAAAAAAAAAAAAAGCATAAAATGAAGACCCATGAATCGAAACAATGGTCCAATCAACACCCCAAAATCCACCACCACCAACACCCACTGCCACCCACATCCACCACCATTGTGGCCACACCAACCCATGAATCCCACCATTGCTGCACCACCCACACCACTACTAGCCACCCACATCAACAGAATTCAGGTCAAACTCATAAACCCATATCAACAAAAATCAGATCAAACCAAACCCATAAACACAAATCAAACCATAAACCTATAAAACGAACACAAACCCACCAAACCTGAATTTGAAAATATAGCTATCCATGGCCACACGAGTGATTAGTTGGAGGAGAGAGAGCAACCAGTCTGGCCATGGTGGCTTTTGAGAGAGAGAGAGAGATAGAGAGAGAGAGAGGCGGAGGAGATTGGTGAGGTCTGAGGGACGAGACGAAGAGTGGAGAAGTGAAGAGTGAGGAGAGAGGAGCAACAAGTAGAAATGGGAAAGGAGGAGAAAGAAAAAAGAAAAGAAAAGAAAATATTAATATATTTTGACCAGTGTGAATGCAACATAAAATAATATATATATTTATATATATTTTTACATTTGAGGTACAATGCATAGCCATCTTTGATTGTGCACTGTAGTTGAGAAGTCGAAATTTATGGCTTTATCTCCACCAATGCAGCCCCAATTTTGTAGTTGGTAGTGCTAAAAATAGTAGTATGGCTTTTTAGCACCACCAATGATAATGCTCTAAGCATTCACATTGGTAGATCCATAAATTTAGCTATTTGGTACTACAAAAAGTTACTTCATCTATTTTATTTTCTCACTTTACAAAATACCCAACATTAGTGGCTTTATTTTAACTTTTAACACAATAAGATAATATAAACAATACAATACAATAATATATCAATTACAATAAAATAATATATCTACTACAATAAAAAACAATCACAACCACCATCATCAAAAACCACCACTTTACAAAGCCCACCACCACCACCACCACCCACAACCTACTCCTACCACCACTACAACCACCAAAATCAGCCCACAACTACCCAAGAAAATCAACCCATAACCACAAAAATAAAACCCATAGCAACCCAAGCCAAGAAAATCAACACATAACCACAAAAGAAAAACTCAGGTGAGATCCACCATGGCATGACCCACGAACCCCACGGCACAACCCCACACCCATGGCATGACCCGAAATTGATGACCCCCCACACCCACGGTGTGACCACGACATTGATGATCCACCACACAAACCCCATGGCATGACCCACAAAACCACAAAACTGATGACCCACCACGGCATGACCCACGAACCCCACGGCACAAACCCACACCCATGGCATGACCTGAAACCAATGACCTACCACACCCACGACATGACCACGATGTCGATGATGCACCACACCCATACACATGGCATGAGCCACCACACCCATACCCTCACCCATATGGCAAAGAAGAGACCCTAACATAACAAAGAAAATTTTGAGAAGAAAGAGAGAAAAAATTTGAGAAGAAAAAGAAAAGAATTTGAGTGAAAAATTTGAGAAGAAAGAGAGAAAATTTTGAGAAGAAAAAGAAAAGAATTTGAGTGAAAAATTTGAGAAGAAACAGAGAAAATTTTGAGAAAAGAAAAGAGTAGAGAAAATGAGAGAGCGGAGAAAATGAGATAGCAGAGAGAGAGAGAGAGAGAAGAGAAAGGGGTAGAGAATGAAGAGCAGAGAAAAGAAAAGAAAATATTAAGATATTTTGAAGCAACATAATATATATATATATATATATATATATATATATATATATATATATATTTATATCTTTGAGTTACAGTGTACAGCCATCTTTGGCTATGCATTGTAGCTGGGAAGCCATAATTTATGGTTTTGGCTCCACCAATGGAGCCTCAGTTTTGTACTTGGTGGAGCTAAAAATAGCCATATGGCTTTTTAGCACTACCAATAAGAATACTCCTAAAAATGGGGATATAGATTCTCATAGCCATCATTGTGATGACACAGTGTCTCTCATATTTTTCCAAACGGTTCATGCAATAAATTTGGAGATTCACAATTATTTTCACATAATATTTCATATCGTCCAAGTGGTAAATTGTGAATGGTAGATGCTAAAATGATGTCAATAATGAATCCAAATGAAGGTCAATAAAAATCTATCAATTCGACTGTTTGCAAAAATTGTTAAGAAAATTATTGTTACACTTCTTCTAGAAAATACAAATTTTACTCAAACTTTACTAAAGCAATCGACTGTAAATAATGGACAACTATTACTTTTTTTTTTTATTTTTTTTATTTTTTTTTTATTTTCACACAACTCACAATTTGAACACTTCAATAAAATAAAAAAAATGTGAAACAAAAACTGTGTTGTTAGCTTTTGTATATTTTTATCTTTTCAAATGCATAGTTCCATAAATTTCACTGTCGGATATGAATCATATGACTCAGCTAATAAAGCAAAATGGTCCCAAAAAAAATTAAAAAATGATGGAGATGTTGACGACAATGCAAAACACGATAATTTAATTGCAACCGAGCTCCCAACATGTCTTGGTTCTGATAATATATTGTACATAAAAAGACAAATCCACAATTATTGACAAGAAATGTAGAAAAAGTGGCAGGCTTAAGGCATCTTCTCAGTTCTCACTTAAATAATCTATGTTAAATGACCATCTAGGTGATCTAGTCAAATGAAAAGAAAAACGAAGACGCATTCTTGGTGCCCAAGTTTTTTATTTTTTGAGAAAATGGTGCCCAAGTTAATCAGAATCTTATTTAGCTGTGTTTTTTACAATCAATCCATTGACCATATGTCCATACAGACGTACTGGACTCGTAGTCCATGAATACATTTAATCTGCCTTTGTCGTATCATATGTCCCACAAACCACGTGCTCCTAACTCCTTGCCCTTAGTATATTATGTTTTGAGTGTATACATCCACTATCTTACAATAGGTGAGATTTATAAGTGTGTGGATCTTTTATAAGTGTGTGGATCTTACATGTTATAAGAGTTTTTTTTTTTACAAGATATAATTTCTATTATAGTCTAATCTAAGTATATATGTGTGTGAAGCTCTCTCTTGGAGACTTGAACCCCGGTCCTTGCCTCAAGCACTTATACTTGTAGAGTGACCACCGCACCAAGGATATGTGATAGTACATGTTCTAGGAGAGTTAGATGTAACTTGAAACATAATACAATTTTGGTCTTGTAAGACACAATAAAATATAGAGATAACAAAAAAATAATAATAATTGACAATAAATTTGATACTTGATAAATGTGGCAGATTATTGAGAGACAGGTAAAAGAATGATGTTAATAGTGAATTCAGGTAAAAACTAGTAGAAGCTTACCAACTTAATTAGTGTTAAAATATTGTAAAATTTTTTGTGTATGTAGTGTTACTCCATTAGACACCAAGTATGGACATGTTAAAAAACATTTGTTCTTTGAGATGAATAAGGAATTTGAGTTTCGACTTGTAATTTGTATACATTTAGTGGTGGAGCCACATTGAAGTAGGGGCTATGGTCTCCCAAAATTTTGAAAATTTTTCAATACTATATATATATATATATATATATATATTAAATTATTTGAATTTTATGCAAATACATAAATATATGAATTTGATCCCTTAATTTTTTTTTTTTTTTTTTTTTTTGTGAGGAAAGATCCCTTTAAAATTTGAATATGTTTGGGTCCCCAAACATAAATTGCTAGCTTTATCACTGTATAGTGTATACATCAAAAACAAATTGTTGTTTTAACTTGATGACAAATAACATTTATCATGAAGCAAATATATAGGTTGTTCATATGAATACCTTTACTTGCAAAAAACATAAAAATTATACTTGCAAAAAAAAAATTATAAACATAATTATTTTTAAACTAACTTGTTTTGTCTATCCTAAAAAAATATGAGAAATGTTATGACCATAATATTTTCGCAAAAAATTGATAGGTTGTTACTGGTAAGTAAAATAGTAATTTCAGTAGTGGATTCAAATTAGAACTAGTAACAACTTATCAACTAAGATTTGTTGTGAAAGTGCTGTGAAAATATTATGAACGTAGAATTTCTCATAAAATATTGAACCCCCTAATTTGAGAATCCCGAGAATTTGGGATCGATAAAAGTAGATTAACGTTATGTTCACAACATTTTTAAAACAAATTTTAAGTAACAAATTGTTATTAATGGATACAAAAGTGATATAAGTAATTGACCCAAATTAAAACTAATAATACCTTAATAAAAAAGGTAATATCACTTAGAAAATATTTTTAAAAATTCTTCTTAAAATAATTTATTAACAAATGTCCTAAGAGTACTTGTTAATTAAACCCTCTAAAGTTTACTCCTTACGGTACAACCAGCATGACCTACATGTTATTCTCAAAAAAAAGAAAAAAAAGCATGACCTACATGTAAACATTGTTTTAAACCTAAAACATATGCACTCATTTCATTAAAAAAAAAAAAAGCACCATTGGTAGTTTGGAACCCAGTTTGCCAATAAATGTGTGTTTCTGAAAACATCCCAAAAATAGAAAAGAAAAAGAAAAGGAGAATTTTGCTTTGCTTTGTCTGGCTGGATGTAAGGCTGAGGCCAAATGCAGCCGCCAATCGCCATACATTTTTGTCCTCATGTTAATTAGTCTCAAATTTATTTCATTGAAAGCGACCCTTCTTATAAATTATCAAAAATAAATGTATTAAGTATTAACATGATAATGTATTTTGACCCATATATGTTTTTCTATTACACTAAAACCTTGACCGTTCATTTGACTCTTGCTAGATTACTCTAATACCCTGCAAACACAAAGGTCACTTTAGTCCTTCAATGAAAAATTTCAACAGCAGTATAAAGCCCACCAAATTAATATGGCCATCCTCTCTGCCTTTAACTCTCTCTCTCTCTCTCGGTCTCTCACATCTCTATCTCTCTTCTGTGTGTGTGTGGAGCACAGAAAAAGATGGAGAGAGAAGAAGAAGAAATAAAGGTATCTCTAGGGTCACCATTGATTCAGATATCTGAAGAAGAAGATGGGTTCACAATCAGTAGTAGTAGAGAGGGAAGGATTACTAGAAGGGAAGTTTTTGAAGAAGTAAGAAAGCAGCTATGGCTGGCAGGGCCTCTGATAACTGTGAGTCTATTACAATATAGTTTGCAGATGATATCTGTGATGTTTGTTGGTCATCTTGGTGAGTTGGCTCTCTCTGGCGCTTCAATGGCCACTTCTTTTGCAACAGTTACTGGTTTCAGCTTGTTGGTGAGTTGGCTTCTCTTCGTTAGTTTCTCTCTTGTTTCACGATGATCCACTTCTTTTTTTATTATTGGTACTTTGTTATGAAAATATGTTTTTTGTTTTTTATCAACCATGTTATATGTAGTTATGTAAAATCAATTTTACTTTTTTTAATTTTTAACAACATCTAATTAGCAGATTATGATTAGTAAAACAACATTTCTTAAAGTACTCCAGGTGTACTAAACCAGGGGATGTACGGCGGAATCTATTGTCGAATAATAATAATAATAATAATATGTACCCAACCAAAAAAAAAAGAAAAAAAGAAAAGAAAAGAGAGGCGATTTTGTGAAAAGTGAATATTATCAAAAGCGGCCACAAAGTGAATATTTTAAAAGGCATTTTTAAATATTTAAAGAAATGATCGAATGAGTTGAAATTTGAAACTGAAAACATAACATATTGATGTTTCTCTTTTTTTGACTGAATTCTGAATACATTAACACGTTTCTCACATGCAGACAACCTGTACTCTCAAAGTCTGATTTTAAAGATTTATATTTGTTCTTATAAAAATATTAAAATTATTACAATTTATTTATTTTTTAAAAAAATATACAAGTAGCAAAGAATGTATGATAAGTTTTATTTAGGGCAAATTACAACTTACTGACCTGTAGTTTGACCGAAATTTAAGTTGTTTATTTGTGGTTAGAAATCTCATGACGCATGTGTCTCGTTGAATTCTTTTTTTATCTTATTTGATTTTATATTTTTATATTTTTGGAGGAGAAAAACATAAAAGTTGAGTAAAGTTACATATTTAGTCATGTTTTTAACAGACGTGAATTAGAGAACTCTAACTGAGCTAACTCTAGTAGATAAAGTGTCAAATTTTAAATTTTAGATAGACTACTTAAATTTAGGCCCAACCATGAGTGGTAAATTGTAATTTACCCTTTTATTTATCTATTTTTTTCCTAAAAAAAAGTTTTATATTTTGGGTTGAATGACTGCACTTGTGAAACAAGAATGGTCAATATTTTCATCGAGTAATTATGCAGTAAGAAGAGTTAAGAAATTAGAATTCTCTAGGTCACATGATAGTGATCTGACCTCTATACGTGAGAGAAGAGGAGGGAGTATTCTGTAATTTTACACATTCATCACATTTGTCGGTATTTCATGCACTTGCGAATCACATGACTTTAGACCCTTTATTATAGAACTAGTATTATTTTATTACTCTCACAGTCACACGTGGTTGTCCATTGCGCATGAAATGTTTAATTATAGAGTGTGACAGACGTTGAAAAGTAAGAAAAATGGTAGGGATACAATTTTTGTCATAACTTGCCCATGTGGTAAGTTGTGAATGATGGAGTAAAAGTTGTGGGTTCACAACTCTGTGCCATGCGAACAAATTGTTGTAAAAATTGTGGTACTAGCATTACTTACTCTCAAATGGAATTGTAATAAGAGACTATATATATATGTGATTTGAATCCAAATATATATCATCACAGATATCCTTTGAAAACTCTATAATTACTTTGTTATTTATTGGACCCACTTTAAAAGAGGATTAGATTGTTTAATTATGATTTTTGAGACTAAAAAGGGAATATCCTGAAATATATGCTCCTTTACTTGATGAGTCCTATCGTGGACAAATCAATTTATTTATTATTATTTTTGGGTTTTCCTATATGCATTGATAAATCATTTTAGAAGACTTTTTACGATTAAATTAAAAAAAAAAAAAAAAGTGACAACTTTTTTGACAGTATTTTTAATTTTTCATAAAATTTTTCTAAAAGAGTTGATTAATAAATGCCCTAAGAGAGCCAACATTGAGTGGACTTTTTTTATACAAAAAAGTTCTTGATCATAAAAACTAATATAAATTATTACAAAGAAATATTTTGGATAAGATTCATGGTGTCTTTCTTACTACCACTCATATAGAATTTGACCAGAATAGAATCTTTTGAATGAAAATCATTTATCAACAAAATTAGTTATTTCTTAAACATAATTGGTTAGTTTGCAGAAAAATCAAACATCAAATAGCTTTAATTTTATACTAAAAGCATTCCAAGTTCTCAACCTAAAACCAATGTGGCTCTAAGCAACCTAATTATGGTTCATTATATTATCATTTCCTTGTTGAACGTAGAAAAATGTGTAATGTTCAAAGAACTCTTTGCATGTGACTGTTTTTAAGGTTCTTATACGTACTCTTTTATGATGATTATTTACTTGAACAGATGGGAATGGCAAGTGCATTAGATACCTTATGTGGCCAGTCATATGGAGCAAAACAGTATCATATGATGGGAATACAAATGCAGAGAGCCATGTTCGTTCTTTTACTTGTAAGCATACCCCTTGCAATCATCTGGGTGAACACTAGATCTCTTCTAATTCTCTTTGGTCAAGAACATGATATAGCAACCGCGGCTGGGGAATATGCCTGTTTCATGGTCCCAAGTCTTTTTGCCTATGCTTTTCTGCAATGCCTTGTTAGATTCTTACAAACGCAAAACATTGTATTTCCAATGATGATAAGCTCTGCATTCACTACTTTACTTCACATTCTTATATGTTGGATTCTAGTATTTAAGTCTGGACTTGGATATAGAGGAGCCGCCTTGGCAAACGCCATCTCCTATTGGATCAATGTGTTACTGTTGGCACTTTATGTCAAGTTCTCTTCTTCATGTGTAAAAACCTGGACAGGTTTCTCAAAGGAGGCCTTTCATAATATTTTCACCTTTCTGAGACTTGCTATTCCGTCAGCTGTTATGGTTTGGTAATTTCTATTTCTTAACGCTCTACATGGTTACCAGCAATACAAGAATAATTTCACTTTTTCTTCTATATTCCTCGCTTTGTTTGCTACATTTGTTATAATTCTTTTCTCCACACTTTAGCATGTGAATGCCTGTTTTCAGTTTTAAAGATCCTAATGAAGTTTACTGTGATCTGTTAACATGATTTTGAACAGCTTGGAAATGTGGTCATTTGAAATGATGGTTCTCCTATCAGGTCTTCTTCCTGACCCGAAGTTACAAACTTCAGTGCTTTCAATTAGGTTAGTTCATAACTTTGATGATCTTTTTACCAACTACTTATTCAATTTCCTTGCTAATTGTGAGTTCCTGTTTAGACTTCTGCATTATTATGTATGAACTAACCCAACATATTCTTGCCAGTCTTAATACAGCTTCAATAGTTTGGATGATCCCATTTGGACTCAGTGGCGCAGTAAGGTGAGTCATGCTGATAACAGATCTACTTCTGATATCAAGGTCATCAATTTTAAGGGAGTTTATACATTTTGGCATTTAGTAGCTTGATTGGTGCAGCTTCAAAAATTGTCTGTACTAAAATTTTTGAGTTTGGACATATTTAAACTTTTGAGCTTCAGAAATCATAACTTTTTGAGGCTGGAACATGTCACCCACTTTCTTATTCTATGCAATATCTTTAATATGTCCTGTTTTTCTTCTTCACAGTACTAGGGTCTCAAATGAATTAGGAGCTGGGCGTCCTAAAATTGCGCGTTTGGCAGTATGTGTTGTATTAGTGGTTGCCATCACAGAGGGTCTATTGGTTGGATCAGTCCTGATACTGATACGCAACGTTTGGGGTTATGCATATAGCGATGAAACACAAGTGATCGAATATGTAGCAAGCATGATGCCAATTCTTGCAATATCCAACTTTTTAGATGGCCTCCAGTGTGTTCTTTCAGGTATTTCTCGATTTCCATTCTCTCCTAAATCTACACCAACAATGTCATAACCAGATATTAAAAAGAAAAAAAAAAAAAAAATCTTCAGGGCTCTTGTCCATGGGATATCCTGAATCTTTATGATACCATGGAATATACAGAGCTGTCGAAGAATAAAATGTTTTGTGAACATTGTCCACTAAAATTTTAGTTGGTTAATATAAAATTTCAAATCTAGTGTCTAGTCTGTTATCTCAATTCCTGTACATTTAGGCAATGCTAGAGGATGTGGTTGGCAGAAGATTGGAGCATATATCAACCTCGGGTCATACTATATAGTTGGAATTCCAGCTGCTATTTTATTGGCATTTGTCTTCCACCTTGAAGGAAAGGTAAACTTTTTCATTCTTTTTCTGGTTTTGTTTGTTTGTTTGTTTTTTTCATAACCTTAAGGTTCTTTTCCATGTTCACTTAAATTTCATTATAATTCAAGTAAGCTTATTTGTTAAATTGTTCTGGATAGGGGCTCTGGCTGGGGATCATATGTGCGCTCGTAGTCCAAGTGTCATCACTTCTCACTATTACCATACGTACTAATTGGGAGCAAGAAGTACAATTCTGCACCTCCCTCTTCAATGTTTCTTTATTATATAAAAAGAAAATTAATCTTTTCTTGTTTTTCTCTCTATAAATCTCACATTCTCATTCTTCTATAGGCAAAGAAGGCTACAGAAAGAGTCCATGACTCAATTATTCCTGTGGAGATAGTCTCTTGAAGCTGAAGTGTGACTACAACAGAGAAACCTTATTACTAATTGGTGGTTAAGGAATAGATCTTAAGAAGTTTTGGGATCTTAAGATTGGAACTTTACATACTTTAATGATTCAGTCAAGGTGTTTGATCTTTATAGTCATTAGCAGATTTTGCGATCAAAAGATGCAGCTGACTAGTGGCTCAAATCGGTACTCCAACCCCGAGTTTTGATGTGTTGGGAACCCTTGTTTTTAAGTGGAAAAGAGAAGATATAAGAGCAGGACTAAAAAGTGCCTTGATCAAAAGGCTTGTTTCTTCCTACTTCTTACTGAAATGTGAATGTGCTTTCTTCTGAATAGCATAAACATGAACTTCCTTAGAAATGCTTTTGCTTTCTAACTTAAAAATTAATAAGAGCAGCTCTAGTTGTATAAAACATTTATTTATGCAAATGGTTAATTTTATTTCCTGCTTATACATTTCCCTTCATATGCGATTTGCCAAGTTAACTATCTACAACCATCTCAGATATGGTCTTTACACCAAACGTTATTGCAATTGAGTTTGTGCATAATTCTCCGCCATATCTAATTTCGTAGTAGAAAAAAAATTCTTCTAAAATAGCTTTTAATTGGTGTTAAAGATATTGTGACTGCACCTTCGTTGGATTTACCAAATGGAGTAGACTTGGCTGCAAGAGGACAGTTGACTTGAGGCTATTAATTTCCATAACTTGTTTTCTTATAACAATAAAATCACTCTGTTTATTTATCACTCTAGCATCATTCCTCTCTCTGGCTTTCTTTTCTTTCTTTTTTTTTTTTTTTTTTTTTTTTTGAGGGGGGGGGGGGGGGGGGTTTGCTTAATAATACTATTTAAAAAATGTGCACTGAACTTGTCTCTTCCATACGAGTTCAATGTTGGAAACTTGTCATTTCAGGTGACCATATTTAAAAAAGTCTACCCCCAAATACTTTAAAATAGTCCTAATTAACAAATTGAATTTTAAGATAGTATTGTGGGACTAGGAAGCCCAAAGATAAGCAATCTTCAAGTGGGATCCATCTAAGGTGTAACTGGGCTCAACTATCTATCTGATTAGGCTCTGTCCAGTCAGGGCAATTAAGTCAAGAAAAGTGAGGAGGACAACTAGCTCGAGGAGTTCGAGGAACGATTACTTCTCGAGAGACGAGAGATAAGCCACAAAGGCCACATGGGTGGAGGCCGAGGAGGATCATAGTGATGTACAAGTTTGAACACGAGAAAACTTCCAGATGAAGCATCTATCACCTTTGCATTTAATATACTATACCGACTTAGCCTGTCACATTGATGGTAGAATGACCAGTGCCCCTATAGCCTGTAGCCTATTCTACTGCCACCGGTAATGTAGTGATGGGACAAGTGTTTAAAGAAAGATCAACAACCCTAAAGTGGAAGGTTGGGATACACTCCAAGTATCTATATATAGGAGGGAAGGTCCTCCTTGAGGGGGGATCATAAAAGTTTGGAGAGAGAAATAGAGAAATAGAGAGAGAAAGTGATCATTTTAAAACCAAGAAGTGTATTTCTAAAGAGCAGTTGTTCCTCGGCCTGCTTGAGGAAGGACTTAAATATAAATTTCTCTTTTCCTGACATAACTCCTTACCTAAATTGTTGTCCTTTCTAATTAGTTTAATTTCTTTAGTTACCAACCCGTGACTACAAGAGATCAAAGTGTTGATCTTGACCACCCACATTTATAAATTAGTTGTATTGGGCCTCCATCCTAGCCCAATCTCATCCGAGTTGGGCTTGGCTGATTTTTTTGCCCCTTACAAGTATTATTAAGTGAAAACAACACATTTTTATTTTTGTGTGTGTTCTCTTTCTCTTAATTTTTGAATTCGGTTGATCCTCCAACTACTATAAAACTTAATTTGGCTTTCTCAGTTTTAGATCTACAACATTTCCAAGGTCAAAGCCTTTCATTTCTCCAAGAAGCTTTTTTTGCTTTGAATATGCATAAACTACTAGAACATGAGAGGAATTGAGTGTGTAAAGACGGCATACATTGTGGATGCTCGAAAAAGTGTTGCTTTAGGGAAGATGGGAGATGGAAGTCCCTCTCGAGTTTCCCTTTTCTTTTTTTGATTTCCACATTGAGTGCGGGTGTGGCTGTGTGGGATTGTGTGAGTCTCTTTACTTATTTTATTTTAAGAAGTCTTAACTAACCATTTGTTTTATTCTAAGTGTAATTGGTCACCTATTTATTTAATTCATTTTAATTACTCAATTAACTAAAAACCAATTTCAAGGGTTTCTAAGTTAATTAAGGTAACTTATATATTTTGGGCGGCCCCTTCATTAGGATCCTAATGCCACCTCATCTTTCTTCTAGAAGGCCCCCCATTCTTACTTTCTCGATTTAGCCATTTCCGACCATATTTCCGTGCTGCTGTTTGGAGGTTTTTGGAAGCTCAGATTTCTTCAAACTAGACATTGTTGGAAAGATATAGATGTCTAGTTTTCTTAGGTTTTGACCCTTGTGCAATTTGGAGCTACAGTCACTATGATATCGCACTTGGAAGGAAGGTGGCATAGTGCAGAATTTTGTGTAGCACTTTTCTTGGAAAATTAATTCCTCCTTATCCGGAGGGGATATTGTCAAACCTTTTTTTTAGAGCAGCTAATCCATCATACTTTAATGTGGTATATGCCTTTCACACACGTTGTAGTTGGAATAATGTTTATTGTGCAAAAATGCCCCCAATATCAACCTTTTAACTTGACAAATAATTGAAATAGTATTTTTAATCAAGATTTTGATGTTTTTATGATATCTTATTTGTTTTAACTCTAATTTTGGTCTTTGAATTTATGTTTTAAAGGGGGTACATGATTTTTAAGATGGAAATTTTTTTTTTTATCTCAATCATATGGTTGGATTTTTGGCCAACTTCTTGACTAGTTCCAGTTAGAGCTAGTCAACATTAGTCAAACTTAGCCAAAATTGGCAAATTTGGGATTTTGAACTCCTCGATCATTAAAATGATTTATTCAACATCTGATTAAGATAAATAGGAATTTTTCATATAATTCTTTATTTTGTACATTTAAAAATACGATTATTTTTATAGGGCTTAATTGGGTCGTACAGAATACAATACAAAATATTTTAATGAAACTCTTTAACACTTGGGCAAGAAATAGGCTGTGCGCAAGAAATGAATTTTTTTTATTTTTTACTTTCATATTTTTGTGACATTAACTTTTTTCACATATATATATTTTTTGAGAAATAAACACACACAGAAGAGATTGAAATGAGTTCTAACACAAAGACATATTACATCTTTTTGCACATCTGATATCCATGTGTATATATATATATATATATATATGTATTTATGTATGTATGTATGTATGTATGTGTGTGTTGGTACAATATTCACTTTGATCGGGCTGCTAGATATTTTGACCAATCTTGGTCAAAGTCGGTCAAGTCAGGTCATACTTGGTCAAATGTTACATCTTGCGATAAATCTTTTGAATTTGACCTAATTTGGTTCATTTAGCAATTAAAGTTGGTAAGTTTACCCGACTGATATTTTGACTCAAATTTTGTACTCGATTGGAAATAGTTTTTGGTAGGGGACAGGGAGGAATGGGGTTAGTAACAATGGGCGTTGTCTTCACGATAATACTATTGTAAAAAGCCATTATTATTGAAAACGTGGTCAGCTGCATGGGCTTCAAATAAGTTGACAAAGTTCGCCATGCATGTGAGGACGAACCACATGGACATGTGTTTCATGGATCACTCAACATACTACCTATCTATCTTCATCAATATTTCATTTTTCCAAAATTTTCTCCACTTGTTCTCGTGATTAAGTCTCCGTTTGGATACCAATGAAAAATAAAAATTATTTCACTATCTAACTTATTTTTGTTATCATTCATAGACCCTACTGCACTTTTTAATACTATTCATGAGCCTTACTATACTATTTCAGCTAACTTTTACCTTTATTTATAGTACTTTCAGCAATAGGTTTTCAGTTTCAGCAAAATAAACGGTATCTAAATAGATCCTAAATAATATTTCATCTTCAACCTTATCATGACTAGACAACCAAGGTAGGGATACTGCGTGCTAACACTCGCTCACGTGAATTTTATTTTTTATGTTTGTTGCCTGCACGTAATTTTAATGGTTCGTTTGGATTGAGGGGGAGTAGAGTACAGTAAAGTAGTGTAGATTTGACCCAAAATTTACTTATTTTCAGCCAATTCTACTCTACTCTCCCTTCTTCCTTCTCTATCCAAACGGCCCTAAAATACTAGTTTAAAGCTTTTTAACATCTCTATATAATTGGAAATCTCCTAGCACTTAACACTAATTATCTATCAAACAAACAATGGGATATTCCGCAAAATTATTCTTTAAAGGCACATGTTCTTATTAGCTGATCCTAAATTGGTGCTGGTTTTGTCCCTTGGGGATGAGTTTCTGTCTTCTTCAGCTAAACGTGTCTCAGTTGTCAATGCCATGTGACATAAAAATATAAATTCAATAAAATTTGTCCTTGTACTGTGTCACATGAAGTGAATCGAGGTTCCATTTTGACAGGGAAAGCATCTCTTTGTTAACAATTAATAGTGTAATGCCACCGCTAGGTATTTGTCCATACGTACATTGTTCTCATAAGTGTAATTTCCTATGACAGGTTCTCGTAATCTTAAATTATAAGAAATAATGTTGGCATGCCTCTAAACAGGAATGGCTGGCTTAGAAGAAGAAAGAAAGGACCCAGAAAGTTTCAAACTTTTTTTCTTTGTTTTTAGTGTAGTTAAGATCCAAATTCCAGTCGACAAAAGATTTTAGGGTTTGGCTTACAACTTGTACTTTTTTAATGGACATGTCTTTTTATTTTAAATATATAATGACAAGTGGTAGTAAGTTTTATTCTCCACATTTTATTTAGTCAGTGAGTGATGTAGCCGTTTCTCATTAAAATAAAAGAACTGGAAGTAAGCCAAACTCAAAATTTTATAACCAGTTAATCAATTATACTTTTAAACAATGTGATTTTATTTTTTAAGTGAGATGAATGCATTTTGGCACATGTTATTCTTAGAGAACATATATATTAAAGTGTCCTTTATAAACGTTTGAATGCAACGTCTCGATCTCGTTCAGCCGAAAAAAAGAGAGTAACATTTCTCTCTCTCTTGCTAGGAGAAGGAAATAGCAAATGGCGAAAGAAGTTGAAAACATGTCTCTTAATTCACCATTGATTCAAATTTCTAAAGAAAACGGATTAAGCTACGATAGAGAGAGAAGCAGTGAAAAGATTAGTCAGAGAAATGAGTTCTTTGTAGAGATGAAGAAACAGCTACGGTTAGCAGGGCCTCTGATCACTGTAAACCTATTGTTGTACTTTTTACAAGTGATATCTCTGATGTTTGTTGGTCATCTTGGAGAGTTAGCTCTTTCTGGTGCGGCGATGGCCACGTCCTTTGCATCTGTTTCTGGTTTCAGCATATTGGTGAGTTGTGTTTATTATATAAACAGGTTTACTAGCTTTTGTTATTTTAGTTCTTCTTGAACCTTTAACTCCTTTGTCTTTCTCTACGATATTGTTTTGTAAATTTCAGCAACCGGTAGTGCGATTCTAGTTTCACATTATGAATAGGTCAGGACTCAATATCTTCATAAATATTAATTGACCTCATTTTTAAGATTTTATTTTTTTAATAATTCAATTAATGCAAAGAAGGAGGAGAGATGTGAATGGAAACAACAAAAAATGTTGGTTGAACTAAAATCCAACTGTTCAATGTTGGATGTCAATTGAATTCATATTTTGAAAATCCATATTGGTTGACCGAATATATTGGTTGAACTAAAATCCAATAGAAAATATTAGATGTCAATTGTATTTATATTTTGAAAATCTAATTGTTGAATTACATGTTCTATATGTTCTTAACATGCATGCCAATATTTATGCTAATTAGATGTAATTTACCATTCAATCCATAAACTCATATTTGATGCATTATGTAATTTACCTTTCGATCCATAAACTCATATTTGATACATTATTTTAAACTACAAAAACTTGAATTTTTAAACAATTGATTGATAACATAGCTATTAATCTTTGATCATCTTTAAATTTTGTAAGCATAGAGAATATATGAAGATGATGTAATCCAGTGGTGAATTTATCAAAATTTACATCTAATTAAAAAATCTTGAGTAGTGTAATATTACTTAAAGTTACACAAGGTGTAACTTTAATCCAATTATATATATATATATATATATATATAAAAGAGTATACATTGATCTTAACCCCTACGCAACACAATAAGTGAAATTAATCTAATTCATAACAAATACTAAAAAATTATTATGAACCATATGAAGGTTTCATACCCTAGTTAATAATGTAGCCTAGTTAAAAGATAAAAAGAAAAACAAAAAAAAAGTTGTGAATAATAAAAAATAGAAACGTATTGATAAGATTTATACATTTTGCAATATATTGTCCAAGGGATCTGATAAATCGACCCACCTAAGTGACTGGACTGGAACCAATCCGAAACAAATTTGATTCGGTGCTTGTGGCAATCAATAGCTTCAGAATCTGATTCTAGTATTTCAAGTCTTGATTTATCTCCTTTAATACCTGAACAAAACCCGATTGAAAACCCAACCAAGCTGTAACGAAATCTCAACTAGATCCGGCAAGATATCGCTAGATCTATTGAGTTTTCCACCGAAATTGGCAAATTTGGGTCGATCTGTTGAGAGATCTCACTAGATTCGATGAGATCTAGTTAGATTTCCATCGGATTTGCCAAGATCTAATCGAATCTTTCATGTTTTTAGTTGGAACCGCAATTGTCGCCGCCTCTCTTGGTTTTGATAGAAACCAACCCAACCCATGGAACAACTAACTCAATCCGACTTGTTGGAGTTATCAGTCAACAACGAGTCCGCGTAGAGCCAATAGCTGACCCAAACTAACCCATGGACTTATATAAGTCAGTCATATGAGATGTTACTTTTGTTAAAAGCAAATTACCAAAGAGCATAGCTATTGAAATGTGAATTGAATCATGAATTAATTTTTGATTTTTTTATATCGTGTACCATAAGATATACGAACACTTTGTAAAATTATTAAAAACTATAGATATACATATATGTAAAAGGTACATTTATGATAAATTCGGAATATAGTCAACTAATGGCCAATTTAACCATTACTTAATAATATTTAAGAAAGCTAACTAAATAAATCAAATTAACATATGTTTATAACATAGACGTTGAAGTTAATTAAACTTGAAAGTGATAATACATGATATATGAGCCAAAATATTAATTTATTTTCATCATCTTGATTTACTATCTCTTTTCTTGCTCTTTTATTTTAATAATTTTTTGTTTATATTTCTTCTTGACATTCTAACTTCTTAGACTTATAACAATAATAACCAAAATAAAAATAATTATATTTTCATTTAAAACTTTATTCATAAAAATGATAGAATAGAAAATAAATTTTCAAATATGAAAGTGAAATGTCAAGGGGGTAGTCCAAATTTTGTAAAAGAAAGAGAAGAGAGGAAAAAAACCTCATGAACATGTTATTTTATTAGACTTAATAAAGTATCCTGAGACTGAATTGTAATGATATCAAAATTAATTTAATAGTAATTAAAATACAAATAAAGGTCTTTAAATGATAAAAATTAACAAAATTTTACTAAAAATATCTAAAAAAAATTTAAGCAACTTTCAAATGAATTTTCACAATTTTTATAAAGTTAATAGAAAATAATAATGCATAAACAAGTATAAAATATTTGGGTTTGGTAATATTTCAAATAAAATAATTTTAGTCTAGAATAAAATCATATTCAACATAAATTCATAAATTGCACATTCTTATGTAAAAGTATAATTCTTGAACCACTAATAAAAATATCAAATAATAATAGATTGAAAGGAAGTTAATATGATAAATTGAAAAACTATAATCTAAACTCAAAATAAATATAATATGAAATCTAAGAATGACACAACAAAGGAGTTTGGCTTGGTGGTTAGTGAGTCAGTATAAACTTTATAAAAGCTTTACGATTACTTTGCTTGCATTCTAAGTAGATTTACATACAATGAACTTGGATTAAAGTAATATAACAGAATTGGACCCTAACTATTATTAGATCTTGATATCTTTAACAACGATAAAATCTAACATAAAAATAATCTGTTACTCACTCATTGTAGTGCAAAACTTTAGAATAATTTAATAGAATTTTCTCTACGAACAAACTCATCACACTCAAAGGAAAGCATTTTCTAATTGTTTTGGCTCTAGAAGTTTTTACTCTTACTAGGGTAGTAGTATAGTAGCTTCTTACTCTCAAAATTGTTAAATAAAGGTTCTTTATATATATGAATAATAAGTTTTACCCATTAGGTCAGCAAATTCAGTTTTCTAATGTTTCGGTTGAGCAAGCACGTAGTGAAGGTCGAGTGAATTTATTATTTTAGGTTTTTTTCGATGGAAGGTGAAGTAAAGGTCTTAAGAACTCTTTGTTTTGAGTTCGCTTGCTATCAAGTGAGTCTTCTAAAGCTTGATATCTTCAATGTTACTCCAAAACTCAACTTAGTACAAATCAAATTATGTAAATACAACACTCACTAACACTTATTTTGACACAAGAATTAGCCAACACAAACTTAAGACCACACACTCATTTCGAACATAGAGATGTTATATATGCGCGCGTGCACCACTTGATCTTAAGTTATTTTGTAGCTCTATATATATTTGTTGTCTAGCACTTTTTTTTTTTCACATTTTTGTGTACGTGTTCATTTTTTCTAAAGAAGAAGATGACTAATTGGAAGGTACACCATCCTTGAAAATCAAGCATATATATATATATATATATGCAAAATTTATTACACAATTTTATCATCATTCATATTATATTATTTTCTCTTCTAGTTTCGAATGCAGTGTTAGAAGAAAACTCCTTAAAGTGGCAGTTTTTTTAAACAATAGTTTTTTCCTGTTTTGGTTTGAAAATAAGTATGGAATGTCAAGTGCATTGGATACCCTATGTGGCCAATCAAATGGAGCAAAGAAGCATCATATGTTGGGAATACACATGCAAGGAGCCGTGTTTGTTGTTCTCCTTGTAAGCATACCCCTTGCTATCATCTTGGAAAACACAGGGACCATTCTAATCAAATTAGGCCAAGATCCTGAGATATCAGAAGCAGCTGGAATATATGCTTCTTGCATGATCCCAGTTCTCTCTGCCTATGGTATTCTTCAGTGCCTTGTCAGATTCTTACAAACTCAGAACATTGTGTTTCCAATGATGCTATGCTCTGGAATTACAACTATACTTCATTTCCTTGTGTGTTGGATTTTGGTATTCAAATCCAGCCTTGGATATAGAGGAGCTGCCTTCGCGATTTCAATCTCTTATTGGATTAATGCAGTATTGTTAGCATTATATATCAAATTCTCTTCTTCCTGCACAAAAACATGGACAGGATTTTCAAAGGATGCTTTGCACAATATTCCCACTTTTGTTAAACTTGCTATTCCTTCGGCTATTATGGTCTGGTAAGTTCTGCAGCCCACAGAGCAATACGACAATTAATATGTTATACTAAATATACTATGTTTACATGTAATTGAAAGAAGTTACTAGTTGTTTCCAAGATTTTAATACGATTTAACATTATTTGTACAGCATGGCAACGTGGTCGTTTGAAATGGTTGTCCTCTTATCTGGTTTTCTTCCTAATCCAAAGTTAGAAACTTCTGTACTTTCTATCAGGTTCTTGTTGAATCCATGGATAAGTCAATTCACTAATTCAAGTTCAACTTTATATATAATATTTTGCTTCTTTGAAATTTAATTGTTTTTGGTAAATTCTACGAAATTGTTTCCTAACAGATTTGTTTGTTTGTTTGTCACAGCCTTAATACTATTGCAATTGTTTGGATGATTCCCTACGGGTTCAGCGGTGTTGTGAGGTCTGCCATGCTAAACAGTATAGATTGAACATGTTCCTTTCCATTTGGCTGATAATGAAAATAATTCATTTTACGGCTAAGATTTTATTCATGAATTTAACCCAAAAAAAAAAGAGGTGTCATGTCATTTAAAATTTAAATACTGTGGTATTGTATACATTTTTGAATTTGTAAAATTTTATCTAAGTCATAATTGATCAATTTCAAATGGTTATGAGATTATGTTTTAATTTTTATCATTTTTAACTAATTCCCTTGCTTTATCTTGTGTATACAATATATACAAAAATTTAGGAAGTGTTTATTACACACTGTGTGGATCCACACGTGTATAACATGTTTTCCTAAAAATTTATAATTGAAATTACAGTCTAAAACTTTGTCTCCTAGGGTTCTTAAATTGTTTGATTTTGTCTTTGAACACTTTTTTTTTTTGGTGTTTCCTTAATATGTATAGTACTCGGGTGTCAAACGAATTAGGAGCTGGAAATGCAGAAGGTGCATGTCTAGCAGTACGTGTTGTCTTTGTCATTGCCACTATTGAAGGCATTGTTGTGGGATTGGTCATGATATTAATACGAAACATTTGGGGCTATGCCTATAGTAATGAAGTGGAAGTGGTCAGACATGTAGCAAACATAATGCCGATACTTGCAACATCCAACTTCTTAGATGGACTCCAAGGTGTTCTTTCAGGTTTTCTATATATCCTCAACCTTTACTATTTGGTACTAATTAACATGTTACTATCTTATTTTTAGGCCTCTTACCCATAACAAATAAAAAGGGAATTTGTTTTTAGGATTTGTTTGTTTCTATGACAATGAAGCTATCTAATGAAGTTATTATGTCAACAATTAGGCACTGCTAGAGGATGTGGTTGGCAAAATATTGGTGCGTGTGTAAATTTTGGATCATATTATTTAGTGGGAATCCCATCTGCTATTCTATTAGCTTTTATCTTCAAATTGGGTGGAAAGGTAAGAAACATCTCCAACAATTATAATCATCATTTGTTTCATAAGATGATCATTGTCTTGTATTCTCTGACTATGATCCAAATGTTCAAATAGGGGCTCTGGCTCGGAATCATATGTGCACTTATTGTCCAATTGTCATCTCTTTTAATCATTACCATGCGCACTAATTGGAAGCATGAAGTGAGAATCTATTTTCCTAATCCCTCTCTCTCTCATAGAATCAATTTTTGTTTTTTGTTTTTAATTTGTTATCTAATTGAGACAATGTGTCTTTCTTATTTAGGCAAAGAAGGCTACAGAGAGAGTTCATGGCTCAGCAATTCATCCAGAAGCATTTTTAAGTTGATTTATAATCACATCAATAATAATAAAATTAAAAAAAAAAAAAAAAAGACGTTGTCACTAGCAGAGTTAAGAAATTCAAGATGCCATATAATTTATTATTTCTTAGATATTGATGTGAGGGCAAGAGATATGCCAGTCTTGCTGTATGCTATAGGTAATGTTGTCAAAATTGAGATTCTATGTAAGATCGTGAGAGATAAGTGAGATCATAAGATCCTACATATTTTTAGATTTAAAGCAAAAAATACATTGATAATGACTTTGTATGTTGAATAATCATGTAAATTGTGAATTTATCCATAAAAAACAAAGATTTGCATCATATGATGCAATTTTTATGTCATACATTGCTTTGTCTATACTAACGAAACAAATATATTTAAATTTTAATCTAATGTATCTAAAAAGTTAAATAAATATTTAATTAGCAACTAAAAACCAAAATATTTATCAACACATGGAAATTTTTTCCAAGTTCGAAGTTCCAAGTTCTATGTTTAAAATCCAAAATAAGTTATCAAATCGACACTAGCTAACTAAAATATGAAATCCAAAAGCAAGATGAAAATTAAGGTGAAGTGAATACTTAATTATTCTCATTCTAGGTGTTGGGTTAAGATAGTTAGACCCCAGTTAATTAATTCAATTACCCAAGTTAATTAATTAAATTAAATTCCATGCAAACCGTGAAGGCACCTAAATTACCAAATAAACTAAATGTAGTGGAAATTAAATTGACACGATGATTTGTTGACAAAGGGGAAAAAACCTCTTGCAAGGCAAAAATCCCACCGGGTGATTTGAAGGTTACCACTCCCAAGAATCCACTAATCAACAATCAAGCAGTTACAAGTATAAGGAATCTTACCACTACCCTGGCCTATCCCAATATACCAACCTACATTTGATCATTTGCTTTAATACCCAATTGAACTTGATCTTGTAGTAGCATTCTTTCCCTTGATGCACAAATCTCCAATTTGTGACTAACCCTTTTACACGGATTCTAGTACGTGACTAACTCTAGTAACTTGAATGGATGTTGTTGGCTACAATGTCCATCACTTCATCAACAATGCAGATCATGAAGCATTTGGTTACAAAACCCTATGGCGTACAAACATAGTAGCTTCTCACAGAGAAAATAAAGCACTTGATCTTTGTATCCATGTGTGACGACTCTTAAAATAAGTTTTATATATGTCCAGGGTTGTGAGAAAAGAAATCTTAAACAAGTACATAAGCTTCTTGATAGATCGAGCTTCTATCGAGCCATTTGTCGAGCTTCTCATTGAGTCTCGATTACAGTATCCGTCAAGCTATCTGTCGAGACTTAATGAAACAACTTTTCTTCACTTGTTTCTTGGATCAATCTTCATGTCTTTAATACGAACACTTGATATGCTTGAACAACATATTTCTTGATGTATTAAACCCAACTTAGATCTATCCAATTACAAGTAAAGTACATTTTGTCAAATGATTAGCTAATTACATAAAATTATGACCCTAACAATCTCCTCATTTAGCAATCTGTGACAAAACCACAAACACAATAATGAGAGAAGTATAAAACAACAATCTCCATAACTATTACAAAAAAGTACAAAAGTCTAACTATTACTATGAACTCTTGAAAAAATTTGCAAGAAAAGAGATCATAGCATGAGAGACTTGCAACCTATCTTATTGGAAACATTTAAACAAGATCCATCAAGGCATTAAATGTGAAATGTAGACAAGTTATATAAAAGAAGAGACATATGCTTGAAGAGAGAAAAGAAACAATACATGTAGATAAAGGTGAAGAAACATACATCATATATATATATATATATATATATATATATATATATCAAGAAGTACAATAATGTATGTAAAAGTGGTCACAAGACCATGGTATATGTAAGTGAGAAAAAAATACAACAAAGCCTTATGACATCACTCAAAGAACTCTCCCCCTAACTAGTTTATTCCTATGCTAGCTCTCCTCCTAACAACATGACTACTCTCATATACAAAATTACTCCCTTTTTTTTTCTCACAAGAGACAAAGGGTGAATCGCTGAGAGGCAGCCATCTCATCATCAATCTTAGAGCTAGAAGCATCATCATCATCATCATCATCTCCACCATTTGAAGAAGACACCTCAGTAGGCTCAGGTGTGGGAGAAGGAGCAAAACCACCAAGGCGAGACTAGCAGCGAGCGATGCAACCAATCCTGGTGTTCATCTAACACATCTCATCGGAAAGATGGTCAAGACAACTACCAAAATCAGCATGCATGATCATGCCCTAATCTTAATCTCATCATAGTAATATAAAAAATAAGTTAGGAAAATGGATTATACCTTTATGCAAGATCCACATAGTGGAGGAGGAAACTCTTGGTAGAGGTCCTAAGGATGAAATATAAAAGAAGAACTAGGAAGGGAGAGAGAGTCTCACTCAATACCTTGAGTCTCAAGAAGACCAAAAGATGACAAGACCACTATACTTCACTAGAACTCAAGAGAGGAGAAGAGACGGTGTTTTTGTGTCTTGGAATGGAGGAAAGGGGGGAGGGGAGTTTATATAGTAGTGTTGGAGAAAATATGAATGTAAGGTTATTTAATAAGGGTTGACAAAGGATAAAAAAGAATCATGAACCTAGACCTTATTTTAGACTTTGGAGAAATTTGATGCATTAAATGTAGAGATTGGTGGGAGTGAGGAGTAAGCAAAATTCGATTTTCCCGTAGCTATTATAACAGCCTGTAGAGCCAAATTCAAAAAATCATATCTTACTCAATTCTGATCGGAATTTCCATGTTTGTGTGCTTAAATTGAAGCCCTAGATGCCTAATTTCTAAAAAAATTAACCTCATTTACAGATTCAAAATATTCTGAGAGATATCAACAAAATGGTGAGCAGATGTCATTTGTTAGAAAATAATTTCAGCACAATTAACATTAATTGGTCCCAAGTTAGTTTCCAATTAACATTAATAGGCCCCAATCACTCCCATTTCAGACTTAATTAGTTCCAAATTTATCCTATTTAAAAAAGTAATTGCACAAATTACTCATTGAATAATTAATGTTTGACTATCTAACTAATTAAGTGTGTGCAACCTTACCATAAAATGTAGTCCTAGCCAATCAAATTATGACACGTCATTAATCCCAAATTGATTATAATTATAACCAATTGGAATCAATTGTTCACAATCACATATAGTTGGACTCAATTTGTGACCAGTTGATTTGATGATAACTTTCAATATGATGGTCCGATTAGGGTTTATGACCAGTTAATTTGATCGTTACAACATCAAGATCATTTTGGGGAAATGAGATTAAGGATTTAATGGTTAGAATTAAGATGCATATTCCCAAGGTGAAATTACCCTTTTACCTTCCATGTGAAGTTAAATATAGGTTGCAAAATGGGGTGTCAACAATGTCACATAAGGGAACCCAATTCCTAAACACTAGATTCCTACGTATAGAAGGATCTAACTCAATTAAAACAATCTCTCTCTCCTCATATAGACCTATACTTAGTTAAGGTCTCATAGACTTCCTCAGTCTTAGCAGAAAGAAACCTAACCCTATCAACCAAGGGAGAGGTAGAAGAAGAAGAATCAGTGTTTCTATTTGCTTTGGTTTTGAATTTCCTACCAACCTTAGGAGCCATGTCTAAAGATTAAACAAAAGACAAACAAAAACCAGGGGCAGACTGCATCAGATTGAGTTAGAGACAAGATATCATGAAATTTTTGAGAAACTATATGATGCATGACATTAGTACACAGATGATGCATGATGTAATGCTCTAAAACAGTTCAATTTCATATCTATTTTGAAAATTGACCAAGAAAATTAGAAATTTATCAAAAATCCCAATTTTGAAAAACTAATTATTGACAACAAGTCTTGGTTCTGATAATATATTGTACATAAAAAGACAAATCCACAATTCTTGACAAGAAATGTAGAAAAAGTGGCAGGCTTAAGGCATCTTCTCAGTTCTCACTTAAATAATTTATGTTAAATGACCATCTATTCTAGTCAAATGAAAAGAAAAACGAAGAAGTATTCTTGGTGCCCAATTTTTTTTTTTTTTTTTTTTGAAAAAATGTTGCCCAAGTTAATCAAAATCTTATTTAGCAGCTTTTTACAATCAATCCATTGACCGTTTGTCCATTCAAACGTACTTGACTTGTAGTCCATGAATACATTTAATCTGCCTTTGTCGTATCATATGTCCCACAAACCACGTGCTCTTCGTTACGAGGGAGTATATCATATTTCGAGCTTATACATTCACTATCTCACAACATGTTTTATTGTGTATGAGCCTCACATGTTGTGAGATAGTTAGGTATATACAGCTAAAACATAATATCATTTTGCTCTTGTTAAACAAGATAAAATATAGAGATAACTAAAAAAAAAAAATTGACTATAAATTTGATACTTGATAAATGTGACAGATTATTGAGAGAGAGTGATGTTAATAATGGATTCAGGTGAAAACTAGTAGAAGCTTACCAACTTAATTAGTGTGAAAATATTGTCAAATGTTTTGTGTATGTAGTGTTACTCCATTAGACACCAAGTGTGGATATGTTAGGGTGGAATGGATTTTTTTGGAGAAGGTGATGAGGAAATTGGGGTTTAATGAGAGGTGGATAAACCTCATGATGGTTTGTGTGAAAACAGTTTCATATTCGGTGTTGGTTAATGGTGAACTGAAGGGTTTGATTCAACCTACTAGGGGGATTCGCCAAGGTGATCCACTATCACCATTCCTCTTCCTACCATGCACGGAAGGCCTCCATAGCCTAATTTCTAAAGTGGAAAGGGAGGGTGTCATTCATGGTTTTGGCTTAAGCAAAAGAAGCCCCAAACTAACCCATCTGCTTTTCGCGGATGATAGTTTGTTATTTTGCAAGTCTAGTAGAAGTGAATGCCAAAAGGTGTTGGAGATCCTAGCACAATATGAAAGCCTTTTGGGGCAACAAATAAATAAGGGGAAAACATCCATCTTTTTCTCTAAATCCACCAATGAAGCTATGAAGTTGGAGATTCAAGAAGCATTAGGAATTCAAGAGATTAAGCAATTTTACAAATATTTGGGGCTGCCATCATTAGTGGGGAAACATAAAAAAGCTAGCTTTAACTACATAAAAGAAAGAATTTGGAGAAAATTGCAAGGATGGGAAGAAAAACTGTTGTCGCAAGCAGGAAGAGAAATCTTGATTAAGGTTGTGGTGCAAGCAATCCCAACCTATTCAATGTGCTGCTTTAAACTTCCTTTAGGTCTTTGTCAAGAAATTGAGAGTTTGATTCGAAAATTTTGGTGGGGCCAAAGGGGTGAGTGAAGGAAGATACATTGGGTGAAATGGAAGGAGATGTGTGAGCCAAAAGCGGAAGGTGGCATGGGTTTTAAGGAATTATCCTTGTTCAATGATGCCCTTTTAGCAAAGCAAACTTGGAGACTCTTACATAATAAAACCTTTTTGTTCTATAGGGTTTTTAAATCAAAATTCTTTCCAAATTGTTCTATCATGGAAGCTAAGGAGGGTCATGGGGGTTCGTATGCATGGAGGAGTATATTAGTTGGAAGGGAAGTTATTTGGAGAAGGGCAAAGTGGAGGGTTGGAAATGGGAAGTCCATCAAACTGTGGGAGGACAGATGGTTACCCTCTCTTAGTCACACATCATTGCAAGGACCACTAGTAGCTGAGTTACAAAAAGCCACTGTTAGCTACCTTATAAATCCAGCTACAAGCTCGTAGGACTCATCCATCCTGTGTAGGTTGTTTAGCCAAGATGAAGCAACAGAAGTACAGAAAATCCAGCTTAGCCAACAGCCAAGTGAAGATGTTCTGTTTTGGCCGTTTGTGCAGTCTGGAGTTTACTTAGCCAAATCCGGGTACTACTTCCTCAAAACAGAAGCTCGAATGTCAGCCCCTCCAAGGAATCAAGCTTCTTTGCAAACAAAAACACTGTGGAAAAGGATTTGGCAGCTGGCAGTCCCATGTAAGGTTAGGAATTTTGTTTGGAGAGCTTGTCGAAATGCTATTCCAACAAACTCCAACCTGGATCAATGCTGTGTTCTTGAAGACTCAACGTGCTCCCTCTGCTCACAAAGTCCAGAAGATGTGGTACACTCTTTGTGGTCATGCCTAGGTCTAAATCAGGTATGGTAGGATGACCCACAATGGGCGTTTAGAAGCACTGCCAGTTTCCAAACCTTTCCTCAAATCCTCCTTCATATGCTGGATTTGGACTGCAGTGGTGACCTTTTTGCAATGCTCATTTGGAATATTTGGTTTCGATGGAATAAGGTTAGGACTTCTCCACCAGGTTGGCCTTTGGACCAAATAGCTCAGCAAGTATATCAGTCCCTTCAGGAGTTTCGGTCAGCACAGCCAAGGAAGCCCATTGCAGCAACACCAGCTCAAGTACATTGGCAGCCTCCACCAACGGACTTGGTTAAAATTAATTTTGATGGAGCGGTGTTCAAGGATGAAGATAAAGGAGGTATTGGCGTGGTTGTTAGAGATAGCCAAGGCATGGTAATGGCTTCCTTATCCCAAAACATCCCACTCCCACACTCAGTTGTAAACTTGGAAACTCTGGCAGCATGTAGAGCACTTGAATTCTCCCTTGAGATAGGCTTTGACAAAGCAATTCTTGAGGGAGATTCGATGATCGTCATGGCTGCTTTGAGGGACCCTTCTCCTTCCCTAGCATCATATGGTCTATTAGTCTGAGATGCCTAGTTGATGGCATGTTCATTTACTTGTATTTCCTTCTAACCTGTTGGTAGAGTAGGAAATAATATTGCTCACAACCTAGCTAGACATGCACGTCATGTCACTGGTTTTTCAGTTTGGATGGAGGATGTCCCTATCCAAATTTTTGTAGCTTATCAGGCAGATTTTCCTATTACTGAATAAAAAAACTCCAAGTTCTTCCTTCTCAAAAAAAAAAGTGTGGATATGTTGAAAAACATTTGTTCATTGACAGGAATAACGAAATTGAGTTTCAACTCTGTAATTTGTGTACATTCAATGGTGGAGCCACATTGAAGTAGGGGCTATGGTCTCCCAAAAATTTGAAAAATTTTCAATACTATATATATATATATATATATATATATATATATATATATATATAATTATTTAAATTTTATGCAAATACATAAATATATGAATTTGATCACTTTAACAATTTTTTTTTTGAGGAAAGATCCATTCAAAGTTTGAATATTATAGTTTGAGTCCCCAAATATAAATTGCTAGCTTCATTACTGTATAGTGTATATGTCAAAAACTAATTGATGTTTTAACTTGATGACAAAGAGCATTTATCATGAAGCAAATATAGTATTAGTGGTAGAATTTGATGGTTTTGAGTGGGTGAAGGTCTCGATGTCGAACTTGGGGGGATTTGATGGGTTTGAGTGGGTGCACTAGCAGCTCCACATGCAATTTATGGTGTTCATATGAATACCTTTACTTGCAAAAAAATAAATATTATACTTGCAAAAAAAAAATTATATACATAATTATTTTTTAACTAACTTGTTTTGTCTATCCTAAAAAAATATGAGAAATGCTATATCCACATTTTCGCAACAAATCTTAAATGACATGTTATTGACTATTACTGGTAAGTAAAACAGTAATTTCAATAGTGGATTCAAATTAGAACTAGTAACAACTTACCAATTAAAATTTGTTGTGAAAGTGTTGTGAAAATATTATGGACGTATCATTTCTCACAAAATATTGAACCCCCTAATTTGAGAATCCCAAGAATTTGGGTTCATAAAAGTAGATTAATGTTATGTTTACAAACTTTTAAAAACAAATCCCAGATGACAAATTGTTATTGATAGATAAAAAAGTGATATTAGTGATGAGCCCAAATTAAAATTAATATTAATGTGCCACCTAAGATATAAAAAGTAATATCATTTAGAAAATATTTTAAACGAAGTTTCTTAAAAAAATTTATTAATAAATGTCCTAAGAATACTTGTTCCCTTTAAAGTTTACTCCATAAGGTACATCTGGCATGATCTACATGTAAACATTGTTTTACACCTAAAACATATGCACTCATTTTAGGGGGAAAAAAAACACCAACAAAAAAAAATTGCCATTGGAAGTTTGGAGCCTAGTTTGCCAATAAGAGTGATACTACAGACATAAACTATTTTACAATATTTTTATAAAATATTGATGTGGTCAACCTCTTATTAGTTTTTATTATACCCAATTAATATAATATTTTTTATTTACTAATAATTACTTAACATATCAGCAGTTTGTAAATTTTTTTATAAAGTAGTTTGTATCTTTAGTATTATATTATGCTAATAAATGTGTGTTTATGAAAACATCCGAAAATAGAAAATAGAAAAAAGAAAAAAAAAATAGAAAAGGAGAATGCATATTTGCTTCGCTTTGCTTTGTCGGGCTGGATGTAAGGCTGAGGCCAAATGCAGCCGCCATGCATAAATTGTCCTCATGCTAAGTGGTCTCAAATTTATTTCATTGAAAGCAATCCTTCGTATAAATTATCAAAAAGAAATGTATTAAGTATTAACAAGATAATGCATTTTGACCCATATATGTTTTTCTATTTCACTAAAACCTTGACCGTTCATTTGACTCTTGCTAGATTACTCTAATACCCTGCAAACACCAAGGTCACTTTAGTCCTTCAATGAAAAATTTCAACAGCAATATAAAGCCCACCAAATTAATATGGCCAGCCTCTCTGCCTTTCACTCTCTCTCTCGGTCTCTCACATCTCTATCTCTCTTCTGTGTGTGTGGAGCACAGAAAAAGATGGAGAGAGAAGAAGAAGAAAGAAAGGTATCTCTAGGGTCACCATTGATTCAGATATCTGAGGAAGAAGATGGGTTCACAATCAGTAGTAGTAGAGAGGGAAGGATTACTAGAAAGGAAGTTTTTGAAGAAGTAAGAAAGCAGCTATGGCTGGCAGGGCCTTTGATAACTGTGAGTCTATTACAATATAGTTTGCAGATGATATCTGTGATGTTTGTGGGTCATCTTGGTGAGTTGGCTCTCTGGCGCTTCAATGGCCACTTCTTTTGCAACAGTTACTGGTTTCAGCTTGTTGGTGAGTTGGCTTCTCTTCATTAGTTTCTCTCTTGTTCCACCATGATCCACTTCTTTTCTTTTTTCTTTTTTTTTTTAAATTTTTAATTGGTACTTGGTTATGAAAAAATGTTTTTTTGTTTGTTTTTGTTTTTGACAATTATGTTATATGTAGTTATGTACAGTCAATTTTACATTTTTTATTTATTTTTAACATCTAATTAACAGATTATGATTAGTAAAACAACATTTTCATTGGCTATCATCACCTATTTTTATTGTACACTAATTGCAGTTTACCATTTCAACCTTGGAAATTCTTTTAAGTACTCCAGGGGTACTAAACCAAGGGATGTACGGCACAATCTATTGTCGAATAATAATAATAATAATAAAGGATATGTACCCAACCAAAAAAAGATGAATAGAGGCGATTTTGTGAAAAGTGAATATTATCAAAAGTGGCCACAAAGTGAATATTTTAAAAGGCATTTTTAAATATTTAAAGAAATGATCGAATAAGTTGAGGTTTGAAATTAAAAACATGAACATATTTGATGTTTCTCTTTTTTGACTGAATTCTGAATACATGAACATGTTTATCACAAGCATACAACCTGTACTCTCAAAGTCTGATTTTAAAGATTTATATTTGTTCTTATAAAAATATTAAAATTATTACAATTTATTAAAAATATATATATACAAGTACCAAAGAATGTATAGATGCTAATAGAATTATAGAACCACTCTTTTTTGCTAAGTAGTGTTGTATATTTTGGGAGTCGGAATTCTTGGTACGATGAGTTCTATTTAGGACAAATTATAACGTACCAACATTTAGTTTGACCAAAATTTAAGTTGTCTATTTGTGGTAGGAAATCCCATAATGCATGTGTCTCTCTGGATTTTTTTTTTTTTTTTTTATCTTATTTGATTTTGCATTTTTATATTTTTGGAGGAGAAAAACATAAAAGTAGAGCAAAATTACATATTTAGCCATGTTTTTAATAGAGATGAGTTACGGAGCTTTAATTGAGTTAACTCTGGTAGGTAAAGTGTCAAATTTCAAATTATAAGTAGACAACTTAAATTTAGGCCAAATCATGAGTGAATAAGTTGTAATTTGCCATTTTATTTATCTTTTTTTTCTTCTAAAAAACAGTTTATTTATTTACTTTTATTTTGGGTTTAATGAGTGCACTTGTGAAACAAGAATAGTTAATATTTTCATTGAGTAATTATACAGTAAGAGCATCCACAATTGTGGTGCTAAAAAGCTAAAAAGCTATTTTTAGCTCCACCATATAAATGCACTACAATAGTGGTGCTATAGGTAAATATTTTACCTACCTTGCTACAATGCACAACTATATATAGTTGTGCATTGCAGCTGAAAGCTAAAACAAAAAAAAAAATAAAAAAATAAAAAAATAAAAAAAAAATAAAAAAATCCTTCCTCTAATTAAAATATTATTTATTCGTTTTTTTTTCTTTTTTTTTTTTTTACTCAACCGACCTTTCAGACCTCTCCCTCAACTCCCACCGTCGCCAACCCACCCTGAAGCTCAACTCTCACCAACCCACTCCCTTGACCCACGTCGCCACAAACCCAACTCGCCTACCTAGCTCCAACCCACCCCTTTCGCTGACCCAGCTCACCAACCCAAGCCCTAAGCCCTAAGTCCCAAGCCAACCCACACCGTCATATATTTGACCCACACTGACACCATCCTCCTCACCCATATTCGAAGCCCAGCTCTGTTCACCCATTAGTCTCACCAAAGCTCTATGTGCAATCAGCAATCGTCGACCCATGCAAGTGTGATTGGTGATTTTTTATTTTGTTTGTGATTGGTGATTTTTGATGGTCTGGGTTGAGGAAAAAGATTTGGAATTTGGATTGGGGATTTGGTATTAATAATTTATTGTTGTGTTTGTTATTTTTTCAGCTTGTAAATGTTTGTATGGGAATTTTCTGTGTGCAGGGAGGTTGTGGTTACGATGGTTGTGGTGGATGCTGTGGTTATGGTGGATAATTATGGCAGTAGATATATATTATTTTATTGTAGTAATTATATTATTTTATTGTAATAGAGATATTATTTTATTATGTTGAAAACTAAAATAGATGCACTGATGCTGGATGTTTTGTAAAGTAAGTAGGTAAAATAGATAAAGTAACTTTTTATGGTGTCAAATAACTAAAAAAATAACACCACTATTGTGGATGCTCTAAGAAGAGTTAAGAAATTTGAATTCTCTATTTACCCAAAAAAAAAAAATTCCAATTTCTTAGATGCTCTAAGAAGAATTAAGGAATTGGAATTCTCTATTTACCAAAAAAAAAGAAAAGAAATTGGAATTCTCCTGGTCACGTGATAGTGATCTGACCTCTATATGTGAGAGAAGATGAGGGAGTATTCTATAATTTTACACATTCATAACATTTGTCGGTATTTCATGCACGTGCGAATCACATGATTTTAGACCCTTTATTATAGAACTAGTATTATTTTATTACTTACACAGTCACACGTGGTTGTCCATTGCGCATGAAATGCTTAACTATAGTGTGACAGACGTTGAAAAGTAAGGAAAATCTTAGAAATACAATTCTTGCTTTGCCCGTGCTAGGTCGTGGTAGAGTAAAAGCCGTGAGTTTACAATTTTGCAATTCACAACTTGTCATGTGAACAAATTGTAATTAAAATCGTGACAAAAATTATGGTACTAGTATTACTCAAAAAATAACCCTCAAATAGAATTGTAATAAGAGACTATATATGCTTGTGATTTACGGAACCCAGATATAGATATATATCATCACAGATATCCTCTACAAACTCTATAATTACTTTGTTATTTACTGAACGCACTTTAAAAAAGGATTAGATTGTTTAATTATGATTTTTGAGACTAAAAAAGGAATATCCTGAAATATATGCTCCTTTACTTCTTTTTTTGAGAATGTTATGCTCGATGGATCCTATCGGGACAAATCAATTTGTTTATTTATTATTATTTTTTGGGTCTTAGTAATGTCTATTGATAAATTAATTTTTTTTTATAAAAGTTATGGGAAAATTTTTTTTTAAAAAAGTGACTTACTTTTTGACAGGTTTTTTTTTTTTTTTTTTTTTTTTTTTTTTTCATATATATATATATATATATATATATATATATATATATATATTTTTAAATAGATGATTAATGAATGCCCTAACAGAGCATAAATTTACGGGACTTCAAAAAAAAATTTCTTGATCATAAAAACTAATATAAATTATTACAAAGAAATATTTTGGATAAGATTCATGGTGTCTTTCTTACTACCGCTCACATAGAATTTGACTTGAATAGAATCTTTTGAATGAAAATCATTTATCAACAAAATTAGTTATTTCTTAAACATAAATGGTAAGTTTGCAGAAAAATCAAACCTCAAATAGCTTTAATTTTATACTAAAAGCATTCCAAGTTCTCAACCCAAAACCAATGTGACTCTAAGCAACCTAATTATGGTTCATGATATTATCATTTCCTTGTTGAATAACGTAGAAAAATGTATAATTTTCAAAGAACTCTTTGCATGTGACTGTTTTTAAGGTTCTTATACTTTTTATGATGATTATTTACTTGAACAGATGGGAATGGCAAGTGCATTAGATACCTTATGTGGCCAGTCATATGGAGCAAAACAGTATCATATGATGGGAATACAAATGCAGAGAGCCATGTTCGTTCTTTTACTTGTAAGCATACCCCTTGCAATCATCTGGGTGAACACTAGATCTCTTCTAATTCTCTTTGATCAAGAACATGATATAGCAACCGCGGCTGCGGAATATGCCTGTTTCATGGTCCCAAGTCTTTTTGCCTATGCTTTTCTGCAATGCCTTGTTAGATTCTTACAAACGCAAAACATTGTATTTCCAATGATGATAAGCTCTGCATTCACTACTCTACTTCACATTCTTATATGTTGGATTCTAGTATTTAAGTCTGGACTTGGATATAGAGGAGCCGCCTTGGCAAACGCCATCTCCTATTGGATCAATGTGTTACTGTTGGCACTTTATGTCAAGTTCTCTTCTTCATGTGTAAAAACCTGGACAGGTTTCTCAAAGGAGGCCTTTCATAATATTTTCACTTTTCTGAGACTTACTATTCCGTCAGTTGTTATGGTTTGGTAATTTCCATTTCTTAAAGCTCTACAAGGTTACCAGCAACACAAGAATAATTTCACTTTTTCTTCTATATTCCTCGCTGTGTTCGCTACATTTGTTATAATTCTTTTCTCCACCACTTCAGCATGTGAATGCCTGTTTTCAGTTTTAAAGATCCTAATGAAGTTTACTGTGATTTTCTAACATGATTTGAGCAGCTTGGAAACGTGGTCATTTGAAATGATGGTTCTCCTATCAGGTCTTCTTCCTGACCCGAAGTTACAAACTTCAGTGCTTTCAATTAGGTTAGTTCATAACTTTGATGATCTTTTTACCAACTATTTACTCAATTTCCTTGATAATTGTGAGTTCCTGTTTAGACTTCTGCATTATTATGTATGAACTAACTCAGCATATGTTGGCCAGTCTTAATACAGGTTCAATAGTTTGGATGATCCCCTTTGGACTCAGTGGCGCAGTAAGGTGAGTCATGCTGATAACAGATCTACTTCTGATATCAAGGTCGTCAATTTTAAGGGAGTTTATACATTTTGGCATTTAGTAGCTTGACTGGTGCTGCTTCAAAAATTGTCTGTACTAAAATTTTCAAGTTTGGACATATTTAACTTTTGAGCTTCAGAAATCTTAACTTTTTGAGGTTGGAACATGTCACCCACTTTCTTATTCTATGCCATATCTTTTAATATGTCCTGTTTTTCTTCTTCACAGTACTAGGGTCTCAAATGAATTAGGGGCTGGGCGCCCTAAAATTGCGCGTTTGGCAGTATGTGTTGTATTAGTGGTTGCCATCACAGAGGGTCTATTGGTTGGATCGGTCCTGATACTGATACGCAACGTTTGGGTTTATGCATATAGCGATGAAACACAAGTGGTCCAATATGTAGCAGGCATGATGCCAATTCTTGCAGTATCCAACTTTTTAGATGGCCTCCAGTGTGTTCTTTCAGGTATTTCTCGATTTCCATTCTCTCCTAAATCTACATCAACAATATCATAACCAGATAATAAAAAAATCTTCAGGGCTCGTCCATGGGATATCCTGAATATTTGTGGTACCATGGAATATACAGAGCTGTCGAAGAATAAAATGTTTTGTGAACATTGTCCACTAAAATTTTAGTTGGTTAATATAAAATTTCAAATCTAGACAATTCCTGTACATTTAGGCAATGCTAGAGGATGTGGTTGGCAGAAGATTGGAGAATATATCAACCTCGGGTCATACTACATAGTCGGAATTCCAGCTGCTATTTTATTGGCATTTGTCTTCCACTTTGAAGGAAAGGTAAACTTTTTCATTTTTTTTCTGGTTTTTTTGTTTGTTTTTTTCTTAACCTTAAAGTCCTTTTCCATGTTCACTTAAATTGCATTATAATTCAAGTAAGCTTATTTGTTAAATTGTTCTGGATAGGGGCTCTGGCTGGGGATCATATGTGCGCTCGTAGTCCAAGTGTCATCACTTCTCACTATTTCCATGCGTACTAATTGGGAGCAAGAAGTACAATTCTGCATCTCCCTCTTTAATTTTTTTTATTAAATAAAAAGAACATTAATCTTTTCTTGTTTTTCTTGTTATAAATCTCACATTCTCATTCTTCTATAGGCAAAGAAGGCTACAGACATAGTCCATGACTCAATTATTCCTGCGGCGATAGTCTCTTGAAGCTGAAGTGTGACTACAACAGAGAAACCTTATTACTAATTGGGGGTTAAGGAATAGATCTTAAGAAGTTTTGGGATCTTAAGATTTGAACTTTACATGCTTTAATGATTCAGTCAAGGTGTTTTATCTTTATAATCATTAGCAGATTTTGCGATCAAAAGATGCAGCTGACTAGTGGCTCAAATCGGTACTCCAACCCCAAGTTTTGATGTGTTGGGAACCCTTGTTTTTAAGTGGAAAAGAGAAGATATAAGAGCAGGACTAAAAAGTGCCTTGATCAAAAGGCTTGTTTCTTCCTACTTACTGAAATGTGAATGTCCTTTCTTCTGAATAGCATAAACATAAACCCACAAGTAAGCCCTCCCCTAAATATGAGCCCATCAGTATCCCTTTATGCCCAATGAGAGGGATTTTAAAAAGGGTTGCTAGAGCCCAGGAAAAGAAAGTCCAAAATTTTAATAGGCAAGCACAAGAATACCTCTGGGCTCTTGGGTTCTTTAGGGGGGCGGGGTGTAGTTGTCTGTGGTGTATTCTCCCAGTTATTTGGTTGCTTTCCATGTTGTATCTCTTTTCAGTTGAATGAACAGTTCATGTTTTCTATCCAAAAAAAAAAAAAAAAAAACATAAACTTCCTTAGAAATGCTTTTGCTTTCTAACTTAAAAAATTAATAAGAGCAGTTCTAGTTGTATAAAACTTTTATTTATGCAAATGGTTTAGTTTATTTCATGCTTATACATTTTTCTTCATATGCGATTTGCCAAGTTAACCATCTTCAACCAGCTCAAATATGGTATTTACACCAAACTTTATTGCAATTGAGTTTGTGCCTAATTCTCCGCCACATCCAAGTTTAATTTCGTAGTAGAAAAAAAATTCTTCTAAAATAGCATTAAATTGGTTTATAGTACAATTTTTAAAAAATGTGCACTGAACTTTTCTCTTCCATACGAGTTCAATGTTGGAACTTATCATTTCAGGAGACCATATTTAAAAAAGGCTATCCCCAAATACTTTAAAATAGTCCTAATTAACAAATTGAATATTAAAATATTATTGTGGGAGGAGGAAGCCCAAAGATAAAGAATTCTCAAGTGGGATCCACCCGAAGTATAATTGGGCCCAACTATCTATTAGGTCATGCTTAGTCCAGTCAGGGCAATTTGGTCAAGGAAACCGAGGAGGAAAACTAGCTTGAGAAGCGCGAGGAACGGTTACTTCTTGGGAGACGAGAGATAAGCCACAAAGGCCATGGGGTGGAGGCCAAGGAGAATCATAGTGACGTACGAGTTTGAACACAAGGAAACTTCTAAATGAAGCATCCATCACCTCTGTGTTTAATGCACTATACCAACTTAGCCTACTGTATTGATGGCAGAATGACCCCTAAACAGTGCCCCCACAGCCTGCATCCTATTCTACCATCACCAACAATGCAGTGATGGGACAAGTATCTAAAGAAAGATCAACAACCCTTCCAAGCAGCAATATATAGGAGGGAAGGTCCTCCTTGAGGGGGGATCAGAAAAAGTTTGGGGACAAAAATAGGGAAATAGAGAGAGAAAGTGATCATTGTAGAATCGAGAAAAGTATTTCTAAAGAACAGTTGCTTCTCGGCCCGCCCAAGGAAGGACTTAAATAGGAATTTCTCTTTTCCTGACATAACTCCTTACCTAAACTGTCATCCTTGCTAATTAATTCACTTTCTTTAATTACCAACCCGTGGCTACAAGAGATCAAAGTGTTGACCTTGACTACCCACCTTTATAAATTAGTTGTATTGGGCCTCCATTCTAGCCTAGTCTCATCCGGGTTGGGATTGGCTAATTGTTTTGCCCCCTACAAGTATTATTAAGTGAAAATGGCATATTTTCATTTCTGTGTGTGTTCTCTTTCTCTTAATTTTTGAATCCGGTTGATCCTCCAATTATTATAAATCTTAATTTGGCATTCTCAGTCTTAGATCTACAACATTTCCAAGGTCAAAGCCTTTCATTTCCCTAAGAAGCTTTTTTGCTTTGAATATGCATAGACTACTAGAACATAAGAGGAATTGAGTGTGTAAAGACGGCATGCATTGTGGATGCTCGAAAAAGTGTTGCTTTAGGGGAGATGGGAGAAGGAATTCCCTCTTGAGTTTTCCTTTTCTTTTTCGGTTTCCACATTGAGTGCTTGATGATGCGTTGCATGTATGTATGTGTTACTAGGATGAGGTGTGGGTATGGCCGTGTGGGATTGTGTAAGTCTCTTTACTTATTTTATTTTAAGAAGTCTTAACTAACCATTGGTTTTATTCTGAGTGTAATTGGTCACCTATTTATTTAATTCATTTTAATTACTTAATTAACTAAAAACCAATTTCAAGGGTTTCTAAGTTAATTAAGGTAACTTATATATTTTGGGTGGTCCCTTCATTAGGATCCTAATGCCACCTCATCTTTCTTCTAGAAGGCCCCCCATTCTTGCTTTCTCGATTTAGCCATTTCTGACCATATTTCCGTGCTGCTATTTGGAGGTTTTTGGAAGCTCTGATTTCTTCAAACTAGACATTGTTGGAAAGATATAGATTTCTAGTTTTCTTAGGTTCCAACCCTTATGCCATTTACCGTCACTAAGATATTATGCTTGGAAGGAAGGTGACATAGTGCAGAAATTTGTGTAGCACTTTTCTTGAAAAATTAATTCATCCTAATCTAGAGGGGATATTGTCAAACCTTTTTTTTAGAGTAGCTAATCCATCATACTTTAATGTGATATATGCCTTTCACACCCGATGTGGTTGGAATAATGTTTATTGTATTAAAAGCCCCCAAAACAACCTTTTAACTTAATAAATAATTGAAATAGTATTTTTAATCAAGAATTTGATGTTTTTATGATATCTTATTTGTTTTAACTCCGATTTTGGTCTTTGAATTTTTGTTTTAAAGGCAGTTACATGATTTTTAAGATGGAAAAAAATTTATCTCGATCATATGGTCGGCTTTTTGGTCAACTTCTTGACTAGTTCCAGTTAGGGCTAGTCGACATAAGTCAAACTTAGCCAAAATTGGCAAATTTGGAATTTTGAACTCTTGGATCATTAAAATGATTTATTCAACATCTGATCAAGATAAATATGATTTTTTCATATAATTATTTATTTTTTATATTTAAAAATACGATTTTTGCTTTATAGAGCTTAATCAGGGTCATACAAAATACAATACAAAATATTTTAATCGAACAACACTTGGGCAAGAAACAGGCTGTGCGCAAGTAATGAATTTTTTATTTTATCTGTTATTTTCATATTTTTACGACATATTATCTATTTCACATCTGATATCAATGTATGACTACTATATATATGTGTTGGTACAATATTCACTTTGATCAAGCTGCTAGATATTTTGATCTATCTTGGTCAAAATCGGTCAAGTCATGGTCATACTTGGTCAAATGTTACATTTTGCTATAAATCTTATGAATTTGATCTAATTTGATTAATTTTCACCAAGTTGGAGCAATTAAAGTTGGTAAGTTTACCCGACTGATCTTTTGACTCAAATTTTGTACTCGATTGGAAATGGTTTTTGGTAGGGGGCAGGGAGGAATGGGGTTAGTAACAATGGGCATTGTCTTCACGATAATACTGTTGTAAAAAGCCATTATTATTGAAAACGTTGTCAGCTGCATGGGCTTCAAATAAGTTGACAAAGTTCACCATGCATGTGAGGACGAACCACATGGACATGGGTTTCATGGATCACTCAATATACTACCTATCTTCATCAATATTTCACTTTTCTAAAATTTTCTCCACTTGTTCATGTGATTAAATAGTATTTCATCTTCAGCCCTATCATGACTAGACAACCAGGGTAGGGATACTACGTACTAATGCTCACTCACGTGAATTTTATTTTTATGTTTGTTGCTCAAACGTAACTCTAAAATACTAGTTAATTTAAAGCTTTTTAACATCTCTATATAATTGGGAACCTCTTAGCACTTAACACTAATTATCTATCAAACAAACAATGGGATATTCCGCAAAATTATTCTTTAAAGGCACATTTTCTTATTAGCTGATCCTAAATTGGTGCTGGTTTTGTCCCTGGGGATGAGTCTCTGTCTTCTTCAGCTAAACGTGTCTCAGTTGCCAATGCCATGTGACATAAAAATATAAATTCAACAAAATTTGCCCTTGTACACTCATTGCTTCTACTGTGTCACATGAAGTGAATCGAGTTTTCATTTCGACAGGGAAAGCATCTCTTTGTTAACAATTAATATTGTAATGCCACCGCTAGGTATTTGTCCATACGTACATTGTTCTCATAAGTATAATTTCCTAGGACAGGTTCTTGTTGTTGGAAAAATACATGTTTGTATCGCATATAAAACATACGCAGCAAAAAAATTAACGAATCTACTTCATTCATAAATGATAACATGCACTATGTAAGTTTCAGAATTTAAGAGCAAGAAAGCGTACCTTGATTTGGTGAAATTCAAAACACCCAAAGATAAAAAGCACTTGAGAAAATTTTAATCTTCAGTCCAATTCCACTTGATGCCCAAGAAGTGTAGTCTCTCAATCAATTTCCAAGGAGAGAATAAAAGAGTGTCCAACACTCACATACAAACCATTTCATTCTTTGTATGATCTTAATGAAAGACCTTATGAAAGTCTCATAAAAAACCTTATGAAATTATGTATGTTTCTCTCCTTATATATATAATTGATTATCTAATTGGGCTAGCCTTTTGAGCCTTCCCAATTGGGTTTTAGTGTCTGGCTTGGAGTGTAACCAAAAGGGACCAATAAGACACTAGCTCCGATGGGCCTTGGGTTTTTCTGTCAACTCTTGATAATTCTAAAGTTACCATTAACTGTATTTAATACCACTATATAAATATAGTTGCACTATAGACCTTATCTATAAATTATATCGCAAGACTTTATTATACATGCAACCCCTTCATTAAAATATTCGTAGTAATACAAAGTCATGAAATAGACTGCCACTTTGAAGATTATTACATCTTAATTCTTGAGCACCCGGTTTAATCCTTTATGTTATTCAATATATATTTATGAAATCCAATTTCATAAATATATATACTTTAGTAACTCCTTACTAAAGTGGTTGGGCCCAACACTCTGAATAATCAAACCCATTAAATTTATCTCAAGGAAATATTTTATATCTCCGTTAAGAGACTATGAATTCTATCTTGAAAATATATCTTCTATTAACACTAAAAGCAATTGGCCAACATACTGAGATTTTGATCGTGACTTATAGATCTCACTCTTAATATATCAAAGCAACCTAAATCTCATGATCAAGTTTATTATTCTCTTAGGATTTAGAGTTCATGCAAATAGAAGTCATGAGATTTATTATTCATTTGACAGTCGTTAGAAGAATAATAAATCTCACAGCGGTTCAGTTCAATATGTCTTAAATCTTAAAACATATCAACATACCAACTAGAAGTCTCCACTTCCATGATCAAGACAAATCATCGTAGTTGATATGTTATAGTCTTCGCAGATGAAACGTCCAATTTCATCACCGACTATGAACTAAAATTCTGAATTTATAAAGAACTTGTGATTTATATCTTCTGTGACTTTTCACATAAATCACATACTATGCATCTCATGGACTAAAATAATGTTCCACTAGTTCATTAATAAATAGTCTCATATAATTAAACAATTTAATTATTTATGTCATGCTAATAAATTGGATTTTAGGGCATAAATCCCAACACTTGTAATCTTAAATTATAAGAACTAATGTTGGCATGCCTCTAAACCAGCCTTTATCAACGTTTGAATGCAACGTCTCGACCTCGTTCAGCCGAAAAGAAAAGAAAAAGTGTAACATCTCTCTCTTTCTCTTGCTAGGCGAAGGAAATAGTAAATGGCGAAAGAAGTTAAAAACATGTCTCTTAATTCACCATTGAATCAAATTTCTAAAGAAAACGGATTAAGCTACGATGGAGATAGAAGCAGTGAAAAGATTAGTAAGAGAAATGAGTTCTTTGTAGAGATGAAGAAATAGCTATGGTTAGCAGGGCCTCTGATCACTATAAACATATTATTGTACTTTTCACAAGTGATATCTCTGATGTTTGTTGGTCATCTTGGAGAGTTAGCTCTTTCTGGTGCTGCGATGGCCACGTCCTTTGCATCTGCTTCTAGTTGCAGCATATTGGTGAGTTGTGTTTATTATATAAACAGGTTTACTAGCTTTTGTTATTTTAGTTCTACTTGAACCTTTAAGTCCTTTGTCTTTCTCTACGATATTGTTTTGTAAATTTCAGCAACCGGTAGTGCGATTCTAGTTTCACATTATGAATAGGTCAGGACTCAATATATTCATAAATATTAATTGACCTCATTTTTAAGAATTTTTCTAAATAATTCAATTGTTGCAAAGAGGAAGGAGAGATGTGAAACTTAGATGTCTTTGATGGAAACAACAGCAAATGTTGGTTGAACTAATATCCGGCTGTTGAATGTTAGATGTTAATTGAATTCATATTTTGAAAATCCATATTGGTTGAACAAAAATGTTAGTTGAACTAAAATCTAACAGAAAATGTTAGATGTCAATTGTATTCATATTTTGAAAATCCAACTGTTGAATTATATGTTCTATATGTTCTTAACATGTATGCCAATTTTTATGCCAATTAGATGTAATTTTCCATTTGATCCATAAGCTCATATTTGATGTATTATATAATTTACCATTCGATCCATAAACTCATATTTGATGCATTATTTTAAATTACAAAAACTTGAATATTTAAACAATTGATTGATAACATAGCTATTGATCTTTGATCATTTTTAAATTTTGTAAGCATGGAGAATATATGAAGATAATGTAATCTAGTGGTGAATTTATCAAAATTCACATCTAATTAAAAAATATTGAGTAGGGTAATATTACTTAAAGTTACATAAGATGTAACTTTAACCCAATCTTATATATATAAGTATAACATTGATCTTAAGCCCTACGCAACATAATAAGTGAAATTAATCTAATCCATAACAGATACTAAAAAATTATTATGAACTGTACGAGGGTTTCATACCCTACTTAATAATGTAGCCTAGTTAAAAGATAAAATGAAAAAAGAAATAAAAAAGTTGTGAACATTAAAAAATAGAAACATATTGATAAGATTTATGCTTTTTGCAATATACTGTCCAAGGGATCTGATAAATCGACCCACCCAAGTGACCGGACCGGAATGAATCCTAAACAAATCCGATCCAGTGCTTGTGGCAATCGATAGCTTCAGAATCTAATTCTAGTATTTCGAGTCTTGATCTATCTCCTTTAACACCTGAATAAACCAACATGATTGAAAACCCAACCAAACTCCAGTGAAATCTCAACTAGATCCAACAAGATATCACTAGATCTATTGAGTTTTCCACTAGAATCGGCAAATTTGGGTCAATCTGTTGAGAGCTCTCGCTAGATTCAACGAGATCTGGTTAGATTTCCATCGGATTTGATAAGATCACATTGAATCTTCATGTTTTTAGTTGGAATCGCAATCATTGCCACCTCTCTTAGTTTCGACAAAAACCAACCCAACCTGTGGAACAACTAACTCGATCTGACTTGTTGGAGTTATCGGTCAACGACGGGTTGTCTATTTTGCCACCCGCCAGAATCTGGTCGAGTTTGTGTAGAACCCATATCTAACCTAAACTAACCTGTGGACTTATATAAGTCAATCGTATGAGATGTTACTTTTGTTAAAAGCAAATCACCAAAAAGCATAGCTGTTAAAATGTGAATCATATCATGAATTCATTTTTTATTTTTCTGTATCATGTATCATAAGATACATAAACACTTCATAAAATTATTAAAAATTATAGAGATATATATATATATATATATATATATATATATATATGTAAAAGGGACATTTATTATAAATTCGGAATATATTCAACTAATAACCAATTTAATCATTACTTATGTAATAATATTTAACAAAGCTAACTAAATAAATCAAATTAACATTTGTCTATAATATACACATTGAAATTAATTGATCTCGAAAGTGATAATACATAATATATGAGCCAAAATATTAATTTATTTTCATCATCTTGATTTACTATCTCTTTTCTTGGGCTTTTATTCTAATAATTTTTTCTTTATATTTCTTCTTGACATTCTAACTTTTTAGACTTATAACAATAATAACAAAAATAAAAAATAATTATATTTTCATTTAAAACATTATTCATAGAAATGACATAATAGAAAATATATTTGCAAATATGAAAGTGAAGTGTCAAGGGAGTAGTCCAAATTTTGTAAAAGAAAGAGAAGAGAGGAAAAAAAACTCATGAACATGTTATTTTATTAGACTTAATAAAGTATCCTTAGGTTGAATCGTAATGACATCAAAATTAATTTAATAGTAATTAAAATACAAATAAAGGTATTTAAATGATAAAAATTAACAAAGTTTTACTAAAAATATCTAAAGAATTTAAGAAAATTTCAAATGAATTTTCACCATTTTTATAAAGTTAAAAGAAAATAATAATGCATAAACAAGTATAAAAAATTGAGTTTAGTATTATTTCAAATAAAAAAAGTTTCATCTAGAATAAAATCATTTTCAACATAAATTTATAAATGGTACATTCTCATGTAAAAGTATAATTCTTGAAGTACTGATAAAATTATCAAATAATAATAGATTGAGAGGGAGGTAATATGATAAATTGAAAAACTATATGGCCTGTTTGGATGGAAGGGTGAAGGAGGGGAAGTGGAGTAGTGTTGGTTAAAAATAAGCTAATTTTGGGCTAAATCTACTCTACTCTACTCTACTCCCCCTCTCTCTCCCTCAATCCAAATGGATCAGTAATCTAAACTCAAAATAAATATAATATGAAATTTAAGAATGACACAACAAAGGAGTTTGGCTTGGTGGTTAGTGTGTTAGTATATGTTAGGTTCTAAAGACTTAGGTTTTATGTATTTAGAATCTTAATTTGTATTGTTGGCAAACCATGATCAAAACAATGTATTTAAGTTGTTTTAGAAGTGCTCAAAGTTGGTTCTTTGTTGTAAAGTTGGAATAAACTACTGAGCTAATTAAAAAAACTATTTAAGTACATTTCGATCGATCGAAGCTTAGGCTCGATCAATCGAAAATCGTACCTGACGTTTTTTTAATTAGATTTTCCAAGTCAGCCCTAAGTGTTTTAATTGGTTTAGTTTTCTAATTTACCCTAGGTATATAAGGGAAACCCTAGCCACGTTTTTGTATTGCTCATATTGCGGTTTATGTGAATCTCTTGTGAGATATTTGAGGAGCTTTCCTTCACATAAACTTAGGGTTTTCAAGGAAAAGATTTTTCTACACCTTGATGATCATTCCAGTTGCTGCCATTGAAGTTTAAAGAAAACACAAGCGGGTGTGCTTGTATTTGGTGAAGAATCCAAGAAAGAAGGAGTCTGTGGATTCGGAGTTTGCACGTAGTCGTGTCAGTAAGTTCTACTGGTGGGTAGCAATAAGAAGTCGAGCGTGATGACTTGTAAGTCTTATTGTATGAACTTTGATTCTTTCAAGATAGTGGATTCAAGTTTACCTTGAGGATAGTTAGGTTAAATCCTCCTTAGGTTTTTACCGGTTTGGTTTCCTGGGTGATCATATCTTTGTGTTATTTATATTTCCGCTGCTTTACTTGATATGATTATTTGATTGTGTTAACCTAGATTTAATTAATTTGACTAAGTAACAACTTGGCTAAATTCCTAGGTTAATCCAATTGTGTTTTAAGAAGTCTAAAAACTAACAAGTGGTATCAAAGCGGGTAGCTCTCTTGTTGTTGATCCTTTGATCTTTGACCTGATCCTTGACCCCTGTTGTCATGGAACACGGACACTCTCTAGTTATTCCCCCTCACTTTGATGGGAATAATTATGCCTATTGGAAAGTAAGAATAAAAGTATTCTTGAAATCCATTGATGAGAGAGTTTGGAACTCCGTTGAATACGGATGGGAGAAGCCCACTACTCCTGTTAGTGAGTGGCAAACTTCTCAAAAAGAAGCAGCTGCGTTCAATAGCAAGGCTATGAATGCTATCTTTAATGCTGTTTCTATGGAGGAATTTAAGAGAATCTCAAATGTTGAGGTTGCTCATACTGCTTGGAATATCCTCCAAACTGTGCATGAAGGCACAAAGGCTGTCAAAATCAATAAATTGCAGCAATTAACTTCTAAATTTGAAAGTATTAGGATGTTTGATGATGAATCTTTTGATGAATTCTATGCTAAACTAAATGATATTGTTAATTCTGCTTATAACTTGGGTGAAATCTATGATCAACCTAAAATTGTTAGGAAGATTCTTAGATTCTTGACTGAGAATTTTAGACCCAAGGTGACTTCCATAACTGAGAGTAAGGATGTGGACTCCATTCCTGTTGATGAACTTGTAGGATTTCTACAATCTTATGAGTTGGACCTACCCAAAACTAGCAAATCCAAATCAATGGCTCTTAAGTCAGTTGATGATGTTGAGGTTGGTGGATTTGATGATGAGCTCTCTGCTACAGAGATTGCTTACCTTGCCAAGAACTTTAGAAACTTTCTCAGAAATAACAATAGAAAGGCAAGAGGTGTGAACACTGCTGAACCTAGAAATTTTAGGAAAAATGATCCCACTAAGGTTAACAATATTGACAAACCTAGAGAAAAAATAGGTCAATCTTCTAATAATTCTATAGGTCCTCAGTGTTTTGAATGTCAAGGGTATGGTCACATGAAATCTGAATGTCTTACTTACTTGAAGTCTAAGAAGGGTAACGCTATGGCTGTAACCCTTAGTGATGGTGAAGTTTCTGATGATGAGTCAGAATGTGATGAGGATGGAAACTTCATTGATTTCACAACTATTGCTATAGTGAGTGAAAGCATATCTGCTGAAGAGAACCCTTCTGATGGGGAACTTTCTGAAGATGCAGATCTTCAAGAGGCCTACAATAAACTTTGCAAAGTTGTTGCAAAGGATGCTATAAATGTTGAACTTGGCCTGAAGAAAATTGAATCTTTTGAGCTTGATAAGAAGAATCTACTTGTTAAACTGTTTGATGCTAATGATCTTTTGAACAATGTGAAAACTGAGAACATGTTATTGCTTGATAAAGTTAAATCTTTGGAACTTGATTTATCTGTTGCTAGATCTGCTAGTTCTAAACTTGATCAACTGTAAAGTGTTCAAAAGTCTCCTTCTGACAAATCTGGTATAGGTTTTGTTGAAAGCATCTCTGTGTCTGCTCCCTATTCCACACACTTTGTTCCTTCATCTTCTTCTGAACCTTCTGTGAGTGAAGTTGTGAGTGAAATTGTCAAACCCCCTATAAGTGAGGTTGTTAAACCTATAGAAGTTTCACCATCTAGGAAGATTAGGGTTGATCTGAAAGAGTCTAAACCTAAGGTGTCCACCCTTTCTAAGAACAAGATGCATGGTAAGCCTGCTTCGGTGTGTCATTTTTGTGGGAAGTCTGGACACATTCGTGTAAACTGTTACAAGCTGCAAGCTGCTAAGAGAGCAAATAAGCCAAAAGTGTCTGTACCTCAAGCACAAGATCCTATAGTACTTATTGGTGAATTGGTAAAGGCGCTCAATCTTTATTCCAATCTTGGAGTTGGAAATCACTCTAATGTGAATACAAACTCCAATGCTCGTGGTGCATCTAAAAATTTTTGGATGCAAAAGACTCAAAATAACTGAGTCTTTCTGACATGGTCCTTGTGCTTCATTGTTTTTCCTTTGTGACTATTGTTCTTTGATTCTTAGTTTTTGTGTTTCTCTTTTTTGTCTCTAGGATTTGCATTGCATTACATTCATGCATTTCATTCTAGGTGTTTTTTTTTTTTTTTTTTTTTTAATATAAAAAAAAAAAAAAAAGAGGAAGGAAAAAGGAAGCACATTATTGTTCTTGCACTATTCTCTTTGTTTTTGAAAAGAAGGTTGGTCAATTTATTTTCACATGACATGTTTATTGTACTTTGTTTAGCTTTGATGAGTTTATTTATTGCACTTCACTAGTGGAAGCTTTGTAGAACATGTTGTGTTGAAAAGATATTTATAGTGTTTATCACTTTATCTTTATCTTGAAGTCACATGTTATTTGACTGTCGGACTTGATTCTTTTGAAAAATGCATAAATAATCATCTCATCACTATGCACTAGCCAATCATGAACACCTTAGTGCATATCATAAGATTTTGTGCTCGAAAAAATGTAGCACATGCACAAAAAGAACATAAGGTGAAGCCTCGGTTTAAATGATAAATCACTTAATTTAAAAATTGGTATGTACTATTAGGCGAAATGCCAAATCACTTAAATTAAAAATTGGTGTGTATATTATGAGGCAAAAATTCAAGAAACTTACATGATTGCAAGCTTATACTCTAGGAGATGTAGGAGTTATATGATGTAACTTTTTAGGTGATAGTCTCTTTTAAATTCTATGTGATGAATTTTGTAGACTTTGTGGTTGATTTCTGTTCACATATCACCTCACATGTATCTCAAACTTTTGTTAGTTGCACACACAACACAAATTTCTCTTTACTAAACTTTGTACATATAATTGTGTGTGTTTATGATCTGACCAACCACGTTTGAAAAATACCTTGAGTTGTATGCAAAACTGTTTTGTTGCTTTAAAAATTGGGGAGATTGTTTAAAATCTAAATTTTTGAAAAATTGGGTTTAAAATTTGTAATTTGGGAGAGCATTTCATCTCATACTCATGCATTTTTGTTGTTATATTAAATGCTTTGAGGTAAGATTTCAAAAAATCAGGTTTTCTCTCTCAAAAGCTGTTTTTTCCAGAATTTCGATTGATCCAATCTAATTTTCGATTAATCGAAATTTTGCTTTAAAAATTCTGTGAGCCTCTGCCTGGTTCGATTGATCGAACCTGTTTTTCGATCAATCGAACATCGTATTTCAGGTTTTTTAAAACAGTTCTTTGACTTTTCAAAACATCTTTTTCAAAAAGTTTTTCAACTTTTCTTCTCTCTCCGACTTGGCAAGGCAACACTACAATTTTTTTTTTGTCGTTTTCTTCCTCAATTTTTGCAAGGTTTTCCTCCCTCAAACCGGTAAGACCATTTTATCCTCCTTTTTGGTTTTATTTTCATATTTTCATGCATTTTTTCTTGCATTTAAAGGGCATTTTCAGACCTCCATAGATTTGGGATTTTTGTTGATTCAAGGCTAATTTTCTGAAATTGATCATTGGGTTTTTTTGGGATATTGTTATATTCATGATTGTTGTTGATTAATTTGATCAATTTGGGGTTTTATGAAGAATTGAAAATTCTAGGGTTTATGTTGAATCCGATTTGGGGATTTTGTTCAATTGGGTTGAAATTGATGAAATTGGCTTGTTGTTTTGATGTAATTAATTATTCTAATAAGTTTTCTAGCTTGTGTAATGATAAATTGGTCAATTTATTTTGAAAAATTAACAAGTGGTTGAAATTTTTTTTTGGGGTTTTAGTTAGAAACTCTATGCTCAAGCCAATTTTATGAGTTTGAACTTATTTTGAACTTAATTTACTGCCTTAGCTCATGCATCATGTCATTTAATCTGTTCATGCATCATATAGTTCTTCTTGTTCTATATTTTTTGTGCTAACTTGCAATCTGCCCTTGGTTTTGTTTTTATTTCTTGTTCCTATTTTTTTTGTTGTGTGTTCTTGTTCCTTATTCTAGCACCATGCCTAGGAAGACTAGAGCTAATAGGGTTCCCTCTACCCCTTCTGTGTCTCTTTCTAGGGTTTAGTTGTTTAGGAATGAGCGTGCGCGTGAGGCTTATGAGAAACTTAATAGTAAACGTAAGATTTGGGCTGAGCGTTCTATGATTCTAGATGAGGTCGATCCAGCCATTAGGACTAATCTTGAGTCTAGAGATTGTTTGTCATTCTTAGAGATAGATCATCCACCCCCGACCGCTTTGATTAGAGAGTTTTTCTCTAACCTCTCATGTCACATCTATGATTCTAACACCATTGTTCGGAGTTGGATACGAGGTGCTAAGTTCACCATTACCCCTAAGGTTGTGGTTGAGGCTCTTGGGGTTCCGATTGTCACTGATCCAGTCTATCCCTATAATGAGTCACCTCCTATTGATGAGGTCATGTCACACATCACTAGATCATCTATCCAGTGGGGTTCTGATCCTCGGATCACGTCTTCTGCGCTTTCTGAGACCGCATATTTGTTTCTTAGAGTTGCTTGTCATTCCTTGTGGCCCATTTCTCATCTCCACACCATCCCTCTGGAGCGATGTGTGTTTTTATATGCGTTTATGTCTGATGCCTCTATCAGTTTTCCTCACTTGTTTTTTCGTTCTTTGAACGAAGTTCATAGGAGTTCTGCCATAGGACATGCGCTTATATATCCTATTTTCATTCATAGGATTCTTTTGTTTCTAGGTCGAGTTGATTTTCTTGCTAGTGAGCCTGTCCATGTTGTTGGTCCCTTAGGTGCTACTTTCCTTCATCAGAGGGCTGCTCATTTGAGAGCTGATCCTTCAGTTTCTCGAGGTGCATCCTCTAGTAGTATGCCCCCTCCTCCATCTTCTACAGGTGTTGCTGAGACTTCTGGTACTGCTGCTGCTACTGATGTTCCTCCACTGACTACTTCGGATGATTCCGACATTCGACGTACGTTGGATCATGTCTTGACCGTTCAAGCGGCTCAAGGACAGGTTTTGGTGGACATTCTGGATGAGATTAGAGGATTGCGAGTAGATTTGGCACGGTTTCGGAGTTCTTCATCGCCACCTCCTTTTGATGGTGGATTTTGATTGTCTTTTGGCATTCTGTCACAAAAAGGGGGAGTACACATATGAGATGTTTTTGGCATACTTTGTACCTGTTTTTGTTTTTAGGGGAAGAGTTTATTTTTTGATTGATTGGAGCTTGTAGAGTTGTTTAGATTGTATCTAGGTGCTTCACTTTGTATTTTATCTTTTTAGCTCTTGCCACATTGTTTTTACCTTGTTTGGGTTATTCATGTTAGAGGGAGTATATTTTGTGTTTCTTGTTTCAAACTTCATATTGATTTATGATTATGAGTTCTTTATTGTTATATGTCTTTATTGTGTGTTGTTTGAAATCAAGAGTTTTATTTTTTCTTTACTTGTATTTTTTCCACACATGCGGTTATGCATTTTGTTTAAGTGTTTCATGAAATATACAGGTTGATTCAATTAAGCTACTGTCTACTCTTGCAATTGATGGATAGTAATTAGGATTGAATTTGTGTTTATGAGCATTATTTTGTAAAGGGCTTTTATTTGTAAACTTTGAGCTATTTAAATTGTGTTTTGTCACGGATTGCCAAAGGGGGAGTTTGTTAGGTTCTAAAGACTTAGGTTTTATGTATTTAGAATCCTAATTTGTATTGTTGGCAAACCATGATCAAAACAATGTATTTAAGTTGTTTTAGAAGTGCTCAAAGTTGGTTCTTTGTTGTAAAGTTGGAATAAACTATTGAGCTAATTAAAAAAACTATTTAAGTACATTTCGATCGATCGAAGCTTAGGCTCAATCAATCGAAAATCGTACCTGACGTTTTTTTAATTAGATTTTCCAATTTAGCCCTAAGTGTTTTAATTGGTTTAGGTTTCTAATTTACCCTAGGTATATAAGGGAAACCCTAGCCACGTTTTTGTGTTGCTCATATTGCGGTTTATGTGAATCTCTTGTGAGATCTTTGAGGAGCTTTTCTTCACATAAACTTAGGGTTTTCATGGAGAAAATTTTTCTACACCTTGATGATCATTCCAGTTGCTGCCATTGAAGTTTAAAGAAAACACAATCGGGTGTGCTTGTATTTGGTGGAGAATCCAAGAAAGAAGGAGTCCGTAGATTTGGAACTTGCACGTGGTCGTGTCAGTAAGTTCTACTGGTGGGTAGCAATAAGAAGTCGAGCGTGGGGGTTTGTAAGTCTTATTGTATGAACTTCGATTATTTCAAGATAGTGAATTCAAGTTTACCTTGAGGATAGCTAGGTTAAATCCTCCCTAGATTTTTACCGGTATAGTTTCCTGGGTGATCATATTTTTGTGTTATTTATATTTCCGCTGCTTTACTTGATATGATTATTTGATTGTGTTAACCTAGATTTAATTAATTTGACTAAGTACCAACTTGGCTAAATTCCTAGGTTAATCCAATTGTGTTTTAAGGGGTCTAAAAACTAACAGTATAAACTATATAAAAGCTTTATGATTACTTTGCTTGCATTCTAAGTAGATTTACATACAATGAACTTGGATTAAAGTTATATAAAAGAATTGGACCCTAACTATTATTGGATCTTGATATCTTTAACAACATTAAGATCTAACTTAAAAATAATCTGTTACCCATTCATTGTAGTGGCCACAAAACCTTAGAATCATTTTATAGAATTTTCTCCACGAATAAACTCATCACACTCAAAGTTTTCTAATTGTTTTGCCTCTAGAAGTTTTTACTCTTACTAGGGTAGTAGTATAGTAGCTTCTCACTATCAAAATTGTGAAATAAAGGTTCTTTATATATATGAATAATGATTTTTAGCCATTAGGTCAGCAAATTCAGTTTTCTAATGTTTCGGTTGAGCAAGCACGAAGTGAAGGTCGAGTGAATTTATGATTTTAGTTTCTTTCGATGGAAGGTGAAGTAAAGGTCTTAAGAACTCTTTGTTTTGAGTTCGATTGCTATCAAGTGAGTCTTCTAAAGCTTGATATCTTCAATGTTACTCCAAAACTCAACTTAGTACAAATCAAATTATGTATACAACACTCACTAACACTTATTTTGACAAAAGAATTAGCCTACACAAACTTAAGACCGCACACTCATTTCGAACATAGAGATGTTATATATGCGCGCATGCACCACTTGATCTTAACTTATTTTGTAACTCTATAAATATATGTTGTCTAGCACTTTTTTTTTCACATTTTTGTGTACGTGTTCAGTTTTTCTAAAGAAGAAGATGACTAATTGGAAGGTACACCATCCTTGAAAATCAAACATATACATATGCAAAATTTGTTACACAATTTTATCATCATTCATATTATATTATTTTCTCTTCCAGTTTCAAATGCAGTGTTAGAAGAAAACTCCTTAAAGTGGCAGTTTTTTTAAACATTTTTTTTTTCCTGTTTTGGTTTGAAAATAAGTATGGAATCTCAAGTGCATTGGATACCCTATGTGGCCAATCAAATGGAGCAAAGAAGCATCATATGTTGGGCATACATGCAAGGAGCGGTGTTTGTTGTTGTCCTTGTAAGCATACCCCTTGCTATCATCTTGGAAAACACAGGGACCATTCTAATCAAATTAGGCCAAGATCCTGAGATGTCAGAAGCAGCTGGAATATATGCTACTTGCATGATCCCAGTTCTCTTTGCCTATGGTATTCTTCAGTGCCTTGTCAGATTCTTACAAACTCAGAACATTGTGTTTCCAATGATGCTGTGCTCTGGAATTACAACTACACTTCATTTCCTTGTGTGTTGGATTTTGGTATTCAAATCCAGCCTTGGATATAGAGGAGCTGCCTTTGCGATTTCAATCTCTTATTGGATTAATGCAGTATTGTTAGCATTATATATCAAATTCTCTTCTTCCTGCACAAGAACATGGACAGGATTTTCAAAGGATGCTTTGCAAAATACTCCCACATTTGTTAAACTTGCTATTCCTTCAGCTATTGTGGTCTGGTAAGTTCTGCGGCCCACAGAGCAATATGACAATTAATATGTTATACTAAATATACTATGTTTAAATGTAATTGAAAAAAGTTACTACTTGTTTCCAAGATTTTAATACGATTTAACATTATTTGTACAGCATGGCAACGTGGTCGGTAAAGTTGAATTTATCAATCATGTGTTGGCTTTATTCTGTGCAAAATTTGCTTGTAATTCAACAATTAGATACCCTGTATTTAGGTGGGAATTATGTAAGGGTAGTGTTTGAGAGAGTGTAAAGAAAACTCAAGATGTGTGGACTCAAAGAAGTTTCGCGACTGGATCTCGCGACTAGCTTACGACTGGCAAGTCGCCAAAGTGGCACACGTGTGGAGCATGCAGGGGAGCTGAAAGGTCACGACAGCTAGAGCACTACAGGACAAAAATCCCAGCCTGGCCAGGCAGTTAGCTTGCGACTCAGATTCGTGACTTATTCCAATCTCAAGGTTGAGTCGCCAGATAACCTTGTTTGGATGAAAACTAACTTTTCGCATTCCTCATACACTCTACTATAAATACTCTTATACCCACGAAATATAGAGAGTTTCTAGAGAGAATTTTGAGAGAGAAACCCTAGAGAAAAACAAGATTGACTCATCCACGAACTTTATCATTTAATTCTCCAAATTTCTCTACTCTCACCTTCTCCATTGACATATTCTTGAGAGGTACATTTGCCAAATCCTTATCTCATCATACCCATATCAGTGAGGAGGTGTTTTGGTGCTTGAGAAGCAGTTCAAAGAGGACCAGTTCGTTTGATTGATGCAATGGTCTTATTGCGGGATTCGGTAAGCTAAAGAAGACAAGGTTTGGCATAAAGCAAAAAGCTTGGAGGGCTTAGGTGCACTAGGTAGATTAGGCTTTGGGGTCTTCTGTTATTCATGTATCCTAACTATATTCTTTAATGGATTATAAACCGCTTGAAGGGCGGCGAAGAAGTTTTTCACCGAGTCTTTCGATTTCCTCTTTAATAACACATCACCGTGTTATCTTTGTGTTTGCATCTCTCTTCCCTTACTCTTTACCTTTTTATTGCTACTGTGTTTGTGATATAGCTTATATTTCATATTTCACACATATACTGTTTGTTTAAAAGCTTGTGTTGGTAACTTTGTAATTGGGGGTCTCAACGTTCATTGGTGTTTTATACGCTATTTGAACTTTCATGGTCGTTTGAAATGGTTGTTCTCTTATCTGGTTTTCTTCCTAATCCAAAGTTAGAAGCTTCTGTACTTTCTATCAGGTTCTTGTTGAATCCATGGATAAGTCAATTCACTAATTCAAGTTCAACTTTATATATAATATTTTGCTTCTTTGAAATTTAATTGTTTTTGGTAAATTCTACTAAATTGTTTCCTAACAGATTTGTTTGTTTATTTGTCACAGCCTTAATACTATTGCAATTGTTTGGATGACTCCCTACGGGTTCAGCGGTGTTGTGAGGTCCGCCATGCTAAACTGTATAGATTGAACATGATCCTTTCCATTTGACTGAAAATGAAAATAATTCATTTCACGGCTAAGATTTAATTCATGAATTTAACCAAAAAAGAAAAAAAAGAAAAAAAAAAAGGTATCATGTCATTTAAAATTTAAATAATGTGGTATTGTATACATTTTTGAATTTGTAAAATTTTATCTACGTCATAATTGATCAATTTCAAATGGTTATGAGATTATGTTTTAATTTTTATCATTTTTAACTAGTTCCCATGCTTTATCTTGTGTATACAATTTATACAAAAATTTAGGAAGTGTTTATTACACACTGTGTGGATCCACACCTGTATAACATGTTTTCCTAAAAATTTATGATTGAAATTACAGTCTAAAACTTTGTCTCCTAGGGTTCTTACATTGTTTGATTTTGTCTTTGAACACTTTTTTTTTTTTTTTTGGTGTTTCTTTATTATGTATAGTACTCGGGTGTCAAACGAATTAGGAGCTGGAAATGCAGAAGGTGCATGTCTAGCAGTATGTGTTGCCTTTGTCATTGCCGTTATTGAAGGCATTGTTATGGGATTGGTCATGATATTAATACGAAACATTTGGGGCTATGCCTATAGTAATGAAGTGGAAGTGGTCAGACTTGTAGCAAACATAATGCCGATACTTGCAACAGCCAACTTCTTAGATGGACTCCAAGGTGTTCTTTCAGGTTTTCTATATATCCTCACCCTTTACTAATTAACATGTTACTATCATATTTTTAGGCCTCTTACCCATAACAAATAAAAAGGGAATTTGTTTGTTTCTATGACAATGAAGCTATCTAATGAAGTTATTATGTCAACAGTCAGGCACTGCTAGAGGATGTGTGTCACGTCCCGAACCCAACTATATAAATAGGCATGTGACAATCGTCGTACACTTATAAAGTAAGTATGTAATATGTGTTTTCAAAAGTTATGATATACTATGTGTTTTCAAAATAATTGAAGAAGTTTCATAGTATTAAAATAATAAGTTGCACATAGATTACATCCTTTAATCTTACAGATATATTATAGATGGTTTAGAAAATAGTCAGTTTTCCATATATCAAAAGTTATAACTTACAATAGGTTTCAAAAACACATAAGCAGTTTTAGTGACTCAAAATAGTTTAAATATTCAAACGTAATTCATATTCTTAACAATCTTATGACTATAATTATACTATATCCCCGTGACTGGGCATCAGAGTACCAATAAATAACCCCCATTGACTGGGTATTAGAGTACCAATGAATAATCTCCATTGGTTTGGTATCAAAATACCAATGAATAATCCTCATTGGTTTGAGTATCAGAGTACTAATGAATAACCCTCATTAGTCTGGATATCAAAATCAATTCATAGTCAGATTGTCCATAATCATATATATGAAATCAGAATTTCAAAAAAAATATATCTTATTCAAGCATGTATATAAAAATCATATACTCAATATTAAAATATATTTGTAGTAATCATTTACTTGAAATCAGTAATACAATAGAAATAAAAATTCTAACAATTATAAACAATTTTCAATAATTAAAAATACATGAATATAAGCAAGATAAAATCCAATTAGGATAAGATTACTTACTTCCAAAAATTATTTTAAAATGAACTTTTTCCTAACATTTCTTCTAAAATCCTTAAATATCAGGTAGAACTATTTTCAAGCACCGTACTCAATAATCAAATAATTAAAAAATATATATAACGGTACTCCACCCAAAAAGAGGCTACTAAAAAAGTACTATAATTTTCCACTATTATCTCAACGCGAAAATCGACATATTCACCGAATATATTTTTTTTACTTTCTGCCATTAATAATACGCAAGAATAAGACCTATAGAATGCATAAGGTAAAAGTCAGTGGTAAAAGAAAAGCAACACGTGAACTCCTCTTCAGGTACACGTTTTTTTTTGTTTTTTATGCCACCTGTCACCATTATCATCTTTTGAGATGAAGATAACTCCAAATACAAGCAAGGCCATGTGCCTCACGGAAAAACAGCCATTATTTTTTTTTTCACTATAATTTATGACTTGTCAGACTTCATTGACTCCCTATTCACCCCTACCAAAACCAATAAACAAAATATAATAATAAAAAAAAGTTTAAGGCTGCTTGTTTGTTGTTTTAGCCCTCATCTATACTGACACACTTACATCATCAATATGACGTTTTTGCTGCCGCATCGACTTTCTTAGTCACCAAAAGTACAACTTTTTAAGGCAAAAACTGTATAGAAGCGGAGCAGGTATGCCGGTACAGCATATAATTTTCGGTAGAACCGGACCATCATGACCATGCCTAATTTTCTGCAGATTCATCCATACTTTTTTTTTTTTTTGGGTAATTATTTATTGTGGGGAATAGAACCACACGTTAACGATTACAAGTAAAATCGGATACCACTAGGTTACAAGGCCCGCTGATCAGATCCATCCATACTTAATGCAATAGTGGCATAGGAAAAGAATATCTATTATTGAAATAGTGCAGATACCGAGAATATAATTTAATCCCTTCTTCAGTTCAAATCATAAAATTCATTAGATATTTAAATAGTTTCACATTTTGGCCAAAATATCCACATAAAAAAATAAAAAACTCTAATACCACATAAATTTTAAATTTGACAAAAGAACAAGATTTTTTAACCTCTTACCTCAAAGGTGTAGTCAATTATTTTCTACTTTAGTTTTTTAGATAGTCTTCTCTCTCAAAATATCTCTCCTTGTACATTGACTTAATAAACTTATATATAGCTAGGGTTTTAACCTCATTTTCTAAAAACCTTTTTATAATTATAAATTATAAAATTGGCCTCACAAAAGAAAATTACTTAAATACCCTCCTTTTATTTATTTATTTTTTCTTTCGGGTATTACAATCTTCCCCACTTATAAGAATTTAGTCCTCTAAATTCATTACAAGCCGAATGAATTATCACGCTTCTACAGCGCTACTCTAAAGCCACAGTTTTATCGATCTATACAAATTTATTACTCATCACCATAGTTCAAAACTATTTCACAACATATGTATAGACTTTTCCTTTCCAAGATTTGTAAAATAAAAATTTCCAAAGCAAATGGAGCCATGATGCTTCTGCTACCTAATACAATAACACTATAAAATCTCTTACTCAATTATCCATAGTTTAAGAACAACCTTATGATGAAAAAATATAAGATTCTTTAAAGATATACATATCTCTAGGCTAAATAGCCCTCTAAGTTCCTTTCAATATGAATAAAAGTTCCAAGGCCCATTCGTTTAGATGAACCCCAATAACTGATTTTCCATCAATTATTAATTTCAACAAAATTCCAAAACCTAAGTAGTCTCCAAAAATTACAACAAAGGAAATCCACAATTTTGAGATTCACCATAGACCATTGAATGCTAGCATCCGTTTAATTCTATACCTGAAAATTAAGTAGTGCATCCAAGGTTTCAATCCTTCCTAAGTAAAAACTAATTTACAACATATGTGTATATCACTATATCTTTTCTTCCTCAAGTTTTATAAGAAAAAGAAATTCCAAAATCTCCATAAATAATCAATAGAGCATTGATATAAGGTTTTAATAGAACCTCTATCTTAACCATAAATTATCTTCTCATATAAGCAACATTTATTCACCTTTAATCTCCAAATGATACTTGGGCTGGAACTCATTGAAGAGCTGAGTTCCTTTATAATTACATGGCCTATTATGATAACAAATCTCTAAGTATACATCGGCTAGATGGGAATAGTCCATGAAGTATCTCAACCCCTTTTTTTTCTACCTTGCAAATAATAGTCCTAGCATCTAGAAGTTAAGAGTACACTTCAATTTATAATCACTAACCATTTGCCAATATAAAACAAAAGGTACAACAATTGACTATAATTCAAATTGTAATAGTCTTTCAAAATAAACTCTCTTGCCATCCCAACTCCTTCAATATCCAATCAAAAATATGTTTCACTAGTCCAATTCAATACTACCACTTACTTGTGTTCTATTCACTTCATTTTCTATTGAGCCAATCCATTAACTCTTATTAGTTAAGTTCAAAGAATTACATTTCTGGCATCAAAACTTATTTCCCCAAGATATTAAACAATCCTCCAAGTCCATAGAGAGAAATTGAGGACCTCAAACTTCTAAGTTACAGAACATGTCTCAAAAACATTTAGGGACTACCTCACACATAAATTAGGCTATGGTAATCCATGTAGGTCAACCCTAACAAGAACAGTGATCCAAAAGAAGGTCAGTCCTTAACATTAGAATCCAAGGAAGTCCACCAATATATTACTAAATTTTTTAAAAACCCTCAGAATTTATGTAATAACATATAATATAATGTGAACTATAATAACCACAAATCAATTTCCTTCACACTACGAACTTTCTGTTAATTTCCTTACTTCATATAAACTGAAATCAAGGAATCATAGCTCTAACATCAAACCTTAACCCCTAAATAAAGTTTTGCAATTTCCAATTCCCTAAAAGCACTCCAAATTCTAAATAGGGCATAAAGTAAACTATCATTCAGTAATTAAACCTATGAGAATCTCCTACAGATCAAACTAACCTTAGGTAGGTCAACTATATTAGGCAAAACTATCAAATGAGTTTTCAAAAGATCAATCGCAAAATAGCAGGAAGATTTCCTTTGCTTGTTCTTTTCTCACTCTCTTTTCCTTTTAATAAGAAGAAGAAGTTTTAATAACCAATTTGATCAATTACAAAATTTTCAAGAATAAAATACACCCACTTAATACTAGTATAATATCATAGAAGTATATCAATTAAAATCCTCCCTTTCGTATTTATAAGTCACGTATGCATAACCATGTAGACATAAGTATCAAATCCTTCAAATATGACCTAACAAATCATCCTATGATGGAACCTCACTTACACTTCTCATCAAGTCATCAAAAGAACACTATCTATGGTTTAATAACCTTCATAAACAATTATTATAACCGTAATCTCTAATGTGCAAACCTTATTCCAAATCAAATCCTAGTATAGAGTATGCAAGATCATAACATAAGCTCTAATACCATTAAAATTGTCAAGCCCCGCATCCAACTATAAAGATAGGCACGTGACAACCACCGCACACTTATAAAGTAAGCACCATACAAGTGTGCAAGGCCTTCTTAGCAACTAAAATTTATCCTCAAAAATTAAATCAAATAAATTCAATATATATCAACAATTTCTTTATGAATAGATCTCCAATAATTTAATATGAACAAAATCCAAACCTCATATACATAATGCCAATTGGAAAATATATATAAAACTATTAGAAAACCATCCAATTTCAAAATCACTAAGTTTTTTTTCCTGCTCACAACACAATATCAAAATTCACAAAACTTGCTATTCTCCACAATCTGAAACTGGAGGGAAAAATTTGGGAGGGGGGTGAGTTGACAACTCAATAAGTAACCAAAGACCTAATAAGTTCTATCAAGTAATAGATCTGTAAAGTATAAGGGGTAATATGTGTTTTCAAAAGTTATGATATACTATGTGTTTTCAAAATAACTGAAGAAGTTTTATAGTCTTAAAATAATAAGTTGCACATAGATCACATACTTTAATCTTTCAAATATATCATAGATGATTTAGAAAATAGTCAGTTTTTCATATATCAAAAACGATAACTTATAATAAGTTTCAAAAACACATAAGCAGTTTTAATGACTCAAAATAGTTCAAATATTCAAACGTAATTCATATTCTTAACAATCTTATGGCTATAGTCACGCTATATTCCCGTGACTGGATATCAAAGTACCAATAAATAACCTTCATTGGTTGGGTATCAGAGTACCAATGAATAACTCCCATTAGTTTGGTATTAGAATATCAATAAATAACCCCAATTGATTGGGTATCAGACTACTAATAAATAACCTCCATTAGTTTGGGTTTCAGAATCAATTCATGTCAGATTGTCCATAATTATATATATGAAATCATAGTTTCTAACAAAAATATATCTTATTTAAGCATGTATATAAAAATCATATACTCAATATTAAAATATATTTGTAATAATAAATTACTTGTAATCAGTAATACAATAGAAATAAAAATTCTAACAATTATAAACAATTTTCACTAGTTAAAAATATATTAATATAAGCAAAATAAAACTCAATTTGTATAAGATTACTTATCTCCAAAAACTATTTCAAAATGAATTTTTTCCTAACACTTCCTCTAAAATCCTTAAATATCACCTAAAATAAATTTCAAGCACTATATTCAATAATCAAATAATATAATTGTACCGACTAGAAGAAAAACTACTAAAAATACCCTATAATTTTTCACTATTATCTCAACGCGAAAATCCACATATTCACCGAATATATTTTCTTTACTTTCTGCCACTAATAATATCCAAGGATAAGACCTATAATGCATAAGGATAAAAGTCACTTGTAAAAGAAGAGCAACACGTGGACTCCTCTTCAGGTACACGTTTTTTTTTCTTTCTCTCTCATCTGCCACCTGCCACCATTATCATCTTTTGAGATGAAGACAACTCAAGTACAAGCTAGGCCATGTGCCTTACGGAAAAACAGCCATTATTTTTTTTTTCACTATAATTTATGACTTGTCAGACTTCATTGACTCCCTATTCACCCCTACCAAAACCAATATATAAAATATAATAACAAAAAGAAGTTTAAGGCTGCTTGTTTCTTGTTTTAGCCCTCATCTATACTGACACACTCACATCATAAATATGACGCTGCTGTTGATGCATCGACTTTCCTAGTCACCAAAAGTACAACTTTTTAAGGCAAAAACTAGGTAGAACCGGACCACCATGACCATGCCCAATTTTCTGCAGATCCATCCATACTTAATGCAATAGTGGCGTAGGAAAAGAATATCTATTAGCAAAACAGTACATATATTAAGAATATAATTTAATCCCTTCTTAGGTTCAGATCGTAAAATTCATTAGATATTTACATAGTTTCCCTTCTTGGCCAAAATATCCATCTAAAAGAAAATTACTCTAATATCACATAAATTCTAAATTTGACAAAAAAAAAAGATTTTTTAAGCTCTTACCTTAAGGGTGTAGTCAATCATTTTCTACTTCAGTTCTTTAAGTAGTTTTTTCTTTCAAAATATCTCTTCATGTACGTTAACTTAATAAACTTATATATAACTAAGGTTTTAACCTTATTTTCTAAAAACTCCCTTATAATTATAAATTATAAAATTGGCCCCACAAAAAAAAATTACTTAAATACCCTCCTTTAAATTATTATTATTATTATTTTTCTTTCGGGTATTACAATAGGGGCTCTGGTTCGGAATCATATGTGCACTTATTGTCCAAATGTCATCTCTTATAATAATTAGCATGCGCACTAATTGGAAGCATGAAGTGAGAATCTATTTTTCTAATCTCTCTCTCTCTCTCTCATACAATCAATTTTTGTTTTTTGTTTTTAATTTATTATCTAATTGAGACAATGTGTATTTCTTATTTAGGCAGAGAAGGCTACAGAGAGAGTTCATGGCTCAGCAATTCATCCAGATGCAGTTTTCAGTTGATTTATAATCACATCAATAATAGAAAAAAAAAAAAAAAAAAAAAAAAACGTTGTCACGAACTGAGTTAAGAAATGCAAGATGCCATATAATTTATTCTTTCTTAGATATTGATGTTAGGGCAAGAAATATGCCAGTCTTGCTATATGCTATAGGCAAGGTTGTTAAAATTGGGATCTTACGTAGGATCGTGGGAGAAAGGTGGGATCGTGGATCGTAGGATCGAATTGTGGATCATAAAATCCTACATATTTTCAGATTTAAAGCGAAAAACACATTAATAATGACTTTGTATATTGAATAATCATGTAAATTGTGAATTTATCCATAAAAAACAAAGATTTGCATCATATGATGCAATTTGCATGTCATACATTACTACGTCTATACTAACGAAACAAATATATTTAAGTTTTGATCTAATGTATCTAAAAAGTTAAATAAATATTTAATTAGCAACCAAATACCAAAATATTTATCAACACATACGGAAATTTTTTCCAAGTTCTAAGTTCCAAGTTACATGTTTAAAATCCAAAATAAGTTATCAAATAGAAACTAGCTAACTAAAATATGAAATTCAAAAGCAAAATGAATATTAAGGTGAAGTGAATATTTAATTATTCATATTCTAGGTGTTGGGTTAAGATAGCTTGACTCTGGTTAATTAATTCAATTACTTAAGTTGATTAATTAGGTTAAATTGCATGCAACTCGTGAAGGCCCCAACAAATCACTAAGTAAACTAAATGCAGTAGAAATTAAATTGATATGGTGATTTATTGACAAATGAGAAAAACCTCTCACAAGGCAAAAACTCCACCGGGTGATTTTAAGGTCACCACTCCCAAGAATCTATTAATCAACAATCAAGCGGTTATAAGTATAAGGAATCTTACTACTACCGTGGCCAATCCCAAAATACCAACCTACAGTTGAACTTTTACTTCAATACCCAATTGAACTTGATCTTGTAGTAGCCTTCTTTCCCTTGATGCACAAATCTCCAATTCATGACTAAGCTTTTTGCACGGATCCCAGTATGTGACTACCTCTAACAACTTGAATGGATGTTGTTGGTTGCAAAGTTCTTTACTTCATCAACAATGAAGATCAAGAAGCACTTGGTTACAAAATCTTATGGCGTACAAACGCAGTAGCTTCTCACAGAACAAATAAAGCTCTTGGTCTCTATATTCGTGTGTGACAGCTTTTAAAATAAACCTTATATATGTCTAGGCTTGTGAAGAAAGAAACCCTAAACAAATACATAAGCTTGGGCCGAATTTCAGATCTGGAAAACTAAAAATTGTAATTCTCAATAGATCGAGCTTCTATTGAGCCATCTGTCGAGCTTCTCATTTAGTCTCGATTACAGTATCTATAGAGCTATTTGTCGAGACTTAATGAAACAATTTTTCTTCACTTGTTTCTTGGATCAATCTTCATGTCTTTAATACGAACACTTGATCTGCTTAAACAACATATTTCTTGATGTATTAAACCTAATTTAGATCTACCCAATTACAAGTAAAGTGCATTTTGTCAAAGAATTAGTTAATTACATAAAATTATGACCCTAACAATCTCTTTCTTTAGCAATCCGTGACAAAATCACAAACATAATTATGAGAGAAGTATAAAAAAATAATCTCCATAACTATTACAAAAAAGTACAAAAGTCTAACTATTACTATAAACTCTTGAAAAACTTTGCAAGAAAAGAGATCATGGCATAAGAAACCTGCAACCTGTCTTATCAGAAACACTTAAACAAAATCCATTAAGGCAAGAAGTGTGAAATGTAGACAAGTTATATAAAAGAAGAGACATATGCTTAAAGAGAGAAAAGAAACAACACATGTGAGATAAAGGTGAAGAAACATACATCATATATATATATATATATATATATATATATATTTATATCAAGAAGTACAACAATGTATATAAAAGTGGTCACAAGAGATTACAAGAGATCTTGAATAATATACATTTTCATTAATTCAAAATAAATACAACTTGATAGAAGGAACTATACGTGGCTTTGTATCCTAGTTACAATCTAATAAAAAATTTACAAGGCCTTGTTTCCTAGTTACAATCTATCAATAGAAAATAAGACACTCTTTTATGAACCTAAGATTCTCAAATCCGAGGGCTAGGTTACAGGATGGGAATGTGTTAGGCACCCATTCTGCCCAAACAGAGTCTGGTCTTCTAAACTTTTATATGACCATTTAAATACCCATTAAAAATGACATGCAAATTGTTGTGTCAGTGTCCTTAGATCTAAGGTTGGTTAGTATGCAAAATACTAGATCTATTGCATTTATGCAAGGAGAAATCACATCTGAATTTTATTTATAGGAAAATGGTTCTTTTTTATGAGAAGTTTCAAATCTATTAATAGGCAAATGAATTTTTGATAAAAAATTCAGATATGATTTTTTTTTTTTTAAAAGTGAAACATAATGGATTTTTTCTTTAAAAAAAGAGTTTCCAAATCTGGTTTCTTAATTAAAGAATAGACTGAATCTCCAAGAGGAAAATTCAAATATGATTGTTTAGTTAAGAAACAGAATGAGTTTTTAAAGAAATTGCAGATCTAATTTTTCAAAATAAGAAAGAATGAGTTTTTTAAATGAAATTTCAGACCTGAATTTTGTGTTTTAGAAAACAGAAGAGGTTTTAAAAAATAAATTCATATATGATTTTTGACTTGGGAAACAATAGAGATTTTGAAAATAGATTTCGGATTTGATTTTTGTTTTAGGAAAAGAATAAGGTTTTGAAAAATAAATTCAGATCTGATTTTTGTTTTAGGAAAAGAATAAGGTTTTGAAAAATAAATTCAAATCTAATTTTTGTCTTAAGAAAACAATTGGGATTTTGAAAACAGATTTTAGATATGATTTTTGTTTTAAGAAGAGAATAGAATTTTGAAAAATAAACTCAAATATGATTTTTGACTTGGAAAACAATAGAGATTTTGAAAACAGGTTTCAGATCTGATTTTTGTTTTAGGAAAAGAATAAGGTTTTGAAAAAGAAATTCAGATTTGATTTTTGTTTTAGGAAGATAATATGATTTTGAAAAATAAACTCAGATTTAATTTTTTAATTTTTTTTTTAGGAGAAGAATAAGGTTTTGAAAGTAAATTCATGTTTGATTTTTGTTTTACATAAAGAAATAGATCTAGGATTTAACCATATGCATTACATAACTACATGAACAAAGCACATGCACAAAAACAGACATTCGTAATATATTCACTTAAAAGAAAAATCAAAGCCAACAAAAGAAAGAACATGTTAGAAAAGATATGGAGAATTGAATTAGTTTCATAGACATGAAAATAAAAAGGATGGAAACTTACCTGCATCAATGCATTAAAGAATTTTACAAGGGAATGGGGAAATCGCTTTAGAGTTAGAAAGAGGGTGAGTCTCTCTAAGTCCTAAAGAGATTGTACTTAACAAAAAAGAAAATCCTAAAGTTGAACTTCCAGAATTTCTTTTACATTAAGAGTAGTGGGGTACTAAATTCTTATTTTAATTATGTATTTATAGAGGTGTATGCTTAAAAAAAATAAGCTAGGCTAGGTCTGTTCAAATACGAGTTAGGTCAATTTTTTATCCCTAAAAAATCGGATCTGATGTGTTTTAACCTGATCTAAGAATTTCTGGGCCGAGCCTTGAGGTTGTGCCAATTGGCACTATGGAAGTGCTGATCGGCACTTGTTATGTGCCAATCAGCACTCCTAGAGTGCCGATTGGCACTTTTAAGTGTTGGGCCCATTTTCCCCTTTCGGTTTGATTTGGACTCTTTTTTAGGGATTTTCTGAGTTAGGAATTGCACTTGGATGTCTTTTAAACTTGCATTCCAAAATGAATCCCTTTGAATTTGATAATCAGGTCCTTAGAATAATAATTATCTAAAAGGTAATTATTTTAAAAAACTTAATTATCAACAACTCCTTTATTATATGATTATCCATTTTATTCTTATGCAACCAAGCTTATTTTTGATCAAATCCAATACCCAATCATATAAATTACTTAATTAATTTTAATTTTTGACCAATTAGAACTAATTTCAATTAATCACACGTGATTAGCTTCCCCCACATAAAATGCATGCAGACCATGAAAACTTGATCTTGTGATATCTTTCAATCTGATGGTCTGATTTGGGAATCGGGCATATCGTTGCGATCGTTAGAGTCTCAAGATAATTTTTATGATATGTGATGAATGATTTAATGCATGAAATACAATTATGACTTTTGGGTATTCAGAGTGTCATTTTAGTCATCTTTCAAGATTAAATTATGGGTGCAAAATTGAGTGTTTATAGAATGCCCCTCATTGACAGAGCTCGAAAAGCGAATGTCAATGTAAAACAAAGACACTGTTTTTAGCAACCTTGATTTAGTCGAGGTTAAATCTTCAAAGATTTCCTAACCCTAGAACCTAGAACCTTGGGACATAGAACTAGTGTTTTATTATCTTAAAAAAAAAAAAAAAAAGAGAAATGCAGATATCTAAATTGTATGATGATTGATGAACTTGGGTAGAGGCTTGAATGCTGATGTTTGAGAATCATATCTACTTAATTTAAAATTTGGCACGATTGAGAATTATATTCGCTCAATCTAGAATCTAGAGGTTGACAAAGAACTATATTTGCTCAATTTGGAAATTTGGAAGTTGACTGAGAACTAAATTCGCTCAATCTGGACTGGGGTGACTGAGAACTATATTCAATCAATTTGAAAATCTAGAATCCGGTAGAGAACTGTATTCGCTAAATCTGGACTTTTGGGCGATTGAGAACTTTATTTGCTCAATTTGAAAATTTGGAATCCGACTGAGTACTGTATTCGCTCAATCTGGATTGGGGCGACTGAGAATTGTATTCGCTTAATCTGAAAATCTGGAATTCGACAAAGAATTGTATTCGCTTAATCTAGTCTTTGGGGCGATTGAGAACTGTATTCACTCAATCTGGACTTTAGGGCGACTGAAAATTGTATTCACTCAATCTGAAAATCTGGAGGATGATTGAAGTCTATATTCTCTCAATCTGGAATTTTCCTACAATGGACAAAAAATTCAAATTAGAATTTTGATGATTGAGACTTTATCCACTCAATTGTTTGGGGATGTGGAATTTTCCTTTTTATTTCACCATAATAATCAATTTTATCCTTGTGAAATTCTCTCTCTCTGTCTCTCTCTCTATCTCTCTCTTTTCTTTGTTTTGAACTATGAATCATTTTTTTTTCTTTTTTTTTTTTTGAAAAATTTCTTTGTTTATGAAGCTGATACCATAAATTTTAGAAAAGATTTTGAAAACAATTATTTCCTTCCCATTCTTTACTTTTTCTTTCTTTTATTCTTTTTGCAAAATTAAAAATCCCTTCTTATCTTTCTCTCTTTGTTTTTTTTTTTTTTTTTGAAAATCTTCAAAAACTTCTAGAAAAATTTTGAAAACAAATTTCCCATATTTTTTAGTTTTCTTCCATTTTTCTTCCCTTTTTTTTTGGTGTGTTAACTCAATGCCCGTTTGTTTAAGCTTTTAGAAGTTGAAACGCATGTTTTGAAACCCCCAGCCCAAAAGGCTCGTTTGGTTAGGTTCAAAAAGCAACTTTTTATGAAAAGTTACGTTTTGAGTTTGTGAAGAAAATGAGCATTTGCAAAAAGGAGCTCAGGAGGTCCATAATCAGAAAGTCCGTGCGTGTTTCATCAATATTACCATTGAGGTAGTGTTAAATTACCAAATTGCCCATTGTGCTGCTACAAAGGTCCTCTTCGTGTTGCTCTGCTACAGAACAAACACTACAAACACAACAATCTTTCTCTCAAACATCTCTAAACTCAAGCATAATCAGATTATCAGAGTACAAACTCAAAAACAAAATTTTAAAATTAATCAAATCATAACAATAAAAGCAAAAAAAGAAAAGAAAAAAAAAGACAGAAGACAGAAGCCATTTGACCCATCTAGATTGGGTTGGGGACGAAGATGAGCAACAACACGAAGATGAGAGTTTCCTGGAATGTTCTTGAATGAGGGAGAAAATGAAAATTTTCTTATCGCAGAGAGAGTTTTGGAATCAAGTAAAAAGAGAGAGAGAGAGAGAGAGAGAGAGAGAGAGAGAGAGCTGGAGAAAGAAAGAGAGAATGGAGCTCCCTGGAATGTTCTAAATGACGGAGAATGAGGGAGAAAATGAAAATAAAAGAAGGGGGGTAGAGATAGTGGACATGTGTGTGGCGGAGAAAAACAAGAAAAAAAAGAAAGAAAAAGAAATGAAACGTATGGCTGAAAGTGAAATGAAGAAAGGAAAAATAATATAAAAAATAAAAAATCCTAATTGAGAAATGCTACCGTAATATTTTTATAATATTTTCACAATAAATTTTAAATAACAGATTGTTATTAGTTAATATTGGTTAGTAAAAAAATAATTTCAATGATGAGTTCAAATTAGAACTAGTAACAACTTTCCACATAAATTTTGTTGTAAAAATATTGCGAAAAATGTTGTAAACGTAACACTTCTCATAATAAATTTTACACAGTAAGTTGTTATTGGTTCTCATTTGGACTTACTAATGACATTATTATTTTTTTATCTACCATTAACAACTTGTCATATAGACTTTATTGTGAAATTTTTGTAAAAATGTTGTGTCCATAACTTGCATGAAGAGAGATAATTAAAATAAATAATTCTCTTATATATATATATATATATATATATATATATATATATATATATATATATATATCTTGTCATTTTTGGTAATTTATAACTCAAACCTCCACTTTTATAAGTGCTAGTCAAACATTCAACTTTTTCAAAAAGTATTTTTTAATAGTTTTTACCAAACAATCAGCTTTTTGAAAAAACACTTTTTCATTATGCGCTTTTTAAAAACTCAACTTTTTCAAAAAGCTCAACTTCAAAAAGCTGAACCAAACTTACCCTCAGTCAAACTTGAGTTGACTCAACAACTTAAGAGAAAAAGGGACAAGGGGGGTCGAAATTTTGGCCCCCTTTTTATCTTTGCTTCATCATTCTTTTTTTTTACTTCTTCTTCTTTGCACTTCCACTTCCTCTTCCTCCATTGTTACTATTCCAAGCTCCATTCCCCTTGCATTTTCTCTTCTTCCAATCACTTCTCTAAACTTCCCAACTTGATTTTTATCATTCCTTTGAATATTTCTCCAGATCCTTGAGTTTTTGAGTATCCTTGAAAAACCCATTTTTGAAACCCATTTTCAAACCTTCATCTTCTTTTATCTTTCATGGCATTTCAACCTGGACCACCTAAGTTCCGTATATTTCATGGGAAGAGGTATAACCCATCAATTGAGTGGAATGATGAGGAGAGACTTCTTCAAGACCCAATTAATCATGCTCTATACCCATTTATCAAAGACCTCAAAGTGAGTTCATATTTGTTTTTGTGGGTTGATTTGTCTAATTTTTACATGGTTGAGAAATATATGGTGGGCATTGTTATTTTGTAGCTATTCGCTCCTGTGAGAATTCTTGAATGTTGTATGTGTGAAATGAAAAATTTTGTGCATAGGCATGTTTTTTTTTTTTTTTTTTTGGGTATTTTTGAATTGTTGGTTTGTTTGAGTTTTGTCAAGTTGTTTTTTTTTTGGTTTGTTTTTTTTTTTGGACGATGTTGATGATTTATGGAGTTTTGCATTGTATGTAGCTTTGGGGAATGTTAGATGAATTTTGATTTTTTTTTCAATGGGTATGAAATTATGGGAATTTGATGTGTAGACACAGTTGTGTAAACTAGTTTTTGATGGGTATGGAAATTTTTGTTTGGATGTTTAGGCATTATTTTTCATGGGTATGGAAAAATGTCTTTTGGGTTTGATGGAAGTTTGGGACATTGTTGAATGCATTTATGGAGATAAAGATTTTTTGAACTGTTGATTGGGGCATTGCTAGAGGAATTCATGGATATGGAAGATTTTTTGAACTGTTGTTGGGATGTCATTGAATTTTAATTTGTGATGTTATTTGTTTGACACAATGGCCTTTTGGTATGGCTAATTTTTATTTATTTATTTATTTTTTTTTGTGAGAGGCATTTTCATTTGGTTGCTAGGATCTTTGAGTGGACATTTCTTGGGGTCTTTTATGGATATCATGATGATTGACAAATTTTCGAGGTTGATTATATTTTTCAAGGGAGGCATTTTTTTTTTTTGCTTATTGTAGAGTCTCAAGAACCAGGCTAGCCTTCAACTGTTGAAACAAAGCTACGACATACTATCACAAGACATTAGAAATGTCATCAATGGAGTAGGCTTTGAGACATTTTTCCAAGCCCTTTGGGATCACGATACCATTGAATATAAAGACCTTCAACTGCTTGTGGCATTGTTTGAGAGGTTCTAGGACACCACTTGTACCTTCCATTTGCCGAGTATTGGTGAGGTGATGTTGACACCTTATGATTTCTTGGCCATTACAGTCTTAAAATTGGAAGGTGAAAGAATTGAAGGTCACGACAACATTTCACTAATGAATGTTAAAACTTACTTAGGTGTGAACCCTCCAAAAGTTAGTGGTAGGAATGTATCCTTGATGTGGCTATTTTCTAACATTGATAAGTGTAAGAGTGTGGAAACTGGCACTTGGATGTTTATGCTTCTTTTCATTGGGACTCTCTTATGTCCTGACTTGGGGAGTACAGTGAGCTTACGTTATTTGTGGAGCTCTAGGGACATCAACCGGATCAAAGATTATGATTGGGGTGGCATGGCTTATGCTACTCTCCTACACTTTATGACTTAGCTATCTAGGTGTAGTCTTTCAAGTTTAGGAGGTGCACCATTTGTTTGGCATGTAAGATTTAAAAACTTGGTCAAGTACATTTTGCAAAGTTTATTTGTGTTGTTGTTGACATTTGTTGGTGTTCTTGGTTAGGTATATTTTGCAAGGGTTATTTGTGTTGTTTTTGACAATTGTTGGTTTTTTAAATTTATTTAGGTCTGGATGTATGAGTATTTTGGGGTTAGGCCACAACTTTTGGAAGATGTTGCTGATGAATTTCTGAGGTTTCTTCGCTGGATGCCTAAGTATTGTTTGTCGACGCTCCCTAAGTGTTCTTAATTTATAGGCTTGGTGGATGGTGATTGATGGTTTAGATGTCGAGGATGTGAGTTTTATTTTTGGTTCATTGGTGGAAGTTTGATTTGATTTGATTTGATTTGATTTTTTTTTTTGTGGGTATGTCTTCTCTTTTTATTTTGGACTCTTTGTGATGTTTAGATGGTGTTGGACCCATGGGAGGATGCGAGGATCATGTTGAATGTGCATGGGCTTTGGAGTTGAATGAGTGTCAGGTCTTGTTTGAATGTGGCCATGGTAGATACTGGTATCTCGAAGATTGGGTGCTTCCATAAGTTCAACATGTGTACCCTCCTGAAATGATCCCTAATCATCCTTGTCCTTCAATTTGGTTGGCCCACCTTCTAACTAATGAAGAAATAGCTTGTGCAAGGGTTGGCCACACAATTTTTGGGATACTGGGGGACTACCTTGAGTTTGTCAAGACTCATCTGCAGGGTCACTTAGATAATACCTCAGGAGCATCGGTGAGCCTTTTCTCTTCCCAAATTAATTTGCATCATAATCTGTATCATCCTTGCCATTTTGTCATCTTATGAAAGTGTTTAAATGTTGCATCTTTAGGCTTTGTCTCATGAAGCTGGGAGTCCTCCTTCTATCAATGTTGGCGGTCCTTATGCTTCTTTTGCAGAAACATATCCCAAATTTTCGGCATGGTAGTATGAGATAATGAATCTTGATGGGTCTTACAGCTTTGTAGATCTTGACAGGTTAAAGTATACTACAAATGTTCCTTCGAATGGCCCGGTATATTTCTAATCCTTTGGCCTTTTATCTCATGCTCTTTGTCTGTTTGGTTATTCCTAAATTTGAGTCTTATATTCTAGGTTGGTGTCGACCTTGTGGAGGAAATCATGCGGATGATTGGAGGCTTGCAGCGGGTTGCATGCACCCAATCTTCTCAATATGTGCTCAATGAAGTGAACTAGGTAAGAGATGATATTCCCCTACTAACTTTTGATTGAGATTCATAACAATGTACTTAACACCTATCTTTGATGATTTTTTTTTAGAATAACCAAATGGTGAGTATTAAGGCCAACACACGAGCCTTGGAAGAAAGAATTAGGAATCTTGAATTTCAGGATAGGCGACAAGAACCCCAACCTTATACCGATCAAGAGCAACAAGGGAACACAGAGGGTGGTTCTTCTAGAGGTGGGCCTAGAAGATCTTCCCATCAACAGACTCGAAGTGCAGATGATGCGTAATTGTATTTTTATTTTCCTGCGAGTAACAAAATATCCTTTAGTCAAACTTTGGTCTTGCAAGGATTTAGATAAGATAAGTTTAGAGTTCACTTGATAAAGCTTTGTAGGGCAACAATTTGAATTTATCTGATCAATCATGACATGATTATTCTCACCTGAATGAGGCATAGTCGAATGCCTTTAGTTTGGAAATTTATGCATGATGATTTTTTTTTTTTTTAGTTTCTTTTTAGAAAAAAAGATGATCAATTTTTTATTTGATTTTTTTTTTTTTAATAAAAGGGAATGAAGCATGGCTGAATGCCCTTTGGAAAATGGATGCATTATTTTGAAAAATCTTGATTTGATTGATTTTATAAAATAAAAAAATAATGATGGTTATGATTTTTTTTTTTGAAAAATGAATAAGGCATGGCAGAATGCCTCTAGTTTGACAATCAATGTGATTTTGAGAAGTTTCATTGCACGATGGCTTTTATTGGAGTGAAATTGGAACCAAAATAGACCAAAAAATGTGCCAAAAATGCGAAACAAGTCAAAACTGTGCATATACGGACTGAGTGCCGATCGGCACTCTAGAAGTGCCGATTGGCACACCCAATTTTGATGCAACTTTTGCGTTTTTTGACACGTTTTTGGGCTTTTTTCAAAAAAAAAAAAAATATCATTTTGGACTGTGAAACACTTTCCTAGTTAACTTCATACTTTCTTGACTTATTTAAATAGGATTGGGGATAAAAGAAACCTATCCTAGCATCAAATCTGCAAATAACCTCTGCATCAAAACAATTAAGTAAGAGCTATCACACACAACAATCATTCATGACCAACAATCAAAATCCTTCTCATTCAATTGCACATGATATCAATAGATGGGTTCATAGCTTTGATTTTGCTACCAAGACCAATTTCTCTAGTTTCAAATTAGAAGGAATCAAATCCCTAAGTTGGCATTGCTGAACTCTGTCGTACTATTGAAAATTTTTTTGCCATCCTGGGTTATGAGTTTGACACAAAATTTGTAGCAGTTTCTTGTGATCCCAAGCACAAGGAAATTTTATCTGATGCATTAGGTCTTTCGATTTCAATTACCAGTAGCATGATCGAGACCACATGGTGAATCTTCATGCAGTTGTTACAAGGCTTATTCATTGAAGCACTCATGGTATATTTGACAACATGCAGAAAAAATTTGTTTTAGTCCTTTGCTTCATGGGAGAGTTCTTGCTTTGCTCTGAAAGACTTGGTTTTGTAGATGCTTGAGCCATAGGAATCGTGGGCCAAATCAGAGATGATTATAATCCTACTTTAGTCATGGCAGAAACTCTTTTAGGATTGGACTCTATATTTCTTGGTGGAGAATCACAACAATTTCTCGGGAGTCCCCTAACTTTGCAAATATGGTTGATGGAGAGATTGGACATGATAACCACACCTACATTTTCCAATTATGGTCTGAATAATTTTCCCAGTAGGGCTATCCTCAAGACTAAGTGTCAGAATGAAAAGGATTGGGTCAAATTTTTAGAAAAGAAATCTAACCTTTTAATTCGTTGGAATTGTTATTGGTGGAAGTGTCCTCCTCCTTTGTTACAATCTCTGTGATCACATCATATCTTCTTGGTTGGCTTAAGGAGGGCTACCTTCTACAAGGCTAATAGAATTTTGAGACAATTCCAGTATGAGTAAGGGATATCTGGTGGTAGAGGAAGAAAACCTTTTATTCCTGTGGACACAACTCTTACTTCTGTAAGGAACATGTTATTAGGCTTGGACATGGTTGACTGAGTAGATCGATCCTTCGTTAAAGTTCACTTTCATAGGATGACCATGGAATACTCTAATTGGCTAATGAATAGGATTGTGGAGAGACTGACATGGTTTCTATGAGAGAACAATTTCTTGGGGATGGCAAAGGCAAGCGAGAGGATGACAACTATGAGTTCAAGAGAAGGGATAAAGATGATGGGTCAATTGCTACAGATGGAACGAGTGACCAGTCAAAGAAGAAGAAGGAGCTAAAGAAGACATGATTCTTTTATTTTTTAGCTTTGAACATGTTTATTTAGGAAGTTAGTTTGAAGCTTTTAGCATTAGGAATTATTTAGGACTTTTAGTTTCATATTTTTGTTTAGTGTTTATGTCTTGTTTAACGTTTGGGTTTGTGTTTAGGGTTTATGTTTGTGTTGGTGGAATGAAATGGTTTGATCTTGCATTTTTTTTTTTTTTTTAAATTTACTCAAATGCTTAATGGGTGAATGGTGGATTTGGGTAAGTTGTGACTGGACCAATATATGGTTGCCTACATACCTCCTTGGTAGAAGGATCAGGTTATCATTTAGTTCATTTTATTTGCCTTAATTTTTGCCTTGGTCGCCTTTTCGGGTTTTCAACTTAGCAGGCTTTCTCACTATTTTTTTTTTTTTTAAATTTTTTTTTAAATTTTTTTTCACTCTCTTTTGCATAGACTGCCCTTTCAGGTTTTCAATCTACCCTTTTTTTTAGGCTTGATTTTTACCTAGGTCTCCCTTTTGGGTTTTCAACCTAGCAGGCCATTTTTTTTTTTTTTTTTTTTAACGACGAACCTAAGAAATAAAAATGAAATAATCTACAACCACTTTAGACATGGCAATTCTTCAGACACCTACCTTAAATGTGGTATTTTTTCAGTTGATCCATATTGGTTAGCTCAGTAAAAGGATTTGCATCTAAGTCCATCAACCTTACTACTCCTCCAGAATATATCTGCTTGATAATATATGGACTTGCCCAATTCTGCTTGAACTTCCCATTTGTTTCTTGGATCGGGCCTCAAATGTCCTTCAACACTAAGTCTCCTATCTTTAAATCCCTAGCTCCTACTTTCTTGTCAAAAGCTTTTTCGAGCCTCCTTGGGTAACCTTGGATGTGATATAGGGCTTTAAGCCTCTTCTCATCCATCATGTATAATTGATCATACCTACTCTAGAACCAATCCACCTCCGAGATTTCACTCTCCAATACTATTCTAAGTGAACAAATACATATTTCAATGGAAAGAACTGCCTCCATCCTATACACCAACGAATAAGGGGTGGCTCCTGTGGATGACCAAATTGACGTCCTATACCCCCAAAGTGCATAGGGTAACTCTAAATGCCAATCCCTATAGTTCTTCGTGCTCTTTTTTAGGATCTTCCCTATATTCTTATTTGCAGCCTCAACTGCTCCATTTGTCGGAGGACGATAGGGTGATGATTTCTGGTGTGGAGTATTGAACTTTGGAAGTAACTTCTCCGTCTTTGTTAAGAACCTAGATCACGGGTAAGGTTATTGGAATGTTGTTGATCACTTTGAGGGGATCAGACCTCCATAAGAAGAAGACAGAGATAGAGAGAGAGAGAGAAAGTAATGAATTTAGTCTTATTAGGCATATCCTCCCAAAAATACCCTTTTCCCCCCTTTATACAATCCATATCCTCAATACACTAATCCTAATTGCCTAATTGCCTTAACTTGCCTTAATTGCCTAACTGCGCATTGCCTTAACTGCCTAACTGCCTAAACCCAACTGTCTAGCATTGTTACAATTATAGGTACCTGTCATTATGCCCCCCCCCTCCAATTCAGAGCACCTTGCCCACAAGGTGGGGAAAAGAAATCTGGAGTTGATGCAGGGACTCCCAAGTAGCTTCCTCTACAGTAGAACTTGACCAATGAACCAACACTTCAGTAACATCTCGGGTTCTCAAGGACTTTGTTTTGGTCTATAGGACTGCAATGGGCTCAGAACAAGGCTGCCGTATATCATCCATTGGTGGCAGTGTAGGAAAAGGAGTGACTGTCCTACCCAACTTCAATTTTAAGCAGGAGACATGAAAAACAGGATGAATTTTGGAGTCTGGTGGTAATGCCAACTTGTAAGACACTTTACCAACCAGTTGAATCACTTGAAAAGGCCTAAAGTACCTAGGTGAGAGCTTCCATTTTCCTTTGTAAGCCAAGGTCCTTTGCCTATATGGTTGCAATCTGAGATTGACCCAGTCATCAAGCTAAAAAGATCTTGCAACCCTATGCTTATCAGCTTGAAGTTTCATCTTTTCCTGTGCCGCCAGAAGGTGACCCTTGAGAGTAGCCAAAACTTCCTGCCTTTGACTGAGTAATGAGTCTAAGACATCCACCCTAGTGGTACCAAGTATGTAAGCTTGTAGTTTAGGAGGTGGGAACCCATAGAGTGCTTCAAAGGGAGTAAGCTTAAGGCTGGTTTGGAAGTTGGTGTTGAACCAAAATTCTGCCAAGGGAAGCCATTCAGCCCACTGATGAGGTCTATCACAAGTAAAGGCCCCTAAGTATTGCTCCAAACTCCTATTCACCACCTCGGTTTGGCCATCAGATTGGGGATGGTATGCAATGGACATGGCCAAATTAGTGCCCTGTAATTTGAATAGTTCAGTCCAAAAGAGAGAGGTAAAGGTTGCATCCCTATCACTCACCATTGAGACAGGCATACCATAAAGCTTGAAGATATGATGCATATATAAAGAAGCAATCTTAGCTGCAGTGTAGGGATGGGAAACATGCATAAAATGTACATATTTTGTCAACCTGTCCACCACCACAAGAATGACCTCAAAGCCTTGTGATTTGGGAAGTCCTTCCACAAAATCAAGACTGACATTAGTCTAAGGAGTGGTAGGAATAGGTAAAGGTTAAAGTAACCCAGCAGGAGCAGAGGTCTCTTACTTCACCCTCTGACATACATCACACTCCTTAATGAACTGCTTGAGATCTTTTTTCATGCCAGGCCAAAAGAATTCCCTCTTAGCTCTTTAATAGGACTTAAGGAAGCTAGAATGTCCAGCTAAGGGACTACTATGCACATGCTGTAGAACCTGACCCTTTAAAGGCCAAGTAGAACCCAAATAAAACCTCCCTTTGTAAAAGAGCAAATCATTTTGAAAAGTGAAACCTTTGGGAGAGGCACGAGACTGGATTGACTGAATGATATGCTGAATTTCAACATCAGAAGAGTAACTATCCTTGAGAATGAGCAACTAGGTTGGGTCTGGAACAGATGAGAGACACAAGCACCCTATAGAAACACCATTGCTGCTCAATTGGTCAGAATCAGGTCCAGAAATGGCTTCAAACTGTTTAGAAAGGGTATCAGCAACTTTGTTATCCACTCCTTTCTTATACTCAAACACAAACACATAACCTAACAATTTGGCCAACCATTTCAACTATGCAGGTGTTGCAATTCTTTGCTCAAGCAGAAACTTTAAACTTTGATGGTCAATCTTCACCAAAAAGGGTTTACCTACAAGGTAAGGTCTCCATTTCCTCACTACAGTTGCCAATGCCAGCAACTCAATTTCATAGGTAGATAGAGGGAGATGCTTTCCCTTCAAAGCTTGGCTATGGAAAGCAATCGGTTGATTGTGTTGCATCAAAACAGCCCCTAATCCAGTACCAGAGGCATCACATTCGGTGACAAAAGGTTGTGAAAAGTCTGGTGAGCCAAAACTGGAGGATGAGAGACTGCCTCCTTAAGACTTGTGAATGCTTGTTGAGCCATATCATCCCAATGAAATGAATCTTTCTTAAGAAGATTTGTCAAGGGTTGAGCAATGGAACCATACCCCTTGATGAACTTCCTGTAGTATCTTGTGAGTCTCAAGAAACCCCATAAGGCTTTGACAGAAGTGGGGATAGGCCACTGTTGCATAGTAGAGGTCTTTTTAGGATCAGTTTGAACACTATTGCTTGATATGATGTGCCCAAAATACTCCACCTTAGAACAGCCAAACACACATTTTGATTTCTTAGCATACAATTGATGTGAGAGTAAAGCATCCAACACAGTCCTTAAGTGAACCAGATGGGCAGACAATGAAGAACTAAAGACCAAAATGTCATAAAAAAAAAAAAAAAAAAAAAACCAAAACAAACTTCCTCAAATAGGGTTTGAAAATAGCATTCATTAAAGCTTGAAATGTAGAGGGAGCATTGGTCAACCCAACGGGCATTACCAGAAACTCATAATGTCCTTCTTGTGTCCTAAAGTTGTTTTAGGAACATCCTCAGGCCTCATCCTTATTTGATGATAACCAAGCCTCAAGTCCAACTTAGAAAAAATAGATGCACCTGCTAATTCATCCAATAACTCATCTACCGCAGGGATTGGGAATTTGTCTTTAACTGTAGCTTTATTAAGAGTCCTATAGTCTATACAAATCCTCCAACTACCATCAGCCTTTCTCACCAATAGAACTGGGGAAGAATAGGGACTCTAACTTGGTTGAATAAGGCCTAAATCAAGCAATTCATTAACTATCTTTTCAATTTCAAATTTTTGGAAATAGGGATACCTGTAGGGTCTTTCACACATTAGCTGAGAACCTTCCTTCAGTGTAATGCCATGCTCATGTCCACGGATAGGGGGTAGACTAGATGGCATCTCAAAAACCTTAGAATACTCATCCAACAAGTCAGAGAGAGTTGCTGGAAGTTGTGATTGGATAGCAGTAGCAGGCTTGACATCAGTAATTTGAAGGACCAGTCCCTTCCTAGCTGAACCAGTGAAAAACCTATCTGCATCTTGGAAAGAGGAACTGGTAGGCTTTAACCCTTGTAGGAACACCCTTTTACCCAAGTGAAAAAACTCCATGGTCATTAACTGGAAATCCCAACTAATTACCCCCAAGGTACATAACCATTGAGTACCTAACACTACCTCCCAGCCCCCTAGGTGTAGGACATTAAAATCAATTGTAAACTTATGCCCTTGCATCAAAAGAATCACTGCATGACAAACCCCTAAGGTCCTAATGACATTACCATCAGCAACCTTAAGATCCAACAATTGAGAAGAATCAAGGGGCAACTTCAAGATTGGTAAGATAGCAGCATCAATGAAATTATGAGTGCTACCTGAATCCAAAAGTGAAACTACCTCATGATTATGAATTCTTCCTTTGACCCTCATGGTTGTAGAAGAAGGATTACCAAATAAGGCATATAAGGTAATTCCAGCAATCCCATTGTTCTCTTCATGCTGATCCACTAACACTCCATCATCCTCTATTTCAATCAACTACACCCCATGAGGCTTTTGCTCAACTTCCATAGATAATTCCTCCAACAAGAACAACTTAGCTTCCTTACACCTATGACCACTTTGCCACTTTTCATCACAATTGTAACAATGGCCTAATTTCCTTCGTTCTTCCATCTGAGAGCTAGTTAATTTCTGTAATGGAAGCTTAATTCTAGATTCAACTCTACCCTCAGACTTGGGCAAACCCAAGATTGAAGGTCTCCCATTATCAACTACTCCCTTGAAGCTTTTCTTGTAACTCAGTAAGTAGTCATCTTGAATCTTAGCTAAACCAAATGCCTCATTGAGGGTCTTAGGTACTAACATTCTTACAGGAAACCTAATTTCATCCTTTAAGCCACTTAAGAAGCAACTCAGTTTATAGGCCTTAGATAATCCTATAATTCTGTTAAAAAGGATCTCAAAATTACCTTTTTATGCTATCACTGTAGAAGTTTGTTTGAGGCGAGTCAATGCCTCCATAGGATCATTATAGGCTGTAGCTCCAAACCTGGTTTGTAAAGCTTGGACAAAAACTTCCCAACTAGCAAACCCTCCAGCTTGCTCTACATTCTGAAACTAGATCTAGGCCTCCCTATCAAGGTGATATGAGGCCATCATCACCTGTTAGTTTTTTGGGGTATGACTATAGGAGAAGAATTGCCTTGCTCGATACACCCAGTAGGTAGGATCTTCCCCTTGAAACCGAGGAAACTCCAATTTCAGGTTCTTGATCAAATTCATCGAGGAAGGTTCTGAGACTCCCAAATTACTATTAACCAAGAGAGCTCTGGACCCTAAATTTGGACTTTGCTGTTTCTTTTCTTTTGCTTCAACCATTCTTTGAATGAACACATTAATGGCTTGCAATTGCTTCTAAATCTCTTGTAAAGTTTGCTCATGTTGTTCTGAAGCTTTAGATAGAGCTACAATCTTCTTTGCGTTTTGAGACTGGGCACGAGTTTCAGCCATGGTGGGAAAGAAGGATCAATGCTCTGATGCCAAAATGTTAAGAACCTAGGTCATGGGTAAGGTTATTGGAATGTTATTGATCACTTTAAGGGGATCAGACCTCCTTAAGAAGAAGACAGAAATAGAAATAGAGAGATAGAGATAGAGAGAGAGAGAAAGTAATGAATTCAGTATTATTAGGCATATCCTTCCAAAAATACCCCTTTCCCCCTTTTATACAATCCATATCCTCAATACACTAATCCTAACTGCCTAATTGCCTTATGTTAGTTTTTAAACCCCTTAAAACACAAATGTATTAACCTAGGAATTTAGCTAAGTTGTTACTTAGTCAAATTAATTAAATCTAGGTTAACACAATCAAATAATCATATCAAGTATAGCAGCGGAAATATAAATAACACAAAGATATGATCACCTAGGAAACCAAACCGGTAACAACCTGGGGAGGATTTAACCTAGCTATCCTCAAGGTAAACTTGAATCCACTATCTTGAAAGAATCGAAGTTCATACAATAAGACTTACAAGCCCTCACGCTCGACTTCTTATTGCTACCCACCAGTAGAACTTATTGACACGACCACGTGCAAGCTTCGAATCCATGGACTCCTTCTTTCTTGGATTCTCCACCAAATACAAGCACACCCGCTTGTGTTTTCTTTAAGCTTCAATGGCAGCAACTGGAATGATCATCAAGATGTAGAAAAATCTTCTCCTTGAAAACCTTAAGTTTATGTGAAGGAAAACTCCTCAAAGATCTCACAAGAGATTCACATAAACCGCAATATGAGCAACACAAAAATGTGGCTAGGGTTTCCCTTATATACCTAGAGTAAATTAGAAACCTAAACCAATTAAAACACTTAGGGCTGAGTTGGAAAATCTAATTAAAAAACGTCAGGTACGATCTTCAATTGATCGAGCCTAAGTTTCGATCGATCGAAATGTACTTAAACAGTTTTTTAATTAGCTCAGTAGTTTATTCCAACTTTACAACAAAGAACCAACTTTGAGCACTTCTAAAACAACTTAAATACATTGTTTTGATCATGGTTTGCCAACAATACAAATTAGGATTCTAAATACATAAAACCTAAGTCTTTAGAACCTAACAAACTCCCCCTTTGGCAATCCGTGACAAAACACAACTTAAATAGCTCAAAGTTTACAAGTAAAAGCCATTTACAAAATAATGCTCATAAATCTTAAATTCAATCCTAACTACTATCCATTAGTTGCAAGAGTAGACAGCAGCTTAATTGAATCAACCTGTATATTTCCTGAAACACTTAAACAAAATGCATAACCGCATGTGTGGAAAAAATACAAGTAAAGAAAAATAAAAATCTTGATTTCAAACAACACACAATAAAGACATATAACAATGAAGAACTCATAATCATAAATCAATAAGAATTTTAAAACAAGAAACACAAAATAAACTCCCCCTAACATGAATAACCCAACAAGTAAAAACAATGTGGCAAGAGCTAAAAAAGGTAAAATACAAAGTGAAGCACCTAGATACAATCTAAACAACACCACAAGCTCCAACCAATCAAAAAATAAACTCTCCCCCTAAAAACAAAAACAGGTACAAAGTATGCCAAAAACATCTCATATGTACTCCCCTTTTTTGTGACGGAATGCCAAAGGGCAATCAAAATCCATCATCAAAAGGAGGTGGCGACGAAGAACTCCGAAACCGTACCAAATCTGCTCGCAAACCTCTAATCTCATCCAGAATGTCCACCAAAACCTGTCCTTGAGCCGCCTGAATGGTCAAGACATGATCCAATGTACATCGAATGTTTGAATCATCTGAAGTAGTCGGTGGAGGAACATCAGTAGCAGCAACACCACCACCAGAAGTCTCAGCAACACCTGTAGAAGAGGGAGGAGGGGGGACACTACTAGAGGATGCACCTCGAGAAACTGAAGGATCAGCTCTCAATGAGCAGCCCTCTGACGAAGGAAAGTAGCACCTAGGGGACCAACAACATGGACAGGCTCATTAGCAGGAAAATCAGCTAGACCTAGAAACAAAAGAATCCTATGAATGAAAATAAGATATATATAAGTGCATGTCCTATGGCAGAACTCCTATGAACTTCGTTCAAAGAATGAAGAAACAAGTGAGGAAAATTGATAGAGACACCAGACATAAACGCATATAAAAACACACATTGCTCCAGAGGGTGGTGTGGAGATGAGAAATGGGCCACAAGGAATGACACGCAACTCTAAGAAACAAATATGCGGTCTCAGAAAGCGCAGAAGACGTGATTTGAGGATCAGAACCCCCCTGGATAGATGATCCAGTGATGTGTGACATGACCTCATCAATAGGAGGTGACTCATCATAGGGATAGACAGGATCAGTGACAATCGGAACCCCAAGAGCTTCAGCCACTACCCTAGGGGTAATGGTGAACTCAGCTCCTCGTATCTAACTCCGAACAACGGTATTAGAATCATAGATGTGACCTGAGAGGTTAGAGAAGAACTCTCTAATCAAAGTGGCCGGGAGTGGATGATCTATCTCTAAGAGTGACAACCAACCTCTAGACTCAAGATTAGCCCTGATGGCTGGATTGACCTCATCTAGAATCACAGAACGCTTAGCCCAAATCTTACGTGTACTATTAAGTTTCTTATAAGCTTCACGCGCACGCTCATTCCTAAACAACTGAACCTTAGAAGGAGACACAGAAGGGGTAGAGGGAACCCTATTAGCTCTAGTCCTCCTAGGTATGGCGCTAGAATAAGGAACAAGGGCACATAGCAAAAAAAAATAGGAACAAGAAACAAAAAAAAAAAAAAAAAAAAAAAAACCAAGGGCAGACTGCAAGTTAGCACCAAAAAAAAAAAAAAATAGAACAAGAAGAACTATATGATGCATGAACAGATTAAATGACATGATGCATGAGCTAAGGCAGTAAATTAAGTTCAAAATAAGTTCAAACTCACAAAATTGGCTTGAGCATAGAGTTTCTAACTAAAACCCCAAAAAAAAATTTAAACCACTTGTTAATTTTTCAAAATTACACAAGTTAGAAAACTTATTAGAATGATCAATTACATCAAACCAATAAGCCAATTTCATCAATTTCAACCCAATTGAACAAAATCCCCAAATCGGATTCATCAAAAACCCTAGAATTTTCAATTCTTCATAAAACCCCAAATTGATCAAATTAATCAACAACAATCATGAATACAAAATATCCCAACAAAACCCAATGATTAATTTCAGAAAATTAGCCTTGAATCAACAAAAATCCCAAATTTAAGGAGGTCCGAAAATACCCTTTAAATGCATGAAAAAATGCATGAAAATATGAAAATAAAACCAAAAAGAAGGATAAAATGGTCTTACCGGCTTTGAGGGAGGAAAATCTTGCAAAAATTGAGGAAGAAAACGACAAAAAATCGTAGTGCTGCCTTGCCAAGTTGGAGAGAGAAGAAAAGTTGAAGAACTTTTTGAAAAGGATGTTTTGAAACAGTTAAAGAACTGTTTTAAAAAACCTGAAATACGATGTTCGATTGATTGAAAAACAGGTTCGATCAATCGAACCAGGCAGAGACTCACAGAATTTTTAAAACAAGATTTCGATTGATCGAAAATTAGATTGGATTAATCGAAATTTTGGAAAAAACAGCTTTTGAGAGAAAAAACTTGATTTTTTGAAATCTTACCTCAAAGCATTGAATATAACAAAAAAATGCATGAGTATGAGATGAAATGCTCTCCCAAAACACAAGTTTTAAACCCAATTTTCCAAAAATTTAGATTTTAAACATTCTCCCCCATTTTTAAAGTAACAAAACAGTTTTGCATAAAACTCAATGTATTTTTTTCTTTTCAAACGTGGTTGGTCAGACTATAAACACACACAATTAAATGTATAAAGTTTAGCAAAGAGTAACTTGTGTTGTGTGTGCAACTAGTAAAAGCTTGAGATACATGTGAGGTGATATGTGAACAGAGATCAACCACAAAGTCTACAAAATTCATCACATATAATTTAAAAGAGACTATCACCTAAAGAATTACATCATATAACTCCCACATCTCCTAGAACATAAGCTTGCAATCATGTAAGTTTCTTGAATTTTTGCCTCATAATATACACACCAATTTCTAATTTAAGTGATTTGGCATTCAGCCTAATAGTACACACCAATTTTTAATTTAAGTGATTTATCATTTAAACTGATGCTTCACCTTATGTTCTTTTTGTGCATGTGCTACACTTTCTTAAGCACAAAATCTTATGATATGCACTAAGGTGTTTATGATTGGCTAGTGCACAGTGATGAGATGGTTATTTATGCCTTTCTCAAAAAGATCAAGTCCGACAATCAAATAACATGTGACTTCAAGACAGACAAAGTGATAAACACCATAAACATCTATCCTACACAACATGTTCTACAAAGTTTCCACTAGTGAAGTGCAATAAATAAGCTTATCAATGCTAAACGAAGTACAACAAACATGTCATATGAAAATAAATTGATCAACCTTGTTTTCAAAAACAAAGAGAATAGTGCAAGAACAACAATGTGCTTCCTTTTTCCTTCCTTTCTTTTCCCTATTTTTATTTTAATTTTTTATTTTATATATATATAAAATAAACACCTAGAATGAAATGCATGAATGTAATGCAATGCAACTCCTAGAGAAAAAAAAGAAAAACACAAAAATCAAGAATCAAAGAACAAACAAAGGAAGAGCAATGAAGCACAAGGACCATGTCAGAAAGACTCAGTTAGTTTGAGTCTTTTGCATCCAAAAATTTTTAGATGCAACACGAGCATTGGAGTTTGTATTCACATTAGAGTGATTTCCAACTCCAAGATTGGAATAAAGGTCGAGCGCCTTTACCAATTCACCAATAAGTGTTATAGGATCTTGTGCTTGAGGCATTGATACTTTTGGCTTATTTGCTCTCTTAGCAGCTTGCAGCTTGTAACAGTTTGGACGAATGTGTCCAGACTTCCCACAAAAATGACACACCCAAGCAGGCTTACCATGTATCTTGTTCTTAGAAAGGGTAGATATCTTAGGTTTAGACTATTTCAGATCAACCCTAATCTTCTTAGATGGTGAAACTTCTATGAATTTAACAACCTCACTCAAAGGGGGTTTGACATTTTCACTCACAACTTCACTCACAGAAGGTTCAGAAGAAGATGAAGGAACAAAGTGTGTGAAATGGGGAGTAGACATAGAGATGCTTTCAACAAAACCTATTCCAGATTTGTCAGAAGGAGACTTTTGAACACCAAGCAGTTGATCAAGTTTAGAACTAGCAGATCTAGCAATAGATAAATCAAGTTCCAAAGATTTAACTTTATCAAGCAATAACATATTCTCAGTTTTCACATTATTCAAAAGTTCATTAGCATCAAACAGTTTAACAAGTAGGTTCTTCTTATCAAGCTCAAGAGATTCAATTTTCTTCAGGCCAAGTTCAACATTCATAGCATCCTTTGCAACAACTTTGCAAAGTTTATTATAGGCCTCTTGAAGATCTGCATCTTCAGAGAGTTCCCCATCAAAAGGGTTCTCTTCAGCAGATATGTTTTCATTCACTACAGCAGTAGTTGTGAAAGCAATGAAGTTTCCATCCTCATCACATTCTGACTCATTATCAGAAACTTCACCATCACTAAGGGTTACAACCATAGCCTTACACTTAGACTTCAAGTAAGTAGGACATTCAGATTTCATGTGACCATACCTCTGACATCCAAAACACTGAGGACCCATAAAATTATTAGAAGATTGACTTACTTTTTCTCTAGGTTTGTCATTATTGTTAACCTTAGGGGGATCATTCTTCCTAAAATTTCTAGGTTCAGCAGTGTTCGCACCTCTTGCCTTTCTATTGTTATTTCTGAGAAAGTTTCTAAAGTTCTTGTCAAGGTAAGCAATTTCTGTAGCAGAGAGCTCATCATCAAATCCACCAACCTCAACATCATCAACTGACTTAAGAGCCATTGATTTGGATTTGCTAGTCTTGGGTAGGTCCAACTCATAAGATTGAAGAGATCCTACAAGTTCATCAACAAGGATGGAGTCCACATCCTTACTTTCAGTTATGGCAGTCACCTTGGGTCTAAAATTCTCAGTTAAGGATCTAAGAATCTTCCTAACAATTTTATGTTGATCATAGATTTCACCCAAGTTATAAGCAGAATTAACAATATCATTCAATTTAGTATAGAATTCATCAAAAGATTCATCATCAAACATCCTAATGCTTTCAAATTTAGAAGTTAATTGCTGCAATTTATTGATTTTGACAGCCTTTGTGCCTTCATGCACAGTCTGGAGGATATTCCAAGCAGTATGAGCAACCTCAACATTTGAGATTCTCTTAAATTCCTCCATAGAAACAGTGTTAAAGATAGCATTCATAGCCTTGCTATTAAACGCAGCTACTTCTTTTTGAGAAGTTTGCCACTCGCTAACAGGAGTAATGGGCTTCTCCCATCCGTATTCAACGGAGTTCCAGACTCTTTCATCAATGGATTTCAGGAATGCTTTAATCCTTACTTTCCAATAAGCATAATTGTTCTCATCAAAGTGAGGAGGAATAACCAGAGAGTGTTCGTGTTCCATGACAACAGGGGTCAAGGATCAGCTCAAAGATCAAAAGATCAACAACAAGAGAGCTACCCGCTCTGATACCACTTGTTAGTTTTTAGACCCTTTAAAACACAATTAGATTAACCTAGGAATTTAGCCAAGTTGTTACTTAGTCAAATTAATTAAATCTAGGTTAACACAATCAAATAATCATATCAAGTATAACAGCAGAAATATAAATAACACAAAGATATGATCACCCAGAAAACCAAATCGGTAAAAACCTGGGGAGAATTTAACCTAGCTATCCTCAAGGTAAACTTGAATCCATTATCTTGAAAGAATCGAAATTCATACAATAAGACTTACAAGCCCCCACGCTCGACTTCTTATTGTTACCCACCAATAGAACTTACTAATACAACCACGTGCAAGCTTCGAATCCACGGACTCCTTCTTTCTTGGATTCTCCACCAAATACAAGCACACTCGCTTGTGTTTTCTTTAAACTTCAATGGCAGCAACTAGAATGATCATCAAGGTGTAGAAAAATCTTCTCCTTGAAAACCCTAAGTTTATGTGAGGGAAAACTTCTCAAAGATCTCACAAGAGATTCACATAAACCGCAATATGAGCAACACAAAAACGTGACTAGGGTTTCCCTTATATACCTAGGGTAAATTAGAAACCTAAACCAATTAAAATAGTTAGGGCTGAGTTGGAAAATCTAATTAAAAAACGTCAAGTACGATTTTCGATTGATCGAGCCTAAGCTTCGATCGATCGAAATGTACTTAAACAGTTTTTTAATTAGCTCAGTAGTTTATTCCAACTTTACAACAAAGAACCAACTTTGAGCACTTCTAAAACAACTTAAATACATTGTTTTGATCATAGTTTGCCAACAATACAAATTAGGATTCTAAATACATAAAACCTAAGTCTTTAGAACCTAACACCTTAACTTGCCTTAACTGCTTAACTGCACATTGCCTTAACTGCCTAACTACCTAAACCCAACTATCTAGCATTATTACAATTACAAGTACCTATCCGTCTCTTCTTTGAAATGCAGCCTATTATTTGAAATTATCTCGTGTGGTACCCCATATAGACAGATGATATTAGCCTAAATGAACTGGGGAACTTTCTTTGAGTTCAACACCCTGTATGAGGCAGCTTCAACCCATTTAGTGAAGTAATCAATGGCACCAATATGAATTTATGACCATTCAACGTTGTTGGGTGGATCTTCCCAATAATATCTATTCCCCATGTAGAGAACGGCCATGGTGAAGTCATTGTATGTAAGAGCATTGGTGGCATGTGCTTCAAATCTCCATGAACTTGGCACTGATGGCATTTTCGAACATGAGTTACGCAATCTGCTTCCATAGTGGTGCAGTAGTGACCTTGTCTCATTATCTTCCATAACAACAACTGTGCATTCATATGTGGCCCATAAGTTGACTTATGGACCTTTTCAATTACTTGCTATGCTTCCTTAACAGTCACATAAAGGAGATGAATCCCATCATATGACCTTATATACAACCTCTCGCCACAAATGATAAAATTAGTGGACAACCTCCGAATGGTCAATTAATCGTTCTTATTTGCCGACTTTGGGTATGTCCCTTCCTTGAGATACTGAAAGATATTTGAGTACCATCTGTCTTCTCCATTCAATTCTTTGTCTCCCTCTACCGACATGTAGTGAGCCGACTCTTCCTTTTGCTCCACCACTATTGATTGGGCTTGGACTTCTTTGGGCCCATCCATCATAGAAGTTAATGTTGCTAAAGCATCTGCAATCTGGTTTTGCATTCTCGGCATGTACTGATATTGAATCTTTCCAAACTTCGATGCCAATTTCTGAAGGCATTTATGATAAGGCATTAGTTTCTCCTCCTTGATCTTCCACCTGTTCTGAATCCAACAAATTATTAGAGCTGAGTCGCCATACACTTCCAACTCTTCCACTTCAAGACTAAGGGCTACTTGTAATTTCATAATGCAAGCTTCATATTCTGTGGCATTATTAGTGGTAGGAAAGTTAAGCCTACCAGAAAATGGGATATGTGTCCCTTTTGGAGAAATTAGGAGAACTCCAATGCCACTTCCATTCTAATTAGTTGCTCTATCAAAATACATTTTCCATGATTTTGACTCTATTATCATGATATCTTCATTTGGGAAGTCTCTTTGAATTTCTTTGGCTCCTTTGGGTGAACAATGGGCTAAGTGATCGACAATTGCTCTTCCCTTTACAGACTTCTGAGTCACATACTTTATATTGAATTCTGACAAAAGCAAAACCCATTTAGTTGTCTTCCCATCTTGCATCGGCTTTTCCATCAAATATTTCAAAGGATCCATTCTAGCTATCAACAGGACTTTGAAAGAAAGCATGTAATGTCTAAGTTTTCTAGTGGCCCATAAGAGTGCCACACAAGTCTTCTCAAGTGCTGATTACTTTTCTTCATAAGCCATCATCTTCTTGCTAATATAGTAGATTGCATTTTCGTTCCTTGATTCCTTTAGATATTGAGCCAGCAAAGCCTCCATTGCTGTATCTATGGTTATGAGATACAGTAATAATGGCTTTTAGGTACTAGTGGAACCAATATTGTTGGCTTCATCAAGTAATTCTTGATCTTCTCAAAAGCTTCTTGGCATTGTTCATTCCATATTGTAGGGACTTCCTTCTTGAGCAATCAAAAGAGTGGTTCACATGTCATGGTGAGCTAGGTTATGAACCTGCTTATGTATTGGATCCTCCATAAAAACCCTCAGATCTCCTTTTCAGTCTTTGGAGGTTTCATCTCTATAATTGCCTTGATCTTCTCAGTATCTCAATTCCTTTCTAGCTTACCATAAACCCCAATAACTTTCCAGATGTCAAACTAAAAGTGCACTTCTTTGGATTTAGCCGAAGCTTGTAGAATTGGATCCGTTCAAAGAGCTTCTGTAAAGCTGGTATGTGCCCATCACGGTCTTTAGACTTCACTATCATATCATCCATATAAGCTTCGACTTCTTTGTGTATCAAATCATGCAATAGGGTAGTGGTTTCCCACTAGTAAGTAGCATCGGCATTCTTAAGGCTAAATGACATGACTTTATAACAATAAGTCCCCCATAGAGTAATAAAGGACGTATTTTTCATATCTTTTGGAGCCATCTTTATCTGATTATATCCCAAAAAGCCATCCATGAATGACAGCAATGCATGTCTCACAGTATTATCAACCAAAATATCAATATGAGGCAACGAAAAGTCATCCTTAGGGCTAGCTTTGTTAAGATCTCTAAAGTCTACACACATCCTCACCTTCCCATCCTTCTTCGGCACTGGAACCATATTAGCTAACCATTCTGGGTAGTTTTCCACCCTCAAGAATCCTGTATTGTAATATTTCTCAAACTTTTCCTTCATCTTAAGGGTCCATTCTAGCTTCATCCTTTTCAGCTTCTACTTGACTGGCTTCATGGTTGGGTCTGTAAAAATGCAATGTTGCATTATATCTATATCATTACATAGCATATCCTTGTACAACCATGCAAACACCTCTTTTAATTCCTTTATCAATGTGACTAGTGCATCTTTCTCAGAGGAAGTTAAAGTATTGCCAATCTGGACCATCTTAGGTTCATCATCAATTCCTAGGTTAGCAGACTAGGTTTCTTCTTTTACGAGTTCTAAATGCTCTTGTTTTAATTCCTCACCATTAAAAGTTTCTTTACCAATTTCTGAAATAAAAACATTTAAAGCCAACAAATAAGTTGAATAAAAAATTATTTTGTGGGGGATAGAGTTTTTGACAAACTCAACAGGAATTGACTCTACAGGAATGGACACATGATCACAGATAGACTCAACATGAATAGTAATATTGGCAAAGACAGACTCAATGGGGATGGAAATGATGCTTTTAGTAGAAGTAACTGGCTTGGTGGTCTGGGTCCTCTCTAGAGGGTCTTCCATGGGGTGGGCAGCTCCCTCCTATGCGTAGTTCTTCAGCTCAGTTGTGGCCTTGGTGATGGCATCTGGCTCCTAGTGAGTTCCTTCTTCTTTTAGCATCAACACTCTAAGATCTTCATCCATGTAATCTGGACCTTCTCCATCAACTTCCATATCTGCAGGCTTGTCAAATACATAGCCTACTTTCCATCCAATCTCCAAATAAATCATATCTCCTTTTGTTGCTTGAGTGAACATATTGGGGGAAGTACTCTGATTCATTGCATTCCATTCTTTCATCTTTATCTTCAAGATTCTCCAAGGTTAAGTTTCTAAAGCTATGGATCATTAGATTTCTATCAAGCACAGCCAGTCTTGCATCTATATCATCTTCTTCACAAGTGTATGTAGTTAATGAGCCAAACTCTGAATTATGAAATGAATCGAACTCGAGAATCTCCCTACCATACTTATCATATCAGGGGCCCGATTTTGGACTGACATCCATAATGCAACTCCAATTCGAAGGGCGCCCAAGGGATACTCATCATAGTCTCCCCCTACAGCTTCTTCATCAACTTCTCTGTCTTCATCATAATAGTCTACCTCATCATAAGAATTATCTTCATAGAAGGCTCCCGTATCCTCATCTTCTCCATCACTAAGGGTTTCACCCCTATCGTTACTGTTATCCCGGCTACCATAGTCTTCACTATCATTTCCTTCACTGTCAATGTCTTCACCGTCATTGTCTCCACTGTTAGGTTTTTAGACCCCTTAACACAATATGTTTAACCTAATATTAAGCCAAGTTGATTAACAAGTTTGTTATTCAAGTCTAGGTTAAACAAATATGAGCAAAATAGATATAATGCGGAAAGAAAAGAACGCAAAGAACTGATAACCTAGGAAAACAAAATTGGTAAAAAACCTGGAGAGGATTTGACCTAGCTATCCTCAGGGTAAAAATAGATCCACTATGAAAGAATTGAAATTTTACAAAAGGACTTAGACCACTAACATCCTAATGCTACCTCGTGTAGAAAACTTACTACCACGACCACGTGACAGCTCCGAGTCCACGAACTACTTCTTTCCTTGAATCTACAACAAACAGATTCTCCTACTTGTGACTTTGAGACTCCACTCAATGGTTTTGTTGTTCCTTGAATGTTCTTTATGCAGCAACTGAAACATCCATCAAGTTCTTGATGTGAATCTTGATCTTGATAGCTCTATGTGTGTGTTTGAAGGTACAAACCTATCAAATCTCACAAAAAGACTCAACACACAACTCAACAAAGACTTCTAAAACGTAGCTAGGGTTTTTCCTTTTATACTAGGAGTGAAACACTTAACCCTACACATCATATGAGCTTGGGCTGTATTTGAAACTTTTACAGAATCTTCTGGGTTGCGATTCTCGATCGATCAAGCCTTACAGTTTTACACAGCAAATTCTTGCAAAACACTTGATTCAAACTTATGATTAAACAAACTTTGAGCAAACCTTAACTTAGACTCATTGTTTTGATCATGGTTTGCCAACATATACAAAATGAAGTTCTAATACATTTAGTTCCTAAAGTCTTAGAACCTAACATCCATCATCACTGTCTTCATTATCATCACTATTATTATCTTCATTATCACTATCTTTACTATCATCACTATTACTATCTCCATTATCACTGCCTTCATCATCGTCACCAGGGGCTTCTCCTTCTTTATCATCTTCATCATCTATCCTTGCTTCATAAGGTTCTTTTAGCGCGTGTTGGCAGGCTTCCCAATATTCTCCCTCCTCTATGTTGAAGATAGCATCACCCAACAGTGTAGTCATAGCATCATAATTGAGGAATAATTCAAATCCAAGCAACATTGTTTTCGATTCCAGATCATATCTTGGTTCAAGAAATCCCCAGTAACGTTGGCAATCTCCAACTTTGATAGACTTCCCATTTAGTATAGGATTATATGGCTTTAAGGGCTCCGGAGGGCTAGGAAGCTCCTTTCCCTTAGCTTTTGCATGAGCCATCTTCTTCAATTCCATCTCCAATAAATCTTCATTTGTAGGTTTATAGCCTAACCCAAAAGGTGGTGTGGCTGTGGGAATTGTTGGGGCCTAAACGACTGCCCTTTTCACGATCTTTCCTAGACTCATCCTTGGGAAATAACTCATCTTCCTCATCATTGCTACCATGTTGTTGTTGCCATAGGGATTAAAGTCCATAGGGATTTTTTCAATTTCTTCCGTCCTTCTTTCAAAACGAGGCTTCTTAATCTCAAATCCATCTAGGGTTATTGGTTCCTTCTCAGATTGGATACCAAAAATTGGATTTGGGATGGTTAGAGTGTCCCCATATATAGTAACTATGGCTCCTTCATGTGGAAACTGAGCCTTTTGGTACAAAGACGAAGGTACAACCTCTGTATCATGGATCCATGGTCGCCCAAAAAGCATATTGAAGCTTAAAGCTGTGTTTAATACTTGAAACTCCACCTTTTGAACCATAGGCCCTATGGTGAGCTCCAGTGTTACTGTCCCAAAAACCTCCATTTTGCTATTGTTGTTAGGACATATGTGATTCACTTGTTAGGAACATATGTCACTACTTTATGTAATTGGCTAATCCTTTGACAAAACATACTTTACTTGTATTTGGGTAGATCTAGGATTTTTTTAATACTTCAAGAAACTTTGTTTCAAGATCAAGTGTTAAAGCCGTGTGAGTCTGTCCAAGAAACAAGCTGAAGAAGTGCCTGTCATTAAAGCTTGACAGCTAGCATCTATCGAGCTTAAGAATCTGTTCCAGCCCCATGGCTGGACAGCTGCTCGACTGATGGCTATCTGTCGAGGTTTATGAAAAACAGATTTTCAGTTCTGTTTTGACTCTAATCCATGATTATGTGTTTAAGCTTTCTTTTCTTACAACCCTAGACATATAAAAGGATTATTTTAAGGGTTGTCAAAGAGAACACAAGTTGCACAAGTGTTGAGCAAATTTTGTTCAAGCAAATTGTGACCGGAGACAGAATTTGCCCTAGTTCATCGTTCTTGTGAAGAAGTTGCTGTGTTTGTGCACCGTAGGGTATTGTAACCAAGCATCTTTTGGATCTTCATCGTGTGATGAACTGAAGAATTTTGCAACCAACAACCTTCTCTAGTTGGTGATTGAAGTCGCATACTAGGATCCACTCAATTGGTTAGTCACGTATTGGGAGCCGTGTATCAAAAGGAGAAATTGTCACTATAGAACAAATCCAATTGAGTATTGGGGTAAGGGTTCAACTGTAGGTTGGTATAAGGTACTGGGATTCCTTTACTTGTAACCACTTGTTGTGATAATAGTGGAATTTCGGGAGTGGTGACCTTAAAATCACCCGGTGGGTTTTTGCCATGTTGGTTTTCCCCATTTGTAAACAAATCACCGTGTTAATTTATTTTCCGCTGCACTTAGTTTAATTGGTGATTTGTTTGTACTACCACGCGGTTGCATGTTAATTTGATTAATTAATAAACTTGACTAATTAATCAATTAATTCATCATAAGGGGTTAATTCGTTTTTGGCCTATCAATTGTCATATGCTTTTACATGCTGATCAGATGGCACAAAATCTTCAACACTCATGCCCAAGCAACTTATGGTTTTCAATGGACACACATTCAAAGTACTTCCATCGTCAATTAAGACCACTGGTATCCTCTTCCCCTTGGCATCTATAGTAATATGCAACGGGTCATTATGACACTTTCCCTTTTTAGTCAAATCCTTGTCAGAGTAGGAAATAGTAAGCTCTCTACTTATATAATCACGACATTCAAATCTCAAGAAGTGGTGGTTGTAGGGACTTAGATCTGATTGAGAAGGTCCACCAGATTCTAGTGGTGTTTGTATGAGGCCATGAGTAAACCCCATAAGGATATGTTTGCTTGTGTCTTCTACAGCTGCTTAAGACCCATCCTCTTCATTGGGTGTTTGTTAGGATGCCTTGCTTAGGGCTTCTATTAGGTTGTTTGTTTTCAAATGTAGGGGTTTGAAATGTCTCCCCCCCTTGTGATGTGGGCAATTTTTGACGAGTCACTGTGCTCAATATGTTAGGGTTTGAAGTGTCTCCCCCCAAATGTGGGTGTTGGATTATTTGAGTGGGGTTTAAAGTGTCTCCCCCATGTGTGGGTTGCGGATTATTTGAGTGGGGTTTGAAGTGTCTCCCCCCATATGTGGATGTTAGGTAACTTGAGATTTTTGAATTATCCTCACTCCATATGTCATATCTTGTTGTAGATGTAATACCCATTAACTCTTCCCAAGTCATCAAAAAGCATTCAGGGACATCATAGATCAAATTAGATGGGTCCTATTTTCCTTCTTCCTTAGGAATCAAACAGTTGATCCTTGGTCCTTTCCCAAATTGTGATTTGGCAAAGGATTGTTGGTGATATTAGGCCTTGTAAGTGGTGCAATTACTTTTGTGTCTATTAAATCTGGAATTGCATGATAGAGATTATAACACCTATCAATGTCATGGCTTGGGCCTTGATGGTATGCACACCTCTTGCTCAAATCAAATTTAACGGGTAATGGGTTTGGGACTGGTCTTGGGTCTAAGGGTTTTAGCAACCCTTTGCTTTCAATTTTTCAAACACCTGACTAGCTGGCATGTAGAGTTCATGAAATTCTCTCCTAAGCCTTGGAGGTAGTCGTTGTGATACTTGCACTGGGGCAATGAGTTGGTATGGATTAGTTTTATATATGTTAGATATTTCTACAGTTTTAGAGTTAGAAGGCCCAAAACTCCTTTTAATTTTAGGTGCATCTTCATTTTTAATAGTCCTATTATTTATAGTAATTTGAGTCCTAGCATCTATTAATGCTTTACAATTTGAAAAATATTGACCAAATAAATACTTATGGTATATAGGCAATAAATTCTTTACAACCATTGTCAATTGTTCCTCTTTATTAGGTCTATTCATCATCTAGGCAACTTTGGACCTCCATTTAGTTATGAAGGCTGAAAAGGAGGGCTCTTGCTTGGTAGTCTCCAAGTCCCTTCTCGTCACATCTACCTCTATGTTGTACTTGTATTGGTTGTGGAATTCCCTACATATGTCCTCCCAATTTCGAGTGCTAGTATCTTCCATGTTAAGGAACCATCTGAGGGTGGCTCCGGTCTAGGTATTTTGGAACATCTATGCTAACATCTCTTCAGTTGCTCCCAAAGGCTACATAGCCCTCATGTACATCTTCAAGTGAGACTTGGGGCAGCCAGTGCCATCAAATTTGTCCAAGACTTGCATCTTGAACTTTAGAGGTAGCCTCACATCTAGGAAAAGAGAGAGTGATTGATAATCCATGAGATCATCCATCCTCCGTGCCCTCTTGATCATTGCCCTCTTGATCATTTCTTCCATCTTGTTTATCTTCTCATTGATCTTCTTTTTTCTCTCTGAGATGGGGGAGGTTTGATTAGTCTTGTCTCCTTTTTGGCTATTCTTCATATTCTGAAACTGTTGCACCATGAGATTCATGTCTTCCTTCAGTTGGATTTGGCTAGCCACCATTGTGTTTAGCAACTCTTAAGTATTCATCTATTCTTCAGTATTTTGGTGTTCCTCTCCTTCTGCCATGGTGACAGAGTCTTCAAATCTCTTATGGCTTGGGCTGCCTTGTAATTCAAACACTAAATTGTGGTGCTGTAACTATGGGGTGCCTTCTATGCACAAGGGCTTTAGTACTATGATGGGCTTGGAACTAGAACTTGCTTGGCTATCACTCTTCGGTTCTCTTTGGAGTCTTCCCTCTAATCTTGACCAAATTTTCCCCTAAGACAAGGTAGGTTGGCTCAATCAAGGCTAGGTCCCCATCTATTTCAATCCAGTCAATTAAAACAAACACACACAGGATGCAATGCAATTTTAACATGGACCGGCCTAAGGACAGGTTCTAAGTCATTACATTGTAGGGTGGGTTTGTTGTTTTCTTATTTACCATAACTAGGACATTACACCTCCCAACTTGTAACGTAATGAACGTTACATTGGTCCAAACGGCATGGTTTATCCTTTTCAGTCAACAAGAAATGATCCAGCGACTTTGGGCTAGGAATTGGTGAGTTCACCACTGGGTACCCGAATCTAATGAAGATCGATGATCCATGGTTACTACCACCAGCTTTTGAGATGGGTTAATGTATAATTGTTGTTTCACGGCATACACAATGACAATTAGGGAACACTATAAACAATCAACATGGCATTTCAAACAACATTCCATACAATATCATACAAACAATATTATACAAACATAAGCAATATCATACAAGCAAAAAATATCATACAAAAACAAGGGTATTTAATTGGTCATTTAAAGTATAATGTGATGCTTAGCCCTCGACATCCCTAGTGAAGCCGCCATTGTGAGAGAGCAGGAAAACTCAACTTTCAGAAAAGAGTTTAGGCATCAGCACCTTCTCTTTTCAGGATCATATGGAATTGCCACTTATTTTATAAGTAAAATAAGAAAACTATACAAAAGATTACAAGAGATCTTGAATAATATACATTCTCAATAATTTAAAATAAATACAATTTGATAGAAGGAACTATACATGACTTTGTATCCTAGTTACAATCTAATAAAAAATTTACAAGGCCTTGTTTCCTAGTTACAATATATCCATAAAAAATAAGACACTCTTCTATGAACCTAAGATTCTCAAATCCGGGGGCTAGGCTATAGGATGAGAAGGTGTTAGGCACCCATCCTATCCAGACAAAGTCTGGTCTTCTAAACTTTTAAATGACCATTTAAATACCCATTAAAAAATGACATGCAAATTGTTGTGTCAATATCCCTAGATCTATGGTTGGTTAGTATGCAAAATACTAGATTTGTTGCATTTATGCAAGGAGAAATCACATTTGAATTTTATTTATAGGAAAAGGGTTCTTTTTTAAGAGAAGTTTCAAATCTATTAACAAGCAAAATGAATTTTTGATAAAAAATTGAGATCTGATGTTTTACGGAATGGATTTTTTCTTTAAAAAAGGAGTTTCCAAATCTGATTTCTTATTTAAAGAACAGACTGAATCTCCAAGAGAAAAATTTAAATCTAATTGTTTAATTAAGAAACAAAATGGGTTTTAAAAGAAATTGTAGATCTGATTATTCAAAATAAGAAAGAATGAGTTCTTAAAATGAAATTTCAGACCTGACTTTTGTGTTTTAGAAAACAGAAGAGGGTTTAAAAAATAAATTGAGATCTAATTTTCAACTTGGGAAACAATAGAGATTTTGAAAACAGATTTTAGATCTGATTTTTGTTTTAAGAAAATAATAAGGTTTTGAAAAATAAATTCAGATATGATTTTTGTTATAGGAAAATAATAAGGTTTTGCAAAGTAAATTCAAATCTAATTTTTTACTTGGAAAACAGTAGTTTTTGAAAACAGATTTCATATCTGATTTTTGTTTTAGGAAAAGAATAAAGTTTTGAAAAATAAATTCATATCTAATTTTTGTTTTAAGAAAACAATAGGGATTTCGAAAATAGATTTCAGATCTGAATTTTGTTTTTAGGAAAAGAATATGGTTTTGAAAGTAAATTCAGGTTTGATTTTTTTTTTTTTACATAAAAAAGAAAAAAAAAAAAAAAAGATCTGGGATTTAACCATATGCATTACATAACTACATGAACAAAACACGTGCACATAAATAGACATTCATAATATATTCACTAGAAAGAAAAATCAAAACCAACAAAAGAAAGAACATGTTAGAAAAGGCGTGGAGAAATTGAATTAGTTTCATAGACATGAAAATAAAAAGGATGGAAACTTACCTACATCAATGCATCAAAGAATTTTACAAGGGAATGGGAAAATCACTTTAGAGTTAGAGAGAGGGTGAGTCTCTCTAAGTCCTAAAGAGATTGTACTTAACAAAAAAGAAAGTCCTAAGGTTGAACTTCCAAAATTTCTTTTACGTTAAGAGCAGAGGGGTGCTGAATTTTTATTTTAATTTAGTATTTATAGCGGTGTTATGCTTAAAAAATAAGCTAGGTCTGTTTAGATATGAGTTAGGTTGAATTTTTATCCTAAAAAATCGGATCTGATGTGTTTTAAGCTGATCTAGGAATTTCTGGACTGGGCCTTGAGGTTATGCCAATCGACACTTGTCGATTGGCACTCTCGAGTGCTGGGCCCATTTTCATCTTTTGGTTCAGTTTGGACTATTTTTTAGTGATTTTTAGAGTCGGGGATCGCACTTGGACGTCTTTTAAACTTGTATTTCAAAATAAATCCCTTTTAATTTGATAATCATGTCCTTAAAATAATAATTATCTGAAAGATAATTATTTTTAAAAACTTAATTATCAACAACTCCATTATTCTCTAATTTTCCATTTTATTCTTATGCAACCAAGCATATTTTTGACCAAGTCCAACAGTCAATCACATAAATTATGCAATTAATTTTAATTGTCAACCAATCAGAATTAATTTCAATTAATCACACATGATTAGCTTCATCAACATAAAATGCATGCAGACCATGAAAACTTGATCTTCTGATATCTTTCAATCCGATGGTCCGATTTGGGAATCGAGCATATCGTCATGATACCCTCCCTTATTTTAAGCCAATTATTGGCAATGCTAAGTGTGTTGTTGTTTGTCACACTATTTTGTCCTTGATCTTTTAGAGCCTGTTTGGACAAGGTGTTTCCACAACTCAATTCTCAGTTTTCATAACTCATAACTCAAAAATGGTGGGACCCATAGTAAAAAGGTTGTTTGGCCAAACGATAACTCTGTTTCCATAACTCTGTTTCCATAACTCAATTCTCTGATTTTTGAGTTATGAGTTATGGAAACTGAAAACACATTTTGGCTGTTTTCAGTCTCCATAACTCATAACTCAATGGTATTTTTGTAAATAAAACTACTTATCCGGTCCCACAGTCAGAACAAATCACATGTTGCGCTCCTTTTCATGCTCAGACCAACGGCTCTTCAGTCATATCAGAGAGTCTTCACTTCATCTCTTCATTTCAGTAAAGCAGAGCTCCATTCCTCTTAGTCCTAGAAGAAGCTCTCACTGGCCTGACCTCCTCACGCACAACGTCACCGCTCCGAGCTCAGCCAACCGCGCCGCCGTGTCATGGTAACGCAATGCTTCTGTGCTCTCTTCGCTGTATTTTTTTTTTTCCGTTTTTTTTCGTTGTTTGATGTTTGGGTAAACATTTTGTATGATTTAGTGAAACCATAGATCTGGGTTTGCTTCAATGGTTATGGGTTTGCAGTTTTTTTCTTTGTTTGATGTTTGGGTAAGCATTTTATTTGAATTTTGAAACCGTGGTTATGGGTTTGCTTCAACGGTTATGGGTTTGTAGTTTTTTAATTTTTTTTCTTTGTTTGATGTTTGGATAAGCATTTTAGTTGATTTATTGAAACCGTGGTTATTGTTTTGCTTAAATGGTTATGGGTTTGCTGTTTAATTTTTTTTTTCCTCTGTTTGATGTTTCGGTAAGCACTTTACTTGAAATCATGAAACCGTGGTTATGGTGATGTATTGGTGGCCATGGGAACTAGCTAAAGATCTCTATGTAGAACTAGCTAGCTTCAAAGAACCCTCCAATTTTTAAGCTCCTATTGCTTGCTGTAGGCACCAGATTTGTCAAACAGGGCACTGGTGTTAGACTAGGCTCTCACTGTTTGTTTTTTTTTTACTTAAAAAAATGGTTAGAATTTTTAGATGGGATTTTCCAAAAACTAGTTAGGATCCAATATCTCAGAATCAGGAGTGTGATTAAAATAGGACACCCTTTACTCTATAAGTTACAGTTTCTAGTTGGATTTTAATTTTTGTTTGAAAATTTCATTTTTTTTGTAATCTGTTTGATGTTAGGACCTAGATTTACATTGGCTTTTGGCATTCTCATTCCATATCTGTTAAGAAAGTTCAATCCATCGCCTTTTTGAAAGAAGAAATGAGGGAAATTAAATAAGATAAACACCAAAAGATGTAAAATCTCATTATGCTCAATGAGAGTATGAGATGGCAGATATCTTTCAGAATTGAAATTTTTAGACATTATCTGTTGGGTAACTAAACATGAGTTGTCAACTCTGCACTATATCTTTTTTATGATAAGATCGCACTAAATCTTAATATTTGAGATGATGGCTGCCCAAATGAGCAAATACTAAATTCAGCTAGCCAACTTGTTCAACCACAAGAAATACAGCCCAAATTAGCTACCGAATGGTAAAAGAGCTAACACATTGTTTTCCGTTCTTTTTAAAAATGAATAGTAGTTATTTAACTTGAAGAGAATTCAAGAATCCTAGCCCTTTAACAACTAAGCAAATCTAGAGCCTAAGCAGGGACATGAGCATCACCCTAACTGAATTGTTTGGATTCAGTCTGAATCATTCAGATTATGGACAAACATTCTAAACCAGTACTAGTATTCATCGTGTAAAGAAAGGTTAGCAAGCAAAATTGCATTTATATTTTTTTATTTTTTACAAAATTATGTGGATCACACCCTCTAGGGGAGTGTTATCCCTTAACTGGCTAATTTTAGTGGACTTGGTAATTTTGGATTTAACTATAAATAGGGAGAAAAATTATTAGCATTTGTATGAGCCTCATCAGTACTACAGAAGCTTACCGACTGATATATGTATTTTAACTGTACTGTGGGTTTCACCAGCCTTCCTCAGATAGTTACTTGCTGCAGCCCTGAAAACATCTCCAATTACTTAATACATTGTAGGTACAAGCTGAGAAGAATTTGTAAAACCGAAAGTGACATGCTTAAAAGGCAATGTGCACATGTAAAATGCTTAGAAAAAAAAGTGCACCCACAACATGCATGCCTTCACAGAATCAAACCTGCACTCATCTATACAGGAGAGTCCTCTACCTCAAAAAATTCAGTTCTAAAACATGGGGTATAAACTAGCTTGATAATCAAACCTGCACTCATCTTTTGCTGTTCTGCATCATTGCTGTTTTTTTCTGCACTACTTTTGCTGTTCTGAACAATTTTGCTGTTTTGTTCTGCACTAGTTTTGCTGTTCTGTACAATTTTGCTGTTTTGTTCTGCACTAGTTTTGCTGTTCTGCATCATTGCTGTTTTTTTCTGCACTAGTTTTGCTGTTCTGTAAAATTTTGCTGTTTTGTTCTGCACTAGTTTTGCTGTTCTGCATCATTGCTGTGTTTTTCTGCACTAGTTTTGCTGTTCTGTAAAATTTTGCTGTTTTGTTCTGCACTAGTCCCAATATACTGCATCATTGCTGTTTTGGAATGCACTACTGCCAATATATTAATATTGATTTCAAAGAACATAAGTCAGTACATGTCATTGCAATAGTATATACATATTAAGTCTTATCCTATGCTCAATATTTGTTCCTCTAAAAATATTGGGATATCTTTATTGTACTTGTGATATGATTATGTATGAGATGTGTGTGTTGTTCTTTAAGATGGCTGCGGATTTGAGAACATGGGATGCCAATTGTGAGGATCTGTTGTGTCACTCCATACTTGGACACTTGGTTTGTCGGAATTTGCGTCTTTATCATGACAATCCGCACGTGTGGGAGGAGATCACAAACTTTATTAATGCAAGCTTGGGGAAGGCTTTTAGTGTCAGGCGGGTAATGAGGCAATGGAAGCGGACTAGACGGAATTATCACAGCTCAATGGGGGTCCATACCATGGCTCTTCGGCGCAATCATTCCCCTGTGTCCTCTCCAGACCGATTGTCCGATGACCCACCTCAGTAAGAGGTGGATGCGTAGTCGAACTAATGTAGTGCATGTCCTTTTTGATATACTGCTAACATATTTTGTTCCCATTATGTTCAATAGCGTACTTTGTTATGGGTTACCATGTACTTAGCCATGCACTAACGTAGTTGTATTTGTTATGGGTTCCATCTTTTGTATATCACATCACACAATATATGTGGTAAACCTCGATGAAGTTTTTATATATTACAACTATTTCTTATGTATTGCCGCTATTTCGTATATTTCGCACATGCTTTTTCTTATTTGGGTTGATTTAACTGTGGAATGTTTTTTACTTTTTGGACTCTTTAATTCTACATGGTACATGAATCCTATAGTTCTATTAATTAATTGTTAAAATTAGTATCTATCATGAGCTTACCACGTGAGATATTTCAAATAGATGGCACATGAATCACAAGAGGCAGATGAGAAAAAGTGGCCTCCACATGTAGAGCATATTTTTGTTGAGATTATGCTGGAGGAACAACTTAAGGGTAACATGCCAAGCGGTGTGTTTAAGGGTGCTACATGGGCATCAATTACAGCTGAACTTAACCGAAGGACCGGGAAAGACTTTGTCTTTAAGCAAGTTCAACAGAAGCACAATAGGCTCCAACTCAAACAACGCAAATGGAGCCAATTGCTCAGACACACGGGGTTGGGGTGGGATGAGCAGACCCAAATAGTGACTTGTTCTGACAAAGTCTGGCAGAATGTGATTGCGGTATGTTTACTGTTGTTTATTAATTATAAACCTATTGCAATATCAAATTTATGCAATTTGCCTCCAAGTTGGTAACATAAGAATTGTTGTGATCACTGTGCTAATGTTTCCAAGGATATTGCAGGCCAATCGTGGTGCAGCTAACTTAAGGAAACAGGGTTGCCCGGACTACCTATCACTGCAGCAGTTGTTTGCCACTAGTACTGCGACTGGAAACCTCCAGATCTCCTCAAACACTCCTCCCCTGAATAGTGACGAGGAGCGTGTCCTAGAAGAAGAGATTGCCAATGCCAATGCCAATGCCGATGCCAATGCCGATCCAAGTGCACCCACTCATTTGGATGATGACTGTTACACCCCTAATTTTGATAGTTTCCCACATACTGTGGAGGATGCTGAGGTTGAGGAGGTAACCCGGAGGGCGGATAAACGTCCTATGCAAGATGCAAGTCGCAAGGGTAAGAAGGGCTCGAAGAGGTCGGATAGGGTAAGTGAAATGACTGCGGCCTTACAAGAGTACAACGCAATGTCTGAACGTAGGTATAGTGGTAAACTTGGCAGGACTACCGGTTCATCCGACCAATTCGCTCAATCTGTTGTAGGGGGTGATCCTTGTTCGCTCACCAAGGCAATGGACGTACTGAACATGTATCCGGATCTGAGTAACAAGGCCTACATCAAGATGTCAAAGGTTTTGCAGCAAAAGGATAATAGGGTAGTGTTTATGTGTATGCCGGAGCATAGGAGGAAATCTTGGATTGATGACATTCTAAACCCGGAGGAGGATTGATGATGCATTGTAGTTGTTTATGTCTAACCTATTTGGTTTTTATATACTATGAATTCGGGTTGTTATATTTACATTTATATTATGTTTAGTATGGACAAGATGTTGGGTTTATGTTATTTATGAACTTGGGATGTTTGTATGGTTTGTGTTTCGTATGGATAATACGAAGGTTTATCTTATTTATGAACTTAGGATGTTTGTATGATTTGTGTTGTATTACGTGACGGATTTGGATGTTGGGTTTGTTTTATTTTAGGTGTTTATTGTGGTGATTGTTGAATTAGGTGTTTATATTATACCAAAATATAAACACGTGATTACGTGACGGATTTGGATGTTGGGTTTGTTTTATTTTAGGTGTTAATTATGATGATGGTTGAATTAGGTGTTTATATTATACCAAAATATAAACAGGTGATTACGTGACGGATTTGGATGTTGGGTTTGTTTTATTTTAAGTGTTTATTATGGTGATGGTTGAATTAGGTGTTTATATTATACCAAAATATAAACAGGTGATTATGTGACGGATTTGGATGTTGGGTTTGCTTTATTTTAGGTGTTTATTATGGTGATGGTTGAATTAGGTGTTTATATTATACCAAAATATTTTAGGTGACTACGTGACGGATTTGGATGTTGGGTTTGTGTTATTTTAGGTGTTTATTATGGTGATGGTTGAATTAGGTGTTTATATTATACCAAAATATTTTAGGTGACTACGTGACAGATTTGGATGTTGGGTTTGTTTTATTTTAGGTGTTTATTATGGTGATGGTTGAATTAGGTGTTTATATTATACTAATATATTACGTGATGTACTTGTTTTATTTATTTCATTTTTTTGTCTTCTAATAATCTATGGTTGATGTTTTTTTTTTTTTTTTTTTTTTTTTTTTTTTTTTTTTTTTTTTTTTTTTTTGAGAAACTATGGTTGATGTTATTAGTAGGACTATTTGAATAGTGTGTTTGTGGTAATGTATAGGTGACTTATGGCATCCGGAAATGACTGGTGGCAGGCGATCCAAGAGTATGACTTTGATACAGCTGGTTCCAGCAATGACTCTGAATCTGATGATGATCATGATTGGACCGATTCGGATTCCGAACGTGAAGAAGAGGCAGAGTTCAATTTAGTGAATCCTATAGTTGGGGAGATGTATGCGTATATGCAGCGGCATTATGATAAACAACCGATGCGGTCTAGTGCGTTGACCGGTAAGACGTATATGGACGAGGTCACTCAAGGTAATGCTATGAACTGTTATGAGATGTTCCGCATGACACCTGAATTACTGTTACATTTAGTGGATGAGTTGGCTAAACATGGTTACTTAAGGGACGGACGTGGTGAGGTGAATGCCACTCAGGCTGTGGCCATGTTATTATACGTACTTGGACACAACACTCGCTTTAGATGTGTTGCCGACAGGTTTCAGCACTCAACAGAAACCGTGTGCCGGCATTTTCGTAAGGCGTTGCGAGCTGTCCACCATTACGCGAAGCATTTAATTAAACCTGATCAGAATGTCACAGGCCTCCCCGAACATCTTCAAGTGAACAAGTACTGGCCATGGTTTGAGGTACAAAACATTGTTTTACTTAACTAATTGGACATAATAGTAAAATAAAATGATATTTGATATATGCTTGCTAAGATTAATGAAAAATTTCATGTGTAGAGATGTATAGGAGCAATTGATGGAACGCATGTGAGTGCCCGACCTCCTAAAAATGAGACTCAAGCACATAGGGACCGTAAGAGCCATATAACAACTAATGTGCTCTGTGTGTGTAACATGGACATGCAGTTCACATTTATCCATGGTGGGTGGGAGGGCAGTGCGAATGACTCAAGGGTTTTCGAGGAAGCGATCAGTGACCGGAAGCATGGATTCCCATGGCCACCAACAGGTACTATACTGTGACTTTAACTAAAATTATTTTATCCTCCACGACTAAGTAGTATGTTAATGAACAACTGAATTACGTGCTTACTAGTTGTGTGTGTGTGTGTGTGTGTGTGTGTGTAGGGTCGTACTACTTGGTGGATTCGGGTCTACCAATTGGCACTAGTTTTCTCCCCCCTCACAAGTCAACTAGGTACCATGTGCAAGAGTTCAACTCAAGCGGTAGACGGATAACATCAAAGAAAGAGTTGTACAACTACAGGCATTCCTCATTACGGATGGTTATTGAGCGGTCCTTTGGAGTGCTGAAGGCCCGTTTCCCCATTCTAAATTTAATGCCAAACTTCAAACCAATTAGGCAGCGGTACGTGGTCATTGTGTGTTGTGCTCTACACAATTTCATACGCATGAACAATCGGAGTGATGAATTGTTCAGAACAATAGGAGAGAGTGATGGCGAAGGTAGTGCGACCACTAGCGAAGGCGGTGGAGATATTGGAGCATCAACAAGCTCAGCAGCCCAAAGGCATGTACTAGAAATGTCAACTGCATCAAAGAGAGCAATGGGCGAAGTTAGAGACAATATCACTGAGACAATGTGGAATGATTATGTTGCTCGTGGCAATGTGAGATGATTATATATTGAAATATAAAATTGACCATTTCCTTCGCTGCACTATTTTGGGTTTGTGTAATTTGGAATACTTATATACTTTTAGTTTATAAGTATTTTGGGTGTGTGACTAATTTGGAATGCTTTGTTATTGTTAAGGGTGATGTTCTTGGTTCTTCTTAAGGGTGATGCATTTTGTGTGATTTGGATTTGTATTTGTATTATTTGTTGGTTTGCACTCTTTAGCAACCAATATATTGCAAGAGACCCGCCCACCTAAGCAGTGAAAACCATCCAATCATTTTCGTAGCCATTACACACTTACAGGATATATCTACATCACATAAAGTTTTTGATATTAACAACAAGAGGGAATTTTATTTTTGTAGGAAAATTAAAGTGTAGTTGTTTTTTTTTTTTTTTTTTGTTACAAACATAAGTGCACTTGTTGATAATCTGAATACAGTTTAATACCTCACGTATACAAGGTTTGTAGATTTATTTTAAAAAAAGAAAAAGCTACTAATCGGGATTACTTTAGGGGAGTGTTGTACAAAATACATTCATATTCGAACCAGAACCAGTAAATAAGAAAGAACATCTTTACTTCATCACTTAGATCATAAAGGATAACATTGACTTATTAGAAGAAAATAAGAATAACATTCTATTTAGGAATTACGATATGTAGAGGGGGAAGTGCACAATTTGCCCCACAAATATACACATCAACCATAAATTTGCCCCACAAAACTAAAAACAGAAGCACAAAGCACGCTGCTTCACATTTGTTTCATCCAACTTTCCCCAAGATCACCTCATCATTCCCCACATCATTTAACAAGTATATAGTAACCTACAAATATAGCAGGATACACTATTGCAAAATTTTGGATCACAACAACTACATAGGTGATCAAACTCTTATTTGAAAAAAGAAAAGAAAAAGATGATCCAACAAAGAAAAAAAGCGTAAATATGAAAGATATTTACATTACACACGTTATCGTCAATGGGTCATGGCAGACACAGTCGTGTATGGCCATGGCTCCCAAAAGCAGTAAACAATACAAAATAAATGCCAACCATAATCCAAGAGAAAAATAAAGCTAGCCTATATTGATAGACCTTGTCTTCAGTAGTCCGGAGTGCGAGCTTAGTTTTTTCAGCCTTGCGCTTTGCTATTCTGAGGAGCTCCCGTGCTTCTGCTTCCCTTGCATGAGCCTCATCCCTTTCATTTCTTGTAGCTACGGCCTCGGCCTTATATCGGGTAAACCTTTCATGGACAAGTGGTGCTGTTGCACGGCCACGTGGGCATGTGTTCTTGTCCAACCATTTGAAGAACTTACATGCCTGATCAGAGTCCTACATACAACATTGAAGGCATATAAAAGATGGTTAGCAAAACAATAAGAATATGACAACTCAAATATGTAACGACAATAATATCATGTAATACTAACCGGCGACCACTGCTGACATCCATAGAACCTCCTATCGAAATTACAGATAGATAGGGAGGTCCTTTCCACACACCGATCCATATCGCACATATGGCCAGTAGAAGTGGACTCATAAGTAGTGGCAGAAGACATATTACATGCTGCGAAAATGAAACTCATGCAATAAGTGCAACAATAACACACTGGCAGGAGACATATTATAGGTATATTTAATGTTCAATTAGCCTCAAAGATTTTGTCATTGGTAAGACTTGTGCTACACAAAACTTTCTGTTAACATCTTCCAGAAAATAATGAGGAATGATAACAGTCAGATGCTTTTTGAAGAGCATTTTTATAGAATTTCAATTCTATTATAACAATTCCTAAACTTTAATACCTTAGGAAGAATGCTATTATAACAATCGCTTCTGAAAGTATCAAAAAGTTGTCTGCTATGTTTGCATTGCCAAATTACAATGGGGAAGAAGTTGTAAGAGATGGCTCTATCGCTTCACAAAAATTGTCATATTAATTCTTCATAATTGTTCTTATTCTCCAATTTTCAGATGTATTGAAAGTGAAAATAATTATTTATAATTTACTTTATTATGGAGAAACAATTGAGTTCATTAGATTGCTTCTTCATTTAACTTGGTGTTTCTAGTTTCCCTTTTCTTTTATTTTTTTGGTCGTTCCATGACAATTTGGATTTCAGGTGAAGTCATAAAAGGATTGGATGAAGGGGTTGCCACTATGAAGAGGGGTGAGAGAGCAATATTCATAATACCACCAAACTTGGCATATGGGGAACTCGGCTTTCCACCCCTAATTCCTCCCAATTCAACTCTCATTTTTTATGTTGAAATGCTCTCTTGGACCTCCATCAGGGACGCAACTAGTGATGAAGGAATACTAAAGAAGATAACCAAGGAGGGTGAGGGATGGGCGACTCCAAGAAAACCTGATGAAGTGTTAGGTAATATTGAATAGACAAACTAAACCATTGAAAAGTTTGGTCATTAAATTTGTGATTTCTTTTTATGCAAGTGAATTTTTCTCCCTAGGGGGATGGGGCTCAAAAAATTCAAACTAGTGACCTCATCTTCAAGAGGCATGGTCCCCAGCCAATTCTACTACCCCATGGAGTGGTTAATAACTTTGATAACAAATATCAAGTTGCTGCATTAGCTTGGGAGGTTGCTACAAATATCAAGTCTTAACAATTCCATAGAAATTCAGTCATATATTCGATTCACATGAGATATTCTCATCAGCAAATACAAAAGGCAATATAGAAAATGAAAAGAATGTATATTATCCTTTTTGGTCCATACTGGCAATTATTGTAGAAAGAAAACTATACGCTCAAAGAAGAGGCTTAAAATTTTGAGTCCTTGAACGGACATTCACTGACACAAGATGGAAAAAGTCTGATGGAATTAAAAAAAATAACTATCACAATGAATTGAATAGTTAATCTTCTACAGACAGACAAGTTTCGCATGATGGTAAGCAAGTTTAATGTAAGTGATGGTAAGTTGAACTTGCTTGTTAATTAATTATGGAATTACATTTCCATTCAATTAGAATCAGATTTCTTCATCTTAATTACCGTGAAGGAACATCTATAATAATTAGCTATGACTTAGGCCAATGTTTGAAGGTGATGGTTGAAGGTGATGGTTTTTAAGTTCTCTTAAATCTTGTAAACCTAAAATTCTTGTGCTTTGTTTGCTTGTCAGAGAAATGTTATGAAAAGAGGTAGTAATCTCACAATTGCCTATCCAACCTTGACACAATTATTGAATTCTTCTATGCTCCCCTTGTTTATACCATAAAAATATTTTCAATACCAAAATATGGTTGTTATAAATTAACTCTATAATTATTTGTTGACATAAAGCCACACTGTTATAGAGAATGACACATGTGATGTAACTTGGTTGCCATAACATGTGAAAGTTTGGTAACCAAAGCATGCATGTGTGTTTTGGCAAAAATTTCAAGCGGAAGACAACTTTCCGTTAAATGAAAAAGGATGGGAACACTTGTTAAGAAGATGACAATTTATAGGACACTTGTGACATTGTATGGAAGATGGAGTAGTTAATTACAACAAATAACCATCCCCTCCCTTGTTTTGTGGGGTAATTATGGGCTACAAAAAACTTCTATCCATGCCTACTAAAGGAGGTTTTGGCAAGAAGAAGTGGACACAACCAAGCACATCAAAGAGAACAAGAGAACTTCTTCAAGGCAAAATGCCTTCTTAGACATTTATATATGGTAGTATTCTAGTAGGATTAGTTTTAGTAGGCAATTTCAGTGATCTTCAAAAAAAATTTTTGTAAGCTTTGATCAAGTAGTGCTCTTTAATTTAGTTCAAGTAGATTCAATCAGCCTCTTTGTTGTTATGCACAAAGCCTAGACTTCAATCTAATTTACTTTTTTCTTTTCATTTCAATTATGTTTATTTTTTTTTGATAAGTTAACAAAGAGAAATGGAATTTATCCAGATCTGCAAGTAACAAAAAGAGAGTAGAAAGGGTCTCTTTCACTGTGAAGATTTGCAGAGACGGACCAACTATCGGCGTCGGCTCATACTCAACGCCCACTGATATGAATTTCAATTATGTTTATTGCAACCTCTCTATACTAAAATAGTAAATCTTTTAAAATGCAACCAAGAATGGTCATCAATTGCGGCCTGTTTTGTAAGTGAAACCAGTTATCAACAGTTCAGTTTTCAAAGGGTTTTGCAAAATTGTGTTTCAATACATGTTTTCTCAACCAAAACAAAAATTGCTCTGTTGGGGATGAGAATTTTCACTCAAAAACTAGTATTAATATTCATGTAATAAAAATTTATCACAACCCAGTCTCAGTTCTCAACTGAGATCCGATGCAAACACACGGAGGGAGGAACAAGAGAGAAAAACGGAGAGAGAGAGAGGAGCAAGAGAGACAAACAGAGAGAGGCAGTGGTCAGATTTGGAATCGCAGCTCCGATGCCACAGCAACGCTTGGGATGGTGCCAACTAGCAGATCTACAAAATAGGAAAACGATACCCTTTCAGCAACAAACATATATAAATGCAGAAATGGGTCATGACGGAGGAATACCTGAGCTGAGCTAAGTGAGAGAGGGAAGCACCGCCTTGGGTCGGAGGAGCTGGTCCGTGACGAAATCGGCAAATGGGTGACGTTGGTGTTGTTGCTCGTCGGCGCCGCTGGGAAATGGGTCGCGACGGAGGAGGTTTTGGGTTTGGGTTTCCTCCTCGGCGCCGCTGGGAGATGGGTCATGACGGCGAGATCCCACCGCTGTACACGTCGGAGACCTCGGCGTTGTTCACCGGTGATGATGGTACTGATTTGGCGAGGGAGGTTGAGACATTTTTCTGGGTTTGGGTTTCTGCTTTGGGAGAGAGACAGGGCTGAAGGGGCAGGGGAAATGAGAAAAGAGAAATACTGATGGGAAAAATGGCATGCGGGTAACAAAACAGAAGAGGCTGACACAGTGACAGTTGTGGGGTCCATGAATAGTGTGAAAAATATTGAGTGATAGGAATTGGATGATGAAGGCAAACGGATGTGAAAATTTGAGTGATGAGTGATGAGTGATAAGATATGAGTGATGAGTGATGAGTGATGAGTGATGGAAATTGAGTGACGGAAATTGAGTGATGGTTTTTTGTTGTCCAAACAGGCTCTTAGTCATTTAATCCACTAGTTTTTTTTTTTTGTTGGGGGTGGGGGGTGTGGTGGGGGTTGTGAGAGGGAATTTGGTTTACTGTTAAAAGCTTCGAGTTGTCAAGCACAAGTGCATTGTCAATTTCCCTTCGAGTGGCTAGCATTGAGTAAAATTGCCTTTTTGTTCCTTATTCCAAATTGCATCCGTTGACTTGAGCATTTCACCTTTCACTCAAATACAAATGAATCTTATATCTTCTTTCTTCAGGCCAAACAAATGAACAATAGTAAATAAAATAAATAAATAACTAAACGCCCTAACCAATTGAGCAAGATTTTGGTTCACTCTTTATGAGTCCAATATGGCAATAGAACACAAATTTTTTTTTTTAATTAGAAATTGTTCCCTGTTGTAAGAAGTTAGAGGGCAATAAACTTAGGTGTGGTTAAAGTGCAATAAACTTTTAAAACATATACTAAAAGTTAACTAGTATCTTTAAGGCAATTATTAAAGAAAATAGAAATGTCTAGTATACGTTAGAAAACAACACAATAGTAAAAGTGAAAAAAAGTTAAGAATTTTTTTTTTTTAATGGAAAGTGGCTTGACAGCGTATGAAAAAAGGTTCGTCTACAATGAAATTTTGACCTTAAGAATTGCCCGGGCACTCGATAATAAGACCCGTACATTTATTTTATTTTTGGTATCTCAAACCAGATATTTAAAATAAGAAAGTCATATTTAGTGGTCAGAAGAGCACATCCACGATTAGAAAACTATGAACTATGGTTGGTAAATCTGTGATAGTTTTTTTTTTTTTTGGGTACATATAAAGCTCCTTAAAATAATATAAAGTGGCTTCTCTTTACTCTCCGGGGACACTGCTTTGCGAAAAAAAGTTGCAGCATATGCAATTGTGCATGCCTAGATAACTCTACAACCTGAAATCATATGGTGCTACAACATACTTAGTTCTGTTCCAAGACACGCTTCACCAAACAAGATTGAAGCACTTTATAGGATCCAGCTTAATAGAACAAGCAGAACCTATATTTATGCATGTTGCAAAGTGACTTAGATTCAAATCGCAGTAAAACATCTAAACTTACCGGAATAGATAGTAGCATAGCATGCAAGTTAAGATTACTGCTATTGTTACTTTAACTTTATAGTTTTGGAGGACTATATATATGAAGGAACTTTGATGCCCTAACAACAATACAGTCAGCCCCAAGAGCTTTGTAATTTAACTTATACCTATTGGTTTTTCCTACAGAAATGTTCATGATTCAAATTTTCCCTTCCCTAATTATCAAATAAAAAAAACCAATAAAGCCAAGGGGAGGGTGGTTAATGAAAATGAAGTGTGATTGCATAGTCTTTTAGGGAACGTTTCACTGCGGCACTACTAACCACTACCAAGGACAAAAATTAACTCCAGTTATTAATAATAAGACAAAGCTCTCCATTCAATAATCTATTGCATTGGAGCATTAGACTGACACAATCTTAACATATGATCATTTTTAAACACATAGCATATATGTGTTTGATTTTGTACTCCAAAGTATTGGACACAAACTAAAACCTTTAATAATAAAACCACTATCAATGAATTAAGTAAGGATGAGTATGACTGTGTGAGTCAATAATTAATATGGTGCCAATGGGTTGAGTTTTGTCATTTAGTTTAAAATATTTTTATAAAAATAATGACAAATAAATAATGACAACTGTATAAAAATAAAAATTTTATACAAACTAAATAAAATAATAATGTCACACCTACTCAAATTGACAATAGATAATAACAACTAGTAATGAACTATCATGTAACAATTTCAAAATATGAAAATTTTTAGGCGGAAATTAAAAAAATTCATGTATATGTAGGTTTTTATTTTTATTTTTTATTTTTTAATAAATTTGTCAATAACTTGACGTATAGTTCATTTGTTATTAAATTTTGTTTAATTTAAATTTCTTAATGATCCCTAAAAAAATTCTTGGAGCCACCACTAGTGCTCCCTCATCCTTTACACTGTATTTGGCAAAAAAATAAAGAAAATAAGAGAAAGGAAAGAAAGGAAGAGATGAGAGAGAAAAGGGAAGAGAAAGGAAAAAAAATTCCATGAAGTTGTTTGGTATGTAAGAGATAAATGGAGATAAATATAGTTTATTGGTGGGTCCTACCATCAAAACTCTCTTCTCTCCATTTCCTCCAATATTGGGAGGAAAGAATTTGGTGGACCATAGAGGAAAAAGAATGCCTCCATTTTCTTTCTGTTACCCCAATCCCTCCTAACCAATCAAAGGAACTTATTTCATTTCCCTTTCTCTCTTTTCATTTCTTCCTCAATTTCTCCTAACGAAACAAAATATTAATGTATTACAACAATCAAATTTGTAGTGCTAGGCTCCACATATGACTTGCTTTGTAACTTAAGTGGTTGTGCACTTCACTTTCTAGCTAGGACCTTTTAATCAAGATTCAAGAGGCACAATCATAGTTTTGAAACTCGGACCGAATCGTACAGTCTAATTGGGAAAACCTCGAACTGGCCATTTCTACTGTCTGTTTAACATCAAGAACTGTTCCATGCAAAAAAAGCAAGGATCTGTAAGGACTGCGGTCTGACCGCCTGGTTCTGTGAACTGTGACCAGTTTAGGCAGTTCACATGGTTCCTTTGTTTCAAGGCTTAAACGGCACCGATCTGGACTCAATTCTCCTTTTTTTTTTTTCAATACAGCGTCGTTTGACTTTGCAATTGGAATTGGATCACTCTCTCAAACGAAAATAGAAACCCTCGCCTCACTTTCTCAATCATTCTCTGAGCTCTACCTCTCTCTCACTCTCATTACGTCTCTCATCTCTGCCTCTCTCCCTTGCCGCCGTCAGCCACCACATCCTTAGCCTCAGCCCATATCTTCATCTTCTCACTCTCATTACATCTCTGCCTCTCTCCCTCGTCACCGTCGGCCACTATAGCGCAAACCTCAGCCTAGATCGCAGCTCGCCTCACTCTCATCTCTGCCTCTCTCCCTCGTCCCCGTCGGCCACTGTAGACCTCAGCCTAGATCGTAGCTCACCTCACCGTTGATTAGGTAAAATAATCTGTGAACATCAAAAGTATATAAGTTTGGTAATTTAAAAATGTTTGTATGTACTTCCAGTTCTTAACATTTGATTCTTTGTGTTGGTTGCTGTGTGAAATAAATGAACTTTTTTCTTTTTTGGAAGTGGGTTGTTTTTGGTGATTAGCTTTATTGCTTTTGGTTGAATTTTTAGTGTGTGTGTAAGGATTTTAGAACTTTTGAGTATCTGGTTTTGTGAAAATTGAAAATTTGGTATATTAAACGTTTATTTGAGTATAATTTGGTGTTGTAAAATCTTGAAAACTTTGTTCGGATTTGAAAACATTAAAAATGTTTGATACAAAAAATTTGCCTTTGCATTGAGTGTAAGATAGATCTCTAAATGAATTAGACTATTTTAGTTAATTTTCTATTTTTTATTAACTTAATATTTTTATATATATTTAAAATAATTATTAAATTAATTATGGCGTCATCACGGTTCGACCTCGATTCAACCTCGATTGGACCTTAAAAACCTTGAACCTCTCCATTTTACGGTTCAATAAACAGTTTGGGTATCAAAATCATGGGCACAATTGCACAAGGTGTTTATTGTTGTTGTTTTTGCCAGTTGATCAACCACATGTGTTGGTGAGGATTTTGTAGTGGAGGCCAAGGATATTATCCTCAGAGCAAACCAGTGTTGAAAAGTAAAATGATAAATTTATTTTTGCAAGAACGAATGAATAAAAAATGGGGTGACAAATTGATAGATTAGCAGAGGAATCTCTTATACGGTGTCCAAGAGCCCAATGACCAATCACACGTGGTGAAGAGGAATGGACCCTCATGTGGGGCCTTGCATTGGGTGGTGACCAAAATAAAATGGAAATTGCTATGTTCACAATAATTTCACAACATTTTTACATAAATCTCAATTATGATTTTTAATATTTTTTATTATTTGATACTGACATCTTTTATTAGATGATTTATATAGAAATAAGTACAATATTAGAGTGCACTAAAAATATACAATCAATAGAAATTACAATTCCTCTATTAAAAAAAAAATAGAAATTACAATTATATATGAATATTCTAATTATGTTAAAGACTTTTTAACTTAATCGACACCTCCCCATATAAAGTGCTTGGGAGTCTAAAGGTCAAGGGAGAAGGTTAACAAATTTAAATCACAATTATGTCAAAAATCTGATAGCATACACTTTTTTTTAGCAGAGACATATATTTATGATTCAAATTCTCCATTCTCTTAACTAGTGTATCAAAAAACAAAAACAAAATGTTAGTGCTCGAACATTTTTTCGGTTAATGTTCTTATATCAGCATTATTTAGTACTGCTATATATATGGAAGGCCCTTTAAAACCATGCATATTAGCGCTCGAACTATAATTGGAGCCAGTCCAAACCGATCAGATAAACTCTAAATATATAGAACAGCATGCATGATGTGGTATGACGTGGAAAATCTGTAAATGTTTCAGAATTCCATGTATATATCTCTCAAATGTGTCTCGAATCTGATTGTTTTCCCGTGTTAGGGAATCTGGGTAAGGTATGCCTTTAACTTTTCTGTCATATACTGCAACCTAGCTATATATGGTAGCATGCACTATCTGCAGACATGCATGATGTTAGGGACATATATATGTAATTGGCTAATCCTTTGACAAAGTGCACTTTATTTGTAATTTGATAGATTTAGGATGATTTAGTACTTTAAGAAACAAATGTTCAAATTTAGTATTGAAGCCATACAAATCTGACTAAGAAACAGGTGAAGAATGTGCTGCTCATTAAAGCTTGATAGAAGTCTCGACATAATCCTTTCTATCGAGAATTACTGTTGACGCTCGACAGAAGCTCAACACAAACTGTATCTGTCGAGAATTATGAAATCAGGTTTTCCAAATCTGATTACACGCATATTTTTGAGTATTTGTGTAGGGTTTCTTTAATTTCTCACAACTCTTGGCATATATAAGAATTATTTTAAGAGCTGTCACAAGGACGCAAGGTGATAATACATGTATACTGTGACCAAAGACAGAAATTGCTCTAGTTCATCATAGTCTCTGTAGAAGCTACTGTATCTTTACGCCAAGGATTTTGTGACCAAAGAGTTTCCTGCTCTTTATTGTTGGATGAACTAAAAAACTTTATAGCCAATATCTTCCTCATGTTGGTGTGTTAGTCATATACTAGGATCCGTATATCATTGGTTAGTCATGTACTGGGATTCATGCATTGAACAGAGAGATTGCCACTACAATACAAGTTCAATTGAGTATTGGAGAAAAGATTCAATTGTAAGTTGGTATTGGATACTAGAATTTTTTTTACTTGTAATCGCTTGTGATTGATAATAGTGGATTATCAGGAGTGGTGACCTTAAATTCACTTGATGGAGTGTTGTCTCGGTAGTTTTTCCCATTTGTAAATAAATCACATGTGTCAAACTTATTTTCCGCTGCATTCAACTTAATTGGTGATTTTTTTGTGCTACCATGCTATTGCAAGTTAAATTGACTTGATTAATTAACTTAAATAATTAATTAATTAATTTGCCGAATGGGTCAATATATTTTTGACCTATCACATGATATATAGCCTTATCTCTATTTTCAAGTCATGAAAACGCATTATTGGCATGGTTGTCACTTGCCATATTGCATGGATGACATGTTTAGAGCATGTAGAATTCGTATATAATGACCCCAAGAAATGATAATTTCTTATCTGATCTAAATGATTTCTCCAAAGTTCTATGATCATCCGAAGATTTTTATGAAATTCAGGAAAATCGAAAAAAGACACATAAAAAACAAACTGAATGTTTTATAATATAAAAAATGAAAAAATAATTTGTTGTGGATCATAACATAGTTGGCCCCATTCGTTATAAATAAATAAATAAATATATATATATATATATATATATATATATATATAGTAGCTAGCAACAGTAGGAACATTAGAGAGAGAGTATAGCTAGAAAGCATGAGGGCCATTAAGAGAAAGGAAATTGTGGAAGAAGTGAAGAAACAGCTATGGCTAGCAGGGCCTCTTTTTTCTGTTGGTCTATTGCATTACAGTATACAGGCGATTTCTGTGATGTTTGTGGGTCATCTTGGCGAGTTGGCTCTCTCTGGTGCTTCATTAGCAACTTCCTTTGCATCAGTCACTGGTTTTAACTTGTTGGTGAGTTGGGTTCCTCTTAGTTTGTCCATTTATTTGAGTTTAGATTCTCAAAACAACAGACATACATGTTTGATATATATATATATATATATATATATATATATATATATGCTGGCAATTCTTACTTGTTTGTAGATCTCTACTCTTTTGTGTTCATTGGCAACGTTCAATTTCTTGGAACTGAATTACGAAGTGTTTTTACAGTAAAAAATTATCATTATCAATCACATTTTATCCCTGGCAGATTTGAGCAATGTTGTGTTTGAACAAAATTTAATTATAAAAAACTAACTTTCATGTGTTGTTACTATTTGTTATCATATGTTTAAGCTGTCATTTGGGTAAGCATCAAAAGCCTGCAATCCCTACCTTCACATTTCCCTGTCTAGTATCTTTTATTGGCCAGCGAAGGGTACGAGAAACCCAGCTCCCTAGCCTTTCTTAGTCCCATTGATAACTAGCTTGAACCGACAGATATATAAGAACAAGAGAAAATGAGAGAGAAAATTCCAAACTCTTATGAAGATATCATTATTATTGTTGTTTCATTCGCCGGTCCGTTAGAAATGCCACTTAGAACCTGGATATCCCATGTACACAAACCTTGAATGGATCGATCGCCCTTGGAAATCATTTTTTTAATGGTTCGTTTTGTTGTTACGATGTTTTCCGTGGGCTAAGATTTTGTATCTTGGCCAACACATAAAAATGTGAAAGACATAATAGAACAATCCGAGTAATGCAAGGGACACGTCCCTACACATATCTCAATTCCTGTCCTGTTTGCGTGTCAATTTTTAATTGGATTTCAATATTTTCACACGTCTCCATTAATAAGTATTTGAAGATGTTGAAATCCAATTAAGAGTTAACACGCAAGCAAAATATGAATTTAGATGTGAAAAAAAGGTGTGTAATTAAGTATTACCCCAAAAATATTATATCTTTTATTTTCTCCAATTTTCATATCTACTATTTTCTCTATTTTAATCTTTGTTTATTTATCACACTTTCTATGTGTATGATTTTTCCATCTTGATCAAAAATAGGACATGAGATTCTTATTAAAGTATAAATTTTTTAAGCTATGAGGCTGCATTTGTGACCAAAAGTTGTTAATGGGCGGAAAATTATAGAATGCTCAGGAATACAAATACTCAATCCCACCTTGATCGAGTATTTAGGATTTGTTTGTTACTGTTGTTTAAACAACAGCTTTCAGTATTTAAACAACATTATACATGTTTTCACATATTTTTTCACCCACACGTATTTTCAAAAAATACAAATAACATTACTAGAAATCTATTACCAAACGAGCTCTTAAATTTATACACTACCAATTTTGTAGTCACTCCAACGACTAAGTAGGACACAATATCCCATTAAAAAAAAAAAAAAAAAAAAAGTAGGATACTTTCAGCAAAAAAATCCATTCATTACCACGTGTGTCTTTAGGAAATGGCTTGGTGCTACCAATTTCCTCTTTCTCCTATTATTTTTGCAATTTTTTTTCCAGAAACAGGTAATTTAGAACTAATAAAATGAAATGTGGAAATATTAAGACCTTAGAGATCAAGGCCCACATGTTAACATTTTCATGTTCTTTGTTATGACCTCTATATGGCTCCATAATTGCAAAAAAATTCATAATAATGTTTTATATCTTCTAATGCATGTTATATTTACAAAATTAAAATGTTCTTGTTGTTGGATCAGATGGGATTGGGTTGTGCATTGGATACATTATGTGGCCAATCTTTTGGAGCAATGCAGTTTCACATGCTAGGCATACACACCCAAAGAGCTATGTTTATTCTTCTACTGACTAGCGCATTCCTTTCTGTCATTTGGGCAAACACAAAACCAATTCTAATTGTGATGCACCAAAATTCCGAGATATCAAAAGAAGCTGGAGTATATGCCACTTTCATGATCCCATGTCTGTTTGCTTATGGCCTTCTTCAGTGCCTAATAAAATTCCTACAAGCCCAAAACATTGTCTTCCCAATGGTTCTAAGCTCTGGAATTTCAGCTTTAATACACATCCCTGTGTGTTGGATTTTGGTATTTAAATCTGGGCTTGGAAGTAAAGGAGCTGCCATAGCAAATTCTATATCATACTGGATAAATGTTTTATTGATGGCACTCTACATCAAGTTTTCTTCTTCGTGCAAAGAAACTTGGACTGGCTTTTCGAAAGAGGCGTTGCACAATCTGGCTGAGTTCCTTAAAATAGCCATTCCTTCAGCTCTTATGCTTTGGTAAATTACTCACCCTAAATTGAATGTGAGTTCCAGAGTAATTCCTTTTTAACTGAGTTGTTCATTCCAATGATTTTGAACAGCCTGAAAGTGTGGTCGTTTGAACTGATAATTATTCTCTCTGGGCTTCTTCCTAATCCACAATTAGAGACTTCAGCGCTTTCTATCTGGTTAGTCTTACAATCTTGAACATTTCTTGTCTAAATTTTCTTTTACATCATAGTTTTTCATCTTCATTTTTGGGTTATATAAACTGCAATTTTGGTCCCTATGTCATGCTTGACAAATGTCGACGTGACTTGGTTTTTTTGTTTTTTTGGCTTCTGTAATTTTTTGTAGTAGTTAGTTTCAAAATTAGTACTTGTGCAGACACGTGATTACCGAATTAACTTAGGTGTTAAGACCCCAATTTTTTACTATTTTTAAAAATACTATATATAACTTATCAATCACAATGTGAATAACAATTGTTAATCTCTCTCTCTCTCTCTCTCTCTCTCTCTCTCTCTCTTTTATATATATATATATATATATATATATATATATATATATAAAAGGATATGTTGTAATAATGATATAAGATTGGAGAATGTTCATTTGCAAAATGAATAAAGTGAAAATTCAAGATTTAGAATTTTCTAAGTGAAAATTCGAAATTCAGGTCTTTCAATCAGTCAAAACTTTTGCTCGATCAATCGAAATGATGAATAAAATAATTCTAAATTTTCTGCCTGATTCGATTGGTGTTCAATTCCTATTTGATCGATCGAAAAGAGCCTTTTATTGATGCTCGATTCCTCTTGATCGATTGAGACTCGTGAAAATTGAATTTTTACAGAATTTTCTAATAACTATTCTAAACATTTGAAAATGTTTCAAGTTCTGTGAACGGTTTTATGAAACATTTTAACTCTACATACGTGCCTTTTAATGGTTATAACTCTATGGGTATAAATAGTGATTCATGTTCACTTTATAACTAATTATTTTTCTCCCTCAAACAATTTCTAAAAAACACAAGAAATCCAGTTAATATTCTCAAAAATTGTTATTTATAAAACCCAATAAACTTGGTTGTATCTTGGGGACAAATTTGTAAAAGCCCTTTAGCAACTTGCATATGAGGACAAATATTGTCTAAGGATAACATTCAATTATATCTCAAAGTCAATCATAATTTCAGTTTGCTTGCTATATTCATTTTGTTCTTTGTCATTACTCCTTGATTTGGTGAAATCCCCAACACACACACACACTAACCTAATCACATGTGCTTCGTGCATGCGATGAGGCGGTTTAGTGTGATAATTTTTCACTCATTCTAATTTGATATTTACACATTTTCTCACAAAAAAATTGTACATTTAAAATTACTAATACGGCCAAAAGTGTCATAAGGCTAGTTAAAAAAATGAACATCGAAACAACATTAAAATCATATGTTCATGTGTCAATTTGTTCATTTTTTGTAGCTAGCCTAATGACACTTCTCTCTGTATTAGTAATTTTAAATGTGCAATTTTTTTGCAGAAAAACATGTAAATCTCAAATTAAAATGAGTTAAAAATGATCACACTAAACGAAAGAAAAAAAGTCTCATTGCACACGCGAAGCGCATGTGATGAGGCTAGTCTCTTGTGTACTTATTCAATAAAATTTATGTGATTGCTAACCACCAAAATAGTTAAAAGTGTAATGAAACCTAGCGCTGGCACAAAAAAAAAAAAAAAAAAAAGTCTTTGAGTGGGTACTTTTACTATAGACCTAAGAAAGTAAATTGCATTCCATTAAACTCAAATATTTGAGAAGCCCACACGGTCACATACGAAGCCCACACAGTCACATGCAAATCAAAATTTTTTTAAATTTATGTTAACTTAATATTTCGCATAGTTTATAAATAGAAATAAAAAAGAATAAAATCAAAATTGATATAGCACTACTAATTTACTATTGTTCGTCTTTCACTCTATTTATTGATATATTTGATTAAAATTCATCTGCTCATAATACGATATTGAAGGCATAGCATCCATACACACCCAAAAAAAAAAACCCTCTGCATTCCGGATCAACCATGAATCTCTTGGCTTATGGATAAATGTATTAGATGATAGATGGTGCTAGACCATGATATAAATCTTAAATTTTTGAGATAGCATCATAAATTAGTAAGGAAAATTCGTAGTTTACATTCTACTATCAATATAAAATATAAGATTTATATTGATAGTACAATATAAACCTATAATTACTCATTACTCAATTAGTAATTGTGTAGACATGTAACCATGTCAAGGACTACAAATTTTTTTCTCTCTTTTTACTATTTTCTAAAATTCTAAATTGCTGTATTTTTATATATTCTAATTTTATGAGATTAGTATGTGGCCAATTGTGTCAAAAACATACAGACGAAAGGTGTATCTTTATATATATATATATATATATATATATATATATATCACATTAGTAATTGTGTTTATATAGTGGAGGTGAGGTAAAATAAGGCTAACATTGAGATGTTTAATTAAAGCAATTGCTAGTTTATGTAAGCAATTAAAATCTGACACATAATTTATTTTTTCTTTAATAATTTGATAGTTGAGGGAGAGAAGATTTGAACCCTGAATTTCTCTTTTGGAAAAATTAAGAGATATCAACCAATTAAGTGCTTTTAACATGATATGCAATTCACATAATTAAATCATACTTTGACCTTTTATTTCATTTATGTGCTCAATTAGTATTTTTATTAACTAATAAACCAATTTTTATTTTCAGCCAAAACACATTTGGCCTGTTGTGGATGATCCCCTTTGGACTCGGGGCTGCAGTGAGGTATGTTATGCAGACTAAATCATGCATAAGGGCAAGTTATGGGAACTTGATTCAAGTGTATTTGAGAACAACTTATTTGAAAGTTAAAAACTAACTTATTTTCAAAAAAAAAAATAAAAGATGGATTATTTGCCAAAAAGAAATCTAAAAAACAAATAATAATAGTAATAATAATAATAATAATAATGTCAAACGCACTCTCATAGAGTTTTGTATAGCTGCCTGGCCACTAAACCACCTGCCTCGTTGGTGAAACATTTCTTTATGTTCCAATAATACCAACCTTAATTCAACCTAGCAAATACTTTCATCAATTTTTCCATTAGTTTTATACATATAGAGAGAGCAATGTTCAAGCCCATCTCTTAGCCCACTAAAGCTCTAGTGTCCAACTCTTGTCCTCTTAACTTTTTTTCTTTTTTGTTTTGGATTTTGTAACTCTTGTTCTCCAACTTTGGCGGCCCAAGCTTTGGAAAGGGATAGAGTTAGACCCTCCTCCTACTCCTCAAAACTTTTGTTGGTCATAATTCAAGAGAGAGAAAAAAAATCAATTGAATCGAAAGGCCCATAAAAATAAAAATAATAATAAATTAAACCCAAAGTTACATATGAAATACTTTGAAATCTAGTTAAGACTATATGTGAGAATACAAATGTGGCATAGATCATCCTATCCAATTTTTTTTCACCAACCAAACCATAGTATATTCATAGCATTTCAGAAGGGGATTTGATTGTCTCACTTCTTTTATACACTCTCTATACACATCATATATCATCAAGTTTTAAATATTTAAATTCTTTAAAAATGTGAATACCTAATCATGATTTTGTGTATATTGTGAATATATAGTATACATCAGCAAGTGTGAATTGTGTAAAGCTTGGCTTGACTTTCGAAATTAACGACTTTCCTAATGAGCCTGAGAATGAGCTTATAAAATCATTAAATATAGAACAATGACTTCTACTTGATCTAACTCCATTTGTTTGATCTATAGCATCCGGGTTTCAAATGAATTGGGGGCAGGGAAACCAAAAGCAGCAAGATTAGCCGTAAGGGTTGTCCTAGTCATGGCCATCACCGAGGGAATGTTAGTTGGATTGCTCATGATACTATTACGTAACATCTGGGGCCATGTTTATAGCCATGAACAAGAGGTGGTCAAATATGTAGCGGTCGTGATGCCAATTGTTGCTCTTTCAAGCTTCCTAGATGGGATACAGGGTGTACTTTCAGGTTTGTTTTCTTCAAATTCCAATGTTTTAGTTGAGTTTATGTTAAATTTTGAATTATGCTCATTGATATTAAAAAAAAAAAAAAACAAATAAAGAAGAAGATTCGAGTGAGTGAGTGGTCATAGCTAAGTGAAAATTTCACTCTTTGTGGTGTCACATGTTTGTAGTTCTAACACCACCTTCCTCTCTCCTACTATCTACCAGTCTCCAAATAATATATATCTAAAAGTATCAGATTATTGTATTAAATACTAAGGCATCTAATGTTAGTAGTTAGTCAAATGAAAACTAAAAAAATTGTCAACTTAACAATTGTGAAAAATGTTGTAATATTATTTTTATATGTAGCATTGCTCATGTGTTATTATTTTTTATGGTCCACAACCAGGCGTTGCAAGAGGTTGTGGGTGGCAGAAGATAGCTGCATATGTCAACCTTGGATCTTTTTATCTTGTAGGCGTTCCTTGTGCTGTCTTGTTTGCCTTTTTCTTCCACATGAAAGGAAAGGTAAAGTCGCTTCAGTCTCGCTTCTGCTTATGTTGTTTGTCATCTTCGAACAACTGCAAATAATTAGTTATTTCACGTAGGCTTTGTAATCGAATATGTTTTGAACAGGGGCTCTGGCTGGGGCTTATATGTGCATTTATTGTGCAAGTGATATTGTTTCTTGTCATTACCATAAACTCTAATTGGGAAAAGGAAGTAAGGCATTCTATATTCCTTTTTATATATTTCGGTCACTCTTTATTTTTATTTTTTATTTTATTTTTTCCTCTCTCTTCAAACGTTTATTGCTACTCACAATCTTTTTCTCTTGCTTTTTAGGCAGAAAAGGCGGCGGAAAGAGTCCACGACTCCAAGAATCCAAGTGGAGAGGACATCGAGAGGCCAAAATGTTAAGCCTATTGTGGATAGGTGGTGCATTTTATTATTATGATTGTAATGCTGTGAGCACTAGCATTATAGAAAACCCCTCAATTGCTATTTTACCATCCAACTAGCAAATAATCAGTATTACCCCAGTTGTTATTTCTTTTTTTTCTTTCTTTTTTTAAAGCAACTGAGAACTGTTGGTTGTAAATGGATGGCAATTTTTATCCATATCCATGAATCCATCTATTACCTACCTAATTTGAATAAGTCTTAACTCAGTTCATTTAAATATTTGAATTAAATGGGTAAAAATCCATAGGTTATTTAATTATACGAGTCTTAATGAATAAATTCACTAATACCCACTAAAACCCATCTAAAATTTAATTAAATAACATAAAATCTAAATTTCTAGAAAATGACCAAAATACCCCTAAAACTTAAAAAATAACCAAAATACTCCATGAAACTTTGAAAATGACCAAAATATCCCCGAAACCTGAAAATGAACAAAATACTCCATAAACCTAAAAAATGACCGAAATACTCCTGAAACCTATAAAATGACCAAAATACCCTCGAAACCTAAAAATGACCAAAATACCCCTTAAACCTAAAAGATGACCAAAATACCTCTGAAACATATAAAATGATCAAAATACCCCCGAAACCTAAAAAGTACCAAAATATCCCCAACATCTAAAAATGACCAAAATACTCCCAAAACCTATAAAATGACCAAAATACTCTCAAAACCTAAAAAATAACCAAAATACCTCCTAAATCTAAAAGATGACCAAAATACCTCTAAAACATATAAAATGACCAAAATAACCATTGAAACCTAAAAATTACCAAAATACACCATAAACATAAAAAATGACTAAAATACCCCTAAAACCTATAAAATTACAAAAATAACCCCCCAAAAAAAAACCTAAAAAATGGCTGAAATATCCCTCAAACTTAAAAATAACCAAAATACCCCATAAACCTAATAAATGTTCGAAATACCCCAAAAAACCTAAAAAATTATCAAAATACCCTAAAACAAAAAAAATTACCAAAATACCCCCAAAACTTAATAATTACCAAAATTCCTCTGAAACCTATAAATTTACTGAAATAGCCCTAAAATATATAAATGACCAAAATACCCCTAAAACCTAAATGATGACAGAAATGCCCTCGTAAGCTAAAAAATTACCAAAATACCCTTAGAATCTAAACAATGACCAAAATAACCCCGAAACCTAAAAAATTACCTAAATTCCCTCAAAACCTATAAAATGACTAAAATATTCTAATAACCTTTAATTTGTCAAAAATATACAAACATCCAAAATGCCCCAAACCTCTATTTTGGTAATTTTAAATGTTTCAAATGTATTTTGGTCATTGTACAATTTTAGGGGTATTTTGGTCATTTTTTAGGTTTTTGGGAGTATTTTGTTCATTTTTTAGGTTTCAGAGATATTTTGGTTATTTTCTAGGTTTATGGTGTATTTTATTAAATTTTAGGTTTTGGGGGTATTTTGGTCACTTTTTAGGTTTTTAGGTTTAAGGGGTGATAACGTCTTAAAATGTATACTTGTTATATATTTATGTGGGCGTTATCTCCTTATTACTATGCTTAATTTGTATAATTAAGCCATGATTTGCATTAGTCTCTATTATTTATCTTTACATAATTTCTTGAATAAGATGCCATTTATTGTGTTTAATTTTCTATTTTGAGGAAATCATGTGAGAAAGATGAGTTTACAGAAATTTGTGAAAGAATGGAGGCCAAACTAGAATTAAAGTGGAACTAAAGGACCATGCTTAAATGTCTAAGGAGGTGTAGCTGGAGTGTTTGGATCGTCTACCATGATTGGAAGCTTCAAATAAGGAAAGAAATCAAAGAGGTAGAATCTGAAAAGAAAAAATCTAATTTGAGCACTGATCAGTATTTTGGACGTATCTCTCTCCTCAAAAAATCCAATTCACACAAGGCTGGATGGATTGGAACCGTGACTTAAATATCTACAACTTTCCAGTTTTGAGTTTTCGAAATTATAAATTTTAGAAGGACAAAATTAACTCACAAGTTACTGCTGTAAACCTGGACGAAAACTAAAATAGTAAAAGTTTTATTTTCCAGGGACACTTTGACGCTAAGGTTTTGAAGGGAGGTTGTGTAGAACGAATTTTGGCAGAGAAAACCTTGTATTTTCCATTCTCTAATGGTAGCCTAAACTCTTTGGTAGGGCTAGGGGTTATGTTTCTTCTATACGGTATGAATATTCAATGTGATTTTTTCTAGGATTTTATCAACAACATATTTGATTGTTCAATTAAATTTCTTTTGATGTATTGGTTCTTCCATGCTTTCAATAAGTTCAATCATGTTTTTCTTATTGTTTAGATGAATTTCTAATAGTTTCAAATTGAAATCAGGTTTTAAAGTGAATGGGTTTTTTTCAAAACTTTTTTAACCGCATTATTAATCTAGGTTATCATGCTTTCTTGAATTGTCTCAATTCAACCGAATCATAAGTATTTAATTTTATAAGAACAATCAATTATAAAATATATATTTTCTTAGATCACAAAGAATTTCATATCAATATAGGGAAACATCTGATGCCCTAGTATTTACATTATTGATTTAAATTATTTTTTATTATTATTCTTGTTAACAATCACCATGCAAAAAGTACTTTTCTACTTCACCCAAATTGTTGTTTAATTATATTGTCTTTACTCCGAGAATTATATTGTATTTTGGTTATTTTTTAGGTTTTGGGTATATTTTGGTCATTTTTAGGTTTCGGGGGCATTTCAGTCATTTTTAGGTTTCGGGGCTATTTCAGTCATTTTTTAGGTTTATGGTGTATTTCGATTATTTTTTAGGTTTAAAGGGTATTTTGGTCATTTTTCAGGTTTTTGGAGTATTTTAGTTATTTTTTATGTTTTAGTGATATTTTGCTCATTTTAGAGGTTTTGGAGGGGTATTTTGCTCATTTTAGAGATTTTGGGGGTATTTTGCTCTTTTTAGTGATTTTTGAGCATATTTGGTGATTTTAGAGATATCGGGGGTATTTTGGTCATTTTATAGGTTTCATAAGTATTTTGCTCATTTAGAGATTTTGGTCCTTTTGGTGGTCTTTGAGTATATTTGGTGATTTTAGAGATATCGGGAATACTTCGGTCATTTTAGAGGTTTTATGGGTATTTTGTTCATTTTAGAAATTTTGGGGATATTTTGGTCATTTTAGTGATTTTTGAGCATATTTGGTGATTTTAGAGATATTGGGCATATTTTGGTCATTTTATAGATTTTATGGGTATTTTGCTCATTTTAGAGATTTTGGGGATAATTTTGGATGTTCAAGGGTATATTGGTAATTTTGAAAGTGTAGGGGTAGTTGGGTCATTTTAGGTATTTAAGGGTATTTTGGTAATTTTGGAGGTCAAAAGGGTATTCAAGTAGTTTTAAAGGTATATAGGTCATATTGAGTTAAATAGGTGGGTTACTGTAACTTAGATGGTAAAATAAAATATATTATTTTTATTAAAAATATCAACTCTTTCTCTTTCCAAAAAAACGTTATGTCTCCTTCTTTCTCTCAACCTCTGCTTCTTTGACTCCTCAAACACACAAAGCTCTCAAAGCAAAGCCTCCCTTCATTCACCGCCACAAAACACCACCACCGTCACGGATTCACGGTAGTGAATCTCCCTCTTTCTTCACCCTTTATTCTCACCATCTCTCTCTCTTCTCATGCTCAGCCCATAGGGGTTGAACCTATGACCACCATTATTGGCAATGGTGCACAACAACAAAGCCACCATTGGTGGCCGCCAATCTTTCTTCTCTCCCTCTCTATTTTTTTTTTATTTTTTCTTATTCGATTGCTCCCTTTTTTGTTTTTGCTTTTTTTTTTTCTTTTTGGATATATATCAACAATTTACTTTGTGATTAAGCAAAAGGAATAACATATAGATCTAAATATAAGTAATAACACAAATAGATATGATAAACAAAACAATAAATAGATACTGTATATATAAGAAGAAATCTACAAATAATTAAAAACTCACAAACCAAATGTGTGAAGAATGAATGATTCAAATCAAGTCTTATGTTTGACACAATCTCCTTAAAGCAGATTTCACCCCTCACATAATCACTATAGTGCTTTGAGACTCACGGACATCTACCTCCCAGAATAAAATGATCTACAGTACGAAAACGAAGCACACAATGTCATGTTTTGCGAACTACTCAATATCTTTTTTTCTCTCTAATACAAAATGAAAATGTACAAAAATATTCTCCCCTGGAGAGTTATCTGAACAATAGTTTTTATGAAGGGACTATGAAAAATTATATGTTACTAAACAGACACTTAGTTTCAGTAATAACTGTTGTGCACAAACTAACTAACCTAATGTCCAACTCATGAGCATATAAACTCATATATTATCTATTTCCTTTCCTATGTGGGACTCAGGATTTTTACCACTTTTAATAACATCTTCAAGTAAACATAGAAAATATCAATTTCTTATTCACTCCATATTATTTTTCCAACATTTTTTTTTTTTTTTGTGCTTTTAGATTTGCTTGGGTTTGATTGAGGATTGGGGACTTTGGGTTGAGGGTTTTAGAAAGAAAGGATTTTTGTTCCAGGTTTTGGGATTTGTTTCAAAAATCTTCTTCTTCTTCTTCTTCCTTTTTTTTTTTTTTTTTTTTTTTTTTTTTTTGTTTATGTGCTTTTAGATTTGCTTGGGTTAAGGGTTTAAGAATGAAAAGATTTTTGTTCCAAGTTTTGGGATTTGTTTCAAAAATGGATTTTGGGGTTTTGATGTGTGTTCTTGTGGCTATGGTGGGTGTGAAGCGGCGGTGGGAATGTATCTTGGAGTGTTTGGCCCGAAGTTTAGTTGATTTTTCCGAGTTTGTGGTGGTGGTGGCTGGTGGTTTGTGTTTTGTGGGTTTGATATGGGTTTTTTGGGTGGTTCTTGGTGGTTTGCTGTGTGGATGGTGATGGGTCTTGGTGTTTTGTTGGGTCTATGGTGGTGGGTCTTGGTGTTTTGCTAGGTTTGTAGTGGTGGTTCAGTTGTTTTTTGTATGGGTTGGCCTTGTGGGTGATATTGGTGAGTAGCAATGGGGAAGATTTAATGGGCAAAATGGAGATGGGAGAAAGAGAGAAGAATATATATGTGTATATATATATATATATATATATATATATGTATATATATGTATATATATATATATATATATATATGTATATATATATATTTTTTTTATTTGTGTAATTTATTTATACTACTATTTAAGGAGTTTCTCCTGTTTAGGATCCTTATTTTTTTATTCAAAAATGCCCCTACACCCCTATGTTTAAGTAGAGACAAAATTAATGGACAATCTAGTAAAAATACAACTCTAACTCCCACTAAAATATTGCCTAAAAAATAGGACTACTCTTTTGATAATTTTCAAATTACTTTATCCACTTATAAATTAGATTCTCAAAATAAAAATTGTATATATAAAATAAAACACTAATTTTTTTTTTTTTTTTTTGGCTACAAAATAAATGTGTAATATTAGTTCATTTTTTGAAACTAGCATCATGATACTCCTGGTTGTATTAGTAGTTTTGAATATGTAATATTAACTAGCCTCATCATACGCGCTTGTGATGAGACTTTTTTTTTTTTTTACTAGTCCTATTTTGTTAAAAAAAAAAAAAAAAAAACCTGTTTTTTATTTTTTTTATTATTATATATATATATATATATATGTATGTATGTATATGTATATGTGTGTGTGTGTGTATATATATATATGAGAATCTAATATATAAGTGGATAAAGCAATGTTGGGTAAGACCTATAAGCCCGTTTATAGATTCATTTGCACCATCCTTCAATACAATACTCTATACATATGTATAGAGATAGAGAACTTAATCTATGTAGGTTTGTCCAAGACCCGACAGAAAACTGCTAATCCGACATAACTAACTCGTCAGTAGCCTGATCCGAAGTTTCGCTGGTTGATAGTGGGTCTCCATTTCCAAGAACTGACCTATGGGTCGAGTGGTTGATTTCCTTCTCCAAAACTCGAGCCACTTGACCTGATTGACAAAATACACAAATTTTAGCCAAATCAAACAAGATTATGATCAAATCTGGCGAGACCCAGCTAGATTTGGTAAGATCCATCCAGCCAATTCCAACACCTCTTCACCACCTCATCTCTTCATTGGTTTCAACCAAATAGACTGGCATCCTACTTGAGCCTGATTTGACTTGACCTGTTTATGTGAGTGGTCGGCAAAAGGTCTCTTTGCCTATTGCCACCAATTGTGAGTGGGTTGAGTCTAGGTTGAGTCCAAAACTTACCTAACCCAACCCGTGGACAACCCTACACTTACGTTCAATATAGTATTGTATATTTGAATGCTTGGACAAAGAAATGTATTTCTCTAGTGAAATTTTGAGCTAAGTTATTAATGCAAAATTAGCTTAAGCAATAAGACAAATCCACGATACAATTAGTCTGTTATTATCATGGAGGAGACAAGTCAAACATAAGATTTGTTTCACCAATTTTTAAGAGTGAGAAAATCACAAAATACGTGGTTAAGCACACATCATATTAAGCTATCTAGTATGTGCGACAGAAGATAGATTGAATGACAACTTCGTTCCACGCACTCCATGGACTCTAGGGATTTATGTTAGAACTTAGAACTACTAAACAAGCCCTCAACTCCACAAACCAAGATCCAATGTTTCATAAAAAAATAAAATAAATAAAAAACTCAAAGAGAGGACAGAAAGGAAGTTTAGTTTTTTTTTTTTTCTCTCTCTCTCTCAAAAAAAAAAAAAAAAAAAAAAAAGTCAAAGGAATCTTATTAAAAAAAAAAAATCAAAGGAAATCTCCACGAAAGCAACTTTATTTTTCAAATGTTTCTGGCCGGCAGAACCCATCTATATAAAGTAGAAACACACAAAATAGATTGCTTTGATTAAAGGTTTAGCAAGTTTCATTAGAATGGCGGAAGTGAAGCTGATTGCTACTTCTGAAAGCCTTTTCTCCGCCAGAGTTGAACGGGCTTTAAAACTTAACGGAGTGCAATACGAGTTCATAGAAGAAGATTTAATGAACAAGAGTCCGTTGTTGCTCAAATACAACCCTGTACATAAGAAAGTCCTAGTACTCTTGCACCATGGCAAGCCCATTTCTGAATCCCTTGTCATCCTCGATTAAATTGAGGAGACATGGAAGAACAAGCCTTTGCTTCTTGAAGATCCGTATGAGAGAAGCATGGCTCGTTTTTGGGCAAAATCTAATGATGAGAAGGTTATTGATCATAACTCAACCATTGGTCTTATTACGAAAAAGTTTGATTATAAACTTGATTGTAACCTAAGGTTACAATTTAGACTATAATTTTCAAAAAAAAAAAAAAAAACATAATTACATATTTTGAAAATCTAACAATTAGATTATGTATTTTTTATATTCTTAACACACATCAAATTTCGTGTAAATTAAATATTATTTACTATTCAATCTTTATACTTATTTTTTATGTTTAATTCTAAACTACAAAAACTTGAAATTTAAATATTTAATTGATGAAATAGCTATTAATTTTTTATTGTTTAGAAATTTTACAAACATTAAGGATATAAAAAGAAAATAATTTGATAGTGTATTTGTCAAAATTCCCATAGAATAAAACAAAAAATTCAAAAGAGTTGTAACCTAATACTACAATCAAGTTTGTAGTCCTAATACTACAATCAAGTTTGTAGTCAAATTTTGTTCTTACCTTTTTATTTTCCATTTCCATTTGCTGGAACGCATAACAAAACATCTTACAGTAACTAACTTGTAATTCAGACATGATTGAATCATATTTTAGCTTGATGGCCTACTGAGTTTTTTAACGGATCAATATCCTCTCTATTTCACTTGGAATGGAGAAAAAAAAAATAATCTAACGGTGTACAATTTATTTAAAAATTTCAAATAACATGATAGTATACAACTTTGAATCTTTAGTATTTAATCTGAATTATGAAATTGATTCAATAGAGAGAGCATTCTAATATTTTCCGTAATCCACTGAAATGTGTTAGAGATGTTATATTTTGAAAGACAATGTAACAGTGATCTTTAGTCCAGAAATTGTGGCTGAAATCAATGAGGACTTCCAGTGGGCTTACAAAATAATTAAGTTTTTCTTCTCATAAGATCTGTGAAGGATTCAGTGGTGTGGATGAGTTATATATTAGTTATATATTTATTTATTTATTTAGAAAAGTTAGTGAGTTATATATTATATATTAGTTTAAGGAAAATTCTTAGTTTACTTAGGATTCATATAGAATCCGCTTATTTTACTAAAATTGAAAACTTTTTACTGAAAATACTATAAATAAAGATAAAAATTAATTGAAATAGGAGACTCATAAATAGTATCAAAATGTACAGTAAGACCCATAAATAATAACAAAGATAAATTAAATAGTAAAATAAATTAGCAAAAATAATTTTTACTAAATTAACACTTGCTAGTTTTATATTTTGTTACTTACTGGCTACTGGTTAGTCACATGGGTTGCAATTTTTTTTTTTTTTTTGGGTTAGTGGCATGGGTTGCATTGCATTACGTGACAGTATTAAAAAGCACAGTAGTTGCAGTACTGTTCTTTTAAACAGAATAATAATCAATAATAAACAAATAAATAAATATATAAAAGGTTATAGGCGTGGGTTATAGGGATGGTAATGGGGCGGGGTCGAAGGATGGGATCTTCATCCCCGCCCCACATAATTTTGTCTTGTTTCATTTCCGCCCTGCCCCGCATGACGGGGAAAATTTTCTCACCCCACTCCCGCCCCTTGGGGCCCCGCCTCACCCCGTAAAACTCTACTTTTTGTTAATTTGCTCTACAATTAGTACAATTTTTTTTAGTGAAACCTATTTTATTAATAAAAATATACTTAAAATTATAACTAAATTTATCCCATCAAATCAAATCAATTTAAAAAAAAAAAAAAAATTGAATAGTATATCCAAGTGTTTAATAAAACAATCATAAAAAATAAAATAAAATAAAAAAACTCATAGTATAACACATAACAAAATAAAGGCAGAGAACCATATTGGATAGAATAAAATAAGCTAATATTAATATTTATTTAAATAGTAGGATTTTATGGTATAAAAATTTACAATTATAACCCTTAGCAATGAGTGCAGGGCGGGGACGGGGAGAGGTGGGGCTAAAATCTTGCCCCATCCCCGCCCCATCACCTTTACAGGGTGGGGAAAGCCCGCACGGGACGAAGCGGGGGAGGGGCGGGTTAAGCGGGGTGGGGCAAAATTGCCATCTCTAGTGAGTTATAGTGGATCTTTGTTTATTATTTATTTCTAGTGGTGGCTTAAAAGTTAATTTATTTCTAAAGGTGGGTTAAAAGTTAAAAACAAGTATATATTTTAGTTTTTGTTTACTCTATTTGTTTGATTTGATTAGTAAATTAAATCATTGCTTTCAAATATTTTAAGTTAAAATATTAATTCTGTTCATGAACTTTGTACAAACTTCATTTTTCATCTCTAATTTTAAAATTTTATTTTCATCTTTAAACTTTTGAAAAAAAAAAAAATGTTGCGTTGCCTACTTCCATCTAACTTTTATCCTAATATTCTTTAAATATGCTAATGAAATAGTGTGGTGTCATATTTTAGTATTAAATTATTAGACATAAAACAATTCACTCCTTTTTTATTTTCTTTTTTAAAAAGACACGGCTGAATGAACATTTGGCACTATTTTTTTTATGAACAATTAATCGATCACTAAGTCACTTAAATCATTGGAAATAACAAATTTTTCCTGTAATATGGTCTCTCTATGAAGAGGTGCTATATTGCATGAAAAATTTTAGGAGCACAAATATTTCACACCTATTTTTACAGTTATTCGATATGGTTAATAATGAATGGTGGGAAAAAAAAGTTTATATAAAAGTGATAAGCAGCCAATCAAAATTTATCACATAAAATAATTATAAAAACATGTGTAGGATTGATCAGTATTCTTCACCTAGAGAGCTCCGCATATGTTTGTTTGTTTTCTTTTCTTTTTTTTCTTTCTTTTTTCTTTTTTTTTTTTCAATTGTTTGTTCTCTTGCGCTAGTGTTTTATTACTTTCAATAGTGCATGTGACCAATTAGTTGGTGTCATCTTTTTTTTTTTTTTTTTTTTGAGAAAATAATTATAACATGCTGCTAACCTTGTAGCTTAAACATTTTCCCCCCTAGAGCCCCAAGCACTTTGTGCATGGAGAGGTGCCAATTCAGCTACAAGGCCTTTGGCAATTAGTTAGTGTCATCTATCTGCTCATATATGGCATCCTTTTTATAAAAATAATTTATCCAAATCAGATTATTTAATGTTAAAAATATGCTTTCTCAACATTTTGTTAAGACAAATAGGATAATCGTTAAATAGGATAGAGAGAAGGACATAAACTAAAACATTTTCGAAGTTTTAAAGATGAAAAATGAACATTTTAAAGTTTAGGGAAAAAAACTCAACTTCATGCAAAGTTTAAGGATGAAATCAATGATTTAGCCAACATTTTATTATTGCTTTTACATCGATTTTAAAATATTTTTTAAAACATATTGATGAGTTGTTACTTATTTTTAAAAGCCAAAATAAATATAAAATATGCTTAAATTAAATAAAATATAAATTAGCTAATTATTTAATTGTTGTATTCCTGTGATGTTGTATCCTAGTTTTTTTTAAGAATGTTATGCCTCATATCGATCGGTACCCATGCTTCCTAGCACAAGATTCACCGAGTTTCATGATTGATCAGAGTTAGATCAGTCATCCAAGAAATTAACAAATTCTAAATTTTGGTTTCAATGAGTATTGCCTGGTAACTTATTTCCCTCCTATTTAATGTACAATCACAAAATCCATCTCAATCATATTTGGGAAATCCAAACAATTAAAATACCCATGTACTGGATTTACCAAAATTAGTAAATAGATAGGTAGCATATCAATTACTTATCAGGATTATGGTTTAACATGCATAATAATCTTTCCAAAAATATGTTTATCTTTCATAAATTCGCTATGGTTTGGATTTACTTATTTGCTCGAAGTGTGAAAAAATTACTGTTGTAGATAAAATAAAATAAAAAGATTTTAAAGAGGCGTACATATGCAAATAAGGTTATCTTTAGTAACAGTTTTTGTTTTCCATTTAAAAAAAAAAAAATTGGGAATATAAAGAAAAAATAATAATTTTCTTATATTTTTAAATCAAAAACATGTTTGATTAGTTAAAATTAAAAAATATAGTTTTTTGAAGAAAAAAATAGAAAATACTAAAATATGTTGTTATTAGGATTTGAACTCTAATGCTAACTCATTAAATGAGACAAATTCATAAAATAAATGCGTGTTTTCATTGACTTTTAAAAATTAGAAACTGAACATAGCATTTTGCATGATTTCAGTTTCCTTCACAAATTGAGTTTTCAAAATAGTTTTTGTTTTCTATTTATTTTGGATTGCTAAACAAGTTTTTTAGTCTCAAAAATAGAAAATTGTTTTTGAAAATAGAAAATAAGGGAAAAAACAATTACCAAACATACCCTAAGTTATGGTATATTGAGAATATTAATGTACTGGGTTAGGGTTTAAACCAAAAGTGGTGAGAAAAAAATCAAGGAAGACAATCCGTGCTGGCTGGTCAATTGGTACAGAAACACTATTGGTTTGTACCACCTAAAATACTGGGATATTTCGGCAATTCCAACAAATTCCGCTGTGTTTCAGCAGTAAACCTATTTCAGGCCGGTACAAGGTGAATGAGTATTTTTTTTTTAAATAAAATTTTTGGTACTTACAGATCTTTATCTTCAGATTGTTGGATGACATGATAGGCCAAATTTTAGCTTGCTAGACCATCCCTCACTTCGTCTTCCTCCTTAATTTCAACACACTAGACGATTCAAGAAGACCATCCCTTTCTCTTCTTCTTTTCATTTTAGTGTACAACTCTTATCTTCTTCTCTACATCCTTGAAAGATGAAGTCCCATTTTATTTTAAATGAGACAGTGGTCTTTATTTTTCAATCCAAATGGTGAATATATTGGGACATGCACCTCAACAGAAGAAAATCCATTATCTTGTGGGATCCACCCTCATGTGAGGGAGAGGATGCATGTTTTGGAAACATAGTATACTCTCTCCCTTAATAGAACTTTTTGTTTTTCTTCAAGGCATCAAATGAGTCGTGTGCATTTACTGTGCACCATCTAGTTTTTACACTTGATGTGGTACTTGTGACACTGGCATTTACTTTTTGTTTTTCTTCAAGGCATCAAATGGGTCTTTCAATGGTTAACTGTATATATAGGGCTATACACGGTACAGTGCAGCCAGTTTTTATGGCCATTTTTGCATTGCACCGTAACCTTTTTGTTTCCTAAAAACCCATGCCATCACTGCACCTAAGGAATGGTTCTCCAGCAACATCAATGGATATTCCAATCAATGCGGTGATCAATGTCCACCTGTCTATCACACACACAGAGAAAAAGAGAGATCTAAAACCAAAATCAAACCCAGAAAACTCAAGGATTCAAACCACAAATCAAAACTTAGATCAAAATATTCAAAACCCACTACAAACCCAAATATTAAAACCCAAACAAGTTGAAGATTATTGGGACTAACCATCGATTAACTCATATGCGAAGTTTAATCAACCACCAGGCGATGGAGACAGAGACAATACCTTGAAGATTTGACTTGGGTGGCATCGTGGCAATAAAAGCAAAGGTGGCTTGAAGATAAAAAGCCGAAATGGTGGTGGGTTTTGTGTTGTGGGTGGGGATGGAAATCTTAGATCTTACTTGAAGAGAGTAGAAATCTCAAGTTTTGTGTATATATAAGCAAATCAGTTCGGTTCAGTGTTCATCGAAATCCAAAAACCTTCACCGACAACCGTACCAACCGACTTTGGTGCTTGAAAATCACTATCGACCGCAGTGCCTAACACCTACAGTGGAGGTTTGAGGTGGGCAGATCAGTTCAACTCCGTCCGGTTTTATCAGTGGCAGACAGTGCTTGTACAGCCCTATATATATATATATATGTGGAGGTTTTTTTTTGTTTTTTTTTTTTATGAAATATATGTGGAGGTTAGAAGTATAAATTGGGTTAATTATAAATTTGTCTTAATAAAATACATGGTTTCAAATTTTAACTAAATAAGTAAGTATATTATCCAAAAGAAAAAAGTATTTATACTTATATAAAACTACGGCAATCTCGAAACAGTTTTCGGTACGAAATTGACTCCCTTGAAAAAAATAGATATTGACTAAGAAATAATGCAATAAATTTACCTTTAATTTATAATGTCAAAACCAATATTACATAATAATAATTTAGTATAAAATATTTTTCCTTCCTTTTTCTTTTATAAAATAAATGAAACAGACATATTTTCCATTCGTCTATTTCTTTTATCATTCCTAGTAAACACTTAAAACAGAAATCTTTGTCTTGTTCCATCCTTTCATTTTTGTTTTTTTTTTCATCTTCCTACTTTTTTCACACCAAAGAGAGAATTCTCTCTACCAAAAAGACTCATGCCACAAGAGGTAATTAGTCTCATTACTCCCCGGAGCATATACACACACTCTAGTGGTGCATTGCAGACATAAACCTTGGCAAAGAAAGTTAAGATATTGGTGGGCAGAAACCTAGCTTTGTCCCAGCAAAGTGTAAACTGACAAAATCTTGATCATTCTCCTTCATTTTTTTTTTAATTTTAGTGTGTTTTTAGAGCATGGGATGCAGCTTGGCTCGAAGGAGAGGAAAGATAAAGGCTATAGAGTCTGCGCAAAAATCACTGGCATTTCTTGAGAATCTGATTGAAGGGAAGAAGCATTTTGGTGGAGAACAGATGGGTTTTCTTGACCTAGTTGTAGGTTGGGTTGCTCATTGGCTCAATACTATGGAAGAAGCTGGAGGCATGAAGTTACTTGATGCTGAGAGGTTTCCATCTCTCCATGAATGGGCTCAAAACTTCATTGAAATTCCAGTAATCAAAGAAAGCATTCCGCCAAGACAGAAGCTTGTACACTATTTTAATGCCAGCATCAGCAACGTGCGTTCCCTAGCAGTTGCCTAAACGTGAAAGCATCCTTCACATGGCTACGAATAAAACGGAAGAAGCTAGTGAGAGAAGAGTTCAAATATATTAAACTCCTTTTTTTTTTATATATATAATTAATTTCCTTTTTCATTACCTCAGCAACCTTATAAATTTGACATGATAGTCATGGTTTGATGACAGTGATAAGTGGCGAGATTGAGACTTATGTTTATATAAGGTTAAACAAGCCCAATAATAAAGAAAAGACGCAGAAAACCCAAATTTTGCTGGCTTGCTGCATGCAATAACCCTTTTTCTTTTTTTCTTTAATTTTTTGGCTGTTGTTGTTGTAAAACTAGTGTTGAATTTTCAGCAGAACTCACACGAGACACGAAGTTCAAGGCCAACTCTATGTCTACGTACGGCAAAATCAACTAATATATACTATCAATGATATAGATTATGAGTTTTGTTAATAAGAGCCCTACAGGACATACGTTAAAAAATAATAAATATTTAATTATGACTTATCATGCATAATTGCATAAATTTCAAGAAATAAAATATACATGTTAATAATTCATTAGTTTATGTTATGAAATGGGAAATTAAAAAGATAACTTAGTCAATTTGAGGAGACTAACCTTCTGAACTTGAGAAAGATAATAGAATTTTTAGTTTAATTTCTGCTTGCTTCATTTATAATTCCTACGTACATAAATACTAGCGAGAACATAATCCTCATCACCACAAATTCCTAAAACATAGGACCCAACTCCTATTTGAATTAAAATACAAATATTAATCCTAATCCTAATCCTAATCCTAATCTACTGTATAATTTTATTAGAATTCTATTCAAATTCAAACTTTTTCAACTACTTCAGAATTATTTGCCATTTGGCCTTGGGCCACAACACTCCCTTCCCCTTCAAATGAATCTTGTCATCAAGATTCTACAACATAGAAATTAACCCTTGCTCACATTGATTGGAGAATACTCGGCTTCGGATTTTGAAGAGTTGAAGGAAAATTATGACCATGGAGACTTGCACCAATTCTTTAACCGTTTCTATGAGCACTAGAAACAAAAATATCTTGCTTCTCATACCCTTGAACTCATCAAGAATGACAAATTCAATGTGTGGGATTGAGATCGAATCATTTGAATTCATGGAAAGATCGATTTGATCAATCTTTTCCACTTCATTGAACCTTTGATCTTCAAACTCAATTTTTGTAGAAAGTGCTCCCTCCAATGTATTACTTTCTTGAATTGTTGGTGATGCTTGGAGCACATCACTTTGATTCTCTGAAATTTCATGAGATCCTTGATCTTTTGATTGTTCTTTGAGTTCAAAAAGCATATTGGATTGTTTATCTAAGATCTCTATCATTTGATCCCATGAATCTTGCATCCTTACTATGCTTTTGGACATGTCCTTGACAATCTCTAACATATGGTTAACATGCTCTAACATTGTTCGTTGTTCTTCAGTATTGAAGATTTGATATAGGCTAGACATGATTTACCTTGAGCTTGATGCAAAAACTAAATTTTCAATTTTTTTTTTTTTTTTTGGATGTGGTTCTTGGGGACTAGTGTGTGGGGTTTTCTTTTTAACTGGGTCAGGAACTATTTGGGGCTTTAAGGGAGGGGCTAATAAAAAGCAAGTTGGAGGTGGTATGATTACTGGTTGACAAGTTGGATGCTTGATGGACGGGTTGTTTAGGGCTTGTAGATCTAGTGTTGTTTTGCCTTCTTTTTTTTTGGTGGGTTGTAGTTGGTGACTGGCTAAGGAAGATGGTGGTAGTTGACTCTGAATTTAATCTCTTTTTGAAATTTTAGAAAATACTTATTGTAGGTTGCATGTTTTGTTAAAACACATATTATTATTTATCTAAAGAAATTAATAAGAACAAATATATTGTAAAAAATAAGGATTAGATGGATTAGATGAAGAATTTGGATTGTAATCAAATTAAGATTTTTATCAACTTAGAAATTATAAGAGAAGAAAAATTGTATATATTTTTTCTTAAAATCTAAAAATTTAAAAAAAAAAAAAATCTACAATATGATATGATATGATATATATATATATATATATATATATATATATATATATATAAAACAAAGTTTAACATTATTTTTTTAAAATGTATAAAATATTGTAGGGTCTCAGCTTTCGGACTGGGCCCAGCGACGAATGGGATCTAGGCCCAACGGACCCATTACAATGAATTTGTAGAGAGTGGGTCCAAAAGCTGGGCTCTGATGGGGCAACGGCTTGTGTTGAAGTTAGGGATGATCAAGAAGGAGCTAAGAACACAGAACCAAACGGCCCAACGCCCCGAGGGGAAGGGCTCCTCGTCCGAGTATATGAATTCCTATCTAGTCTCACTTCTCAAGAGCACCCTCTAGCCCCCCTCCTTTCGTGGGAGATCTATGATGTTATATATCACTTCTTTTGGTTCATCCTCTTCCTACACTTGTTAGTCATCCATGCCCATACTTGAGTGAACGTCCCATCGGCCACTCCTTCTGGCGCTCTGTGAGCTGTTGTGGCCCCGATAGCACTGTCCAAAGGTCACGTCCACATAAATGGGGTCAAGGCATTAGCTATGGGTATTTAATACAGAGGTGACAGCTTCTCCAAGAATTGTTTTTCTACCATGCTCCTACGGCTGGCCCACTGGGCTCGGAACTTTCTTTGGGATGCTTGAGGGGACTGTCTCTAGCGGTGTGGCGCTTTCCCCTTCCGTGATTTTGGTCTGCCGAGGACAGGGTCGTCCTTGGCAATATATCCTAACAGTCTGGATTCCCTTTGTTCATCCTCGAGCATTTCTTCCTCCTCAACATGGGCCATGGGCCTGATATGAAATGGGCCGGAGTCCCCAGATCTTTTGGCCCCATAATAGCCCCTCAAAATCCTGTTGCCCGGCTTCTCGGGCGAGGAGGAGGATTTTGATGTTCTTGGGCCTATGTCAGGGCTAGTTGAGTCTTGCTCCCCTATAGGCGCTAGGGCCTCTTCACCTGCCCAAGGCACGCTCCTGGCGTTTTGGCGCACAAGGTGCACTTTCATTAATACTTTTATGGGATGACGCGGATCGCTTCGGTATACAGAGTGTGCATTCAATGGCGCCTTTATGAAGTGGCGCGGATTCGACAGTTGAGGGTTCCCTTGGAAATTGGGCAGAATTTATTTTGCTTGGAACTCCCTCTTTGAGCTTTGTGCAAGGTAAATTCCCCCAGATTTTGCCTTCTATATAAGGCGCCCTGGGAGGACTATCTTCCACGACTACGAGCCCTGGAATCCTGTAGGAATTCCAAGTTTTTCCCACTTTCATGAACCAAAAATGCCGCTTGAACTATGGGGGTCGCAGCTGAGGCGAAAGAAGCAGAGGCCAAAGATTTTCCTATTCTTCACCCGGACAAGAAAGAGAACTTTCTTCCTTCGATCAGGAACCATAGCTAGCGCAGATCGTGCCAGGTCCTTGATAAGCCCCCAAACGTTAATCAAGAGTGCGCAGGAGTTGGCTAAAGAGGAAGGGGAAGAAAGTGAAGCAAAGTTGAGGGAAGCATTTGAGATATTAAAGAGGGTCATCTCCACCATTGCAGGCAGCTGGTAAGACCCCTGGAGTACGACTTCTTAGGAGTACAAATATTAGATTCTGGATAAGAGTTCGCTTCAAGGTGGTCTCAGCAGGTGGAAACCAATTCAGGCGCTCTCGTCGCTTCCTCTTCCTCATCACCTGCATCAAGCGCACGGGATTGGTTGCTGTTGGAGCAAGACTGCGAATCCACCATCACCACCAGCTTTCTTCCTTTTATAGCTAGCTTTGAAGCAAGCCTACCTCGGCTGTTCTATAGTTAGCTTTAAAACAAGCCTTCTTCGGCTGTTCTGTAGTTGATGTACCATTATTTTATTTAATAAAAAAGACTTGTGACTTTTACTTGGTGAAATTTTCTTTGCTTGCTGTTTTATTTTATTTTATTTTTTAATTTTTTTTTTATATGCATTGCCCCTTCCTTTCCCAGGATCTAGTGTTGTAGCCATCATCGGTAACGAGACGTCGGCATCGTGACTTTAACACAGTCTATGATGGCGCCTAGCTGCCATTTTAAAATAGTTTAACTATGTAGGAACAGCCAAGTATATAACAATGTGTTTCATGTCGCAAACCGTGCGACCGTTGGAAAATGCTAGTTTTAAAACAAATGATCCGAAGAGGCCATAGTGCGTCATGGTTCTGTCCGACACTTATAGGAATGTCAGAGTGTCTATTTCTCCCAATCGTCTGGTCCGAGGACCCAGGCGCAGCCAAGGCTTTACTTAATGCTTAGCAGGAAGTCCAAAGGACCTAACATACCTGAAACTCCATATGGGTAGCAAAGAAAGGAGTGTTAAGCCTTCAGTGCAGACTCCTTCATGGGTTTGAATCCGAGGACCGCGTAAGACCTTGGTTTTGTCTAACACTCAGATAGTTGTCCAAAATTATTAATTTTCCCATAGGTTTGAGTCCGAGGACCATGCAAGACCTTGGTTCTGTCTTACACCCAGATAGTTGTCAAAAGTTATTAGTTTTTCCATAGGTTTGAGTCCGAGGACCATGCAAGACCTTGGTTCTGTCTAACACTTAGATACTTGTCAAGGGCTATTAGTTTTCTCATAGGTTTGAGTCCGAGGACCATGCAAGACCTTAGTTCTGTCTAACACTTAGATACTTGTCAAGAGTTATTAGTTTTCCCATAGGTTTGAGTCTGAGGACCATGCAAGACCCTAGTTTTTTCTTCTGAGGACTCGTCGTTGCTAAAGCTCTATTCAACCGTTCCAGTGGATCAGAAGATATCCATATCTACCTTCCAGAACTAGTCCCACCGCGGAGCCCCCTTGAATTGCTTCACACGGCCGCCATTTCCCTCAATTGGGGCCCAACGGGGCCGGCCACTAGATTTGCGGGGGTCTGACCCCTGGTAGGGGCGAGGGCCATGCACATAGTGTTAGAGGTCCGTTGAGCTATGAACCACCTGGCGGTTCTCTCCTTATGGTACAGTAGACTGGCCACCATAACCTCCCTTAGGGGACTTGATCCTGCCTTAATAAACAGTTGCACTCATTATCGCACAAGCAACTCTCCCCACAGACGGCGCCAATTGTAGGGTCTTGGCTTTCGAACTAGGCCCAGCGGCGGATTGGATCTAGGTCCAGCGAACCCATTACAATGAATTTGTAGAGAGTAGGTCCAAAAGCTGGGCTCTAATGGGGCAACGGCTTGTGTTGAAGTTGGGGATGATCAAGTAAAAGCTAAGAACACAGAACCAGACGGCCCAATACCCCGAGGGGAAGGGCTCCTCGTCCGAGGATATGAATTCTCATCTAGTCTCACTTCTCAGGAGCACCCTCTAGGCCCCCTCCTCTTGTGGGAGATCTCTGATGTTATATATCACTTCTTTTGGTTTATCCTCTCCCTACACTTGTTAGTCATCCATGCCCATACTTGAGTGCACCTCCCATCGGCCACTCTTTTTGGCGCTCTATGAGCTGTTGTAACCCCGATAACACTATCCAAGGGTCACGTCCACATAAATGGGGTCAGGGCGTTAGCTGTGAGTATTTAATACGGAGGTGACAGCTTCTCCTAGAATTGCTTTTCTACCATACTCCTACGGCTGACCCACTGGGCTCGGAACTTTCTTTGGGATGCTCGAGGGGACTGCCTCTGGCGATGTGGCGCTTTCCCCTTCCGTGATTTTGGTCTGCTAAGAACAGGGTCGTCTTCGGCAGTATATCCTGGCAGTCTGGATTCCCTTTGTTCGTCCTCGGGCATTTCTTCCTCCTCGGCATGGGCCATGGACCTGATATAAAATGGGCTGGAGTCCCCAAATCTTTTGGCCCCACAAATATTATTTAATAAAGAATTAAATTCATCTTTAAATCCAAGCAATAATTTTCATTGGTTTGGGGCTGGTCAAACTTGTAGACCAGGTAGGCAGTAGCTTAAGCCTCCACTTAGAGGAGGGCCCTCTATTCACTTTCACTCGTACAAAACAACAAATGCTACAACTCCCTCACCTGAAAACAAAAATAATTAAGGCCCAGCCCAAATTATTTAAGGCCGCCTCTCCCAAAATAGAAAAGGTGAAATGATATGGAAGTATGATCAAATCACCAAATCCTAATATCCAACATATGAAACATTTGTACAACAATTTTGTTAAGGAAACCAACCTTTATTTCTTGAAACATTTCATATTGAAGTTCATATGATATTCTTTCCATCGACATCTCATTTACCCATTTATGATATTGTTTGGCCCTTAATTTGACCCTAATTAGATGTCGGAGCTAGTCAAACGAAAGGAACTTTATGTTCTTTAAGATACAATACCTTATTAACTCTGATTAGACAATCTAATTTTTTGACAAACCTTGGTAAAAATTGATATTTTTAAGTATATTTGTAAAATTTTGTGATTTTATGACCAATTATGTAAATAAGCTCAAGCTTCCACTTGGTCACCCACTGTGGTAAAATGATGAATTTAATGTACTCACGTCTTGTTAAAATTACGCATTGAGGAATGAAATGGGTCGTAGACATGACTTTTTGTTTATAATTTTTTTTTTTTTTTGGCTGCAAGTTTATAATTAAATATACGTTATATATAAAATATATACTACATATATATTCTAATGGAACTTTCCCACGTAGTATCTAGATTAGCTCCAAATCAAGCAAATAACAGTTATGCTAGATCAGTTATCAGTTTAAGCTCCAGGTGGCGGATTGGAGATGGACGGACAATGAAAATCTGGGGAGATAATTGGTTGCCTGATCAGTTTTCTGGCAAAGTTATCTCACCTCAGAAAAGCTTGCCTAATAATGCCAAAGTCTACACTTTGATCGATGAGGAGGCCCATTCTTGGTTGGAGGACCGGATTACAACTGAATTTCTCCCCCATGAAGCTCAATCAATTTCAAGTTTGCTGCTTAGTAATCGCTTTGTGAATGATGAGCTGATTTGGACAGTTACGTCTCAAGGTGTTTATTCGACGGAAAGTGCTTATAAATTGTTAGCAAAGAACTGAAAAGGGCAGCAGCTCTTAAGCCAGGAAACTCGAATCCAGCGGCACACTCAGATTTTTGGAGGAAAATATGAAGCTTAAATGTTCCGAGTAAAGTTAAAAACTTTATTTGGAGGGCCTGCAATGAATCTCTGCCTACCAAACTGAATCTGTTCAAGAGGAAAGTCACCAATAATGCCATCTGTGAAGTATGTGAAGCGGAGATGGAAGACACTGTTCACGCAATCTGGGGCTGCCAAAGGGTCAAGGAAATCTGGTGGGAAGATGGCTTCTGCAAACCACACATCAGTGTTCGTTTTGCAATCTTTAAAGATTTCTTCTTGGGTTTTGTAAAGGCGGGAGACTCTACTATTGTTGACCGCTTGGCCATGGTTTGCGGGGGTATATGGCTTAAGCGTAATGCTGCTCCCAGATATACTCTGATTCCGTTGCAAGATTGCATGAATTTCATTTGGTTAATTGCTAACTCCATGGTTCAACCAGTTGTTATTTCTCACCCCAATCAATGGTTTCCGCCCCAACCTCCATTTTATAAAGTTAGGTGCTCTGTTTCAGGATTGTTCCAAGGCAGGGATTGGGGTTGTCATTAGAGATTCAGAAGGTTTGGTCATTGGTGCTTTGTTCGAAAAAATTCCTCTACCTCCCTCAGTGGAGGATGTCGAAGCTCTTGCTTGTCGGAGAGGTATTATTTTTGCCATTGAACTAGGACTGCAGGAAGTAGTCGTGGAAGGGGATTCTGAGGTCTTGATCAAGAAGCTTAAATATATTTGGTTTCGTCGGTTTTCTCCAAAATAATAATAATAATAATAATAATAATAATAATAAAATAACATGTTATTTGAAGATAGTGCACATAATTGTTAGAGATATAATAGATATATTAGTCCAATGTCATAAGTCCAAGCCCTTGTACTAATACTTTAAGGTTTAATCGCTTATATATATTCATATTAAAGCTTATCGTAACACAAGTTATTGTATTACACTCTTATGCATAATAAAAATATAGTTTTTAAGGGATTCTTCTGTGGATATAGACCAACAAGACTGAACCACGTAACCCTCGTGTTCTCTCGATGTTCCTATTTTATGTTTCTCCTTCCACATCCACTCTAACATATACAACATGATATAACACATCAAGTGGCTAATAATATATTTAACAATAATTAATCTCTATCATCGTTTTTTCAAAATTAAATTTAAATGTGACATTTATAACTAATCACAATAATTTAAATAATAGTTTAATTAATGATAATGATACCCTTCATCTTGATATCCCCGATGGCCGATGGCATAAGTTTCATCAATCTCTATTTGCGTGTTACTACTTCCTGTCTATCAATTTCGTCCTTCATTCATATCCTAGTCAAAGTCTACATTTATTTTTCAAGAATAACAGCTTTAACAATTCAAAGAAATCTTATAAAAAATAAGAAAGACAATCAAAGGAAGCCACCACGAAAACAACTTTTGTACTTTTAAATGTATCTGGCTGGCAGCAAAAGCTGCAAAACCCATCTATATAAACACACGAAATAGATTGCATATCATTGACTTTGATTTAACGTTTAGCAAGTTTATTAGAATGGCAGAAGTGAAGCTGATTGGTACTGCTCAAAGCCTAAACTGCATCAGGATTGAATGGGCTTTAAAGCTTAAAGGAGTGGAGTATGAGCTTATAGAAGAAGATTTACTGAACAAGAGTCCGTTGCTGCTTAAATACAACCCTGTCCATAAGAAAGTCCCAGTGCTCTTGCACCATGGCAAACCCATTGCTGAGTCACACGTCATCCTCGGATATATTGATGAGACATGGAAGAACAACCCTTTGCTTCCTGAAGATCCATATGAAAGAAGCATGGCTCGGTTTTGGGCAAAATTTTCTGATGAGAAGGTAATTGATCATAACTCAATCACTCTTCTTACTACCATATTTTCCATTTCATGCCTCTTCCATTTGTATATCATATAGTGGTTGACTCGTTATTGAGAGTTTGAGACATGACTGAACCATATTTTAGCTTGATGGACTAGTTTACAACATATGTGATGGGTCCAGCCAAAACCCAAGAATCGTCCAGAGTCGCATCAGAGGACGATTGACTCATTGGGATCGTCATCTCAATAATGGTCGTCGGTCCAAGATAAGCAGTACCACCCCCGTCCACCTCGGGGCCGTTACGGAACATTTATTCCCCTTTGCTGCCGTTGAAAGAACAGCTCACCAATAGCCCAACGCCGAGACGTTACAAAGAGGGAATGAATATCACCTTTAATGTTCCAACGGACAAAAGAGAAGAACGCCTGCAGGTATATATAAACGGACGCCTCAGAAGGAAAGGGGGTAAGAAAACATACAAACACACAAACACATTGACACATACCAAGCACAGCTTTTCTTGACTTACTCATTCTAACTTTGGCATCGGAGACTCTGTGGCAGGCACCACACCAGTGCAAGATAGCTCTTTTTTGACTATTTTCAGGATCAGGATAAAGGAGGACGGTTTCACTCTGGACGATCTCATTCGACTGACGATCTGAACATCATCAGTTTGGCGCCGTCTGTGGGGAACAAACGTTTGTTACTTTGTTGTTCCTCAATTGTAGAGCATCGTTCTACCCAGTACAACGCTCCAGATGGAATCCACTCCTAGCCAGGACCCCGCCGCGTTGGCAGTACAGGTCCAGTCGCTCGCAGCCATGGTGGAAGAACTTACCAGGCAAAACCAGGAGATGAGGCAGCAGCTGCAACAGGAACAGAATCACCTAGTCGACAGCGGAAACGATAGAGAGGACAGCAACGGGAGGCGTACCAGCACACCCGAAGGGACGAGTTCAGACCTTCTTCGGGAAATGAGAAAGGAGATGGACGAATTGAGAAACGCCATTAGGGAAAAGACGGACCAGAGCCTGGACAGGATAGTCAGGAAGACGGATTCGCCGTTCACCATGGCCGTCCAAGAGTGTCCTGTGCCTTCTAAATTTCGATTACCCCAACTGGAACCTTTCGACGGGCTGAAAGATCCACTAGATCACTTGAACACGTTCAAGACGACTCTAGGCCTTCAGCAGCCCCCTGACGAAATCCTATGCCGCTCCTTTCCCACTACACTCAAAGGAGCGGCCTGGGAGTGGTTCAACAAATTACCGACTTCGTCCATCGACACCTTCGAGCAGTTGAGCGATTCCTTCGTCCGTCACTTCGTCGGTGGACAACGACCAAAGAGAACCGCCGACCATCTCCTTACCATTAAACAAGGAGAAAAAGAAACTTTGAGATCCTATGTGACGCGATTCACTCGGGGGATGCTGGAAGTGGATGAGATAGACGATAAAGTACAACTAACAACATTTAAAGCAGGGTTGAAATCCAGGGACTTTGTGGCCTCCTTAGCCAAAAATCCCCCAAGAACGATGGCAGAAGCATTACTAAAGGCACAGAAGTACATGAATGCCGAGGAAGCCCTAGCGGCCATGGACGGAGCGGAGAAGACCAAGAAGAACGATAGGGAAGACGATCGAAGGGGGAAGAAGAGAGACCGAGCGGAACGGCGGAACGACGAAGGCAGTAAAAGGAGGGAAGAAAGGAACCCTCGTCCAGGGAGGTTCACACCACTAGTGATGCCCGTCGATCAAATCCTGACCGAGATAAGGGACGAGCCTTCTCTCAAATGGCCCAGACCCCTCCAGTCGCCGCCCGACGTGCGTGACAAAGGAAAATACTGTCGTTTTCACAAAGATCACGGGCATTATACGGAGGACTGCAGGGACCTGAAGGAGCAAATAGAAGAGCTTATTCGGAAAGGGAAGTTGCAGCAGTATGTGAAAAAAGGAGATCCCACCAGGTACAGACCGAAGGGCCAATAAGGGGGTTCCCGAAGAGACGAAGACCAAACCCAGCATCGTCCACAAACAGCACTGGGGGAGATCAAAACGATAACGGGAGGGCCCATCGCAGGGGGTTCGTTCCGTTCCCTCAAGAAATCGTACCAGAGGCAGGCAAATAGTGTGCACGGTCTACCACCGCCGAAGTATAGGCGAACGAGCCAGGATATCTGTTTCTCAGAAGAAGATGCCAGGGGCGTGAAGCAACCACATGACGACCCCTTGGTCATCATGGTCCTGATTGAAGGGTTCAATACCAGAAGGGTCCTGGTAGATAATGGAAGCTCAGCTGACATAATTTACCTTCCCGCCTTCCAACAACTGAAATTGGACCAAGCAAGGCTTCGTCCTTTTGATTCACCCCTTGTTAGCTTTAGTGGAGACAGAGTGTACCCCAAAGGAATAGTGACGCTGACGGTCATGGCTGGATCTCACCCCTTTCAAGTGACGAACAGGCACAACTTTCTGGTAGTAGACTCACCCTCGTCCTACAATGTGATCATTGGACGACCAACGCTCAACCGCTGGAAAGCTGCCACTTCTACGTACTGCCTAAAGGTAAAATTCCCAACAGAACAGGGGGTCGGAGAGATCAAAGGAGACCAGGTCTTAGGAAGGGAGTGCTATCAAGCCGTCCTAGCCTCGAAGGAGAACCATACCTGGACGATTGAGGAAAAAGCCCCAGAGATCATCGAGAAGCTGGAAGCCATAGAGCTGGTTAAGGGAAATCCTGAAAAGACGACCTAAATTGGAACTAGCCTAAATCCTGAAACGAAGGAAGAGATTGTCAGCTTTTTGAAAAGCAACCTCGATGTATTTGCTTGGAGCCACGAAGATATGCCTGGGATCCCAGCTAGCATAATCCAACACCGTCTAAAGGTAAACCCGGAGAGGAAGCCAGTCCAGCAGAGAAGGAGAGTTTTTGCCCCGGAACGAAATAAAGCTGTCATGGACGAAGTGAACAAGTTGCTTACTGCGAACTTTATTCGAGAAGTCCATTATCCCGAATGGTTGGCAAATGTGGTCATGGTGAAGAAAGCGAACGGGAAATGGAGAATGTGCGTCGATTTCACAGACTTAAACCAAGCCTGCCCAAAAGACAACTTCCCCCTGCCCAGGATTGATCAACTCGTAGATTCAACGGCCAGGCACAAGCTACTCACTTTTATGGACGCATTTTCGGGTTACAACCAAATACTGATGGCAAAAGAAGACTAGGAAAAAACTGCCTTCGTCACAAGCCAAGGCCTATACTACTACAGGGTCATGCCATTCGGACTGAAGAATGCCGGGGCTACATATCAGAGATTAGTGAACCAGATGTTCAAGGAACAGATTGGAAGGAATGTCGAAGTATACGTTGATGATATGCTCGTCAAAAGCAGAAAAGAAGAGGACCATTTGGACGATCTCAGAGAGACGTTCAACACCCTCAGACAGTATCACATGAAGTTGAACCCCTCGAAATGCGCCTTCGGGGTTTCCTCAGGGAAATTTCTCGGGTTCATCGTATCACAGAGGGGAATTGAGGCAAACCCCGAGAAAGTCAGAGCTATCCTCGAGATTAGCTCACCCAGGACGATTAAAGAAGTACAATCTCTGACTGGAAGAGTAGCAGCCCTGAATAGGTTCGTCTCTAAAGCGACGGACAAATGCCTCCCATTCTTCAAGACCCTGAAGAAGGCATTTACATGGACGGACGAGTGTGAGGAAGCATTCCAGGAATTGAAGCACTATTTGAGCAATCCACCACTATTGAGCCCGTCCAAGGAAGGCGAAGATCTATTCTTGTACTTGGCCGTATCAGTTACGGCAGTGAGCGCAGCGTTAATAAGGGAGGAAAATAGGGTGCAACTCCCGGTTTATTATGTCAGCCAGGCCTTCCAGGGTGCAGAAGCGCGATATCCACCCATAGAGAAGATCACCTTCGCCCTGATAGTAGCTTCAAGGAAGCTTCGTCCATACTTCCAGGCGAATCCCATCATAGTCATGACCGACCAACCAGTCAGGAAAGCAATGAGCAAACCCGAAGCCCCAGGACGAATGGTTCAGTGGGCGATTGAGCTCAGCCAGTTCGACGTAGAATACCGTCCGCGGACGGCTATAAAGGCTCAGGCACTGGCGGACTTTATAGCCGAGTTTACCACCTCCGAGGAAGCAAGTCATCTTGAAGAAATCTGGACGATACATACAGATGGATCGTCGACGCAGCAGGGAGGTGGGGCTAGGATCGTCATCACTTCCCCTGAAAACGATGTTCTCGAATATGGCGTCCAGCTCAAGTTCCCAATAACCAATAACGAAGCGGAATACGAGGCTTTACTGGCAGGTTTGAGAATTGCGAGAGCACTAGGGGCTCAAAGGATCGTGCTGAAGTGCGATTCACAACTCGTCGTAGGACAGGTCACAGGAAATTTTGAAGCAAAGGAAACAAGAATGCAGAAATACCTTAAACTGGTAAACCAGTTAGTAGGTACTTTTCTTCATACAGAGTTCGTTCAGATCCCACGAGATCAAAACACAGAAGCCGACAAAATAGCACGAAGCGCCTCGGCACATAGCCCGGCCGATGTGAACGAATGGAAGATAGAGGAACAGAACTCCCCTAGCATTATGGAGCTTCAGACTTTTTCCATACAGAGTGGCCTTGGATGGACGAGCCCCATACTCTCCTTCCTTCGTGATTGACGACTGCCCGAAGACCCCGAAGAAGCAAGGAAAATCCGGAAGCGTGCTGCCAGATTTACAGTACTGAATGACGAGCTGTACAAAAGGGGATACTCCCAGCCCTACTTAAGATGCATAGAGGAAGAAGAGGCCAAATACATCCTAGAAGAAATACACGGAGGGGTTTGCGGAGATCACATGGGGGCAAAGTCATTGGTCAGGAAGATCATGAGGACGGGATATTTTTGGCCCACGATGCAACAAGACGCAGCAGAATTCGTGAGGAAATGTGACAGCTGCCAGAGATATGGGAACATACAGCGAGTTCCAGGAGAACAGATGACGACCATTTCCTCGCCTTGGTCATTCGCGCAATGGGGGATTGACATTATGGGTCCCCTGCCACAGGGAAAAAGGCAGATGAAGTTTTTGCTCGTCGCAATTGACTATTTCACGAAGTGGGTGGAAGCAGAAGCCCTTGCAACGATTACAGAAGCAAAGGTACAAAAGTTTGTGTGGAAAAACATTGTTTGCAGGTTTGGGATTCCAAGGACGATCATATCAGACAACGGCCGTCAATTCGACAGCCAAGCATTCAGGTCCTTTTGTTCGAACTTAGGCATCAAGAACAAATACTCGTCACCAGGGCACCCACAGGCCAACGGTCAGACAGAAGTAACTAACCGGTCCTTGCTCAGGCTTATCAAGTCCCGATTAGTGGGGGCAAAGGGAGCATGGCCTGAAGAATTACCAAATGTACTATGGGCATATAGGACGACGACGCAAACACCAACAGGGGAGACACCGTTTAACCTGACCTACGGTGCAGAAGCAGTCATCCCGGTCGAAGTAGGACTCACCAGCTTCAGGAGGGAGTTTTACGACGAACAAGACAACAACGACCAGCTGAAGCAAAACCTGGACCTTCTGGACGAAGTAAGAGATCAAGCTGCACAGAGGATGGCCAAGTACAAGCAGAAGATAGCTGAATACTACAATCGAAGGGTGAAGCTGAAGAAATTTAACATCGGTGACCTCATCCTTCGAAAGGTAACTCCAGCAACGAAGGATCCAGCCCAAGGCAAGCTCGGTCCAAATTGGGAGGGACCATATAGGGTCGTCCACTACTCACGCCAGGGAAGCTACCACCTGGAGGACGCAGAAGGAAAAAGACTCCCTCGTCCATGGAACGTCAAACATCTCAAAAGAAACGGTGATACACCTTAACGTGTGAAAGCAAACTTGCAAACAAGAGTTGCAAGTGTAAAAGCTATCCACGACTAAAATCCATCCATGGACGAACGGAAGCAAACTTGCAAACAAGAGTTGCAAGTGTAAAAGCTATCCACGACTAAAGTCCACCCATGGACGAACGGAAGCAAACTTGCAAACAAGAGTTGCAAGTGTAAAAGCTATCCACGACTAAAGTCCACCCATGGACGAACGAAAGCAAACTTGCAAACAAGAGTTGCAAGTGTAAAAGCTATCCACGACTAAAGTCCACCCATGGACGAACGAAAGCAAACTTGCAAACAAGAGTTGCAAGTGTAAAAGCTATCCACGACTAAAGTCCACCCATGGACGAACGAAAGCAAACTTGCAAACAAGAGTTGCAAGTGTAAAAGCTACCCATGTTTTAAGTCCACTCATGGACGAAAGGAAACAAGCTCGCACACAAGAATTGCAAGTGTAAAAGCTTCCTATACTTAAAACCCTCCTAAGGATGAAGGAAAGTAAGACTTGCAAACAAAAGTTGCAAGTATTAAAATTATCCATGCACAAGTCCACAAGAGGGACGAAAGGGAACCTGTGAACACAGATTCTGAACATCCAAGCATTGAAGGACGACAAGAAAAAAACAATACTTACAAAAGTGTTAAGTACAAATATCCAAAGGCAAGAAAAGAATACCAAGCAAAAAGCATATCATATAAAAAAGTGATTGTTCAAAAGAAAAGCCCCAAAAACAAGAGGGGCACCACCCAAAAAAAAAAACTTCTGTTATTCTAAGCTTCAGCTGCACCACCCTCGTCCCTCTCAGCCTGAACGGGTTCAACGCCAGTGGACGCCGCTGTCTGTGCCGATGCCTGGGCAGCCTCATCCTCCTCCATTTCTTTGTCAACGGCTTCAAAGTCCAGGTTCTCAAGATCCACGCCCGAGCCATGTTTGATCATATACCTCCTCAAAAGCTCAAAACCCTTGAAGTACCACTGAAAAAGTATAGTGTTGTACTCTTCAGTGGTCTGGAAGGCAGTAACGGCCTTGGCGACTGCAATCTTCATCCTTTGACCAGCGCTTGCCAGGAGGTCGTCCTTCTGCTTTATCACCAGCTTCTCAGACTCCAACTGCTCGGACAAAGTCTTGACTTGCTCCTTGGAGGCATTAAGGGCGTCCATGGCAACACCAAGATCGTTGCGCAAACCCGAAGCTTCAACCTCCAGCACCTCAACTTTGGAGTTGGCCACAACGGCCTTCTCTTCGTTTGCCAGGTACTGGGTCGTAATATGCATCGTCTCGCCCAACACCTAACCAACAGGAAACCGCCCTGGGAGTCACAAAAAAAAAAAAAAAAAAAAAAAAAAAAAACAACACAAAACAAAGGTGACACAAGGGCAGGAAAGATTACCTGCACGAGCTTATGGACATGACGGCTGACCATCTCGTGAGAAGGTGTGCTGGAAATCTCCTTCATCTCCCCAAGGGTAAAGAACTCATTAACACGATCTACGGCCGTTTCTGCATCAAACCAGATGCTAGACCCGACCTTCTCTTTCCCCTTGCCTCCTACCTTCAGCCGTTTGAGGGGACGAGCTACCTCCTCGATTGAAACACCTGGCGAGGCCTCCTGACCGTCCAACTCCAAGACAGGTGTGGACGAACCCCTCTCCACAAGCTCTTTCTCCTTCTCCTTTTCCTTCTTCTTGTCTGTAAACCTCAGCTTTTTCTGCCCGATACTGGAGAGAGGTTCATTCTTCTTCTCCTTAATCTTCCTGTACATCTCCTTGTTAAACTTAGACGTCATTTCTGCACCAAAGAAAATAGGAAGCTCAAAAAATAATAAACAGATAAACTTTTTGAGAGGAAACACGGTCAAAACGCTAAGGCAACTCACGTTTTTTCTCTTCCCGATCGAGGGCACTAAGGACGTAGAGTGAAGGCTCCGGCCCTAAGCAGTGACGAGCAAGTGTTCGAGGATCAATAAGCTCGTTAAAATCCTCGATCGTCGCTGCGTGTTTAACTGCTGCCTGAACCCGTCCGATGAACTTGTTGTCAAGGTCTGGACGTTCCTTTACTGCAAAAAGCAAGACACAAGAATCAGAATAATGACCAGGAGTAAAGAAAGAAAGGAGAAGGAAAGAGGAGCATCTCTTGAAGAGCAAACGCACAAAGCAACGGGGTCTCCCACCGGCGCAGCAACCTAGGGACATCCCCCCAAAGGTCGTCAGAAAGTGTCTCCCAACTGTCGCCCGACACGAAAAAATATCTGGACTTCCAGTAACGGAAGGACAACGGGAGATCAGCGACGAGACGAGACCTTCTGTCCCAAGGGACGAACTCGTAATACCCAAACTCTCTGGATTCTTTCAAACGATAAAGGTGGACGAACTCGTTCACCGTCAGCATATCCCCATCTGAAATGATCGTCCAGATGACCATACAGCTTATGACTATTCTCCAAGAATTAGGCATAAGTTGCCCCGGTGCGAGGTTTAGGTGATGAAGAAGCTTCATGATGAAAGGATGGACGGGAAACCTAAGGCCACACAAAAACGCAGCCTCATAAAAGCAAACTTCTCCATGGGCGAAGGCATAAGCCCTCTCGTCCTTCCTAGGGAGACGAGCCCTAATCCCCTCAGGAAATTGAAACCTATCCTTGAACTTGCTAAAAACCTCAGCCTTCAAGGAACACTTCTCCTTAAGGGCGTGAAACGGACGAACAACGGCGGTGGACGATGGCGCCGAGGTAGCCGTATCTGCCCCGGTCCCTTCCCCGCGAAGGCTGGAAGATGCTCCCCTCTCCAGGTCACCGGACCCCACATCAGACCCCATAACTTCCCTCTTTAAAACCTCTCGAACAGACTTAAACCAAACCTGAGATTTGTACAGCAAAGGGTATAAATCACCCAATACTAGGCCTAAACCACCACTACCAAAAGCAAAATCCCCAATCGGTGGATAAATGCCGACAGGTGGAGGCACACCTAAAGACTTAACTGAAGATTCTAGTAAGGCCCCTAAATGGGCGAAAAGAAAAGCGACAGAAGGGGAGGTCCGTTGAAGTTCAGAATAACCCACCATGAAACTACTATTCACCAAACAAAAATGCAGAAAAAAAGAAGAGAGGAATTCAAAAAGACAGAAAGTAGGAAAGGAAATAAAGTTTAAATAAGGGACATACCTTAAAATCAGGGGGAAACTGAGAAGGCAAAGGGCAAGATATGCAACACAAGTAATCGGAAGCACCACACGCAGAAGGAAAGTGACAGAATAGCAAGAGAAAAAAAGGGAACAAAAATGAGAAGTTAAAGGAACTTCCCTTTTGCCTTGAAAAATGCGGGAAACTGAAAAGTTCCCACCGGAAACGAGGCCCCCTGCCCAGTCGGAGCCAAACACGTGGCTACCACGTGTGCCACGCCGCCAGAGGACATAAATACAGAACAGAGTCCCAAACGTCAAAAAATAAAAAAATAAAAAAAGGGAGGAGAAGGAAGGACACTTACCTACAAAAAATATCTCGCCACATCCAACCAAAGCACGTGCATCCGTACGAAAAGAAAAACAAAACTCCTCATATTCCTGCGCCCGTCTGAAGTATGGACGACCCCACAAATAGGGGGGCAACTGATGGGTCCAGCCAAAACCCAAGAATCGTCTAGAGTCGCATCAGAGGACGATTGACTCATTGGGATCGTCATCTCAATAATGGTCGTCGGTCCAAGATAAGCAGTACCACCCCCGTCCACCTCGGGGCCGTTACGGAACATTTATTCCCCTTTGCTGCCGTTGAAAGAACAGCTCACCAGTAGCCCAACGCCGAGACGTTACAAAGAGGGAATGAATATCACCTTTAATGTTCCAATGGACAAAAGAGAAGAACGCCTGCAGGTATATATAAACGGACGCCTCAGAAGGAAAGGGGGTAAGAAAACATACAAACACACAAACACATTGACACATACCAAGCACAGCTTTTCTTGACTTACTCATTCTAACTTTGGCATCGGAGACTCTGTGGCAGGCACCACACCGGTGCAAGATAGCTCTTTTTTGACTATTTTCAGGATCAGGATAAAGGAGGACGGTTTCACTCTGGACGATCTCATTCGACTGACGATCTGAACATCATCAATATGCTTTCTATTTCATCTAAAATGAAAATTGTTTCTTTCATGGTTGAGATTTTATTTTCTAGACCTGATTTAAAATTTTAAACAACATGAAATTCAATACAATTTTAGATTTGTAGTATCTAATTTCAAACACAAAATGAATCCATTTCTAATGGGGAAGCTGCTACTACTTTTGGCCACCCTATTGTGCTAAGTGTGTTCAAGATGGTAGTTCATATTCTGAATGAGAATATAATATTATTGATCTCTAGTCAGGAGGTTAAAAATGTACAATTAAATTTTGTTAACAGGTATTTTAAGAGTATTTACCAATTAATCATTTTAGAAAAGTTTTTGGGAGGAAAAAACTGATTATCTAACAATTTTTTTCTATTTTCCATAAAAGTGGTATAAAAACTTTTCTAAAATAATTCATTAGCAAATGAACACCTTAAATCAAGGGAAATTATTGTGTACTCCCGGAGTACCATAAATGCGTACTCCCTCCTCTCACATGAATGGTGGGTCCCACTAATTAAATTCATGATGGGACCCACCATTCATGTGAGAGGAGGGAGTATGCATTTATGGTACTCCGGGAGTACATAATAATTTTCCTTAAATCAATATGAACTTCTAGTGGGCTTACCTAAAAAAGGAAACGTAATATTTATTCTCACAAGATTCATAGAGTTCACGATTGACGACCAGAACTAGAACAACCATCAATATTTTTTTTGATAACTCATATCCCTCCAATACATTCTAAATTTGCAAAATCCATCTCAAATTCTCAATCGTAGTTGAGAAAGCCAACCAATTAAATTACCCATGTACGTGATCTACCAAAAGTCGTTAGCAAATGGGCAGCATACCTGTTTCTTATTTTAGTTTTCAGAACATACATGATAAACCTTTCAAAAATTTGTTTATTTGCTTAAAGTGTGAAAAAGTACAATTGAACCGTATATAAAGTTTTAAAAAAGGTGAAATTTTAAAAAGTTTTATATAAAAAAGTAAGTTATGGTATGTTAAGAATGTCAATGTACTGGGTTAGGGTTAAATTGAAAATGGTGGGAAAAAATTGAATAGTGATTAATAAATCAAGCAATTTGATCAATTTACCCCTAATTTATAATTTCATAACCAATATTGCATGGTAATTTAGTATAAAATATTTTTTCCTTCATATTTTTTCTTTTAAAATAAATGAAACAAACATATATGGACTTTCATAAGTTTATATTGTATAAAAAATATACATTATACACTTTTTGCAAATATGTACAACATTGTACATATTTTTTATGACTTCAATGTGAGTTTACATTACTAATACAATATAAATTAAAAAATTTCCAACATACATTTTTTAATTCTTCTATTTCTTTTACCATTCCTAGCAAACACCTAGAATAAAAAATAATTTTCCTTTATCCATCCTTTAAAAAAAAAAAAAAATTTGTTTTTATTTATTTTTCATCTTCTCACTTCTTCACACAAAATAGAGCGTTCGCTCTACCAAATAGACTCTCATGCCACACAAGATAATTAGCTTCGGTACTCCCAGGAGCATAGAGACACACTCTAGTGCATGGCAATCGTAAACCTTATCAAATATGCAAAGAGAAGTTGGCATTTTTTGTGGGCAGATCGAAGCCTAATTTTGTCCTGGCAATGTGTTAACTGACAAACTCTTGATCATTCTCTTTCATTTTTCATGAATTTTAGTGTATTTTTGGGGCATATGAAGCAGCTTGGCTAGAAGAAGGAGAAGAAAAGCAAAAGGCTATACAGTCTGCACAAGAATTATTGGCAATTCTTGAGAAGCAGATTGAAGGAAAGAAGTATTTTGGTGGTGGAGTGATAGGCTTTTTGGATCTAGTAGTAGGTTGGATTCCTCGTTGGCTCAATGCTATGGAAGAAGTCGGCAGTATCAAGTTACTTGATGCTGAGAGGTTTCCATCACTCCATGAATGGTCTCAAAACTTCATAGCAAATCCAGTCATCAAAGAACTTATTCCACCACAAGAGAAGCTTGTCAACTATTTCAATTTTGGCATAAGCTACAGGCGTTCCCTAGCAGTTGCCAAACCATGAAAGCAGCCCCTATTTGGCTGCCAATAAGATAGAAGAAGCGAGAACATTTCAAAGTTTAAAATTATTCAAACTCTTTTTTTTTTTTCTTTTTTCTTTTTATAAATTTACTCTTTCATTATATCAGCAACCTCATAAATTTGGCATAATTAATTGCAATGATAGTCGTGGTTTGATGACAGTGTTAAGTGGTGAGATTGAGACTTATGTGTACACAAGGATCTACAAGCTACAAGCCCATTAAAAAAAGAAAGAAGCATAAAATTGTAATATTATTGGAAGGGAAATGTTAACCAATGCTTAAGAGCATTGGTTTAAGAGTTATTTTTAGAAACATTTTATTAGGAGTCTATAATAAAATAATAAATATTGTTAACAGCTTTTTATATTTTCCATAAAAGTATTGTTAAAATTTTCCTATTATGATTTATTAACATTTTCCTTAAGGAATTCCGTTAACATAACCCTTATTGGAATTCCAAATGTTGCTGACTTGCTGCAATTACAATATTTTTTAGTAAAGTGTTGGAATTTGTAATCAGCCGAAGGAAATTCATTGAAATAATAAATTAAAAGTATCCACACAACACAAAGTTTAATGCAGTTAGGCCAACTTTATGACTACATCAATTGGCAAAACCAACTAAAATCAACTATCAATGATATAGATTATAACTACACTTAGCTAACCCGACAAGAAGGTATTTGGTATCAAAATGATACCATGTCAACCATAACAAAATCAAATATTTGAGAGACACGTGCGCAAAAATTAAGTACCCACTAACACCGCTGAGACTGAGTAGTGGTGAAATGTTGATATGATTATTTTGCACACATTTTCAATTATTGAATTTTGATACAGCTAACGTGGTATCATTTGATACTAAATACTTTTTCCTCACAAAGAAACAGATGATGGCAAGTCCAAGCAATAATTTTCTTCGTTTGAAAGTTCAACCAACTGCATGATCATCTGACCTTTCACTGTTTTTCACAACTACCCGAATTAAGAGATGACATATGCCATGATTCAAGAGACCTGGATAGTGAAACCAATATAGATATTATGGTTGTCAAAATCGCGATTTGGATCGTAGGATCGCACGATTTTACGATCCCATCTCACCAAAACGATTAGAATCGCACTAGGATCGTAAAAATGGTAGGATCGTATGTAGGATCGTGTAGAATCGTATAGGATCGTAGGATCGTATGAGATTCTACCGATCCTACCGATCCTACTAAAAACATAATTTTTTTTTGTTTTTTTTTTGTTTTGGGATAAATTTTTTTGTTTTGATGAAGCTTTAAGGATTTTTATTTTTTCATGTTATGATTGTATGACTTTTTATTTTTTTATTTTATAAAATTATGTCAACCTAAGCAAATGTTTTCTAGTTTCTAGTTCACTTGTAATGAAAATGAAAGAATGTTTCATCATTTCTAAATGAAGAATTTGACTTGGCTTTGCTGCATTTTAAGCTATAATATTGTTAAATTTGTTTCATCAATATATTAATTTGTTTTCTAATATTACTAAATTTTTTTTTTAATATAATTTTATCAGTTATGCTTGTATTTGTTTATTGATTGATTGATTTTTTTTAGTATACTCTTTAATTGTTGCTAAGTGGTATAACTTAAATAGTTGAATGTAAAATTGTATCTTGATATCTTTTACAACTCTAGTATACAAATACATAATGTCTACATAGATGATAAAATGGATGATGATGATTAGGAATTTAGGACGGTGGTTATAAGAACCTTAGAATGGGAATAATTAAATATTCACTTTACCTTAATATTCATCTTACTTTTGGATTTCATATTGTAGTTAGCTAGTTTCCATTTGCTAACTTATTTTGGATTTCAAATTTGGAACTTAGAACTTAAAAATATTTTTCTTATGTTTTGAAAAATATTTTGGTATTTGGTTGCTAATTAAATATTTATTGAACTTTTTAGATACATTGAGTCAAAACTTAAATATATTTGTTTCGTTAGTATAGATTTAGCGATGTATGACATGCAAATTACATCATATGATGCAAATCTAAGTTTTTTTATGGATGAATTTATAATTTACGTGATTATTCAACATACAAAGTCATTATCAATGTGTTTTTTGCTTTAAATCTGAAAATATGTAGGATCTTACGATTTGCGATCCGATCCTACGATCTACGATCCCACCTACCTTCAACGATCCTACGTAGGATCCCGATTTCGACAACCTTAAGATAACAATGAAGATCTTATCTATGGACTGAATTAAGTGCTGCAGATAAAGTGAGGGGAAATTTTCTTCTAAAATATACTTATAATAAAGAAAATATGTCAAGATGCCACATCCAAAGTTCTGGAAGACTAGCCCAGTCTCACTTGGCTGCTAACTTTCTCTCTAAGAAATACAAATATCTCCAAGATGCCACATCCGAAAATTCCTAAGTAATAGTTTCATTGATGGAAAGCTCTAGTTTGATTTCAGATCCTGTAGAATTCAGAATGGGAGAAGTGAAAGTGATTGGTGCATCACTGAGTCTTTTCTGCTGCAGAATTGAATGGGCGCTGAAGCTCAAGGGGGTAGAATATGAGTATATAGAAGAAAACTTGAGAAACAAGAGTCCCATTCTTCTCCAGTATAACCCTGTCTATAAGAAGATCCCAGTGCTTGTGCACAATGGAAAACCAGTTGCTGAATCCCTTGTCATCCTTGAGTACATAGATGAGACATGGCAGGAGAATCCTCTACTGCCTAAAGATCCTTTAGAAAAATCCACCGCACGTTTCTGGGCTAGATTCGTTGATGAGAAGGTAAATGTAAACGTTAAACTCTCCATTCTTTTTCATTGTTTCCATTGGTTTATTTTTAAATACCAATATTTAAAAGAGAGAGAGATTTTGCAGATATGCAAAAAGGATATACTATATATCAAAAGAAACCAAATTGAAACTGAAAATGTGATTCACCTTTTGAATAAATTTTTTTATGTATGAAAAATTAAGAAAATGCATATACAAACCAGCTCTTGACAGTTTTTCAATTTTTATGAAGTGCAGTGTATTCTTAGTGCGTGGGCTGCTCGCAGAGCACAAGTACATGAAAAAGAGAAAGCTGTAGAGTCTGCACAAGAATCATTAGGAATTATCGATAAGCTGATTGAAGGCAAGAAATTTTTTGGAGGAGAAACCATAGGTTTTCTAGACTTAGTGGTGGGTTCTTTACCTAACTGGCTCAAATCCCTAGAAGAATTAGGAGGCATAAAGTTAGTTGACGCAGAGAAGTTCCCATCATTCCATGAATGGTCGAAAAAATTTGTTGAGATTCCAATCATCAAAGAAAAGATACCAATGCCAGAAGATCTAATCAACTACTTCACTACTTCTGGGCTAGCTAAAACTATACGTGGCTCGGCATTAGCAAACAATAAGTGAGTCTGAACTGGACTGATTTTTATTTAGAATTGTTCTCTGCAGACCATTAGGCTTATAATAAAGTGCTCAGAGACTGTCTATAGAAATGTTATTCCTTTAAACAAAACTATTGTAGCCGAATTGTGCACTTATGTTTTCTCTTTATTTTTACTTAATAAAACACCTTAGTAGTAATTTTGCTTTCCCATCTTATATAATACATACATGTTTGATTATCAGATTCACAAGTTTTCAATATTCAAAGAGTTCATTCAGTGCCTAAAGACAAATTAACAGTAAGAGCATTTGAACAAATAATCAATTCAAGAAGGTATATGTTGGAATTATGTGGCTAAATGATTAAATTAAACATCTCCTGATAGCTTAAGCTTTTGGGAGAATCGGTAACCTAACATGGTAAACAGTATACAAGGATTAAGATCATAAAGGTCATTTAAATACAATTATAACTGGAAAAACGTCTCAATGCATTGTAGATAGAGGGATATTCTTGCCAGGAGGCATCTGATGAAAAAGAAACTGTGCTTGTAATGCATATGCCTTAGGATTTATTTGCTGGTATGAGATATTCTGGAAAGGTATATCACAGAAAAGATTCAAATCAGCTTCAATTACCTAACAGCTAAGTTGATGCATGTTTTTTTCTCTACATTGGAGAGAGTGATGAATGCAACTTTCACCTGGAATTTTAAGAAGATTTTTCCTTTAGATATTACATAACATCAAATTATTTGGAAAATTTTCCCTACAAATAATTAATAGAGTAAAAGAAATGCATGCAAGGCCTAAGTAATCAAACATGGTTTTCTGTCATTACATCCCATTCATGCCAGTTTGTCATTAGGTAACAGTTGGAAACATGTGCTTTCCCATTGGGGAATGACGTTGATTGAAATCTGATGCATGCGGAATACTGAAAGGCATCATGATGGGTAAAAATTATTAAAAGACATAACAGCAATGGTTTTCGTAGGGCTCCAAGATACAAGGTTCGTTGTCGACCATACATTGTATACCACATTAACAATCATGGTGATGACTGATGACAACAGAAACTTAATTGGAGACACATAACACTTCAAATAGTTGTAGTCCTAATGAGTTGAACTGTATCAAGCTCCTAATGTAAACAGTGTAATATTTACCAACTGTACAAGGAGATATTACTGCAGGTATATGAATGAAAGTCAAATAGTGACACGGTGACAGCGGCACCAAAACGCAGTCCCCCCACTTTTGCCTCGTGCAACTGCTATTTCCTCATCAACATAAAACCAGATAAAGAAAGGATCCTTGGTGCTTGGCTCCCTATCTTCTTTTTGACCAAGACTTATCTGTAAAGGGTTCCAAGGTCCAATTTTTATCCGAATACACTCAAAAATGAAGGCCAGTATTCTCTTCTTCCATGAAATTCTGCCTTCAAATGTTAAGCATCCAATTGATCCGAGATATACGCCATTCTCAATTCTCTTTGCCTGACAATCCAGACAAAGTTCTTTTAGATTCTAAGTGGAAAAAAGGCAAAAAGAATGGCCAATCATTACCTATCCAATAAAACAAAAATAGAGGGAAAAAAACGCAATCATGTCAGATTCTGTGTTGAGGGATGAAGCAAAGCTCCCGCATGTTCATCCTTGAAGTCACATATAGAAATATCACAGAAAATGATTTTAAGAGAAGTACATGGACTTCTTTTTATTTTACCAGTTACATTTTCATTTAAAAGGCAAGATCTATTTCAGAGAAGTGTTCTAGAAAGCCTCAGCTTGGATCTTGTAAAACTAATGAAAACAGAGGACAGATGTCATAATGCTATAGAATAACCTAATCCCTGAGCAATTCAGTGAGTTCCTTCTCTTTTACCATGCCCTTTCCAAGATCCAAACAAAGCCCCATTCTGCTTCGAATTAACTTCATCAAAAAGGCCATAAGTATTGTAGTTCTGTACTCCAAATTTTTGTTAATCTTAAGATCATTTGATCAGACTAATATAATGGTCTGAAGAATGCATCCCAGTTCAATAATGTCAAGAGACTTACTAATGACCTTTTGGCCTGAAGGCAATTCCATTCTTGTGGTATGTATGTATCCGGGGTTTGATCCTTGGCATATTCATCTAGCAAAACACAACTATGAGGGTTGAAAGGGAAGCATTCCCCCTATATTCCCCAGAAAACACAAATATGAAGTACTTCATATTGTTGTAGCTATTGGAAGTATCTATAGATTGAATCAAAAATCATTTTAAACACATCTTGAGGTTTTTTTTTTTTTTTTTCCTCACAGATATGATAACATAATAAAGAAATGCATAAGACACTTACAGTAGCATCGAACCTCTGAATCGCTGTAATAGGAAAATAACGACCACCCTTATTTTCCTTCTACAATTAATCAAAAAAGTCCAATAAGCCTAGATTGTGAAATAAAATGTAAAGCAAAACAAGAAATAGAATTATGCCAACCTCAGCAGTAAAAATAAGCATCCATGTTCTGCCAGGGGATTTTGATCCACCTAGCGTATCAAGAAATCCTGAGGGATCAATCTTTGCCTTCTCAATTACAGAAAAAGCAGACAAAATCTCCTCTGCCGCAACCCTTCTGCTCTTAGCAGCCTTTTTCAGCAATTCTACACTCTCTTCAACTTCCTAAAGCACAAGAACAACTTAACTCACTCAAACCACATAGCAAAGTGCAAAACTTAGATACAGTTCCTTTAAGTGTTGGATATTTGGTTCTTAAATTGAAATTAATCACTTGGTTGTACTGACCAATTCAACAAATACAGTTTTATGTTTTCTAAAGACCATGTAGTTTATTGATCAATGGAACCACACAGTTGAGGAAGTTAAGGTCCAATACCTAAGGAACTGTTCCTAAGTTTTATCCATTAGGAAAATTCATCTACATGGCAATACAATAAGCCCCATTTAAGAAAAAAGTTTACTGAGTTTGAGTTCACAGTTCATCTTCTATGCTTATCATGACAATTTTTCAAGTGTTTTATCTTATATGTAAAACTGGAGCAGAAAACAGAAGAAAGTTATTGAATTTAACAGAGAAGAAGGTGAACAGAAATTGAAAAGAACAAAGGAAAAGAAATACTCTGCTGGGTTGTTGTTGTTGTTGTTGTTCATCCTGCTCAAGAAGAGGGGTGGCACTTTGTTCTTTTTCATCAAGGGTGGCTCTGGTTTTTGTTCTAGAAAATCTTCTGAGAAAATAAGGGTATGTGGGTTTGAGAGAATGGGTGTTGGTGGGCTTAACCTGTAATGGTGGTGGGGTTTGGAAAGCAAAATTCGAGGAGGAGGGTCTGAGAGTAGTTTTAGTTTTGGGTGATGAAGTTTTTAAGACCACAAAGCAGAGAGAAGAGGAGGAGCAAGAAAGCATATCGCAGAATGTTGTTTGTGAGCCCATTGCTTAATAACTACTGCTACTGCGGCTAAGGTTGTCTTTTGAAAACTGCCATTTTTGGGTCTCTTGAGTCTTGATTGGAATGGTCTTGATGCATCCATTCAGTTCAAGCCAGTGGATTAGATAAATCCATTATTTTTGTTCTTTTCTTTTTCTCTAATTTTTCCACACTTTGGAGTTTTTCTTTTTATTTTTTACTTTTTACCATTATTTTTCATCCAAATTTAAGGTCTAGCCCAAATTCATCCCATTTCTCTGAGAGTGGAACAAATTTCCTTCGAACAAAATACCATTGGTAACTTACAATTAGTAATTATGTAGATGGTAGATGCCGTCCTTTTAAAACAAGACGAAATATAAAATAGATAATAGTTTAAATAAAAAGAGCAAAATCAATCCTAATATGTAGCAACATCATTAACTTACACTTTTTTTTTACTTGATTATTTAATCCTATCGAGATTAAAATAATAATATCACACACTCTCTTTGACAAATAAAGAAAAAAAAATATATTTAAATAAAGTGGTTGGAGAATAGAGATGTATTATTAAAGTAATTATATATAATAAAAAAAAAAGGTAAGAATCCATTTGGTAACTTTTTTTTTCCTCAATTTTCTGTTTTTAAAAGCTTCTTTCTTTTTTCTTTTTTTTCTTTTTTTTTTTTCTCCAAACCCAAAAAGTTTGTTTGGGAACGTAATACAGTTGGAAGACAAAAATTGTTTTCAATTTTCAAAATAAAAGGAAATTGAAAACAAGCCTTTGCCTACTTTTTAGTTCTTTTAGCCTCCAATGAAAATACAGAGAAACAATGCAAAAGTCCACAATTAATTGTTAGGTCCATATTTTTAGGTTGGCAAATCATGAACAATTGTAACCATTATAGAGTCTAGATTGTCTTTTAAATTGGTATTTAAGTAAATCATTGAATAAGACAAATCAAGGTTCAAGCAAAAGAAAACTCAAAAAAAAAAAAAATAAAATAAAAAAATAAGTCTATTGCTGCATTGCATTTGGACACAAGCTAAATATGTTGAGTTCCACTTAACTCAACCGGTCAAAAATAATGCAGATTGAGTTTCCAATAGTTTCTATCAATTGTTGGATCTAGGGCATCAAGCATCTTAACTACACTATTTAAGTAAGCTGTAGAGCACGATTTTCAAGACTACAAGAAAGTAGTGTTTTGTACATAGATCTGAAAAATTTTCAAGCTCTCTTAAATTATCTGAAAAATTTTCAAGCTCTCTTAAAGTATCAACCAGTGATCTATGCTCATACAAAATATTTGATGATTAAAGTGAAATTACTGCATCCAGATTACAATCAAGTTGCTAGTACACCTGAATCAAGTCCTAGTCCTAAATAGACAATTATATGGATTCAAAGTTGCGTGTAATCACATTAGTAAGTACCGCATGAGATAGCTTTAGATTTAGGTTTAAATCTTTTGTACAAACTTCTATTCTATTTTAATGGATTCGTTTACCTTGAAGATTAACGGTTAAAACACCCTAAGTTTTTTTTTACTATGAAATAGTTTGTTTTATCGATTTTCTTGGGTCATCAAATTGGTTGTATTTGTGTGATCCGTGTGCTTGTAATGATATTCAATTTTGATCTAAGTTATAATTAATCCAATTAATCACTTGGTTAAGAATTGATTAACTTTGTTGTTACTGGGGCCTAAACACTAACATTAATGAATCTGCACCAAAGTTCGAACCCTAGTGGTAGCAAAACACAAGATTTTAACAATTTTTTTTCTCTCTTTCTCTCCCATAGGAGTTGTTTCTCTGCACTCACCTGTGTGGAACTCAACCATGTAATGATCTTTGATGATGCTTAAAATCGACAGTAAGCCTATCGCCCAAACCTGCAGTCTTTCGTAAAAGGCAAAGAGTCAGAAACCTGTAGAATGAAAAATGCCTACAAAGTGCACCAGTGTGGTGTTGGCCTAAAACCCTTCGAAGGTTAAGTAAAAAACTCACAGTAATCTTAATGAACTCAAAAGAAGAGCTTGAAAATTGTGTTTTTCACGTACCTCAAAATTGGTGTGTCATGGTGTTTATATAAGGGTATGTGGATGACCACTTTAGCTAAATTTAAGGGACTTAGGGCTATCCCTTAGTTGACTTGTAGGAGATGGGAGTTATCCCACAGTTGATTTGTAGGAGATGGGAGTTATCCATTTGCCAGTAGTTGTGTGAATGTAGGAGCGCCTTAGGTGATGACTACTATGCGAGTGTTGTAGTGTAGGTTTTGTATGCACATCTTCACCCGTTCGTTTATGGGGGTGACAAATGGGTGTCAAGGTCAGGCTTACAAATGCTTACTTTTCCATTCTTGTGTGTGACAAATGACTTATTGGATTAGACATGATAGGTTGCATTTGTTGCATTGAGTCTTCCACTTCTGACAAGTCAATATTTTCGAAAGACGTAGCTTACATTCGGAAGACATAACTCATATTCAGAAGACATAGCTCATTTTTGGAAGGTTGACAATGGAGTTAGATAAAATGTTCCCCATCAATCTCAAAGAAGAGGACCACAGACCACCTTTACTCACTAATGGCATCAATATAATAGCCATTGCTCTAATGAGACTTAAGAACAGATATAACACTCATTGCCCCCACAAAACGAAAGTAAAACTTTCTAATAGTGACACAATATCTCTCAAGTCTAAAGGTTTGTTTGGATTGAGAGGGGAGTGGAGGAGTAAACTATAGAGTAGAGTTGGCTGGAAATAATCTAATTTTCAGCCAACTCTACTCTACTCTCTCTCTATTCTCCTCAATCTAAACAAACCATAAGCCATTGATCGAGAATCTAATCAATACCAGTGTCCAATCATGCCTCACCACCTGCTACAAATAAGCCATAGGCCACAAATGAGCCCATTATATTTATCTTCTTAGGACTTTTATTTTTTAATTTTTTATAGATCTTGATGGGATTTAAAGTCTTAAACTCATAAAATATAACTTCATCAATTTTTATTTCTTTTGAAAACTTTTTTTTTAATATTCTTAAAAACACAATTTTGAAAACAAAAAACAAAAAATAGTTACCAAATATAACTTTAACTTTTGCTAAGCTAAAATAAAATTTCATTTTTTGGCATAACCAAATAAGAATGCTTGTAAATTAAAAATTACAGAATGCTACTAGTACATATAATTTTTAAATATATTCAATTAATTAAAAATTATATGTAAATTTAAAAATATTTTATTGATATTATCCAAATTATCTTCATAGTTCATAGTTAATGAGTCATTTGAAACTTTAATAGAGTAACCTAATAAAAATTAAGGCCAAATTTCATTGTTAATCCCTAAATTTCACTTTTTAAGGGCTTTTGGTCCTTGACATGCCAAATTTCATAACTTCAACTTATGCGATTGTGACTGTGTGAGATGATGATTGGTGAATGTTTAAAATGAATATTTGAAATATATTTTTATAATTTATTGACACATTAGTTTGTAAGTTCCTACTAATAAAAGTTGTAGTATTCTTAGTATTACTAATAAAAGTTTCAGTATCCCTAATATTGCTCAATAAGCGAGTAATTTTATGACCACAAACTTAAACACAATTTTTGTCACAATTATTGTGATTAGTTATCTCTTATTTTCACATGAAATTATCACTTTTTCTCCACTACTCAAAGTCAAACATGTGAATAATTTATTAACACATTAGTTTGTAAGTTCCTACTAATAAAAGTTGCAGTATCCTTAATATTGCTCGATAAGCGAGTAATTTTATGACCACAAATTTAAACATAATTTTGGTCACAATTATTCACATGACAAATTGTGATTAATTATCTCTTATTTTCATATGAAATTACCACTTTTTTTTCACTACTCAAAGTCAAACATGTGAATAATTGTGATAAAAGCTGTGAGTTAGTTTTTGATTCCAGATGGAATGAAATCAGGTACAATACTTAGAGTATTGCACTTGATGCAATATCTATGAATGAAGAGTTGATAAAAACAATTTTCAATCTTAACCATTAAATTATATAAAAAAATTGAAAAGAAAAAACCATTTATTTTTTCTCACCACTGCTAGTCAGACACGTGGCAAAAGCAGAGAGTTAAGAGTTATTTATAAGAGAAACCCAAAAGTGCAAATTTGTCTGATATATATAACCTGAACTGAGTATGAGGAGTCTTGAGTCCAACTCTAACACCCGCAATCCCAGTTCCTGGCAGCTCATTCACTCCACTATCCACCACAAATCAACAACCGAATTCCCAAATGATTAGCACTTTCAGTTACAGACTCAGTCTCAGGCTCTCAGCCTTACCCACTTTACCAACAACACTAACTCAACACACTCTCTCACTCTCCCATTTTTCATCATTCCCCAAAACATTCATTCCCCCACCATGTCCTCTTCCTCACGTAAACTCCTCACCACTCTCCTCCGCTCCGCTCCTCTCCGCCGCCCCACCACCACCGCCACAAGGCTCCCCCCGAGATCCCCACTCGCGAGCCCCGCCGCGTACCTCCTCCCACGCGCCGCGGCGCATTACTCCACAGCCACTCCTTCAAAGCCGCCGCCGTCGTCTTCTCCCCCGCCCGCCGCCGATGGCTCGCCTGCTCCCTCCGGAAAGATCACCGATGAGCACACAGGAAAGGGCGCGGTCGGAAAGGTGTGCCAGGTCATCGGAGCCGTCGTGGACGTCCGATTCGAAGCCGGACTGCCGCCGATTCTGACGGCTCTGGAGTTGCAGAACAATCCGATAAGGGTTGTGCTGGAGGTGGCTCAGCATTTAGGTGAGAACATGGTGCGATGCATTGCTATGGACGGCACTGAAGGAGTCGTTAGAGGCCAGCCAGTCCTCAACACTGGCGCTCCCATCACCGTAAGCCCACAGTTTTTGTATCTCTTTATTAAAAGTAAAGTTCGAGGACTGAAATGAGTTTTTGCGTAAATTTAATTGTTGGTTTTGTTGGTGGTGGTGAATTACTATTAGGTGCCGGTTGGAAGGGCTACACTTGGCCGCATCATTAATGTGATTGGAGAGGCCATCGATCAGAGAGGCGATATAAGTAAGAATTTATCTGGAAATTGAAACACTTGTCGGACCTTGTTATTAATTCTTCATATTCAACATGTGATGTTTGTAGCTGACGTATTTTTTTTTTTGTTTTTTGAATTTTGATCAGAAACGGACCACTATCTGCCGATCCATAGAGAAGCGCCCGCCTTTGTTGAGCAGGCGACCGAGCAACAGATTCTTGTTACTGGAATTAAGGTATGTAATCTGACGACATTTAGGTGAAGGGCAGTTGTATGCTAATGTGAAGTGGTGCATTTTAATAATGGACTACATTATTAACATTTGTGTGTTTGGGGAATGATTATAAGCTAACTTTTAACTTTTTGTATCACGTTATGCAAATAAGCTATTTTCAAACGGGGCAGCTATTAATTTGTATGTAGTAGTATTGAACTGAGAAGTGTAAACTTTTATGTATAGGACAAAGGGGCCAAGAGCCTTGTTGTTAAATGAATTGAATTATGAGAAATAAAATAAAAATTTTGTGTGATGGGTATTTACTATTTATTTGTTGGCCTATGACTATTTATAAGCATGATACAGCCTGAATACAACTTAACTAAGAGAGCTTTTAAGCTCTAACAATCTGGGTGCTATTATTGTATGAATAATGGTCTTAATATTAGATATTTGATTTCAAGTTTTGGTTTTTCTAATCTTATCTTTCTTAAACTCCTGTTCCTTTTACAATGGTCCAAGTAGAGGAGTGTAAAATAGAGCAATTTTTTTAAATTTAATATTGGATATATGTATATATGAAAGGGTTTTAATTTTAAAATAATTATTTGTGACAAATGTATTTGGTATATTATGTTGGAAATCTAAATGAATAGGGCACAGAACTATGTAAGATCAAATGAGGGCTGACAAGAAGCAGTAGTGATATTTTGTGTGAAATTTTAGTAGTGTTTGAGTTCAACTTAGGGGATAAGGTGATATGCAAATGTGTGTGGTTGTGTTATTTGTAACTATAATTGTGTCTTCTAAAGTTTGAATATATCAATTACATTTTAGTTGCTACATTCTCCAGGTTGTTGATCTCCTTGCACCTTACCAAAGAGGTGGAAAGATTGGGCTCTTTGGTGGCGCAGGTGTTGGCAAGACTGTGCTCATTATGGAACTCATTAACAATGTTGCTAAGGCTCATGGTTGGTTCCATTTAAAAACTTTCTGAACTGTGATGTGTCTTTGAAATTGTCGGTCTGCAGTTTCATTGAGTGTTTAATTTTATCTTTCTTTAGGTGGTTTCTCTGTATTTGCTGGTGTTGGAGAGCGTACTCGTGAGGGTAATGACTTGTACAGAGAAATGATTGAAAGTGGTGTTATTAAGCTTGAAAATCAGGTTAATCTAATGCCACTCTTCATAAAATCTAATGCATGGAATCCCTGCCCCCCACCCCACCTTCCCCCCTTTTGATGGTTTATTATCCACTGTATGTCGTACTTTCCTTGATAACATTCTCTTAAATATCAGGATGAAAGCAAGTGTGCTCTTGTGTATGGTCAAATGAATGAGCCTCCTGGTGCTCGTGCTCGTGTTGGACTTACAGGGCTGACTGTCGCTGAGCATTTCCGAGATGCTGAGGGTCAAGATGTGCTTCTCTTCATTGATAACATTTTCCGCTTCACCCAAGTAAGCCTGCTTGTCATCTTTTCTTGAATAATTTTTTTTGGTTTGCTAATCCTGCTAACTTTTCTATTTTATTTTGCAGGCTAACTCGGAGGTGTCTGCTTTGCTTGGCCGTATACCATCTGCTGTTGGTTACCAACCTACCTTGGCTACAGATCTTGGAGAACTTCAAGAGCGTATTACTACTACCAAGAAGGGTTCAATCACATCTGTTCAGGCTATTTATGTCCCTGCTGATGACTTGACAGATCCAGCTCCCGCAACCACTTTTGCCCATCTTGATGCCACAACAGTGCTGTCCCGGCAGGTGTGTCACCCTATCTTTCACTTTCATTCATCTAAAGTAAAGAAACCATTTCTTCGGTGTTCTTGCTTTTTCTGATTTCTGATTTATAATCAGATTTCTGAGCTTGGTATCTATCCTGCTGTCGACCCCTTGGATTCTACATCTCGCATGCTCTCTCCTCGTATTTTGGGTGAAGAACACTATAATACTGCTCGTGGTGTTCAGAAAGTTCTCCAAGACTATAAGAATCTTCAAGACATTATTGCCATTTTGGGAATGGATGAGCTCAGTGAAGATGACAAGTTGACAGTTGCTCGTGCTCGTAAGATCCAGAGGTTCTTGAGCCAGCCTTTCCATGTCGCAGAAGTCTTCACTGGAGCCCCAGGAAAATATGTTGAGCTGAAAGAGAGCGTTAACAGCTTCCAGGTGATTTATTTGTTCAATGCATGATGATTATTTATTTTTCCTTTGTCTTATTTTTTATTTGAGCCTTGGAGGAGCTCTCTGTCTCTGCTTTTGTGTTCTCTGTGCATACCAAAATAATTTGGACTATGGTCATGCTATATGAATTTAGTAATTAGGTTAGTTATTACTTATTAGCAGCAAACCATAATTAGTGGTCTTTGCTTGCTTTCTAGTTGGTAACTGGTAAATTATGCAGAACAAGATGGTGATACTAGAACGATTCCAAAGTTTTATGGCTGGAAATTCACAATTTGAACCTGCCATTTATGCTAGACAATTTTAATGTGTTAATGTTAATTAGGTCTATAGACTGGTCAGCTTCAGTTCAACTCAATTATTCTCATGCCAATGAGATCTAGCTCAATTGGCACCTCCCCCCATTATAAATCTTAGGTAAAGGGTGAGGTCATGAGTTCAAGATTCATTGGGTGCGTGTGTAGCTTACCAATCCAAAAGAAAAACCCCAATTATTCTTGATTACATAATGAATCTTTAATGACTAAAATATAGTTTCTATTTATATTTGTGACCTTGAGCATTTGTGGTCATTAGTCCTTTCACCAAATTCTTCTGACACTGCCGCACTATCTTTTGTGGAACCATTTCTTCTATAGGTAATAAATCTGAATAAAATAACAAAACGGCATGTCTTTCATGGAACTTTGTTTCAGTTGCCTTGGCATCCTTAGCTTTTTCTTCTTTTTTTCTTTATTTCCTTCCTCTAATTTTAGTTTTGTGCATTTGTGATCTTTGAATTATAATTGTAAGTATGATTATATTTACATAATTTTTATTTGTTACTGCTTTGGATGAGGGACCTGTACCTGAAACTGCTGTTTCAATTTGGACATTAATTGTTAAGAGCCTTGTAGCTCAGCTAGTTGGCACCTCTTGGTGTTTCCAAAGAAGACATTTAGAATTCAAATCCCCCTCCCACAATTATCGAATTATCAAAAAATATATTTGGAAATAAATCAACTAAATGGAAATTGGAAATTGGTTGACCCGGGAGGAGCTCAAACTACATCCAAGAGATCTGAAAGCATGAGTAAAGTTGTTATTAAAGCACTGTTGCAGATTTTGTTTATTTTTTCAATGCTTAAAGAGAAAGATTACATGTACATACATGATTTGTACACCTAGAGCAAAATCTACAGTTTAGATTAATATTCAAGGTAGTTTTTAGCCACAACCAAATAGACAAAATTTGATTATATTATTATAATAAACCTAAATATTATCTGATGGGTTCAGACTATAATCAAGCATACTAGATAAATCTGATGGGTTCATTTTGTTTCTATTTATATTTTTGACCTTGAGCATATGTGGTCATGGATCCTTTCCCCAAATTCTTCTGAGACCACGGCACTGTCTTTTGTGGAACTATTTCTTCTATAACTGATAAATCTGACTGAAATAACAAAAGGGCTTGTCTTTCATGGAGCTTTGTTTCAGTTGCCTTGGTATCCTTATCTATTTTTCTCCAAATTTAGTTTTGTGTATTCCCCTAATTTTCTTGTCCAATGTTTCATTTTGACAGGGAGTCCTTGATGGAAACTATGATGATCTTTCTGAGCAGTCATTTTACATGGTTGGTGGAATTGAAGAAGTCATTGCAAAGGCAGAGAAGATTGCCAAGGAGTCTGCTGCTTAGTCATTTAAGCTGGCTTCTTTGTTCTTTCCCCATTATTAAGGAATTATTAATTCTTTTGGCTTTTCCAATTCCACCCTCATCTCAAGTTGCACGCAATTGTTTAAAGCACTAAATTTTGGAAGAATTGTATTAGCTAGAGATATGAGTTAAGGGCTTGTTCTTTGTACCTTTTGTGTAATAAGAAATGGATTCGCATGTTTGTATTAATCAGCACCACTTTCATTTCCAGATGCAGGCATGCTGCTATAGAGCACTTTGCTTTGACCACTTTCAAGAAACATTGGAATGGATTCTGCTGAACTTCCAATTTGAATCTAGATTTTTTTTTTTCAGTGGCATTGTGAAAAATATTTCTCCCCGAGTATATTGGCGTGATACTCCATTTTCTTATGTGAATGGTAGGTTCCATTATGAATTAATTAGTGTGAAATATCATTCCTATGTAAGGAGAGTATTATTTGTTCTATAGTGTACTCATTGAATAATTATTCTTGGCAATATGACAGGCATTTATTTATTTATTATTTTAATTTTTTTGATAACATAATATTTTGATTTCATTTCAAACAATGTGAGAGAAATGATTGAAAAGTACTGTCTATGTCGCCTTTATGCAATATGCACGATAAGGGCTTTAATGCAAACAACGGTATTTATATACTACATAAAAGATTCTCAATGGGCTAAAACAGGCCATAATGAAGTACCACATGAGTGATATATAGGAATCCAAATCTGACAAATGAGTAATGTTATGGCCTTCTACATCTAGGTCTTCTTGTTCCTTCATCTGGCTTATGTCTTCATGCAGCATTCAGACTGAATGACTCTGAAATTATGTTGATATTGGAGAGGAAATGTTCTTTTTTGTTTTGAGAGTACTCCTAAGAACAAATCCATTGGAGACAAGGTGGGGCTTGTAGCTTAAAAGATTAGAACACGTGGCTATGAACCAGTGTAGGGGATTTGAATCCCTCCTTGCCTACAATCGGCCTAAAGGGAAGTACCTTTACACCTATGGTAGGAAAATCTATCGGCCCAAGCCTCCACTGTTTGTAATAAGCCTCATAAAATCTCTCATTAAAACCATAGTACTTTTATATCGGATCGGGTTATAATTCAGATCAAGCACAAACTAGATTCCACATAGCCCAACACAAACCACATTCAATTTTCTCTTTTTAAAAGAAATTCTACTTGTGGACTACCAAAACATTATTAGTTATTCTTTTTATTGCAAAAATTAAGAGTTATTTTGTTCATTGATATATAATGATTTTTTTTTTTTTTTTTTGGGTTTAAATCTTTTAACACAAGGCATGAAAGAATGTATTTTACATTACATTTTGTATGATACATTTTTTTTCAATTTTTTATTCTATTGTTATACTAAGTGTCCATTTGGAACAAGCTGAAAATTTTAGCTAATTTGCAATTTTAGCTTATTTTCGCTACTATTCATGAGTCTCATTGCACTTTTTGGTATTATTCATAGGTCATACTGTACTATTCGGTTAACTTTTACCTTTATCTATAGTACTTTTAGCAAAAAGTTTTCATTTTCAGCTAAATAAATTGTTCCTAAACATACACTAATTAACAATTTCATAATCAATTTCGAATTCAACAGCCTTTTAATCTTACTCCCCTAAGCTAAAAGCCCAAAGTTGTGACACCACTTTAATAAATTTGGTGTTTTTACATTGGGAAAAGTTAATGAATACCTTAAGGACATTGATTTAGGAAGTATTTTTAGAAACTCTTTATGTGATAAATAAATAAATAAATAATTTTTTGATAGCCTTTTATATTTTCTATGAAAAAGATATCAATATTTTCTTAAAATAACTCAGCAGTAAATGCCCTAAAAGCACTTATTAATTGGATTCTTTTACAGCATCTTATAAGATTGTTCCTTCTTTCAGACTATTTTTGTTTGGAATGGATGATCTAACAGAAGTTTTTGGAATTTAATATAATCTTGTTTCCCCATTCATACACACATATGCTTGTCATAACACCAAAGAGGTAACTGATTCCAGAAGCTATCCAAGACAGGGTATAGATGGACAAAAAAATTTATCATTAACGAATAACGACACATCAAAACGTTTTGGGGATAATATAACAAAAATTTTTGACAGCTGTGGGATTTGAACCCACGCCCTTTCGGACCAGAGCCTAAATCTGGCGCCTTAGACCACTCGGCCAAACTGTCTTCACATCATATATTTTCATATTACTGTATATCATCTATAACAATAACCACTCGGGTGTTTTTGATTTAATGTTATCTTGGTGTATTTACTATCGACTATCTTCATAATTCCATGCCATTTATTAATTATTATCTCTCTTCCAATTTTCTCTGCTCATGAGGATAACTTTGGCCCTCTACCTCTAACCAAGCTTGAGTGGCTGAAGTTGGATTGCAGACAGTGTATTAATATTCTTTGTTGGGATGAAGAGTCAATGGGATCATTTTATCCATGATTGTATGCTGATTTCAAAACCAATTTGGGCTCTGCCCATCTTCTGCATGCATGTGTACTGTTATGACTTATGACAGATTGAATGTAAGAATAACTTTAAAGCTAGGTTCGAGCAAAGACATGTAAAAACTAATCCAACCGCTTCAGCTTGACAATGGCTATGGGAGACCACGTTCTATTGGTGAAAAATTTTGCTTTCAAAAAGTTGGAGGGTCTATGAACCATGCTTAAAATGTAGTTTTGTCCATTCATACCTTCTAATAAAACAAATACGGACCTCACTTGTTTATGAAAGCTCAAATATGTGTGAAAACACAAAAGCTGTTTAGATCCCCAAATTAAAAATTACGGCTCGGTTGATTTTACTTTGACTTAAATTAAGCGTGGAATAGAATAAATGCGAGCAAATAAACAATAAAATTACTCTAAGCCATATTCATCAAATATCAACAATAAAATGAAAGCTAAAAGAGTAGGAAAGAAAGATGCAAACACAAGATAATACCGAAACGTGTTATCAAAGAGGAAACCGAAGAACTCGGTGAAAAACCTCTCCGTTGTCCTCCAAGCGGTAAAACAATCTATTAGAGAATAAGTTGGAGTACACGAATAACAAAAGACCCTCCAAGCCTAGTCTATCCCATGTACTTGAGCCCTCCAAGCTTTTGCTACCAACTGATTTGACGAAGCCTTATCTTTTCTAGCTCTTTGGATCACACAATTCAGCCCGATTGCACTCGTCAAATGATTGGCTTCTTCCAATGCTTCCCAGTAGCACCAAAACCTCATTTTACACGCAGAATGTGTGTGGTAAGTGTTTGGGCTATCAACCTCTCAAGGATTTGGATGTGAAGAGGTAGGAATTGAGGAAAACCACAAGGGATTGTGTAGAGGATTGTGGATATGACAATATCTTACTCTTAAGGGTTATGTCTAGGGTTTTCTCTCTGAAAACACTCCTTACAATATGTGGGTAATGTAGGTATATATAGTGTGGGTGAAGACAAGGTGTAGCAGATATGCCAAAATAGCAAAACAAAATGTTTCGCGGGTATTTCGCAAGAATGCTTTACCTGCAAAATACTCGTGAAAACCAGCTATCATGACTCTTTGCATTCCAGTCATGTGCTTTGCATGTGGCTCACTTCGCAAGAAGGCTTCTCGCGAAATCCACTTTGTCTTCAATAGGCACTTGAGTCTTCACATTTTCTTTTACACACAACCCATACAATAAAATCTCACATAAAATATGGGGTACATATGCTTGAACAAAAATACAATCAAATTTGGTATGGAATTAAAGATAATACAAAATAGTTGTAATAACAACTTTACAATTTAACATAGCAGGGTTTATTTGTTGTGTTTTTTTTTTTTTTTTTTTTTTGGATTAGTGACTTTGGGATGGGATTTGATTCAATAACCTTTCGTTTCATAAAGTGTGGCTCTTTGGTGATTGCACGTCCCCATTAGGGTTGAGGAAAGAAATTTCATATTACTAGAAACTAGAGAGTAGATTCACTCTCCAAACTAGCCCCTCTTTTCATGGTTATACTTGGATCATTTTCTAAGGCCCTTAGCTATTTGGTGAACGGTTTGAACACTTGACCTTATGACTTCAGTCTAATTTTTATCTAGACTTGATTCTCTGTTATTGATCTCAGTTTTTTTTCCCTACATAATTTATTGGAGCATCCAAGATTAAAGTGTATTGAAGTAGCTCAAGATGAGATTCTGTCAATTTTGACTATCAATTGATCCTCTCTTGATCAACCAAAAATCATTGGCTCAATTGCTTATGTGTTCGATTTTCTGAAGTCAATGCCTTGTATTATTAAACCCTAGTACGACAAGTATATGAAAGCTGTTATAACTTGATTTTAGTAGGACTAGGAGAGGCAGAAATACATAACTACATAGAGAGAAAATCAAAGCCTCCATCATACTGAATCTGCAAGTACAAAAAGACATTTCCATCATGTAGAGGAATTTCATGCATTCTGAAGCTGCTGTGTTAAGTTGGAGCTCTTCAAGGAGTAGGAACTTTGCAACTGAATTGCCCTATATGCTAGGCTAGTCTTGTTACAATTGAGGCTCATTATAGTTATTAATAAATCCGAGATTAATCTAATATATGCCCGATGTGGAACTCAAAATTCATACACAATACACACCCAATCAATATCCAATCAACCTAGAGCATCACACACAGTCTTTTATTATTGGGGTTGCCATAGTAAACAAATTGCAACGTCAATTTTGCAGAATTCCATAATGTGGAAAGAAAGTGAATAACACAATGGAATAGAATTAAATGCATAAGGCATCAAATACAGTTTAATTGTTACCACTATTTATTTTGGTGCTATTTATACTTGTTTAAGTACTAAGTAGATGCTACCACCATTGAGATAAGATGCTCTGTTCACATCTCGAGTTACTTTCAAATTCCAGGTAAAGCTCCACCAATGCTCCGAATTGTATGTATCTTCTAAACGGTTGCTATGCGATTGAGTAACACAAATAAAGTAGATCCATTCCCTGACTCGAATACGGACGATTCATCAAATTTCTTGTGCAATGCATCAAAGAGCTCATCTATAATCTCCTCTCCAAAATGCTCCTTAAACATTCCCTCCATGCCGGCTCTAAGTTGAGATGACATCACCTTGCCTCTTGAAAAATTACCACTCGGTATTGCTTGAGGAAGAATTTCCATTCTTTCTAAACGGAAACATCCATTTCGTTCCACAATTGCTTCCACTTCTTGGGGAGATGCAAAATATGTTGGTAGATTGAAGGTGTCCACTTTCTCTTCACTAATGATACCCTGCCTCATGAGGAAGAAAAGAAATCAAGGGAAAAACCTTAGCAGCTTCAAAAAGTATATCTTTCGCATCTTAATTGGAGGCTTAATTTTAATTTCATGAAATTGAAGTAACAATTCTTCAAGTTGTATGCATACAGTTGACTAATCATTTTTAGCGTATGCTTTATGAAAAATCAATAACAATGTATAATTATTAACAACAACAAAAACAACAACAGCAACAACAACATAATAATTATAATCATTATGTAAAATTAGTAGGGCTGTTGAATCCACGCCAAGACCTGATAAAACCGCTTAAGCCAGAGCCATCCAAGTTGAAATATGTCTGATTCGAGCATTATGAAAGTAACAATATTGGATGCATACTATGTGAATCATTATGAAAGTAAAAGTAACTATTCACAAATTGATCATTAGTTTATTACCTTCTTAGCCATGTCTAGCAAGCAAGATCCCAAGATTTCTCCTACCATATTTACCATAGCTTGTGAATGAGGGAGTCCATTGGGACGGCCTGGGATGATTATTACTATAAATCCTCCATATACAACCTCTTGTGCTCTAGCATTTAAAAAGCACTCCATGTCCTTAGCATATTGAGCTGCATAAGACTGAACTACTTTGTCTGAAGCATTTGAGTAGTGGATCCTCCCTTTATTCCACGCAGGAGAGCTTTTGTCCAACACCTCTTTTGGTACTTGAGAAAGACATTGTAGGGCATAGGAAGAGAAAACAAAGTGAAGAGAGGCATTAGGAAATAAGCGAGAATAAAAAGAACCCGGCACGGTTGCTGCATAATATTTCCTGTCTGGAGGCAGGGATATAAAGAGTGTGTTAAAATCATTTGAAGCGTTATCGTTAAAGAAAACTTGGAATTCAGGAGTGTTATGTCCTTGAGATTGATATTTGAGCTCCACTGCATCAACTATGTTTTTCATTGCCAAAATTGTGTTAGGTCCAACGGAGCAACCCAAATCTGTGACTCGAAAGGTGTTGGAAGAAGAAAAGTTCTGTATGTCAAGCTTTTCAGCTATTGCCTCATTGATAAGTTCCTTGGCAGCATCGGCCGCTCCTCTCTACCAAATAGAAGATTGGGTTACTTATTATGGTTGAGATAATTACAAAATTACAAAATTATTATGTATGCAATATGAATAGGATCATTTACTTCACGCAATCACAATTAAGATTTTATTTCTCGTATCTAAGAGTGTAAATAGTGTTAGCTAAGGTCATCTTTCTTTCTTTTTTTGAGATATTTTTTGAGATATTTTTTTTTTTTTTTGGAGAAAGTAAGCTAAGGTCATCTTAAATATGCCTTTTAATTTGTAATGTATATATTAACTATCATTACTCAATATCTTAGCCTAACAAATAGAGTAGATGCTCTTAACTAGGGTTGTAAACGAGCCAAGTTTTGTAGAGTAGTGAATGTTCAAGCTCGACTTGACAACAAAAATAGAATGTTCAAGCTTGGCTTGAGCTTGATGCAAGCTTGAGCTTGTTATAAATAATGTTCAAGCCTACAAATAATGTTCAAGCTTGAGCTTGGCTTGATTCATTAGTCAAACCAAGCTCGAGCTCAATATCAAATCCAAACTCAAGCTTAATATTATGCTTTTGAGCTTGAGATCCAACATAAGTATATTATCAAGCCTATATCAAGTTTATTATTTAACCTATTTGGTTTGGATGAGTAGTCCCAACTTATAATTAATTAAAGTTTTAGAAATATATCAGTTTACTTGTCAAGCTCGTATTAATTTTATTATCAAACTCATAAATAAGTGTGGGGGAGTAAAATATGGGCCCATGATCTAGGCCCAGGAACGACGTTTCATCAACAATACGCCCGAGGAGAAGAAATCACAGAGGACCGTTGTAACTAACAGTAGAGCGCGTAAGGATCCAAAGAGGCTGGTCCGAGAGGAATACCCTCCTCGGACATGACGTCTGATGGTGAGAGGAACCTCGGCTTTCCCTTAGTCCACCCTCCAGGAAGTTCCAGAGGTAAAGATAGATTACCAATGCATATGGAAGGGATAAGGATGCAGAAATATCTTGAGAAAAAGTTGCTACCACCGCATTAAATGCATCACAGCTACTTTCCTGGCCGCATTTATGTGGAGAAGACTCTTGAACAGTGTTGAAAGTGATCTTTATCCCCAGGAAATCAAAAAGCTGTAAAAAAGGAAATGGAAACTCAAGTACCGTGCTAGATGACAGACAAGTGGACGATGGGATCGGGCCATGAAGGACTATATAATGGAATAAACCCTTCATAAGAGAGGGAGGAAAAAAAAGAAAAAAGAAAGAACATCAAGAAACAACTACTGTAGCACCGGGAAAAATACAACCTAAAAGAAAGCATCTTATCCAAGATCATACCCCTCGGATTTGATTATAACCCATGAAAATTACCCAAAAAGCTGTAAAAAAGGAAATGGAAACTCAAGTACCGTGCTAGATGACAGACAAGTGGACGATGGGATCGGGCCATGAAGGACTATATAATGGAATAAACCCTTCATAAGAGAGGGAGGAAAAAAAAGAAAAAAGAAAGAACATCAAGAAACAACTACTGTAGCACCGGGAAAAATACAACCTAAAAGAAAGCATCTTATCCAAGATCATACCCCTCGGATTTGATTATAACCCATGAAAATTACCCAAACCTCACTCCTCGGACGTAAAATCTTAACTCGCTTATGTGTTTTAGCCTCCTCGGCCAAGTACCCAGACCCCAATAACTGTTGTAAAAATCGCTGCTAGCCCAATTCTTTAACCCACTCTCTCACAAATTTATTGTATTGGGCTTGTTGGGCCCATTTCCTGTTTCTATTACGGTGTGGGCTACAATTTGTGACCCTACAATAAGCTTAGGCTCAACTTATTTTGTTACTTTTGTATCGAGCCTTGGAGTTCACGAGCTTGTTCAAGAATAATATTTTTTACTCGGGCTCGACTCATTTATTAAACAAGCTTAAAACTAAAACTTAAGCTTGACTTGCTTATAAACAAACAAACATGAATGGGCTTTTTATTGAGCCAAGCCCGAGCTGTTTATGAACGACTTCATTCATTTACAGCTCTACATGTGTTATGCTTGTCTAATGTCTTTTTCTGTTCAATTAAAAATTTAGAAGTTTCTCCAAAAAAAAAAAGTTAGAAATTCGAAGTCTTATAATCCAAACTTTTGAGGTAGAGGACAACTAAAAAATTGGAATTTGAATTAATAAGTTTGAATTTATTATTTTAATCTCACTATTTATGCTAATTTTTCCTTGAATTTTTTATTATAAAGGAATATTTCTGAAAATTGGAAGATGGTATCAATGATGAATCCTCTCTCTTTCTTTTTTGTTACCCATATGAGGTTGGTTTTTTTTTTTTTTTTTTCAACAACATATTATCTGGTATTCATGTGAATGGTTTCGAATATGCAACTCAAGTGTATGGCAGAATTCTTTTATACATTTTTTTTTTTAAATTTTTTTATACCTACGTAATCTTAACGGTTAACACAAAATATTCTCTTATTTAACATATATATATATATATATATATATATATAGATGAATATATATAGTTTGGATTATATAAGCTTCTACCATAAAATGGCCTAAGTTTATGTTATGTTTATTTAATAGAATCTCACAAATTATTCCTATGATAATTAGCCTGAAATTGTAAGGTAGATATTAAGCATTACAAACTTAAAATTATATTTGAAGATTAGGATTCTATAAAGTTCTTAGTTCAAACTCTATCATAAAGTACCTAATTATTTTTTCATCAATTTAGTATGTAAATATTTTAATTGAATACCAAGATGATTATAGTTAAATATTAAAGTCATGGTAAAATCCACAATCCATTTGTTTCAAAATGGATAAATAAAACTATATGAATCATATGATAGAGTTAAAGACCCTGATCCATACAACTTACTCAATAACACTTCTTACAATTAGAAATGAATACCTGGAAAGAGGAGTTATTCGAATAACTGTACTCGCCGTTTCCGCCATTCGTTGTAAAAGCCATCTTTCTGTCTCCTTCTCTCTAACTGTGTATTTTCCTTCCTTCAACGTAGTAGTAAACTAAAAATATATATAACACCGTTAGATCTTGACAGTTGACCCACGTTAAAGAGAGAGAGAGAGAGAGAAGAAAGATTGTTGACTTTGGCGAGCACATGACATTTCAAACAAATGAAGTATTCATGTTGCCATGGAGAAGACTTTCCCATGTGTTGTATACCTGGTCCACCATGATGTACCATATTCTAGTATAAGGAAAACAAAATTTTCTCTCAAATTCTTGTGCAACAATAATGAAGTAAATGAACACCCTTTTTTTTAGTAGGTAGATAGGGGTGAACGAGAGGAGAGATGATGTTCGAATTAAAGACATTGTGCACACCACCACAAAGAAGTGTTATTAGCCTTTGACAATCGGATGAACCCCATAAGCGAACAATTAGGTTGAGTGTGAGTTTGGATAACACTGAGAATGTGTGTTTTTGCATTTTGCTGAAAAATGGTGGGTCTCACAGTACTATTCACGGACCCATAAAAGTCATCTAAACACAGATTTCAATATAAATTTGGGTCCCATGGCACTATTCACACATTTAAAAATTGTTTTGCTATAATGTTTTCAGTTTTCAGTTTTCAACAATAAACGGTATCTAAACAGACCCTGAGTGTGACAATCTATTAAGTGCAAATTTAAAGGATTTTTTTTTTAATAATTTGATAGTAACAATGGAGGAGGGAAGATGTGAATCCCAGATGGCTGTGCTAAAAACAACCTAAAGAACCACATCAGATAATCATAAATTTAACAACATAATATATATATATATATATATATATATATTTTTTTTTTTTCCTGATATGATTGTACTAATTTCAAATATACTATTCCCTTGGTGGTGAAATGCTGAAAATATTTATAATATATGATATGTCCTCACTATGTTGTCATGAAGAAAAAATTGGCATATCCTCATTATGTGATCATACATAAAGTCCAACTTTTGACAACCAATCTGGTTGGTTACGAAGAAAAAGGAAAATACTTAATATTAAAAAGGCAGACTGGAGGAAATTTTTATAAGTCCTACCTACCCAGAGGAATTTGTCTATATGGATATGTATAAGTGCAATTACCATTATGGTTTTTTAAATTGGAGTTTTTCATGAGACATTTCTGAAAACTCCTTATTTGGGTATCATAGTCGTTTGATTACAATTTAATGTTGATTAAATTGTAATCAAGCTATGAAATTCTTTCCCTAAAAAATGACTTAACATTTGGGCCTTTCTTCATTGTTTTTGCAATATCATATTCGTTTAAGTTTGATTTGGGCCTATAAATAATTATTTTAAAGGGAATTTAGTTACCTCAATATAAGTCTGAATTCATCCCGATGGAATGGTCGGATTTTTGGTCAAATTGTGATCAAACTTGGGTTGATCGTGGTCAAACTTGAGGAAGTGTTTGAAAATAGAGCAAATTATATCTTTCCTATCTATGGTTTGACTTGAATTTAAGATTTCTACTTGTGGTTTAAAATTTTATATTTTATCCACCTAAAGTTTGACCGAAATTTAAGTTATTTATTTGTGGTTTAAAATCTTATGATGCAAGTGTTTTGCTGGATTTTTTTTTATCATATTTGATTTTGTATTTTTATGTTTTGTTAAATATATTAGCAATGCGATGTGTTATACCATGTTTTATATGTAATTGAACTAAGTGTAACTTGATCTCAACCCATATATTATATATATATATATATATATAAATATATTTTGGTTTGCTAATCCTGCTAACTTTTTCGTTTTATTTTGCAGGCTAACTCGGAGGTGTCTGCTTTGCTTGGCCGTATACCATCTACTGTTGGATACCAACCTACCTTGGCTATAGATCTTGGAGAACTTCAAGAGTGTATTACCACTAACAAGAAGGGTTCAATTATATCTATTCAAAGGCAATATTTGCTTCTTTGAACTCCATACATTTGATCCCAAGCAAAAGATGTAGCCAGACGTGCTTTTTCTGTCATCAAGTGATCCAGCTCAATCACTATCAATGAAACCAACAAGATTGTTGCCATTCTCCTTTTTGTACAAAATGCCTAGCTTCTTGGTGCCTTGCAGCTAGCGAAGAATTCTTTTTGCTGCTGCATAATGTAGCTTGCTAGGCTGATTTATGAACCTTGATACAAGGCTGACTAAATGAACAATATCTGGCCTTGTATTTGTGAGATAAATCAAAGAACCCACAAGGCTTCGATGTCTTTGCATCTGCCTTTTCCGCTACATCTTCTTGCTGTAATTTCTCATTAGAAGACATAAGTGTGGACACTGGTTTACATGTTGTCATGTGAAATTTTTTAAGCAAATCTTTAATGTACTTTTCTTGGCAAATAAAAACTTCACCTATAGACTGTTGCACTTGAAAACCAAGAAAGTATTTCAAGCACTATGTTCCTAAGGGTCATTTACTTGTATCTAGAAGTCTAGAAGGCTCTTTCAAGTATAAATAAGTGCTATTGTACTGGTTTATGCATATCAGAAAAATCTGCCTAGCATTGTGCAAGAGTAGCAGCTCTGCATCACAAAAATAAAAAACCTTGTAATCCATTGCTATTTATCAATAAAAATTCTGCATATGCCAACAAATTTTGGTACCAGAGCCAGCCTATTCAACCTATTCAGCCTATACAACACCTAATTTTTCTTTGTTCACCTAGTTTTAAACCTCTCTTTAGTTAATCTCCATGGATGCCAAATCTAGAGATGTCTTGTTTTCTTATTCAACAAACCAGGTTCCTATTTTCAATGGAGAACACTTTGACTATTGGAGCTCTCAATTGATGACCATTTTCATTTCCCAAGATCTATGGGATTTGATTGAAGATGGTTTCCAAGACCCACCTGAAACTGGGAATTCTTCTTGGACTGATGAAAATCAAAAGGAGTACAAGGAGAAATTGAAGAAAAATGCTACTGTCTCGAGGATCATTCATCATGGGGTAAGCAAGTCTATCTATCCTAGAATCTTTGGTGTTAAAAAAGCAAAAGATACATGGGAGATTTTGCAAAAGGAGTTTCAAGGCTTAAATAAAGTCATCTCCGTTAAGCTTCAAAATTTGTGGAGAGACTTTGATAATTTGACAATGAAAGAAACTGAATCTGTCAAAGATTTCAATTCAAGAGTTGCTGAGATTGTTAATCAAATCAAGAGCTATGGAGATACTATTCAAGAGCAGAAACTTGTTGAGAAGATACTCCAGAGTTTGCCTCAAAATTTTGATCATGTAGTAGCAGCAATAGAAGAATCTAAAGATTCATTAGTTCTTACCATGTATGAATTGATGGGGTCTCTTGAAGCACATGAAGGAAGGATGAGCAAATTTTCAAGCCAGCCATTGGAGCAAGCATTTCAATCAAAGCTAAATGTTTCTCATAACGAATTTCCCAAAGAAGAACAAGGGAAAAAAGGAGGCAATTACCAAAAGAAGGGTTAGTATAGAAAAGGCCGAGGCAACTTCAAAGAAGGGCAGAATAGAGGACGAGGAAAGAATGGAGAAAAATACTAGCAAAAACCAAGTACCTCTAGTGGTCAATGTTTTATTTGCAAGAAACCTGGTCATGAGTCAAGGGAATGTCATTTCAGATGCACTAGATGCAAAATTCCTAATCACTCTAAAAGAGATTGCTGGTACCAAGACAAACAAGAGAAAAATGATGCAAATTTTGTAAAAGACAGTCAAGAAAATCAGTTATTTTATTCTTGTTTGAATGCTCAACATCAAACACAAGATACATGGTTTTTGGATAGTGGATGCAGTAATCATATGACAATGAATTCGAAGTCTTTTGTGGAACTTGATCGAAGCTATACTTTTGTAGTAACGCTTGAAGATGGGAAGCTAAAGAAAGTTGAAGGAAAAGGTACCATTGTTGTCCAACACTGAAGAAGGTAACCAAAAATTTATTCATGATGTTCTTTATGTGCCAAGCTTATCACAAAACCTTCTTAGTATTGGTCAGTTGCTTAGAAAAGGTTATTCTTTATACTTTGATGATGGTGTGTGTACTATGTATGATAAGAAAAACAAATTGACAGTGGCAAAGGTTGGATTGTCTCAAAATAATGTTTTCCCTCTTAACATGCCATTACATGAGAAAATTTCTTTGAAAAGTGAGACTGTTGATGAGTCTCATCTTTGGCATCTAAGATATGGCCATTTGAACTATCAAGGCCTTCAATTACTAAAGCAAATAAATATGGTGATTGGTCTTCCTTCAACTCAGAAAAATGACAATGTTTGTGAAGGCTGTATATATGGCAAGATGCATCGTCTTTCATTTCCAAAGACAGCCTGGAAAGCTCGTGCTCCTTTAGAGCTTGTGCATGCAGACATATGTGGGCCAACTAGAACTCCATCACTGAGCAACAAAAGATATTTTCTTTTGTTTGTTGATGATTACACAAGGATGATGAGGATTTATTTTCTTGATCAAAAGTCAGAAGCATTCGCATTTTTTCTTTAGTTTAAAGCTCTTGTTGAAAGGCAAAGTGGTCATCAAATGAAGACCTTGATAACTAACCGTGGTGGGGAGTTTATCTATAAGCCATTTATGCAATATTGTAAAAAAAAAAAAAAAAAAAAGGGCATTCAAAGGCAATTCACAGTTCGAAGAACTCCTCAACAAAATGGAGTAGTTGAATGGAAGAATTGAACAATTGAAGAAATGGCTAGAAGCATGCTCAAGGGCAAGGGATTACCCAACATGCTATGTGCAGAAGCTGTCAACATAGCAGTATATATTTTCAATTGCTCTCCAACAAAAGCAGTTAGAGACAAGACTCCATTTAAAGCCTGGCATAAGCAAAAACCTATGGTGAATCAACTTAAAGTCTTTGGCTGCATAGCATATGCTCATATTCCCTCACAAGAAAGAGAGAAGTCTGATGAAAAGGGGGAAAAGTATATCTTCATTGGCTATAGTGATGAGTCTTGGAGTAGGTTTCCATGAAACATTTGCACTTGTTGTTCACATGGAAACTATTAGAACTTTCTTAGCTCTTGCTGCACAAATGGAGCTTGAAGTATTTCAGCTTGATGTTAAGTCAACATTTTTAAATGGTGACTTAGAAGAAGAAGTGTACGTAGAGAAACCAAAGGGATACATGAAGAAAGGCAAAGAAGACAAAGTCTATTGACTTCGAAAGGCATTGTATGGCCTAAAGCAAGCTCCAAGAGCTTGGAATAGCAAAATTGATGTCTACTTTCGCTAAAATGGTTTTCAAAGGAGCATACGTGAGCCATCGCTTTATGTCGAGCATGAAGGTACTAGAGATTTTCTATTAATTTGCTTATTTGTTGATGATTTGATCTATATGGGCACAAATGGGAAGATGGTTGAAGATTTTAAAAAGTCCATGATGAAAGAATTTGAGATGACTGATTTGGGTTTGATGAAATAATTTCTTGGTTTTCAAGTGCAACAGTTTATAGCACCTGAAATACTAACAGCCATCATCTAGAAATTTCTTTATTAAAATTACAAATTAATTCTAACATTATGTCCCTGCTGATGACTTGACAGATCCAGCTCCCGCAACCACTTTTGCCCATCTTGATGCCACAACAGTGCTGTCGAGCTTTTTGAGCTTGGTATCTATCCTGCTATCAACCCGTTGGACTCTACATCTCGCATGCTCTCTCCTCTTATTTTGGGTGAAGAACACTACAATACTGCTCGTGGTATTCAGAAAGTTCTCCAAGACTATAAGAATCTTCAAGACGTTATTGCCATTTTGGGAATGGATGAGCTCAGTGAAGATGACAAGTTGACAGTTGCTCGTGCTCGTAAGATCCAGAGGTTCTTGAGCCAACCTTTCCATGTCGCAGAAGTCTTCACTGGAGCCCCAGGAAAATATGTTGAGCTGAAAGAGAGCATTAACAGCTTCCAGGTGATTTATTTGTTCAATACATGATGATCATTTATTTTTCCTTTGTCTTATTTTTTATTTAAGCCTTGGAGGAGCTCTCTGTCTCTGCTTTTGCGTTTTTTGTGCATACTAAAATAATTTGGACTACGGTCATGCTATATGTATTTAGCAATTAGGTTAGTTATTACTTATTAGCAGCAAACCGTAATTAGTGGTCTTTGCTTGCTTTCTAGTTGGCACCTGGTAAATTATGCAGAACAAGATGGTGATACTCGAACGATTCCAAAGTTTTATGGCTGGAAATTCACAATTTTAACCTGCCATTTATGCTAGACAGTTTTAATGTGTTAATGTTAATTAGGTCTATAGACCGTCAGCTTCAGTTCAACTCAATTATTCTCTTTCCAATGAGATCTAGCTCAATTGGCACCTCCCTCTTTATAAATCTTAGGTAAAGGGTGAGGTCATGAGTTCAAGATTCATTGGGTGCGTGTGTAGGTTACCAATCCAAAAGAAAAACCCCAATTATTCTCTTTTATCAGTTCAGTCAGGTTTCTTCGGGTTTTGGGGAGAAAACCCGCCAACCGACCCGCGGTTTTCGGATTCTAGAGGCGGAGACTCGCCACTGACCATCACCGACATCAAGTCGGTCAGTTCTCGGGCCGGATCGAATGGGTTGGCTGGGTGGGTCGGGTATCGATTGCTGTTGGACACCCTTAGTTTTAGTTATTGCAAAAACTAAACAAAAAATGTTAAAACCTCTTAAAGGAAAAAAGAAAAAGAAAAATTGAAGAATCAACAAAAAATTATGTCTACACAACATAGAAATACGAGTTACCTTTTAAATGTTAAAATTCGAAATATTAAAACTTTTAAAAGGTCAAAAAAAATTGAAGATTTAAATAAAAGATTCAGGCCTAGCAATTAAATAAACAAAACAAACAATTGACAAACTTATAAGAAAAAGCAACAAAACTATAATTTTTATTGAACAAATCAAAAACCATAACCTTGATGCATTGACCGAAGAAGGAGACAAGGAGTCCAATACATAAGTGGAATATGTGAATTGTGAAGCATGGGCCACCCTCAAAAAAAATTCTTGAAGAAAAAGAAGTTTTAAGGAGAAAATTGTGTTGCGGCAAAAGAAGATAATAGCAGATCTGATCATAGAGTACTTTATGCACACAAGCACAAGAGAATTAACAAAGTGAGACTTTGTGTTAAGAAAAAGAAAAAATAAATATTAAAATTAAAAACTTAAATTCATAGAAAAGATAAAGAGAAGAAGAAGCGTTATTATAAGTTTAGCAGTTTCATTGGACCAAAGCAATTGGATTTTCTGGATCTTCATTGGAGATAGATATTGGAGTGAGAAGAAGGAAGGAGGCAATTGAAGCTTAATTCACAGTGTGTTTCTTTAGGTTTTTTTAGAAACTTGGAGTCAAGTCTTAAAACTAAATAATAAGGGGGGGGGGGGGGAGAGAAAGAGAGAGAGAGCAAGAGAGAGAGAGAGAGAGAGAGAGAGAAGTTTGTTTCTTAGTTGGTAACTACCACCCAACCCAAGAGACAAAATATTGTGAAAATATCACCAAAACATTTCTTTTATTCCACCAAATAAAAAGACACAATTTTTTGGTGTTGGACATACAGACAAGTGCCTATTGACTGAAAATGTGCATATTGGCCGAAAATGTGCCTATTGACTGAAAATGTGCATATTGGCCGAAAATGTGTCTATTGAATGAAAATGTCTAATAAATGAAAAAGTGCCTATTGATCGAAAAGCTGCCTATTCAATGAAAAGGTGTCTATTGACCAAAAATATGCCTATTGAAAAATGAAAAGTCACAACTGTTCGGTGTTTTTAAATATATACATGACATTAATTTATGCAGTCACGTGGCGCAATGAGATGTGGTCAACAAAAAGTCAAACGTTTCGACTATTAGTTATTATATATAGATATAGATACACATACACTCCACATTGAAGAAATTAATATGAACAAAAACTGTGAAATTGAATTTTTTTTTTTCATGTACTACATTGCATTTTTTTTTTTTTACATGTAGTAATATAATTTAAATAAAAAAAAATAAGGATTAGATGTATACACTACATATTAAAGAAGTTGATATAAACAAAAAGTCTAATATTAGTTTAATTTTTGGAAGTGTGAAGTTGAATTTTTTTTTAACGTGTACTACTTATCAGCTTATAAATTATAATAAGAAAATGATTAGGTGAAGAATTTTGATTGTAATCAAATTAAGATTTTTATCAACTTAGAAATTATAAGAGAAGAAAATATGAACAAAAATATATATACCTATTTTTCTTTTAATCTAAAAAAAAAAAAAAATCTGCAATTTGCAATGAAGCCACTTGACGCAATTAATCACAACTTATAAACCCAACTTAGAAATCTACTTGATAGAGTATTCTAAGAAATCTAGAGGATCTTAATCCTAGTCTAATACCGTGAAGATCCTAGAAAATCTAGAGGATCTGAATCTTAATCTAATACTGTGGAGAAAAGAAAAAAACCTAACCGTGCCTAAAAAAATAAATAAACAACTAATCATTAAAATTTAAAACCCAAAACGCCGCACTCCCAGCTCCACAACTTATAATCCTAATATTCACATTCCCCAATCCCACCTTCCCCCACCTTCTACTTTCTTCTTCATCTTCATCCTTAGGGTATGGTTGGTTGGGGCGAAAACAAGGAGAATGGAAAATAGAGAGAGGAAAATAGGGTGAAAAATGGAATTTTTCACTATTTGGTTGAGAGGGGGAGGGGGAGAGAAAAGTGGAGGACCCACAAATTTTCTCTCCTCCCCCTTCAAAATACAATCTCTCCAAATTGGAGTGAAAAGTGGGAAAAATATTTGGACAAAACTGCCCCCACCTATAATAAACGTTTCTGACTTCTTCTTTTTTTTGACTTTTCCTTCGTAACATTGGCTTGCTCTTTCTTTTTTTTTTTTCTTTTTTTCTTTTGACTTTTCCTTTGTAACGTTGGCTTTTTGTTTTTTTTTTTTTTGTTTTTTCCTTGGTTTTGTCATGTGGTGGGTTCTTCTTCTTTTCCTTCTTCTTTTTTTACTTATTTTTTTTTTTTTAAGAAAATACTTTTGGATGATTTCTTATGCTATTTTTTGAAATGTCCACTTTCATCTATATACAATTTTTTTAAAAAGTATAATGTATTACTTTTTGTTTTATTTAAGAGGGACATGATGGTAAATTTATACAAACTTTATTTTCAACCAAACCAAAAAAATTTCCATCCCTCCACTTTTCCACCCTCTCAACCAAACACAAATGAGGAAAACTAAAAACTTTTCTATCCTCCCTCTATTTTCTACCCTCTCACTTTTTCATCCTCCCAACCAAACGGACCCTTAACTTTAAACTCTCTATTTTGTACTTCAGTTTCTCCCCCTTCTGTCCTTCTCCATTTCAACTTTCAACTAAGAGTTTTGTCTGTAAATTTATGAACTATGAAGCATCAATGGCTACACAAAAATTCTCTCTCTCTTTTTTTTTTTTGCTTTTTTCTTGCATGTGAAGTACCAATGCTACCGCTGATATGTAATCACACCAAAGAATGTCATTCTCTGATCTTATCTCTATCTCATTCTCTTGCATAAATGTATGTATCATTATTTTGGGTTTGATTTTTTGTTCTACTACTTCTAAAATCTCTATCAAAATCACAATTTTGGGTTAAGAATAGCGTTGGGGGGAAAGAGAAGGGTAGAGAAGAGAGAGGAGAGGTAGAAATAGTTATTGGGATTGATTTTCAAAGTTGGGTTTTGGAGGAAGAAGAAGGGTAGAGATTTGCATTTTGGGGGAAGGAGAAGGGTAGAGAAGATTTTCAAAGTTGCGAAGTTATCGGGTTTGATTTTCAAAATTATGGAAAAAAAAAATCGAGTTTTAGGCTTTTAGCTTCTTCTTTTTTTTTTAGCTGAAATTTTTGGGTTAAAAATAGTTTTTTTTTAAAAAAAAAAAAAAAATGCTTATGTGTAATAATGTGAAAGCTCTAAAAAAAGTCAATATTAGTCAATGGATTTTTTTTTTTTTTTTTTTTGAGAAGGTAAGCGAAATATTATTAAAGAAGCGTAAAATTAGATTGGAACTCATCATCCAAATCACTAGATAGTTATTCTACTAATACATCAGTATCTGCAGTTGAAACTGCTCTCCTAGCTAAGGCATAAGCCAACCTATTACCATCCTGTCTGACATGCTGGAACTGACACTACCTAAGCTAATAGTATATATAGATGATATGTGATATTCGAAATCTAGATGCATTTTTAAGAAAAAATAGTTTTGAAGCACGTACAAGAGCACATGCTAGCTAGTAAAAAGATTACTAAAGTTAGAAATAGAATTTATTTATAATTATTTAATTATTGGATTGCTTCAAAATATTTAGATACATTATCAAATCTATGATTACCTTCAACATAGACACCAATACTTCAACCCTGTCCCCATCACTTTTCTCCCAAAAGCCATTTTTTTATATTTTACTTTGAAAGCTCACATACATAAAAAAAATAAAAAATAAAAAAAAAAATAAAAATGTGGTATTTGTTATATTAAGTAGATAATATAATTTTTTATGCTATATTTATGTCAAAATCTCAAAAAGTGATCCAAGCTCCAATGTTTTTTTTTCTCAGCTCACATATATTTGTAGGAGCAAGAGCAACAATGTAATTTTACGAATCTGTTGATGTTTCAAAATATTCATATCTATATTATCAAATCTATGAGTCAGCAATAGACTATAAAGTATGAAATGGGACTTTCTCAACAAAAAAAAAAAAAAAAAAAAAAAAAAAAGAGAGTAGGAAACGTGAAACCTTTAGAACTGATGACAAAAATATCAAAAAGGGGTCCACTTCTTTTTAGCAGCTACACAGTAATTTCAACATGACTACATATAACTTTACCAAAAAAAGAAACATGACTACATATAACAAATTAAAACAAACCAACAAGACTTTCTCCCAAGGAAAAAAAAAAAAAAAAAAAAGCCCAGCTAGAAAGAAAATAATAATCCAACATGTAAGACCCATCTGGAGAAGCTACATCTAAATGAAATAAATATAATTTCATCAAATAAAAAAAAAAGATAAAATGAATAAGCTAAACCAAAACAAAGTCTCCATCTTTGTTAAAACAAACCTAAAAAAAAAACCAGCAAGAAAGAAAGTAATAATCCACATGTAAGATGAATCCATTTGCAGAAGCTACATCTAAATGAGAAAAATATAATTTCATCAAATAAAAAAAAAAGATAAAATGAATGAGCTAAACCAAAACAAAATCTCCATATTTCTTTCTCTCCAACCTTCTTCTTTTTCTCGTTTCTTCTCTCTCTCTCTCTCTCTCTCTCTCTCTCTCGTGATGGAAGCAATTGACTCATGGGTCATGGCTGACTCCCTTTCTTCTTTATCTCTCTCTCTCTTGTGATGGAAGCAATTAATGTGTTGCTTCACTTTGTGTCTATCAATAAAGTAGTTGGCTGTCAAACACCTCAAACAAAGAGATAAGACAAAAAAGGTAGAGCCAAAATGACAAAACAACCCACGCTTTTTCACTTTCAACAAACAAACGTAAATATACCTAGCTCTAGTAATTTTTTCTTTCTTTTTCTTATCTCTATCCCTCTTATTGCCTACTGTGTTGGTGTTTTTCAATAGAATGAAGATAAAGTCAAAAGTGGTTGGGATTTTTCTGATAATAAAGGCAAGAAATGTCCAGATTTGAAGAGGAAAAGACCAAAAAGGGCTCCAATTTTTTTTTAAGCTCACACATACCTTTAGGAGTAACAAAGTAATTCAAGCCCTCTTGAGCTATACATGTCTGGCAACACTATTAAGATGACAACAAAAAGACTAAAAAGTGCCCATTTTTTATTTAGCTAACAAATGAAGTTAGGAGCAATTAAGTAATTTCAATCAAATGTGGATGTTTTTAGAGTTTCAAAGAATTTGCTGGGCTTCAAACCTCTTTTCACTGGGCTTCAAACTTCTTCTTGCCATTTTAACATTTCAGAAGTCATTTTGTCAAACAAGCACCTCAACTATCCTTTTTTATATAAAGTATAGATAACAAAAAGTATTTATTATCTCATATTATTATAATTTCAAATTATTTTTTATTTAAAATTCTTTTTTTTTTTTTTTTTTTTTGAGAAGGAATACGATCAACTTTACTAAGAAAACCTAGCAATATCAGCTAGTACAAGAGATACAAAGGGTGGTAGAATAGACTCCATCCACACTGAAAAATCAGAAATACTAATGGAATGTCATGCTAAATTATGCGCTACCTTATTACCCTCTCTCTTTACATGAGAGTAATGTAATTGATTAAACAAACTAGCATTACATCTAATATCCTCAAGTAATAAACCAAAGGATGACAAGTAAGGGCTATTATTTCTCAAAGCATTTGACAGCACCTGAGAATTTGTTTCCAGTATTGCTCGACTAAAACCCAACTCAGCTACAAACTCAAGGGTAGGCTGCCAGTGCTTCAATCTTCAAGGGTGTGTATTACTGTGGCAGAAGTTTAGACATTGAAGCCATGACTAAGCCGTTGTTGTCTCGGATCACGACACCAATGCCTGATTTTTTCTGCTCCTTGAAAATAGCTCCATTACAATTTATCTTCACCACTTCTAGATTTGGAGGACGCCACTTAGACTGAAATAAAGTGAGATCAAGCTGAGTGATGGAAGGCCCAAGTTGGGTCATTGCAAACTCAGCCACACGCTCCTTTGCCAACAACAGAATCTGATGGACATTTATGTTTGGTTGGCTCATACACACCTGGTTCCTTTGAGTCCAAATTAACCACACCGAAGTTGAGAACATCTCCAAATTGTGATCATTTGTAATAAGCCATGAAAGCAAATCCTTAAAATCCACAAAGGTGTGTCTTCTTCGACAATGTTGAAATGGTTCATCTTCCCACACCACATCCAGTTCATTGCAAGTCCAAAGAGCATGAAGATCTGATTCAGGTACCTGTTTGTAGCGGTCACATGTCGGGTTCTCGATGATAGTTCGCCTCACCAAATTATCCTTAGTTGGCAAGGGGTTTCTGCATGCCCTCCACACCAAATTCTTGATTTTGTTCAATAACTAAAGAGACCAAAGTGTCCACTACAAACCCTTATTGTGCACCATCTAATCTTCATCCCACTCAGTCTGTACTTCGGCCTTCAAGAATTTGTATCCAGACTTACTTGTGTAAAGTCCATTGCTAGTGAATGGCCAAGATAAGGTGTCTTCTGCCTCACACCTTGAGAGCAGAATTGATTTGATCAACTCAACTTCTTTAGGGGTGAACATTCCTTCTATCAGATGTGTCTTCCTTAATCAAGATCTCCACTTTAGCATCAACCAATAATTCCACACTAGGTGATTGAACTTGTGGCATGTTTTTTCTTGGCAGCCAGTGGTCTTGCCATATACTTACAACCTTCCCATTCCCAATTCTCCATTGACAACCCCTAAGTAATACTTCCCTTCCATGTAAGATGTTATTCCACACATGAGAGCTGCTACTTAAGTGTTTAGCCTCCATAAAGGTGCAATTTGGAAAGAAGCACGCCTTAAAAACTTTGTGCAACAATAAGTCCAGAATTTTCAATATTCTCCATGCTTGTTTAGCTAACAAGGAGTCATTGAACATAGCTATGTCCCTAAACCCCATACCTCCCTCCAATTTTGATTTAGTTAGTTCCTCCCATTTCAACCAATGGATCTTTCTTTTTTCTCCTCTTTGTCCCCACCAAAATTTCTTGATCATGGTTTCAATTTCATGGCAAAGGCCCAAAGGTATTTTGAAGCACCCCATAGCATAGGTTGGGATGGCTTGTATTACTGCTTTAATGAGCACCTCACGACGGGCTTGAGACAAGAGTTTCCATTCCCATCCTTGCAATTTTTTCCACACCTTCTCTTTGATAAAATTGAAGCCTTCTTTCTTTCTTCTACCCACCAATGATGGCAGCCCAAGGTATTGCTCAAAATGCACAAATTCTTGTAAACCCAAGGCAGCCATGGTTTCTTGTTTGGTTGCTTCCATGGTAGATTTGCTAAAGAAAATAGTTATTTTGTTTTTATTCACCTTTTGGCCCAAATCCCCTTCATATTTCTCAAGGATATCGATGATCTTTCTGCATTCATCACCGCTTGCCCTACAAAAGAGGAGGCTATCATCTGCAAACAATAAATCAGTTAGTGTTGGGCCTCTCTGGCAAAGAGGGAAACCCTTGATTTCTCCCAAATTTGTTGCTTGTTGGATTAGGCCATGGAGACCTTCAGTGTAAAGTAGGAAGAGGAAAGGTGATAGTGGGTCACCTTAGTAAATACCTCTAGAGGGTTGGATAAATTCTTGAGGTTCGCCATTGATCAAAATGGAGTAAGAGACTATTTTTACATAAGCCATGATTAATCCTATCCACCTCTCATTAAAACCCATTTTTCTCATAACATTTTCAAGGTAGCCTCACTCCACCCAGTCATATGCCTTACTCATATCCAGTTAAATAGCCATGTACCCAATTTTTCCCAAACTCATGTTGTTCATGCTATGTAGAGATTCAAAAGCCACGAGTATATTATCATATATCAATCTATTCGTGGTAAAGGCTGATTGGTGCTCAGTGATGATGGTGGGTGGAATATTTTTAAGTCTATTTGCTAGGACTTTGGAGAAAATTTTATAGAGGACATTACACAAACTAATTGGACGATATTGAGTAACAAATTCAGGGTTTTTTTATTTTATTTTAGGGATCAATGTAATGAAGGTGTAATTTATTGGATGAGGAATTGTACTAGTATTGAGCCAAGATAGGACATAATTTGTTACATCCCTATCAACCACCCCCCAAAAGTGCTGATAAAATACAGGTGGCATGCCATCGAGTCCTAGGGCTTTGAGGGGGGGCCATTTGCTTGAGGACTTCCTTAACTTCATCCTCTCTAAAGGGAGCAACAAGGGCTGCATTCATGTGGTCGGTGATGACATTGGGGATGTGATCCAAGGCTGCCCCATGTGCATTCGGCTTTGAGGAGGTGAAGAGGTCCTAATAGTACTTGATTATAAGGACTACTATGTCATTCGGATCCTCTCTAATTATTTGATTCATCCATAATCCCATGAATAACATTTTTCCTGAATCTCCTAGTGGCTCAGCAATGAATGAATCTCATATTTTTATCTCCATTCTTAAGCCATAGTGTATGTGATCTTTGGCTCCACATACGAGCTTCCCTATCCAAGAGAATGCTTATTTCCTCTTTGAGTGCTCTAACCTGTGTGTTTAGCCCAATTTCTTGGGCTTCTTGTTCTGCTTGAATCAAAAGCTCCTTCTTCTGGGTCAACTCTTTCCTCACATTTCCAAAAATGTTGTAATTCCACCATTCAAGATCTTGACCACACTTATCAACCATTTTTAAGATGTCACTATCACTAAAACCATGATGGTAGGATAACCATAAAGCTTCCACCACTTCACCACAACGCTCATCTGATAACCACATCTCTTTGAATCTAAACAATTTCCTCCGTGATGGAATTTCCAAACCTAACAGATTAATGTATAGAGGCATATGGTCTGATGAAGTACAATGGAGGTGGTGCAAAATTATACTTGGGAACTTAAGAAACCAGCTTGCATTGACCATGCCTCGATCCAGTCTCTCCCAAATAGAATGTCCATCTACAAAGTGCTTACTCCATGTAAATCTGTTTCCTACAAAGCCAAGATCAAGAAACCACACTTATCCAACACATCCCTGAATAGCTACATCTGACCTTGATTTCTTGTTACTCCCCCAAGTTTCTCTTCATGTCTAACAATCTCATTGAAGTCACCTGCACACAACCATGGGATATCGAGGTGGTGATTTAGACTTCTTAGACAATCCCATGCTTCACCATGCCTTGAAGTGTCTAGTTTGCCATAAAACCCTATGAATCTCCATTTGTTTAGGGAGCCTTTGTCAATCTAGGTATCAATATAATACTTGGACGAGTCTAGCACCACCAAGTTAACTAAGGCTTTCTAGAAAGGAACCAAGCCACCACTGTGCCCCACCCTCGGTACCACCCACTTATTTTCAAAGTCTATGTTTTGTTGGATTGTATCTAGCATTGCTTCGTCTGCCAGTGTATCAGCAATGAACATGATAGAGGGGTCTTTTGCCCAAATTATTTCTCCAAGCTCCTTCCCTGTACAAAGGTTTCCAAGCCTGCGACAGTTCCATATTAAGCAATTCATGGCAACTGGCGGTCTGAGTGTCAGCCTCCGCCAATATAATACTGGCATCCTCCTCACTCCTTGAAACCTGGTAATGTTTATTGGGTAACTTGGAATGGTCATCATTGAGTGCCACTGTTCTCTTCCCCTTATTCAGCTTGCCACCCCAATCCCATTAAGGTGAATATCAAGACTTCGCGCATTTGGAGGAGGGCCATCATTGCGCTTTAATTCCTGTGCACCATCGAAATATTCTGACATTGGGGAATTTAATTTTGTAACGGGCTGGCTTAAGTCCAGGTTCTCCACGTCATCTGAATCAACACAGCTTTAATTGTGTTCGTCGTTGTCATCTCTACTCGGCAGTGGTGCACGGCAATCCTCTACCTGAACCTCCATCTGCTCTTTTCTTCCCCCATTGATTTTATTCCCCACCGTTATCTTATCTGCCAAGGTTTGATTTCTTGTTGGTCTTAACTTGTAGAAACCAAGAACAGAGATGACTTGTTTGTGAGAATAAGAGAACGGGGCTGCCTTGAAGTTTGGTCCGAATTGCTTCTGTTCTTATGTAAGTGAACCTTCACTGTTCAACCATATTTCACAATCCTTGTCGTCATGATCAAAGCAGCCACACCAATAGCATATATTCAGTAATCTCTCATATTTGAAGCTGATCCAGACCTGCTTTTCTTGACCAATTGAAACCAAACGTCCACGACATAAGGGACCAGTAACATCCATTGAAACTCTAACCCGAATGAAGTTACCTCCCTCTGACTCCCTTGGATTGGTAGTAGGTATAACCCTTCCCAGAACTTCATAAATCTTCTCTGCTGCCCTCACATTCATAAACTTAATAGGGAGGCCGTGTACTTGTACCCAAAAGGAAGTCCTATCCAGTTTGAGTTCATCAAAAGAGGAATTAGTGTTGTATCTTTCCATGACTACCAAATGTTTGTCAAAAGTCCATGGTTCGCTTTGGAGCACTCTGTCCACCTCCGTTCTGTTATCAAACACAAACAATACTCTGTGGTCCCCAAATGACGTACCTTGAATCCGTTTTTTGAGTGCCAAAGTGGAATGAAAGTTTTTGCAATAGCGTCGTTGTTCACTGCTCTTTTTGTAAGGAATTTTGTAACAATACTGAACTCCGGTGAGCTCAATTCCTCATCCAAACAACAACCCGGACCTTCTTTTTCTGACAAAGTAAGTCGATTCCAATTAGAGGTTAGATCACCCATGGTGATGAGAAAAAACACCAATCCACAAATGGATACAAAACTTCATTGTTTCCCAGAACCCCCAGAATAAAAAACCCCACAAGCCTTAGGATAACCTTATTATCCCAAGGAGTACTATTGCTCCTACCTAAGGAAGGGACCTCTATTCTACTATAAAAGAAAAGCTAGTTGGAGAGCTTTCCTTGGTACAAAGAAAATTTTTTCAGAAATGGAATTTATTTAAAATCTAATACTTAAACACATCTTTATTATCTAATAATAAGATCTAATCATTCATAATTTTTACACAAATTTGAGAGAACATTAATTCGAAGAATGAATATTCGTTAAACAAGCAACTAGATTTATTATTAAATTCATCACTAAGTCTAGTTGGACATAAGAAACATGCTTGTTAAAACTTAAAAGGCTTCAAATTTGAAACGATCACCTTTACTCAAAAGAATACGGGGAATAGATTCTTTTGTAAATAATGTACATAGAAATTGTAATATTTTCTTGAAACATAAATAAAAGATTTTTTTTTAATTCAAATCTATTCTTGGAATCAAAATTTTATTGCGTACAACCTTGCCTCTTATTGGCTTTCAAATTCATAATGGAGTAATCTTTCTGATTTCCTCAGCTAAGCAGAATCTTGAAGTTTTTTCTTATATTTCTTTTTCGCACACCCGTAGGTTAGATAACTCTCTAACTCATAATTTAGCTCAGTACGCAAGATATATTGATGCTCTCATAGTATGGATAGAGAATGTTCCACCACAACTTCATCATGCTCTTGTAACCGACTTTGGATGATTTAATAAAGTTTCTTCGAGGTCTTGATTCTCAAAACAAACAAAAAAATTCATAGTGGAGTAATCTTTCATGATCCTTGAGACATTAACATAGTAATAAAATAAGCAAAAGAAAAAAATAATAAAGTTTCGTGAATAACCATTACTTAACAAACCAAACGAAAATAAACAAAACACGTTCTATTAATCCATTGCTTTGCGTCTAAGAAGAGCAAAGAAATTAACGGATCCTCCAGAAATAAGCATGGGCATTCCTTCTTCAATTTTCTTACTTAATGAGTCAAAGAGCTCGTCTAAGATTGCATCTCCAAAATGTGTCTTGATTAGTCCATCCAATGTAGCTCGCAAGTGAGATGCGATTCTTTTGCTTTTAGGAATGGTACTAGTAATTATTTCTTGAATGGGAGGTAAGTCCTCCATTCTCTCTATACTAAAATACCCATTTCGATCCACAGCAGCTTCTAGTTCGTGGGGAGACATGTAATACAATGGCATATTAAAGGAGTCCACTTTCTCTTCACTAACTATTCTCTGAAAGATGCATTAAAAGTAAACTAATCAACTCTCAGGACAAGACATGTATCATGCAAAAACAACAATTTCAAAGTATAACCTAAGCTAAAAGGAAAAAGTGGATTTAATCTTTTTTTTCTTTTACAATTAAGATGATAATTAAGCTTGTCACAACGGTTTAAAGACATAAATACTTTTCCAGCTTTAACTTTTGAAAAATAATTTAGATGAAGATAAAAAGGCAGACCAAAATCAATATATTCACAAAGTATATTTAAAACTTGGGGCAACCGATTTTTTTTTTATTTTTTTGGCCAATGTGGGTCCTAAGCTCTTCCACCACCTAGCTATTTCTCAAGGTGTGTCTATTGTACACATTAGGTAATTATAGGAAGGAATTTGATAGAACCTCAAAATACTAGCTAAGAGTTTTAAACCGAGGACTTCTTAAATTGCATGAAGCCTTAGGAGCCATAGATCAACCCCTTGGAATTATTTGGACAATTGATAGTGTCTTACCTTTTTAGCCATGTCCATTAGGCAAGATCCTAGGAGGTCAAATATTATATTTTGTGTAGTTTGAGAATGGTGGATTCCGTTGGGGCGTCCAGAAACGATAAGCGCAACCAATCCTCCACGCACAACCTCTTGAGCCCTAGCATGCAGAAAGTATTCCATGTCTTCAATGTATTGAGCTTCATAGGCCTTAATAACTTCATCTTTTGCACTTGTGTAGTGTATTCTCCCCTTATTCCAAGCAGGGGAACTTTTGTCAACTACAGGGTTTGGTACTCTGGAAAGCCAATGGTTGGTATAAGAAGAATGAACGAAGTGTAGAGATCCAATCGGAAATAAGCGACCATAGAATGAACCTGGTACGCCTGCAGCATAATATTTCCTGTCTAATGGGAGGGAGGAGAAAAGTGTGTTGAAATCATTCGAGGTGTGATCACTGAAGAGGACTTGAAATTCGGGGAGCTGAGAATCAAGCCCTTGACATTGATACTTAAACTGCACTGCCTTAATTATGTTTTGCACTGCAAAAAATGTATTAGGCCCAACAGAGCAACCTAAATCTGCAATTCGAAAGGTGTTTGAGGAAGCAAAGTTCTCGATATCAAGAATTTCTACAACTGCCTCAGTGATCAGCCTTTTTGCAGTGTTATTAACTCTTCCCTGAAAAGAAAAAGTGTTCCTCATTATCATTCTAATAAACAGGGCAGCTCCAGGATTTTTGTTCAAGGGGTCAATAAGAAAGATAAATTATATAAAATTTAAAACAAAAGAGACTTGAATTTATCGATATCACCACACAAAAAAAAAAAAAAAAAAAAAGAAATTCTACAATTGTCTTCTACGAGGTTTCATATTTTAAAACCATTGCATGATAGATTCATTATCAATCCCATGAGCTATATCTTTTTCAATATACACGGTCAACCAATCATTCAATCACTGATCCTCCATTCAATTGCGCAATTCATTCTTGATATATTTCATTGCTAAAAAACTTTTTTCCACTGTTGCAATCGTAACAAGAAGGGTCAAAACTAACTTCACAAGCAAATATACCAATAGATATATAACATGCTTATTTGTCTCCACCATCTTTCTAACAAGGTCTCCAATTTATAAGTTTACAATTCTTTAGATGTTTTATATTTTTATTGTCTTTAGTATTAATGTATTGACCAGGTCACATAGCCAACAACCACTCACAACCCACAAGTTACATTCAACAAAATTAAAAAACTAATCACAAGTCACAAATTAATCAAATAGTCAAAGCAGTAAGTAATAACTCAACTTTATATCAAATCAATAAAACACTCACAACAACTCTAAAATGCGCCAACACCCAACAGTAAAGAAACTCAAACTCAAGTACTCAACAACAATAAAACATCCCATAAAATAAATAAATAAAACAAAACAAAACAACAAAACACTATAAACTAATAAAAGTAATAAATCCTATAAGTCTATAACCCACTAACCCCACAGGCCCACACACAGTTAGACTTTAGAGACTCAAAACCCCACTGGCCCACACACAGCAAATATACCAATGGATATATAACATCCTTATTTGTCTCCACCATCTTTCTAACAAGATCTCTAATTTATAAGTTTACAATTCTTTAAATGTTTTATATTTTTATTGTCTTTAGTATTAATGTATTGACCAAGTCAAATAGCCAACAACCACTCACAACCCACAAGTTACATTCAACAAAATTTAAAAACTAATCACAAGTCACAAATTAATCAAATAGTCAAAGCGGTAAGTAATAACTTAACTTTATATCAAATCAATAAAACACTCACAGCAACTCTAAAACACGCCAACACCCAACAGTAAAGAAACTCAAACTCAAGTACTCAACAACAATAAAACATCCCATCAAAAAAAAAAAAAAAAAAAAAAAAACAACAACAACAAAACACTATAAACTAATAAAAGTAATAAGTCCTATAAGTCTATAACCCACTAACCCCACAGGCCCACACTCACGGTCAGACTTTAGAGACTCAAAACTCTAATTGAGTTACTCAACAACAAATATCAGAAGTTTAAAACACAGTTCTTAACGCCACAGCTCCCACACGGTCACACACATAGTCAAAGATTCAAAAACTCAACCAAAAAAAAAATCAAAAGATAACACCACACAGGGGCGGCAGTACAAAACACCATACAGCGTTTTTCGTTTGGGTTTGGAGAGTGAAGAAGGATAATGAGAGATTTTGGAGATTAGATAGCTACAAATTCTTAGGTTTCATTTGACCTTTTTTTTTAATGATTTTTCAAATTTTGATTTATGGGCTTTTTATTTCTGAGATTAAATACCAAAATTTTCTTTTGGACTTCTTTTTTCTTTTCTAGAGTTTAAGTTGGGTTTTAAAAAATAAAGGGGTCACTGGTCAAGTTGATGGTGAGGGGTGCAAATTTGTATTGCAGGGGATTCAAAATAATTTTTTTTAAAAATATTCTATATATATATATATATATAAATTTCGGGTCAGAGGGTTCATTTGAACCGCCTGATTATAACGTACCGCCACCCCTGCTAATAAACTTAGTTGCTGTCATCATTACATAATTACAAAAAACTAATAACATATAGTTCTAGACACAATTGTTTATCCACACATCAACCAACACAAGATATAGCCCTCAATAATCATGAGTACTTCTTTTGGATGAGCTTATTTGTTATCTTCTTTATTCTCTAAAATTACAAGTTGTACCTTTAAAAAAATTGTACACTCCCTTTAGATGAACATAACAGGTTATACAAAGACAGGTTATACAAAGACAAATATACTACCTGAGATTAATCTGTTATTATTAACTGGGCATGTTACATGTATATTGCTTACATGAGATCTGATGGGAAGTTATAGATATACTTAAATAAATAAGATATTAGTCTTATATATTTTAGGAAGTCATTAAAGCTAGTTTGCATTACCAGAAAGAATTATCATTCTAATTAAGTGTGAGAGGATACAAAGGTAGAGGTTACAGATCTTTGGGATTTGTTTAGACTGAGAACAATTGGAACTGGACTCATTAACCCACCCAAAACCGAAGGATAAAAATGAGTATGGCTGTATGAGTAAGAGATTTCAAACCCGAAGAGTAAATTATAAACTTGCCAACGGCCTAAAATTCTTGGTATACGTATATATAGAGAAGGATACCTGGTAAGAAGAGTTGTTAGCGTAGCTGTGGACACCATCTCCACCTTTCATCGGATATGCTTCGATTGTTTTGCTTGTTTGCTCTGCTGCCATCTCTCTCTCTGACTGTTTGTGATGATGCAAAACAGGGCGGGCTCTTTTTCTATATGGTAAGGTGAACATTGTGGACTTTCGTGTGCAATTGCATTATTAATTTTCGGTTTTGTCAACTTCAAGAAATTTCATATATTATTCAATAGAAGAATATGATGGCAGTTATTATAAAATCTGGAACTCTCTCTCTCTAAATAGAAGATCAGAGTTTTATTGAATCAGAAAATAATTGATACGAGCAACTGATCCCAATACAGTAAGGCTATTCTATATATACACGTCAAAGACACAGTCAATAACTATGCTATCTGTACAATAGTGTTTTCATTATATACATGACAGCCTAATTATTACAAGCCATGTGTATCATAGTCTCCAAAGCTATGTAGGAAGACTTCATGATAAGGTATTGCCTCAATGGTTTCTAGCACATCCCTGCAAGCCCACTGGTGCTCTGTATCTGATGCTTCTGCTGCACGTTTGCTCCACAATTGTTTATTGTTGTGGTGGTGATGATGCTACTGTGCTTGTACTTGCATCAGTATAGCTACCAACCATCTCTTTGCTTTGTTGGCCTGCTCCACCATTGGATTGCTGCCCTGCACTAGTCCCAGCAGATAATTCCTTAAGCCTTGAGCAAATTGTATCAGTTTTAACAGTTATACATTGTTTCCTTTTACCAAAAAAATAAAAAACAGTAATACATTGTTTCTCCTTTCCCCAGCTTTACACGTCACAAGGAAGCATGTACGGAATGATAAAATCTAGGCCCAAGAAAATTAAACTTGACTATTAAGCAAAAATAAATAAATAAATAAACTTGACCTACAAACTTACAGTGTCTATGGAAAGATTTGCCAAATAGCATAATTTTAGAAAAATTTTGCTAAATAGCATATGAGTAAATTTATTTAGTTATGTAGCACTTTTTTAGAATCCAAGTTTGTTAAATTTGAGTTCTAAGTGATACTCGAGTTTATCAAACTTGAGTTCTAAGCATTATGTTTGATCAGATTGTCATAATACTCCAAAACTTGAGTTTGGTAAACTCAAGTTTCACTTGGAACTAAGTTTGATAAACTCGAGTTCCAAAAAAATACTACATAATTAAATAAGTTTGGTCCGGTGCTTTTTTCCTAAATTTTTCCAAAAATTGTGATATTCGTTAAAAAAGGTCCAGTGTGTATGGTTTTAACCGAGGGGAAGAGAAAAGAAAAGAAGAGAAGATAGTGAGGGAAAAGAAATGAAAAGGAAAAAGCTTTCTTTTTATATGTTTGAAAAGAAATGAAAAAGAAAATAATATATTTAATTTAGATATATGTTTTTACCTAAATACCTCAAATAAAATCCAAAATGTTTATTTTGTTGATCGACAAAATTGAAATTTTAGATGTCATTAGTGATGGGTCCTCAAAAGTTGCACGTTTTTAACTTAGCTTTCTTCTCATTTCCTCCCAATTTGGGTAGATGAGAAAAGTAGGCTCGGATAAATGCTCATTTAGTCATTCTTCCCATTCCCTTTTTTTTTTTCTTTCACTTTCCTATAATGCCAACCAAACAAGGAGAATTGTCATTTCAGCACAATTTCTTTTCTGTTCTCTTCCTCCCTTTTGAAATATTGCATTAGCTTCCCTACATAATCCCTGGTCCTCTTTAATAATAAAAATTAACCCAACCAACAAAAAATTAACCAATAGCCTATTTTTCTAAGCCAATCAGAAAAAATATATAAAATAAAATAAATCATTTTTATCAAATCCGTTCTATTAATTTTGAAAAAGAAAATTCCTAAATTTTACCAATGGAATGGAGAGAGTTTGTCGATTATATCCCCGCCTCCTTTGCTCTAGAGTTTAACGAATTTCATATTTGTCTCTACTCTCTTGCATCACTGACTTTCTTTCTCTTAGTGGCTTTAAAATTCATAATGGTGTAATATTTTCCTTCAGATATATAGCATGGCATTAACATAATAATGAAGCTAAGCAGAAAATACTAAAGCTCCATGAATCCCATTACTTAACAAACTGAACAAAAATAAACAAAGGGCATTCTAATTTGTTGCTTTGCGTTTAAGAAGAGCAAAGAAAATAGAGGAACTTCCTGACATAGGATTGGTCATGAATTCTACTTCAAATTTCTTTCCAAATGAGTCAAAGAGCTCGTCTAAGATCTCATATCCAAAATGTGCCATGACCACTCCTTCAAATACTGCTCGAAAGTCGGATGGTATTTTTTGGCTTTGAGTTTCAGGTACGGTACCAAGTTCTGTAATAATTCTCTCTATGCTAAAATATCCATTTCGATCCACAGCAGCTTCCAGTTCTTGGGGAGACATGAAATACATTGGTATATTAAAAGAGTCCACTTTCTCCTCACTGATTATTCCCTGAACGAAAGAAAAATAAAGCTCTCTAAGGACAATGCATGTATCGTGTAATCCAAATACAACAACAATTTTACAGCGGGACTGAAAAACCTAAGCTGATAGGGGAAGTGTGGATCTTATTATTTATACTTTTTTAACAATTAAGAGGATTATTATGTCTTTCACAACAGTTGTAGGGCATTATTGAAGGCTATTCAAGCTTCACTTTAATATCAATAATTTAGATAAAGAAAAAAAATTAGATCAAGATCAAAATCAAAGGGGCTATATTCAAAAAGTAAACTAAAAACTTGGGGCAACTGATCATGTCTTACCTTCCTAGCCATGTCCATGAGGCAAGATTCAAGGACGCCAGTTGTTAGAGATTGAGAATGGTGCATTCCGTTGGGGCGGCCAGGAATGATAAGTGCAACCAAACCTCCACACACAACCTCTTTAGCCCTAGCATGCAGGAAGCACTCCATGTCTTCAGTGTATTGAGCTTGATAGGCCTTAACAACTTCATCATTTGAATTTGGGTAGTGGATTCTCCCCTTATTCCAAGCAGGGGAGCTTCTGTCGACTACCGGTTTTGGTACTTTGGAAAGCCAATGGATGGAAAAAGAAGAAAAAACGAAATGCAAAGATGCATTGGGAAATAAGCGACTGTGGAAAGAACCTGGCACGCCTGCAGCATAATATTCCCTGTTTGGTGGGAGGGATGAGAAGAGTGTATTGAAATCATTCAAGATGTGATCATTAAAGAAGACTTGAAATTCAGGGAGCTGAGAATGAAACCCTTGGCGTTGATGCTTAAACTGTAATGCCTCAATTATGTTTTGCACTGCAAAAAATGTATTTGGCCCGACAGAGCAACCTAAATCTGCAATTCGAAAGGTGTTTGAGGAAGCAAAGTTCTCGATATCAAGAATTTCTACAACTGCCTCAGTGATCAGCCTTTTTGCAGCGTTATTAACTCTTCCCTGAAAAGCGAAAGTGTTCCTCATTATCATTCTAATAAACTTAGTTGCTGTCATCATTACATAATTACAAAAAACTAATAACATATAGTTCTAGACAATTGTTTATCCACACACCAACCAACACAAGATATTGCCCACAATAATCATGAGTACTTCTTTTGGATGAGCTTATTTGTTATCTTCTTTATTCTATAAAATTACAAGTTGTACATTTAAAAAAATTGTACACTCCCTTTTAGATGAACATAAGCTCAACCAAACAGGTTATACAAAGACAAATATACTACCTGAGATTAAGCTATTATTATTTACTGGGCATGTTTCATGTATATTGCTTACATGAGATCCAATGGGAAGTTATAGATATACATAAATAAATAAGATATTAGTCTCACATTTTTTAGGAAGTCATTCAAGCTAGTTTGCATTACCAGAAAGAATTATCATTATAATTAAGTGTGAGAGGATACAAGGGTAGAGGTTACAGATCTTTGGGATTTGTTTAGACTGAGAAAAATTGGAACTGGACTCATTAACCCACCCAACACCGAAGGATAAAAATGAGTATGACTGTATGAGTAAGAGATTTCAAACCCGAAGAGTAAATTATAAACTTGCCAACGGCCTAAAATTCTTGGTATACGTATATATAGATAAGGATACCTGGTAAGAAGAGTTATTAGCGTAACTGTGGACACCATCTCCACCTTTCATTGGATATGCTTCAATTGTTTTGCTTGTTTGCTCTGCTGCCATCTCTCTCTCTCTCTCTCTCTCTGTTTGTAATGATGCAAAACAGGGCGCGCTCTTTTTCTTTATGGTAAGGAGAACATTGTGGACTTTCGTGCGCAATTGCATTATTAATTTTCGGTTTTGTCAACTTTGAGAAATTTCATATATCAGAGCATCCATATTAGATGTGCTAAATGTGTCAAATGCCAAATATTTAGCACACCAAACACCAAAAACACCATTTTATCAGATGTTCTAAATCTTATAAAATCTTATAAAATTTGCAACATACTACAATATCCTCACATATTTGCCACAGTACGGACATATGTGACATATACTTTTATTATTTTTTTATTCCTCTTTCTCTCTCATCTCTCTGTCAGTCTCACCCTCAAACCCCAATCCTCTCCTCTCAAACCCCAACCCTCACTGCTCTTCCACACTAATGCCGACACCGACGCTAACTCTGACAATCACTTCCACACCAATCTCTCTCTAGCAATGGTTTTTTTTTTTTTTTTTTTTTTTTTTTTTTTTTTTTTTTTTTTTGCTGTGGTTTGATGGGTGGGTTGGGCAATGGGTGGGTTTAGACGATGATGTGTGGGTTCAGATTGTGTTGGCTAGGTTCGGTTCCGATGGAGGTGGGTGGGTTCGGATGGGCTAGGCTATCGGTTCCAATGGATGGTTCGACGGTGGGTGGGTATGGGTCTGTTGTGTTGGTCGTTGAAGCTTTTGTGGTTGGGAGTAATGTCAATGTTAATGACGGTGATGACAAGGTCAGAGTCTGGGTTGATAACGATGACGGCGATGAAGATGGTGGATTTGGAGTCTAGGTTGACTTGGATTATGAAGGTTTTGGGTTTGGAAGTGGTGTGGGTGAGGGTGTGGAGGTGGTGGGTTTGTCGGGGTTTGTGGTTGAGGAGGTGGTGGTGATGGGGCTTCCGATTTGGTGTTGGTGGGCTATGGGTTTGTTTTGAATTGTGTTTTGGGTTGTGGATGAAGATGGTGGTTGTGTGGTGGTGGCTGTTGGTTGTTGGCAGTAGTGTGGTGGCTGTTGATTGTGTTTGATAAGTTGTAAATATTATTTTAATGTATATAATTGAATGATAAAACATCTGATAAATGGGATGGTGTAAAATGATGTGGTAAAATAATAAAGTAACCCTTTGGAGCGGCAAAATGGCATTTTTTATAAAACATCTTATACGGATGCTCTTATTGAATAGAAGAACATGATGGCAGTTATACATTGTTTCTCTTTTCCCCAGCTTTACACGTCACAAGGAAGCATGGACGGAATGTTAGAATCTAGGCCCAAGAAAATTAAACCTAACTTACAGACTTATAGTGTTTAGAGAAAGATTTGCCAAATAGCATAATTTTAGAAAAATTTTGCTAAATAGCATATGAGCAAACTTATTTAGTTATGTAGCACTTTTTTAGAACTCAAGTTTGTCAAATCCGAGTTCTAAGTGAAACTCGAGTTTATCAAACTTGAGTTCTAAGCATTATGTTTGATCAGATTGCCAAAATGCTCCAGAACTTGAGTTTGGTAAACTCGAGTTTCACTTGGAACTAAGTTTGACAAACTCGAGTTCCAAAAAAAAAATACTACATAACTAAATAAGTTTGGTCCGGTGTTTTTTTCCTAAATTTTTCCTAAAATTGTTCTATTCGGTTAAAAAGGCCAATGTGTATGGTTTTAACCAAGAGGAAGAGAAAAGAAAAGAAAAGAGAAGAGAGTGAGGGAAAAGAAATGAAAAAGAAAAAGCTTTCTTTTTATATGTTTGAAAAGAAATGAAAAAGAAAATAATATATTTAATTTAGATATATGTTTTTACCTAAATACCTCAAATAAAATCCAAAATGTTTATTTTGGCGATCGACAAAATTGAAATTTTAGATGTCATTAGTGATGGGTCCTCAAAAGTTGCACACTTTTACTTAGCTTTCTTCTCATTCTCTCCCAATTTGGGTAGATGAGAAAAGTGGGCTCAGATAAATGCTAATTTAATCATTCTTCCCATTTTCTCTATTTTATCTACTTTCCTATAATGCCAACCAAACAAGGAAAATTGTCATTTCAGCACAATTTCCTTTCTCTTCTCCTCCTCTCTTTCCAAATATTGCATTAGCTTCCCTACATAATCCTTGGTCCTCTTTAATAATAAAAATTAATCCAACCAACAAAAAATTGACCAATAGCCCATTTTTTAAGCCCATCAGAAGAAAAAAAAAATCATTTTTATCAAATCCGTTCTATTAATTTTGAAAAAGAAAATTCCTAAATTTTACCAATGGAATAGGGAGGGAGTTCATCGATTATATCCACGCCTCCTTTGCAAAAGAGTTTAACGAATTTCATATTTGTCTCTACTCTCTTGCATCACTGACTTTCTTTCTCTTAGTGGCTTTAAAATTCATAATGATGTAATAATGTGAGTGTTTGGATTGTGCTTAATCTTGCATTTTCAGTTCCACGTTTTGCCCTTTTTTTTTTTTTTTCTGCGCATGAACAGTAACCTCACATGGATTTACGGTTTACGCACTGTTTATTACTGTTCACGCATTAAAAAATATTAAAAATAGGTCCAACGATACTATTCACGCATTTAAAAATTATTTTATTACAGTACTTTCAATTTTTAATTTCAGCAACAATAAACTCAATCCAAACAGACCCATTATCCTTCAGACATATAGTAAGGCATTAACATAATAATGAAGCTAAGCAGAAAATACTAAAGCTCCATGAATCCCATTACTTAACAAACTGAACAAAAATAAACAAAGGGCATTCTAATTTGTTGCTTTGCGTTTAAGAAGAGCAAAGAAAATAGAGGAACTTCCTGACATAGGCTTGGTCATGAATTCTACTTCAAATTTCTTTCCAAATGAGTCAAATAGCTCGTCTAAGATCTCATATCCAAAATGTGCCATGATCACTCCTTCAAATGCTGCTCGAAAGTTGGATGATATTTTTTGGCTTTGAGTTTCAGGTACGGTACCAAGTTCTGTAATAATTCTCTCTATGCTAAAATATCCATTTCGATCCACAGCAGCTTCCAGTTCTTGGGGAGACATGAAATACATTGGTATATTAAAAGAGTCCACTTTCTCCTCACTGATTATTCCCTGAACGAAAGAAAAATAAAGCTCTCTAAGGACAATGCATATATCGTGTAATCCAAATACAACAACAATTTTACAGCGCAACTGAAAACCTAAGCTGATAGGGGAAGTGTAGATCTTATTATTTATACTTTTTTAACAATTAAGAGGATTATTATGTCTTTCACAACAGTTGTAGGGCATTATTGAAGGCTATTCAAGCTTCACTTTAATATCAATAATTTAGATAAAGAAAAAAAAAATTAGATCAAGATCAAAATCAAAGGGGCTATATTCAAAAAGTAAACTAAAAACTTGGGGCAACTGATCATGTCTTACCTTCCTAGCCATGTCCATGAGGCAAGATTCAAGGACGCCAGTTGTTAGAGATTGAGAATGGTGCATTCCGTTGGGGCGGCAACGAATGATAAGTGCAACCAATCCTCCACACACAACCTCTTTAGCCCTAGCATGCAGGAAGCACTCCATGTCTTCAGTGTATTGAGCTTGATAGGCCTTAACAACTTCATCATTTGAATTTGGGTAGTGGATTCTCCCCTTATTCCAAGCAGGGGAGCTTTTGTCGACTACCGGTTTTGGTACTTTGGAAAGCCAATGGATGGCATAAGAAGAAAAAACGAAATGCAAAGATGCATTGGGAAATAAGCGACCGTGGAAAGAACCTGGCACGCCTGCAGCATAATATTCCCTGTTTGGTGGGAGGGATGAGAAGAGTGTATTGAAATCATTCGAGATGTGATCATTAAAGAAGACTTGAAATTCAGGGAGCTGAGAATGAAGCCCTTGGCGTTGATGCTTAGACTGTAATGCCTCAATTATGTTTTGCACTGCAAAAAATGTGTTAGGCCCGACAGAGCAACCTAAATCTGCAATTCTATAGGTGTATGATGAAATGAAGTTGTCAACATCAAGCTTTTCTGCAATTGCCTCAGTGATCAGCCATTTTGCAGAGTCAATAACTTCTCTCTGAAAAGCAAAAAAATATATATAAAAAATAAGTATTCCTTATCATCATTTTAATAACTTCGTTGTCAACATAATTACATAACTATGGAAAACTAAAAACATATTTGCGGCAGCTATCGAAAATTGGTAGAGCCAATTTTATGTTCTTGAAACATGCAAGCTTTATACCAGGTGATCATCTTAAGTACGACTTGAATAATTAACAAGTTGAGGACCAATACGGTGCAAAAATATCTATAAACTTACTAAGACAAAGGAAACGAGAACAAGAAATTTGAATTTTATCAAGTGTACTAGAGATGAAGAAGGAAGAGTTCTTTTGATAAATTTTTTAATGTAAGTCATATAAGCATTGACTTAATTTTGTTTTTGGGTGAGATAATTTATTTTAATCTCAAGGAAATGACCCATATTTTTATGGAAATTGAACCAAATACTCCTTTTGAGAAATTGAATGTCCAAACAAATTTCCCTTTACTTCATTTACTTCTTTGTATTAACTTTAAGAAGTAATGATATTTTGATTGAAGTCCTTAAAATTAAGTAAAGGAAAGAAAACTCATTTAAAGCAATTTTACTTTTATGAACATTTTTAGAGATTGGAAATTGGAAATTTTTCTCACATCAATTTTATAATCATTTTATTTTGGGAATTAGAAACTCCAATTTTGGCTGAGGAATTAAGAATCCCAAAGAATTAATCATATTGGAATTAAATGCTCCATTGAATTAATTTGAAGGAATTAGAAACTCCACTCTATTTAAAATAATTTTGGGAGTCGGAGACTCCATTGAAGCATATTATTTTAAATTGGTGAAGTCAAAACACCAAATTGTTTAATTGGTAGGGTCAAGAACTCCATTAAATTAATTTGTAATGAATATTAGAGTAAAGAACTCCATTGATTTGTAGAGTCAAGGACTCTAATATTTGAATTGGTGGAATAAGGACTCCATTAAGTGAATTCATCATGGTAGAATCAAGGACTCCATTGATGTATTTGGTTTAGTAGAGTCAAGGACTCTAATATTTAAGTTTGTGGAGTCAAGGACTCCAATGAATTAATTTATAAGATAGAGTCAAGGACTCCATTTAATCAATTCATAACAGTAGAATCAACAACTCCATCTATGTATTTGATTTGGTAAAATCAAAGATTCTAATATTTAAATTAGTATAGATTGTAGCCGATTTTCAGCTACCTTTTTCTTATGGAATTATTTGAGTGGTGCAGTGGCAGGAAGTTATTTTACTCAGCCACACATCACACCTACTTCTTCTCCCATTTTTTTCTTTTTCAAAATGAGTAATGACATTGAGCTTGGCTGCCAAGCCTGCCATGCCATAAATTTAGTTAGACAACCCCACCTCTTATGCACGTGATGTGAATGTGGGGTTTGTTTAATATTCCTTTTTTTTTCTTTTTATATCCTTATATTTTTGTTTGCACTATTTGTTCTAATAATTAACTTTGTTAATTTTGGAGGGCATTCATTTTTTTGTCCTACAAACTTGTCCAAATTTATATTCTTTGATAAATCTTGCTTGGACATTTTTTTATTTAATTATAACCACATTTTTTTAATTTCACATTTCAACAATATTATTCATTAAGTCCTCAAATATTTTCATTGGTCATGTATGAGTCTACGAATAAACTCTTTTTTTTTTTTTAATATATACAAGATAAAAATTCTACTCTAGCCTAATCTAAATATATATGTGTGTGAAACTCCCTCTTTGAGACTTGAACCCCAACCCTTACCTCCCACACCCCACAAGCACTAATACTTGTAAAGTAACCATCACACCAAGAGTGTATGGTGGTTACTAATAAACTATTCAATATGAAGTCCCTTGGTTTTTTTTTGGCACATGATTTAATTTTAGTTTATAACACTAGACACATAGTCAATGCTAAGTTAGAAATTTTGGGATGCTTTACAATTTAAAAAGCTAAATATAGTGCATGGAGTGTAAGTTTGGTAAAAATATAAATAAAGATTAAAGGGTTGTGAAACTTGATTGTTGAGAGATACCAAAGAGTGATCATCTCTAAAATATTGAATTAATAATTCATAAGTATTGAGAAATTGAAGAGGACACAAATCATAAGATAAGAAGGTCGATGAAGAGGAAAAGCATATCAACATTATTTTGTGACCATATAGATTACCGATTAAGTTAAATGAAAATTTTATAACAATGATATTATTTTCAGAGGTTTATAATAGTGATATAAAACCAACTATACTCTATGATACTAAATGTTGGACAGTTTATGAGTAATATGTTCAACAAACGAGCATATAAAATGAGAATATAGAATGGATAAGTGGCTGTAAACAAAAATTGTGGGTCTGTTTTGCTATTACTGTATACGTTTTGTTAACTCTCTCTGCTGAAATTACACTTCATCAACTCTTCAACTTCCTTTGCCATAAAATGACTTCATTTGAAAACTAAAACCCCTCAAACCCCTCGTTCGTCAACGCCAGCAGATTCATTATCAAAAAAACCCAATTTGAATTTGATTTTGGATTAGTATGTTTAAAAATCTTTCACATTTAAAAATTTAACTAATAGCGAACTCAAAATCTACAAGTAAAATCAGTTATTAAAATACAGTTGTAAAAAAATAAATAAATAAAAACCTTAACGGAAATTTTTAGACTAGGAAGTTTAATGTGTGTGTATGTGTTTGAGAGAGAGAGAGAGAGCATGAAGTTTTTTCATATAACACAGTCTTTCAAAATTCTTCCTTGTTTTTCATTTTTATGAGCAGAAATTCTTACATTTAGCCTTCCAACTTATCTTTTAATTAATGTCATGTGTCACTCTTTTTTGAAAGAGAAATGAATACTATTCATTTAACATTTCACTTAAGAAAATATTTCAATTAAATATTTAATTTTTATTATATATGCAACAAATAATTTTATTTCCTTAATATTTAAATTTTAAGAAAAATTCTTTGGGATTTGTTAGCATAAACCTGGAAATGTTCAATGAATTTTCCTTTCATTAAAATATACAAATTATATTAATGAACTTTAGGTCAATTAACAACTTACAGTGATTTCAAAGAAGACGTTCTTTATCTACTTTCAAAAAAAAAAAAAAAAAAAAAAAAAAGACATCTTTATTTGAATCCCAACTCTGTCACTTGAAATGAATCAATGTGTGAAAAAAAAAATACGGGTACATATAACTTTTTTGAGTATTTAGCAAGTTTCAGCTTATTTGAGTTTTTGGAATATAATACAAGTTTCAGCATATTTGAGTTTTTAAATTTTTTTTTTAGTACTATTTATAAATCTTATTATATTTTATTTATAAGTTTTATTGTATTTTTTTATACTGTTAATGTGTCCTATTATACCATTCAACTAACTTTTAAATTTATTTTTATATTTTCAGCAAAAATTCAATTTCAACTAAATAACTTCTTACCAAACGGTCAAACAGTATGTTTTACACACTACAAAAATACACTAAAAAGACTTTGAATTGATATAAACACTGTCTGCCTTAAACACTGCCCATATATTAAATTGATATAACAATCACAGGCGTTCAAACTTTTTTCATGGTGAACCAAAGCTGTAAATTCAAGATTATTTGTTTTTGCCGTTGAATACCATAATCAGACCCACTCATACCACGACTTCATTTGCAAACAAAAATTAAAGCTGCTAAATAGAAATTTTAAAAAAAAAATGATAATAATAAATGAAGTTTGAATTATAAACTTATTCTGTAGATATTGATTTTGTATTCAACGGCCGAAGCATTTGAAAGGACGGAAGAAAATCAGTTGTATTGTACATATAAGAAATTAAAATTAAAATATATATATTAATGACTATTAATTTCTTAGTTGTATATATAAAAAGATCACCTGGAAAGACGAGTTGTTGACGTAGCTACGGACACCATCTCCACCTTTCATCGGATATGCTTCAGACGTTTTGCCTGTTTGCTCTGCTGCCATCTCTCTCTCTCTCTCTCTCTCTCTCTCTCTCTCTAGATTTTTATAAGATAGGATATTTCAAACTATTCTTATATAAATGAAAAACCCTGAACCTCATATTTTTGCCATTTAAAAAAATTGAAAGGACATCACTTTTATTTTTAAGGCATAAAGTCAAAGGAAATGGACCCATACATCAGTGCAAATTTATTTCAAATGAAATTTTATTTTAGTACAAGATACTAAAAAAATAAAATAAAAAGGAAGTTGTTTACAAAAAGAACTGAAACAAGCATAACAAGGGTGAATTAAATTTGGAAAGAACTTGATTAACAATGCGAAAAGCAGGATACCCCAAGAGCGTGAGTGCCATTGCTCTGGATAACTACCATTTACTCTCTTCACCCTTAGAAACACAAAGAAAGAATATAAAAAACCATTATGCATAAACTACAAATGCTTGTATATATTTGCACAAACACTATAGCAAAATCTCATTTTGTACGATGAATACATAAACCGATGTTGGTGTTTTTTAGTGTTGATTGGTAAAAACTTGTGTCTTATGCTATTTTGCCAAACCTAATGCAAATGCTAACATACTAGCCCAAACCTAATAAAAATGATACATATATTAATGATTGATGAAAAAAAATAACCCCACATGTGATTGGGGGTAAAAAAAGAAAGGAAATTTACCTTCAAACCATTTTTTAAAGAAAAGAGAAATCCATCCCACTTACTTTGGGTTGCATGGCCTATTTAATATGTTATGTGACTTATTTAAAACAAACACATTGATGGTTTTATGAGTCACTACATAATGAGTTAAATGAGATACCTCCAAACCATTTTGGAGGAAAACAAGTTAACAAGTTCAAGTTACTAGGTAAAGACTAAGTTTTGTCGAGTGAGTGAGTGTAAGGGTACCTTTGGGTGTATTGGAGTTTTGGGTTATGTTATGTTTAAGAGTTTTTTGTGAAGATTGTGAGGTTGTAATTCCTATTATGAATAGTGAATTTTGGTTAGCATTACACGTGGATGTAGGCTTAGAGTTCACTGAACCAAGTAAATTTTTGTGTATTGTGGTGTTTGCTAATTTATTGTTTAGTGAGTATTTTACAACAAGATTCAGCACAAACCCGCAAGCCAAATTGGGGCTCTAGCAACAAAGATCTAAGATCTTCCTACAACTTCAAAGCACATTCTTTTCATCATTCCCGAGCAAAATGTACATAAAACAAAAAATGGGAAGTAGTTCATAATGTATTTGAGCCCAAGCATGATGGTAGCTTTGCTTCTCAACACAACAAACCCTAGATAGGGGTTTAGTTAAATCAAGGAAGAAGTACATTTTTCGTCTTTATATTTTGGGCCTACTTGAATTTGATCCTTAAGTTTCTCAAGATTAAATTTGATCCTTATAATCTTGAACTTAAAGTTAATTTAGTCCCTTTTGTCACTTAAGAGCAAGAAAAAGCTAACTTGGCTAACTGATTGCAGAACTGGCACAATTAAAGATGTTAGGTTTTAGACACCTATTAAAATTCCAGTTAACATATTTTTAAGGCTAAATTATTAATTAATCAAATTATGAACAACCATTGATCATGCAATCAAAACCAATATTGTAAGATGGTCACTCTACAAGTATAAGTGCTTATGGGGTATGGGGGGTAAGGGCCTGGGTTTAAGTCTCTAGGAGAGAGTTTCATACACATATACACTTAGATTAGGTTAGAGTAGAATTTCTATCTTGTACCAAAAAAAAAAAAAAAAAAAACACCAATATTGTGAAATTAACAAAAAGTACAATGAAAACTACAAAATACAACAATATGGTGACCTAGGAAATACTAACGGAATAGAAACCAAAGTAAAAACCATTGGGGGATTTAACTTAGCAATCCTTAAAGCCAAACAAATCCATTAACTTAATAAAAAAATTTACAACATAGAATTATCCAATTCTAAACTACTACAACATATATAGTACAACTTACTATCATTACCTAATGTAACTCCGAATTCACTGACTTCCTCAGTTAGCAAACTTTGTTGAACGCAAACGGGATCCATGACTTCAAGTGCCCACTTGAAGGTTTTGGTTCCAACAACTAAGTTTTCTTGATAAGACAACAGTTTCTACAGCATTGGATCTTGATAAGGCAACAATTTTTGGTACATAAACCCTAGATACATAATAAATGACTCTTTTCAATTCCTATAAGGTCTCTTTATAAATTAGCTTAAGTAGCACAAAACTCTAGAGGCTTGGACAATGGGCTAGGCTTGAAATCTTCAAATTGTACTGTGTCGTTCGATTGATCGAATTAAGTACTCAATTGAACAAAAACATACAGTCTCAATCAATCAACAAACTATCCAAAGCTGTCAACCTTACAAAAAAATTGACAATAAAATGAAGAACGTGACAATTGTCTTGTCTTCAAAAATAAACCACTAAAAATACTTAAAGATACATTTTGTTCACGAATTTACAAACCTAAAATAAAACTAACAAAAGATAATGTGGCTAATAAAAATAAAAAATAAAAAATCCCACATAAGCATTTGAATGATTAAAGAATCTAAATCATAAAAATAAATAAATAACAAAAAAAGCACAAGAATTTTCCTTCCTCATATTTTAAGGAAGAGAATAAAAAAATAAAGTTCTGCTTTTCTTTTCTCTTATTTTTATTTTCTTTCACTTTGTTTTCTTGATAAAACATGCAAAAATAGGGCAAAAATTGCACCAAAATCAAACCCCGAAACCCTAGTACACCTTCATTGGATGGTTTCCAAGTTAAGCTTTTAAATTTTCTTCTATTTAAAGAAAAGTTTCTAATCAGATTATTAACTTTTTTTCCTCAACCATCTGATCCCATTGCAACAGTTTTACCCCATCTCAAACCATTAATGACAATGTGCCCAATAGCAATTCATGAATGACAACGTGAATATGACGGCTAGCAGTTTTTTTTTTTTTCCTGAGAAACAAGCCAATTGTTTTATTGAGTTAACAGAAATTTCTGTCAGACAGTACAAGATGGATAACATCACTAGGGATGTCCTCTAACCAAATTAGTGTAACAGGGGAATATTTATAGCTTAACCAACTTATCAGCCACTACATTTCGCTTACGTTTCACAAGAGAGAATTAGCGGCATTGCATTTATTCCAAATGCTCCGAGCAATGTAGGCACAATGTTTCACTGAGTCTGGAACCTGGTAGTCGAGAATCCCAGTCAAGAGGTCTATGAAGTTGACAAAATAATCATAAAGATTATTTCTCCAACTTGTGTCCTCCCACCAAATTTCTTTGAGAACTTGACAACCTCAAAGAGCATGAACTGTGTCTTCAACCTCGTTCTGGCAGCAATCACAAGTTGCATTTCGGCTAACTTTCCATTTAAAGAGATTGTCTTAGTAGGCAAAGCTTCACAACAGGCCCGCCACAAAAAAATGTCTTATTTTATTTTGGACTCTAAAGGTCTAAATGTCTTTCCAAATGAGCTTTTTTTAGGTTGGGTTGCTGGATACGGGATTCTCGCAGTAGGCTGGATAAACATCCAGCCGAGAGAGGGTGGCCTTGAGATGCAACAAGTTGGGAAACCAAGAGAACACTTAACGTTTTCTTATCTTCTTCCTTTATCTTCTTCCCGCTCTAGGAGTAGAAGGAGCGAAAAAAGGGAATTAGCATTATTGATGGGTTCGACAATCCCGGCTTGGAGGAAGCAACATCTAAAGAGAGGAACCTATAACCACTTTTGGTGGAATAATTCTCATTCTTTGTTCCCTTCCAAATGAGAGTATCTTCAGACCTGTGATTGCTTAGAGGAATGCTAAGCATAGACCTAACTTCATGGGGCAGAAATTCATTAGTCACGTGGTCCTCTATCCAGCAAGGTTCCTTCTCATCTATGAGAGCATAGACTCAAGTATTGCTAGGAAAGCTTTTAAGGGGGGATATGACACTGGAGTGTAAATCTGGAAGCCAATTGTCGCCTCTCATCAATACTTTTTTTCTATTGCCTATCCTCCATGTGGATCCCAAACTGATAACACTCCGAGCCTTCAAGATGCTTTGCCATGCATAAGAGCCATTAGTTTTGACATTCTTATCCATGATAGAGCAATTGCGGAAGACCTTGGCTTTAAAGACTCTGTAGAAGAGTGAATCTGAAATGTGTAGAAGCTACCATACTTGCTTACCCATAAGAGCAAGATTGAAGTGTTCAATATCTCTAAAACCCAAACCTCCTTGGGATTTTGGAAGACACAGTTTGTTCCACCCAACCCAATGAATTTTTCAAAGCCCCATCATCCTTATAGCCCCACCAGAATTTTCGGATTAAAGACTTAATATCCTTGCACAAGCCTCTTGAAGTTTGAAACAACTCATAGTAAAGGTAGGCATAGCTTGAATTACACTTTTAAACAGTACTTCCCTTCCAACTTGAGATAGAGGAGTTTTTCTTTCTACCCTTGGATGTTAGAAATACTAAAGGAATTGTATTGTATTTCTTAATGAGAAAATATACATCAGTGCCTTATATAGGAGGCATAAGTGTGCGGTACAAGTAAAGTGCAGTACAAGTATAAGTGTGCTGTACAAGTAAAGTAAATGGGCCTAAAGGGCCTAAAGCCCATAACATAATATACATTAACAGCCCCCCTCAAACTCAAGGTGGATGTGAGACCAGCTTGAGGTTGTTAACCAAATCACGAGTGCGTCCCTTAGGAAGTGACTTGGTGAAAATATCTACAAGTTGATCTTTGGAGGAGACGGAGAACAGCTTGAGAGCACCATGGACAAGATGATAACGGATAAAATGACAATTAATCTCGATGTGTTTAGTCTGTTCATGGAAGAGATCATTGTGAGCAATATGAATGGCGCTCTGGTTGTCACAGTAAAGGGGAGTAGCAGAGGATGTGGACACACCTAAATCCTTAAGAAGCCATCGAAGCCAAAGGAGCTCAGATGTGGTATCAGCAAGGGCACGATATTCTGCTTCAGTACTGGAGCGGGCCACAAAGGTTTGTTTCTTATTTCGCCAAGAAATTAAAGAAGAACCAAGGAGAAAGCAATAACCTGTAGTGGACCTGCGATCAGTGGGATCCCCTGCCCAATCAGTATCAGAGAATGCACAGAGCACAAGAGGAGACTGAGCTGAGTAGAAAAGGCCATGGAAGAGAGTGCCTTTCAGGTATCGAAGAATGCGCAGATCAGCAGCATAGTGAATAGATCGTGGAGCAGACAGATACTGGCTCACCTGATGAACAGCATAAGAGATGTCTATACGAGTAACTGTGAGATATACTAGGCTGCCAACCAATCGTCTGTAAAGAAAAGGATTAGACAATGGTTTCCCCCCCCCGAGGGTGTCAAATGCGCATTAAGCTCAACTGGAGTGTCAACCGTCTTGCTGTCAGTGAGTCCAGCTCGAGATAAAAGGTCAGAAGCATACTTGGCTTGAGTAATATAAAGACCATCTGTGGAATGAGTAATTTCAAGACCCAAGAAATAGCTGAGATGTCCAAGGTCTTTCATCTCAAACTGCTGACTGAGAAAATCCTTGAGTTCTTGAATGCCACTGAGGTCATCACCAGTTATGATCATATCATCCTCATATAGAAGAAGCAGAATGGTGCCTTTATCAGTACGACGAAGAAATAAGGCAGAATCATACGGACTAGCAGTGTAACCCAAGCGAAAGATAGTGGAGCTGAACTTGGCAAACCAAGCTCGTGGAGCTTGTTTAAGACCATAAAGTGCACGTCGAAGATGACAAACCTTGTTTGAGTCAACAGAGAGACCAGGAGGAGGTTGCATGTAGACTTCTTCACTCAACTCCCCATTAAGGAAAGCATTTTTAACATCCATCTGAAAAATGTCCCATTTACGGGCAGCAGCAACAGCTAAGAGGGCACGAACAGATGAGATACGAGCAACTGGAGCAAAGGTCTCTTCATAATCAATCTCATACTCCTGTGTAAAGCCTTTTGCAACAAGACGGGCCTTGTAGTGCTCAATGGACCCATCAGAACGAGTCTTGATCTTATAGATCCACTTACAACCAACCACAGACTGTCCAGGAGGGAGAGTGACCAGATCCCAAGTATGGTTTTTGGTTAATGCATCAAGTTCCTCTTTCATTGCAATCTGCCATAAAGGGTCAGTGGAGGCCTCACGATAGGTTTGAGGCTCGTGAAGTGTAGCAAGGGCAGTGTAACAATGATAGTCAAGTAAGTGTGTAGGAATAGATCTTACCCTTGTTGAGTGGCGAGGTGGAATGTCTTGTGGAGGATCTTCAGGCAGAGCAGGAGTAGGGGACCCAGGCTCTAAGTGGGGTAGCTCGTCATCAACCTGTTCATCTTCAACCTGTCTAGGAGAAGCATCAAAAGTATCTGGAGAAAGGTCCAAAGGAGGATCAAAAGTATTTGTGGAAGGAATAAAAGACTCATCTGGAAAAATTTCTAAAACAGAGGAGGTAGTTAGGGAAGAACGAAAGTGAGAGAGTTCAACAAATAATCGGTGTTCCCAAAAGATAACATTACGAGAAACACGAAGACGATGAGAAACAGGATCATAACACCTATACCCTTTTTGAGTTTCGCCATAACCAAGGAAACAACAAAGTCTAGATCGAGGCTCAAGTTTGTTGTGTTCATGAGGCTGAAGAAGAACGAAACAAGCAGATCCAAAAGATCGAAGGTGATGATAGTCAGGAGGTGACCCAAAGAGACGCTCATACGGAGTCTGATTATGGATGACAGGGCTTGGAATGCGATTAATCGCATGAACAGTATTAAGAGCAGCTTCACCCCAAAAAGGGGCAGGAACTTTGGCAAAAAGAAGAAGAGCACAAACAGTGTCAAGAATATGACGAAGTTTCCTTTCGGCTCGACCATTTTGCTAAGAGGTACCTGGACAAGTTAAATGATGTACAGTGCCATAGGAATGTAACAGAGCTTGAAACGCATATTGAGTATATTCAAGAGCATTATCAGAACGAAAAGTTTTGATACGTTTGGAGAATTGGGTTTCAACCATTTTTGCAAAGTTGCTGTATATTGGTAAAATTTTAGAACGAGATTTCATAGGAAATATCCAACTATAATGAGAATAATCATCAATAAAAATAACAAAATATCGAGATCCACCAATACTAGCAACAGGAGAAGGTCCCCAAACATCAGAATAAATTAACTCAAAAATACTATTAGAAATGGATTCACTGTTATTAAAAGACAAAGCTGGCTGTTTTCCTAACTGACATGAAGTACAATCAAAATTGTCTTTGGACACAGAACCCAACAGACCCCTAGAAGCTAACTGTTGTACCCGAGAAGATGATGCATGACCAAGACGAGAATGCCAAATAGCAAGAGATGGTAAGGAAGAAACTGCAGCAGCTGCAGCAGCAACAGAAACAGGAGCAACAGGTGGAAGATGAAGATTGTCCACGGAAAACATACGCCCAACTCTAGGGCCGGTCCCAAGCTCTTGTCCCGTCCTCGGATCCTGCACAATACACCCAGAATAGTCAAAAATAAGGCGATAACCTAATTCAGCTAATTGTCCCACAGAGCACAAATTATAGGATAGGTCAGGTACATGAAAGACTCCAGGAACAGTGAGGTTGGAAGTCGAAACAAAACCTAAACTATTTCCATGCATGGTGGAACCATCAGCTATATGAATATTTAGGGGGTGTGGTGCAGGGTCAAGTTTGGAGAATAAGGAGGAGTGAGGTGTCATGTGATTGCAACAGGCAGAATCGAAAAGCCAAGTTTGAGACTTACCGGGTAGAACAGAGAGAGCAGTGGAAAGAGATGCATTACCAGCCATACGAACAGCCTGAGCTATGATCTCCTGTAGTTTAGTGGGGGAGAGGTTGATAGTGGATCCAGAAGACTGGGACTTAGCTGAAATGGAAGCCATTGGTGGAGTAGGCTCAATATTAGCAACAGCAGCAGTAGATTTGCTACGACGATAGCAAGTTTCAATGGTGTGGCCAGGACGCTTGCAATAGTTGCAGAATTTTTTGTTGGTCTGCTTACGACGATTGCTAGAGCCAGAGGAATCACCTGATTGCTGAGGTTGCTCTAAGGGTGGAGCAGAAGGTGTAATGGCCAAAACATTGAGCTTATTCTGAGCTTGAAGGGTTGCAAGACGAGCTTCTTCTCTAACCAACTCGTTCACAACAGTGTCAAGAGAGGGAGCAGGACTGCGATTTAGAAGCTGACCTCGAATGGGTTCAAAGTCCTTGTGGAGGGACATCAGGAATTTATAGAGGCGAAATTCATCTCTGATGGAAGCATATTGTTGAGCATCCTTTGAGCATGCCCAAGTTGGATCAGAAAGGTCAATTTGGTCCCAAATGAAGCGAAACTGATCATAGTAGTCATTGATGGATTGCCCTGGTTCTTGTCGGAGTTGATGCAATTCAACCACTAATTGATATTTCATGGAGCCATGAGTAGTGGAGTACCTTTTGGCCAACATATCCCACGCTGCCTTGGCATCATCAAAGCTGCCCAACAGGTTAGAGATGGAGGGAATGGAAGTGTTCCTAATCCATGTGAGGATCATGTGGTTGTAACTATCCCATTCAACATGCGACCAAGGAAGGCAGCATCTTCTTCATTGGCTCCCTTGACAGGAACAGTGAGTGCACTAGTACAATAATGCCAGAGCATGCGACCCTTAAGAAAACTGCGCATAGCTTGAGACCAAGATAAGTAATTCTTACACCCCTCCAACACAGTATTGATGGGGCGAGGAAGAAAAAATCCTTTTTATCCATTTAGAGACACAATATGCAAAAATAGACTGCAAAAATGAAATCTACGCGAAAAACTGGGCAAGAAGAACCTGGACTGAAAAAGTCAACCCCGAGTCAAAGTCAACGGTCTGGTCAACGATGACGTCAGCAGGTACCGTGGCAGATGACGTCAGCAGATGACGTGGCAGATGACGTCACCTAGGGCTGACATCAGCAGAGGAACACTGGCACGTGCTAGCGCGTGACAACGCGTGGAGGAAGCTGGAGGCGCGTGACTGTGACGCCGAGACTTCTGGTGGCGCGTGGTGGCGCATGGGAGGTCCGATGAAGACTAAATTTCACAGAAAGGGAGATCGTAGAGATTTCTTTCCGATGGTGTAATCTGTGGTCTGATCGGAGAAGCGGAAGCGGTGGTGGCGGCAAGGCAGTGGTCTTTGATGTACTGAAGTCGCGGCGGAGGCAGTGGTGCTGCTCACAACAACGGCTGCAGATGACACCCAAGAAGACAAGACTGCTTAAGAGCGGCACACCAAAGGATTAGAGCAGTGGCTCTGATACCATGTTAGAAATACTAAAGGAATTGTATTGTATTTCTTAATGAGAAAATATACATCAGTGCCTTATATAGGAGGCATAAGTGTGCGGTACAAGTAAAGTACAGTATAAGTATAAGTGTGCTGTACAAGTAAAGTAAATGGGCCTAAAGGGCCTAAAGCCCATAACATAATATACATTAACAGATTTTATGCCAAATTCGCTCTCGAATATAGATGAAACTTTGCCTCTTTGCTCTCCCAACAAACAATGGAAGAATATTTTTCATACTGGATACAACCAAAACTCCTAACATTCCCTTGATATTATCCTGCGAATGGTGATTTGTGTTGGAGCCGAAAAAAATTTCGCTTTTGTATAACACAGATTGTTACAAGCAGCGTTACAAGTAATGAATCCGGAACAAGAATTCTGGAAGGAATACTGATGAGGTTGAGACAATTGCTTTGCAAGTACCTTTAATTTTGATGAGGTTGAGACACTTCTAAGCTAGGCGATTCAAATGATAATCTTCATGCCAAAACTCCTACATTCTTTTATTTATTTATGTAGAACATCAGTCAGCAATTACGAAGGAATCACTTATTAGCCAACGCTTTTTGATCCAATGAGAGCATGACAATCGGTAAGGTTTAAATCAACATGGTGTCACTGCCTTCCTAAGCGTAAGTGCATTTGCCCCACGTAGATAAGCTGTCTTGTTTAACAAGTAGTTATTTGTTAAAAGAAGGTAAAAAGATTCTTGGAACTGTTGTTGTGGAAGATACTTTGAAGAACATTGCTTTCATTGCTCAAATCATTCATGGTCCATAATAATTAGGTTCCAAGGCATAACAAGAAGATTTTGTCCATTGCAGAAATGTGCACCAGAAATCAGCTTAATGCATAATTGAACATCAAAATCAAAATAGAAACTGATAATCAATTTAGATGGGCCCTTAAGGGTATCAAAACAAGAGACAGACCAACTTTACCAAACAATAATCAGATAAGACCAATTCAAAACTATTAATCATAACTATATTTAAGTTAAAAGATGGCAATGGGTGAATTAGGTCAGAAGGTACACCCATAAAATGCCCAAAGCAACAATGCGCGGTAAAGCCCCCATCCAAACGCATGGGCATCAGCAACAAAAATTAACTCTTCATAAAACTACTACTCTATATAAGGCAGGCGATATCAGAATCGATAGCTATCAATGAGTTGCATGTAATGCTGCAGTAAGTCAGACCTGTCATGCTGCCATGAAATGTAACATTTAAGTCCAACTGACTCTGCTTGCCTGTCAAAGAACAATCACATTGATATCAGAAAACTTGCAACGCAAGGGGAAAAACCAACACTCACAAAAACCATTTTGGAAATGTAATGAAGCTTTCAGTATATAAACCACGTCCAAGGTGATTTGATGGTGCAAGGGATAGTGATTGGGAGACCCTTAATTTATGTGATACAAGCTTGTGGAAAGAATTTCCCTAACGTTCATAAAATCAGCGCAGAGAGAGAGATTAAACAGAAAAAATTAATTATATCCTACTGAACAAGCTAGACTAAAAAAAAATACAATAATTGCTAATAGTATATGTGGTCGTGAACATGCAGCAGAGAGAAGAATAATAGAAGTAGATTAGCATATTGAATTGGAGAACAGGTGCCAAGCAATGGAGAGCATGGAGAGCAAGGGATCAGAAGCAAGTAAACTGATATTAGAGAAATTACAAGTGAAACTATCACAACAAACATGCAGCAAATAAAAGAATAATGTTAACAGATTGATTGTGGTATGTTCAACATTGGTAGAAGGGCGTGGCAATAGAGGTAAGTAATGGGAAAAAAAGCAGGCAAAATGAGATTAAATTGATACCAAATAAAATTACAGGGTCAATGCCAGATTCCAAATTTCAACTAGACATTGCACCAATTTAAAGATTCAAATCTATTCAGAAACAACAAAGTTCAAAGTTTTATTTGTAATATTTTGATCCCAACCAGTTAAACCTTCAATTATTAAGCAGTTAGATGCCAGAAAAATCCTTAGGAGGAAGTCAAGATCCTTTAACTTTAACTTGAGAATGCCTATAAAAAAATGTTCCCTTTTTACTCATTAATAAATGTATTATTAACTCGTTAAAAAAAAAACGCTAAATTCTTAGTTCACCAAATCTGATGAATGAGGACAGAGAGAAAACCAACAATGCATATGATGGAAGGATGAGGCAAGAAGCACTTAGAAGTTCCTCACCTCTTATGCTAAAAATTGTTCAGGCACTTGACAAATTAAGACCAGTGACTTTTCCCACTGCAACTGTTTTCCCTGGAGAAAAGGGAATAAATGTGAGAACATATACGATAACATCAATGCTCAACAATACAAGGGCAATATCATTTTCTTACCTTCAGTACGAAGAGTAAACCTTCCAAGTTGGGGAAAATCTGAGAACTTCTCAATGCATATCAAGTTATTCACCTGAGAATCAACAACAGGATCAATTTTAACAAAATGCCAACGAATTTCAATCAAGAATTTTTTAGTGAAAACTATAGATCTGGAAGGGGTATAGAGGGGATGAGAGTCCATAATTCTAATAGATAGCCACAAATCTCTACTTGAAAATTATTTTCAACATTTATGAAATTTACACAAGCTTGTAGAAGAAGGTTGCCAAATTTCTATTTGAGATTTATTTTCAACATTAATGATAGTTTCAAAATTTTCAAACTGAAAATGTTGTATGAAGTTTATTACTAGTAAAGCAACAAAGCCAACCTGAACACGGCATACAACAATGGCACCATTTTTCACAAAGAGAACTTTCCTTTTCATAGGTTTCGTTGTCTTTGGATCAATTTGCTGTAACAACTCTACAATCTCACATTCTTCAACAACAGCATGAATGTGCAAGACAGCCTTATAGCCAGCAGTAAAAATTGCCTAGACAATAGCAACATTCACAGTACTTCAAATATTACATAATTAAAGAAGAAAAATGCAGATTAAAGAAAAGCCAAACCAAGAGATAGAAAAGTGGAGTTTATTGAATACATTGTCCAGCAACTCAAGGATCTGCAACTGGGCTTCAAACTCTGAAACAGAAGGTATTGGTCTTGCTGCATGAAGAATAGAAAATTTAAAACCTCATACAGCAACAGAACACCCTCTCCCCTCCCCACCCCCACAAAGAAATATTAAAAATTGGATGGGATGGGGGAAGAAGTTAATCAGAATCTATTATATGGTAAGGATATATATATATATATAATTTGATTCTGATTTAGAATTAAAAACTACAAACTAGCGCACTAAATTAAAATCTGAAATATAATATACTGATGCAATTTTTCTTGTAACATCCAAATGGTGTCTTATATAAAATAAAATAAAAAGGGAAAAAAAATTATTAGAACAAACACCATGAGATCAACTACAGTAACCATTTCTTTTATAAGTCAAGAACTAGCTTGGCTAAGAAAATGACACCAGTGTGTCCCAAGGGCATCCCAAAGATTTGGTATAATTGTAACATATATTTTGGGTTCGAGTCTGAGAATTGGCCTTTCTAAAAATTGAAGGTAAAGCTAATAACTACCGATGCCAAAACCAGAAAAAGCGGAGCCCTGAGAACTAGGTACAATCATTTATTTTTGTGTCCAAATAATTAAGTTAGGGAATGGCACTAGTTTTCTGATATGGGAGTTTTCTGATATGAGGCATTTGCAAAATAAAACTGGTATTTCCAGATAAAGGATTAGCATGCAAGCCATGCACCATGGGAAGGCCCTAACTGTTAAGTTTCCAACGCATTAAAAGGGCTTCTCTAGGTTCTGTTTTTTTATTTCAAGTCTTAGTCTTGGGTATATGATTTTCAGGCTTCTTTCCTAGTTCCTGAACATGGTTAATGAGTCTTGTTGGATGTAAGTCTTAATATTTCATTAATATTTGTATTGACACTCCTAGTTGTTAGCATAATGTATTTTTTATACTTGGATGGTTGTTCCAAGTTGGACTTTAGTGTTGTACCAATGAGATAGAAGTATTACTGCAAATTACATCAGTCATTGGCTTCTTCAGAAGATAGATTTCTTGTTTTAACTCTTATCCTTTGGTGGATTCTAACAGGTGGCGAGTTCCATGCACTGTATCTCTTTAGCAGATTTGTTAGAGTAGGTGAGCATTTCAATCCCTAGTATTATATTCCTTGGGTGTATTTCTTTAGTTGGTGAGTATCATTTGTGAGTGCTTTGATGCTTTCTCCTTCAGCAAAACTATGGTATGAGAAAATTACAGCATGATGATGTTTAAAGAATCTATTAAAAAAAACCTTAAAAAAACTTGCTTTTAAAATAACCCTTTTAAAAACCACATAGAAGATTGTGTACAGCCAGTAAATAAAACTTACAAATGCTTGACAAAACAAAGCCAGACAATATGTCCTCCTCTTCAACCCCAGATAGTCTAACTCGTACATTCTCACCTGGCCCTGCACGTTTAACCTTCTCTTCATCACAGAATACGGCAAGAACTTTAACATGAGCCTGCAGATAATATATAAACTCCTCAATCAACATTTAGAAAGTGTTGTTCATCTATGGTTTAAAAAAAAAGGGTTCAGAATGACACCTTATTTGGCATGACCACCATGGAATCGCCCTCACGCACACTACCAGATTCTACTTTGCCCATGACAACAGTTCCCATGTCCTTGAATTTGTCTATAATAGGCATCCTACACGTATGAAATTTTAATAAATAAGATCAGTCAATGATTCTTCTTATCCATAAATCCAAGATAAAAGCAATCAGGAATCAAATTTGTTAAACAACAAACATTTTCATAAGAACAAGTCACAGAATTGGAATCCAGAAAATCATTTATATATGAAAATAATTGGGTGAGAAACTAGATTACATTGTAATTAAACAAGTGTAAAACACATTAGAGGTTTAAAATAATAATATTAACCAATTGACTAAATAAAAGCATATCCTAATCCAATACACAATGTACACTTTGATTGTACATTTCATTGGTGACAGAAAAATAAAATAAAAAATGAGTTAAAACATGAACAACAAATCAGACTTGTAAAGCAAAAGAATGGCTTCCATTGAGACTGCAGAAAGGGTGGGGGTGAAATGGAAGAAGTAATTAAGCTGAGAGTGAGCAGACTACCAGTTTGGTTAAAAAATAGTGAAATCTAAAGACTGAATCGCACCTAAATGGACCTTTGGGATCTCATTGAGGAATTTCAGTAGCATCCAGGGCTTCAAAAAGGCAGGGACCACTCCACCAAGAACAAACACTTTTGTCCACTCTTGTTTTCATGTTTGTACCAATCAGACCAGATATTGGCAGGAACTGGACATCTGCAAGTAAAAAAAATTAGCACAACTGGTAAGATTCCCATATCCCCATGCAACCAAACCATCACATATTCAAAATCTAGAAATAATTTTATTGCTGCAAAGAAGAAATTCAAATTACATTTATGATAGAATTTTCAACACGATGATCAATTCATAACATCCATTTTTTGTAACAGCGTACCTGTAAGATAATATAATATCAATTAAGGTACCACACAGACAAGCTATGTACATAGGCTTGTCTTGCTTAAAAGCATCACACTAATCTTTTACCTTAAAAATTAAGATGGCCTGAGGAGAGGTTTGGTTCAAAACTGTGCAAATGTCCCAAACCCATTTATAATGAGGGCTACCACATGCATTAAAAAAACAATAAACTAATACTCAAAATCACAACAGCCCCAACATTAAAAACATGCTCAATGATTTAACTCATCAAGCAAAGATCAATGAACAGAGAAGCAATTTGGTTGAATTCAGGTTAGCAGATTCAGAAAAATGCTTAAAAAATATGGTTGAAGTTAATTTAGAGATACATAATTTTATATCAATAGTTGACCTACATGGCTCAGCTGAGTTGAATTTTAAAATGGAATGCCCTATATTTGGATGCGAGCATAAAAAAAATTGGCACAAAATTCCTACAATCACTCATACCTGGCAAATCCTAAAGAATTTCCTATTTTCAATTATCACGTAAGAGCTCTTCCAGCATTTTAAACTTCACGCCCACCAGCTTCAGGCACATCTTAGAGTTCAAATTCATTCAAGACATCAGTTGGACTCTCATGGGATGTGCGTGCCACTAACAAGGCCTACCTATTCTCCCAATGAAGCCCAGCTTTTGAACCCTCAAAAAAAAAAAAGTATACTTTCTTGGATTGATTGCCAAGATATCTATAAACATATACCTAATCATAAACTTTATAGGTCCCAAAAATTTCCACTCATCAAAAGTACGTAGGCCATTACAGAGCCACCTTTCAAGGAAAAGCCAAAAACCACACCACCTTCCAAAGGCATACAGTATCAAAAAGAATCAAGGTGGAGTCAAGCCACCATATTCTGGACTCACCCCAGTTCCTCATTCGGTCCATTTTTACATTGACAAACCCTAGTAGAGTCTTCCACAATATCTAATTGTGGGTATGAAAAAAAAATGGTAATAATAGAAAAGGCTACTGCAATCTGATGACATCCCATTACCAACTAATGCAAACAATATACCATAAAAAATGGGTTCCAAAAAAACATTAGACCATCACCACTTACAAGAATACCAGAAGACATCTCTAACGAACCAAATCATTGCATTCCAGGAAAATATCTCTATCAATAGCTTTTAATACCATTCAAAAATTCATACAAACATGTCTAGAAGCTAACAAAAAATGTAAGATACTAACAAGATTTGCCAAAAAAAAAAAAAAAAGACATCTTCCAATACCTTTCTTCACATTGTATCCTGACAACTTTAGAAATGGTGTCATCTTGGACTCAATTTCATCATACCTGGGAGACATGCAACATGAAGAAACTACTGAAAAACACTAGCCTAGACAAGCACAAAATACAAATTTAAACAGAAAGAGGAAAAGCATCTTTCTTTTGACCAATTGACTGTAGGATCATCCATTTTATTTACAACAAGAAGCAGCTTTGACACACCCAAGGTTTTAGCAAGCTGAACATGTTCACGAGTCTGTCCACCTCTCTCATATCCAGTTTCAAACACCCCCTTTCGAGCAGAAATTACCTAGAGAGAGAGAGAGAGAGAGAGAGAGAAATATCCAAATGCAGGACACATCAAATATTGAAGCAGAGAATAACAAAATGTTAAAAATGCAGTTCATTTTATCTCAAACAGGAAATTTATAACAGCACTCACCAAAACGCCAACATCAGCTTGAGATGCACCACTGATCATATTTGGGACATAACTTTTGTGACCCTGAATAATAACAAATAAATAATTTTTCCCCAAGAAGACAAAATTTGAAAGTTATATTTAAAATAAAAGGGAAAATAAGGATTTTGAAAACAGGAATTGCAACAAAAATATATTTAGAACAGAACAATTCTTTGTCAATCTACTAGACCACTATAAGCAAAATATCTTAACCAGATAGTCAAATGCAATCTTTTATGATTATTCATATAATTCCGTATATAAGTTCCCAAAGAGTGGACAAGGTAGATGGGACACCCCTGATCCAACCCCAACCCATCCGTTGTCATCCCCAACAATGGGGGTTGAATCCCCCACACCTGCGAACCTATAATTTGTACCAGGAAAACAAAAAATAAATTATCTGCCTTGGGCCTCATGAGCTCCAATCTGCCCATGAGGCCCCTAAACTAGAGACAAGTGTTATTTCTCAATTAGAATATGAGACACCATATCTAACCTTATACTCCCATCCCACAATATTTAGTTATTTTAGTGGACACGTGATTTAAACAACATGGAAGGCAACAAACAGAGTCTGTTTGGAAACAGTACTGTGGACACTAAAGTTCACTCACCGGTGCATCTAAAATTGTAAATCTTGTCATCTCTGTTTCAAAATGTGCTCTTCCAACTTCAACAGTCTTACCCTGCAATCAGCATTACAAATTTATTAAATTAAAAAGTAAAAGCAAGTTGGGGGTTAAAAGCTCAAGACCCATCAAGTGCATAACTAGGGTACATACATGTGGGTCCAAATAGCAAGTTCTAAACATATCTGAATGGAAAAGTTTCTCCTCAGTCTAAAAAATACATTCTTCCTTTTTATTGGTAAGTTACATAAGCACCCAATGGGTTTTGAACCCACGACATAACCCTCCCTCACATTCTTATGGAGCAAAAACTACCATTTGAGCTAGAACTCCTCTTTCTAATAATATTCTCATTACATATTAAGAAATAATATCTATGATTGGAAAAGTTTCATGAATGGAAAAGAGTATATAGCCTGTCAAGTTAAGCCAATTTTATCGTCATATTATTTTATCGTCATTAATGTCCATAATATAAGCCATATACCTAGGACAATAACAACAGTTGTTGTCAGCTAAGGAGAAAGAATTAACAGAGAATTAAGGCCCATGTGCCATGCCCTGGATTTTGACGATAAATTTTGATGCAATTTCAACTGAAAGGATCATTTAACAACAGGCTTTGTAGATATTCATCCATCAAGAAGAACAAGCAGGAAGGATGTCAAGGGGAAAAGGGGCAAGGAATAATATAACTAAAGAACATATAAGCCAAAATACAAAGATGCCAAAAAGCATATGCACATATGCACATAGAACTAAATTACTATCAATTGCTAGTGAAATTCATCATTCATATTCAAGAATAAGTTACCATCAAAATGAGAAAAAAAAATTCTGAAAACGGAATAATTAGGAATGTGGAAGTTATTGGGTAATTTTTTCAACAAAAATTACTAGCTAAAACTTTTATTTTATAAATTAAAATAGGCAAAATAAAAAATTATTGCTGTTTACACAAACAAAGCAAAAGGACGTTGTATCCTTTTAAACCCCCAAGTTTCTAGATTCCCACTATCTTGTACCAATAAGCCACTTTTTTCTTGATCAATCACAAAAAGGATGTAGAATACATTTTTATTGGTAAGTTCACACCTGCACCCGGTGGGTTTTTTTTTTTTTTTTTTGATAGGTAATAGAAGTTTTATTGAATAGAAAAGTACAATTATGTACAATGTGTTCACACCTGCACCAAGTGGTTTTTGATCCCATGATCTTACCCTCCACCCTTATCAATTGGGGAGGAGATACCATTTGAGCTTAAGGCTCATTGGCTTGAAAGTTACAAATGCACCCAGTAGGTCTTGAACCCAAAATGTTCCCCTGCACCTTGCTCCATAAAGGAAAGAGATGCCATTTGACCTAGAGCTCATTGGCATAACAACTTATGTGTTAACTTATAAAGATGACCCTTTTGTTGGACATCAAGGTCCTATCCCCACCCTTTATTAGGGACTTAAATAACTACAATAAGAGCTGAATCCCAATGATAATCAGATCATAATCCTTTCCCGTTATGCTCTGAGGCCATATACTCCTTTAAAAGGTGTGCCTTCTGCTTACTGATCATCGCAAGTAATTCTAAATTAAACTCTCTATCCTTATAGCACCTTTAGCATAATTGCATAAATCAAATCATTTTTTGCAAAAGCATTCCTTAAGGGCCCAATGTTCTACAATATTTCCAGTAAAAACAATATCCAAAATAGATATCAGTACAAGATTACACTATCTCATTTTAGGGTAAAAAACAGCAAAATAGTGTTGACATCTTGTAAGATAATCTCATCTAGGGTTCTCATTTTTCCCCTAAAGCTATGCTCCTTATTAATAAAGAAAATATGAGACCAGAACTCAGACCAGAAGTTCAGTAGACGGTTGTCAGTGTATAGTAAACTGCTTAAAATAGACATCCATCCCTCAATTTGACAGATGTGTAAGACCAATCAATTTGGGACACTAGACCTCCAATATACATAAAAATTATAGGAAAATAATAACGGACTCTTTTTGAGAAGTAACATAAGCATAAGCATTTTGTTTGAGTGGTCTCGTGTTTGGGGTTTCCACCAAGGGATTGCATTCCATTGTTTCTAGAGTCTCTGTCTTTTTGTACATAATTTGCTATATTTTTTGTATTCTTTGGCTACTTCCTGCACTCTCTGCAGGAATTAGTTTTTTCTAATAAAATTATTCTTGCTTATAAAAAAAAAATCTATAAAGCATAAAATAAGAACAGATGAACCACATCCATATACTCTATCAACTTATTTGGGAGAGGTGAAAGTAATGGAATGAAATGGATCTTTATGGGATTTTTATCTTTAATGACTTTGAGGGAATAAACATTCCAGTCTAGTCCTTCCTAAGCATTCCTCAAAAAAGTGGGAGGAAGACTCGTTCTTTTAATGTCATGGGGGTGAAATATTGATTTTATCTGTAAAAATTATAATAATAATAATAATGAAATTTGAAGAGTTTGCTAATACAGTATATATATATATATATATATATATATATATCTTTCCTTTACATAATTATGCAAGAGCATCTAGGAAAAAAAACTAAGACCCAATAGTTTAATAATTAATAAGACTAGTCTTTTATTTCTCAATGTTATGTTCAATTTATCATTATGAATTTAGCATTTTAAAAGGTCATGTAACTAACTTGTGACTTCTTCTTTTTTTTCTTTTTTGATAAGTAATAATGCTTCATTAAATTTAAGTAGACGAGTACAATGAAACCAAGAGTACACAGACAGTGTACTCAGCAAACCGCAAAAAGTCAAAACTAAGATGCATGCAAAGTATGACTATCAAGTAATTCAAGAAAAGAAGCAAAGGTCATGTAACTAACATGTGACTTCTAATGAAGATGGATGGTTAAGAATTAATTTCTATACATAAAATGAAACTTTAGGATTCAAGGGTTATTAAAGAATATTATAAATAGTCTCTTTTGAGCCATTGTACAATCTTTTCTTATCTAATCTATGAAATTCCATATTTGAATACTTCCTGAGCTCTTTAAGCCAAGAAACTGATATTTGATTGTTCCAACTTCCAAACTATTTTCTTCTCCTAGCTGTAATCTTATTTATTTGCTGAAGATTTCTTCTTAAACCCTTCTACTAGATCTAAGTTCTCCTCACCGCATCAAATTCCTTCCTTTATAAACTTCCAAGCACACACAATTTCCCTTCATTCCTTTAAAATTTTCCCATTCCATTTGTTTATATTATTTTTTATAAACTCCCGCGCATAGTGACTTATCAAAAAAAAAAAAAAAAACCCCAACATAGTGTAGAACAAGAGTAATGCTAGGATCACAACTTTTGACATAACTTTTCCACAACTTGTCCGCATGGCGAGTTGTGAGTGGAGTTGTGTACCCACTACTTTTACTCAAAAGTTGTGGTCCTAGCATTTTTGTTAGAACAAAATTAACAAATGCAAAAAGAAAAGGTTTATCTAATAGAAAAGATGCCACAAAACCAATAATTCCCCTAGTTCCACTTTCAGTCACCGATTGTCCAAAACACCAAATGAATTATGGGAACACAATGAGAGTCACAACTACAGCATCTTTTATTTTTATATATAAATATAACAGCCATAGTATCTAATTACTGTATCAAACAAATTTTAAGTTGTAATGAAGTTATACTTTTATCCACACAAGGGGAAGCATGCAGTGATCCTCACCATATGATCTCAGACCATCAATTGCCAACGCACTATATGCTATCTATATATATTATTCACATCAACATTATATTTGTGAATAGCTACACAAACCTGCTAAAACAATAAACTCAGAGAATACATGAATACGAAAGAACTGAACTCCTGATTCAGTGATCCCCACCATCTGATCTCACACCATCAACTGCCAACGCACTATATGCTATCTATATATATATATATATATATATATATATATATATATATATTATTCACATCAACATTATATTTGTGAATAGCTACACACACCTACTAAAACAAAGACAAATTCAGAGAATACATGAATACAAAAGAAATGAACTCCCGATATCCCCACCATATGATCTCACACCATCAACTGCCAACGCACTATATGCTCTCTATATTATATATATATATTATTCACATCAACATTATATTTGTGAATAGCTACACAAACCTGCTAAAACAATAAACTCAGAGAATACATGAATACGAAAGAACTGAACTCCTGATTCAGTGATCCCCACCATCTGATCTCACACCATCAACTGCCAACACACTATATGCTCTCTATATATATTATTCACATCAACATTATATTTGTGAATAGCTACACACACCTGCTAAAACAAAGATAAACTCAGAGAATACATGAATACGAAAGAACTGAACTCCTGATTCAGTAGTGCATTTCTTTCGTATTCATGTATTCTCTGAGTTTATCTTCTGCTCACAAATATAATGTTGATGTGAATAATATATATAGAGAGTGAACCACTTCTCTAAGAGAATCACATTCCACTGAATTATTCTTCGTGTTTAATCCAACTCAAGCTCTGCTCAATCAAATTTTCACCACCCTACCAAGCCAAGGAGGCTCTAAATTGACAATCAATCCTGCACTAAGTTTCTCCCATTTGATTTCCAGAAAACAAAATTGTAACTTCATAAGAAACCTATAGATCCCCCTCGACATTCCTTAGATGTTCCCTGCATGCCTGAATTCTTCCATACCAGCAAAATTTTGCTTTAGGTTTCTTTAATGTTTGGTCGTATTATGAGTGCTTGAGAGCTGCTCATAAAAGACATTTCCCAAGGAAATGGATTGGTACACCAGTGTTGCATGCATGGCAAATCCATGGATCATCTTTCGCTTCACTGTCTAGTTGCCTATGATTTGTGGTCATTAGTCTTGTCAGATTTTTGGGTACATTGGGTGATGCTGTCAAAGGTGATAGATTCTCTTGCTAGAAAGGGATGCATGGAAGGTATTATAACAGCTCCATCTGATCTACAACTCGTAATTGTATTATGTGCTTCATCTGGAGGGAGTGAAACACACTTTTGCTGGAATGGAGAGATTTGCAATTGAACATAAGTCTATTTTGAGCATTCTCTATTTTAATGGTGCACGATGATTGAGGGATCACTTATGATTTAGTTGATTTCATGAACAGTTTGAACCTTCGATTGTAATTTTTAGGAATTTCTCATTATATAGCTTCCCTTGTATTTATAAAATTTCTTATTACTCACCAAAAAAAAAAACTCATACTTTCATGGCATTTTGTTTTCCATTCTCAAACTACTCGAGGAAATGCAGCCAAAACATAGTTTCACATCCTACAAGTGAACAGAAAAATTTTCTTCCCTTGGCATAAGATTGGCCAGGGTTTGAGAGCCACCCTAGCACAAGCAACACCCACCTCCCCACCCCAAAAAATAAAAAATAAAAAAAGTAACCGTCATCATTACTTATCCAGATAACTACAATGTGTATCTCTACTGCAGACAACAAACATGTCAACTATGGCAACATCAATTAGCCAGTCAAAGATAAACATCCAAAAGAGAGAATAGATCATATCACCAACATTTTATCTTTAAGAAAAGCCAAAAAAAATTACTACATAACTAAATAAGTTTGGTCCGGTGCTTTTTTCCTAAATTTTTCCTAAATTGTTCTATTCGGCAAAAAAGGCCAATGTTTATGGTTTTAACCGAGAGGAAGAGAAAAGAAAAGAAAAGAAGAGAAGAGAGTGAGGGAAAAGAAATGAAAAAGAAAAAGCTTTCTTTTTATATGTTTGAAAAGGAATGAAAAAGAAAATAATATATTTAATTTAGATATATGTTTTTACCTAAATACCCCCAATAAAATCCAAAATGTTCATTTTGGTGATGGACAAAATTGAAATTTTAGATGTCATTAGTGATGGGTCCTCAAAAGTTGCACATTTTTTACTTAGCTTTCATCTCATTTCCTACCAATTTGGACAGATGAGAAAAGTAGGCTCGGATAAATGCTCATTTAGTCATTTTTCTCATTTTCTCTCTTTTTTCCACTTTCCTATAATGCCAACCAAACAAGGAAAATTGTCATTTCTGCACAATTTCCTTTCTCTTCTCTTCCTCCCTTTCTAAATATTGCATTAGCTTCCTTACATAATCCTTGGTCCTCTTTAATAATAAAAATTAACCCAACCAACAAAAAATTAACCAATAGCCTATTTTTTAAGCCAATCAGAAAATATATATATATATATATATATATAAAATCATTTTTATCAAATCCGTTCTATTAATTTTGAAAAAGAAAATTCCTAAATTTTACCAATGAAATAGAGAGAGAGTTTGTCGATTATATCCACGCCTCCTTTGCTCTAGAGTTTAACGAATTTCATATTTGTCTCTACTCTCTTGCATCACTGACTTTCTTTCTCTTAGTGGCTTTAAAATTCATAATGGTGTAATATTTTCCTTCAGACATATAGCATGGCATTAACATAATAATGAAGCTAAGCAGAAAATACTAAAGCTCCATGAATCCCATTACTTAACAAACTGAATAAAAATAAACAAAGGGCATTCTAATTTATTGCTTTGCGTTTAAGAAGAGCAAAGAAAATAGAGGAACTTCCTGACATAGGCTTGGTCATGAATTCTACTTCAAATTTCTTTCCAAATGAGTCAAATAGCTCGTCTAAGATCTCATATCCAAAATGTGCCATGATCACTCCTTCAAATGCTGCTCGAAAGTTGGATGATATTTTTTGGCTTTGAGTTTCAGGTACGGTACCAAGTTCTGTAATAATTCTCTCTATGCTAAAATATCCATTTCGATCCACAGCAGCTACCAGTTCTTGGGGAGACGTGAGATACAGTGGTAGATTAAAAGAGTCCACTTTCTTCTCACTGATTATTCCCTGAACGAAAGAAAAATAAAGCTCTCTAAGGACAATGCATGTATCGTGTAATCCAAATACAACAACAATTTTACAGCGCAACTGAAAACCTAAGCTGATAGGGAAAGTGTAGATCTTATTATTTATACTTTTTTAACAATTAAGAGGATTATTATGTCTTTCACAACAGTTGTAGGGCATTATTGAAGGCTATTCAAGCTTCACTTTAATATCAATAATTTAGATAAAGAAAAAAAAATTAGATCAAGATCAAAATCAAAGGGGCTATATTCAAAAAGTAAACTAAAAACTTGGGGCAACTGATCATGTCTTACCTTCCTAGCCATGTCCATGAGGCAAGATTCAAGGACGCCAATTGTTAGAGATTGAGAATGGTGCATTCCGTTGGGGCGGCAACGAATGATAAGTGCAACCAATCCTCCACACACAACCTCTTTAGCCCTAGCATGCAGGAAGCACTCCATGTCTTCAGTGTATTGAGCTTGGTAGGCCTTAACAACTTCATCATTTGAATTTGGGTAGTGGACTCTCCCCTTATTCCAAGCAGGGGAGCTTTTGTCGACTACCAGTTTTGGTACTTAGGAAAGCCAATGGATGGAAAAAGAAGAAAAAACGAAATGCAAAGATGCATTGGGAAATAAGCGACTGTGGAAAGAACCTGGCACGCCTGCAGCATAATATTCCGTGTTTGGTGGGACGGATGAGAAGAGTGCATTGAAATCATTCAAGATGTGATCATTAAAGAAGACTTGAAATTCAGGGAGCTGAGAATGAAGTCCTTGGCGTTGATGCTTAAACTGTAATGCCTCAATTATGTTTTGCACTGCAAAAATTGTGTTAGGCCCAACAGAGCAACCTAAATCTGCAATTCGAAAGGTGTTTGAGGAAGCAAAGTTCTCGATATCAAGAATTTCTACAACTGCCTCAGTGATCAGCCTTTTTGCAGCGTTATTAACTCTTCCCTGAAAAGCAAAAGTGTTCCTCATTATCATTCTAATAAACTTAGTTGCTGTCATCATTACATAATTACGAAAGACTAATAACATATAGTTCTAGACACAATTGTTTATCCACACACCGACCAACCCAAGATATTGCCCACAATAATCATGAGTACTTCTTTTGGATGAGCTTATTTGTTATCTTCTTTATTCTATAAAATTACAAGTTGTACCTTTGAAAAAATTGTACACTCCCTTTTAGATGTGTTAGAAATACTGGAAGATTGTATTGTATTTCTTAATGAGAAAATATACATCAGTGCCTTATATAGGAGGCATAAGTGTGCGGTACAAGTAAAGTGCAGTACAAGTATAAGTGTGCTGTACAAGTAAAGTAATTGGGCCTAAAAGGCCTAAAGCCCATAACATAATATACATTAACAGCCCCCCTCAAACTCAAGGTGGATGTGAGACCAGCTTGAGGTTGTTAACTAAATCACGAGTGCGTCCCTTAGGAAGTGACTTAGTGAAAATATCTGCAAGTTGATCTTTGGAAGAGACGGAGAAGAGCTTGAGAGCACCATGAACAAGATGATAACGGATAAAATGACAATCAATCTCAATGTGTTTAGTCCGTTCATGGAAGACATCATTATGAGCAATATGAATGGCGCTCTGGTTGTCATAGTAAAGGGGAGTAGCAGAGGATGTGGACACACCTAAATCCTTAAGAAGCCATCGAAGCCAAAGGAGCTCAGATGTGGTATCAGCAAGGGCACGATATTCTGCTTCAGTACTGGAGCGGGCCACAAAGGTTTGTTTCTTACTTCGCCAAGAAATTAAAGAACCAAGGAGAAAGCAATAACCTGTAGTGGACCTGCGATCAGTGGGATCCCCTGCCCAATCAGTATCAGAGAATGCACGGAGTACAAGAGGAGACTGAGCTGAGTAGAAAAGGCCATGGAAGAGAGTGCCCTTCAAGTATCGAAGAATGCGCAGAACAGCAGCATTGTGAGTAGATCGTGGAGCAGACAGATACTGGCTCACCTGATGAACAGCATAGGAGATGTCTGGACGAGTGACTGTGAGATAAACTAGGCTGCCAACCAATCGTCTATAAAGAGAAGGATTAGACAATGGTTTCCCTCCTGTGGGAGTCAGATGCGCATTAAGTTCAACTGGAGTGTCAACAGTCTTACTATCAGTGAGTCCAGCTCAAGACAATAGTTCAGAAGCATACTTGGCTTGAGTAATATAAAGTCCATCTGTAGAATGAGTGATTTCAAGACCCAAGAAGTAGCTGAGATGTCCAAGATCTTTCATCTCAAACTGCTGATTGAGAAAAACCTTGAGTTCTTGAATGCCATTAAGGTCATCACCAGTTATGATCATATCATCCACATACAGGAGAAGTAAAATAGTGCCTTTGTCAGTGCGACGAAGAAATAAGGCAGAATCATAATGACTGGCCATGTAACCCAAGCGAGAGATGGTAGAGCTGAATTTGGCAAACCAAGCTCGTGGAGCTTGTTTAAGGCCATAAAGTGCATGTCGAAGGTGACAAACCTTATTTGATTCAACAGAGAGACCAGGAGGAGGTTGCATGTAAACTTCTTCACTTAAATTTCCATTAAGGAATGCATTTTTGACATCCATCTGAAAAAGGTCCCATTTTCTGGCAGCAGCAACAGCCAAGAGGGCACGAACAGATGAGATACGAGCAACCGGAGCAAAAGTCTCTTCATAATCAATCCCATACTCCTGTGTGAAACCTTTTGCAACAAGACGAGCTTTGTAGCGCTCAATGGACCCATCAGAGCGAGTCTTAATCTTATAGATCCACTTACAACCAACCACAGATTTCCCAGGGGGGAGAGTCACCAAGTCCCAAGTATGGTTTTTGGATAATGCATCAAGCTCCTCTTTCATTGCAATCTGCCATAAAGGGTCAGTGGAAGCCTCATGATAGGTGTGAGGCTCGTGCAGTGTAGCAAGGGCAGTGTAACAATGATAGTCAAGTAAATGTGTAGGAATGGATCTTACCCGAGTTGAGTGACGAGGTGGAATGTCTTGTGCATGATCGTCAGGCGGAGCAGGAGCAGGGGACCCAAGCTCAGGGTTGGGTATCTCGTCTTCAACTTGTTCATCTTCCACCTGTTCATTAAATGGTGAACTAGGAAAGGGATCAAGGATATCTGGTGGTTGGACAGAGAAGTCTACAGGGGAATCAGGAGCAACTACAGTAGGATCAGGAGCAACTACAGGAGGATCAGGAGCAATTACAGAAGGAATATGTGCCTCATCTGGAAAAAGATCTAAGACAGAGGAGGAAGATAGGGAGGCACGGAAGTGAGAGAGCTCGACAAAGGAGCGATGTTCCCAAAATACAACATTGCGGGAGACACGAAGTCGATGAGAGACAGGATCATAACACCGATACCCCTTTTGAGTTTCGCCATAGCCAAGAAAACAACAAAGCCTTGACCGAGGCTCAAGTTTGTTATGCTCATGTGACTGAAGAAGAACGAAACAAGCAGAACCAAAGGAGCGAAGGTGGCGATAATTTGGAGGTGACCCATAAAGGCGCTCATATGGAGTTTGATTGTGGACAACAGGACTTGGAATGCGATTAATAGCATGAACAGCATGAAAAGCAGCTTCGCCCCAAAAAGGAGCAGGAACTTTGGCAGAGAGAAGGAGAGCACGAACAGTGTCAAGAATATGACGAAGTTTTCGTTCGGCTCTACCATTTTGCTGAGAGGTACCTGGACAAGTTAGATGATGAACAGTGCCATAGGAATGCAAAACAGCTTGGAAAGCATATTGAGTATATTCAAGAGCATTATCAGATCGAAAAATTTTGATACGTTTGGAAAATTGAGTTTCAACCATTTTTGCAAAATTAGAATATACTTGCAACAATTCAGAACGATGTTTCATATGAAAAATCCAGCTATAACGGGAATAATCATCAACAAAGACAACAAAATATCGAGATCCACCAATACTAGAGATCGGGGAAGGCCCCCAAACATCAGAATGAATAAGGTCAAAGATATCAGTGGATATTGATTCACTAGAATTGAAAGGCAAAGCTGATTGTTTTCCTAACTAACATGAGACACAATCAAAATTTTCTGTAGACACTGAACCTAACAAACCTCTAGAAGCCAATTTTTGTACCCGAGAGGAAGATGCATGACCAAGACGAGCATGCCAAAGTGCAAGGGAAGGAATTGAAGAAACTGCAGCAGCTGCAGCAACAGAAACAGGAGCAACAAGTGGAAGACGAAGGTTGTCCACGGGAAACATACGCCCAACTCTGGGACCGGTCCCAAGTTCCTGTCCCGTCCTCGGATCCTGCACAATACACCCAGAATAATCAAATATAATGCGATAACCCAACTCAGCTAATTGTCCCACAGAAAATAAATTGTAAGAAAGGTCAGGAACATTAAAGACCCCAGGAACCGAAAGGTTGGAAGTCGAAACAGAACCGATATTATGACCAGACATTGTGGAACCATTTGCTGTGCGAATATTAAGAGGGTGTGGTGCAGGTTTGAGTTCAGAAAATAAGGACGAGTGAGGTGTCATGTGATTGCAACAAGCGGAATCCATAAGCCAAGAGGAGGGAGACATACCAGATAAAGCTGAGAGAGAAGAGGAGTAAGATGCATTACCAACCATACGAACGACATTGGCGATGATATTTTTAAGGTCATCTGTGGACATGGTGAAAGTGCGTTCTGAAGACTTAGACTGTGCAGAGATAGGAGCCATTGGTTGGACACTCTCAGTGTTAGCAACAGTAGCAGCAGAAATTGTAACAGCTGATTTGTTGCGACGATAGCAAGTCTCAATACTGTGGCCAAAACGTTTGCTGGATTGTCGACGACAATTATTGCAACAAGAAGAAGACCTGTCCTTATTCTTCATTTAGAAGCAAAATATGCAAAAATAGACTGCAAAAATGAAATCTACGCGAAAAACTGGGTAAGGAGCACCTGGACTGCAAAAGTCAACTCTAGCAAAAAGTCAACAGTCAAAGTCAAAGTCAAAGTCAACGGTCAACGGTCAACAATGATGTCAGCAGGTGCATGGCGGATGATGTCAGCAGACGACGTGGTGGATGACGTCAGAAGATGACGTGGCGATGACGTGGCAGATGACGTCACCTAGGGCTGACGTCAGCAGGGGAACACTGGCGCGTGGCAGCGCGTGGAGGCGCGTGGCGGCGCGTGGCAGCGCGTGGAGGAAACTGGAGGCGCGTGACTCTGATGCCGAAACTTCTGGTGGCGCGTGGGGGCTCGTGGGAGGTCCGATGAAGACTAAATTTCACAGAAAGGGAGATCGGAGGGGTTTCTTTCCGATGGTGTAATCTGTGGTCTGATCGGAGAAGCGGAAGCGGTGGTGGCGGCAAGGCAGTGGTCTTTGATGTACTGAAGTCGCGGTGGAGGCAGTGGTGCTGCTCACAACAATGGCTGCAGATGACACCCAAGAAGACAAGACTGCTGAAGAGCGGCACACCAAAGGATTAGAGCAGTGGCTCTGATACCATGTTAGAAATACTGGAAGATTGTATTGTATTTCTTAATGAGAAAATATACATCAGTGCCTTATATAGGAGGCATAAGTGTGCGGTACAAGTAAAGTGCAGTACAAGTATAAGTGTGCTGTACAAGTAAAGTAATTGGGCCTAAAAGGCCTAAAGCCCATAACATAATATACATTAACAAGATGAACATAAGCTCAACCAAACAGGTTATACAAAGACAAATATACTACCTGAGATTAAGCTATTATTATTTACTGGGCATGTTACATGTATATTGCTTACATGAGATCCGATGGGAAGTTATAGATATACATAAATAAATAAGATATTAGTCTCACATTTTTTAGGAAGTCATTCAAGCTAGTTTGCATTACCAGAAAGAATTATCATTCTAATTAAGTGTGAGAGGATACAAGGGTAGAGGTTAAAGATCTTTGGGATTTGTTTAGACTGAGAAAAATTGGAACTGGACTCATTAACCCACCCAACACCGAAGGGTAAAAATGAGTATGGCTGTATGAGTAAGAGATTTCAAACCCGAAGAGTAAATTATAAACTTGCCAACGGCCTAAAATTCTTGGTATACGTATATATAGATAAGTATACCTGGTAAGAAGAGTTGTTAGCGTAACTGTGGACACCATCTCAACCTTTCATCGGATATGCTTCAATTGTTTTGCTTGTTTGCTCTGCTGCCATCTCTCTCTCTCTCTCTCTCTCTCTCTCTCTGACTGTTTGTAATGATGCAAAACAGGGCACGCTCTTTTTCTTTATGGTAAGGAGAATATTGTGGACTTTCGTGCGCAATTGCATTATTAATTTTCGGTTTTGTCAACTTCAAGAAATTTCATATATTAGAGCATCCATATCAAATGTGCTAAATGTGTCAAATACCAAATATTTGGCACACCAAATACTAAAAACTCCCTTTTATCAAATGTTCTAAATCTTATAAAATTTGCAACATGCTACAGTATCCTCACAAATTTGCCACAGTACGGATATATGTGGCATATGCTTTTATTATTTTTTTATTCCTCTTTCTCTCTCATCTCTCCGTCAGTCTCACCCTCAAACCCCAATCCTATCCTCTCTCTCACCCCAATCCTCTCCTCTCAAACCCCAACCCTCACTGCTCTTCCACACCAACGCTAACGCCAACTCTGACGATCACTTCCACACCAATCTCTAGCAATGGTTTTTCTTTTTTTTTCTTTTTTTTTTTCTTTTTTTTTTTTTTTTTTTTTGCTGTGGTTTGATGGGTGGGTTTAGACGGTGATGTGTGGGTTCAAATTGTGTTGGCTAGGTTTGGTTCCAACGGAGGTGGGTGGGTTCGAATGGGCTAGGCTATGGGTTCCAATAGATGGGTCGGCGGTGGGTGGGTATAGGTATGTTGTGTTGGTCGTTGAAGCTTTTGTGGATGGGAGTAATGTCAGTGTCGATGACGAGGTCGGAGTCTGGGTTGACAGCGATGACGATGACGGCGATGAAGATGGTGGGTTTGGAGTCTAGGTTGACTTGGATTATGAAGGTTTTGGGTTTGGAAGTGGTGTGGGTGAGGGTGTGGAGGTGGTGGGTTTGTCGGGGTTTGTGGTTGAGGAGGTGGTGGTGGTGGTGGGACTTCCGATTTGGTGTTGGTGGGCTATGAGTTTGTTTGGAATTGTGCTTTGGGTTGTGGATGAAGATGGTGGTTGTGTGGTGGTGGCTGTTGGTTGTTGGCAGCAGTGTGGTGCTTGTTGATTTTGTTTGATAAGTTGTAAATATTATTTTAATGTGTAGTAAATATTATTTTAATGTATATAATTGAATGATAAAACATCTGATAAATGGAATGTTGTAAAATGATGTGGTAAAATAATAAAGTAGGCATTTGGTGTGGTAAAATGGCATTTTTTATAAAACATCTAATACAGATGCTCTTATTGAATAGAAGAATATGATGGCAGTTATACATTGTTTCTCTTTTCCCCAGCTTTACATGTCACAAGGAAGCATGGACGGAATGTTAGAATCTAGGCCCAAGAAAATTAAACCTAACTTGCAGACCTATAGTGTTTAGGGAAAGATTTGCCAAATAGCATAATTTTAGAAAAAATTTGCTAAATAGCATATGAGCAAATTTATTTAGTTATGTAGCATTTTTTAGAACTCGAGTTTGTCAAATCTGAGTTCTAAGTGAAACTCAAGTTTACCAAACTTGAGTTCTAAGCATTATGTTTGATCAGATTGCCAAAATGCTCCAGAACTTGAGTTTGGTAAACTCGAGTTCCAAAAAAAAAATACTACATAACTAAATAAGTTTGGTCCAGTGCTTTTTTCCTAAATTTTTCCTAATATTGTTCTATTCGGCAAAAAAGGCCAATGTGTATGGTTTTAACCAAGAGGAAGAGAAAAGAAAAGAAAAGAAGAGAAGAGAGTGATGGAAAAGAAATGAAAAAGAAAAAGCTTTCTTTTTATATGTTTGAAAAGAAATGAAAAAGAAAATAATATATTTAATTTAGATATATGTTTTTACCTAAATACCTCAAATAAAATCCAAAATGTTTATTTTGGTGATCGACAAAATTGAAATTTTTGATGTCATTAGTTATGGGTCCTCAAAAGTTGCACACTTTTACTTAGCTTTCTTCTCATTCCCTCCCAATTTGGGCAGATGAGAAAAGTGGGCTCGGATAAATGCTCATTTAATCATTCTTCCCATTTTCTCTCTTTTTTCTACTTTCCTATAATGCCAACCAAACAAGGAAAATTGTCATTTCAGCACGATTTCCTTTCTCTTCTCCTCCTCTCTTTCTAAATATTGCATTAGCTTCCCTACATAATCCTTGGTCCTCTTTAATAATAAAAATTAATCCAACCAACAAAAAATTAACCAATAGCCCATTTTTTAAGCCCATCAGAAGAAAAAAAAAATCATTTTTATCAAATCCGTCCTATTAATTTTGAAAAAGAAAATTCCTAAATTTTACCAATGGGATAGAGAGGGAGTTCATCCATTATATCCACGCCTCCTTTGCTCTAGAGTTTAACGAATTTCATATTTGTCTCTACTCTCTTGCATCACTGACTTTCTTTCTCTTAGTGGCTTTAAAATTCATAATGATGTAATATTATCCTTCAGACATATAGTAAGGCATTAACATAATAATGAAGCTAAGCAGAAAATACTAAAGCTCCATGAATCCCATTACTTAACAAACTGAATAAAAATAAACAAAGGGCATTCTAATTTATTGCTTTGCGTTTAAGAAGAGCAAAGAAAATAGAGGGACTTCCTGACATAGGCTTGGTCATGAATTCTACTTCAAATTTCTTTCCAAATGAGTCAAATAGCTCGTCTAAGATCTCATATCCAAAATGTGCCATGATCACTCCTTCAAATGCTGCTCGAAAGTTGGATGATATTTTTTGGCTTTGAGTTTCAGGTACGGTACCAAGTTCTGTAATAATTCTCTCTATGCTAAAATATCCATTTCGATCCACAGCAGCTACCAGTTCTTGGGGAGACGTGAGATACAGTGGTAGATTAAAAGAGTCCACTTTCTCCTCACTGATTATTCCCTGAACGAAAGAAAAATAAAGCTCTCTAAGGACAATGCATGTATCGTGTAATCCAAATAAAACAACAACTTTACAGCGCAACTGAAAAACCTAAGCTAATAGGGGAAGTGTAGATCTTATTATTTATAATTTTTTAACAATTAAGAGGACTATTATGTCTTTCACAACAGTTGTAGGGCATTATTGAAGGCTATTCAAGCTTCACTTTAATATCAATAATTTAGATAAAGAAAAAAACTTAGATCAAAATCAAAGGGGCTATATTCAAAAAGTAAACTAAAAACCTGGGGCAACTAATCATGTCTTACCTTCCTAGCCATGTCCATGAGGCAAGATTCAAGGACGTCAATTGTTCGAGATTGAGAATGGTGCATTCCGTTGGGGCGGCCAGGAATGATAAGTGCAACCAATCCTCCACACACAACCTCTTTAGCCCTAGCATGCAGGAAGCACTCCATGTCTTCAGTGTATTGAGCTTGATAGGCCTTAACAACTTCATCATTTGAATTTGGGTAGTGGATTCTCCCCTTATTCCAAGCAGGGGAGCTTTTGTCGACTACCGGTTTTGGTACTTTGGAAAGCCAATGGATGGAATAAGAAGAAAAAACGAAATGTAAAGATGCATTGGGAAATAAGCGACTGTGGAAAGAACCTGGCACGCCTGCAGCAAAATATTCCCTGTTTGGTGGGAGGGATGAGAAGAGTGTATTGAAATCATTCGAGATGTGATCATTAAAGAAGACTTGGAATTCAGGGAGCTGAGAATGAAGCCCTTGGCGTTGATGCTTAGACTGTAATGCCTCAATTATGTTTTGCACTGCAAAAAATGTGTTAGGCCCGACAGAGCAACCTAAATCTGCAATTCTATAGGTGTATGATGAAATGAAGTTGTCAACATCAAGCTTTTCTGCAATTGCCTCAGTGATCAGCCATTTTGCAGAGTCAATAACTTCTCTCTGAAAAGCAAAAAAATATATATAAAAAATAAGTATTCCTTATCATCATTTTAATAACTTCGTTGTCAACAGAATTACATAACTATGGAAAACTAAAAACATATTTGCGGCAGCTATCGAAAATTGGTAGAGCCAATTTTATCTTCTTGAAACATGCAAGCTTTATACCAGGTGATCATCTTAAGTACGACTTGAATAATTAACAAGTTGAGGACCAAATACGGAGCAAAAATATCTATAAACTTACTAAGACAAAGGAAACGAGAACAAGAAATTTGAATTTTATCAAGTGTACTAGAGATGAAGAAGGAAGAGTTCTTTTGATAAATTTTTTAATGTAAGTCATATAAGCATTGACTTAATTTTGTTTATGGGTGAGATAATTTATTTTAATCTCAAGGAAATGACCCATATTTTTATGGAAATTGAACCGAATACTTCTTTTGAGAAATTGAATGTCTAAACAAATTTCCCTTTACTTCATTTACTTCTTTGTATTAACTTTAACAAGTAATGATATTTTGATTGAAGTCCTTAAAATTAAGTAAAGGAAAGAAAGCTCATTTAAAGCAATTTTACTTTTATGATAATTTTTAGAGATTGGGAGTTGGAAATTTTTCTCAAATCAATTTTATAATCATTTTATTTTGGGAATTAGAAACTCCAATTTTGGCTGAGGAATTAAGAATCCCAAAGAATTAATCATATTGGAATTAAATGGTCCATTGAATTAATTTGAAGGAATTAGAAACTCCACTCTATTTAAAATAATTTTGGGAGTCAGAGGCTGCATTGAAGCATATTATTTTCAATTGGTGAAGTCAAAACACCAAATTGTTTAATTGGTGGGGTTAAGAACTCCATTGAATTCATTTGTAATGAATAGTAGAGTAAAGAACTCCATTGATTTGTAGACTCTAATATTTGAATTGGTGGAATAAGGACTCCATTAAGTGAATTCATCATGGTAGAATCAAGGACTCCATTGATGTATTTGGTTTAGTTGAGTCAAGGACTCTAATATTTAAATTGGTGGAGTCAAGGACTCCAATGAATTAATTTATAAGATAGAGTCAAGGACTCCATTTAATCAATTCATAACAGTAGAGTTAAGAACTCCATCGATATATTTGATTTGGTAAAATCAAAGATTCTAATATTTAAATTAGTGTAGATTGTAGATTGTAGCCGATTTTCAGCTACCTTTTTCTTATGGAATTATTTGAGTGGTGCCAGTGGCAGGAAGTTATTTTACTCAGCCACATATCACACCTACTTCTTCTCCCAGTTTTTTTCTTTTTCAAAATGGGTAATGACATTAAGCTTGGCTGCCAAGCCTGCCATGCCATAAATTTAGTTAGACAACCCCACCTCTTTTGCACGTGATGTGAATGTGGGGTTTGTTTAATATTCCTTTTTTTTCTTTTTATATCCTTATATTTTTGTTTGCACTATTTGTTCTTATAATTAACTTTGTTAATTTTGGAGGGCATTCATTTTTTTGTCCTACAAACTTGTCCAAAATTTATATTCTTTGATAAATCTTGCTTGGACATTTTTGTTTAATTATAACCAAATTTTTTTAATTTCACATTTCAACAATATTATTCATCAAGTCCTCAAATATTTTCATTGGTTATGTATAAGTCTACTAATAAACTCCTTTTTTTTTTAATATATACAAGATAAAAATTCTACTCTAACCTAATCTAAATGTATATGTGTGTGAAACTTCCTCTTTGAGACTTGAACCCCAACCCTTACCTCCCACACCTCACAAGCACTTATACTTGTAAAGTGACCATCGCACTAAGAGTGTACGGTGGTTACTAATAAACTATTCAATATGAAGTCCCTTGGTTTTTTTTGGCACATGATTTAATTTTAGTTTATAAAACAAGACACATAGTCAATGTTAAGTTAGAAATTTTGGGATGCTTTAGAATTTAAAAAGCTAAATATAGTGCATGGAGTGTAAGTTTGGTAAAAATATAAATAAAGATTAAAGGGTTGTGAAACTTGATTGTTGAGAGATACCAAAGAGTGATCATCTCTAAAATATTGGATTAATAATTCATAAGTATTGAGAAATTGAAGAGGACACAAATCATAAGATAAGAAGAAGGTCGATGAAGAGGAAAAGCATATCAACATTATTTTGTGACCATATAGATTACCGATTAAGTTAAATGAAAATTTTATAACAATGATATTATTTTCAGAGGTTTATAATAGTGATATAAAACCAACTATACTCTATGATACTAAATGTTGGACAGTTTATGAGTAATATGTTCAACAAACGAGCATATAAAATGAGAATATAGAATGGATAAGTGGCTGTAAACAAAAATTGTGGGTCTGTTTTGCTATTACTGTATACGTTTTGTTAACTCTCTCTGCTGAAATTACACTTCATCAATTCTTCAACTTCCTTTGCCATAAAATGACTTCGTTTGAAATCTAAAACCCCTCAAACCACTCGTTCGTCAACGCTAGCAGATTCATTATCAAAAAAACCCAATTTGAATTTGATTTTGGATTAGTATTTTTAAAAATCTTTCACATTTAAAAACTTAACTAATAGCGAACTCAAAATCTACAAGCAAAATCAGTTATTAAAATACAGTTGTAAAAAAATAAATAAATAAAAACCTTAACGGAAATTTTTAGTCTAGAAAGTTTAATGTGTGTGTGTGTGTTTGAGACAGAGAGAGAGAGAGAGAGAGAGAGAGAGAGAGCATGAAGTTTTTTCATATAACACATTCTTTCAAAATTCTTCCTTGTTTTTCATTTTTATGAGCAGAAATTCTTTCATTTAGCCTTCCAACTTATCTTTTAATTAATGTCATGTGTCACTCTTTTTTGAAAGAGAAATGAATACTATTCATTTAACATTTCACTTAAGAAAATACTTCAATTAAATATTTAATTTTTATTATATATGCAACAAATAATTTTATTTTCTTAATATTTAAATTTTAAGAAAAATTCTTTGGGATTTGTTAGCATAAATCTGGAAATGTTCAATGAATTTTCCTTTCATTAAAATATACAAATTATATTAATGAACTTTAGGTCAATTAACAACTTACAATGATTTCAAAGAAGACGTTCTTTATTTACCCTCAAAAAAAAAAAAAAAAAAAATACGTTCTTTATTTGAATCCCAACTGTGTCACTTGAAACGAGTCAATGTGTGAAAAAAAAAAAAATACTAGTACATATAACTTTTTTGAGCTTTTAGCAAGTTTCAGCTTATTTGAATTTTTGGAATGTGATGCAAGTTTCAGCATATTTAAGTTTTTAAGCTTTTTTTTTAGTACTATTTATAAGTCTTATTATATTTTATTTATAAACCTTATTGTACTTTTTTATACTGCTAATGTGTCCTATTATACCATTTAACTAACTTTTAATTTTATTTTTATATTTTCAGCAAAAAGTCAATTTCAAATAAATAACTTCTTACCAAACGGTCAAACAATATGTTTTACACACTACAAAAATACACTAAAATGACTTTGAGTTGATATAAACAATGTCTGCCGTAAACACTGCCCATATATTAAATTGATATAACAATCACAGGCGTTCAAACTTTTTTCATGGTGAACCAAAGCTGTAAATTCAAGATTATTTGTTTTTGCCGTTGAATACCATAATCAGCTATTTAATTGTAAACAAGCCATGCTTCAGACCCACTCATACCACGACTTCATTTGCAAACAAAAATTAAAGCTGCCAAATAGAAATTAAAAAAAAAATGATAATAATAAATGAAGTTTGAATTATAAACTTATGATGTAGATATTGATTTTGTATTCAACGGCCTAACATTGAAGCATTTGAAAGGACGGAAGAAAACCAGTTGTATTGTACATATAAGAAATTAAAATAATATATATATATATATATATATATATATTTATATTAATGAATATTAATTTCTTAGTTGTATATATAAAAAGATCACCTGGAAAGACGAGTTGTTGACGTAGCTACGGACACCATCTCCACCTTTCATCGGATATGCTTCAGACGTTTTGCCTGTTTGCTCTGCTGCCATCTCTCTCTCTCTCTCTCTCTCTCTCTCTCTCTCTCTAGATTTTTATAAGATAGGATATTTCAAACTATTCTTATATAAATGAAAAACCCTGAACCTCATATTTTTGCCATTTAATAAAAATTGAAAGGACATCACTTTTATTTTTAAGGCATAAAGTCAAAGGAAATGGACCCATACATCAGTGCAAATTAATTTCAAATGAAATTTTTAGTTTAGTACAAGGTACTAAAAAAATAAAATAAAAAGGAAGTTGTTTACAAACAGAACTGAAACAAGCATAACAAGGGTGAATTAAATTTGGAAAGAACTTGATTAACAATGCAAAAAGCAGGATACCTCAAGCGTGAGTGCCATTGCTCTGGATAACAACCATTTACTCTCTTCACCCTTAGAAACACAAAGAAAGAATATAAAAAACCATTATGCATAAACTACAATGCTTGTATAGATTTGCACAAACACTGTAGCAAAATCTCATTTTGTACCATACATACATAAACTGATGTGGGTGTTTTTTGGTGTTGATTGGAAAAAATTTGGGTCTTATGCTATTTTACCAAACCTAATGCAAATGCTAACATACTAGCCCAAACCTAATAAAAATGATACATATATTAATGACTGATGAAAAAAAATAACCCCACATGTGATCGGGAGTAAAAAATGAAAGGAAATTTACCTTCAAACCAATTTTTAAAGAAAAAAGAAATCTATCCCACTTACTTTGGGTCGCATGGCCTATTTAATATGTTATGTGACATTTTTAAAACAAACACATTGATGGTTTTATGAGTCACTACATAATTAGTTGAATGAGATACCTCCAAACCATTTTGGAGGAAAATAAGTTAACAAGTTCAAGTTACTAGGTAAAGACTAAGTTTTGTCTAGTGAGTGAGTGTAAGGGCACCTTTGGGTGTATTGGAGTTTTGGGTTATGTTATGTTTAAGAGTTTTTTGTGAAGATTGTGAGGTTGTAATTCCTAATATGAATAGTGAATTTTGGTTAGCATTACACGTGGATGTAGGCTTGGAGTTCACTGAACCAAGTAAATTTTTGTGTATTGTGGTGTTTGCTAATTTATTGTTTAGTGAGTATTTTACAACAAGATTCAGCACAAACCCACGAGCCAAACTGGGGCTCTAGCAACAAAGATCCAAGATCTTCCTACAACTTCAAAGCACACTCTTTTCAGCATGCCCGAGCAGAATGGACATATAACAAAAAATGGGAAGTAGTTCATAATGTATTTGAGCCCAAACATGACAATAGCTTTGCTTCTCAACACAACAAACCCTAGATAGGGGTTTGGTTTAATCAAGGAAGAAGTACATTTTTCATCTTTATATTTTGGGCCTACTTGAATTTGGTCCTTAAGTTTCTCAAGATTAAATTTGATCCTTATAATTTTGAACTTAAAGTTAATTTAGTCCCTTTTGTCACTTAAGAGCAGAAAAAAGCTAACGTGAGTAACGGATTGCACAACTGGCACAATTAAAGATGTTAGGTTTTAGACACCTATTAAAATTCCAATTAACATATTTTTAAGGCTAAGTTATTAATTAATCAAATTATGAACAACCATTGATCATGCAATCAAAACCAATATTGTAAGAAGGTCATTCCACAAGTATAAGTGCTTGTGGGGTGTGAGAGTCAAGGGCAAGTATAAGTGCTTCACACACATATATACTTAGATTATGTTAGAGTAAAATTTCTATCTTGTATTAAAAAAAAAACACCAATATTGTGAAATTAACAAAAAGTGCAATGAAAACTACAAAATACAACAATATAGTGACCTAGGAAAAACTAATGGAATAGAAACCAAAGTAAAAACCTTTGGGGGATTTAACCTAACAATCCTTAAAGCCAAACAAATCCATTAATTGAATAAAAAATTTTATAACATAGAATTATCCAATTCTAAACTACTACAACATATATAGTACAACTTACTATCATTACCTAATGTAACTCCAAATTCACGGACTTCTTCAGTAAGCAAACTTTGTTGAACACGAACGGGATCCATAACTTCAAGTGCCCACTTGAAGGTTTTGGTTCCAACAACTAAGTTTTCTGGATAAGACAACAGTTTCTACTGCATTGGATCTTGATAAGGCAACAATTTTCGATACATAAACCCTAGATACATAATAAATGACTCTTTTCAATTCCTATAAGGTCTCGTTATAAATTAGCTTAAGTAGCACAAAACCCTAGCAGCTTAGACAATGGGCTAGGCTTGAAATCTTCAAATTGTACTGTGTCATTCGATTGATCGAATTAAGTACTCGATTGATCGAAAACATACAGTCTCAGTCAATCAACAAACTATCCAAAGCTGTCGACCTTACAAAAAAATTGACAATAAAATGCAGAACGTGACAATTGTCTTGTCTTCAAGAATAAACCACTAAAAATACTTAAAGATACATTTTGTTCACAAATTTACAAACCTAAAATAAAACTAAAAAGATAATGTGGCTAATAAAAATAAAAATAAAATTAATTTATATTAAAAAAAAAAAACCCACATAAGCATTTGAATGATTAAAGAATCTAAATCATAAAAATAAATAAATAACAAAAAAAGCACAAGAATTTTCCTTCCTCATATTTTAAGGAAGAGAATAAAAAAATAAAGTTCTGCTTTTCTTTTCTCTTATTTTTATTTTCTTTCACTTTGTTTTCTTGATAAAACATGCAAAAATAGGGCAAAAATTGCACCAAAATCAAACCCCGAAACCCTAGTACACCTTCATTGGATGGTTTCCAAGTTAAGCTTTTAACTTTTCTTCTATTTAAAGAAAAGTTTCTAATCAGATTATTAACTTTTTTTCCTCAACCATCTGATCCCATTGCAACAGTTTTACCCCATCTCAAACCATTAATGACAATGTGCCCAATAGCAATACATGAATGACAACGTGAATATGACGGTTAGCAGTTTTTTTTTTTTTTTTTTTTTGTCCTGAGAAACAAGCCAATTGTTTTATTGAGTTAACAGAAATTTCTGTCAGACAGTACAAGATGGATAACATCACTAGGGATGTCCTCTAACCAAATTCGTGTAACAGGGGAATATTTATAGCTTAGCCAACTTATCAGCCACTACATTTCGCTTACGTTTCACAAGAGAGAATTAGCGGCATTGCATTTATTCCAAATGCTCCGAGCAATGTAGGCACAATGTTTCACTGAGTCTGGAACCTGGTAGTGGAGAATCCCAGTCAAGAGGTCTATGAAGTAGACAAAATAATCATAAAGATTATTTCTCCAACTTGTGTCCTCCCCACCAAATTTCTTTGAGAACTTGACAACCTCAAAGAGCATGAACTGTGTCTTCAACCTCGTTCTGGCAGCAATCACAAGTTGCATTTCGGCTAACTTTCCATTTAAAAAGATTTGTCTTTAGTAGGCAAAGCTTCACAAAAAAAAAATGTTTTATTTTATTTTGGACTCTAAAGGTCCAAATGTCTTTCCAAATGCCATTATGAGCTCTTTTTTTAGGTTGGGTTGCTGGAAACGGGATCCTCGTAGTAGGTTGGACCAACATCCAGCCGAGAGAGGATGGCCTTGAGATGCAACAAGTTGGGAAACCAAGAGAAAACTTCACGTTTTCTTATCTTCTTCCTTTATCTTCTTCACACTCTAGGAGTAGGAGGAGCGAAAAAAGGGAATTAGCATTATTGATGGGTTCGACAATCCTGGCTTGGAGGAAGCAACATCTTAAGAGAGGAACCTATAACCACTTTTGGTGGAATAATTCTCATTCTTTGTTCCCTTCCAAATGAGAGTATCTTCAGACCTGTGATTGCTTAGAGGAATGCTAAGCATAGACCTAACTTCATGGGGCAGAAACTCATTAGTCACGTGGTCCTCTATCCAGCAAGGTTCCTTCTCATCTATGAGAGCATAGACTCAAGTATTGCTAGGAAAGTTTTTAAGGGGGGATATGACACTACTGGAGTGTAAATCTGGAAGCCAATTGTCGCCTCTAATCAATACTTTTTTTCTATTGCCTATCCTCCATGTGGATCCCAAACTGATAACACTCCGAGCCTTCAAGATGCTTTGCCATGCATAAGAGCCATTAGTTTTGACATTCTTATCCATGATAGAGCAATTGCGGAAGACCTTGGCTTTAAAGACTTTGTAGAAGAGTGAATCTGAAATGTGTAGAAGCTACCATACTTGCTTACCCATAAGAGCAAGATTGAAGTGTTCAATATCTCTAAAACCCAAACCTCCTTGGGATTTTGGAAGACACAGTTTGTTCCACCCAACCCAATGAATTTTTCAAAACCACATCATCCTTATAGGCCCACCAGAATTTTCGGATTAAAGACTTAATATCCTTGCACAGGCCCTTTGAAGTTTGAAACAACTCATAGTAAAGGTAAGCATAGCTTGAATTACACTTTTAAACAGTACTTCCCTAGCGACTTGAGATAGATGAGTTTTTCTTTCTACCCTTGGATTTTATGCCAAATTTGCTCTCGAATATAGATGAAACTTTGCTTCTTTACTCTCCCAACAAACAATGGAAGAATATTTTTCATACTGGGATACAACCAAAACTCCTAACATTCCCTTGATATTATCCTGCGAATGGTGATCTGTGTTGGAGCCGAAAAAAGTTTCGCTTTTGTATAACACACATTGTTACAAAGCAGCGTTACAAGTAATGAATCCGGACCGAGAATTCTAGAAGGAATACTGATGAGGTTGAGACAATTGCTTTCCAAGTACCTTAAATTTTGATGAGGTTGAGACACTTCTAAGCTAGGCGATTCAAATGATAATCTTCATGCCAAAAAGGAACTGATAAACTCCTACATTTCTCTTATTTATTTATGTAGAACATCAGTCAGCAATTACGACGGAATCACTTATTAGCCAACGCTTTTTGATCCAATGAGAGCATGACAATCGGTAAGGTATAAATCAACATGGTGTCACTGCCTTCCTAAGCGTTAAGTGCATTTGCCCCACGTAGATAAGCTGTCTTGTTTAACAAGTAGTTAATTTGTTAAAAGAAGGTAAAAAGATTCTTGGAACTGTTGTTGTGGAAGATACTTTGAAGAACATTGCTTTCATTGCTCAAATCATTCATGGTCCATAATAATTAGGTTCCAAGGCATAACAAGAAGATTTTGTCCATTGAAGAAATGTGCACCAGAAATCAGCTTAATGCATAATTGAACATCAAAATCAAAATAGAAACTGATAATCAATTTAGATGGGCCCTTAAGGGTATCAAAACAAGAGACAGACCAAATTTACCAAACAATAATCAGATAAGACCAATTCAAAACTATTAATCATAACTATATTTAAGTTAAAAGATGGCAATGGGTGAATTAGGTCAGAAGGTACACCCATAAAATGCCCAAAGCAACAATGCCTGGTAAAGCCCCCATCCAAACGCACGGGCATCAGCAACAAAAATTAACTCTTCATAAAACTACTACTCTATATAAGGCAGGCGATATCAGAATCGATAGCTATCAATGAGTTGCATGTAATGCTGCAGTAAGTCAGACGTCATGCTGCCATGAAATGTAACATTGAAGTCCAACTGACTCTGCTTGCCTGTCAAAGAACAATCACATTGATATCAGAAAACTTGCAACGCAAGGGGAAAAACCAACACTCACAAAAACCATTTTGGAAATGCAATGAAGCTTTCAGTATATAAACCACGTCCAAGGTGATTTGATGGTGCAAGGGATAGTGATTAGGAGTCCCTTAATTTATGTGATACAAGCTTGTGGAAAAAATTTCCCTAACGTTCATAAAATCAGCACAGAGAGCGAGATTAAACAAAAAATAATAATTATAACCTACTGAACAAGCTAGACTAAAAAAAAATAAAATAATTGCTAATAGTATATGTGGTTGTGAACATGCAGCAGAGAGAAGAATAATAGAAGTAGATTAGCATATTGAATTGGAGAACAGGTGCCAAGCAATGGAGAGCATGGAGAGCAAGGGATCAGAAGCAAGTAAACTGATATTAGAGAAATTACAAGTGAAACTATCACAACAAACATGCAGCAAATAAAAGAATAATGTTAACAGATTGATTGTGGTATGTTCAACGTTGGTAGAAGGGCGTGGCAATAGAGGTAAGTAATGGGAAAAAAAGCAGGCAAAATGAGATTAAATTGATACCAAATAAAATTACAGGGTCAATGCCAGATTCCAAATTTCAACTAGACATTGCACCAATTTAAAGATTCAAATCTATTCAGAAACAACAAAGTTCAAAGTTTTATTTGTAATATTTTGATCCCAACCAGTTAAACCTTCAATTATTAAGCAGTTAGATGCCAGAAAAATCCTTAGGAGGAAGTCAAGATCCTTTAACTTTAACTTGAGAATGCCTATAAAAAAATGTTCCCTTTTTACTCATTAATAAATGTATTATTAACTCGTTATAAAAAAAAAAACGCTAAATTCCCAGTTCACCAAATCTGATGAATGAGGACAGAGAAAACCAACAATGCATATGATGGAAGGATGAGGCAAGAAGCACTTAGAAGTTCCTCACCTCTTATGCTAAAAATTGTTCAGGCACTTGACAAATTAAGACCAGTGACTTTTCCCACTGCAACTGTTTTCCCTGGAGAAAAGGGAATAAATGTGAGAACATATACTATAACATCAATGCTCAACAATACAAGGGCAATATCATTTTCTTACCTTCAGTACGAAGAGTAAACCTTCCAAGTTGGGGAAAATCTGAGAACTTCTCAATGCATATCAAGTTATTCACCTGAGAATCAACAACAGGATCAATTTTAACAAAATGCCAACGAATTTCAATCAAGAATTTTTTAGTGAAAAATATAGATCTGGAAGGGGTATAGAGGGGATGAGAGTCCATTATTCTAATAGATAGCCACAAATCTCTACTTGAAAATTATTTTCAACATTTATGAAATTTACACAAGCTTGTAGAAGAAGGTTGCCAAATTTCTATTTGAGATTTATTTTCAACATTAATGATAGTTTCAAAATTTTCAAACAGAAAATGTTGTATGAAGTTTATTACTAGTAAAGCAACAAAGCCAACCTGAACACGGCATACAACAATGGCACCATTTTTCACAAAGAGAACTTTCCTTTTCATAGGTTTCTTTGTCTTTGGATCAATTTGCTGTAACAACTCTACAATCTCACATTCTTCAACAACAGCATGAATGTGCAAGACAGCCTTATAGCCAGCAGTAAAAATTGCCTAGACAATAGCAACATTCACAGTACTTCAAATATTACATAATGAAAGAAGAAAAATGCAGATTAAAGAAAAGCCAAACCAAGAGATAGAAAAGTGGAGTTTATTGAATACATTGTCCAGCAACTCAAGGATCTGCAACTGGGCTTCAAACTCAGAAACAGAAGGTATTGGTCTTGCTGCATGAAAAAGAGAAAATTTAAAACCTCATACAGCAACAGAACACCCTCTTCCCCTCCCCTCCCCCACAAAGAAATATTAAAAATTGGGATGGGATGGGGGAAGAAGTTAATCAGAATCTGTTATATGGTAAGGATATATATATATATATATATATAATTTGATTCTGATTTAGAATTAAAAACTACAAACTAGCGCACTAAATTAAAATCTGAAATATAATATACTAATGCAATTTTTCTTGTAACATCCAAATGGTGTCTTATATAAAATAAAATAAAAAGGGAAAAAAAATATTAGAACAAACACCATGAGATCAACTACGGTAACCATTTCTTTTATAAGTCAAGAACTAGCTTGGCTATGAAAATGACACCAGTGTGTCCCAAGGGCATCCCAAAGATTTGGTGTAATTGTAACATATATTTCGGGTTCAAGTCTGAGTATTGGCCTTTCTAAAAATTGAAGGTAAAGCTAACAACTACCGATGCCAAAACCAGAAAAAGCGGAGCCTCGAGAACTAGGTACAATCATTTATTTTTGTGTCTAAATAATTAAGTTAGGGAATGGCACTAGTTTTCTGATATGAGGCATTTGCAAAATAAAACTGGTATTTTCAGATAAAGGATTAGCATGCAAGCCATGCACCATGGGAAGGCTCTAACTGTTAAGTTTCCAACGCATTAAAAGGGCTTCTCTAGGTTCTTTTTTTTATTTCAAGTCTTAGTCTTGTGTATATGATTTTCAGGGTTCTTTCCTAGTTCCTGAACATGGTTAATGAGTCTTGTTGGATGTAAGTCTTAATATTTCATTAATATTTGTATTGACACTCCTAGTTGTTAGCATAATGTATTTTTTATACTTGGATGGTTGTTCCAAGTTGGACTTTAGTGTTGTACCAATGAGATAGAAGTATTACTGCAAATTACATCAGTCTTTGGCTTCTTCAGAAGATAGATTTCTTGTTTTAACTCTTATCCTTTGGTGGATTCTAACAGGTGGCCAGTTCCTTGCACAGTATCTCTTTAGCAGATTTGTTAGAGCAGGTGAGCATTTCAATCCCTAGTATTATATTCCTTGGGTGTATTTCTTTAGTTGGTGAGTATCATTTGTGAGTGCTTTGATGCTTTCTCCTTCAGCAAAACTATGGTATGAGAAAATTACAGCATGATAATGTTTAAAGAATCTATTAAAAAAAAACATTAAAAAAACTTGCTTTTAAAATAACCCTTTTAAAAACCACATAGAAGATTGTGTACAGCCAGTAAATAAAACTTACAAATGCTTGACAAAACAAAGCCAGACAATATGTCCTCCTCTTCAACCCCAGATAGTCTAACTCGTACATTTTCACCTGGCCCTGCACGTTTAACCTTATCTTCATCACAGAATACGGCAAGAACTTTAACATGAGCCTGCAGACAATATATAAACTCCTCAATCAACATTTAGAAAGTGTTGTTCATCTATGGTTTAAAAAAAAAAGGGTTCAGAATGACACCTTATTTGGCATGACCACCATGGAATCACCCTCACGCACACTACCAGATTCTACTTTGCCCATGACAACAGTTCCCATGTCCTTGAATTTGTCTATAATAGGCATCCTACACGTATGAAATTTTAATAAATAAGATCAGTCAATAATTCTTCTTAACCATAAATCCAAGATAAAAGCAATCAGGAATCAAATTTGTTAAACAACAAACATTTTCATAAGAACAAGTCACAGAATTGGAATCCAGAAAATCATTTATATATGAAAGTAAATTGGGTGAGAAACTAGATTACATTGTAATTAAACAAGTGTAAAACACATTAGAGGTTTAAAATAATAATATTAACTAATTGACTAAATAAAAGCATATCCTAATCCAATACATAATGTACACTTTGATTGTACATTTCATTGGTGACAGAAAAATTAAATAAAAAATGAGTTAAAACATGAACAACAAATCAGACTTGTAAAGCAAAAGAATGGCTTCCACTGAGACTGCAGAAAGGGTGGGGGTGAAAATGGAAGAAGTAATTAAGCTGAGAGTGAGCAGACTACCAGTTTGGTTAAAAAATAGTGAAATCTAAAGACTGAATCGCACCTAAATGGACCTTTGGGATCTCGTTGAGGAATTTCAGTAGCATCCAGGGCTTCAAAAAGGCAGGGACCACCCCACCAAGAACAAACACTTTTGTCCACTCTTGTTTTCATGTTTGTACCAATCAGACCAGATATTGGCAGGAACTGGACATCTGCAAGTACAAAAAATTAGCACAACTGGTAAGATTCCAATATCCCCATGCAACCAAACCATCACATATTCAAAATCTAGAAATAATTTTATTGCTGCAAAGAAGAAATTCAAATTACATTTATGATAGAATTTTCAACACGATGATCAATTCATAACATCCATTTTTTGTAACAGCGTACCTGTAAGATAATATAATATCAATTAAGGTACCACACAGACAAGCTATGTACATAGGCTTGTCTTGCTTAAAAGCATCACACTAATCTTTTACCTTAAAAATTAAGATGGCCTGAGGAGAGGTTTGGTTCAAAACTGTGCAAATGTCCCAAACCCATTTATAATGAGGGCTACCACATGCATTAAAAAAACAATAAACTAATACTCAAAATCATAACAGCCCCAACATTAAAAACATGCTCAATGATTTAACTCATCAAGCAAAGATCAATTAACAGAAGCAATTTGGTTGAATTCAGGTTAGCAGATTCAGAAAACTGCTTAAAAAATATGGTTGAAGTTAATTTAGAGATACATAATTTTATATCAATAGTTGACCTACATGGCTCAGCTGAGTTGAATTTTAAAATGGAATGCCCTATATTTGGATGCAAGCATAAAAAAAATTGGCACAAAATTCCTACAATCACTCATACCTGGCCAATCCTAAAGAATTTCCTATTTTTAATTATCACGTAAGAGCTCTTCCAGCATTTTAAACTTCACGCCCACCAGCTTCAGGCACATCTTAGAGTTCAAATTCATTTAAGACATCAGTTAGACTCTCCTGGGATGTGCCACTAACAAGGCCTACCTATTCTCCCAATGAAGCCCAGCTTTTGAACCCTCAAAAGAAAAAGTATACTTTCTTGGATTGATTGCCAAGATATCTCTAAACATATACCTAATCATAAACTTTATAGGTCCCAAAAATTTCCACTCATCAAAAGTACATAGGCCATTACAGAGCCACCTTTCAAGGAAAAGCCAAAAACGACACCAGCTTCCAAAGGCATACAGTATCAAAAAGAATCAAGGTGGAGTCAAGCCACCATATTCTGGGCTCACCCCAGTTCCTCATTCGGACCATTTTTACATTGACAAAACCTAGTAGAGTCTTCCACAATATCTAATTGTGGGTATGAAAGAAAAATGGTAATAATAGAAAAGGCTACTACAATCTGATGACATCCCATTACCAACCAATGCAAACAATATACCATAAAAAATGGGTTCCAAAAAACCATTAGACCATCACCACTTACAAGAATACCAGAAGACATCTCTAACGAACCAAATCATTGCATTCCAGGAAAATATCTCTATCAATAGATTTTAATACCATTCAAAAATCCATACAAACGTGTCTAGAAGCTAACAAAAAATGTAAGATACTAACAAGATTTGCCAAAAAAAAAAAAAAAGACATCTTCCAATACCTTTCTTCACATTGTATCCTGACAACTTTAGAAATGGTGTCATCTTGGACTCAATTTCATCATACCTGGGAGACATGCAACATGAAGGAACTACTGAAAAACACTAGCCTAGACAAGCACAAAATACAAATTTAAACAGAAAGAGGAAAAGCACCTTTCTTTTGACCAATTGACTGTAGGATCATCCATTTTATTTACAACAACAAGCAGCTTTGAAACACCCAAGGTTTTAGCAAGCTGAACATGTTCACGAGTCTGTCCACCTCTCTCATATCCAGTTTCAAACTCCCCCTTTCGAGCAGAAATTACCTAAATAGAGAGAGAGAGAGAGAGAGAGAGAAATATCCAAATGCAGGACACATCAAATATTGAAGCAGAAAATAACAAAATGTTAAAAATGCAGATCATTTTATCTCAAGTAGGAAATTTATAACAGCACTCACCAAAACGCCAACATCAGCTTGAGATGCACCACTGATCATATTTGGGACATAACTTTTGTGACCCTGAATAATAACAAATAAATGATTTTTCCCCAAGAAGACAAAATTTGAAGGTTATATTTAAAATAAAAGGGAAAATAAGGATTTCAAAAACAGGAATTGCAACAAAAATATATTTAGAACAGAACAATTCTTTGTCAATCTACTAGACCACTATAAGCAAAATATCTTAACCAGATAGTCAAATGCAATCTTTTATGATTATTCATATAATTCCGTATATAAATAGCAAAAAATACAGTAAGTTCCCAAAAAGAGTGGACAAGGTAGATGGGACACCCCTGATCCAACCCCAACCCATCCGTTGTCATCCCCAACAATGGGGGTTGAATCCCCCACACCTGCGAACCTATAATTTGTACCAGGAAAAAAAAAAAAAATTATCTGCCTTGGGCCTCATTAGCTCCAATCTGCCCGTGAGGCCCCTAAACTAGAGACAAGTGTTATTTCTCAATTAGAACATGAGACACCATATCTAACACTTATACTCACATCCCACAATATTTAGTTATTCTAGTGGACACGTGATTTAAACAACATGGAAGGCAACAAACAGAGTCTGTTTGGAAACAGTACTGTGGACACTAAAGTTCACTCACCGGTGCATCTAAAATTGTAAATCTTGTCATCTCTGTTTCAAAATGTGCTCTTCCAACTTCAACAGTCTTACCCTGCAATCAGCATTACAAATTTATTAAATTAAAAAGTAAAAGCAAGTTGGGGGTTAAAAGCTCAAGACCCATCAAGTGCATAACTTATCAATCAAAAAAAATCTAGGGTACATACATGTGGGTCCAAATAGCAAGTTCTAAACATCTCTGAATGGAAAAGTTTCTCCTCAGTCTAAAAACTACATTCTTCCTTTTTATTGGTAAGTTACATAAGCACCCAATGGGTTTTGAACCCACGACATAACCCTCCATCACATTCTTATGGAGCAAAAACTACCATTTGAGCTAGAACTCCTCTTTCTAATAATATTCTCATTACATATTAGGAAATAATATCTATGATTGGAAAAGTTTCATGAATGGAAAAGAGTATATAGCCTGTCAAGTTAAGCCAATTTTATCGTCATATTATTTGAATCATACCTTGACTCTCTCCTCTTCATTAGTGTCCATAATATAAGCCATATACCTAGGACAATAACAACAGTTGTAGTCAGCTAAGGAGAAAGAATTAACAGAGAATTAAAGCCCATGTGCCATGCCCTGGATTTTGACGATAAATTTTGATGCAATTTCAACTGAAAGGATCATTTAACAACAGGCTTTGTAGATATTCATCCATCAAGAAGAACAAGCAGGAAGGATGTCAAGGGGAAAAGGGGCAAGGAATAATGACTAAAGAACATATAAGCCACACAATTCAGCATACAAAGATGCCAAAAAACATATGCACATAGAACTAAATTACTATCAATTGCTAGTGAAATTCATCATTCATATTCAAGAATAAGTTACCATCAAAATGAGAAAAAAAATTCTGAAAACAGAATAATTAGGAATGTGGAAGTTATTGGGTAATTTTTTCAACAAAAATTACTAGCTAAAACTTTTATTTTATAAATTAAAATGGCAAAATAAAAAATTTTTGCTGTTTACACAAACAAAGCAAAAGGACGTTGTATCCTTTTAAAACCCTAAGTTTCTAGATTCCCACTATCTTGTACCAATAAGCCACTTTTTTCTTGATCAATCACAAAAAGGATGTAGAATACATTTTTATTGGTAAGTTCACACCTGCACCCAGTGGGGTTTTTTTTTTTGATAGGTAATAGAAGTTCTATTGAATAGAAAAGTACAATTATGTACAATGTGTTCACACCTGCACCAAGTGGTTTTTGAAACCATGATCTTACCCTCCACCTTTACCAATTGGGGAGGAGATATCATTTGAGCTTAAGGATCATTGGCTTGAAAGTTACAAATGCACCCAGTAGGTCTTGAACCCAAAATATTCCCCTGCACCTTGCTCCATAAAGGAAAGAGATGCCATTTGACCTAGAGCTCATTGGCACAACAACTTATGTGTTAACCTATAAAGATGACCCTTTTGTTGGACATCAAGGTCCTATCCCCACCCATTATTAGGGACTTAAATAACTACAATAAGAGCTGAATCCCAATGATAATCAGATCATAATCCTTTCCCATTATGCTCTGAGGCCATATACTCCTTTAAAAGGTGTGCCTTCTGCTTACTGATCATCACAAGTAATTCTAAATTAAACTCTCTATCCTTATAGCACCTTCAGCATAATTGCATAAATCAAATCATTTTTTGCAAAAGCATTCCTTAAGGGCCCAATGTTCTACAATATTTCCAGTAAAAACAATATCCAAAATAGATATCAGTACAAGATTACACTATCTCATTTTAGGGTAAAAAACAGCAAAATAGTGTTGACATCTTGTAAGATAATCTCATCTAGGGTTCTCATTTTTCCCCTAAAGCTATGCTCCTTATTAATAAAGAAAATATGAGACCAGAACTCAGACCAGAAGTTCAGTAGACGGTTGTCAGTGTATAGTAAACTGCTTAAAATAGACATCCATCTCTCAATTTGACAGATGTGTAAGACCAATCAATTTGGGACACTAAACCTCCAATATACATAAAAATTGTAGGAAAATAATAACGGACTCTTCTTCCTTGAATCTTCTGACATACATCATCAAACCTTGATTAACACTAGCTAAGAAGTGAAGCATGATCTCACCAGCTTTCTCTACTTTTGTCCTTTGCTTCTTTTTCGTATTTTTGAATTGTCCGATCATCTACCTGACCACTGAGGAAAAGTATCTGGCCTCCAGTAGTGGACTTACCAGCATCTGCAATTAAGACAGAAAACATAATTATAAATCTATGAAGCATAAGCATTTTTTTTTTTTTTTTTTTTATAAGTAACATAAGCATAAGCATTTTGTTTGAGTGGTCTCGTGCTTGGGGTTTCCACCAAGGGATTGCATTCCATTGTTTCTAGAGTCTCTGTCTTTTTGTACATAATTTGCTATATTTTTTGTATTCTTTGGCTACTTCCTGCACTCTCTGCAGGAATTAGTTTTTTCTAATAAAATTATTCTTGCTTATAAAAAAAATCTATAAAGCATAAAATAAGAACAGATGAACCACATCCATATACTATATCAACTTGTTTGGGAGAAGTGAAAGTAATGGAATGAAATGGATCTTTATGGGATTTTTATCTTTAATGACTTTGAGGGAATAAACATTCCAGTCTAGTCCTTCCTAAGCATTCCTCTAAAAAGTGGGAGGAAGACTCGTTCTTTTAATGTCATGGGGGTGAAATATTGATTTTATCTGTAAAAATTATAATAATAATAATAATAATAATAAAATTTGAAGAGTTTGCTAATACAGTATATATATATATATATATATATATATATTTCTTTCCTTTACATTATTATGCAAGAGCATCTAGGAAAAAAAACTAAGGCCCAATAGTTTAATAATTAATAAGACTAGTCTTTTATTTCTCAATGTTATGTTTAATTTATCATTATGTATTTAGCATTTTAAAAGGTCATGTAACTAACTTGTGACTTCTTCTTTTTTTTCTTTTTTGATAAGTAATAATGCTTCATTAAATTTAAATAGAAGAGTACAATGAAACCAAGAGTACACAGGCAGTGTACTAAGCAAACCGCAAAAAGTCAAAACTAAGATGCATGGAAAGTATGACTATCAAGTAATTCAAGCAAAGAAGCAAAGGTCATGTAACTAACATGTGACTTCTAATGAAGATGGATGGTTAAGAATTAATTGCTATACATAAAATGAAACTTTAGGATTCAAGGGTTATTAAAGAATATTATAAACAATCTCTTTTGAGCCATTGTACAATCTTTTCTTATCTAATCTATGAAATTCCATATTTGAATACTTCCTGAGCTCTTTAAGCCAAGAAATTGATATTTGATTGTTCCAACTTCAAAACTATTTTCTTCTCCTAGCTGTAATCTTATTCATTTGCTGAAGATTTCTTCTTAAACCCTTCTACTAGATCTAAGTTCTCCTCGCCGCATCAAATTCCTTTATAAACTTCCAAGCACACGCAATTTCCCTTCATTCCTTTAAAATTTTCCCATTCCATTTGTTTATACTATTTTTTATAAACTCCCGCACATAGTGACTTATCAAAAAAAAAAAGACCCAAACATAGTGTAGAACAAGAGTAATGCTAGGATCACAACTTTTGACATAACTTTTCCACAACTTGTCCAAATGGCGAGTTGTGAGTGGAGTTGTGGACCCACCACTTTTACTCAAAGGTTGTGGTCCTAGCATTTTTGTTTGAACAAAATTAACAAATGCAAAAAGAAAAGGTTTATCTATAGGAAAGATGCCACAAAACCAATAATTCCCCTAGTTCCACTTTCAGTCATCAATTGTCCAAAACACCAAATGAATTATGGGAACACAATGAGAGTCACAACTACAGCATCTTTTATTTATATATTTATATATATATATATATATAACAGCCACAGCATCTAATTACTGTATCAAACAAATTTTAAGTTGTAATGAAGTTATACTTTTATCCACACAAGGGGAAGCATGCAGTGATCCCCACCATATGATCTCAGACCATCAACTGCCAACGCACTATATGCTATCTATATATATTATTCACATCAACATTATATTTGTGAATAGCTACACACACCTACTAAAACAAAGATAAATTCAAAGAATACATGAATACAAAAGAAATGAACTCCCGATATCCCCACCATATGATCTCACACCATCAACTACCAACACACTATATGCTCTCTATATATATTATTCACATCAACATTATATTTGTGAATAGCTACACAAACCTGCTAAAACAATAAACTCAGAGAATACATGAATACGAAAGAACAGAACTCCTGATTCAGTGATCCCCAGTCCCCACCATATGATCTCACACCATCAACTGCCAACACACTATATGCTATCTATATATATTATTCACATCAACATTATATTTGTGAATAACTACACACACCTGCTAAAACAAAGATAAATTCAGAGAATACATGAATACGAAAGAAATGAACTCCTGATATCCCCACCATATGATCTCACACCATCAACTGCCAACGCACTATATGCTCTCTATATATATTATTCACATCAACATTATAGTTGTGAATAGCTACACACACCAGCTAAAACAAAGATGAACTCAGAGAATACATGAATACGAAAGAACTGAACTCCTGAATCAGGAGTTCAGTTCTTTTGTATTCATGTATTCTCTGAGTTTATCTTCTGTTCACAAATATAATGTTGATGTGAATAATATATATAGAGAGAACCACTTCTCTAAGAGAATCACATTCCACTGAATTATTCTTTCTGTTTACTCCAACTCAAGCTCTGCTCAATCAAATTTTCACCACCCTACCAAGCCAAGGAGGCTCTAAATTGACAATCAATCCTGCACTAAGTTTCTCCCATTTGATTTCCAGAAAACAAAATTGTAACTTCATAAGAAACCTATAGATCCCCCTCGACATTCCTTACATGTTCCCTGCATGCCTGAATTCTTCCATACCAGCAAAATTTTGCTTTAGGTTTCTTTAATGTTTGGTCATATCACGAGTGCTTGAGAGCTGCTCATAAAAGGCGTTTCCCAAGGAAATGGATTGGTACACCAGTGTTGCATGCATGGCAAATCCATGGATCATCTTTCACTTCACTGTCTAGTTGCCTACGATTTGTGGTCATTAGTCTTGTCAGATTTTTGGGTACATTGGGTGATGCTGTCAAAGGTGATAGATTCTCTTGGTAGAAAGGGATGCATGGAAGGTATCATAACAGTTCCATCTGATCTACAACTCGTAATTGTATTATGTGGTTAATTTGGAGGGAGTGAAACACACTTTTGCTGGAATGGAGAGATTTGTAATTGAACATAAGTCTATTTTGAGCATTCTCTATTTTAATGGTGCACGATGATTGAGGGATCTCTTATAATTTAGTTGATTTCATGAACAATTTGAACCTTCGATTGTAATTTTTAGGAATTTCTCATTATAGAGCTTCCCTTGTATTAATAAAATTTCTTATTACTCACCAAAAAAAAATCTCATACTTACATGGCATTTTGTTTTCCATTCTCAAACTACTTGAGGAAATACAGCCAAAACATAGTTCCACATCCTACAAGTGAACAGAAAAATTTTCTTCCCTTGGCATAAGATTGGCCAGGGTTTGAGAGCCACCCTAGCACAAGCAACACTCACTTCCCCACCCCAAAAAATAAAAAATAAAAAAAGTAACCATCATCATTACTTATCCAGATAACTACAATGTGTATCTCTACTGCAGACAACACACATGTCAACTATGGCAACATCAATTAGCCAGTCAAAGATAAACATCCAAAAGAGAGAATAGATCATATCACCAACATTTTATCTTTAAGAAAAGCCATAAAGCGGATCAACATACCCACATGGCCAATGAAGACAACATTCAAGTGTCTCTTCTTTGGTAATTCCTTCTCAAAAGCTGCTTCATCGTCTAGGGCAGAGTTTTCCTTCTCTTTCACTATAATTCCAAGCCAAGAAGTCAGCACAATAAAATGATAACTGGATTGGATTGAACACTAACAGCAAAAGCCCATGGCTAAAAAAAATATAATTAAAATTTGCAAATAATTATAACCAATGAAAACAAACATTAGAATCAAAAAATACTTTCACAGAACCTTTCTTTTCAACCTCTACTGCCCGGTTATGGACCACTTCCTTTGAATCTGAAACCACACAAGGCAAAAAAGCTCTTCAGATGATGTTTTATATATTAAACTCATATCACAGATATCTAGACAAGACAACACTAATGCAAAAATGAAGGCAGCTTGCATCAATGAACAAGTGATCAACATATAACAGCAAGCAACTATAGACTGAATATTTCACTTCTTTCCATAGGAAATCAAACCAGGGACTGGTTTTTCCCCAAACAAGATCAAATATATTAGTCAATAACAATCACAATTAACAACTATACCAAATGACCCATAAAAGTAAACATTGCGAGTTATAAAAATGTAATGTCCTCAACATCATTAATTTTTATTAAAAAATATTAACAAAAGAGAAGGCACCTTCCTGTACACGAGATGCATACTGGAGAGGCAAATAATCAATACAAAGTACAATAGTCAAGAAACTTGTCAAGAAACTCTAAGGGCCTGTTTGGATTGAGGGGGGAAGGAGGGGGAGCGGAAGGAAGTAAAGTAGAGTTAGCTAAAAATAGACTAATTTTGGGTCAAATCTACTCTACTCCCCCTCAATCCAAATGGACCATAAGAGGGAGGAACTCAAGTGGCCTGGAATTATAGCCATCCAGTCAAACAAAGATAGTAATACAAGCATCTTAGGCTTTGCCATGGATCATCCGGAGACCTTCAAATGCACGGCCTTCCAACTGTTGCCACTCCTAAACTTGCCAAACCACCCCATCCAACATGCCATGCCAACAAATCCACAACTTGGCAAGGCACAACTTAGTGTACCCCAAATACACACAAAACCAATGACCATAACTCCCTAGATAATATGTTCCACATTCTCTCCTTTCTTCTTGCACAGAAAACACCAATCAATTACAATAATCCCTCACCTTAAAAGATTTTCTAGAGTAAGAACTTTCCTCCCCATGGCAGTCCCCATAAAGAACAAAACTTTTAAAGGGCCTTTAACCTTCCAAATAGATTTCCATTAAATTCAGTTAGCATTGCCAACTCCCAATCGTGGCCAGCCATTACAAAATGTAACATGCCCATGCATGGACCCTATATTCCAACATAGATAATCAACCACAGCTGCCGTCTTAATAAGAGCAGTACTGTAAAGAAATCCTTCAAAGCCCCATCACTGCCCCACCAATCCCAAAATGTGATCTTGGTACCACTACCAACCTCAAAACTAATAAATCTGGAAAACTGCCCCCAGCCCATTCTAATAAACTTCCAATGACTAAAACCATATCTTCCCTGCACTTTCTTCAAACACCATCAGCCCCAAACACACCCATATTTACTCGCCACTAAATTCCTCCACATAGCCTTCTCCTCTGTGGAAAAAAACCACAGCCACTTCCCCACGAACGCTCTATTAAACAATACAACATCTGTTACACGCAAACCACCCTACTGGATAATAGCACAAATCGTTTTCCCATTTACAAGATGAAATTTAAAGTCATTACCCACACAACCCCAAAAGAAATTCCTCTGAAGTTTCTCAATTTGCCGAGCAATGCTAACAGCAGGGGCTGGAAATAAAAGAGAAAATAAGTAGGCAAACAGTATAGAGTACTTTTAATTAGAGTGAGACAACCCCCCTTACACAAATATATCTTCTTTCACCTCGCCAATCTCTTATCCATCTTCTCAAGAATAGGATTCCAAATTTCTATGGACTTAAATTTAGCTCCTAACAATAATCCCAAGTACTTCGTAGGCATATGAGAAACCTTACATCCCAGAATAAAAGCCAAATCTTCCATATCCTAAACTACCCCTACAGGAACAAGCTATGATTTAATCAAATTTATTTTTAAACTTGAAACAGCTTCAAAACAAAGTAAAACACACTTAAGATGCAATAGCTCATCTGGATCAATACCACAAAATATCAGTGTATCATCTGCAGAAAGATGGAAGATACTGCCCCTCAACAGCTTTATCTAGAAGTTTACTAAGAGCCTCCATCACAATCACAAATAAAAGAGGCAACAAAGGATCACCTTGTCTCAAACCCCTCAAGCTACCAAAAAACCACTCAGACTTCCATTGATTAGAATCAAAAACTGAACAGTTGATAACAAGATGTGATCCAAGCTCTCCACTTCTCACTAAAACCAAACCGCTCCAGCAAGTACAATAGAAAATTCCAATTCACGTGGTCATAAGATTTTTCCAAATCGACCTTGCACAACACCCACGCTATTCCAGCCTTCAATCTACTATACACTCATTAGCAATCAAAACCGAATCAAGAATTTAACTACCTTTGATAAATGTGTTTTTGGATTGGGAGAGAAGCTTCCCTAACGCATCTTTCAACCTATTAATGAGGACTTTTGCTAGGATCTTGTACACACTCCCAATGAGACCAATGGGTCTCAAATCTTTAATATCCGAAGCTCTGAAATTCTTTGAGATAAGAGCAACAAAGGTCACATTCATGCTTCTCTCAAATAAACCATACTAATGAAAAGCCCTAATAGTGTTCATAACCCCCTCCCTAAGTGTGATAGCTTTGGAAAGTGATTGCCTAGGGTTTACCATTTGTATTTCTTCCTCAATTCACTGTTTTCACACCAAAAATCATTCAATGGTCAAACTCCTTCAAAATTCAAAAAAATTTAGTAGCCAAACATCCCTAATTCCCTAAACATCAAACCCCATCCAAAAAAACCTTCAAAAACTTATTAAGAAACCTAATCTAGAGCTGAATTTTTTAAGATCCTGCATCAAATTGGTATCAAAGCCCACTAAAGCTTATATACTATATCAACATGTCAACAAAATGAAATATTCCGACTCTGATTAGATATCAAAACACTCCATTACAAACTAAGGTCTAAAAAGCTCAAGTAGGATACAACACTGCAATTATATTCCCATGCCAATTCAACTACTCTAAGAATTTTCATAATTGAATTGGAATATTAATGAGATACACAGAAATTCAATATCTTTGTTTTCAACAGTTTACCAATTAGAATAACAAGTAAACTTAACTAGAAACCACATGCAATTAAATAGAACCATACAACATGATCTTTGATGAGACTACCAACCTTCCTCCATCTTATCCACTTTCTCCAGTTCTTCATGTTGTGCAATTTCATCTTCAGCATTAACAACCCCATTGTTATCTTCCGCTAAGTTCCAATATAAGCATAAACAATAGATATATATATATATATATATATATATATATATATATATATATATATATATATATATTCAAACAAAGAACAATACTCAACCATCCATATTATATATGGGAAAAACAAGTTTACCTATCATCTCAGTAGTATCGGCCGAGTCGAGCTGTAAAGATCGGATCTCCTCCTCAATATCTACAATTTTTTTCTCATCAATATCTACAATTTTAAACAAGTAAATTCCATTAATTTCTCAAAATTCACATCCTGCGAGAGCAATAATCCCCAATAATCCAAGCTCAATTTATAACTAAAAACAATTCCATTAAAAAAATTAGATTTTCTCATCAAATCCCCTAAAAAGATAAACCAAAAAAAAGGGAAATAAAAATTCGCAAAGTTTATTGATAAATTCAGATAAAAGTTAAGATAATTCAGATCAGAGCTCACATAAACACAAAGATCTATAAAAGACTGTTTCGAAAAATGCATGTGGGAATAATAGCTAAAAAAAACACAAATTTAGATACACAATAGTCAGAGAGAGTCAAAGAGAGAGATTTGGAAACGTACCCATAGTGAAGTGGGCGCTAAGATTTGTGTTAGGGTTTTTGAGAGAGAGAGAGAGAGAGAGAAATTGATAGAGAGAGACAAGGGAGCTACGATAATGTAAAAGGAGGCGTGTGGGTTTAGAATGGAGTTCGAGAAATCAGTACGATTGGCGTGCCAAAAGGCTGTCGCGTTTGGTATATATGCGATGCTGTTTCAGTAAGCACACAACATTTATTTTTCACCTCGCATGTATGTTAAGGCTAAGGCGGTTAGGGCTCCGCTCCAAATATCGACCCGATTAATATCTTTCCGCAAAACTTTTATTACATCTAAAACTAACATTCCTCCCATGCAGTATCTCAACAACAACAAAAAAATAAGTTTCACTTCAAAAAAAGAAAGTAGTATGATAAAATTCTTACACTCCAATTAAAATTTTATTATAAAAAAATTTCAAGAAATCTAAAATAAAATTTTTATATTTATTTGACCAGGACTCTTTTTTCATGTCATATGACACTACTTCATTGGTAGCTCGACAAGTCAACATTGTTATGAATTTTTGGGAAAATCTCCTTTAAAAGCTCAAAAGAGCCTATATATAATATTTTATTCAACTAAATGAATTAGGCCTGTGGCCCAATTTCTTGAGGCAAACTTTTGATCCACATTTTCTCTACATCACATAATGGGTTTAAGGCCCAAATCTTCTACTTCATCAATTGGGCTCATGTCCCATGACATCATCACAACTCATGGCAAATTATCTCATCAAAGCCCATGGTGAGTTATCTTATTCTCAACTCATGATCCAAGCACATGAGTTTCACTGGGGAAACCTTGGAAGTCGTAATTTAGAGAGCCAAGAAGTATATTCAGTAAAGTTCCATGTTTTAAAGTTGATAAAAGAAACACGTTATTTGGCATGACTTCTCCAATTCCCTTAACCTTGATGAGTAAGTGTGCAAAAGGTAACATCTAGTAAGCATCTTATATCATATAGTGCTTAAAATGATAAAACTCTCCATTACTCTCTGCCTAAATCTTAATGTGCATCATATAATAAAAATTTAGAAATCTAATTATATTATTCACATAAACTATATTACCATTTTCATCTAAATCCAACCCAAACACATGGCTAAATCTACATAAATAATGTACTCATATGACTCACTAATTATTCAAACTAGTCGCTAACTAGTGTAATGCACTAGATAGTTAATAATTGTTAAATATCTTTAGTATTCAATATATATAATAGGAAACAAAGACATACATATTTTGAAAAAATAACCATATTGTATATTTTTTATATAATGAAACAAAGGCACACTACTAATGTTTCTACCATTTTTAAAATTTTATGAAACATAAGTAGGATGCATTTGTTTCATCTTATAAAAAAAGACACAATATGGTTATTTATTCAAAATATTTATATCTTTGTTTCATATTATAAATATTGAATTGTGAAGATATTTTACAATCATTAACTATTTGATACATTGTACGGGTTAGCGACTAGTATATATAAAATAGATACCTCATATGGAAGAGCATAGGGTTTTGCTATGTTTCGCATTCCTTGAGATTTTCTTTATATATTGAGGTTTTACATCAACAAAGTTTGCACTTATATCAAAGTATTAGTTTTTTGAATTAGCCAATAGAGTAATTGCATATATTAATTATCTATAATTGTGCATTAATTATTTATATTAAAAGAATTTATATGATTATTTTTTATAAATTTTGTGTAAAAAAAATATTTTATTTGTAATAATAATAAAAATAAATTTAAAATGTGACATTCTTCCTCATATTTAGTTGCTTTGACAACAATTGACATATAAACCATCTAAAATTAAATAAAATTAGATATTTGTGAATTCTCTAAAATTAATATTAACCATTTAGATTTCTTAAATCCTTTTCATTGACATGTAATAAATATATGGAACCAACATTGTAGTCTTTATTTTATGTAATTAAAAAGATTACTAATAGGATCAATATACTTATTTTGTTATATCAATTATTTTTAGTGATGCATTAATTATTAGTGTAATGAACTTTTGATGTCATTTTAAAAAAAATTTATATGAGCAACAATTGATTTTAAATATGGTATTCTTGCTCAAATTTAATTGCTTTTGCAACAATTGAAACAAAGTCCAACCAAAAAAAAAATTTAATAACACACAATCAAGAATGTAAAAAACCAATTGAAAGATGTTTGCATTTTTTTTATCAAAACAATATTTGCATTATTGAGTATGCATGAAACATGTGTATATGTATCAGTCACTATATCATGCGATTTCAAGTTTGCAAACACATATGGCATTGATCAAATCACTACACTACTTTGAATTTCTATTTTGTTTAAAAAATATAATACTAAAAATTACAATTTTTACAAGGAAAATTATTGAAATATTTTTTTTGAGTTTCTCCGATGGAAATATCAAGAGTTGTAAACCAATTGAGTTCTCTTGGCGAAAACTATTGAAATATTGGAGGAAGCACGATCGACTTGTAATACTAATAGATCCAAATCCTTATTCCCTAACCCTTAAAAAAAGGAAAAGTCTCTCTCTCTCTCTCTCTCTCTCAAACCCTAACCCTAACCCTAACCATAACTATTTTCCTAGAAATCCCATCTAAAAATGGCTCCAGAGAAGAAGACATCTTCAATCTAGAACTTGCTAGATCTCCTTGAGTCAACGAACTGGGCGATTCTACAAATGCTTGGCAAAGATATTTTCAGGACATCTCAAAAGGTTTGCAAGATTTACCAACAGTTAAGTAAAGATCAATTCTTTTGAGATTTCAAATTAATTTTATGTCGATATTATTTGAAAGAGGAGACTTGATTTTCAATTGAACAGTAATTGATTAAAGTCTCAGACAAAACTATAAAGATAGGTGTTCTTAAGGATAACCAGAAGGTAATAGCAAACACACTTAAGCCTTTTGTGGAAGGCAATTATGATCCATATTATTCTTATGCATTTTTGGGTTTCTATATCTATTTTATTGGTATGGAAGTATTGCGAATGGATATAGATTTGTTAGTACTAGTTGCCTGCCTCCTTAGTTGTAAACAACTCATTTTGTACCCATTGATAAAATTTGGTCCCTGGCCCTTATGATGAGCTTGACATATGTTAACCAAGGGTAATTAAAGAGTTCACAATAGTTTAAAAGTAATCACAACTCAAAAAATGCTCAAATCGCTTTAAAAATGATGTTGAAAAATGATCTTTGCTTACTGTTTTGACCATAAATTTTGATCCACATAGAATATTTGAGTAAAATTTTTTCATTGGAAAGTAGACCTCGCTTCAATTTGGACATGAATTTTGCATGATTTGGATTTATATTGAGTGGTTTATGGCTATTTGAAGTCAAATCATCAGAGCTATTAGGAATTAGGGTTTTGGAAAGCATGCGTACGCATGGGATTAAGGGTGCATACACACCCTCGACCTTGCATATGCAACTTCATTCCCAGACCTCTAGAATTTTAGTTTTAGGGGCCCAAAACATTATTCTTTGATGTGGGCCTACCCCTAAACCCTTGGGAATTTCCAAAGACCTCTAAAAACCCTAATTTTAACTACTCACCTTATAACTACTCACCTTATGTCTCCAATCCAAACTCTAGCTAGAAAAAGTGTCTCTATCTTTTCTAAACCCTAGTTCATCTTTTCTAAAGTAACCACATCACCTTTGCACATTTTTTTAGTCTTCCAAAAACCTCTTTCTAGCATTGATTCTAAAGCTAAAACTAGTTTTCAAGATTATTTTCAAAACCTTTTTGATATATCTTTTGTTCTTGAGTTGTGATTAACTAAAAACTATTGTGTTCTTTAATTCCTTTGTTCTCTCAATCTAATTTCAGTATTGTAGGCACTGAGGGGTCAGTTAAACAATCTCAAACTGTGATTTCAAATCAAGGTGAGTCTCTTTCCCATGATTTCTCACTTTGCTACATTGGATTCACGTGATTCTTTGTTTGATATGTATCTTAAAGTGTTCTTATTATATTTTATTGATGTTTTTAATTATGTTTGATATGTTTTAATTTGATTTTGAGTTGGTTATAATCTAGTCTTGTGGGTTACTATGTCCTTATTCCGTTCTTATATTTTTTTAACATGTTCTTTGTGTTAATGCATGTTAATTTGACCATGATGTGGTTATTTGTTTATTTTAGTGTTTATCTTATTTTTCTCTTTGATTTAGACCCATGTATGTAATTGATTCAATTAAAATGTTATTTCTTCTAGTTTTTGTGTTAGAATGCGTATGCATCATCGAGTATGCGAGCGCATGTTTTCGAACATACATACGCATTTTTCAATATGCATACGCACCCTGAACCCAAATTTGGGCAAAAAATTTGTTTTTATTAATTTGATTTGTTTTTCACATATTATATTATCCTGTTTAATTCTATTTTAGGTCAATTCTTTATGTTTATTTGTTTTCCATGTTTATTTTAGTATTTGTGTCTTGATTAGTTTATTTGATATTTTTTTTCCTTATGAGTTTATTTAATTGTTAGTTTTCCATATTAATAGTATATGTTTGATTGTGGTTTTAATGCATTCCCTTTTCAGTTATTGTGTGATCTTTAACATGTTATGTGTGCTATTTTTTGAAGTGCACAATGTATGTTTAGGGTTAAGATTAGGGCTCTTTTAATAACTTGTTTATTTAAATATGGCCTATCAATACATAATGGAGGCTGACTCATAAGTCGGGTAGTCTTGGGTGCCTAATACTTTCCCAAGTTGTACCAAAACTCTAAACCCATAGTCTGGTACGCAAACCTATGCATATAAGTGAGTGGTCCAAAAAGCCCAATTTGGTTCCTGGACCTAAACCAGGTGTTGACTCCATTTTCACCCTCTATTGGTCCACTCTAGGCCGATGCGTACTTCACACAAGGAAACCACTTGTTGTGGGCACTTGTGCCCACATTAGTCAATGATTACCCATACACATTTGTGATAAGGGAAAAATTGTATGTATTGGGTGGTACGTTACTGTAGTCACGAAGGAATGCACCAGCATCAACACAAGCACCTAACTTTATCAAGATTTTCAACCCTACTTCAGACCTAATCCTCCTTTCCCATTTGATCATATTGCTACAACTACACTTAATATTGAGACCGAGCCTAAGATTAAGAATCGCATTCTTGTTGGTAAATTTGTGGCAATAGATCTGGCTAACAGTCTTCAACTTCACTTAGTTATATTATCTTAATTGTCATCAATTCACTTTGGAGTTCTTTACTTTCAACATTAACACTCTTGTTTGGGAAAATCACGAATCTGCTTACACTAGTGTAGTTGGCAAGCCTTCTTAGGCAAGAATTGTAGTCTACCATAAAACTGTGTACTAGGCCTTTCTGAGAAAACCTTATACTAGCGTTTTGACTCCACAACCTAATCTATATTGGGATCCTTTTAAAGATGATCGCCACCTGGTTATGCTCTCATATAGTCTAGTCGCTAACCCTTGTGATTGTTGACACCCCATTTTACAACCCGTAATTAACCTCATATAGAGAGTAAAAGAGTAATTTCACCTTGAAAATAGTTATCTTAATTGTGGCCATTAGATACTTAATTTCATTTCATCAAGATGATTTTGATATTCTAACGATCAAATTGACTGGTCATAAGCCTTAATTGGACCATCAAATTGAAAGTTATCATCAAATCAAGTTTTAATGGTCGAGATGCGCTATCACAAATTGAGTCCAACTATATATGATTATGAACAATTGATTCCAATTTGTTATAATTATAATCAATTTGTAATTAATGAAGTGTCATAATTTGATTAGTTAGAACTACATCTTATGGTAAAATTGTACACACTTGATTAATTAGATAATCAAACATTAATTATTCAATTAGTAATTTGTATAATTATCTTTTTAATTGGGGTAAATTTGGAACTGATTAAATCTGAAATAGAAGTAATTGAAGTTTATTAATGTTAATTGAAAACTAATTTGTGGCCTATTAAAGTTAATTATGTTGAAACTATTTTATGAAAAAATTATCTCTACTCACCATTTCGTTGATATCTCTACAAATATTTTTAATCTGTGAGAGAGATTAATTTTTCTAGAAACTAGACATCTGGGGCTTCATTTTAAGCACTATAGTGAGGCAATTCTGATCAGGATTGAAAAAGATATGATTTTTCAAAATTAGCTCTAAAAATTGTTACAGGAGCTACGAAAAAAACCGAGGTTTTAGACATTTTGCTTACTCATCACTCCCACCAACCTCCAAATTTAATGCACTAGCTTTCTCTAAATATTAAAATAGGGTAGGTTCATGATCCTCTTTGATCCTTTGTCAACTTTAAATGCCTTTCTATTTATATTTTCTCCACCACTACTAAATAAACCCCTCGTTTCCTCCATTCCAAGACATACAAAAACATCATCTCTTCTCCCTTCTTGAGTTCTAATGAAGTAGAGTTAGTCTTGTCATGTCCTAGTCTTCTTGTGACTTAATGTATTGAGTGAGACTCACCCTCCCTCTCCTAGTTCTTCTTCTCTACTCCACCCTTAAAGCCTCCACCAAGAGCCTTATCCTCCACTATGTTGATCTTGCATTCAAGTATGATCTCTCTCCCTAACTTGTTTTTTATTTTGCTATGATGAGAATTGAAGATTAAAGCATATTAGTAATTATTTACATTCCTTGAATATGTTTGAATGTTCTTGAATGTTCATATGCGTTCTTCACATGTTCTTGGTTGTTCATCACATGTTCATGTATGACACTAGCTTTGATCTTAAATCCACATTCAAAATATGAAAAACATGTTAATTTCATAATTCTCTCAAATGCTTAAATCTAGGATATCACCATCCACACACATTTACTAGAATTTCTTTCTTTCAATTAAAATAAAATGATTAATAGATGGAATTAGAGTTTACCACATGCATATACATTAAATTCAACATGCAAATTGATTGATAACATATTGGATAATATAATATGAATGTTGGTCATCATAGTCTAAAAGGCTAGTTTCGCCAGGCAAGATAGGTGCCTAACACCTTCCCATCTTGTAACATAGCCTCCAAGCTTAGATAAATAGTTAATAGATCAAGTGCTTAACTATGTAATTTTCAATCACTAGATTGTAACTAGAAAAAAAAGTCATGTATTTTATTTTAGATTGTATCTAGGACTAAAATCATGTAATTTCCTATGATCAACGCACATTCGTTTGCAAATTAATAAAATGAGAAATTTTTCAGCTTTGGTTTTATTATTTATTCCAATAATTAAGTAAGTGGTAACTCCATTGTCATACCCTTAATTTAAAGGAAAAAATATAATTAATCAAACCTCTATTTTTAGAGGCAATAATGCAACTCCACCCCCATTCACGTGGGTTTGGTCCAATTCTAAATTGGGCCAGGGGTGTGGTATCTCACAACAATGCATTGGTGTGAGTGCACAGTCTCGTGCCTAACTCACAATGCGTAGTTTGTCCTCCTTTGGGAAGTACACCTTGGTCAAGTGGACTGGAGGCGAGGGATTTGAGAGTCACCATCTAGTTTAGGTCCAGGAACCAAATTGGGCATTTTGGGCTAATAACATACATGCATAAATCTACATACCAACTTATAGGTTTGAAGTTTGGGTATAGTTTATGAAGGTGTTAGGCACCCAAGCCTGCCTGGCTTGTGAGCCTGCTTCCATTATGTGTTACTAGACCATATTTAATTAAGGAGTTTACTAAGACCCTAATCCTTAACATAAACATACATCATGCTCTTAATTAAAGGACACACGACATGTTAAATATCACACAATAACAGAAAATGAAACAAATCAAACATATTATATTAACATGGAAAGTTGACAATTAAATAAAACTCACAAGAAAAAAAAATATCAAATAAACCAAACATGAAAAAAATACTAAAATAAACATGGAAAAAAAAAACACAACTAAATAACTTAAAACAGAGAATAAATAGAATCAAAGAACACATGAAAAATGATTAAAATAATAAAAACAAGATTTTTGTCAAATATGAGTTCGTGGTGCGTATGCATGGTCAAAACCATGCGCACGGATACTCGATGATGCATACGCATCCTTAAGCACCAATCCAAAAAATCACATTTTTATTGAATCAACCAAACACAAAACCAAAAAAACACAAGAGAAACCCTAAAAATAAATATAATCAACTACTCAAAATTAGATTAACATGACAAGAAAAGGAACATGGAATTAAACACAAATATACAATAAACTACATTAATAAAAACATATGGATATATCACAAGAATGAAATAAAGACACAAACATAACAGGAATAGATTATAATCAACCCAAAATTAGATTAACACATATCAAAAGAATTAAAATCAACAAACAAATTAAATATAACAAATTAAAGAAACAATATCAAAAACTCATGTAAATCATATTAAGCAAATGAGGAGTTCATGAAAAGAACACTCACCTTGCTTAGGATCACGAGTTTAAAGTTCTTAACCGACCCCTCAATGCCTACAATGCTAAGATTAGATTGAGATAACAAGATAATTAAAGAAAACAATAGTTTAGGATAATCACAACTTAAGAACAAACTTTAATTGAAAAGGGTTTTGAAAATGAAGTAGAAAACAAGTTTATGCTTTAGTAAAATTACTAGAGAAAGGTTTTGAATCTGTAAAAAAATGTGCTAGCTATTGTGTGGGAGGTTTAGAAAAAATGGAGGCATAAACATAACTTTCTCTCTAGCTAGGATTTGGATTGGAGAAATAAGGTGAGTATTTATACGTTGAAACTAGGGTTTTGGAGGCTTTTTAGAGGGTCTAGGGGTCATCCCTTATCAAATAATGATGTTTTGGGAGCCTAAAAATCAAGTTCTTAAGGTCTAGGAATGAACCTACGTACGTAAGTTTGAGGCATATGTACGTATGCTTCCCAAAAACCCTAATTTTGACTGTACTATTGGTCCTACTTCAAATGGTCATAACTTACTCAATAAAAATCAAAATCATGCAAAATTTATGTTCAAATTGATGCTCAAGATGTCCAATTTCCAGTGAAATAAACCTCACCCAAAATAATTTGTGGATCAAAAGTTATAGTCAAAATAGTGAGAAAATGTCATTTTTCAGTATCGTTTTCAAAGCGATTTAAGCACTTTTGAGTTGTGATATGCAATGTAAATGGCGTGTGTTAGTTTGCAATGTAAATGGCGTGTCAGTTTACCTAGAAGAAAACCAACATTTTAGAATAACCCAAAATACCCTTCAACTTAATCTATTCATCTTCCAATATTTTGGCTTTTTCAATTTTCTCATTTTAATCTGCCTACATGTGCAGTCTCACCAAACCCAAGAAACCCATCCACGCTTGAGATAAAAAAAACGAGCAAACTAATTTCCTTTTCTCCTTTTATTCATCTTAGACCATATTAAATGTCCACCAATTTTTTTTCTAAGATTAAAATACCTTGTAAATTTTTCTAAGACTAAAATACCTTTTTTTCATCTCCCACCTTTCTATAGTCTCTTTTTTTTAAAAAAAAAATTTATAATCACTTCTCTTTTTACTCCACATACTTAGAAAAAATATTAAAGGAGAAGCAAATTAAGAGAGGGCTCAAAGAAGAACTCAATCACAATTAAGAAGGTACTTTTAATTATTTATTTATTTATATCGAAATATGATTTGATTTTGATTTTTTTTTAATTCTTGTTATATTATTAAAGTTCAAAATGGATGAGGATTTAAGTTCAAGTAGGACTTAACTTTGCATTTCGAGGAATTATTTTGACTTGAATGAGCTTCCTAAAAAGGTACTATTATTTTATTTGAGAAATGACTTTTTTTAAATTTTACATTCAAATGTGGTGTTGATTTTTTTAAAATAATTCTTGTGACAAAATAGCACAAATGGATGAGGATTTTATTGCAAATGAATCTCACCAAAGCGATTCAAGAAATTATATTGAGTTGAATGACTCTTCAAATGATGAAAAATAGTGACATTTGTGGAGAGAAAGTTCTTGAAAAATATAAGTTTTGAGTCTTATGTTGGTCAGTGTTTTCTTAGTGAAGAAGAGGCTTTTATTTTCTATACAACTTATGCAAGTCAACATGGTTTTTCTATTCAAAAAGGTCGGTTTGTCACAAAAATTAAAGAAATAGTAAGGCGAGATTTCTTTTGTCATCAAGAAGGTAAACCACCATTAAAATTTGTGGATCCATCTAAGGAGTAGAGAAAGAGAAAGTCTTTAGAATGTAGATGCAAAGCTCATCAAAGGATTGCATTATGAAAGTCACTTGATATTTTTCCACAAGAATGTTTTGTCACTAAGTTTATTGTAGATCACAATCATGAATTTTTTGTCTCCTTCAAAAGTGCAGTTTCTTCCTAGTAATCAAATTATCACTAAAAAAGATCAAGATCGCATTCAATTGTTGAAAGGAGCTAATCTTTTGATCAGATAAATAATTCATATCATGGAAATTAAGAAAAAAAGTGGAACATGGACATCTTCCATTTTTTCAAAGAGATATTTGTCACATTTATGTGACATTGAGAAGCGAGCATGTAACGAATTGTGCCTTGAGCCTCTTACAATATTGCAAAGATGCAAAAGAAGAGAATTTAAAAGTTTCATTATGCTTTTAAATTAGACGATGAGAGAAAGTTGAAGCATATTGTTTGGGCACCTTATCCTTGCATTGATTGGTACCAAAAATATGGTGATGTGGTTGTTTTTGACACTACTTATAAGGTAAATGCTTATGATTTGCCTTTTGGTGTCTTTGTGGGTGTCAATAATCGAAGAAAGACAATTCTCTTTAGTTGTGCACTTCTTTACAATAAAACAACCAGTACTTCTCGATGGTTAATGAAGGTGAATTTTCTATCTTCTAAAGATTCACAATTCTTTTTCAATTTGGATAGGATTTGAAATTTTTTGCATTGTAATAATTTTGTATTTGAATGGCAGACTTTTGCATCATTAATGAAGAAGCCACCCAAGTCAATTTTGACTAATCAAGATCCATGGATCACAAAGGCAATTTCAAAAGAATTGCCACTCACAAAATATGTTTTTTTTTTCATATGGCATATTACCGCTAAATTTAGTGGTTAGTTTACATCAATTCTTCGCAATCCATATTTGAGTTGGTGCATGTATTTCTACAAGTTATATAAGCTATATGAAGAATTTGAACACCAATGGCTACAAGTTATTACAAAATATGACGTGTTTGAATAAGCATGTGATTGGGTTATACCAAATTAAGCACTTTAGGGTACTGTGTTACCTTTGTGGATATTTTTTGGTGGAATGACAACAACGTGAAGATTTGATAGCATAAATACCTTTATCAAATGATTTGTTAGTTCTCACATAAGCTTGATCTAATTTGTTAAACAAGTAAATCATTATTTTACCATTACAATTTATTTATATATGTACCATTGTTTTATATTTGTCAATGTTATTATTTTTTTAAGTCTTCGTGTGTCATTAAAATGCTTATAATTTGTTGCCATTTTTTAATTTTAGATTAACCTTGCTATTGAAGATGTTGAACAAATACAATCATATGATACAATATTAGAAACATTTAGGGGTTCTTCTTTAAGAACCCCTTCACCATTAGAAGACCAAGCACATAGTGTGTTGACACTTTATACTTTCAAATTATTTCAAGAGGAGTTTGGGAGTGCTACATTATATTCTGTGCTTCAAGAAAACGGTAGTGAATTTATGTTGCAATATTACAAAGACAAAACTAGTCAAAACACAAAGTTTTGTGGGATGGTGATATGACTAATTGTAATTGAAAACAATTTGAATTTCATGGTATACTTTGTCGCCACATACTTAGGATATTTCTTCACAAAGATTGCCACCGGATTCCACATATATATCTCTTATCACGTTGGGGTCATGACGCATCACTGAAAGGAAAAGAATTGCAAGTTTTAAATGATGAAAATTTAGTGAACAAGGAAACCAATATCAATTGCGATGTTAATGATGTGATTGATGAAGATTGTTTTATTATTTTTCCTTCAATCTCGAAGACAAAGAGTCGCCTAAAGCAAAGACAAATGAAGCGTGGAAGAGAGTTGGAGAAGCAAAAGGTCTTGTAGACTTTGCAAACATATTAGCAATAACATCGCTACATGTCCGAAGAAGAATAGTGGTATTTCCTCAAATTGTGCAAAAAAAAAAAAAAAAAATTGACATCAATAGATATTGGTTTCAACCCAATAATTTGTTTGAAATGATAAATTGAAAATTTTTGAGATTATGAAAGAAAAATTATGATATGTATTTGGTTAATATTGTCATGTTGACAACATGTTTTTTAGAAAATTTGATGGAATTTACTTATTGAACTTTTGCTTGATCATTGTTTTAATTGTATAAGTATATGTTGCATTTTAACTATTGAGGATATGTTATCTTGGTGTGATACTTTTATTGTCCCATTTGATTTTAAAGTTTTTGTTCATTTTTATATCTATTTTGAACACTCTAACTCACTAATGTTGTTTATGAACCTTTCACTCTAATAGTGATGAATTGGTGGAACTAAAAACTATTTTCTTATTCTCAAAATGAAAATTCCCTTAATGATTAAAAAACAAAAAACAAAAAATAAAAGACTAGAAAGATAAAAAATGATGAAAAAAATAAAGCCACATTAATGAAAATGAATGGGATATATATATATATATATATATATATATATATATATATATATATATATATATATATATATATATATATATATATATATTTATAAAACAAGAATCAATTTATGATTTCAATTGGGTTTAGGGATTAAATCCTATATCTTAGAAGTATTTTTTTTTCAGAAGTGAGGGACAATAGTGTATATATATCAATTATCATATTAAAATTTTGAAATGGATATCCAGGCTGATAAAACAAAAATATAGAAACCACTTATTGTCAAAACTTCCAAAAGGTTAAGGTTAGGATCGAAATCTAGCATTAACAACTTTGATGTGACCAGCCAATCACCCTTCCATAGTACAGTTTGATAGGATTTTCAAACACCAACCTTTATAGTGCAATGCATAGTGGCCCTTTTGCTCTAACTATACCGTATCTTGTATATCCTTAATTTAAAGGATAATTAGAGATGACTTAATGAAATAAAATATTTGTTAAAAACTATAAAATGTTGACTTGGATTGTTAGATGAACATGAAATCCATTCCAAAATGCAATTGAGTTCATGACAATCAAAACGATGTGTTAAATGCAATGGTCAAATCTTCCGATCAAAAGATCAAGTCATATCAAGTTTCAATGATTGATATGCATTCTTACATATTATGGCATATGGAGATGTGTTAGTTATAAATTTTGCCCCTTGAAGTCAAATCCTATCTCCATCATAGGATTTGGGGTTAGATTAGGAACCACAAACTTCCTTTCACAATATTTTGTTTGTTTTACATTTAATCTAGGGCGATCCACCCTTGTTTTTAATAGAATTAAAATATCTTTCAATTAAAATATCTTTGCGATGGTTAACAATTTTTGTTCCTACCTGGTAAAAAATTTATGGGAGAAAAATGAGCTACCGACAACCTAGGTTTGGAAATAGAATCTAATAGACATGGGTGATCAATAATATCTTAAAAAATTCAATGATTAGTGACAACTTATTATTAGGACACAAAGTAATCATAGTGTAAGTTCTGTGATTCGTAACCTCTTTAGATGACATATCGCCATGTTGGTTCCTTTTCCCGAAGGCAGGATACGCAATACTTAATTTCCTTGGAAGCAATTTTAGACTCAAACCGACATGATCCTCGGAGTATGTGGTGCCTCTTAAAAAGAAGTAAAAGAGTGGCCACATGGTTATAGATCTAGGAACCAAAGAAATGACCCCATGAAAGTCTTCTTCGTAGACAAGGTCTAGAGTTATGGTATAGAATGAAAAGAGGTTAGGCACCCAAAGCCTGCCCAACTGTAGTAGACCTTCATATATCGTTGCTTGATTTGAACAGGAGGTAGATTTATCCTAAAAGGTCAAAAGTGTGCATTTACATCTAGACCTAGGTTTACTCTACAAGTCATGTGAGACAATTATGGAAAGTGATGTAGACATGTGAGCATGGAGGCATAGAGATAGGCAACAATATGAGCATGTTAGGATGGTAGAGATAAAAGCAAGTAAGCATTCAAGCGTACAAACATCCAAGTGCAAGAAGACAAGACAACAACATCCAAGTGTTGCGAGTCTTACTCCAAAAGTGTGCTTAAGTCTTATGAGGAATGATTATTAATTGAAGTAAATGCTTTATTAATTGATGAGTGTTTTCCTTTTATTGGACTTTGAATTGTCTTGATTTGATATTAAGGATCTTGGATCTTTTAAGGCTTAGAGAGATTGGCTTGACTTCTGATGTTACCATTTAAATTCAAATCGATTACCTTATTTGCATTAAAGTCTTCTTTGAAATACTTTCCTTATATTTAAATAGCCAATTAATCTCAAATGAATTGAATGTAGATTGACTATTATCTTTAAGTTCAGAAAGTATTTAAGTATTTTAAAGTTTGAAATATTTGCCTTATTTATCTCTAAGGCTTTTAGTTGCCTTATTGAGTTCAAATCAGAATTAAAGATTGGATGAGAGAGAGAGAGAGACAGAGTGAATTATGGCTTTGAAATAGAAAAGGAAAGAAAGAAGGTATTTTTGGTATTTTGAAATTAATATCAAACATTAAAAGAAATTAAATAAGTCAGAGTGTACACATTGAAATCAGATTTAAAAAAAAAAAAAAAAGGAAAGATAATAAAACATGACATTAAAGATAAATGAGACATAAATGCAAGAAATTTGGTTGGGCTCAAATTGGCATATGCTATAAGCAATGTGCGTATGCACTCTTCTACTAGTGTATGCACTTGAGATTCAAGGCAGATTTCTAGAAAAACAACAAAAATAAGAACCCTAGCGTTTCAAAGAGTGTTTACGCACCTAGAGGCAGATTAGGGTTTCTACATGCTTTTAATCAAAACAACCAACAAATAGATCAAAATGAAAACTATGAACATGTTATGATGCAAAATGGGTAAATCATGGATTAAATAAACAAATAAAGGCATAAAAGAACAAGAATCGAGGAGGAAAGTGTGGATCATGGAAAAGATCCACATCTCCTCCTCGTAGCACTTACAGTGTGTTGGGGCATTTTAATATTAATTAATTAAAATAATTTTATATGACAATATAAATGTAAAGATGTAGGAGTTAATATGAAAGATACGGAATTAGTGAAAATATTTTATTCCCACATTGAAAAGAAGAGAGACTATTTTATTTTTTTTAATTGTGGTGATTAATAGACTGATATGTATTGGAGTAAATATTTGGCTAGATACATTCAGAAATAATTTTCACATTCATTGGTGAGTAAATGACATTTTTATTATAGAGAAATGAAAAACCATTCACCCACTTAATGGATTAATTTTTGGGCTTATCTATTCTTCAGAAATTTCTTATCTCATCCATTAATTGTGTAACTTTAGCCCATCAAATTGATGTCCAACAATTAATTTTGTTACACCCACTACATCAGATTTATAATTTGGGTAATAATTTTGTGAGGCCCATTGAGCCTATAAATAGACTCATTCAAATCCAATCCAAGTTACTACAAGATAACAACGTTATAGACACCAAAAAATCCAGCAATTGCAAGTATTTTTATACATTAAAAAATAAAGAGGTTCTTGGTAAGGAAGAGTATTCTTTCTGGCGGAGCTTTGGGCTTAAACACTTTGTACAAAGGTTATTCTGGCCATACGATATTTGTTGGGCTATTGTATCCTGGGAAAGACAAGTCAAAGAAGGTCTGCATCAAATACAAAATTTAGCCAACCAAGGGCTTGAATCTCCTTGAAGAGAGCAAGTGCTGCGCCTCAATTTATATAATGTTGTGTATTTTCTAATCTCAAATTAATAATATTTAGAAGTATCATTCAGTTTCTTTTTGTGTTATTTTCATCATTATTGTGTTTGCACCATCAATTTTAAGAAGATTTAAACACATGGAGCCTACACAAGAGAAACCAAATGAGAGTGTTGGAGATCTCAAGATTCGAGATAATCTAATGGTAGTTGGCATAGTTGATAAACTACCACAATCTTGACAAAAGGAGACATCCTTAGAGACTTTGATTACACGCATTTGTGTGGAGGAGGAGGTTAGAGGACAAGATGCACTTATGACATAAAAAAGCCGTTAGGTTTTAAAGATTTAGGTTTTTATGTATTTAGAAATTTAATTTGTATTGTTGGCAAACCATGATCAAAACAATGTATTTAGGTTGTTTTTAGACTTGCTCAAAGTTGGTTTATTGTTGTAAAGTTGGATTAAATTATTGCAGGATTTAAAAAAACTGTTTCAGCCTTTTTCGATCGATCGAAGCTTAGGCTCGATCAATCGAAAATCGGGTCTAACGTTTTTTCTGCAGAATTTCTAACTATGCCCTAAGTGATTTAAAACGTTTTGGGTTTCTAATTTGCTCTAGATATAAAAGGTAAACCCTAGCCACGTTTTAGGGTTGCTCATATTGCAGTTTATGTGAATCTTTTGTGAGATCTTTGAGGAGCTTTCCTTCACATAAACTTAGGGTTTTCAAGGAGAAGAAGTTTTCTACACCTTGATGATCAATACAGTTGTTGCCATTGAAGCTTAAAGAAACACAAGCGGGTGTGCTTGTATTTGGTGGAGAATCCAAGAAAGAAGAAGTCTGTGGATTCGAAACTTGCACGTGGTCGTGTCAGTAAGTTCTATTGGTGGGTAGTAATAAGAAGTCGAGTGTAGGGGCTCGTAAGTTTTATTGTATGAACTTCGATTCTTTCAAGATAGTGGATTCAAGTTTACCTTGAGGATAGCTAGGTTAAATCCTCCCTAGGTTTTTACCGGTTTGGTTTCCTGGGTGATCATATCTTGTGTCTTTTATATTTCCGCTGCTTTACATTATATAATTATTTGATTGTGTTAACCTAAATTTAATTAATTTGACTAAGCAACAACTTGGCTAATTTCCTAGGTTAATCCAATTGTGGTTTTAAGGGGTTTAAAAACTATCAAGTGGTATCAAAGCGGGTAGCTCTTTTTGTTTTAGATCTTTTGATCTAAGAGCTAATCCTTGACCCCTGTTGTCATGGAACACGGACACTCTCTAGTTATTCCTCCTCACTTTGATGGGAATAATTATGCTTATTGAAAAGTAAGGATGAAAGCATTCTCGAAATCAATTGATGAGAGAGTCTGGAACTTCGTTGAATACGGATGGGAGAAGCCCACTACTCTTGTTAGTGAGTGGCAAACTTCTCAAAAAGAAGCAGCTGTGTTCAATAGTAAGGCTGTGAATGCTATCTTTAACGCTGTTTCTATGGAGGAATTTAAGAGAATCTCTAATGTTGAGGTTGCTCATACTGCTTGGAATATCCTCCAGACTGTGCATGAAGGTACAAAAGCTGTCAAAATCAACAAATTGCAGCAATTAACTTCTAAATTTGAAAGCATTAGGATGTCTGATGATGAATCTTTTAATGAATTCTATGCTAAACTTAATGATATTGTTAATTCTGCTTATAACTTGGGTGAAATCTATGATCAACTTAAAATTTTTAGGAAGCTTCTTAGATCCTTAACTGAGAATTTTAGACCCAAGGTGACTGCCATAACTGAACGTAAGGATGTGGACTCCATCCCTATTGATGAACTTGTAGGATCTCTTCAATCTTATGAGTTGGACATACCCAAGACTAGCAAATCCAAATCAATGGCTCTAAAGTCAGTTGATGATGTTGAGGTTGGTGGATTTGATGATAAGCTCTCTGCTACAGAGATTGCTTACCTTGCCAAGAACTTTAGAAATTTTCTTAGGAATAACAATAGAAAGGTAAGGGGTGCGAACAGTGCTGAATCTAGAAATTTTAGGAAGAATGATCCCACTAAAGTGAATAATAATGACAAACCTAGAGAAAAAGTAGGTCAATCTTCTAATAATTCTATGGGTCCTTAGTGTTTTGGATGTCAAGAGTATGGTCACATGAAATTTGAGTGTTCTACTTACTTGAAGTCTAAGGGTAAGGCTATGGCTATAACCCTTAGTGATGGTAAAGTTTCTGATAATGAGTCAGAATGTGACGAGGATGGAAACTTTATTGCTTTCACAGCTACTGCTGTAGTGAATGAAAGCATATCTGCTGAAGAGAACCCTTCTGATGGGGAACTCTCTGAGGACGCAGATCTTCAAGAGGCCTACAATAAACTTTGCAAAGTTGCTGCAAAGGATGCTATGAATGTTGAACTTGGCCTGAAGAAAATTGAATCTTTCGAGCTTGATAAGAAAATTTTGCTTGTTAAACTGTTTGATGCTAATGAACTTTTGAACAATGTGAAAACTGAGAATATGTTATTGCTTGATAAAGTTAAATCTTTGGAACTTGATTTGTCTGTTGCTAGATCTACTAGTTCTAAACTTGATCAACTGTTGGGTGTTCAAAAGTCTCCTTCTGACAAATCTGGATTAGGTTTTGTTGAAAGCATCTCTGTGTTTGCTCCCCATTCCACACACTTTGTTCCTTCATCTTCTTCTGAACCTTCTGTGAGTGAGGCTGTGAGTGAAACTGTCAAACCCCCTGTGAGAGAGGTTGTCAAAGCCATAGAAGTTTCACCATCTAGGAAGATTAAGGTTGATCTGAAAGAGTCTAAACTTAAGGAGTCTACCCTTTCTAAGGACAAGATGCATGGTAAGCCTGCTTGGGTGTGTCATTTTTGTGGAAAGTCTGGACACATTCGTCCTAATTGTTACAAGTTGCAAGCTGCTAAGAGAGCAAACAAACCAAAAGTGTCAATGCCTCAAGCATAAGATTCTATAGCACTTATTGGTGAATTGGTAAAGGCGCTCAACCTTTATTCCAATCTTGGAGTTGGAATGTGAATACAAACTCCAATGCTCGAGGTGCATCTAAAAATTTTTGGATGCAAAAGACTCAAACTAACTGAGCCTTTTTGACATGGTCCTTGTGCTTCATTTTTTTTCCTTTGTGACCATTGTTCTTTGTTCTTTGGTTTTTGTGTTTCTTTTCTCTTGTCTCTAGGAGTTGCATTGCATTACATTCATGCATTTCATTCTAGGTGTTTTTTTATTTTATATATATATATATATATATATATATATATATATATATATATATATATATATATATATATATATATATATATATATATATAAAAGGAAGGAAGGAAAAGGAAGCACATTGTGTTATTGCACTATTCTCTTTGTTTTTGAAAACAAGGTTGGTCAATTGATTTTTACATGACATGTCTCTTGTACTTTGTTTAGCGTTGATGGGCTTATTTATTGCACTTGACTAGTTGAAACTTTGTAGTGCATGTTGTGTGGGAAAGATGTTTATGGTATTTATCACTTTGTCTTAATCTTGAAGTCACATGTTGTTTGACTGTCGAACTTGATCCTTTTGAGAAAGGCATAAATAACCATCTCACCACTGTGCACTAGCCAATCATGAATACCTTAGTGCATATCATAAGATTTTGTGTTCGAGAAAGTGTAGTACGTGCACAAAAAGAACATAAGGTGAAGCCTCGGTTTAATTGATAATTGCTTAAAATTGGTGTGTACTATTAGGCTTCATGCCAAATCACATAATTAAAAAATTGATGTGTATATTATGAGGCAAACTTCAAGAAACTTACATGATTGCAAGCTTATGTTCTAGGAGATGTGGGAGTTATATGATGTAACTCTTTAGGTGATAGTCTCTTTTGAATTCTATGTGATGAATTTTGTAGACTTTGTGGTTGATTGCTATTCACATATCACCTCATATGTATCTCAAGCTTTTGCTAGTTGCACACACAACACAAATTACTCTTTGCTAAACATTGTACATGTAATTGTGTGTGTTTTTTGTCTGACCAACCAAGTTTGAAAAATACTTTGAGTTTTATGCAAAATTGATTTGTTGCTTAAAAAAAAGGGAGATTGTTTAAAATCTAAATTTTGGGAAAACTGGGTTTAAAACTTGTGTTTTTGGAAAAGCATTTCATCTCATACTCATGCATTTTTATTTCTTATATTCAATGCTTTGAGATTATTTTTCTAAAAAAAAATCAGATTATTTTTCTAAAAAGATGTTTTTTTCCAGATATTTGATTGATCCAATCTAATTTTTGATCAATCGAAATCCTTTTTAAAAATTTTAGTGAGCCTCCATCTGGTTCGATTGATCGAACCAGTTTTTCGATCAATCGAACATCGTGAATAAGGTTTTTTTTTTTTTAAACTCAGATTTGACTTGCTCATCTACTTTTTCAAAACTTTTTCAAACTTTCCTCTCTCTCTCCGACTTGGCAAGGCTCCACTGAGGAATTTTTGTCGTTTTCAACCAAATTTTTTGCAAGGTTTTTCTCTCCTAAGGCCGGTAAGACCTTTATACCACTCCTTTTGCTCTTATTTTCATGATTTCATGCATAAACTCATGCATTTTAATGGGATTTTCGGAAGTTTTCACATTTGGGATTTTTGTTGAATCAATCCTCTTTTTCTGAAATTGATCATTGGGTTTTGCTCCTATATTGTTATATTCATGATATATGTTGGTTAATTTGATCAATTTGGGGCTTTGTGAAAAATTGAAAATTCTAGGACTTGTATTGAACCCGATTTGGGGATTTTGTTCAATTGGGTTAAAATTGATGAAATTGGCTTGTTGAATTGATGTAATTGATCATTCTAAACTGTCTTCTAACTTGTGTGATGATCAATTGGTCAATTTCTTTAAAAACATTCAAGTGGTTTTAAAATTTTTTGGGGTTTTTGTTAGAAACTCTATGCTTAAGCCAATTTTGTGAATTTGCACTTAAATTGAACTTAATTCATTGCTTTAGCACATGCGTCATGTCATTTAATTTGTTCATGCATCATATAGGTTTTGTTCTATATTTTTATGTGCTAACTTGCAGTCTGCCCTTGGTTTTTTTTTTTTCTTCTCTATTTTTGCTGTGTGTTTTTGGTTCTTTTTCTAGCACCATGCCTAGGAAGACTAGAGATAATAGGGTTCCCTCTACTCCTTTTGTGTCTCCCTCTAGGGTTCAACTTTTTAAGAACGATCGTTGTCGTGAGGCATTTGAGAAACTGAACAGTAAGCATAAGATTTGGGCTGAGCGTTCTATGATCTTAGATGAGGTTGATCTAGCCATTAGGGCTAATCAAGAGTCTAGAGGTTGGTTGTCCTTGTTAGAGATAGACCATCCACCCCCGACCGCCCTAATCTAGAGTTGCGTGTCATTCTTTGTGGCCTATTTCTCATCTCCACATCATCCCTCTTGAGCGATGTGTGTTTTTATACGTTTTCATGTTTGGTGCGTCTATCAGCTTTCCTCACTTGTTTCTTTATTCTTTGAACGAAGTTCATAGGAGTTCTGCCATAGGGCATGCACTTATTCATCCTATTTTCATTCATAGGATTTTGTTATTCCTTGGTTTAGCTGATTTCCCTGTTGGTGAGCCTGTTCATGTTGTCGGTTATTTAGGTGCTACCTTTATTAGGCAGAGGGCTGCTCACTTGAGAGTTGATCTTTCGGGTCCTAGAGGTGCATCTTCTGGTGATGTTCCCCCTCCTCCCTCTTCTACAGGTGCTACTGCTGTTGAGACTTCTGGTGGTGCTACTGCTGACGTTCCTCCACCAACTACTTTGGATGATTCAGACATTTGACGTACGTTAGATCATGTCTTGACCGTTCAGGCGGCTCAGGGATAGATTTTGGTAGACGTTCTTGATGAGATTCGTGGTTTGCTAGTAGATTTGGCACAATTTCGGAGTTCTTCATCGCCACCTCCTTGTGATGATGGATTTTGATTGCCCTTTGGCATTCCATCACAAAAAGGGGGAGTACATTTGAGAGTTTTTGCATTTGTACTTTGTTTTTGTTTTCAGGGGGAGAGTTTATTTTTGTTGGTAGGAGCTTGTGGAGTTGTTTAGATTGTATCTAGGTGCTTCACTTTGTATTTTACCTTTTTTAGTTCTTGCCACATTTGTTTTACCTTGTTGGGTTATTTATGTTAGGGGGAGTATATTTTTTTTATGTTTCTTGTTTTCAAACTGCTTATTGACTTATGTTTATGAGTTCTTCATTAATATATGTATTTATTGCGTGTTGTTTGAAATCAAGATTTTATTTTATTTGATTGTATTTTTTCCACACATGCGGTTATGCATTTTGTTTAAGTGTTTCAGGAAATATACAGGTTGATTCAATTAAGCTGCTGTCTACTCTTACAACTGATGGATAGTAGTTAGGATTGAATTTGTGTTTTGTGAGCATTATTTTGTAAATGGTTTTTATTTGTAAACTTTGAGCTAATAAGTTGTGTTTTGTCACGGATTGCCAAATGGGGAGTTTATTAGGTTCTAAAGACTTAGGTTTTTATGTATTTAGAACTCTAATTTGTATTGTTGGCAAACCATGATAAAAAAAATGTATTTAGGTTGCTGTTAGACTTGGTCAAAGTTGGTTTATTGTTGTAAAGTTGGATTAAATTATTGCAGGATTTAAAAAAACTGTTTCAGCCTTTTTCGATCGATTGAAGCTTAGGCTCAATCAATTGAAAATCGGGTCTGAAGTTTTTTTTGCAGAATTTCCAACTCAGCCCTAAGTGATTTAAAACGTTTTGGGTTTCTAATTTGCTCTAGGTATAAAAGGTCAACCCTAGCCATGTTTTAGGGTTGCTCATATTGTGGTTTATGTGAATCTCTTGTGAGATCTTTGAGGAGCTTTCCTTCACATAAACTTAGGGTTGTCAAGGAGAAGAAGTTTTCTACACCTTGATGATCAATCCAGTTGCTACCATTGAAGCTTAAAGAAACACAAGCAGGTGTGCTTGTATTTGGTGGAGAATCCAAAAAAGAATGAGTCCGCGGATTCGGAGCTTGCACGTGGTCGTGTCAGTAAGTTCTACTAGTGGGTAGCAATAAGAAGTCGAGCGTGGGGGCTTGTAAGTCTTATTGTATGAACTTCGATTCTTTCAAGATAGTGGATTCAAGTTTACCTTGAGGATAGCTAGGTTAAATCCTCCCCAGGTTTTTACCGGTTTGGTTTCCTAGGTGATCATATCTTGTGTCTATTATATTTCCACTGCTTTACATTATATGATTATTTGATTGTGTTAGCCTAGATTTAATTAATTTGACTAAGTAACAACTTGGCTAATTTCCTAAGTTAATCCAATTGTGGTTTTAAGGGGTCTAAAAACTATCAAGAGCAATGGTAATTCCACCACAAAAGTAAACCTTATTTCTGCCAATAGTAATATGTCCAAAAATCATTTTCCTAGAAATGGTCAATTGAAGCCTAAAAAGAGGGTTTTCAAAAATAATAATAAATCTTAGGGAAGGGGAAATCCGAATAAAAATAACAATAAGAACCAAAGACCCCCTTCACAAGATCAATTAAATAGATCTTGTTTTGTTTGTGGGAAGAGTGGGGATATTGCTCATATTTGTAAATTTCGGAAACGTGAATCTGTTCTATAGGTTAACATCACTGAAGAACCTTTAATGGCTATGATTACACATATTAATATGGTATCTGGTCCAAATAGGCATGTCTGCTATGACAAAGATTGGTTCAAAGTGTACTCTCCCCTTGAAGAAGAAAAAATAATTATGCTTGGTGACTTTAGCAAAACCAAAGTTCTTGGGAGTGATGAGGTTAATTTGAAATTCACTTCTGGACGTGTGCTAATATTGAAAGATGTGATTTACACTCCATCCATGAGGAAGAATTTGATGTTAAGTTTTTTACTTAACAAGGCTGGCTTCAAGCATACTATGGAATCTGATAGTTATGTAATCACTAAAAAATGATTATTTGTGGGTAAGGGTTATGCTTGTGATGAAATATTTAAAGTAAATGTTGAGAATAATAAAACATCTTCCAGTTCAGTTTATATGCTTTCTTCTATTAATTTTTATCATGTTCATTTGTGTCATATAAATAATAGATATGTGGGAATCATGAGTAGTTTAGGATTAATCCAAAACTGTCAAAAGATTTTGAAAAAGGTAAAACTTGTAGTCAAGCTAAGATTACAAAAAAAGCCTAATAAAAGTGTTGTAAGAAATATTGAATTGCTTAAGGTAATTCACTCTGATTTATGTGAATTTGTGGGAATTTTAACCCATGGAGGAAATAGAAATATTATCACTTTTATTGATGATTTTTCAAAATATACAACTGTTTATTTGTTGAAAAAAAAAAAGTGATGCTTTTGAAAATTTTCAATATTTTTAAAAAAAGTTGAAAATCAATTCGGTAGAAAAATAAAAAGAATAAGAAGTGATAGTGGATGTGAGAATTAATCAAGTGCATTCAACTCATTTGTTCAGTTTTTGGGAATTATCCATGAAACTACTATGCCATATTCATCTGCTTCTAATGGTGTGGCTAAGAGAAAAAGTAGAACTCTAATTGAGTTAACAAATACCCTATTAATTGAATCTAGTGCACATTTACATTTTTTGGGTGAAGCTATTTTAACTGCATATCATATTTTGAATAGGGTGCCACATAAAAAGTCACATACCACACATTTTGAGATGTGGAAAGGACATAAGCCAAATTTGAGATATTTGAGAGTATGAGGTTGTCTTGCTTATGTAAGGCTTACTAACCCTAAATTACCAAAGTTAGGTATAAGAGCTATTACCTATACTTTTCTTGGTTATGCAATTAATAATACAACTTATAGTTTTTTTGATCTTGAAAATAAAATAATTTTTGAATTTGGTGATGTTATTTTTCATGAAGAAAAATTTCCTTTTAAATTGAAAAATAGTGGGGGTGAAGAAAATATCTTGTCATAACCTAGTTCTTTTACTTCTCATTTACAAAATTAAGAAAGTTTTGAAATAGAACCTAGAAGAAGTAAAAGAGCTAGAGTTGAAAAGGATTTTGGTCCTAATTATTATGTTTTTAACATTGAGGAAAATCCTCAAAATTTAAAAGAAGCTTTAACATCACTTGATGCCATATTTTGGAAAGAGACTGTAAATGATGAGATGAAATCTCTAATTTCTAATAGAACTTGGAAATTAGTAGATCTTCCACCTGGTTATAAATGGGTCCTTAGAAAGAAATTAAAATCAGATAGATCAATAGATAAGTTTAAAGCCAAATTTGTTACAAAAGGCTTTAAACAAAAAATTGATCTTGATTAATTTTATACTTTTTCTCCGGTAACAAGAATTACATCTATTAGATTATTAATTGCTATTGCTGCAATTTTTTATTTGAAAATTCATCAAATGGATGTAAAAACTACTTTTCTAAATGAGGTCCTAGAGGAAGAGATTTATATGGATCAACCTGAAGGCTTTGTAGAACCTAGAAAAGAAAGTAAGGTATGTAAGCTAACTAAATCCCTATATGACTTAAAACAGGCACCTAAACAGTGGTATGAAAAGTTTGATTCTTGCATAATTGAGAATGGTTATAAATCAAATAAATGTGATAAATGTATTTATTCTAAATCATGAAATAATTTACATGTTATTCTTAGCCTCTATGTGGATGATATGTTGTTTTTTGGCTCAAATATGCATGTTATAAATGAGACAAAAAATATGCTTAAAAGCCATTTTGATATGAAAGATCTAGGTGGGGCTAATTTTATTTTGAGCATGAAAATTACAAAAACATGTGATGAAATATTTCTTGATCAATCACATTATGTTGAGAAAATATAATTTTCATGATCACAAAAGTGTAGCTACTCCTTTTGATTCCAGTGTTCATTTATTTCGTGTGAATAATGATGAAGAGATTTTTAATCAAAAGGATTATGCTAGTATCATTGGTAGTTTGAGTTATGCTACTGATAGTACTAGACCTGACACTGCATATGTAGTAAGAGTGCCTTGCAGATTTACTAGCAAGCTAGTAGAGATCATTGGCTAACTATTGAGTGAGTTATGAAATATTTAATTGGTACAAAAAACCATGGCTTATTTTATAAAAAGTACCATGCTATGATTGAAGCTTTTAGTGATGCTGATTGGGATGCTTTGTCAGGTGATTCTCTCTCTACCACTAGTTATATTTTTACCTTAGGTAGTGGTGATATTTGTTGGAAATCTAAAAAGAAAACAATAATGGCTAATTCAATAATGGAAGCTAAATTAATAGTATTACCTTCAGCTAGTGAAGAGGCAAATTGACTTAGAGATTTGTTATATGAAATTACACTTTAGGAAAAGCCAATTCCACCTATATTAATTCATTGTAATAGCACTGCCACAATTGGTATAGTTAAAAACCATTATTATAATGGCAAATCCAGACTCATAAGAAGAAAGCACAATACCATATGTTCTTATTTGAATAGTAACATCATAACTGTGGATTATGTTAAATCTAATAATAATTTTACAGATCCATTTACCAAGACCTTGGCAAAAAATAAGGTCTGGAATACATTGAGGGGGATGGGACTAAAGTCCATAGAATCATGAGCCATGTATAAGGATACTCAACCCAAGGACCAGAGATCTTGAGAATCGGGTTCAATGGGAAAAACGAACCAAACAATGATTGTAAGAAATGCACTATTTATTTCTTTAATTATTTATTTTGTAAATAATTTTTTAATTGATCATCCCTATGATGTAAGTGCATTCATCTTGTAATGTGGAGAGGTTGAGTAAAAAACTCTTAATGAAATTTGTAGCTCGTATGAGTGGGGTGTCAGAATTACAGGAGCATCCTTGACAAAATTTCACCTATGTGAGTGTGGGGGTAGGGCTGTTCCCTATAAGATTTGGACTTAATCTCAAATACACTCATGAAACTGGGATCAGCGCACGACCATAAAATGCTAGCTATAAAAACTCATGTCAACACCTAGGTTGTTATGTGTAAGCAATGACGCTTAATTTCCCCAAATCAGTCATAGTTCAAGTCGGAGACCACTACGACTTTGGAGTTGAGATCTCTATTTTACTAAGTGAAGGTTCAATGCAGAGCACACCTTCATGATGCATAATGACCCATCTTTGCTTGGTAATCTCTCTTTAACTAAAAATTTAATATTAAAATAAGTAGGGCATTGTTGGAGCATTTTAATATTAATTAATTAAAATGGTTTTATATGACAATATAAATGTAAAGATGTGAGAGTTAATATGGAAGATGAAGATTTAGTGAAAATGTTTAATCCCACATTGAAAATGAGAGAGACTAGTTTAATCTTTTTAATTATGGTGATTAATGGGCTGATATGTATTGAAGCAAATATTTGGCTAGATACATTCAAAAATAATTTTCATATTTATTGTGAGTAAATGACATTTTTATTATGAAAAAATAAAGAGTCATTCACCCACTTAATGGATTAGTTGTTAGGCCTATTTATTCTTCAGAAACTCCTTATCTCATCCATTAATTGTGTAACTCCAGTCCATGCATCAGATTTATATCTAGCAATTAATCAAATTCATTTGCATAATAATTTCGTGAGGCCCATTGAGCCTATAAATAGACTCATTCAGACCCAATCCAAGTTATTGGAAGATAACAACGTTACAAACACCAAAAAATCCAACAATTGCAAGCATTCTTATACATTAAAAAATAGAGAGGTTCTTGGCAAGAACGAGTGTTCTTTTTGGTGGAATTTTGGGCTTGAACACTTTGTGCAGAGGTCGTTCTAGCCATACTACATTTGTTGAGCTGTTGTCTCTTGGGGGAGACAAGTCAGAGAAGGTCTACACCGATTACAAAGTTTAACCAACCAAGGGCTTGAATCTCCTTAAAGAGAGTGAGTGCCGCGCCTCAATCCATATAGTGTTGTGTATTTTCTAATCTCAAATTAATAATATTTAGAAGTATTATTCAATTTCTCTTTATGTTATTTCTGTTATAATTGTATTTGCACCATCATAAAGATGTTGTTTTGACCGGCCCCTCGGTTGAAATCGACTACCGCAACTATGTGTGTGGGAGGATAAGTTAAGTGACTTGATTAGGGTTGACTAAGAGACCCTAAGTAGTATGATTGCAAGCTTAAACCAACTAGAAGTTTGAACAAGGATGAAAAAGAGACTACCTTCAAACCAACAATGATCTGAAGATCAATCTAATGCTCAACCAGTTTGCTCTTCTAACCTTAAAACCCTAGGTTTGGGTATTCTGAGGGAGTTTTGGTAAGGCTTTTTATTTTTATTTTCCTGACCCTTTGGATGTTGAAAATGGGGTATTTATAGGGGGAATGGGAAGCTAGTGTTTAATGATCAGTTGATAAGGTTAGTTGCCCTAGAATCTCATCAAAATGGAAATGGATCGATTTTAGGCTTTCTATCCAAAGAATGTGTATGCCACAAATTGGATGCGTATGCACTCTTTGTAAGCCTAAGCCAAATTAGGTCAAATTGTCTTTTGGGCTTTGGGCTTCTTACCTATTTTCATAATTAGGCTTAGGTTTGGACTATATTGGGTCATGTTTAAACTTATCCTTATTGGGTTCTACACACAATGCTAATCATTTTAATAGCAATTTGATTTCTCATCACTAGAACCGATGAGCTTGGATATAGGTCAGAACGAAATGGAGTGCCTAGACATAATTTATCAATCAAAACCCCCATATCTATATATGAAATACATTTCCAATAAGAGAAAGAACTAAACAAAGACTACATATTACCAAGACTTCTAAAATGGGGTGGGGGGGGGGGGGGGGGTGCGAAATATGCTATAAGTAACTTTAATGTAGTTGGCCAATCACCCTTCCATGGTGCATCATAGTGGGCGATTTTAGACACAACCCCTACACAGGACTTAATGAAAGAGAATATTTGTTTTGACTTATATGAATTTGACTTGATGAAAGTTTCTTATATACAAGCAATAATAATATGAGTCTATCGGAGAGAGAGTGTATTTGTGTGTTATTTTATGGATTGAAAAATTAGTTGATATATTTATTTTGGCCTCCCTCAAAATTTCGACCACACTATTGGTTTTGTTTACATAATCTACTTATATATTTATTTTTATTTATAATTTTGTTTCTTTGAATGTTTTAGTCTCATGAATATTTGAATCTAGGAGATCTATATGTTTATATATATATATATATATATATATATATATATATATATATATAAAAGGAGGAGCTAATAATTTTTTGGGTCAAGGCATTAAATAAACAAAAATTATTTTATTTATTCAATATATAAAAATTATCAAAACTAACAATTATTTTTTTAAGAAAGAAAAAACTCCATCCAACTCTTTCCTTTTTTTACTCCTATATAAATTATTAATTTTTAAAGACACAATTATTATATAAGAATTTTTAAAATTTTTCAATCCTTTTTTCAGGAAAGAGTATAGAACTCGTTACTCCTACATATTTGCTTATGGCCAGACCAGTTCAGCACTACTTGTTTTTTTTTTTTTTTATATCTTAAGTGTAGATGGGTTTCTTGGGTTGGGTGGGATCGCGTGTGGATGGGTGATCAAAAGGAGAAAACTAAAAAAATCAAAACAGTGGAAGATGAAGACATAAGTTGAAGGGTATTTTGGGCTTATTTTAAAATATTTGTATTGTTTTAGGCAAATTAACACATGCCATTTACATTAATGTAATAACATTTAGGTAAATATAAGCGGATGCTTTAAGAGCATTTATTAATAAGACCCTAATAATAATTAGTTACAATAACTTATAATTTTCATTTGCAATAGACTTTAATACAAAACTACATTAGGAAATTTTGTTGCAATAACTTAAATTGAAGAAATTATTGTTGTAACTTGATACCATATTTTTGTAATCTATTACAATAAAAATTTCAAAGTGATAGTTTATTGCAATGAAGATATCATTGCAATAATTAAATATAAATTATTTTACAATTTATTGCAATGAAAAATGAAGCCGCAACGAAAATATTAGGCTAAAATTCAAAATTCACCCTCTAAATTTTACCACATTTTATTTCAGCCTTCTAACTTTCGATCAATTCAGTCCTCTAAGTTTTAAAAGTGTTCAATTGAGTCATTAGTTAAACCTCAGTTTAGGATCTATCGGTAACTCTCCAAAACGACACCTATTTGGTGCTTCTTCTTTTTTTTGAGATAAAAGATAAAACTATTTGGTGCTTTTTTAATGTTAAATTCTTAAAATTATTTTTTTCTATATATTTTTTTAAAAAATTGATTAAAAAAAAAACCCAAAATTAAAAACAACGCCACTACCCACAAAGCCAAAATTTGAAAAAGAAAAAAATAACCCACACCACCAAATCCTTAACCGAACAACTGAGATTGAGAGAGAGAGAGATAGAGAGTGTTTCTAAAAAACAGATTGCAAGAGATAGTCAGAGTGGTGATTCCAGCAAAGACTTGGCATGGTGCCGTCGAGAATGTAAAAGAAAGGAAGAGATTTCTGTCTTGTAAATATTGGCCATCACTTAGAAATCTAGTATCCTTGGAAATATTGGCGTCCACATTTTCAACCTTCATCCCTCCCATTCGTCCCATTTCTCTAAGCTTGCCTCTTTCAAAACTGCCAACAACATCTATGACATCTTTTGGTTCGAGTCCCACGAGAGACATTGGATGATTTAAAATTTTAATAAAGGATTTAAGTGTACTCCATGTCTTAGAGCATTAGCATCCAAGGTTCTAAAAAAATTCTCATTTTATACTCTAAAAGGCTACTTTATCTATTTTAGTATACCATTTCACAACTCATCCTACATCCCATCTCTTATTTTTCACATTATAGCCAACACTATTCATTTATTTATTCATTTATCTTTCTCTTCCTCTCCGACTCTTTCTCTTTGTCTCTCTCTTTGTCTAGAGCAATCAAGCAACTAGGCAACACCCACACCCAGACCTAGCAAATCCACTACCGCAACACTACTAAGCAACTGCAATCGCACCACCCACTACCACAACCGCCAATTTAAACCCATGATCATCACCAACCAAAAACGTCAATTCAACCCAAACCCACTGATTCAACCCAAAATAATTCAAATGCCGAATCAAACCCAAAAGTAGCACCGTGACCTTGGATATAGCATGTGTTTTGTTGTTTGGGGTACTAGAATAGCATTTTAGCTGTTTTACAATTTTGAATGCTAATGCGCTAAGGAGGAAAATGCAATTATTCCTTGAAAAAAAATTTAAATATAGTTTTTAACTTGAGTTTATCATAAACTATAAAAGGAATTTATATAGCTAGTAATTTATGTAAGTCTTATAATAAAGGTAACAACTTCATGCAAAAAGAATGCAACAACTTGTGTTTTTTTTTTTTTTTTTTAGAAACAAACGTACACAGGGGGAGGGAATGTGTTTTTAAATACACACCACAAACTACATTCAAAGTAATGTTAATTAGCGGAAGGTGTGGTAAGTTAGACTATACATATTAACCATTGTGTGGCTGACTGTGAGGGGTGGAAAAAAGTTAATGAATTTGTTTGAAAGTGATAGACTGTCATGATAGGAAAATTGCAAGAAATGGTATGGTTAAAAAAGGTTGTGATCTTATTAGAAAAAGAAGGAAATTTTTTTTATAGTCACTTAGCGGGCATGGAAAATTTTGATTTAACCTATTGTAGATATCAAAATTTTATGATGTATTTACTGCTTGATTGATCATGATCAAATTAATTTGCATTTGATGACTTGTCAGCAGTGGATAATCAGCAAATGAAATGAAGCCACATGTCAAATCTTTGAGTTATCATGACTCACATAGAAATGACACATGTCCAAGCCACATGGCAGCATCAAATGAAGAAAGCCATTTAGCAATGTAAAAAAAAAAAAAAAAAACTTACATGAAAATTTCTTATTAAATGAAAGAACAAATTAAATTCAAATTTAAATTTGAATTTGAATTTGAATTTAAAATTCAAAATTTGTAATTAATTCTCAATACATACCGAGAGAAAATTTCAAATCAAATGCTATTGAGTTGCTTATAAATAAAGGTTTCTCATATGAGAAAAGGAAAAATAGAAACCTAGAGGAAAAAACTATACTGATACTTAGCCAAAATAAAGATTCATCTCTAAGTTTAAAAGTGCACCCTTGCTCTCTCAAAATCAAGGCTCATTTTTACTTCTTCAAATCAAAGGGGAGATTTTCCTTCAATTTAGTTCAAGATCAAGCCAACGGCTCTTAACTTCAAATCAAATACATTCAATCACCCATCCAACTTGGAGACATCATGGCACAATTTAAAATCAAGTTTTATAGCCCCTTCGGATTGTAAAGCTTCTCGAAGATCGAATCAGAGGAGTTCATTGTATTCTTTCATTATAAAGAGTTATACAAAAGATTGTATACAAATGAACATAAATTGATAATTTGTTACACAATTCCGTGATTGTATGATTTATCTTTTACGAAATTTTATGTGTACATCCTCCCACCGCCTTTGTCTTGCAGCCGTTGGTGTGAGAGCTGCGTCTGCGCATCCTTCTCACTGCCTTCATCTTGCAGCCATCAGCGTGAGAGCTTTGTCTGCATATAGTTCCCACTGCCTTCGCCTTGCGACCATCGGTGTGTGAGCTTTGTCTGCATATCGTTCCCACTGCCTTCGTCTTGTGGCCATCGATATGAGAACTTCATCCGCGTATCCTTCCCATGCCTTCATCTTGTGGCTATCAGCGCTCTTCTTCTAAGCTGTGACATACTGAAGCTTGTGACTTTAGGTACTCCGACTTCATCTCCTTTGATAACTTATACTATATTGAACACGTCCTGAAGCTTTAACTTTAGGTGGAGAAGTATGGTGGCTTCTTTGTAGTTTTGAACTTGAATGTTACATTTATTGGATAATAAGCCACGGACACACACATGATCTTCACACTTAAAGTAAACAGCATACAAACTTCCACGTGTCTTTTTCTTTACATGCACAAATAGCACTTTCAATACTCTTACCATCACATGTACAATGTTTATGCGCTTGAATGCGAACATTGAACGAACAACTTATTCATCCTTTTCTTTGCTTTACTGTCAGGTGTGCTAGGTGATTCAGACCAATCAACCCTCCGCTTAACTTGTGGCTCTTCTACATTTGCTTGGATTGTGATCCATACAAACTTGGTTCTCTCCACTTGGCTGCAATCAAGTCCGCTCCATCATGGTTATCTTTTACGAATCACCGAAAACTCTCAATGAGCAATCCATCACTCTCTTGCGCTCTACGAATGAACCTATCGAGCCATAAGTCAAGTGGCAGGTTGATTGGTCTGGATCACCTAGCACATCTGACAGCAAACCAAAGAAAAGAATGAATATGTTGTTCATTCTGGCTTATTAGAAAGGGGCCATGTGGCATTATGATTCAAAACCACAGGAAGCCATTCGTTCAATGTTCACATTCAAGCTCCTAAACATTGTACATGTGATGGTAAGAGTATTGAAAGAGCTATATGTGCATGTAAAGGAAAAAACACGTTCAAAACAATAGAAGCCACCATGCCTCTCCGCGTGCCGCGTGAAATTAATGCTTCAGGACGTGTTCAATGTAGCATAAGTTATTACATACAAAACAATAGAAACCGCAGTATTTCCTTGTACCAAGTGGGACACACAAAACTAGTTGGTGTAGTGCATGTTTGTTTCTTTCGGGAGCGTCTAGGACAGAAGATGGAGTTGGATTACCTAAAATCACAAGCTTCATTATGTCACAGTAAGAAGAGCGCTGATAGCCACAAGATGAAGGCAGTGGGAAGGGTATGCGAACAAAGCTCGCACACTGATGGCCGCAAGACGCTCTCACACTGATGACTGCAAGACGAAGATAGTGGTAAGGATATATATGCAGACAAAGCTCGCACATAAGACGAAGGAAATAAGAAGGATACGCAGACGAAGCGTTCGAAGCTCGCACATCAATGGCCGCAAGACAAAAGCGGTGAGACGGATACGCAGATGAAGCGTTCGAAGCTCACACACTGGTAGCCGCAAGACGAAGACATCAAGAAGGATACACGGATGAAGCTTACACACTCCTAGTCCAGAGATGGCAAGAGGACCACTGTTGCTCGAATCCGTTGGACACCAAGACAAGAAGGACAGGATGCCGCAATTCGCTTGAAATTGATGCTTGGCTCACACCGTGCCAACTTCTATGTCCTGCACAGAATAAATCAAGTGGATCATAAGAAAAAAGAAAAGTAGAGAATGCCTGCTACGGCTGAAGAAAAAAAAAAAAAAAAAAAAAGAACTCAAAGAATGGCGCTTACAGTTTACTCTCACCCATAAAGCATCACGTCCTTTTTATAGAGGTGGCATTCGCAAGAAACCCTAGCGATTTGTAAGAGTGCTGCTTAAAAATAAAAAGCTTGCCGGACAAGACAATTGCGGCACCGACTTGCCTAACAAAACTAAGGTGGGCTTGCAGTCTGGAGGGAATGCCTTTTGTGTGTGATCAAGCCCATGAGGCCCGAGTGCTCAACTAAAACCATTGGAAGACATCTTGGATGACAAATCTATAATTATATAGCATCGGGACGAAGGAAGCCCAGATTTCACTCGGACGAAAGCCTTGTGTACCCGTAAAACCAAGTCCATTATTAAAGATAAACAAAATATATAAATAAAATAAAAGAATACTTCAAGCCTTGTCTTCTTTACATCCTAAAGACGCAAAACTGAATTAATCTTGATATGGGGGCATTTGTAGATATCAAAAAATTTATGATGCATCCATAGACGTCAAATTGATCATAATCTAAGTATTTTTTATCAAATTAATTTCCAATTGATGATGTGGACAAACATACACTAATAAGCCACATGGCAACATCAAATGAAGAAAGTCATGCGACAACGTTTGAAGAAAAAACTCATATGGAAAGTTCATATAAAATGGGAAACCAAATTAAATTCATAATTCATAATTAACTCTCAATAAATGCTGAGAGAAAATTTCAAATTAAATATCATTGAGTCACTTATAAATAGAGACTTCTCATATTAAAAAATAGGAACAGATACTTGGAGAGAAAACTCTACTGACACTCTACCAAAATAGAGAGTCATCTCTAAATCCAAAAGAATTCTATTGTTCATCGAAGCTTATTCCTACCTCTTCAAACCAAAGTAGGAATTCTCCTTTAATTTAGTTCGAGATTAAGCCAACAGCCCTCACATCAAATCAAGTACGTTCAACTACTCATTCAACTTGGAGACACCAAGGCACAATTCAAGATCAAGTTTTGGATCGTAAAGTTTCTTGGAGATCGAATCAGGTGAGTTTATAGCATCCTTTCATTGTAAAAAGTCATATAGAAGATTATACTCACATATATATAAATCAATACAGATTGATTATTTGTTACGCTATTTCCTCACCGTGTGATTTATCTTTTACAAGATCTATGTGTACACCTATTCTTATTATTTTTCTTCATTTAATCTCACACTCACAGACTTATAACAGAACATTCTTATTTCTCTCTCTCTCTCCACTCGAGCTCATAGATCATCATCTTCTTCGTTTTGGTTCATCAAGATGAGGTTCTAAAATCTTACTAGTTTTGTCTTCTTCTTTTTCTTCTTCTTCAAAATTCCTATTTATATTTTTTGTTGTTGAATGGAATCACATACTATTAGATTAGCCAGAATATGAAAGTATGTTACTAACTGTATATTTAAGTGTATATATACTAGGTGGAATATAAATTTAGAGTAGATATTTCAAATCCAAGAATTTCACTATACTCTTATTTCAGTGCTTAGAACGTTCTTTCCTGATTTTTAATGTGGATCTGTTTCTATTAGGCTAATTTATTGAAATTCATTGATTCATGACGTTATAGTTAATTGTTATTGCCATTTACATATCTAGAGTTCACATCATTCTTTTAACATGGATTTAATTTAGGATTGTGATTGAATTTTGATAGCGTAAGGAAAATCTCTCTAGTCTTATGTCGTCCAAATAGGTCGTCCATGATGAAAAGGATGGGAGATGGGAAGTCCATAGGACAGGCATGGAACATGGGATGAGGAAAATATGCCTAATAACCTCGTCCTTCTTATGCTCGTCCCTACTTTGAACGTCCCCGATATGAATGTCGTCCGTCCTTAATAATCGACAGACAAGATTCCATGAAAATTCGTCCATCGTCATGATGACTTACTCGGACGAGCATTACAGGAATACGGAGAACACCTACAAAGTAGTCCGTGATGGTCTCGTCTACCCTTAATAAATCATGGACGGGTTCATCCTTCGAGACTACTGTGCACCAAGTTCTTCATTGGTTGCTATAGAATAGAAACACGATTGAAATAACTTCTATAGCGGTTACACTCCTCAACCATAGCAACGATTACTAAATAAATAAGTAACCGTTTTGCACATACTATATAAACGCTCTTCAATGAGAAGGTAAGAGGTATTCAGACATTTTGTTCTTCCAGAAAAACTCCCTCTCCCTACCGAGAAATATAAGTTTACTAACTTCATCATCGGAGGACTTTTGGCCGATCCCCACCAGTCTCCTCTGACTTATTGTTTGCTTTCAAGATTAAGCCTTGCAACCACCAGCGTTCGATACTCACCAACCTACTGATTTTCGAAGGAATCATCAGTTGGCGCCGTCTGTGGGAATGATTCTTTTGTAGTTTTCTTTTCTGTGACAAAAGGTTGATGGTTCGAACCAGATCAAGGGCTACTAGCCCAGGCCATCAGGGAAGTAGAAATGCTTCAAGAAACCCTCATCGTGGTCCCCAATCTGCACCGGCCATGCAGACATCATCCGCCTAGCATGTGCAGTCTATGGCAGCCGTAATGGCGGAGTTGACTCGACAAAATCAAGAGTTAAGAATGGAGATTAATCTGAGAAGGCAAGCGCGTGAAGAACGTGAAGGAGGAGGACAAATGCAGAGTCATGATGATAGAGAAAATGTCGAAATTGGAAGTCAGTTACGAGGTATCACTTCACGAACGGTACCACACTTGAAGGAGGAAATGGACCGAATGAAGAGAGTCATGGAAGAAATGAAAGAAAATATGAGAAGGCCGAATCCTATAGAAGATTTGGTCCACAGAACTGATTCACCCTTCACGGCTTCCATCAATGGCCACCCTCTACCTCCAAAATTCAAGATGCCTTCTCTAGATTCGTATGATGGAACACGTGACCCGTTTAATCACATTGCAACTTTTAAGACGACAATGCACCTTCAGGGGGTTCCAGATGAAATTATGTGTAGAGCTTTCCCTACCACCCTTAAAGGTCCAGCACGAGTCTGGTTCAGCAAAATTCCCCCGAATTCTGTAAGTTCTTTTGAAGATTTGAGCAAGTTGTTTGTTAATAATTTCATTGGGGAACAAAGACACAAGCGTTCCTCATCCAGCTTATTAACCATAGAGCAGGGAGAGAATGAGAGTCTACGGTCATTCATCACTCGCTTTAACAGGGAAGCCCTGAGTGTGGATGAAGTGGATGATAAGCTCCTGTTGGCAGCCTTCCACAATGGGGTTAATTTTGATTTGTTTATTCACAAACTCTACGAAAAAGAGCCTCAGTCCATGGCCGAGCTCGTCCATTCGGCTCAAAATTTCATGAATGCAAAAGATGCTATTATTGCTAATAAGAGGAAGAGATCTGAAAGAATAGAAGGAAACCCCAGTCGTCATTCTGAGCAGGGCCTTCGTCCAAAGAAGGGACGGACGGAGGACAGGAAAGAGCGAGATAATAAGAAATCTGGCCTTTCAACACGGAATCAACAATACACTCTGTTGAATGTGCCGTTTGAGCAGGTTCTTAAGCAAATCAAGGATGATCCATCCTTGAAGTGGCCAGAGAAAATGAAGGGAGATCCCAACAAGCGCAATAGGAATAACTATTATCGCTTCCATAGAGACCATGGGCATGATACGGACGAGTGTTTCGATCTAAAGCAACAAGTTGAAAATCTTATAAGACAAGGAAAATTGAAGAGTTTCCTTGGACGGGATTACAAGGATGAAAAATTGAAAGGTAAAGCAGAGGAGTCGTCGCGACCGCCGCTTAGAGAAGTCAGAGTTATTATAGGGGGAAGTTCAACAGGCCAGTCGTCCAAGTCCAAAAAAGCATACTTGAAAGTGGTGTAGAGCGTTCAACTTTCTGGACGATCACCAAGGGCAAAGTCTACGGACGAGCAGGCAATCACTTTCACATATGAAGATGCTGAGAGAATCCACCATCCACATGATGATGCTATCGTCATCACCTTACTTATTGCTGATTACACCACTGGAAGAGTGCTTGTGGATAACGGAAGCTTAGCAGATATTATGTACTATCCAGCCTTTCAGCAGATGAAGTTTGGACGAGATCAGCTACGCCCAGTGAACTCCCCTTTGGTAGGTTTTGGCGGGATGAAGGTACAGCCTGCGGGTGCTATTTCCATGCTGGTGGTGGTGGGGGCATACCCACAACAGATCACCAAGAATATGAACTTCCTTGTAGTAGATTGCTTGTCCTTATACAACGCCATAATTGGAAGACCAACTTTGAATAGTTGGAAAGCTGTCACATCTACCTACCACCTGTCAGTTAAGTTTCCAACAGAGCACGGAGTAGGGCAAATACAAGGAGACCAGCTAGTGGCAAGAGAATGCTACCTGGCCATAGACGAACAAGTCCAGACCATGAATATTGAAGAAAAGAGAATTGTAGCAGAGCCCACCGAAGCATTAGAAAATATCCCCTTAGATGAACGTAACCTTGAGAGGTATACCGGGGTTGGGACAGATCTAGAAGGGAAGAATAAAAAGGACCTCGTCCAGTTTTTAAAGAAAAACATTGATGTATTTGCTTGGAGTCATGAGGATATGCCGGGTATAGATCTTGGTGTCATCACCCATCGTCTAAACATATGTCCTTCCTTCAAGCCAGTACGACAAAAGAAAAGGATGTTTGCTCCTAAGAGGGATAATGCTATAAAAGAAGAAGTTCAGAAGTTGATGGCAGCGAAGTTTATACGAGAAGTGTATTATCCAGATTGGTTGGCTAACGTAGTAATGGTCAAGAAGGCAAATGGTAAGTGGCGGATGTGTGTAGATTTTACTGATCTAAACAGGGCTTGCCCCAAGGACAGCTATCCATTGCCGCGTATTAATCAACTGGTGGATTCTACCACAGGTCATAAACTATTGAGTTTCATGGATGCATTCTCAAGATACAACCAAATAAAGTTGGACGAGGCCGACCAGGAGAAGATGTCCTTTGTTACCAGTCAAGGCTTATTCTGTTATGAAGTAATGCCTTTTGGATTGAAAAACGCTGGAGCAACATACCAACGACTGGTCAACCACATGTTCCGTCCTTAGATTGGGCGAAACATAGAAGTCTATGTGGATGACATGTTGGTGAAGATCCTGGACGAGGGGAAACATCTGGACGACTTGCAAGAGACATTTAATACACTTAGGTGGTACAATATGAAGTTGAATCCCAGTAAATGTGCTTTTGGAGTTGCATCAGGGAAATTTCTTGGATTTATGGTTTCACACAGAGGAATTGAGGCAAATTCGGAAAAGATTAAAGCAATTTTAGATATGAAGCCTCCACAGAATGTCAAAGAAGTCCAGTCTCTTACCGGACGAGTTACTGCCCTGAACAGGTTTGTTTCCAAAGCTACTGACAAGTGTTTACCATTATTCAGGGTTCTGAAAAGAGCATTTGAGTGGACGGACGAGTGCCAACAAGCCTTCCAGGACTTAAAAATGTATCTCGTTACGGCACCACTGCTGAGTCCATCTATGATGGGAGAAGAATTGTTTTTATACCTGGCAGTAACTCCACATGCTGTAAGCTCGGCACTAATAAGAGAGGAAGAAAAAATACAGAAGCCGGTGTACTATACTAGCAAGGCATTGAGAGGAGCGGAAGGACGATATCCGCTGATAGAAAAGCTAGCTTTTGCATTCATCACGGCTTCCAGGAAGTTGAGACACTACTTCCAAACACATATAATCAATGTTATGACAGACTACCCGTTTAAGAAAGTCATGAACAAGTTGGAAGCCACAGGACGATTAATCCAGTGGGCAGTTGAACTAAGTGAATTTGACATCTGATATCAACCAAGGCATGCCATAAAAGCTTAGGCCTTAGTAGATTTTATTGCAGAATTCACACCGAGCTGTGATGACATAGAGAGAATGGAAGATAATAAGAGATGGGTCATCCATGTGGACGATTCGTCCACACAACATGCAGGAGGAATAGGAGTGGTTTTCCAATCCCCCGAAGGAGATAAGTTGAAGTACAAGCTCTGTCTGCAATACCAACTGACCAATAACGAAGTTGAATATAAGCCTTCCTTAAAGGGTTGGAATTGGCTAAGTCTGTGGAAGCAAGGTCAATACTTATCCTGGGTGATTCTCAGTTGGTCATGGGTCAAGTGAATGGGACGTATGAGGCAAAGGAAGGACGGATGAAAAAATACTTGGAGAAAGTATTACTTCTTATGAAGAAATTTAAGGAAGCTAATTTCATTCAAATCCCAAGGGAGGAGAATGTAGAAGTAGATGTTTTAGCAAAGGAAGCCTCGGTGACCGAACCCATGAATGAGTTCGATGAAGTTCAGTATGTCCCAAGTATAGATCTCTCGGAAGTACAGCAAATAGAAGATAGAGAGAATTGGATGACTCCAATAGTATCATACTTAAAGGATAGAAAGCTTCCGGAGGGGAAGGACGAAGCTAGAAAACTCAGGGTAAGAGCAGCTAGGTACGTCCTTATAGATGAAGTCCTGTACAAAAGAGGTTTTTCCCAACCTTATCTTAGATGTCTAACTCCGGATGAAGCGAATTATGTGTTAAGGAGATTCATGAAGGAGCCTGTGGAAATCATTCGGGAGCCAGATCCCTCATCCACAAGGTCGTCCGTGCAGGATACTACTAGCCAACTGTCCAAGCTGATGCAAAGGCTTATGTCAAGGTGTGTGACCAATGCCAACGATTCAGTAACATCCCAAGGCAACCATCAGAATATCTCAACCCAATGACGACCCAGTGGCCTTTTGCCCAATGGGGCCTAGACATCCTAGGTCTTTTTCCAGTCGGAACTAGACAGATGAAGTTTCTAGTTGTGGGTATTGATTATTTTACCAAATGGGTGGAGGCTGAACCGTTAGCAAGCATCACACAGTAGAATGTTAAAAATTTTGTCTGGAAGAATATTGTATGCAGGTTTAGAGTGCCCAAGGTACTAGTGTCTGATCATGGACGACAATTTGACAATATAACCTTCAAAGACTTCTATACACACTTCGGGATTCAAAACCATTACTCCTCCCCTGCCCATCCCCAAGCAAACGGTCAGGCTGAAGTAGCAAACCGATCCTTGTTAAAAATTATCAAGACTCGGCTTGAGGAGGCAAAAGGAGTATGGCCAGATGAATTACCAGGTGTTTTATGGGCGTACAGGACGATAATGAGAACCCCTACGGGCGAAACTCCTTTCAAGCTAGCATATGGAAGCGAAGCAATTATACCTATGGAAGTGCACATGGCCAATCATAGGGTGATGATGTACCAAGAAAAGGATAACACTGAGCAATTCCGTTGGAACCTTGATCTTATAGACGAAGTAAGGATGGATGCAGAGCATAGGACAGCGAAGTACAAGAACCTTATGGCTAGGCAATATGATGCAATGGTGAAGCCAAGACGTTTCAACATAGGGGATCTCATCCTAAAGAAGGTCTCTTTGGCAACCAAGGACCCATCTCATGGGAAATTGGGCCCCAATTGGGAAGGACCTTACAGAATTATCAACTGTAAAAGGCAGGGGTCTTATTACTTGGAAGCCCTGGACGGGAGAAAATTAGAACATCCATGGAATGTTGAACACCTGAGGAGGTATTATCAGTAGAATGCCAGCCTAAATAAGCTCTCCTGGACGAGCTTGGAGCCTGGAGATTCACTTATCTACATAAGTTTGTTTACTTACGTGTCTTTAATGTTGCATTGTTATTACTATGTTAAAGTTATAGACGAAAGTTTGGGTTTGGTTTGTATTTATTTTCCTAATAAGGCATAACTTCTAAATGTATGCCTCATCTGTGAAAACAATAATTTATGTTATGTACATAATGTTGTGTGAACTATTTATGCTGTGTACATAACGTTGTGTGAGCTGTTGGTTTCCATATTATTTAAATCAATCATAAGAGGGCTAAAAAGCCCAAGACGAGAAAATTCTCTGGACGCAGAGATGTGAAGTCAATAAGCAAAAGCTTGCTCGTCCAAAGAAAAGGACGAGAAAAAGTCTGCCTTGAGCAAACCACAATAAGCCCGAGGCATACTCGTCCATACAGTGGACTAAATATAATGCATATCCATGCTATGGATGAAGAAACGTCTAGACGAGTGCTTTGAACACTTAAAAGCAGTCTAGTCTATGGACGAACAAAATGCAAGGTTTAACCATTATTAGATATGAGAATTAGCCAAGTCTAAGGACGGGTAACGCTGATAATTGCCATTTCACACAGATGAATTACACTTAGTGAAATTCCCATAAGAATGGTAAAAATATAGATATGAAATGTAGACGAGCTGGGCAGGAAATCTTGCATATATAAAAATAAAAACTCTCGTCTATGCATATATAAAAGAAAAATAACATCATTCATTCAGTTGTTTCAAGGGCGGACAACCAACGTCCAAACACCCTTGCAAAATTAAAACTATAGTTAAAACTCGTCCTTAGACCATGGACGAGCTTAGTGTACTTGAATTACATAAAAGAGAGTACATTAAAATGTTTTCTACACTGGAGGAGCGTCTACATTAGAACCATCCTGAGGCAGAGTTGTGGCATTGTCCTCAATATTGGCGTCCTCGGAGCCAGCATGAAGCAGAGAACTCGTGGCAGTAGCATTCAAATTGAGTATAATGGAGCTGAAGTCCACGTTAGGGAACTTCTCTATAGCGTCCATCCTGAAATCTTCAAAGCCCGCTACATAGTTGGTGTCCAGAATATCAGTATATTGTTTGGACGCTTTAAACTCAGCCACTGCGTCTTCTTTCGCCTTGGAAAGAAGAATACTCTGCTCGTCATTCTTCTTCCGCAGCTCCTTAAGATGAAGATCTTTTTCCGCTGCATTGGCCTTCAACTCCTCAACCAAAGTTTTTAAACCCTTCGCATCGTCCTTAGCTTTGGCAGCCACTTCAGCCCATTTCTTGGCCTCGTCCTTCACCTCCTGAATCCTCGTCTCTAACAAGACCCTTGTCTTATCCAGTCCTATGGCTTGCCTAGACGCTGCTATAAACTTTGATATGGCCTAAAAAAAAACAAAAAAAAAAAACAAACAAACAATAGACGGACAACAAATGAAAGTTAAAAAAAATAAAGGAAGAGAAGAAAATTCCTTAATAAAGACGAGGTAAAGATGTTACCTTGAAAAGATCATGAACACCAGAGTGTTCAAAATCTTTAAGGGACATGTCATAGCAAGTGTTTATATCTTTGTCAGTGACAGCATTCTTGAAACATTCCCAAGCCAGACTTTCGTTTTCAATGATATTTGAAGAAACTTTCTTAGAAGGTTGAGACGAGGTAGACAAAGTAAGTTTGGAAGGAGGAGTCTGGAACGGGGTGGTTTCTACAGGAGTAGACGAATCAACATCAAATACTTGGGCAGGTTGATGGGACGAACGAGGATTAGACTTGACTACTTGGGACGAGCCATGCCTGGTTTTCTTGCTTCGTCGACTAGGGAGATTTTCTAAGTCCAAGTTCTTGGACAAAGTCTTCCTCTTATCCCCAGTCGACGGACGGACCTGAGATTCAACCTCATGACGAGCCCCCTTATTAGTTACTTCTTTTCCTTTGTTTGCTTTCATGGTCGTCATTCCTTCAAAACAAAAAAAAACAAAAAAACAAAAAAGAGAGAGAGAGAAAGAAAGGAGGAAAGTTTCCTTTAGAATTGATGAAAGAACAAACAGTGTAAAGAAAGTTCAGAATTTAAAACTTACTTTTTCTCACTGTAATTTCGTGTGCAAGTGCTTCTTCGGACGGGTTAGGGCCTAATCCCCACTTGGCAAGTCGTCTTAGACTAACCAAGGAATGAAAATCCCTATCTGAGTGTAGACGAGCCCTGTGGACGCGGCCACGATGCAATTTACTCAACGATAGTCGTTCAACAGCTGTAAGAAAACAAATGAAGGTTAGAAAATAATAATAATAAATAAAAGGGGAAAGGGGGAAAGCTAAGGGACTTACCCTCAGGACGAAGGTTCCCTAGTTCCCCAGCATAACGACCAAATGTATCCCAGCCAACATCCATAGGATTCCCAGCCCAGAAGCCGAAAACGAAGAAGAACTCCGTCTTCCACTTTTTGTTAGATGAGGCCAAGGATTTCACTAGTCTACAATCTCTACCTCTGGCTGTGAATTGATAAAAGCTAGGGGATTGATGAATTTCTGAGGGTTTATAACAGTAGAGGAACTCGTCCACGGTAAGAGGACGGTCCCCTCCAAACACTTCCCTCCATAAAATTTGCATAGAGATAATCAATCTCCATGCATTTGGGTTAAATTGACATACTCCTAAGCCTAACCTGACCAATAATTCTCTAGTAAAAGCATTTAAAGGAAACGTAAGACCCCCCAAAAGATAAGCCTCATACACACCTATCCCAAAATGAGGGTTACAACACCACTCTCCACGGATGGGCAATCTGGGATTAAACTCGTCTGGGATCTGATACCACTCCCTAAGATTGTTTAATCTTTGCTTGTCCGTCTTGGAAGGGATATCTACAGCGCAACTGTACACAGTTACCTCCGCCTCGTCCAAAGGAATGGACGAAGGGGTGAAGGACGAGGTGCCTGCTTGGGACCCTGAAGCTTTCCTAAGCTGTTCTTGAACTACTTCTACGGGAAACCCAGGGACACCTGAGACATACTCTTTGTCTGTGGTGTTCCCCCCACTACTATCAATAGTGCCACTAGAACTATCACTACTCTCGTTATAATATTCGTCTATGGCTTTTTCTGTACTATTGCTTGACGAGGAAACAGCTATTTCTGACATTTTCTTGAAAAAAAATTGGAAAAACCTAAAAGACGAGGAAAGAGGGAATACCTGGCTCTAGGACGAACAGAGACTATGGACGCGAAGAAACTCCTAGACGAAGCTCTAGACGATGAATGTCAAAGAAGGAATGTGTGAAGGGTAGTGGAGGAATTCCACTATTTATATATAGCTGACTTGGGTATATGAAATGACTCAACTAATCAAATAATGACACGTGGTCTTCGTCTCGAAAAAATGAATTGACAAGACTTGCCACCAGTAAAATGATGACACGTGTCACTAAGCACTGATATTCAGGGAAAATAATATTTGATTATTCTTTCCCTAGGACGACCCATATAGACAAGGGGGCAACTGATAGCGTAAGGAAAATCTCTCTAGTCTTATGTCGTCCAAATAGGTCGTCCATGATGAAAATGATGGGAGATGGGAAGTCCATGGGACAGGCATGGAACATGGGACGAGGAAAATATGCCTAATAACCTCGTCCTTCTTATGCTCGTCCCTACTTTGAATGTCCCCGATATGAATGTCGTCCGTCCTTAATAATCGACAGACGAGATTCCATGAAAATTCGTCCATCGTCATGATGACTTACTCGGACGAGCATTACAGGAATACGGAGAACGCCTGCAGAGCCGTCCGTGATGGTCTCATCTACCCTTAATAAATCATGGACGGGTTCATCCTTCGAGACTACTGTGCACCAAGTTCTTCATTGGTTGCTATAGAACAGAAACACGATTGAAATAACTTCTATAGCGGTTACACTCCTCAACCATAGCAACGATTACTAAACAAATAAGTAACCGTTTTACACATACTATATAAACGCTCTTCGATGAGAAGGTAAGAGGTATTCAGACATTTTGTTCTTCCAGAAAAACTCCCTCTCCCTACCGAGAAGTATAAGTTTACTAACTTCATCATCGGAGGACTTTTGGCCGGTCCCCACCGGTCTCCTCTAACTTATTGTTTGCTTTCAGGATTAAGCCTTGCAACCACCAGCGTTCGATACTCACCAACCTACTGATTTTCGAAGGAATCATCAAATTTATATGATCTTTTTTGTGTTTAGATCTGGGTTTTGGTCAGAACTTGTTTGAATTTTTGTTAGTTTTGGTTAATAGTGTCTCATTGCGGAATGCAAATTGAAATGATTTAAAATGATTATGGTTTAAATTTCAAAAAAGAAAGTTAAATCTTTTTATGGATTAATTTGAAAATATTTGTTAGAAACACATTAGAAGTAGAAGAAATGGAAAAAGCCCTAATTTTAGTCCACTTTACAGTCCCATCCCCCATAAATGTGTTAGGATTAGTGCCCTAAAATCCAATTGTATGATGCTATGTATGACATTATTTATGATATTACGTTATAAATAATAAAGTTGTTTTATTATCTAAAATAATGGTAACATGAATATTTGGACATTATCATATAGTCCTTGAGATGTATAGTATGTGATTTAGTCACAGAATATATAAATCACGAGTTCTTTGTAAACTCAGAACCTTAGTTAGTAGTCAGTGATGAAATTGGGTATTTCATCTGCGAAGACTATAACATGTCAACTAAGATGATTTGTCTTGATCATAGAAGTGGAGACTTCTAGTTGATATGTTAATATGTCTTAAGTGTATAAGATATATTGAACTAAACCGCTGTGAGATTAATTATTTTATTAATGACTATCAACTGAATAATAAATCTCATGACTTTCATTTACATAAATTCTCAATCTTGAGAGGATAGTGAACCTAATCATAAAATGTAAGTTGCTTTGATATATCAGATGTAAGATCTAATCTAACGGTAAAAATCTCAATATGTTGGGCAGCCACACATAGTGCTGAAGGAACACATATTCTAAAGATGGAATTCATAATCTTTTTATAGAGATATAAAATATTCCCTTGAGATAAGTTTAATGAGTTTGACTATTCAAAGTATTAGGCCTTACCACTTTAGTAAAGAGTTACTAAAATTTATATTTAATGAAATTTGATTTCATAAATATATGAATAACTTAAAGGATTGAACCGGGTACTCAAAGATCAAGATATAGTAATTTTCAAAGTGGCAGTTATATATTATGACTTTGTATTACTATGAATATTTTCACGAAGGGGTTAATTGTTTAGATAATAAAGTCTTGAGATTTAATTTTATTAATAAAGCTTAGAGTGTAATTATATTTATATAGTGGTATTGACTATAATTAATGTTAACTTTGGGCTTGTCAAGAGTTGACAGATAAGCCTGAAGTCCATTGGAGTTAGAGCTTAATTTGTCCATTTGGTTCCATCTCAAGCCACACACTAAACCCCAATTGGGCTGGCCCAAAAAGCTAACCCAATTAGATAATCAGTTGTTTATTTAATAACAGTTATTAAATAAAGTAACTGTCTTGATAGTTAAATATGAACATACAATTAAAAAGAGAAGAAAACAGTTTTCTCTTAGACAAGTGCATACAGAACTGATTAAGAGACCACATATCTTGGACATATGTGGAATTGGGGTGAAGATTAAAGGTCTTCCCAAGTTCAATCTTCTTTTATTTCTAAATTCCACTGCATCAAGGTATGCCTTCCTATTCTTTGTTTCCAAAGATCTAGATATTCTATGTTATCTCACATGAACGAAGTAGATCCTTTAACTTGTGTTACTTGTTTTGTATGATATGCAAAATTATGTTTTCCAATAAAAAGCATCGATTGGTATTCCTTGGGCCAATAGGTTCCAAATTTCTATGTCTGCTATTCTTAGTCCTCTCTTCCATGCATGTGGAACAACATTGGTTGGTCAATCATTAGCCCGGTTGGATTAGATTATAAGCTTGGCACATGTAGGGTTAGTTAGTTACAAGTAGATAAAATTTGTTTTCATGAGGTAGATAGAGTTAATTAGTTAAAAGTAGATAGGATGGTTAGGGCTCATGTAGATGTAACACATTGATCAATTGAGTGAGTCATGTTTGGCCAATTAGAATAGGGCAAGAGATGTATAAATAAATGTAATGATCAATTGAGATATCAATGAAAAATAGTTATTTTTGTTGTAAATCTGTTTCTCTCTAGTCTTTCTTTGGAGTTAGAGACTCGTGTAAAGAATCCATTTTTGAAGAAGGTGATTCTCTCAAACTCTTAAAAACACTCCACTCTTGCATAGGGCTGTAATTAAATGAACTAAGCTGATCATGAACAACTTGGGCTCGGCTTGATAAAAAGCTTAGTCATGTTTGTTTATTTATAAATAAGACAAACTTAAGCCTTAGTTTTAAGCCCGTTTAATAAACAAGCCGAGCCCAAGTAAAAAAATTTGTTCACGAACAAGCTTGTGAGTTATTAGGCTTGATACACAACAATTCAAGTATAGACTCATTTATAAGTTTATACATGTTAGCTAAATATACCCATTACACATATCTTAATAATGACATGGCCAACATGAGACCATTACTTATATTACCTTAATTTTTTCCTTTCCTTTAATCTGATAAAGAACCATTTTAGACTATAGTTACCGTGACAACCTAAATCCATGGAACATGAATTTAGATGCATGACTAACTTGCTGAGCTCATATAACTCAATAAACATAATTAATCCAAAATAAATTAAAACTCCAAAGAAAAAACACTCTTAAAAAGAAACCTTACAAAAATCTGAACTCCACAAAGTGGAAATAATCTTCAGTACTATATAAAACATGAATTACAAAATAAAGATAACTAAAATTCTATAAGTCTTCAAGTAATACTGAAGTCGCCTACAACTTCCACGCTCTACCTTGCAGCTTATAAAGCGATCCAAAGGTTCTATATTCCCAACTACACTTTAATCTGAAAACAATAATTGATGGGGTGAGCCACACATCTAGTAAGTAATTATACAAAATACACAACGGAATAAAGTCAAGCAAAGCACGAGTTTGATTTCACAATTTCACTCAAAATATCAAATATAGTTTTCCAAACATATAAAGAACCACTTAATACATATATAATTAAATCTTAAAGTCATTCGAAAACACATACAAATAATTGATCAAAGCACAGTATCACATATACACATCATATATTCTCACATACAATCCTGTGAGCGGATACCAACATCTAACCCTTGCTGGTGAGGGATCAACACATATTCTCACACACAATCCCGTGAGCGGAATTACACATATATTTGATCAATTCTAAAAACACTCATTTTGAGTCACATATCACGAAAACAACATATATACAAAATATAATAATTTTCTTAATATTAACAATGATTCCAGATATAGAAATATATAGAATATCACAATATTGAATTGAAACAAAATCAAAGGATGCTTGTCTCCCCTAGGGAACAAATAGGAACCGAGGAATTATATAAATATTTTACAATTCTTGAGTAAATCTAAAAATTTAATTTGCTAAAAGAAACATTTTAAATACTATCTACAGAATAGGAATATGACTTTGAAATCACTTGGTTTTAACAAATTTAAAGAACAAGAACCTTTTCAGAAAACCTACTTTGAAACTCAATTATTTTATGAAAATAGTTTAGTTTAGAACTCATCTTTTAAATGAGATTCAGACATTCAAAATGTTATTTAGAATTCAAAGTTTCTCTTTAAAACCTTATTTAAAAGTCAAAATTTCTCTTTCAATAGTGTAAAAATGCTTTTTGATAAACTTTTAAAAATGTAAGCTTAAAAATATAACTTTTGAAAATCTTTAACTTCTAAGAACCTGAAAAACAAAACTTTTGCATATTATGCATAATTATTTATAGCACTTGAATCACTCTAATAGTCTAGCCGAAACAACCTCCAAAAAAGCCTCAAAACACTCTTAAATAGGACCTATAATCAATCATGGAAATTACTTAATATCCTCCACAAAATATAAAACTTATCGAATTATACAAATTGACTCACTAGGAAAAACACTTTGCTGAACTAATAACACTTTTAACACTAAATTAAAGTTTCTCTAACCAATGATATTCTAACATATAATATTCCCTTACATTAATCAAAACTCATATTGCCATGAGGAAGGTAGTAGCCAAAATATCATTGACCTAGGATTTAATATAAAACCCCAAAGAAAATGTTAATTCATCCTAATATATACAAATCCGAAAGAAGACCTGATGGCAGCATTAGGGGTGTCCATGCAAACCGAAGACTCGTTGGAACCAACCAACCCAACCAGAACCGACCCGTCACGGTTAGGCTGACACCTCCGACGGGTCAGTGACGGGTCTTAAACCGTTAGAACTTGACTCTAGTGGGTCGAGTGACGGGTTTCGTCCTTAAGGAATCAAGCCACCCGACCCACCAGAAAAAAACTCAAAGAATGACGAAAATCACCTAGATTTGGCGACGATGTGGCACTTCTCAGCTCCGATCCGGCCACGTTTGGGCTTCCTTCACTCAGATCAGCTCAAATTCGGCCAAGATCTAGTCTCTTCCTTACTCGGATATGCTTAATTCCAACAAATCCAACCTAGATCTACTCAAACTCGGCCAAAACTCCAGTAAGCCTGACTCCAACTCGGCCAAATTTTCATAGATCCAAAGGAATCTCACCTAACTCTCGTTAGATCCAGCCAGATCTGACAAGATCCAGCCAGATTTCAGCCAAAAACTGGCGAATCGGAAAACTTGAAACCAACCAATTCACACACGAAAATCGATACGACCCAACCTGGTTGATTTGAAACTTCCGACAGGTCGGTTGCGGGTCGAAATCTTCCCCACCCAATAATGCCAAGTTGAGTCCGAGTTGGGCACAAACCCGACCCGTGGACACCCCTAGGCAGCTTTCACTTGTTCTTGGGACCCATAGAGGACAACGTGAGAGCCATACCCACAGAAACCAATTCCAAGATTTTAATATATAATCTCAATGGGTTTAATAGCATAACCTCAATGAAAACAATGGCAAAATCATTGACTTATTATTATTATTATTATTATTATATTTATATATCCCAATGAAAACTTAACAGGCACACGAGTTAAGATTTGATCCATGATTTTGTTCATGGATAGACACAGTGGGCAAATCTAATCGTAAAAGTATAAGTAAAATTTTAGGACCGAATCTAACCTTTTGAACAATCTAACATCATAATTGATTCCAAGATAAAATAATAACCGTTTAATTCTTTGTTTCTAACGGTAAGAAATCATACCTTGAACGATTTGATTGCCTCTTCAATTGTATGTACTCTAAACTCCAAGGAAAACACATCTTAGCCTCTTTGATAAAACCCTTCCTATGAAAACCCTGATTATCTCTTCCTCTACCCTGTAGTTCGTATTAGAGATGTGGGTTTAGTGAGGTAGCGGGCTACAGTTACTAATAAAAAGAATACCTATGGCCCATCAATTATATTTAAAAGAAAATTTAATAAAAACCTCAAATAAAAGTATGTGGAGTACTACAATTACATTTAAAAATAATTAATTAATTAAGTAGGCCACATATGATCCTTCCCTATTAATCTTCTAAAGTAAAATTATAAAACATGTTAGTATTTTCTCATTCATAATAGTTACAAACATGTATTTTTCTAGTCTTTCACCATCTAACGTGAATGTAAAAATTGTATTTTGAACAACTGCTGAAGCTGTAGATAAAGAATATGAATGAATGAATTAAATTATGTAAATTATTAATTTGAATAATAGCTAATCATAAGTAAGACTAAATGCATGATAAAATGAGTATACTATTTTATTTGCCCTTTTTCATAATTTTAGAGATTTAAGCATTTAATAATGTAATTTTTTTAGATCTCAAGCTCAAAAACTTGACTTGAACTTGATATCAAGCCAAACCAAGTTCAAGCTTTTTGGCTTTTCCACAAACTCAAGTTCAAACACTATTTTTAGGCTTGTCACAAGCTCAAGCCAAGCTCGAGCTTTTGATTTTTCCTGACAAGCCAAGCTTTAAACATGCACTACTTGGCAAAGCTCAGCTCGTTTACAACCCTACTTCTTGCATCTAATTTTCTTTTTCAATGATTCACTTTAATAGTGAAAACTGAGAATAGCACTCAAGAGTTTGATTATTTTTAGCTGAAAAGAGTTTCTTTTAGGTTGACCTTTGAGGTCATATGCCATTTCTGTTGGTGATGATGTTCTTTATAACATTTATCAAATTGATGAGCAAATCAAAATTTTAGTTTCAATGTTTTCTTATTGTTTATTCATTTACTTCTACATATCTAAAGGCTTGCAAGAAATCTACATTGTGGGAAACCAAAAAGATGCTTAGGTTAGGCAAAAATTAACAGGTAAGAGTTGTAACCTTCTAAAAGTCACAAGGGTGAAATAGTTCTTGGGTGTGCATTTGATTTGATCTGGATGTGGGTGTCCATAATCATTAGTTATATATATATATATATATTACAAATTTGCTTCTGAGTTCTAATAGTAAAAGATTTTTTTTTTTTTTTAATGTTTTTGAACTTTTTTGCATAGTCTCGAAGCTTTAAGATGCTACCTTAATTTAAGTCTACAAATTGCACTGTTCAATTTACATGACAACCGTAGAGCATTTGCATCTCATTATCAATGAAAGAGTGGTCAAAATCTACATACATTTTAACCCGTATATTGCAATTAAGCAGATACTTTTGTTTATGCCTATTAAAGGAACTTTCATTCTCAAATTTACCGGAGGCGCGCCAAAACTTCCAAATTTCCAAGCCATGAAAGCACATTCCCGTAATTCTTCTTCTCCTCTTACTTCTGTTTTCTCTTAAGTGTCCACCGTCCAAAACTGTTTCTCTTGTACACAGGAATAATGCATTTGAACAAGAAAACATATCATTGGCAGCATATGCAACAGAGTTTGTCTTGCCAGTTACTTCTAATATTGTTTGTAATTTATAAAACAAATAATGTCTTTGAAATCATCATGGAAATTGAGGAAGGAAACATGATAATGTACTGATTGAAGCTTGGTGATAATGAGCATTTTTTTTTTTTTTTTTCATGTACAACTATATGTATCTTGTAGAATGTCTTCTAATGCCCTTGGTGGGCTTGCGTATAGAGCAATGATTAGAACTGCAAACCCTAAGCTACATGCATGATTGAGATTGAGCAAGTGTTCAAAATTAAGGTTATTGTCTTTATATTTTTAGTTATTTGGGCTTCTCTATTATCTAAATTTTTAGGGTAAATTTTAATATCAATGTTTATCTAAATTAAAGTTGGGTTTTTGGCTTTGTCACTTTATGTTCCCACCCTCAAAAGTGTTGAGAATATATAAAGTCCTTTTTCTTTCATACTCTCCTTGAATGGAGCTTAGTTTTACTTTAATGCACTTCTTTGTCTCTCCCTATTCTACTTGATCGATGTAATTTGGGTCATTAATTTCTACCATTTAGTACATTTCCAGTGTACTTGGGTTGGCTATTCTTTAATAATAAGTTCTTACGTTATTTATCCAAAAAAAAAATTTGAAACTTCCCAAAAAAAAAAAAAAAAAAAAGGTCGTTGTACTGAGCTAGGTACAATGTTCTTTTCCCAAAATTTTTTGTCAAACAAGTTTTTAGTTTTTAGCTGAGAAATAATAATATTGATCTTAGTTTGAATTTTGATTGAAAACATAAATGGCAGTCCCCCTTAAAGACATATTAGAGTCGAGGGAAAGTTGGTTCAGTTCTCAAGCATTAATTTGGGATGTTTCAGATGATGGAGAGCTCCCTTGTGACCTTGCTTAATCATTCTAAAGTTTAATTGAGTCTTATTCTATTGTTTTTTTTTTTTTTTTTTCTACTAGATCAGTTTTAATTAATTTTTACACTTTTACTAGAATAAGGGCCATTTGATAATTTCCAGAAATCTGAAATTGGTTTTCCTTGGCTGTACCTAAGGCTCATGAGTCTTATTTTATGTTTTGAGTCCTTTTCCTATTTTGTTTATAAGTTCTTAAGGGTTTTTTTTTTTTTTTTTGGTTCCTTATTAGTTATTCTAGTCATTTTAGGAATAGGTTATTTAGAGTACTTCTAGGAAAGGATTTAACTAGCTTGTATATAGGTTTTATTGTAGTCAATAGTATTGATAGTGAGATCGATTCTAATAAAATTCTAGCAATTTATTTTAAAAGCTTTGAGCATTTGATTATTTTCTCCTAGCTAATTGTGATTGCCTAGGAAACCAATGTTATTGCCTAGTGTTTTATCTATCTTATTTCTTGTTTAGTTCCCTGTTTTAATAGTAAATAGCCATCAATATATTCAAGATTCAAACTTTTCTCCTATTAAAAAAAAAAAAAAAAAAATCAAACTTTTCTCTATGTAAACCCTTAAACATCAATCATTATTCAAGAACCCTTCACGATCTCATCAAGAAATCTAATTTTGTGCTAAAATTTTAAAGATTCTACATCAAACTCTATTTGAATTTATGTTTATTTTATAGTCTCAGTTACATCATTTTGAAGATTGTGGGGGATTGATAAAGTCATAGTGGTGCGGGCATAAGGTACAAGCCTCCAATTATACGCATGTATTGGAGGAAGAGCAAAAAGAAGACGGCCCAACCTATGGCCTTATGGATAGAGCCTATTAGTAATTGGGCTTAAGATTAAGCAAGCCCGAGCATTTAATAATTAGGATTTTTTTTTATGCATCTTTTTGTTAGCTATTTAAGCACTTTTTTATTATTATTGTAAGACAGTTTTTGAGAATTATAAAAATATTGTGTTTCTTTTACACTGGTGCCAATTCCAGTTTGCTTGGTGCTAACTCCAAGCAACCCTTAGGTGCTGACTCCTAGGGTTTATTCTTGATTCTATTGTTATTTAATTGTTCCATTGAAATAGTGTGGTTGTCCTACGTCAGTTTTGGTATTAGAGCAGACTTCTAGTCCATACAACACAACCGTAGACAACCACTTGAAAGCAAAAACTATCAAAGAGCAAGCCAACCAAATATGACCTTACCTTTCAAGTTTTTATCCCATAAGATCTTGAACAAGCCCAAACCAACCCCTACAATCCGTATATACCCCCTTTTGGCCACATGAGTTCTTCATCCCCAAACCAGCAAAGAAACCAGCGACCCCTCCCAAGCCCGTGACCATCATTTGTACTCGCCTTTAATCACAGGACCCATAAACCAAAAAGAAAAAGAAAAAAGGTGACCCACACAAGACCCATTAGCCACTAGCCACCGAAACCCATTATCACCCTCGACCGTCGCTGCTGAGGACGTCGAACCCTTGCCAATGCCAAGACCCGAGACAAGTAGCCGCCACTATTCCATGTTTCTTGCTACCGCTGTCTTCCCCATCTTCGCGTCGCCAATAATCATCGACCCCTAGCACCAGTCAAGTCCATCACAGAGATTTTTTTTTTCAATTTTGAGTCCGTTGTTTCTTTAGTTTTTGTAGTTTCTTTTCAGTCTGTAGTTTAAAGTTTCTTTTAAGTCTTTTGCAATGTACTGTATTTTATTGTTTTGCATTAAAAAAAAATCAAAAGGAAGGAAAAGAAGGAAAGCCTTGTTGCTGTGACAGCCCATTGCATGTATTGGGCCTTTAAATTGTTTATCCACGGGTCCACTTTGTCCAAATAGATCCACTCACTTGAGGAGCCAAGCCCGTGACTATCTAGTGCAGTAAGTTGGCCACTGACCAAGGTACAATTCTTACTCTCTTTTTTGGTGGATTCAATTTTGTCTCGATAAAAAAATATTTTTTTTATATTTTTTATGTGCATATCCCACCATATACTCCACTGGCCTACCCATTTTGTGCTCAAGTTAGTTGTTTTATTATTTGTGCTTTCTTTCAGTACCTATTCTAAAATTCCAAAAAAAAAAAACCAATTTCTTTGAAGTACTGATTCTCATTATTAATTGTGGAGCTTATTGGAAGTTGAATTTTATTTGGCCTATTTCTCAATATTGTGAACACTATCACTACTTGACTGCAATTTATTCCTTTGATTCATTGATCTAATCTCTACATGCACTCTTGCTTGACCTTGATTTTACATTGAGAATTGGTTACTCGAATTTTTGGGAATATGCATCTACATAGTGATCGCATCATGTCAAACCCTGAACATCAATCCACTTCTGAGCCTAAGTCCTCCTTAGAGCAAACCATGGAAAGCCTAGCAAAAATTGTCCATGCTTTACTGGAAAGGGTAGAGCAAGTTGAAGCATCTCAAAGAGAGACTATTAACCATGAAGGAGATAACATGCTTAGGCAAAATAACCACGGTTACTTTAATAGGGCTCCAAACTTTGAACATGATCACTATAATCATATTGGCCCTAGGGATTATGATGATAGGATGTCCAAGGAAAAGATAGAAGCACCCACCTTTAATGGTTGCCTAGACCTATGGATTTCACTGATTGGTTACGTCAGATGGAGAAATTCTTTGACTATTACCATTGGGTTGAGAATAAGAAGGTGAGGTATGTTAGGATGAAGTTAATTAGGAGAGCTAACCTTTTCTGGGAGGACCTTGAGGATAAGCTTAGGTGACGACGTGAGCCCCCCATTACTGATTGGCTTGAAATGAAGGATGCACTCTCGAGGAATTATCTTCCTCCAACTTATAGGAGCTCCCTCCTTGAGGAATGGGATTGCCTAAAGCAAGGCACTACTTCTGTGGCTAAATATATAGAGAAATTCAAGAAATTCAAGAGGCAAATTCGAATAGTCGAGGAAGAGGTTGTTACACTCAATAGGTTCAAGAAAGGTTTAAATGCTAAGCTACTAGGCGAGATTATCACCTAAGGAGTCCCTACCTTAGGAGAAGCATATAACCTTGCTAGGAATTATGAATTGGCATCAAATCTATCTTTTGGCGACGTTTTGAGCTCCAGAGTGTCCCTACCAGCCCTCAACCTTTTGGTAGCAAATCTAGACTTGCCTTGCCCCCTCCTAAGGTCAACCCTAATAGCACCCCAATAGAAAAAGAGGACAAGAGAAAAGGTGTGGTCAATGAGCCTTCAAGATTAGGCTTTCGCCTCCAATGTTTCAAATGCAATGGGGTTGGACATATTGCAGCTAGATGTCCCTCTAGAACCCTTTTCATTCAAGAGGATGATGAAAAGGTAAAAGATGTTGAGGAGCTTGTGTATGACCCAAATGTTGAAGAAATCCAAGATGTTAAAGCAGAATAGGAAGATGATCCTAGCTACCTCACGTGCATTAGAGCCATCTCTCCCCAAGTTAATGATTTCAAGGACATCTTTGGTGTTCCTGGAGTGAATGTGGTAAGGTGTGCCATCTTCCAAACTTACACCAAGTGTGGGGACAAAACTTGTAAGGTTATTATAGACAGTGGGAGTTGCATTAATGCGGTGTCCTCTAACGTTGTTTCCCACCTAGGCTCGAAATTGATCCCACACCCTAACCTATATAAAGTTTCTTGGGTAGATACTTCCTCTATAGCCATAAAAGAAAAATGTGTTGTCCCACTTCAATTCCTCACCTATAAGGTTGAAATACGGTGTGACGAAATTCCCATGGATGTAGGGCATATCATCTTAGGTAGACCTTGGCTTTATGATTTGGATGTCACCTTTCATGGGCGATCCAATTCTTGCTCATTTGTGTTTGAAGGTAAGAAAATTATGCTTAATCCTTTGAAACCCAAGTCAATCGACATAAGCAAGAAGAAAGAAGCACTAAAGGCGAAAGGCCTAAACATCATAAGCTCAAAATCATTTGAAAGGGTTGTTGTTTAAGAATCTATTGTGTTTGCCTTAGTTGCCAAGGAAATTCATGGAAAGGCCCATGAGGAGCAACCTAAAGAAGTGAAGTCAATGCTCCAGGAATTTAATAATGTTTTCCCTGAGGAATTCCCTGATCATTTACCATCCATGCGTGACATACAACATGCCATAGATTTTGTGCCAGGAACGACCCTACAAAACTTGCCTCATTTAGGATGAACCCTACAAAGCATGCTGAGTTGCAAAGGCAAGTAGAAGACCTACTTAGAAAGGGTCTTGTTCGTGAAAGTATGAGTCCTTGTGCAGTCCCTACACTCTTGACTCCAAAGAAACATGGAATTTGGAGGATGTGTGTTGATAGTCGTGCCATCAACAAGATCACTGTGAAATATCGTTTCCCTATCCCTCGATTGGATGACATGTTGGATATGATGGCTAGAGCAACGATCTTCTCAAAGATAGACTTGAAAAGCAGATATCATCAAATTAAGGTTTGTCCTGGTGATGAGTGGAAAACAGCCTTCAAGACAAAAGATGGTTTATATGAGTGGATGGTCATGCCTTTTGGATTGTCCAATGCTCCTAGTACCTTTATGAAAGTGATGACTCAAGTGCTCAAGCCTTTTACGAGGAAATTTTTGGTTGTGTACGTTGATGACATCCTCATCTATACCAAATCTAAGGAGCAACACTTAGACCACCTAACTCAAGTTTATACTACCCTTAGGAAGGAGAGTTTATATGGCAACCTCAAGAAGTGCTCTTTCTTTACCGATAAAGTCATCTTCCTAGGTTTCATAGTATCCTCAAAGGGAGTTTCTGCTGACCCCCAAAAGGTTCAAGCGATTGTGGATTGGCCTAAGCCCAAAAATATCCATGAAATTCGAAGCTTTCATGGTCTCACTTCCTTTTTATCGCCGATTCATCAAAGGGTTTAGTACCATTATGTCCCCCATCACTGACTGCACGAAACAATGGGAGTTTATTTGGACAAAAAGCTACTGCTAAGGCTTTCAATGAGGTAAAACAAAAGATGACTGAGGCACCTATCATACGTCTCCCTATTTTTTCCAAGCCTTTTGAAGTGAAATATGATGCCTCAGGTATTGGTATAGAAGGAGTAGTTAGTCAGGAGCACCACCCAATTGCTTATTTTAGTGAGAAATTGAATGATGCTAAGCAAAAGTACTCCACATATGACAAAGAATTTTATGCCATTATTCAAGCTCTTTGGCATCGGCACCATTACTTGTTGTCTTTAGAATTTGTTATCTACTCTGATCATGAAGCTTTGCGCTATCTCCATTCCCAAAAAAAAAAGCTAAATTTTAGGCATGGTAGTTGGGTTGAATTTCTAAAACGCTACTCCTTTGTGGTGAAACATAGGGCGGGAGTTGAGAACAAGGCTACTAATGCACTAAGTCAAAGGGTGTCTTTACTATCAGTCATGAGTGTTAAGGTTACTGGATTTGAACGACTCAAGGATGACTTTGAGTCATGCCTAGACTTTGGGGAGCTCTACACTAGCCTAAGTAATGCCTCACAGCCAATCTTGGATGATTATACCCTTCAAGATGGTTATTTGTTCAAAGCCGCCAACAAGTTATGTATCCCTTGGTCTTCAATGAAAGATTTCCTAGTTTGGGAGATACATGCGGGAGGCCTTGCAGGTCATTTTGGCCGAGACAAAACAACTGAGGAAGTGGAACGTCAATTCTATTGGCCTGGTCTTAATAGGGGCGTTGCCAAGATAGTTGGCCAGTGTCGTACATGTCAACTAGCCAAACATCACAAGCAAAACACTGGCTTGTATACACCTCTACCTGTACTAGATCGCCCATGGTAGGATGTGAGTATAGACTTTGTGTTAGGTTTGCCCCACACCTTTAGGAAGCATGATTCTATTCTAGTAGTTGTTGATTGCTTCTCTCAGATGGCTTATTTCCTACCATGTTCTAAAACCTCTGATGCTTCTAAGATTGCAAAGCTCTATTTTGATGAGATTGTCAAACTTTATGGTCTTCCCAAAACCATAGTGTCTGATAGGGATGTTCACTTCATGAGTTATTTTTGGAAGACTTTGTGGCATTTAGTAGGTACCAAATTGAAATTTTCCACGACATTTCATCCTCAAACTGATGGCCAAACTAAGGTGGTTAATCGTAGTCTAGGCAACCTCCTTTGGTGTCTAGTGGGTGAAGCCAATCAGAATTAGGATTCAATTCTTCCTACAGCCCCACTTGCATATAATAGCTCTGTTAATAGGTCTATAGGCGCTAGTCCTTTTGAGGTTGTGCATGGGTATACACCTAGGAAGCCCTTAGATCTTTTGCCCATGTTCTCACATGTTAGAATTTCTGAATCTGCTAAGGCATTTGCATGACATATTCATGATTTGCATAAAGAGATTCGCAAAAAAATTCAGGTAAGTAATTCTCAATATAAAATTCATGCTAACACTCATTGGCGTCATGTAGAGTTTCAGGTAGGGGATTATGTCATGATTCGGATTCGACCTGAACGGTTTCCCTATGGGACCGTTAAGAAATTGCAGGCTAGTAGTGCCGAATCATTCAAGGTATTGAAATGAATAGGTCCAAATGCATACGTCATTGACCTTCCTCACGATTATGGTATTAGCTCCTCCTTTAATATAGAGGATCTAGTTGCTTATAAAAACCCCCACAGTTATTCCTGATACCCCTTTTGATAAGCCTTTGCTTTGATCCTATTGATGCTCCTGTCCATACCTCTTTACCCTTAAATATGCCCTATGCACATAAAAAATCTATTGATGCTATTTTAGATGAACAAATTGTTTCTACCAGGGATGGAGGAGTTCACTGTTTCCTAGTTCGTTGGCGAGGGCAAGCAAATTCTGATTGCACATGGATTACTCGAGATGAGCTACATTGATTGGATCCTGACTTGCTTGAGTACTATTAGAGCTCTTTAGATTTCCACTCAACGGGGTCAAGTTCTTATCACCCGGGGAGAGTTGGTGTGAACACAAGGTACAAGCCTCCAATTATACGCATGTATGGGAGGAAGAGCAAAAAGAAGACGACCGAACCTGTAGCCTTATGGATGGAGCCTGTTAGTAATTGGGCTTGAGATTAAGCAAGCCCGAGCATTTAATTATTAGGGTTTTTTTTATGCATCTTATTGTTAGCTATTTAAGCACTTTTTCTGATTATTGTAAGATAGTTTTTTAGAATTATAAAAATATTGTGTTTTTTTTACACTGGTGTCGATTCTAGTTTGCTTGGTACTGACTCCAAGCAACCCTTAGATGCTGACTCCTAAGGTTTATTATTAATTCTATTGTTGTTTAATTGTTCCACTGAAATAGTATGGTTGTCCTATGTCACATAGCTATAAAGATTAACAGTACAAATTATTTATTTTCTTTCTTTGGTTTGCATGTTAGTATGTTGTTTGACAGGAAGTAATAATAATTGTCCGTGCCAATTTTGGGTTTTTCTTTTTGGGACAGGAGTAAAGAGATGATATATATGCGCTCAAATAGCTAAAAAAGACGTTTTATCTTTCTTAAGGGTATGAATTAAGTGTTAATTCAATTATGTTTTTATATGTTTCCCAATCACTTCATAGTAGAACAACTTTGCAGATTCAAATGCTGAGAGTTTTAAGGCACTCAGATTGTTGGGATGACAATCCTTGAGAAACTATTTAGTGATGCATATGCTGTGTTCTCGAATACGAACTCCCAAACTCTGTTATTCTCTTCTCCATCATGTCAAAATCTGTTGTGCATGACAAATTGGTCAAGCTACTGTAAGTATTAGTTGGCAAGTATACGTTGAGTTGGTTGAGTTTTGAATAAATTTATTTTTTTCCAAATGATAATTTTTCTTTTCTTTTTTTTACAAAAGATCTAAAAATGAATTATATTTTTTTCCTCATCTCGATGGTGTCTCAATATGTTTCTAATTTCTAGATTACATTATTTCAAAAAAATTTAGCTGCTGGAAATTTATGCTTGTCTTTTGCCCTCACCTCAAATTCTTTTCTGATACATGTTTTGTTAAGATTGAGGGGTCTTTGATTTTGTTGAAAGAATGGGGCCGTATGGAAAATATTTTTGAGGACCCTAGAATAATTAAACACTGACGAAATAGATGGTTCGCTTACTAGGTTGAATTTTTTATTGCTTTTCATTGAACAGGTTTTATGGTCTAGGATTGTGGGTTTGGTGTTTGAAATTTAGAATCCATTTGGTTTAAAGATGAAAATTTAGAATCCATTTGGTTTAAAGATGAAAATTTGAGCCTTGTGGTTCAGTTTTTGGTCAAAGTTTTGGTGGCTAATGCTGGTGTTTTGGAGGTTTTATTTGGTTCTTGGGTATGGGATTGTGTGTTTGGGTAATATTTTGCCACCCCATAAATGACTAAGCTAGGCTTCCAGCTTCTTGTAGTAGCTTCTTAGTTCTCTATTGTGTTCACTTTACTCTCTCTTTAGTTGCTAACAAGTTGTAGGTAGAAAAGAGTAGAAAACTTAGGAATTTGATAATAGCTAATCCAACATCAACCTGTAATGATTAGACTCCTGTATTTCGTTTTATTTGCTTTGATTCCTCATAAATCAAATAGATCTATAGCTTACATTGATTTCTGTAGCTCCTCCAGTAGCTGAAGGGGTTCTTATCACTATCCGATATGCATAGCTTAACAATCCTCAGGAGGCAGGATTTTTTTTCCCTTTTGTTTGGTGTGTTCCCTGTCAAGCTACTTTTAATTTTTGCAAAGCATATACACAATAAATTTGGTGGAATGGTAGCTATATTGGGTTGAATTTGGTCTAAACAGCGGCTGTAGCTTACAGGCAACGGGAGGTACTTAGATTTCCAATTCAATTTGATTCGGACATTGGCTGATATGGTCAAGAATCTCGTTTGTGTAGTGAATTTAGAATTTGAACCATTGAAAACTTTGGTTCAACTTTGGATGCCAACTATGTCCATAATTGCAAGATTAGTATATGCAGAATTCGGGCCCTGAAGTCTGCTAGGTCTTTGTTGGCACCTGGATGATTTTTCTGAATTAAGAATGGGAAAGTATAGCATGTGAAAGATTACCATAAACTGTAATTGGTTAAAAATGAAATGTTTTGCATTTGTAGAATTTCTAAAAGAATTTGCAGAGTTTAGGATCTATATAAATTCAATCAAAAAGAATTTGCTTAGTATAGGATCTATATAAATTCAAGGTGGATTCTATCATACAACTTAATCTTTGCAAACATTTTGATGTATTTGGAGAATTTCACTACAATAACTAAGCCAAAAATCAATACAAAAAAAAATGTCAAGAAAAGAGTGTAGCTAATACAATCTATGAAGCCAATACACCTAATCACTTGAAAGGCATTTGAAAAGAGGGATGCTGCCTTTGAGGTTCACTAGAAAGTGGATGTTGCATATAATGCTGCTGCTATTGATTGTTCTGAAATTGTTGCCGCCGTAATTGAGAAGCATTAAAACATTATAAAAAGCAAGTAATCCGGGAAGCTTGAAGGCCATAAAATTGATGAAAAGAGCTGAAGATGATATAATTTTTCAAGTAGCAGCTCTGTGTCAGCACCTATATAGACAAGGCAACCAAGATATCCAACATATAACTACGTAAGGAAGTAAGGAACTATGTCACCAACCCAATCGTACTGGCCATCTTTTGCAATATCCATATTTCGATGGTTTTGAAACATTCTCAGTCCCTTGGAGTTTGGACTCCAAACCATTGGCAGATGGAGATGCCAAGTATTTCTATGCCTAAAGCATTAGTTGCTGCTGTAGTTGAAGTTGATTGAAAGACTGAGGCCTGGACTAAATCAAAGACTTCTACTGCTGAAGAAGCCTTGTGTGAAGCTGCTCCAGGCCCTCGAAAAAGTGAGAAGTTTCTTTGAAAAGTGATCTGAAAGTATGCTATTACCATCCTAGCAAGTATTTAGAACCCTTAATACCAGATTTTACGGCTAAGTTGATTTTAACACTAAACTAACCACAAGTTAAAGTGTAAGTGACTTAGCAAAAGTTCCAAACACACAAACTACTCCACAAAAGCATGGAAATATATAAAGCTAGATAAAGTAGAGAGAGGAAGACAAGCAAACCACGCATAACACCACAAGTGTTATGGAAGAGGAAAACCCAAGCCCCAAGCGTAAAAACCTCTCCCTTGACCACCCGTTGGAAATCTCCACTAGGTAAAATAGTTGTAGTACATAAGGTATACAATGAACCCTCCAAGCCCACTCTCCTATATGTACTTGAGCCCTCCCAGCTCCAGCTAGCAATCGACTTCACCGAGCCCTTTCTCTTCCTAGTTTACCAGAGACCCTCCATTGAAGCTCCAATGGAATCACCACTAATGAGAATTGGATTTAGGTTGTGGCTTCTCAAGTTTCCTTTCTCATTCACTCACTCACAGGTATGTGTTTGTGGATGAGGAATGTGTTTACAAAATCTCTATCAATAAAATGAAAGAGATGGAAAAGAGAGATGAAGAACTTGGTTATTCTCTAAGAAAAAACTCTCTCTTTTCATACAAAGGATTGGCTTCACACTCTTGGCACCCTTAGGGTTTCTAGGGTATGGTCAATACTTATCTGAAGCCTTTTGCCACGCCTCACAACTATGTGTGTGCGCTGGCAGAAGAACAGTGGTTGGTACATTTTCCAAAATACGGAGATCATGTAGCTCGCGACCTGTTCACCCCCTAAGATCACGAGATGGTTGTGAGGTGCACGTCTACACTTTCAAATAAATACCTGCCACGCGGACTTTGCCTGCAGTTTAGTTTGTGAGAAAGTCGCCTCCAGGCTACAAGATCTCGGGTTGATGCAACTTCCAGTCTTCAAGGAGAGGCTCAAGCACACTACCCCAATTTACATGAAAACCCAAAAACTAATACATCACCAAACAATACATTATATATAAAGTTTTGTCACTGAATAAAGCCAACATAAAAGCATAACTTCTCAAAATCCTATTCCATCCTATAAAATATCATAATCATTTTCTGAACCACCAAATAAATTATTATTATAATTATTTTTTAAATAGTAAACCACCAAGCCAAAAACGCGAATGCAAGTTTCCTTCTAGTTCCAAGTAGCATGCATAAACAAAATTTCTTAGTTGTCAAACAGGAAGAAAAAACGGCCTAAATTCTGCCCGGCTCTTTTCCAAGAGATCAGGTTGAAAGGAAATAGAAGCAAACATTTACTTACTACACTTTATATGGCAGTTTAGTTTAATCTCCAACTTCGGCAATCACTTACACTATTTCAAGTTTATCATTTTCTAGGGGAAAAGGGGCTTTTGCCCTTATTTTTAAAAATATTTAGCACAATGTCCTTATTTTGAAACTATTAAGTACCGTGTCCCTATTTTGAAACTCAATTTTTAGAAAATCAAGTTTCCCATGGAACTCGATTTTATGATTATCAAGTTCTAGGTAAGTTTTTGCAACACTGGAGGAGCACCTGTGGCTTTTCCCAATTTAAAAAATCCAACTGGAACTCGATTTTACTGAAATCGAGTTACATTAAAACTCGATTTTTAGAAAATCGAGTTTCAAAATAGAAACACAGTGCCTAATAGTTTTAAAACAAAGACAATTTGCTGAATATTTTAAAAAATAAGGGCAAAAGCCCATTTTCTAAGCTGAAATATTTAACAGGAGACCTGAATTTGTATAAGAAACTCTCTATGACCAAAATGGAGACTTTCTTAAATACAAAATCTAGACAACTTCCCACATAAAAACACAGTCTACCCTGTACATTGCCAGAAGTTCTCTTCAATAGTAATTTAGATTTAAGATATAACATAATTATAAAACAAAAAGACAAACTGAATAAAAACCTCAAATTAAAATTAGGGAAAGAAAATAGAATATCAATTAAATTAATTAGTCCTTCAAGTAAAATACATCAATTGTAACAAAGAGTCTTATGGCCAAAAAAAAAAAAGTAATATATTTTAAGGGTTCTACTTAGTAAACTATTTTAAGAAACTTTTTAAGAAAAAAATGAAAAAGTTACTAACTTTTTTGAGAACTTTTTTAATTTTCTATAAAATGCTTCCAAAAATGGATAATTAATGTATATTCTAAAAACATACGTTAACCGGACCCATCTTTTAATGGCCTCAACTCATAGTTTTACTTTTTAATCACAAATTGCCTTGATAGGTATAATGTTGAGAGAAAATGTCATATCGGTTAAGGCACTTCCAACCCAACTAATACTGCTAAGATGAAGATGAATGGGGGATCAACCAAAAAAAAAAAAAACTAAGATCATCCAACTTGAAAACAAATCCACAATTGTTGGGTTTTGTGGAGCCTAGTTTTATTGTGAATAATAAAAAAATAATAAAAAAAGAAGCATGGTTTTTAATTCTTATTACTGTCAAAGGCCATCCTTTAAGTCAAATTGTTACCGCCTTGATTTGATCCTAAAAAACATGAGAATACTTGTTGGAGCTAACAATGAAGATATCCTAAATTATACAGTTTAAATTATTTTTTACTAGTTAAACCATGGATTTACATGTACGTGGGCCAAAACTCAAATATTTCATGTTAGATTATGGAACTTAATGGGAATTTCTAGGATCCATTTGGGATTTCCAGTCACTTACATATATGTTACTAGGTCCAAGTGATTGTCATTTGCAACTAATGAACTTTTTTTTTTCTGGACAACCTTGCAACTAATGACAAACATTAACAACACATCCATCTATATATAGTTAAAATCGTCTTAGTTATAAGACGAGTAGATTTTCAATTACAGTAGATTATTAAGCCTCTCTAGACCCTAGGTTAACTACCCAACACCCCAAGTCACAATTTTTCTTAGTTTTTCAGCATATAGTTTGTAAGAGCATCTCCAACAACCAATGCATAGGTAAAATATAGAGAGAAAATACTCAAAATGTCTACTATTCATGTTTCCAACAGACTCGCTAAAACCCTTCTTTTTTTTTGCTAATGAACAATAGCTCATCAGGTCTGATGAGCTACTGTACATTAGCAATCGAATTTCTTGCATTAAAATATTAGAACAACTACTTATTTTATCAATTATTTCTCTGTCCTCCGAATTTCTTTTTTTTTTCTCTCTCATTCTCTCCGCTGCTTCTTCTTTCTTTTTTCTTTTTTTTCCTCTCATTCTCTCCGTTGCCGTTGCTTCTTTTTTTCTCATAAACCAAATGAAATCAGAAAAAATAAAAGAAAAAAAAAAGAAAAAAGAAAAAAGAGAGAGACCTGTTCATGAGCAAAAGAACTAATCCAAACACAAAACACAAACCACAAAAAAAATCCAATTCTTAAAATAAATTTGAATCAGAACAAGCAAGTATAAAATAAAATTTAAAAAAAAAAAAAAGCCGATTTGACCCAGCCTAGCGGCGGAGATGCTGGAGCGACGGTGGAGATGCTGGGGCGGTGGTGGAGATGCTGGAGCGGCGATGGAGATGCATGCGGTGGAGGCCCAAGCCGATCTCTCCCAGTCTTTCTCCTCTCTCTCTCTCTCTCTGTCTCTTTCTTTTCTCTGGTCAGAAGAGCAAATTTTTTTTTTTTTTTGAGGAACAGAGGAGCAAATGAGGTGTTGCTGGAAGGTTCTGGAGAAGAAAAAGAAATAAAAGAAGGGGGATAGAGGACACGTGTGTGGAGGAGAATGAAATGAAAGAATAAAAAATCCTAATTGAGAAATTTTACCACAATATTTTCACCATATTTTCATAATAAATTTTAAGTAAAAAAATTGTTATTAGTTAATATTGATGAGAAAAATAATAATTTCAGTGGTGAATTCAAATTAGAATTAATAACAACTTTTTACATAAATTTTGTTGCAAAAGTATTGCAAAAAATGTTGTAAATATAACACTTTTCATTAAAAAATATAATTGTTGAGAATAAATATAGAAAGAATAAATGATGATAAAGAATGAATAAAGAATGAATGAAGAAATAATATTTAAATGAGATAGAGAATGGGATAGAGAGTCCGTTGGAAGTGTATTTAAAAAAGTTGGTAGCTAAAAGGTAAAAATCACTGTTCATTAACCAAATAGTACAAAAATTTGGCTATGCTATTGGAGATGCTCTAAGTGATAGTTATAGATTAAAAGGCACTAGATTTTTTTTTTACTAAAGTTGCTCATGCTCTCACTGACACCATCTACGATAAGGTGGGGTCGTCTTTCTTTCCTGCCGCCATACGGTTCGCCTTAAAGCCTTAAAGACAGAGAAGGGGAGGAGCAGTTCTCTATGTAATTACGGTCTTTGTTGGCCGTTGTTCCGGTCGAGCACTCTCTTTTCTTTTCTTTTTTTTCTTTTTCTTTTTTTTTAAATGTGAAAACCCTCTATTTAGAAATGGAGAAAATTATGGGCTCAAGCTAGTCGAATAATCCAAAATTTATTTTGAAAATAATTACAATGAAGCATTATTTTACAATGGAGAACGAGAAAGGAGAAACAATGGAGAAAGAGAGAAGAGGGGAAGGACATGGGCAAGGCTTCCACTATAGTAGGAGAAAGGAGTGCTAATTGATTGCTTTTCCCTAGGTTTTTCACCATCCTTTTATAGTGGTATGGGTAGTCAAGTGTTGCTTTCCTATTGGACAAGTGTTGCATTCCCATTGGAGAAGGACAACATGGAGTCTTGATAAAACAGAACAACATGCCTTTGGTGCTATGTGCAAGTGTGCCTATGCATTTTGTGTGTATTAGGGTTGCTTTAAAGGCTTATCTCCTACTCTAATATGGCCAAAACCTGTACCATATGGCTAAAATTGTTGCTTCAACTGTAATGGTCCTTGATTGATTTTGGCATTATTTTTACCCACCATCTAACCAATGGACAATAGTTAATAGCTACATACTTTCTCATGTGCACTTAAAAAGCTATGTACGTATAAAACAGAGTTGGCCATGTATAAGCCATTTAGGGGTCCTATGACTCCCATCAAATGTTCACACTCCTCTCTAACTCGTTAAGTCATGTACTGAGTTAACTCATCGAGTTGGAGCAAATGTTTGGTTTTATGTTATATCTTTCTTCCCTCCTTATTATTTTGCTATACCTTGGACACGTGGTGACGAGGGATCAACCCATTTATTTTACCAATTTGACACCATCCCGCACATTGTTCACACACACACACACCCTTTGCAAAGTACACAAGTAGCCATGCTCTAACTAGTTTTTTCGAATTCATGGCTTCCATCATATTCACAGAGCGAAAGACCTATCAAGCTGCCATCTTTTGGATAGGCTACATAACAGGTGGAGATCAAAATGATCCAAGATCAACTATGGTCCAAGGAGCAAGAAGGATAGGCAAACCACCTTGGGGCTCCCAATCCAATCGCTTACAAATCGACAAGTGCATGTAGGTATTCTCAATCGATCCAAGATCAACTGTGGTTGTAGGAGCAAGAAATATAGGCAATCCACCCTGGGGCGGCTAATTGCTTGCAAATCGAAAAGTGCGTGTAGGTATTCTCAATCGATCCGATCGAGATCAAATATGGTTGTAGGAGCAAGAAAGATATATAGGCAATACACCACTTGCTTGCAAATCGATAAGTGCATGTAGGTATTCTCAATCTCTTAATGATCACTTTTTATTTTTCATAACATCTTTAAGTAGGGTTATTTCATTATGATTTGATAATATATAAAATAAAATAAAATAATTCGAAATATGGATTAGGATTGATTTTTATCTTACTCGTTGTTATTCATCATGATAGTCTTAGATACATGAATTCATCATTAGGGTAGTAAATCTTATGATTTGGAAATGGCTTCCATGAATTTATTACTTAATATGTGTAGATTAATATGCTTAGATCAGTCATATATATAACCTAGATTTATCGGAATTGAGGTTTCCCACATGAAAAAAAAAAATGCGTGCGTGCATTATTAGTGTTCCTTGAATCCTATAAAAATCATAAAAGATGAGATCAAAAAAATGTGTCCATATTAGGGAAAAATTGTTTGCATGTCACCTAGGTTAGACTCATGCAATTTTATCATGAAAAATGCAAATTAATTCACAATGGAATGCAAAACATAGGTTAGATAACTAACTCTATTACTAGTCTGAAGTTTTATGTTAACGTGTGAATATATTCATGCATCATCTAAGATTCACATCTAGCTAAGGTTTATATTTTGACATGTTCATACAACCCATCATGATTACATCAATAGATATACATTTTAGGATGAAGCATCGCATGTGTTTTTGTCATTCATGAATACTAGCTTTTAACTGCGCAATGCAAATAATTTGTAATTATATAATTCATATAATATTATTTTGTATTTATTGTTTAAGGCTTCATCATAAATATATCAACGTATTTTTCTTCAAATCACAAATAAAAAACTAAACTCATAGCATTAGAAAAATAAATGCCTTTCCATAGATAAGTTTCTTCACAACCTTATAAAAATTTTTATTCAAAACTCAAAATAACATATATAATCCCAAGACAAACCTTAAATTCAAATAGTTGTATCCTTCAGCTTCATACATTAGTTCTTACAAGTTTTATAGTTCCAATGTTTTTTGCAATCATGCTTTTGAGGATTTCTTACAATCTTACTCCTATGATTTATACCTCTGATTAACATACAGGTTAAAATGAAATGTTAAAATATTTCTTACATTACACCACCAATACAGATAACCTAATATATTAACTGAAGTGCAATATATTAATTAACTAGTATTATTCCCGTGCTAAGCATGGCTTGATGAAGATTCATATGTAAGCTCAAAATTTTTAAAATAATTAAAACTAAATTACTAAATAAATTTTAATAATAAATTATAAAATAAGTAAAAAATTTTAATTAAAAAATTTTACTTTAAATTCTGATTGTTTAGAGTTTAGAGTCTTTAGACTTTATCAGTGTTTATCTCTTTTTATACTTTAAAATTCTCGTTGTGCTTTGTGTTAATTTCTTAATATGAGATATGGAATAAGTTTGATTATTCCTATTTGGGTTATTTGTAATCTATGCCCTAGTCAGTGCAAACAATAATAAACAAAATAGTTTTTCAATAACAAATTTTTTCTTTGTGACAGTGATGCAAGGCGTTTCAAGTAACTATATGCCTATATCCTTATCCTCTTATAACTAATTAGTTAATTAGTTAGATGATTTCTTAAGCATTTGCCAATAGGATTTAGAAACTTGTCAACCATCTAGAAGCTGTCAATGCCAAAGTATAAGTAGCAGAATGTAAGCTCTTTATAAATCAATTTTGGTAATTGAATGAATTGTTAGCCTTTGTGTGCTATTTGGAACTGTGTGTGTTCTTGGAAATGTACTTATCCATTTATCAATGAGTTTTAAGCAACTCATCACTTTCATTGTTTCTAAACCATACACAAATAGCTCATCACATTCCCTGCATCAGTTTGGTATCAGATCTTGAGATCTTTAGGATTCAAGTTCGTTTGCAATTTGTTTCTTCATTTTCTGTCCAAGAACCTATCAAGATTCAATCTTGATTGCTTTTCCTAGCCTAAAATACCTCTCTTACCAAGACCAAAGCCTTCATATGTGCTAGCAATTAGTTTGTAGTAGGAAGAAGCCATGGTGTTTGAGAAGACAATGAAGGATAAGGGCAAGAAGCAAGTTGTTCTTGTAGTAGAGGAAGATGATATTGCAGCCAATGGACCAAGGTGTAGAAGGGTTCAAAATGGCTTAAAAGTTGAAGTGGCATTATTGAGGAGGCAACTACAAGCCTTGACTAAACAACCGAGAAGAGATAGGAAGATACAACAACAATACTACCAGCATGATATTGGTGGAAGTGTAGCTTTAAATGAGGAGGATTATGAACAACCTTTTGTTCATATTCCTAGGTAGAGACAAGAGAGGTATGGCCACATTCCTATGATGGTCCAACCAAGGAACCAAAATAGAAATGGGATTCAATCTTCAAAATTGAATTCCCTAAATTCGATGGAAGCTTGAATCATGAGGAGTATGTGGATTGGCTTAACCAAGTTAAGGAGATCTTTATTTGCTATGATATGCCAGAATCCAAAAAAGTTAACTTGGCATCAACTAATTTGAGAGGTAAGGCAAGATTTTGGTGGGAGCATTTGAAGATTCAAAGATTGAGGCAGGGACGGAACCAAAACTTTAAGTCAAGGGGGGGGGGGGGGGGGCGTTACTGTTGGCTGTGTGCAACGGTTTCAACCTTTAACTCTGCTACTACTTAACTACTGAGATTTTTATTTTTTTATTTATTTTTTTGGTTGTTGGTAAGAACAAAATTATTTTTGTTTATAAATTTTTAAAGGATAGGGTTGTTTATTTTGAATAAAATTGGTTAATTGAGCTTAATTTTTTTTTTTTAAGTTTTACTATTGGTAATTTTTGTTGTTGGGCTATTTTTTTAGGCTTGTGTATTTTGTTTTAGATTTTAGATCTATAAATTTTTTTTTAAATCACTAAAATGAGGAATATAATAGCGCTACAAATTTTGTTATAAATTATTTAATGTAATAAGTGATTACTAGTAAGTAAAAAAATGATGTGAGTGGTGAGTCCATGTGTAAACCAATAAGAATTTGCTACCAAAACAGTTTGTAAAAATGTTGTAAAAAAGTTTGTGAGTATAGCATTACTCTTAACAAAATCAATGATATTGTTTAAGGGAAAAAAAAAAGTAATTTTATAGAACAAAATTGCTAAAATTAGTACACATAGATATAATAATTTTTTGTAAAAATGTTGTAAAAAAGTTTGTGATTATAGCATTACTCTTAACAAAATCAATGATATTGTTTAACGGAAAAAAAAAAAGTAATTTTATAAAACAAAATTGCTAAAATTAGTACACATATATATAATAATTTTTTTTAAAAGCCCCCCCCCCCCCCCCTTGCCGCATACAAAGCTAGCTACGTCCTTGGATTGAGGGAAGGAAAAACTAAGATTCAAACTTGGAAGAAGCTAAAACAGAAAATCAGGAAGCAATTTTTTTCGTACAGCCACATCCAAACCCACTATAGCAACTTGCACAACTGCAAGACAAATTCAAATGCAGTGACTATAGCAGTGTTGATTGAGACTCAACAAACAAAGAGGTCACAATCAGCCATTTTCAATTCAAGAACCAGCCCTAGTGGTGGTGCTGCATTAAACTTCACTAAGCATTGGAGGTAGCCAACCAAGACTGTAGAGATTAGGCCAAATACTACTGGATCTAGTGAAGTTTCCAAGATACTAGCCAAGAACCAACCAAACTTGGTGTTCAATTGTCTCAAAGTCACAAGTCACTAGAATGCAAGAAATCTAATCTGCCTAGGGGTCAAGACTTGCTAGTTGAAGCATTAGAAAGTCAAGATTTGCTGGTTATTTTTAATAGCTACATTGACGAACAGATTGGTGAGGGAGGACAAGAATTGATTGAATGCATAATAAGTGTGGTAGAATCTATGCATGGTCAGTATGTGTAAGAACGAGCAAATGTTGTTGTTAAGGAAGCAAATGACTCTACATTAGCAACAAGGGTTATGCAAGTTCTAAAACAAGAAATGAAAGATGATAGACAGCATAAAGTTTATGTTCTTTGTGAGGAGGTAGCCATGAATGGGTTCCATCTTTTACGTAGATATGAAAAATCATATGAAGCTATTGTGGAAAAAAGGTGCAACATACACAGCATGTATAAGCTAGTGCATCCACACTTCTTGCAACCAAAGAAAGGGAAAGTAAAACCCAAGCCAACGGTCAAGATGAAGAAGGTTTATTCATCAGTGAAGAATAAAGCCTTGTAGTATCAAAATATGCACAATTGATCATTGGCGAGGAAAAACACTTAATGTTCAGTTTGGTGTACATGTTTTACAATTGAAAAGTCAACCAAACTTTAGGACAAGTTTGTTTTCAAGAAAGGGAGTCCTTTTAATGCAAATGCATCTGCATTGGTGTTTCATTTGTGTGGAACTTGGTTGTATAGAAGCAGCAGCCTTGGGTGTGCTGCAACAACGAAAAACTCATCATACAGGACAACTATATCATCCTATAACTTCATACAAATCTTGTGGCAACTAAGAGCACTTGAGGTCAAGTGCTTCCTAAGAGGGAGAGTCCTGATGCAGGGCATTTCAAGTAACTATATGTCTATATTATAATCCCTCTATAACTAATTAGTTAGTTAGATGATTTCTTAAGCATTTTTCAATAGGATTTAGACACTTATCAACCATCTAGAAGCTGTCAATGCCAAAGTATAAGTAGCAAAATGTAAGCTCTTTGTAAATCAATTTTGGTAATTAAATGAATTGTTAGCATTTGTGTGCTATTTGGAACTTAGTGTTCTTGTAGAGGTGTCTAACCACCTACTAAATGTCCTAAGAAACTCTCATTGCTAAACAAAAACAAAATAGTTCAGCCTACACATGCACATTCCCTACACCAGATAGTCTAATTAAAAAAAACCAACACACTCAAAAATTAAATACAATAACCAAAACCGAAAATCAAAACATATACAAAAGAGTTCAAAAATTGAGAATTTAAAAAAATTAATAAAAACTTACTGTATGGTCACAAATTGTAGCCCAAACCCAAAAGGAATAGAATATAGGCCCAATAAGCCCAATACAATAAATTTGTAAGAGAGTGGGTGAAATAACTGGGCTGTTAATGGGTTTTCTAACAGTTAATCAGGGTTTTAAGTCTGTCCGAGGAGGAAAATATACACTATCGAGGGTTGAATTTAAGTCCGAGGAGTAAGTTTTTGGATGGATTGGCTATTTTAGATAGGTTGTTCTTCCCAATGCTACAGTAGATCTTGCTCAGTATCTCTCTTCTAATATTTTTCTGATCCTCCCCCTTATGGAGGTTTTCCCCTATTATATAGTCCCCTCTGATCCATTTCCATCGTCCACTTGTTTCTCATCCAACCTTGTACTCAAGTATCTATTCTATTGAGCAGCTTTTCTGGTTTTATGTGGGCGGTAGTAGTTGAAAGTACTGTTCAAAGGTCTTCTCCACATTAATGCGGCCAGGAAAGCTGCTGTAGTGCATTTAATGCGGTGGTAGCAGCTTTCCCCCTAGATATTTCCGTGTTCTTATCCCTTCCTTGTGCATCTAGAGTCTATCTTCATTGCTGGAACTTCCTGAAATGTTATCCAAGTCAAGACGAAGTTCACTTTACTGACATTCGTCAAGTCCGAGGAGGATGACTCTCTCGGACTAGTGCTATTGAACATTTCTCTATTCGTCCACCTACTATGGGGCTTTCCTAAACGTTTTCTCCTCCTCAGACGTACTCTTGTTAGTAATTAGGGCCTGAGGTCCAACGTAAAAGTTCAAGTCTTTGCCCCCCATAATAGCCCCTCAAAATTTTATTTTTTTTCTTGTCTGAGGAGAAAAAATATAATTTTGACTTGTAGATATAATTACATTTAAAACCACAAAGGCATTCAAACTCACATGCGTGAAAGGGTCATTTTCGTCATCTCATAATTGTTTCTGACGCTTCGGAACTCGTGAAACATCATTAAGTGCTTTAGGCGGCGTTATGTTCCTGGCATCTAACGGTGGGACTCTAATTCAACGGTCCAGATTTTTTCTTCAATATTTGGGCGAGATAACATCCCCCTCGTTTTCAGTTTCCTATATAAAGGCTTCTGAACATTATTTCCTCCTTTTTTCATCGCAGTTCATAATCTTCAAAGCATCTAAACAACCAAACTCATCACCCATCAGATCGTTCATCATATTTTCAAAAAGAGACTTCAACAATCCTCAAGAACTACAAAGATCAGTTCGCGCTCTTGTCTACGTAAGTTTTACTTTCACAACTTCCCTTATCTCCTCGGATAACCTCCTCGGCTTTTCATTCTCTCATCCATAAGTTTAGAATAGGTAGATTTGAACGCTTAGTGAAGACTCCAGCCTTGATAGAATTGTTTAAAGAAAAGTACCACATACCCCAGGAAGTATCGATATGATACTGTTCCACAAAGGGAGTGGCATTTGACCGAGAAGTAGGAGAAGTCATAATCCCAATGATTGCCTTCATAGAAGGAGGCATGACCATCCCTATGGGTAGGATTACGAGGGACTACTTACGTGCCTATAGACTCTGCCCTCAACAATGTGCTCCAAACTTCTTTAGAGTTCTAGGAGCGATTGACGCTTTGGATCGTCATTTAGGGTTGGGACTGACTTGGTATGATGTAGCTCATTTATACGAAGGCCATATAGAAGCTCGGGCAGGATTTTACCTTAAGTCCCGATCCAGTGTTGTCAAGTTAATCTCATGTCTCCCCAAATCTAACAAAGAGATGAAAGATGACTTCCTCATCCTGTCAGGCCCTTGGAGTGATGGCCTTCCTTGCCCAACCAAGCTAGGAGAGCCAGGTGGAGTAACTTAGATCTAGGATTTCTAACATTAGATTTAAGGAATTTGTCCTCGGCTCTACTTTGTTGTACCTGAGTCTCGTTTTCATTCACTCATTTTTTTTTTATCGAAGTTTCTAACTGTTTGATTCCTCTGTTTGACAGATAAAACATATACCAACCCCAAGCTCAGCTTAATCAACGTGCCAGTGCTTAACTACCTGCTGAGGTATCAAATTTTTGTGAACGACGACGGACAGCTTTGTGTCGTTTACTTGATTCTAGACTTTGAACCAATTTCAAGGTCTTTCTTGGACGTCGGCAATTCTATCAGAGCAGATGACTACCGTTTGGCACGTATAGACGTCTCTCGGCCAGGTTTCTTAGCTCCATACGATCTTCCCCCCGTTGACCATCCTATTCCACAAGGAATACCTTTTGCCGTCCAGCCACTTCAACAAGTACCACTCGGACAGGCTATTGTCGAGGAAGGAGCTGCTTCCTCTTCTTCTCTTGAAGAGGAAATTGATAGGTTCTAGTTTGAAGAAGAAGCTATCGTTATATCAGAGGCTGAAGAAGGAGCAGACAAGTATTTGTGCGTTCAGACACCTGTCCCAATAGTAACCTATATTGGTGACACTTCAGACGAGGAGGAAGCAATGGCCCCTAAGATTGGTCCGAGTTTAAAGGAGCTTATGAAAAACAGGAACAAGGCGCCCTCTCCTCAGGATAAAAATAAGTCCAAACCCCCCGTAATCCTCCACCTCCTCCTCTTCCTTAGCTTCCTGCTGATCTTGGGCTAAAGCCCAACCTAGATCTAAGGAGGAAAAGGCACCCCGAAGCTACTGAGGAGGGAGAGCTGGGCCCTTCCAAAGGAAGCAAGCAGCCCAGGCAATCACAGGACCAAAGGAACAGAAGGTCCAACTCTGTGGATAGCCGAGAGGAGCCTCCAGTGGCCCAAGTGCGCCGCCCAACCAGTACTTGGTCGCCCATGTTGGAGGTGGACGGTGTGCCAATTGCTTATGATGCCACCCTTAAGCATTATCGTGGGGGGCACGCTGGTCTGGTAGCCGAGGCTCTGGAGCAGCCTCTCCTCCTCCCAAAGGACATAGAGGCCGATAGGACCTTCAACCATCCTGAACTCTTCCTATCCCTTAAAAGGGACCTGGCTATGGTAAGTGACTATTCATTATTCTTCATTTATATATCTCCATTTCCTTGCATTTTATAGCAGAAGTGAAATACCTCTTGTTTTTGTTTGTTGTTTTTTTTTTTTTTATTTCTAGGTCACACAGCAAGTTTTTGTGGCCGAGGAGTGGGTGAAGAATGCCCGTGGAGAGACCAAGGTTGCTTTGGATGCTCGCGCCGAAGTGGAGATGGAGCTAGGCGCCCTGAAGGAAAAACACGCAAAAATGGCCGAGCAGCTGAAAGAAGCTGTTAGGGTGAGAGATAGTGCCAAAGCAGGCTTAAAGACGACAGAGAGGCAATTCGAAGAAGTACGTAAGGAACTGCATTATTCTGAAATAAATTTGGCAACAAAGAAGCAGATGGTGACAGAACTTTGCAAAGAACTTCGCAAGGCCAGGGAAACTGCCCAACTATTCAAAGAGGCAGCCGAGGCCGAGAAACAAGCCGCATACGCGCTGGGGGTACAGGAGACTCAAAGCAGGCTCACAGAGGAGTTCTCCGCTGTAGCTAGGGATTACTGCGACATCTCTTGGGGTAAAGCCCTTGATGCTGTTGAGATTCCTTCTGATTCCAACTTGAGGCAACCTGAGAGCATCTATTATGATCCAGACATCTGCGAGCTCTCAGGTCCTAGCTCCTCTCCCTCAGCACAACCTGCCCAAGTGTCTGAGGTGCCCACAACAGATCAAGTCCCTCCTGCCCCTGTGGAAACTTCAATAGACCCTCACCCAGATGCTGGTAAAGGGAAAGAAGCTGAAGCTCCCCAAGGAAAAGATAAGGGCAAAGGCAAGGCCTCAGACACCACTATCTCTCTGCCCAAGCAAGCTGCTGATCCAGGGGTTCCCAAGTCACAAGTTTAGGATCTTAATTTTTGTAGTATTTTTATTTTTATTATTATTATTATTTTATGTTTATTGTTTTTGTATTTTCTTTTTGTTAAAGAAATGTACCACACTTTTGTTATCAATGAAAATGTCCCTTTTACTTCATATGTTATGACAAATAGTGGAAAACTGATCTGATGCCATCTTCATCTAATTTGAACAGTATGTATGGCTATATTAGACAAACATAACATATTATAAGTTAAGTTCAACTAAAAAGTTCAGGACTTTGGTCACAACGCATAAATTGGATAAGCATCCTTGAAAGTAACAGGGTAACAGTAAGTATAACTAACCCAAATGAAAATTTTAAGTAATACGTTTAGATTTAAATTTAAATACTTAAATAAACTTTGATCGTGTTAATCAATCCAAATCACTTGGTCCGAGGACATCAATCATGATTGAATCTAAGTTTAAACACTTAAAAGAATTGAGAACAAGTGTTAACCAACCCAAATCATCTGGTCAAAGGACTCCAGTCATGATTGAATTTAAGTTTAAACACTTAAAAGAATTGAGAACAAGTGTTAACTAACTCAAATCATCTGGTTCGAGGACTCCAGTCATGACTGAATTTAAGTTTAAACACTTAAAAGAATTGAGAACAAGTGTTAACTAACCCAAATCATCTGGTCCGAGGATTTCAGGCATGATTGAATTTAAGTTTAAACACTTAATAGAATTGAGAACAAGTATTAACTAACCCAAATCATCTGCTTTAAAGATTGCAGGCATGATTGGATTTAAGTTTGAACACTTAATAGAACTAAAAAATGAACAGCATAAACATTTTATATAAAGAACACATATTGATCAAATAAACACTTATTAATAATAATACATCTTTAGGTTATTTACATTCCAAGGACGTGGTACTACATGCTCATCCAGACCTTCTAAAAAATATGCTTCAATGCCAGCTTGGGAGGTGATACGATAAGGTCCCTCCCAATTCGGCCCTAATTTTCCCCAAGCTAGATTCTTTGCAGCGCCCACAACTTTGCGTAACACCAGGTCACCAGAAGTTAAAGGTCTTAACTTTACGTTGGCATCATAACCTTGCTTTAATTTCTGCTGATAATAAGCCAACTGAACCATTGCATTTTCTCTCTTTTCTTCAATCAAGTCCAAATTTTTCGCTAGTTGCTCATCATTGTCTTTTGGATTGAATGAACTGGTTCTTGTCGTCGGGAAACCAGTCTCTAAAGGGATGACAGCCTCAACTCCATAAGTCATTGAGAAAGGGGTCTCTCCAATAGACTTGCGAGGCGTGGTTCTATACGTCCAGAGTTGTGGTAATTCCTCCACCCATTTACCTTTCGCATCATCTAATCTTTTCTTCAACCCACTTAATATGACTTTATTTACAGCCTCAGCCTGCCCATTCCCTTGGGGATAAGCCGGAGTAGAATAGCTATTAGCAATCCCCAGTTCACCACAGTATTTTCTGAACATCTTACTATCAAACTGAAGACCATTATCCGAGATGAGCACGTGAGGAACACCAAACCGATTAACGATGTTCTTCCAGACGAATCTTTTTGCATCTACATCTCTGATGTTGGCTAGAGGCTCCGCTTCAACCCACTTCGTAAAATAGTCTGTGCCGACTAGGAGATACTTCTTGTATCCCACTGCTTTGGGAAATGGTCCGACAATATCTAAGCCCCACTGAGCAAATGGCCATGGGCTAGATAACGGATTAAGGATTCCCCCTAGTTGGTGTATGCTTGGCGCATACCGCTAGCACTGGTCACACTTTCTGACGTATTCCAAAGCCTCTCTCTGCATGTTCGGCCACCAGTAACCTTAGGTAGTGGCCCTATGTGCTAAGGATCTGCCTCCAGTGTGGCTTCCACAGATTCCTTCACGCATCTCTTCCAGAAGCGACTCGGTTAGTTCGGGATGAACACATAACAGGTAAGGTCCTGAAAAGGAACGCTTATATAGTTTATGGTCCTCCGATAACCAATAACTAGTAGCCTTTCTTCGTATCTTGTCAGCTTCTATTTTTTCCTCAGGCAAAATATCCTCCTTCAGGAATTGTATGATAGAATCCATCCAGCTCGGCCCTGCTCTGATCTGATTAACTTGAACCGTGTCTCCTGTCCTTGAGGGTTTGTATAAATCCTCAACAAGGATTACTCGAGGCAAGTCCTGTGCCGAGGAGGTTGCAAGCATAGCTAAAGAGTTCGCGTGCGCATTACCACTTCTGGGGACATGTAGCAAGTCGAAGGAGTCAAATTTTGACTGCATACACTTAACTTGGCTAAGATACTTCTGCATCCTCTCATCTTTCACCTCGAATTCTCCTCTTACTTGACCGACAACCAGCCTTGAGTCCGAGAAAAGTTTTATGGACTTTCCACCCATCCTTTGGACCATAGCCATTCCTTCCAACGGAGCTTCATATTCGGCTTCGTTATTCGTGGCTGAAAAATCTAACCTCAAAGACTTTTCAATGACAACCTTTTCAAGGGACATCAGTACTAATCCAATCCCTGAGCCCTTTTAATTTGATGCTCCGTCTACATGTACCTCCCATGTCGAAAGGCAATATTGGGAGATCGTACCAACCAATTTTTCATCCATGTTTCCATCTGTTGGTAATTCTTCTATCTCAGGTTCGATGAATTCAGCCACCAAATCTGCAAGGACTTGTCCTTTCACGGAGGTACAGGGCATGTACTTGATATTGAAAGCCCCCAGAATTGTACCCCACTTGGCTATTCTTCCTGTGTAGTCAGCACTTCGGAGTATGGTTTTAAGCGGGAGCTGTGTAAGAACGACTACTGTATGCGCTTGGAAGTAATGATGTAGCTTACGTGTGCCAAGCACTACTGCCAGGATTGCTTTTTCTAGTGGTAGATAACGCACTTCTGCTTCGTGCAATGACTTACTCACGTAATAAACTGGCCGTTGTATGCCATTATCTACTCGTATCAGCACCAAACTTACTGCATACGAAGCTACAGCAATGTAGGCGAAAAGAACTTCATTTGGCTCAGGACTAGACATGATTGGCGGCCAAACTAGATAATCCTTGAGTTGCTAGAATGCCTTGGCGCATTCTTCCGTCCACTCAAAATTCTTTCATTTGTTGATCAGTAGGATGAAAGGTTTGCATCTATTGTTGATCGAGATATGAACCTGTTCAAAGCGGCGGCCATTCCAGTTAGTTTCTGCATTTCTTTTGGATTCCGAGGAGTGCGCAAATTGTTAATAGCTTTAATCTGGTCAGAGTTAACTTCAATTCCTTTGTGAGTGACCATGTATCCTAAGAATTTGCTCGACCTTACGCAAAATGAACACTTAGAAGCATTTAAGCGCAGTTTGTAGCTTCTAAGAATTTCAAAGATAACTTGAAGGTCTCCCAGGTGCTCTAAAACCACTTTGCTCTTCACCACCATATCATCTATATAAATCTCGATGTTTTTCCCCAATAGTGGCTCAAACATCCTCGTCATCATTCTTTGATACGTGAATCCTACATTCTTCAAACCAAATGGCATTACTTTGTAGTGATAATTCCCAATAGAAGTAACAAAAGCAGTTTTCTCTTGATCGTCCAAGGCCAATGGTATCTGATGATAACCCTGGAAAGCATCCAAGAAACTCATCCGAGGATGGCCGACAATAGCGTCTACCAACTGATCTATCTTGGGCATAGGGAATGGATCTTTAAGACAAGCCTTATTCAAATCCGTGAAATCAACGCACACTCGCCATTTCCCACTCTTCTTCTTTACTACTACCGTGTTTGCTAACCATTCAGGATAGAAGACCTCCTTGATGGCCCCAGCCTGTTTGAGTTTTGTAACCTCCTCCCAGACTGCTTCTGCATGCTCTTTGGATGGACGCCGAGGGGGCTGCTTTTATGGGGGCTACTAATGGATTAACATTTAAATGGTGGCAAATGAATTCTGGATCCACCCCTGGGGCCTCGTAAGTATTCCAGGCAAAGACGTCAATATTCTGTTTAAGGAACTTTATCATCTCTTCTCTCTCTCGCTGAGGTAGCTGGGATCCGATTTGAAAAAACTTCTCTGGATCATCTCCTATTGTAACTTTTACAAGATTTTCACATTCTGCCTCCTCGGATGTTCTGTCAATGGATAACACCGGGGGTCTTAACTGCTATAATTCTCTCTTACTGAGAGTCACAGGTTCAGCTTCGAGCTTATGTCGGATGGCTGTAACCATGCATTGCCACGCCATGTCTTGATCACCCAAAATTTCTTCAATCTGTCCCTTAGATGGTACTTAATCTTTTGATGCAGAGTGGAAGAAACTGCTCCTAAAGTATGAAGCCAAGGTCTGGCAACAATTGCTGTATAAGGAGAATATGCATCCACCACGATAAAGTCTACCTCCACCGTCTCCGAGGTAGTCTGCACAGGCAATCTGATCTGTCCCTTTGGGATAATAACCTTCCCTTCAAAACTCATTAGGAGAGAACTGTAAGGCGTCAGGTCTTCAGATCTTAAACTCAGCCCCTTGTACAGATCAGGGTACATTATCTCAATCGCGCTACCATGATCAACCATTACTCTCTTCACATCATAACCCCGAATTCGGAGGGTGATCACTAAGGCATCATCATGAGGTTGAATAGTTCCAATCTTGTCCTCGTCCGAGAACCCCATGACCAAGGGCCGCTCTAGTCTAGCTCTCTTCGGCTCACGACAAATGTCCTCAGAAGACAGGCGAGCCACAGACATTACTCTAGATAGGCATGATCCTGTTTTGCCAGGCGCTGTGAAAATAACGTTGATAGTTCCCAGAAGGGGTCTTGAAGGAGTCTCTCTTTCAAACCAAGAATTGGTCTATCCTCCCAGCCCACTAGAATGATGCAACAGCTGCTTTAACTTGTCTTCTCGGACAAGTTGGTCCAGGTGATCCCATAAACTTTTGCAATCCTCAGTCGTATGACCATGATCTCGATGGTATTGATAATAGAGGTTTCGGTTCCGCTTTTCAGGATTTCCCACCATCTTGTTGGGCCATTTGAAGAAGGATTCGTTCTTAACTTTTTCCAACACTTGATGCACTGGCTCTCGGAATACAGCCCCGACCACTTGATTGTTATTTGGCCCTTGCTGCTCTACATAATCCCTTCTTGGCCGGTTATTGTTGTATCTGTCCGACCTAAAATCTCTTCTTTCTTGAGGGATAGCCTTAGCTTTCCCCTTCCCTTGTTGTTGATCGTCTTCTATCCTTTTATACTTGTCAACTCTATCCATTAACTGTCGCAAACTGGTGACAGGCTTACCTGTCAAGGATTTCCTTAAACCATGTTCGAATGGGAGGCCTACCTTGAAAGTCCTAATAGCAACCTCATCAAAATCGCCATTAATCTCATTGAACATCTCCCAATACCTCTTAGCATATGCCTTCACAGATTCCCTTCCCCTCATTGTCATGGACAGTAGAGAATCTAAGGGTTGAGGAACTCTACTACACGTAATGAACCAGGAACAGAATGATTGGGTGAGTTTCTTGAAAGAACCGATGGAATTCGTTCTTAGCCCATCAAACCATCTCATCGGCATCGGTCCCAAGCTGGAGGGAAATACTCTGCATAATAAGGCTTCGTCCTGAGAATGGACAGCCATCTTTTGTTTGAACTGACTCACATGCTCCACAGGATCCGTGCGTTCATTATACATGGTGAACGTGGGCTGATGGAAACGCCTAGGGAGCTTTGCCTTCTCTATTCCCCGAGTAAAGGGGGACTTAGAAATCTGGCTCAGAGCTTTCTTCATGACATTAGTTCCTACCCCCTCCCCCCCCAGATGGACTCCTTCGCCTCCTCTTGCGAGAATGTTCCACCTCACAGGAATAGGACTCACTAGGTGGAGTTTCTGAGCGCTTTTTGTAACTCGCATCTTCATCATCATTGGAAGAAACATCAGAGCTGGAAGTGGTTTGTTTTCGTTGTGCTCGACGAAGTCTCTTTTTTAGATCATCAATTTCTCGTTGCAAATCCTTTTCATCAACTTGCTCATTTACTAAATGACTCCTTCGTCGATAACCACTTCCACCTATATGGTGCGTCTGCAAGCTACCTTCCTGCTGGTTATCCATATGGTTTCCGTGCTCAAGGTCATGGAGCTCTCCCTATTGATGAATATTAGCTGATTCTGCATGGTGTGGACTAGTCTCATATGGTCCTGAACTCGCCATAACCGTTATAATCCTTACAAGCACTAGTTCTTCCCACAGACGGCGCCAATTGTAGGGTCACAAATTGTAGCCCAAACCCAAAAGGAATAGGATATAGGCCCAATAAGCCTAATACAATAAATTTGTAAAAGAGTGGGTGAAAGAATTTGGCTATTAATGGGTTTTCTAACAGTTAATCAGGGTTTTAAGTCTATCCGAGGAGGAAAATATACACTATCAAGGGTTGAATTTAAGTTCGAGGAGTAAGTTTTTGGATGGATTGGCTATTTCAGATAGGTTGTTCTTCCCAATGCTACAGTAGATCTTGCTCAGTATCTCTCTTCTAATATTTTTTCGATCCCCCTCCTTATGGAGGTTTTCCCCTATTATATAGTCCCTTCTGATCCATTTCCATCGTCCACTTGTTTCTCATCCAACCTTGTACTCAAGTATCTATCCTATTGAGCAGCTTTTATGGTTTTCTGTGGACGGTAGTAATTGAAAATACTGTTCAGAGGTCTTCTCCACATTAATGCGGCCAGAAAAGCTGCTGTAGTGCATTTAATGCGGTGGTAGCAGCTTTTTCCCTAGATATTTCCATGTTCTTATCCCTTACTTGTGCATCTGGAGTCTATCTTCATTGCTGGAACTTCCTGGAAGGTTATCCAAGTCAAGACGAAGTTCACTTTCCTACTGTAGTGCTATTGAACATTTCTCTATTCGTCCACCTACTATGGGGCTTTCCCAAACGTTTTCTCCTCCTCGAACGTACTCTTGTTAGTAATTGGGGCCTGAGGTCCAACGTAAAAGTTCAAGTCTTTGCCCCCCACACTTACATAAGAGAACGAAGAACTTATATGGGTGTTCATTATTTTACTTCTTTATAGTAACCTTCTTTTAGCATAATATCTTGCACGCAAATTTAGAAATAAAGAAAAATAAATAAAATGAATTTATTAGATTAAAACATAAGGATAAGTTCTATTTTGAAAAAAAATAAATACAACAATGTGGGGTGTATTGCGTGGGATTTAATTATATGGATGACTTATTGGTTAAGAGAGATTATATCGAAAAGCCATAACAAAAGATATATAAATTCTGAAAATTTTGATAATAGACTTTTAGTTGGAGTAGAATTTAAATTTCTAAAACTTAGATGATAAAGTTTTATCTAAATTAAATTATTGTTAAATCTTGTCCCTTAGTTAAAAGATTTGTAGCTTAATATCCTAAAAATATTAATTTAATAAGATACAACTTGAGAAAAAAAAAAGTGTGGGTTTTGTGGAATTTAAGTTTATGAATTTTTTATAATAGACATTTAGTTTGAATAGAATTTAATTTTTTTTAATTATTATTAAATCATTCAACTTGAGGAAAAAACAAAAACGTGAATTGTGTGGGATATAAGTTTAGAAATTTTTAATAATAGACTTTTAGTTTGAATATAATTTGAATATGTTTCAAATTATTATTAAATCTTATCCCTTAGTCAAAACGTGGGTTGTTTTCTTCTTTTTATTTTTTTTTTTTTTAAGAAAGAAAACATGGGTTGTTGTGTGGGATTTAAGTTTAGAAAATTTTTATAATAGACTTTTAGTTTAAATAGAATTTAATTTATTAAAATTCAAATGATAAAGTTTTATTTAAATTAAATAATTTTTAAATAGTATCCCTTAATTGAGAAAATATATCCTAACAAAAAATATATAATTAATTTACTAATTAAAGAACTTGAAACAACCACAATTTTTAAGTCAAACTTTTATTACATATCTATATATAAAAAGAGCCAATAAGTTATCTACAGTAACTTTTTGGTTTGTTCCATTACTAACTTTTCTGCCCTTTATTTTTTTTTTTAACAGTAACATCACATGTGAGCACTGTGCAGGGGACAAATAGCACTATTCATGCACTGTTTACGGGTCCCACGGCACTATTCATACATTTAAAAATTATTTTGCTAGTGTTTTCAATTTCAGCAAAAATAAGTTGTATCTAAACAGACCCTAAATGTGGATTTGGATCCACGTTTAAGTTTTGCGTTTGCGTTTTTCTACTTTTTTTTTTTCTGCTGCACGCGTTTCAGAGGGGATAAAATTCACTGTTCACGTACTGTTTAACACTATTCACGCACTATTCTAGTACTATTCACGTACTGTTCATGGGACTCACAATCACTTTATTCAAAAAAAATATTAGAAATGGGTACCACGATACTATTCACATATTTATAAATTATTTTGTTACAGTGTTTTCAGTTTTCAGTCTCAATAAAAATAAGTTGTATCCAAACAGACCCTAAAGGCAAAACTCATTGTTTGACACTTTTGTTCTGGCCTTTTTTCTTCTTCTTCTTCTTCTTTTTTTTTTTTTTTTTTGTCTTTTTAAATGCCGAAGTTTGACACTTTTGTTTTGACTTCTTTTTATTTTTTGTCTTTTTAAACGTCCAGTTTTGTTTGAAACATTGACATTATTTTTTATTTTATATATATATATATATATATGAGCTACCATGGTATTTTTTTTTAATTTTAAAATAATAAAATATTGACACAACAAATTGTCATAATATTTTCTCAATTTTTGAGGTGTTAGTTCCTTATAGATTAAAATAAATAATAAAAATATTATACTAGAATCAACTACAACAAAAAATAAAGGTCTTGTGAAAATGTTGTGGCATTTTGTATTTCTAGAATTGTTTTTGTCAATTTTAATGAGCCACAACTTCACTATTTCGCACACAATTTTCTTGGGTTAACTTTTTGTATTTTTGCTTCTTCTCTTTTTTAACACATCATTTTAAGTAAAAAAACAAAAACAAAAACAAAAACAAAAACAAAAAAACAAACAAACAAACTTAGGGGAAAAAAAAACAATTTCCATCTTTTATGTTTGGGATAGTTCACAATTCCATCCCCCCCCCCCCTCCCAAACACACACACACACACTCACTCACACACACACTTTAAAATCAAGCAATTTTTCCCTTAATATTTTGGAAACAAGCAAATACCTCGTACTTTACTCTCTCAATTAAACCCTATTGAAATTTTATGATTCATAAAATATTCCAATGTATAATGTCTAAACACCCAATAAATTTTAATATCCCAAAATTTTTTTCACATATTTTGAGTTTAAGGTGATAGTAATGCTTGGAAAGTTGGAATTGTGATATAGGATGTTTTATTTGTTACCTAAAGAATATTGATTTGTTAGATTTAAATCTTCTAGACATATGATTTTTGCTAACGGAAAATTCGATGACACTACCTTTATTATTATTTTTTAATTTCTTTTCTTGCTTAAAATGAGTGTTCATTAAAAACTAAGTAAGCTAAACATCACACCTATGCTCATAAAATGTAAAGATAAACAAGGAAGTATGAATATAACAAAATTTTAATTGTGGATGATTGCTGGTATTGGATGAAAAAGCTTCAATTGTAGCATATGACATCATTCATTGAAAAAAATTAAATATTGTGACAATATTTTAGCAATACTCAGTTAATAAGAAACTTTTATAATAAAATAGATGTTCATATGTGAAATAACTACCCTAACCTTATGTAATCAAAATTCTTATGTGAATGAAATTAACATTATATGATATACATATTTTATTTATATGGTTTCATACTTCTTCAAATAGAATTTTATCTTAATTTTCTCACTCAAGAGGCAGCACGTGGGCACATGTCTTCCGAGCTAGTAGTACATAATATGATATTGGTTGTGTAGAGAACTTTTTTTTTTCTTCTAACAATCAGTTTTGTGTTTTGTGGACAATTTTAATGATACATGTTTATGTCTCTTTAATAATTATTTAATTAATTACTTTATTTTAAGTAGCCAGTATATATTATTTTCTTTAAAAAATGGATAATATTATTTTAAGTATTTAAATGATGTATTATATGATTTATTATTTTATGTTGTAGTTGTATATAATTATAGGGTCCATCTCATGTGGGAACAAAACTCCAAAAGTGTGAAACCTACAAAAATCATTAATGATATTAATAAAGAAAAAAATCATTAAAATGGCTTATTGAATTTAAATTATAGGTTCAATCTCTATTTTTTCTATTTGATAAAGATAAAATCTATTAATAATAAAGATATTAACAAGGTTTTATTATCATTTACTAATAATAAAAATAAAAATATATGGGTAAATTCCACTATCATAATCTGAGATTTAGGTTAATGCCAACCAAGTACAAATTTTTTCAAAACTAGCTAATTTGATCCCTAAAACTAACTTATTAGTTCCTAAACAATTAGTTATTTTTTCTCAATTGTTTTAGGGACTAAATTGACTTTAGAGACCCAATTAGTTAGTTTTGAAAAGTCTTAGATTTGGCATTAACCCAAAAGCCTCAAGCTTAGCAATGTGTTTGGAAAGGTTGCAGGAGAGAGAAAAGGACGAGAAATAAGAAGAAATGCAAACATTTCCTCTGTTTGGTTACCATGAAAAAAATAAAATGAAAGAAACCATTTCCCCTGGATCCATATATTTGCAATCCGGCCAAATTGAGCGGAATTGAAGGGAGAAAGTGGTTTTAAAAAAATGGGTCTCACATAAATAATATAGTATGACATGAAGTTACATATTTACTGTAGCGGGTAAAAAGTATAACTAACGGATTAAACAGATTTTAACATGCTACTTTCTGCTTACACAATTAATTTTTAAAGGTGGGATGCAATGTCAACCTTTAAATACTCGTGATGAGATAAATAACGATATTCAGATTAGTCTCTAGTGTGATATAAATGTATTCAATTACAAAAAATCTTGAAATGGATAAGTGTTCGTCCTCGGGTTTAGTCCAAGGAAGAGGTTACAAGTGGATAATCTCTCTCTTTTTCTCAGAACTCCACCCTCCCTTGATCCAGGTGCTTTCTTGGCTTTATATAGTTAGTCAAAATGCATCTAGACTCTACATTTGGAGAGTTAGGATCAGACTTCCTTGATACTTGTCTCATCAAGGCCTTACTAGAAGGTTTTATACTAAGATGTGAGCTATGTGGGTACTATTCATGGTCATTTCCCCATTAATGCGGCCGGCCAAGTGGTTACAATGCAGTTAATGTGAAATGGATGACTACTTTGTCTTTCCTTTTTATTCTCTTCCTTATTCAATGCCAAGTTACCCTTTTCTACTTTTGGGTTGCGCTATGCTCCTTTAATTTTGACTCTCGACTTTCCATGGTTAGGTAGGTGTTCTCGATGCCCTCACCAATTGTGGCCATTCAACCTTTACATGAGTTAAGTGAGTACTTTCTGAGGACATCTCGCCAATATTTCCTGAGGTTTACCTCATCGAAAATGCCCTTACATCTTTTATAAGTTGTTTTGGACCCTCGTCCCCCTACATTTGCCCATAACTTTTATGCATCTTATACATTTTATATAGATATAAAGTTATTAAAAAAAATCATATATTTTCTTTTCATTTCCTTCTATTTGGCAAACCAAACAAAAGAAAAAGAAATACAATATTCTATTTACTTTTCTCCTTCTCTCCCTATTCACAAACACATGCAGAGAATTAATTTCTTTTCTTTTCTTTCTCATTTTCTTGCTACTATTCTTTTTTTTTTTTTTTTTCCTCCTCTTCCCCCTCATTTGTAACCAAACAAAACATAGGTGTAAATGAAATTTACCCAAAATATAATTTAAGTGACAGCAATTAAAAATGTTTCTCCCAAAAAAAAAGCAATTAAAAAAAAGCATAGAGAATCGCAAAATGTTCGCATGGGAAGAAGCAGTAGGGCTTAGCTGGCAGTCGACACTGTGTTTAAAGTTCAAACCGGAACGCCGCTGTCTCGTCTCCTCTTTCGATTAAATAATAGTAGATCATTATCAGCAGAAGAAGCAGTATCAAAAAAGCACTGTGTATGTATCAATTAAAAATTTGATTTCTTGCGATAATTGCAAGTATTACATTCCGCTTTACCGACCACGTGTTCTGGATTCCATATGCAATGTGGGGACAACACAGGCCAAGACGAAAGAAAGCACAATAAAATAAAATTTAAAAAGATAAAGTTGTCAGCCCCGTACTCATTAAGATCTACCCCTAGATTTTCATTGTCTACTACTCCGCTCCTCTACTTTTAACTCCACTCTCCCTATTCTCAAATAAATAAATAAATAAATAAAACTCCACTCTCCCTAAATTCTAAAACTACACTACACCCACCACTATCAACTTATCTAATTTTTTACCGAATTTTTTATCATTATAAGTATTATAAATGAAAAGTTAAAATAAAATAAAATATATATATATATATATAAAACTTACATATAATAATAAATAAATAAAATAAAAAGATAATTCACATTAAGATTCATAATATTTTTCTCTCTATTTATATATATATAATATGAGAGCATATTTTATCACTTGCAAACATGAATTAAAGAGAAAAAAATAATAGTTTTAAATTCATAATTGCACAAATTATCAAATTATGATTTAAAAAAAATGACAAAAGTGTATCGTAGAAAACAACTGTATTTTTAAAAAATTAAATTACAAGAAGGATTCTTTTTTACTAAAAATAAAATTAATAAAAGAAGGTAGATTAGTTTGAAAAAGTGGTTAATGAATGCGAAGAGCAGGAGTGAGTGATAGTGATAACGCTAACGTGCGTACAGTGCGGAGTGGGGCCTACCAATCAGTCTGACATTGTGTTGTTAAATCAACGTCGCTTTTGTCTAATCAAGGAAAAATTTATTCAACATCTACCATTCATTCATCTCAGACTTTCCACCTTATTTCACCGACACGTGTCCGCTAAATATTTTGGCATTACATCTCGTGAGTATTTCTTTCACAAAATCTCGTTTTCCTATTTTGAGTATTCCTAGACCATCACGTGAGACTTGGCAGCAACACACTTCTCCATGGTAACTCAGACCTGTCTCTTTGTTTTGGGCATTTAACCAAGATCCAAACCGAACTAGCAGCCGAACTGGATTGGTTGAACCGGTTTTAGCATAGATAGAGGATTTGGGATGGCAACCACATTTAATTTTTTAGATATATTACTTTAATAAAAGTTATTTTGAATTATTTAAATTAAAACTCATAAAATATTTTTAAAAACAAGTTCAAACATAAAAAAACATTTTCAAAACATAACAAGACAGCAATTCAAATATTAAAAGTTGAAAAACAATTCAAACATAACAATACAACAGCTAAAAATATGAACAATTTAAATCTTAAAACAAAAAAAATATAAATTCAATAGTATAGCATAAAAAAAAATCTTAAAGTTAAAGTTTGAAAACTAAAAGCACGTATATGTGCCTTATAAAAAAATAGTAAAAATATTTTTTAATTGTTTAAATATAAACGGGGCAAGTACATGAAAAAATTTAGTATCATCTTTGCTCCATTTGTTATATGAGGCCATTAAGGACGTGCATTGTTTTGAAACCTGAATTATTCAAAAAATTGAAAATAAAATTATAAAAAATAAAAAAAATTTCAAAATTTTTGAGGTCAAACCGGAGTTTAACTAAGGTCAAATTATGGAAAAATAAAATTTATTAATTGAATTATATATAATAAATATTATAGTTTGTAACATAAAGACCCAAGAAGCTAGATTGCCCTAATAGTCCGTGTATCATACACAATTTCTAGCATAGGGGGCCTATATTCGAGTCCTAACACTTGTCTTTTATCTAATATTTTCCAAAAACACACACCCAGGTTTGAATTGCCAAGAACTAATGGTAGAGAACCTTTTTTCCACGCTCCTAAGTTTTAAAGTTTATTCTACATATTTCCACAACTCTACATTAGAAAAATCATCAAAATGCTTTGAGCTTTCTAATGTACTATAGCATGACTTGAGTTTTTAGAGAAAAAATAGAGACAGAGAGAGAGAGAGATCTATCTTGCCCTCTCTCTCTCTCTCTTACAATTTTACCAAATATTTAATTGTTTTTCTAAAGAAATTAAGAGAGAGAGAGAGAGAGAGAGAGAGAGAGGTTCTCTCTCTTTCTTCTCTTTAGGCGTTGAAACAAACTTGCCTTGATACCTGAATCCCCCAATGGATTGGGTAAAATTTGTACTCGTTGGGTCGGGTATTCGCCCCCGAATGGGTTTTTACCATCCCTAGAGAAAAGCTTTAAGAGAGAGAGAGAGTTCACATAAATAAAAGGTCTATAAATAACGGTGGTAGATGCAATATTTGGTAGTTGAGCCATTGAGTTATTGCCACATTGGGTGCAATGAGATGGTGAAGATACATTACTTTGTCATTGTATCACTTCTCAAGTTCAAGAGCATGCAAGGTTTATTTTATTTGTTTAGTATTTTTTTTAATGTCAAAAAACTGTGTTAAAGTTTACTTTGTTTGGTTTGGATAAGGTAAAATTATCATCTCATATGAGATGTAAAAGTTAATAGAGTAAACTTTTTAAACCTCTTTACATTGTTTTCTAATCAGTTTTTACATTTCATATAAAAGTAACAATTATATGGTGCAATCGCCCCGGATTTCAATCTATTATTCAACTTTCTTTTTTCATTTTTTTCCATAAGGTTAAAGTTAAAAGAATTAACTTTTCCTACAAAATTTTCATTTATAAATGCACCTAAATTATTAGTGAGTGATCATTTTTATATTCTTCCCCCTCAAAATTTATTTTAATAAATAAATATTAATTAATTAAATTATTTTTAATATTATTGGTTCCATCCTAAATCAATACCTTTAATGGTTTCATTTCATTTAATTTTTAAAACCATTAAAACTGACTATTCAAGTAACAAAGAAAAATCCATAACAAATAGGGAGAAAACATGAAAATGAATATCCATACTCCATATTTTCCATAGTATTTGTCAAAAGAATGGCATAACAAACATGAGGATATGTTGTTTTCATGATGAAATTATTATATTTAAAATTTTGTGGAGTTAAAAAGAATGTTAAATGGTGAAACTTTCATCATTATACTATGTATGGATGGAAAGAAATAAATGGAGGATGAGAAAGAAGGAAATAATAAAATAAAGGAAAGAAAATAAAAGAGAAAATAAAGTAGGTTATTCATTTATGGAAGAGAGGGTTTTTTTTTTTTTTTTTTGGAGGGGGGGTCAATTAAGAAAAAGAAAATTGCAATCACATTGAATGATTGCTGCGACCTAAATAATGCTCCCAAGTGCAGGATTGTCGCGAAGTAATAACTCGATAAGTCCAAGGTCGAATTCACAGGGAAAAGGGAATTGATTAGCAAACCACAAGAGAATAAAACTAAAATAATAAAGTTTAGTTGAAGAGATTTTTGATAGTTTAGTACAAGTAATTTAAATTGAGTGAAAATAACAATATATTAAGGCGCTAAGGTTTAGGGATCCACACACAACACATCTATTGGTAGTCTTTGATGGTGCTAGAAACGGTACTCCAGATTTGTCCATGAGGGTCGTCCTGATCAAGAGTAGCGAGCTGCATGAAAAGCTCGTCTTGGGCAAGCTCGTCTGTCCTTAAAACATATAGGACGAGCTTCATGAAAAGCTCGACCTGGGCAAGTGATGTGTACGCCCAACTCTATACAGCTTTGGGATGGACACTATACCCCTACTCCGGAGTTGAAGTAAAAGATCGAAGTTCATTACTATGAATTGTTACCAACGACGGTTAGAAAAAATAAGGCCAAACAATACAACTCCCATTGCAGTTATGGGAATTACCTCCAAGTTTTCCGAACTCCTCAATAATAGGAGAAGTTACTAAAATGAAGTAACCGTTTCATGTGCGCTATATAAGCATTCATCTACGAGAAGGTAATTCATTCAAACACCTCCATTATACTTGGAATCACAAAAATACTAACTTAGCCATCGGAGGATTCTTGGCCGGCCTTCATCGGTCTCCTTTGATTTATCTGTTTGCCTTTTTCAGGATTCACCAACAGCCTTAAGATCACTAATGCCTGAGATTTTCAGCCTATTGATTTCTGAGCATTCATCAGTTGGCACCGTCTGTTGGAAAGAATTTTTTGCACTCGAACTTCATCTTTGAGTTTTGCAATTTCTTTCTCCGACAAAAGGCTGAAATGGTTCGGACAAGATCAAGGGCTACTAGTCCAAGCCCTCAAGAGAGTAGGGACGCCTCTAGTAACCCCTACCGCGATCGTTAATCGGCACTTGCCATGCAACCATCTTCTGTCCAACACGTGCAGTCCATGGCTACCGCCAAGGCAGAATTAACCCGTTAGAACCAGGAATTGACTAGGGAACTTAATTTAAGGAGGCAGGGTCATGAAGGGAATATTGAAGGATAAGCCCAGAGCCAAGAAGATAGAAGGAATGTTGAACCTAAGAGCTAGTTAAGGGATATCACTTCTCGAAGGGTGCCACATTTGGAGAGTGAGATGGACCAAATGAGGAAGGTCATGGATGAGATGAGGGAAAATATGAGAAGGGCAAATTCGATGGAGGACTTAGTTCATAGGACTGACTCCCCTTTCACGACTTCCATCAACGGTCACCCTCTTCCTCCAAAGTTCAAGATGCTTTCTTTGGATTCGTACATTGGAACGCGCGACCCTTTTGACCACGTCGCAACTTTCAAGACTACGATCCATCTTTAAAGGGTTCCAGATGAGATAATGTGCAGAGCTTTTCCAACCACCCTCAAAGGGCCTGCAAGAGTGTGGTTTAGCAAAATACCCCCCAAATTCAGTAAGTTCTTTCGAAGAGTTGAGCAAGTTGTTTGTTAATAACTTCATCGGGGGATAGAGACATAAGCGTTCCTCATCCAATTTGTTGACCATAGAACAAGGAGAGAATGAAAGTCTGCGGTCCTTCATCACTCGCTTCAACAGGGAAGCCCTGATAGTAGATGAGGTGGATGATAAGTTATTATTAGCGACATTCCACAATGGGGTTAATTCTGATCTATTCATCCGTAAGCTTTATGAGAAAGAGCCTCAGTCTATGGCTAAACTCATCCATTCAGCTCAAAACTTCATGAATGCAAAAGACGCGATCATAGCCAAGAAGAGGAAGAGAGCTGAGAGAATAGAAGCAAACTCTATACGCCACTTTGAGCAAGGTCTTCGTCCAAAGAAGGGACAGATGGAAGATAAGAAAGATCGAGATAACAAAAAGGCAGGCCCTTCGGCACGAAATCAACAGTACACGCCATTGAACACACCACTTGAACAAGTTCTCATGCAAATCAAGGACGATTCTTCCTTAAAGTGGTCGGAGAAAATGAAGGGAAACCCCAATAAGCACAATAGGAACAGGTATTGTCGCTTTCACAGAGATCATGGGCACGATACAGATGAATATTTTGATCTGAAGTAACAAATTGAGAACCTCATCAGACAAAGGAAATTAAGGAATTTCCTTGGATGAGATCACAAGGATGAGAAGTTGAAGGCGAAGGTAGAAAAGTCGTCACGACCTCCGCTTGGAGAAATAAGAATGATCATAGGGGGAGGTTCAACAGGTCAGTTGTCCAGGTCAAGAAAGATGTACTTAAAGGTGGTGCAGAACGTCCAACTCTTTGGATGATCGCCAAAGACGAGGACCACTGAAGAATAGGTTGTCACATTCACGGACGAGGATGCTGCAAGAATTTAGCACCCCTATGATGATGCCATCGTCATCACTTTGTTTATTGCTGACTATACAACTAGAAGGGTATTGGTAGACAACAGGAGTTCAGCGGACATCTTGTATTACCCTGCCTTTTAGCAAATGAAGCTTGGAGAAGATCAACTTCGTCCGGTGAATTCACTCTTTGTTGGTTTTGGTGGAACGAAAGTGCAGCCTATAAGTACTATCACATTACCTGTGGTGGTAGGGGCATATCCACAACAAGTAACCAAGGACGTAAATTTCCTCGTGATCGATTGTTCGTCGTCCTACAATGCCATAATTGGAAAGCCAACTTTAAATAGTTGGAAGGTAGTTACGTCTACTTACCATTTATCAGTCAAGTTCTCTAGGAGTACGAGGTAGGACAAGTACAAGGAGATCAACTAGCAACTAGAGAGTGCTATTTAGCAATGCTGGCCATGGATGAACAGGTCCAAATGATGAACATTAAGGAAATGAGAGTTTTGGCAGAGCCCACTGAAACGTTGGAAAACATTTCCTTGGACGAGGATAATCCCGAAAAAAGCACTAGGGTAGGGGTAGATTTAGAAAAGGAGATTAAGAAGGATCTCGTCTGTTTCCTAAGGGAGAATATTGAAGTGTTTACTTGGAGTCATAAGGATATGCCAGGTATAGACCCAAGTGTCATTACCTACCACTTGAATGTATGTCTCTCCTCTAAACCTGAATGACAGAAGAAAAGAGTATTCGCCCCCGAGAAAGACAATGCCATTAAGGATGAGGTCCAAAAGCTAATCACGGCGAAGTTTATTCGAGAGGTCTATTATCCGGATTGGTTGGCCAATGTAGTAATGGTCAAGAAAGCAAATGGCAAGTGGAGGATGTGTATAGATTTCACCGATCTGAATAAGGCTTGCCCAAAGATATCTATCTGTTGCCACATATCGACCAATTAGTGGACTCTACAGCAGGGCATAAGTTACTCAGTTTTATGGATACCTTCTCCAGATACAACCAAATAAGGATGGATGAGGCAGACCAGGAGAAGATGTCCTTTGTTACCAGTCAAGGTTTATTCTATTATAAGGTGATGCCTTTCAGTTTGAAGAATGCAGGGGCAACATATCAGAGGTTGGTTAACCATATGTTTTGTCCACAAATTAGGCGGAATGTGGAAGTATATGTTGATGATATGCTGATGAAAAGCCTGGACGAGGAGAAGCATCTGGATGATCTATAAGAGACTTTTGATACACTTAGGCAGTACAACATGAAGTTAAACCCCAACAAATGTGCTTTCGAGGTATCATCAGGGAAGTTCCTTGGATTTATGGTTTCACATAGGGGGACTGAAGCAAATCCTGATAAGATCCAGTTAATACTAAATATGAAGCTTCCACAAAACATCAAAGAAGTCCAGTCCCTTACCGGACGAGTTACAACCTTCAACAGGTTTGTATCTAAAGCCACTGATAAATGTTTACCATTTTTCAAAGTTTTTAAAAAGACGTTCAAATGGACGGACGAGTGTATAGAGCTTTCTAAGACCTAAAGGCGTACCTTACAATCACTCTATTGTTTAATCCGTCCGTATTGGGAGAAGAGTTATATCTATACTTAGCCGTTACCTTGCATGCTGTAAGCTCAGCATTGATTAGGGAAGAAAGAAGAGTGCAGAAACCGGTGTACTATACCAGTCGAGCGCTGAAAGGAGCGGAAGGACGACACTCACAGATAGAGAAGTTGGCTTTTACGTTGATCACAGGATCTAGGAAGCTGAGGCACTATTTCCAAGCTCATATCATCAACATCATGACGGACCACCCGCTCAAGAAAGCAATGAACAAGTTAGAAACTGCAGGATGATTGATTTAATGGGCTGTCGAGCTCAGTGAGTTTGACATCAAGTACCAGCTGAGGCACGTAATAAAAGTTCAAGCCCTAGCAGATTTCATTGCGGAGTTTACTCCAAATTATGATGACTTAGAAGTAATGGAAGACAAGAAATGGATCATCCATGTGGATGGCTCGTCTACACAGCATGCGGGAGGAATAGGAGTTGTTTTATAATCCCTAGAAGGAGATAGGCTGAAGCACAAGGTACATCTGCAATATCAAGCAACCAATAATGAAGTTGAGTACGAAGCCCTTCTTAAAGGACTGGAACTGGCTAAATCAGTAGAAGCAAAATCAATACTCATTCTGGGGTATTCTCAGTTAGTCATGGGCCAAATAAATGGGACGTGTGAGGCCAAGGAAGAACGAATGAAAAAGTACCTTGAAAAGGTATTGCAGCTTGTGAAGAAATTCAAAGAAACTGACTTCGTTCAAATCCCGAAGGAAGAGAACATGGAAGTGGATGCCTTAGCGAAGGAAGCTTTAGCGAATGACGCTATAGACAAGTTTGATGAAGTTTAATATGTCCCAAGTATAGATCTTCTGGAAGTACAACAAGTAGAGAATGAAGGAAATTGGATGACCCCGATAATATCGTACTTGAAAGATGGAAGGTTTCTGGAAGGGAAGGACGAGGCTAAAAAGCTCAGAGTTCGGTCAGCAAGATATGTCCTTTTAAATGAAGTACTGTACAAGAGAGGTTTTTCTCAACCTTATCTCAGGTGTCTAGCTTCGGATGAGGCAAACTACGTGTTGAGGAAGGTTCATGAAGGAGCCTGTGGAAACCATTCAGGAGCCAGGTCATTCATCCACAAGGTCGTTCGTGCAGGGTACTACTGGCCAACCATCCAAGCAGACGTAAAGGCTTACGTTAGGGTTTGTGATCAATGTCAGCGATTTAGTAATATCCCCACACAGCCGTCAGAGTATCTCACTCTTATAATGGCCTTGTGGCCATTTGCTCAATGAGGCCTAGATATCTTGGGTCCTTTTCCACTTGGAACCAGATAGATGAAATTCTTGGTGGTAAGGATAGACTATTTCACAAAATGGGTGGAAGCAGAACCCTTAGCAAGTATCACGCAACAAAATGTAAAGAATTTCGTCTGGAAGAACATCGTGTGCAGGTTTGGGGTGCCTAGAGTATTAGTGTCCGACAATGGACAACAATTTGACAATGCATTTTGGAATTCAAAATCATTCTTCCTCACTCGCCCACCCCCAAGTAAACGGCCAAGCTGAAGTTACAAACCGATCCTTGTTGAAAATCATCAAGACTCAGCTTGAGGAGGCAAAAGGAGTATGGCCAGATGAACTACCAGGTGTTTTATAGGCATACAGGACGACGGTGAGAATCTCTACAGGGGAAACCCCTTTCAAGCTAGACGATGGAAGAGAGGCAGTTATACCTGCAGAAGTACACATGGCCAACCACAGGGTGACAATGTATCAAGATAAGGATAATGAGGAGCAACTCCGTTTGAACCTCGATCTGATAGACGAGGTAAGGATGGATGCAGATGAAAGGACGACAAGGTACAAGAACCTCATGGCTAGGCAATATGATGCAATGGTGAAGTTGAGGCGATTCAACATAGGAGACCTCGTCCTGAAAAGAGTTTCTTTGGCGACCAAGAACCCAGCTTATGGGAAATTGGGACCTAATTGGAAAGGACCCTACAAAGTTATCAACTGTAAGAGATAAGGATCCTACTACTTGAAGGCTCTAGACAGTAGGAAATTGGAACATCCTTGGAATGTTGAACACTTAAGGAGGAATTACCAATAAAGTGCCAACTTGGATGAGAGTTATCTTGGATGAGCCTATTTATCTATATAAGGAGCTTGTTTATCTATGTATCTTTAGTATTATTTATTGTTATTATGATGTAGTTCTGGACAAAGTTATGGATTCGCCTGTATTTATTTAATTCCTAAGGCACTAGCTCATAAGCATGTGCCTCGTCTGTGAACAATATTTATGCTATGTACATAATGTTGTATGAATTCCTGATTTCCATACTACTTTTGTTCAAATCAACCTATAAGAAGGTTGAAAAGCCCAAGACGAGAAAATTCTCTGGACGCAGAGATGTAACGTCAATAAGCTTCCCTAAAGGCAAAGCAAGGCATGCTCATTCAAGTAAAGGATGAGGTAAAACCTTAGCTTCCCTGAACAAAACACAGCAAGTTCAAAGGATGTTTGTTCGTATAACAAACGAGGTAAAGCATAATGCATGTCCAACCCATGGACGAGAAAATGCATAAGCAAGTGTTTAACTTATTGATTAAGACACCTACTAAAACAATCCAATTTATGGACAAGTGAAAAGTTGTGTCTTATCTTTATTAAAGGTGAAAACCAGCTAAGTTTAAGGACGAGTAATGCTGATAATCACCATTTCACGAAGACGAGTTATACTTGCGAAATTCAAAGTATGACAAGAAAATGTATACGTATATACTTAAACAAGAAGGAATTACTTCTATAGACGAGTAAAAATTTGAAACAATATAACATCAAAAAGAACTCTCGTCCATACAATAATAGAAAAGAAAATCAAACAATTGTTTAAGGGCGGACCACCAACGTCCAAACACCCTGAAAAAAATAATTGTTCAATAGCTTATCTTAAAACCATGGACAAGCTTAATGTACTTGAGTTACATTTTTTTTTAAAAAAAAAAAAAGAGGGAAAAAGTACAAGAAACTTCAACGCTTAGATCTCGTCTCTAGGCAGGAAGGGCATTGTCCTTAGGGTCATTCAGAGGTGGAAGGGTGCTAGCATCGTCTTCAATATTAACATCCTCTGAGCTCGTCTGGATGAGGGAGCTTGTAACAGCACCAAGGTTGAGTTTTATAGAGCTGAAGTCAAGGTTAGGGAAGTTCTTAATGGCGTCTAGCCTGAAGTCCTCAAACCCAGCTACATAGTTCTTGTCTAGCAGATCAGTGAATTGCTTGGGCGCTTGAAACTCTACAACTGTGTCTCCCTTGGCCTTTTCAAGAAGGGCGCTCAGCTTGTTGTTCCTCTTCTGGAGGTGGTTAAGACGAGTGTCCTTCTCGAGGACGTTAGTCCTTAGCTCTTCATTAAGGTTCTGTAGTTCCTTCGCCTCTTCCTTAGCCTTAGCAGCCACCTCAACCCACGTCTTGCTCTCGTCCTTCACCCCTTTGATCCTCTTCTCCAGCAAGATCCTTGTCTTGTCTAGGTCGGTTGCCTGTCTAGACGCAACAATGAACTTAGACATCACCTACAAGGATTAAAATTTTGTTAGAACCAAACAAATACATACGTCTGCATTATTGACAAAGACGAGACATATGTATACAAAAAAAAAAAAAAAAATTTAACTTACCTTGAAGAGATCGTGAACACCAGAGTGCTTAGAATCCTTCAAGGACATGTTGTAGCAGGTTGCCACATCCACATCCGTCATTGCCGTTATGAACCTCTCCCAAGCCAGGTCCTTATTTCCAAGAAGGTGCTGAGGAACTTCTTTAGAAGGCTGAGATGAGGTGGGTGCGTGGACTGTGGACGGGATCTTCTTAAACGAAGGGTCCTTAGGCTCCAAGTCAAGTATCTGCACTGAGGGCTCTTGATTAGAGATGAGAGGAGTGGATTGGGCGTCTTAGGGCTTGGTCGACTTGTTTTTTTTCTCCCTACCACGCCTACTTGGGAGATGACCCAAATCAACCCTCGATAATATATTTTTTTTGTTTTTCGCCTGCTGATGGACGAGGTTGGGATTGCACCCCCTGCTTGACTACCTCGTCCATCACCTCCTTGCCTTTATTTTCTTCCATCGTCGCCATTCCTGAAGGGAAGGAAGTCAATTACAAAAAATAATAATAATAAACAAATGGATAAATAAAAGGGAGGAGGGAAAGAGAAAACTTATGTCTACAAACGGTGATTTCGTGTGCGAGAGCTTCAACGGAAGGCTTAGGGCCTAAACCCCAAGTGGCGAGACATTGAAGACTAACCAAAGAATGAAATGTCCTGTTGGTATATAGACGAGCCTTTTGAACACGCTCAATATGCAATCTACTCAAGTGAGATTGTCTAACACCTATAACAAAAAGAGAGACAAAGGATCAAGAGTTAGAACTTTTAAACAACTACAAATAAGAATAAAGACAATAAATGACAAAGTTAGGACGAGCATACCTTCAGGACGAAGATTCCCTAACTCCCCTGTGTAAGGAGGAAATGGGTCCTTGTCAACCTCAATGGGGCGTCCAGCCCAGAAACTTGAGACGAAGAAGAACTCCGTCTTCCAGTTCCTATATAAGATGACTAAAGATTTGATTAATCTATAATCTTTCCTCTAGCTGTGAATTGATAAAAGCCAAGAGATTGGTTAATCTCAAAGGGCTTATAACAGTAAAGGAACTCATCCACAGTAAGAGGACAGTCCCCTTCGAACACCTCCCTCCATAAAACTTGCATGGAGACGACTAATCTCCATGCGTTGGGATTAAACTAACAAACTCCTAAACCTAACATAGTCATTAATTCCCTAGCAAAAGTGTTTAAAGGTAATCTAAGTCCTCCTAAAAGATAGGCCTCATAAATACTTATCCCAAAACGAGGCTGACAACACCATTCTCCGCAGACGGCTAACCTAGGGTTAAGCTCATCTGGGATTTGATACCATTTCTTGAGTAAATCTAACTTCCTATCGTCTGTCTTTGAAACTACTCCTATGGCACAACTATAAACCACCTCAACCTTGTCTTGGTTAGTGGACGAGGGAGCACTCGTGCCAGCCTTAGAGCCAGACTCAGACCTCGTCCTGAGCCCCTCCTGAATAACTTCCAAAGGAAGCCCAGAGACGCCGAACTCAATACTCATTTGTAGTGTTCCCCTTACTACTGCTATCACTATCACTACTATTGCTATCACTAGAACCACTAAAACTGCTGGGGTCATTGTACTCGTTTATAGCCTTATCTACACTATCGCTAGACAAGGAAAGCACAATCTCAGACATTTTTAAGAAAGCTTAAAAGCTAAGGACAAAGATAAGGAAAATACCTGGATCTAGGACGAGGAAGGAAATTTCAGAAATGAGAAGGGTAACGGAGGAATTCTACTATTTATAGGCAATGAACCTTGACACCTGAAACGACACAGCGAATCAACGGAGGACACGTGGCATGCTCCTCGGTCAAATAAATCGACATGATTTTTCACCAATGGGATCATGACACGTGTCATACCAATTCAATGACAAAAATATACACGTCGAGAGAAAGATCAAGCCATACGTTTCCCTGGACGACCCATGGACAATGGGGCAACTAATGGTGCTAGAAAACGGTACTCCAGATTCGTCCATGAGGGTCGTCCTGATCAAGAGTAGTGAGCTGCATGAAAAGCTCGTCTTGGGCAAGCTCACCCGTCCTTAAAACATATAGGATGAGCTTCATGAAAAGCTCGTCCTGGGCAAGTGATGTGTACGCCCAACTCTATACAGCTTTGGGATGGACACTATAACCCTACTCCCGAAGTTGAAGTAAAAGATTGAAGTTCATTACTGTGAACCGTTGCCAATGACGATTAGAGAAAATAAGGCCAAACAATACAACTCCCATTGCAGTTATAGGAGTTATCTCCAAGTTTTCCAGACTCCTCAACAATATGAGAAGTTACTAAAATGAAGTAACCATTTCATGTGCGCTATATAAGCATTCATCTACGAGAAGGTAATTCATTTAGACACTTCCATTATACTTGGAATCACAAAAATACTAACTTAGCCATCGGAGGATTCTTGGCTGGCCTCCACCGGTCTCCTCTGATTTTCCTGTTTGCCTTTTTCAAGATTCACCAACAACCTTATGATCACTAACACCCGAGATTTTCAGTCTACTGATTTCTGAGCATTAATCAATCTTAACAATATTTATTTTATAACTCAACTAAAATTCATACGAATGATGATCTTAGTTGGATAATTTAACAATAAAAACTCAAGAATTAATTGTCTAAGGTAGTTTCATGCAATTGATTGATTTTAGGCAAAACAAAACTAGTGAATTAGTTCGTAGGGAATACTAAGCATTTAACGTGCCCGGAGTCTACGATAAATCAAATGATTATACAAAACTAAACACTTTTCTAAATGAGTAAAACAATCAAAAACATAAAAACATAAGCATTAAAACCAATAAATAATTGTTAAGAACATACGAATAAACGGTTGAGTTTCACCCCTTGCCTTAGCAAGGATTCTAGCAAGTCATAACACAAATAAAACTCTAAAAACTGTAAAGAAACTTTAAGAAAACCTAAATTATGTTCTACAGCAGCTCTCCTCTGAATTTTGCCCTAAAGAGCCTTTAAATAGGTCAAAGAATCCTATTACAAGTTGAATTCCCGTTTGGAGGAAATCCCAGGTTTTTAGGCTTCACTTAACCGACGTTTTTGGCCCATTTAACTTCATAATTCGGACTTTTGGTAAACTAAAAAGTTGTAGCACTTTAAGTTAGCTTTCCAGCCCAACTTGAATCATCTCGATTGGACATCTGACCCGAAAGTTATGCTCCAAATACTAACTGGTGTGCAAGTTGGAATCCTAATCCGAATTGGACTTGGATTTGGTGCAAATTTCCTTTGATTCCTTGCTCCAATTGGACTTGAATTTAATTGGGTTGGCCTTCTTTGACTTCATCATGGCCCTTGTAAAATTAAAGTCCATTAGTTTTTTTTCTTTGCACAAATCCACTTATTTAATTTCATTATTCTACAAAAGACAAATTCACGCATTAAAATTCAATTAAGCACAAAATTGATTATTTAGCATTATTCCAAAATCAACTATAAAATGCATGAATTAACTCAAAATAAGTATGATAATGCTTTTTAATAATGATTTAAATATGCAAAATTTAGCTATTATCAATGATTCCTTTTTGCTTATAGGCACAAGCCTAATGTTGATAATTACACGAAGTTACAACATTTTTTTTTCTACAATCTTATTGAGATAAAATTTGTGCTAGTGACAAAACACTTTAGTAAGTAGAGAATAATATTGAATTAAGGCGTCATATATTGTGGAGTTCGGTAATACTTATCTTTTGATAGATAGCTTATTTACTTAAAACTAAATTGGAAAGTAGCTTGAAGCTATCAAAATATAAGTTAGGCAATCGGATGAGGAAAAAAAATCCCAATATCAAGATGAAAAAGAAAAGAAAAGATATGACATTCTTTGAATATTTGATTATTATATTTTAAAATAATTAAAGAAAGATTTTATTTCAAAACTGGTTTAGAGGAAACTTTTTCTATCTCATTACATGACAATTGATAAAAACATTATTTTAAAAACTGGATCAAACCGACCAGTTCAACCGGTTGAACTGGGAACCAAACCTATAATTGGTCCGATAAAACCCAAAATAACTGGTGAAAATTGGTCAAGAACCGGGAACCAAACCCTTGTCTGGTTTTTTAACCGCTCTAGTTTTTAAAATCATGGATAAAACCATAAAAGTATAGTTTTAGTCACATGATCTAGTTAATGAGTTGTATGACTTATTTTAATAAAACACATGGATAATCTTATAAATCGTCACGTAAATGGGTTGGAGATATTCATCCAAACTAGTTTAGAAAAAAAACTTTATCCAAGTATTAATTTAATTCTCATTCATTATTTTTGTCACTATACAAATTTTAATACCCAACTAGTTTTTCAACTTAAATGTCAAAACCAAATATAGGCTTCCATTTGCCAAAATGCATTTTGTCTTTAGCCTTAAAAAAAAAAAAAAAAAAAAAAAAAAAAAAAAACTAACTTTAGACCTAAGGGTAAAGTGGTCATTGGCAACTCTAGATCTAAGATCGTTCCTTGTCCTCTGCCTAAAAGGCAATATCCTCCACAGACTCCTTATGCCATTTTTGTGGTGATGCACGCACCCCAATTGCTTCAAGTAGCAAGCTGTAGCAAGCGACATTTTAGTGAGGTGTCCTAGCCAAAAGTTAAAAATCATGTACCTCTTCTAAATTAATAGATCAAGGCTTTGATCATTCTCACTAAATTTTGAGCGAATACCAATCTCTCTCACCATCCTTGGCGTTGTTCAAGCAATTATGCCTTTACATCTACTAGGCCCAACCTTGAGCTGTGTGGGTGAAAAAGGCCTTTGAGAGCTTGACATATGACTTACTAAAGTTAATCAATTGAGAATAATGTTCTCAAAATATATTAGACCCAATTATTTGCCCATACTCTAGGGTTTTGCGATCTCATTGCTAAAGTATAAAACGACAATTAAAGGACGACTAAAATAAACAGACTTTTGGAGAGCTACATTTTGCATGCATAGGGTTCATATATTTAAGTTCTCTAAAAGTATCACCCATTAGAGATTGATATATTCGAGATTTGATCATCAAGGTGAAGCTGCTACACTCAAGACATATATTTGATGATTTGAAGAACCTTTAAGAAGATTCTTGAACTTGTGGATGAAGTGTTGTGTTGAATAGAGTACATGTTAGAAGAGTCTAAATATTTAAAGCTACGTGTTGTCACGCCAATAAGATTGACATGAGGTAGTTGTAGAGTTAGGGTTAATTCTATTGTATAAACTTCAATTTTTTACACAGTGATTTTGTTTCCTTCAGGGTTGGCGATAAGTTATTCATTGCTAAGTTTTTCTATTTATAGCAATATTGCATGCATCTTTTAATTTATGCATTATTTATTCTTCCTGATATTGGTGTGTGATTGATTAACTATGAACTCGAAGTTTAATTGATTAATCTAATCAAGTTGACTTAAAATTGGTTAATTAGCAACAACCAAGGTCTAAATTTCCCAAAGCCTAAAATTTATAGATAAAATTTTAGAGATTTCATGAAATTTCATAGTATTTTTTTTTTTTTTTGAATATGGGAAACAAATCTATAAAGGATGAAGAGACACCATTGAAGAGCCACCAATGAAGGACTATGACACTTTAGAGACAATTCAAATTTTGCATTAAGCTTACTGTTTGAATAATTTTATAGAAAACAAAAATTTTGAATGACTTCGCTTACACAAATTGTTTTGCTCGACTCTTTGATCAACCAAACATTAAGTGAGCCTTAAATGACCTCAAACATAAAGTTTGATCGAACTTCGCGTGATACTGTCTTGAGTGATCATTAAAATTAGAACTTTGCTAACTTAGTACGACACTCACTTGAGTGATGTTTAGACAAAATTTTTGCTCAACACTCCACTCAAATAAACTCTAAAGAATTGCACCACTATAATTGATTTCTTTTTAAGATTATTCCTCCACCTCTAATATGTGATTATTACATATATTACAACTTATGCATAAAATACTTGATTTGGAATCAGGTGCAAATGCAATACCTAGGTAGTCTCAAATATTAAATAAAAAAGTTAGAAGAAGTAAAAAAGTAAAGAAATTATGGGAAGGGATCTGAGGGTAGCACCATTGTTGGACCGTGTTTGAGGAGCATACAAGCCTAACAGTCGGGCTCTAAGCTGGGAAACCGATAAAGTCTAGATGAGGACCCTGAACAACCTGAGGAAGTGAACAAGAGGAACCCCAACCCTGGCTGGGAAGCACAAACCGAAGGAAGTAACATAGCCAATATGGGCAAAGAGAGGGAGATGGGAAGCTTCCCAAGAAAGCATCTATCACCTCTGCATTGAATGTCTTGAACAACTATGTCAGCCGCATTAATGGTTGAATGACACCTAAACAGTATCAAGATAGCCTGTAGTTCATTCAGCACTTCCTCCAAAGGTGGGATGGGACAAGTATCTAAGAGAGATCAGTCACCTTTCATGTGGAGGGTCCATATGGAAAGAAAACCATTATAAAAGGAGGGAGGATCCTAGTGAACAGGAACCAGAACCTGAAGATTATAGAGAGAAAACAATCAAACTTGGGGAACATTTAAGTGTAACAAGCTTAATCGGCTGACCGAGGAAAGATCAATATATTCTTTTACACGTTTTATTTGCCTAATTTTTACTTCTTTCCAATATGGACCCTTTCTTAAACTTTAACCTACTAGATAAGAAGCCCAAGTGTTGGTCCCCTATTTCCATCTTTACAAATTAATTGTAGTGGGCTCACATCTAAAGCCTGTTTACCCTACTTGGGCCTTTTTCCCTTTGTTTTTTGACCCACACATAAATTATTAAAAAAAAAAAAAAGTAAGAGAAATGGGTGTAATTGCATAAAGTGCAATACTTAGGTTGTTTTGCATCTTATCTCAATCCTAAAAAGTTTGAAGACGTTTGGATACGGATGAAAAAGGCCAGCATTTGGCGTTTTGCGTTTTCCTTCTTTTTTTTTTTTTTTAAATTGAGAAGCACGTGAAAATGTTGTCTGTCATTGTTCACGAGACAATGACAAACATTTGACTAGAGAATAAGCGATGAACAGTGCATACCAATGGATCCCGTACACTATTCACGGGACCCACAAATCTCACTTTTCAGCAATTTTTTCATTAAAAATGAGTCCCACAGCACTATTCACACATTTAAAATTTGTTTTGCTACAGTGTTTTCAGTTTTCAACAAAATAAACGATATCCAAACGCACCATTTGCATATGTTTGGATTCAGCGTTTGCGTCTGCATGTTTCACGTCTACGTGTTTCCTTTTTTTTTTTTTTTTTTTTTTGATGCACACGTTTCACTGTTTCAGGAGGCATAGAGCACTGTTCATGCATTGTCCACGCATTGTTTATGCACTATTCACGGGACCCACAACCACTTTATTCAAAAAATAATATTAAAATTGGGTCTCACGGCACTATTCATACATTTAAAAATTATTTTACTACAGTATTTTCAATTTTTAGTTTTCAACAAAATAAGCTGTATCAAAACAGACTCTTTGTCCCCAAAAGAAATGTTTGAAAGTATTAGCAACATCACTATCCAATGCAAATATTGTTCATATATATATATATATATATATATATATATATATATATATATATTTGTTCGACTTCTTTTTTTGAAGGTATCAGAAGAAGTAGCACACATGCAAGCCCTAATTCTTTTTTCTGGATTCCATGCAAGCCCTAATTCATATTCTTAGGAAAAAAAAAACACCAATTCATGTCATTGTAGTCTATGTTGCGTTTGGATTCAGCGTTTTCACGTTTTGAGCATTCACATTTGCGCTTTTTTTAAAAAAAAAGACTAGCGCTTGATGCATTGTTCATAGGACATATGAAGTGTGCACCAATGCATATGAACAGTAAAAAAGAGTGAATAGTAGCCTTAATATTTGACTTTTTAGTCACTTTTCAACACACTAGTAGGTCTCGTGCATTGTTTGCAGAATCCACAAATTTTACTTTTCAACTATTTTTTCATTAAAAATAGATTCTATTATACTATTTACATATTTAAAAATTATTTTACTACAATATTTACAATTTTCAGTTTTTAAATATATCCAAACTGACATATAATCAACCATTTTTTTATTAAAAATAAATTCCATGATACTATTTATATATTTAAAAATTATTTTACTACAACCTTTACCATTTTCAGTTTTTAAATATATCCAAACCAATCTTATATGTCTATCAGCCTCTCACATGCAAAGCACTAATTCAGGTCATAGTAGCTTTCTCTCTCTTTATCTGTCTCTCACACGTAATCACCATTCACTGTTCAAGTCACTAAAAACTCATGCTTAGGACAACAGAGTACAGGTGAAAGGATTTTTCCCTCCGAGACCTTTCCTATTCCCCATTCTATTAAATGATGGACAGGGTTTGTATATCGGTAGTACTACTATTTCTCTTTGTACGTGAAGTACTGTAGACATTCAAAACAACGATAAAATCCTACAACTATATATCGTGGAAAAAGCGAGGCACGTGATTATCATAATGAGTCTTCATCAACGAATCTTACAAACAAATTCTGCCGGTTCCCAAGACTTTTTCGTTAGAAGAAAAAGAAAACAGACCCTGCCGACTCCTACCATTAAAGCACTATAAAAATACCCTCCTATCTACCGTATCCAATACACCAAAAGTCTCCTCAGTTTACTGGCTTATGAAGGGCATAAATGGGTGGTTGTGCTGGCCTAACTTTAGTCGGTATTTCCTGTACAAGGTTTGAAGGGTTGGTTTAAAGTGGGGTTATCTATGTGGTTAGGGGATTGAAGGTGGTTCCGGACTTTATAAGGAAGGTTGTGTGGTTTGTGGCGGTAGCCAGATTTAAGTTGTTTGAATGTTATGATGTCTGGGTTGTCATGGATCTGTCATTTTAATGAGTGTTTTTTTATGAGTGTGTCTTAGCATGTGTGCGTGTGTTTATTTTTTATTTTTTTATTTAAGTAAATTTACTTCCTTTTGAAGCGTGAGGGATTTTGTATAAATTGATGGATCAGTGATAGTGTGTCTATGTGTGTTGTTTCTATATTCCTGTTTTTAGGTTGTATTTACTCCTATTTTCAATTTTGGTGTATATTGGGTTTGAGGTTAAGTTAGGGTTTTGGAAGGTAATGGATCTAGTGTTGTAGATGTTGCTTACTGCATCTAAGGTTTATGGAGTGGAGCTCCTTGAAGTCCAATAGAGGGTCTTGCTAGGTTGATTGAGCTGCTTTGTTATGGATCCCACAGCCCTATCCGTCAGATTATCTGGATAGGTTTGCGGCTTGCATACCTCAGGAGCTGCGTTGCCTAAAGTTAGATCCTTGTTTGGATTGAAGGGAGCTCTACACCTCTACTCTTTTATATCTTGGACTTAAATCGGTGATATATCTGTTATATCTGCATGTACTTCGATCAATTAAAATTTTTTGGTTAATTTTTTTGTCAGTCTTTTTCATGTACAGGTAATATTCTGTGATCTGATGATCGTTTACCATGTCTTATATGAAGTTGTTCAATTTTAGCATGATATTGTGATATTCTGTTGCTTTCGTTTACCATTTCTGGTCCTCACAGGCATTCAATGGTGTCGTACAAGCGCTAGACTGGCTGCCATTTTCTATTAATGATGTCTACTGGGTGCCTCATAAGTATTATGTTTGTCTCAGCTGAGCTCCCTTTTACTTAGCTTATTAGCTAACGGGAGCTTGGAGTTAGATCCATTCAATCAGGATACATATCCGTGAAACACTTATGAGAGTTTGTTTTCATGGAGGACTGTATCATTACAGATTTGGAATGAATTGTCCAGAAAACGGACTTTATTCGAAGATGTGTGTAGTACTTGTGATTCAATAGTATGTGTGAGATCTGAGAAGTTGCATTCTACTTTTGACTTTTAGGTTTGTGGTTGAGACTAGTCAACCTAGACCCAAGTTTAAACTAGATTCAAAATTTATTCAGACACATTGTTGTCTCGTGTAATTACCCATGATTATAAACTTTTTTTCTTTCAAATTTTGTAATCAATTGATCTAGTTAAATGTTGATGCACTATCTCAAGTCTCTGTAGGTGATGTGGTTTGCGGTCATTATCCTGCTCTGTTAGTGAATATGTGTACACTGAAAATGATGTTTGACCTTGCAAAATCCAGTTAAGCAAGACCTCGCTCAAGCAGCAACATCTGGTGTTAGATGACTCTGGCTTTGGTGCAAAACTGTGTAGAACTCGATTAATCATTAATGTCTGTTGATAATTATTCTTTCGCTGCTCGATTTTCTTTAGTTTGATTCTGTGGCTGTATATCTTTATAATATTGTTCGTTCATCTAAAATTGCAATTTCCAATTGATATTTCTCTAGGCATTAAAAGGATGTAATACCAGAATCCATAAATAAGCCGAATTGTTGAATTACAAACAGATAAGATGGGCTTATCTATAAATACGTCGAATATGTATTGCTAACATTGTTAGAACATAAAATCGTTGACAGTTTGAACTCTTCATATTGGTGAAAATAATTATGTGTTAGAAAGGACAAAATACCAAGTGGATCTTTGGTGGTCTGAAAAACAAATACCATAATATAAAACGTCTAAATATGATCCACTGAGTCTATCTTTAATCATACCTATATTTTTGTAAAAATGAAAAGGTTCCTCAGATCTGTATTTCTAAATATGCCTTTTATATGCAAGCAGCAAGTCTTAATTTTCACTGCCTAGCAAAAACAATGAGGGCTGTTGGATACTCCTTGAACATGATTTGGACTTAAGAATTATTTTAACGTTTTTTGTTGGGGTAAGTTAAATGATGTAAGGGTAAGCGTTAGAATGAACTGTTAAATTAAGTAGTGAACGATATTATGAATGGTATTTTATAGGCATGCGTGCGTAGTCGCTCTATCTGTAAATCCTGTTGCTGTGACGTTTGCTATTTCTAAGACATGAATGCTCCCCCTATCAAAAAAAAAAAAAAAAAACAGGAATTCTCCTATACAAAATAAGAAAATACAGCTCAGATACAAAAATATATATATGAAAGTTGCACAAAAAGGCTGGCTTAGAAAATTTTAATTCCATTATCTGAAGCAGAAATATATATGCTCTCATTCAAGTTAATATTAATTTTTTCAATTGAAAATTCTTCAGGCATGTTTTGGCATGCTTTATTAGATTCTGTAATAAGAATGATTTATTCATGTGAAATAGTATCAGGGTACTTTACCAAGAAAAAAAGTATTAGGGTCCGTTAATACTAAAGACAATTGCGTTAAGAAATAGTAATCTAACAAATAGTAATCCTTATTATTAAGAATAGAACAAAAGACGTTGAAATGAAAAAAACTATTTCCATTGATGTGTTTGCTGGTAAAATAGGAATAAAACCACAAATATATACTTTTGGAAACATTAAAATATAATATTTATTACACTCTAAATTTTGGAAAATATAATAATTTTAAGAGTTATTATATTTATTAAGAAATAACTACTGCATCCCTTTAGAGATGAATAATTATTATTCAGTTTAAGAAATTATTACTAATGAATAGTTGTTTCATTTAATTAGGACCAACCTAACATAATTTGGAGTCTAAAGATAAATTTATGTTAGGGTATGTTTATACTAGATAATAATTGCATTTGGAATGGTAATTCCTATTACTAGGAATATAAGACAATGTAATGAAATAACTATTTCCAATATGATTGCTAATAAAATAGGATTTTGTAGTAAAATAGAAACAAAACCACAAATACACATTTTTAGAAAAATAATAATATAATAATATTTATTATGCACTATATTTCGGAAAATATAATAATTTCTAGAGTTATTACATGTATTAAGAAATAACTACTACATTCCTTATAGAGATGAACAATTATTACTCAACAATTATTACTCAATTTAAGGAATTATTTCTACTAAAAAGGAATTATTACTTAGTAATAATTATTCATTAAATTGAGGAATAACAATTTGCCTCTTTTTTTTTCTTTATTTATTTATTTATTAATAAGAGCAATTTGTCATTAAGAGGGTCATAATAGCTATTTTTCAGTAGGTAGAGGTAATGTGCAAAATAGCTGTGCAAAAGAATTGTATATAGTTAGTTAGACAACGTTTGAAACAATAAAGGAAACTAGCATCTCGAGTTTTAGAAACTCGAGATCCATATTAGAACTCGAGTCCAAAAGACTCGCAGAGCGAGTGTGAAAATGTCACATAGATCTCGAGTCTTTAAGACTCGAGTTTTATGCAAAAAAAATTTCACCTATAGTGGCGTTTTTAAGCCTTACAGTAACGTTTTAAAGCCCTATAGCGGGGTTTTCCTGCAAAAAAATTTTGTAAGTACAGGTTTAGGGAGTCCTATAGTGGTGTTTTTAAGCCCTATAGTGACGTTTTATATCCCTATAGTGGCGTTTTTATTCAATTTATGGAAATCGAGTCTTTAAAACTCGATTTTTAACTTGATTTTTTCCCACATTAAACTAATCAATTGAAAAATCGAGACTTAAAAACTCAGTTTTTATCTTGGAACTCGAGTTTTAGACACTCGAGATGCTAGTTTTCCAAATTTTTTTGAAACGTGACAAGTAACTAAATTTTTTAATATTTATTGTTATTTAGAAAAAAAATTCTCAGTAGGTATAATAATTACTAAAGTTAGTTTATTTCTAAATATAAACTTTCTATATGCATGTAATAATTAAAAAATCATAAGAACAAACAACATGTTATTTGGATAAGTGTAGAGGGTTCAATTTTTATTTTATTTTTTTCATTTGATTTGAATGTGCTAATGGGCATTTTGTAACTTAAATATCTATATTAATTTTTCATCTCTTTGAAGAGATAAGCCTCAAAAGTTAAGGCAACAACTAGGATTTTGGTTCAAACTAGTTGAAACTCTTATTGAGGGGAAAACTATTAGGTTAGATGGATCTATCCTCGTACGAGGAGAACTCATGTATTCGATACATGATATACCTCATCGCATGAGGGAAAAATACACCATGTTTCAAATCCACACTGTGTTTCTTGCTTTACTATATTTACTTCTTTTTGTAGGTCTTGTATAATTGTAGGTTTTATGTCTATCTTAATCTGTTTTTTAGGTTTACAATATTTACTAATATGTCCTAATTTTTTACATTTATAGCAAATACTTTTCCATTTTTTAGTTTATTCTTTCTTTGATTTTGACTCTTTTTCCTCGGAAAGTTCAATAGTCCTTAGTAACTTCTTGATTAAAAAGAAATGGAACATATACATTCACAGAACATGGCTCTAATGCCATTTACCATCCAAGATAGAAGCACATAATTTAATATGAAAGCAAGGATATAAAAATATATAAAGGACGATATAAGAATATAACAATAGATATAATCAAACAAATATAATAGAAGTCGGGAAGAATATATGACAATATAAAATAATATAGCAAATAGTAATAGTTATTTGTGGGATCCATTCTCATGTGAGGGGGAAGACTTATGTATCCGATACATGATATACCTCCTCTTGCATAAAGTGGCATGTTGGGCCCACATTCACCTCAATTTAATGTACCATTTGCTCATTGGAATTAATAAATTACTATTATCATTTTAACATTTTTTTGAAAAATGTGTAACTAATTTATTAAAAAGTTTCATACAAATAATATATTGAGGGTCACATGCCGCGCATGGCCCTCCCTAGAACTTGTATTTGGGTCACCCTCTACGAATTGAGGGCAACCTGTTAGGAGCATAAAGAAGGAAGATTTGAGGTCCTGACTACATGTTTTGTTCGCCATTCAGAGTCCCCAAAACGGCCCTTTTTATAATTATAAATTTATAAATGAACTGAATTTTGGAAATACCAGCCTAAAACCGGATTTTCCAATCGATTAAGGTCAGTAAGTTCGATGCACTGCATTAAAACAGCCCTACTAGCATTTGCTACTCTCTTCTTTTTACTACTGAATAAAAGAAACAAAGGATTAACCGGCTTTATGACACTAATTACCAAAAAAAAAAAGAAAGGAATAAAAAAAAGTACAACACATCTTTCTTTTTTTTTATGCTGGGTAATTGTTTATGCGGGGGCTAGAACCACTGTGTTGAAGGTCACTAAGATGACCGGGTACCACTTGGGCCAGCAGGCCCGGTAGTACAACACATCTTTTTGTTCTTCCAGATCCAAAACATTTGCATGGTTTTAGATAAAGATTACCCAACCATATATTAAACATCAATAGTAACCATCCCAAAAAGATCAAAGGAAAACCAAGCATAAGGGAAAAGGTAATAACTGCGCTTTAAAAAAAAAAAAACCCTAGATGATGATGAAGAATGATGATGCAGATGTTGATTATAATCATGATAATAATAATAACAATGATGAAAGGTAAGTAAATATGTTATGTCTCTTAAACAAAGCCAAAAAGAAAATTTTAAAACAGATCTGAATTTAGAATATTCTTTTAGTCAAAATTTGTCACTCTAATAACTCTTAACAATCATTACAGTACATTGGCTACACTGAAAAGATTTGATATAATATATGGGGAATTCTCAAGGCCCTCGAGGAACATATCTACTCCATAGAATTAGGACAACCATGTATTTCATTTATAGGCCAGCAGCATCCAGCAACAAAACAAAGTTAGAACTACAAGATTTAGAGTATAATATACAGATCATCCCCCAAAGACTTAAGCCCTGCAGTCCACTCCCGCCATCTTTGAGAAGCCTGTAACACCACCAATGTTTGAGAACTAGTGTCATAAAATCCAGTTGATAATCAATGCAATTGAGAAGAATGGCATCTGCCTAACATTTAATATTTAATAACTACTGACGCATATAAACTACAATCGTTCAAAGCAGCAGAAATACAGATTAATAACTTAAAATTAGCAATAAATTTACATATAACAGGAAAAAACAAAAGGAATATTACAAAAGCAAAATTTTTACTGTTTTACAGACCAAGTAAACCCAAGATCACCGACAAATCTCTCAATTTGATTCTAGTTTGTACTAGAGATGATGTCACTTAAGCTATTGGTGATAGTAGAGACAAGCCCAGGCCCTACTTGGAAGTGATTTGGGGTGGTACACTATTATTTGTACGTATGCCTTCATATTTATCAAACTAATTTCAATAATTTCCAAACCAAAATAACTTCTCAAAAAATAATTTTTGTCCAAAATAGGTTGATATTGAGTTGGCATATTAATAGAGAAATTAAATTGACTTTTGAAACTTTGATTTAATATTGGGTTTACACATGAAACCTACATGATCATATTCAAGTTGAGTTCAGGGTTCAAGAGATAGCCTAGTCGTAATGACTTTTTATTTTTTTACCAGTTGTAATGTCATCCTTTGTGGTGTCCCATGTCTGTGGTTCGAACCCCTCCTCTCCCTCCCCCACTTTCTAACTCATCTACCAAAAAAAAAAAAAAAAAATTCAAGTTGAGTTCAATAATGCATCTAGGCCCACCAATAAGCTCTTAGCTCAAATAGCACTTCTCCCACAATAATGGGATGGGGGAGTAAGGTTGAGTTTAAAACCCGATGTGTGTAACTTACCAATATACATAACAAGTATCAACAACAAATGCACACAGCCCATTTAATCCAAACCTATATCCACAAACCCAAAACCACCAAAATTGCCCAAATCCCACGACCCACGGTGATTACACAACCATATTGTGGTTGGAGAGGCAATATCCATTTTGGAAACCTAAGGTAAGGCAAGGTCCAAGAATAAGCATCCATGGTAGTTACATATATACGATGAATTTTGTTAAAGAAAGACTACCTCAAGAACAAAGCATGAGGAAGCCTAAAGAATTACAAATAAAGACTTATGTAACGACTCTAAAAATATTGGAATGGAATCCCTATTCATAAGACTCAATGCACAAGACCAAGCAAATAAGGTACTAGAATAAGTTGCCAGCAACTGAGTCCTCGTACTTTCTGCATCTTCAAATGCATTCCATCCATACGGTCCACGTCAAACATGATAGAACAATATTCCAAATATCTGACAAATGCATACCCACCCAATTCCTCCAACAACATTTGGTCAAATACCATTGCCGGTAAAACACTGTGGATCCCAGAAGGACCTAAAAGCAAGGCTCCACAAATCAAAAGCAATATTGCAATGCAACAAAAGATCCACCGTCTCCCCACTACAATGACACATGGAACACCAATTTACTGTCAAATAAGCCCCAATAATGAGATGAGATTATCATAGGTGAGAATCTTTCCCCATGCTGCCATCCAAACGAAAAAGGTGACCCTTTGTGACACCCTAACACCCCTAATACCTTTCCAAGGGAAAGGTACTCCAATTAAGCCCCTTTGATCATTATAAAAAAAGCAAACATCAAACTCCTCACTCTTTTTTAGCCTCCACCGCACTCAATCGCCACCTCCTCTATTGGGGATACGGGAATCTAGAATATAAAGAAAGGAGGTGAATTCCCTACTCTTACTTAGCCTCCAATGCACTCAATCGCCAGCTTTACTATTAGGGATAGGGGAATCTAGAAGATGGAGAAACAAGGCCATCATGTCTAGGTTATTATATTTTAATTTATCTTTTATTTGGTTATTCTAGAATCAGGTAAAATTCTGCAATAGTTGGGTATCAGCCATAGTTATAGACCTGGGGCATTCTTTTATTATTAAGTATTGTCTTATTTAGTTTAAGTCTTTATGTGTGGGCTTTAGTTCATTTCAATTAAAGTGTGGTTTAGTAGTCAAAATAGAAGTCCCAATTCTATTAGGAGAAGTTAAGATTTATGATCTTTATGAGTCTCCTATTGTACTCAAACAAGGAAAGGTTAATCAATAAAATATTGAGTGTTTTGAATATTGAGGCCATTGGCTTCATTGTTGTTTTTCCTCATCTCTTTCCTGTGGTACAGTTCACCTGCACTGCTCATGTTACTGTTCATGTGCATTGTTCATTAAAATCATGTTGACCTTAAGGAACTAGAGAATCCGATAAATGGGTAATTGTGAACATCAAGGGAGATATCACTCAACTAGTCAAACTAGGAGTCCTAGTACTAGTGGGAGTCCATATACTAATATTGCAGTGGATTGAACCTAGGACCTCCGCATTTACGTCACGCCCTAGACCAACAAGCCTACCATCCGATTACCCCATGGAGGTTTACTTCTCAAGTGTATATATCCTTTAAATTATGCAAATTCTAATGGCAGCTTATATATATAACCAGTATGCTTGTATCAAATAAAACAGTTAAAAAGTTCATATAATATCTGTCTATTTAGCATCTGCCAGCAGGCAGGGCCCCTTTTCTTTCTCCAAGTGTAGTAGCTTATCCCAAATTAGGGGATATGTCATCTAATCTTATAAAATACACAACGGGTGCTTCCGCGTGTTATTTCAGATCACTGTCCGCTTTTGTTGGAAGCTGGTGTTGTTCGACGAGGCCGTAGTGCCTTTAAATTTGAAAACATGTGGCTGCGAGCTGAGGGTTTTGTTGATAGAGTGCAGCAATGGTGGGTTGGTTACAGTTTTATGGGCTCTCCAAGTTTTATTTTGGCTCAAAAGTTGAAGGTTTTGAAAGCTGATTTAAAAAAGTGGAACAGGGAGGTGTTTGGTGATTTGGCTTTTAGAAAGAAGAATTTGCTTACTGAACTTATGGGTTTAGATGCTAGAGAGGAGTCGGTGGGTCTATCGAATGAGGATCAGAATCGTCGCATTCAGCTCAAAGGGGACATAGACATAGAACATTTGGCTTCTCTTGAGGAAATTTCTTGGAGACTCATGCTTTGTATGTGAAGGAGGGAGATAATAATACTCGTTTCTTTCATAGATTAGCAAATTCTCATAGAAATGCTAATCTAATTAAGAGGATAGAGGTGGATGGTGTTCTTAATGAGGATGAGGCAGATGTGTGCTCTCAGTTAGTCCTCTTTTACCAGGGTTTGTATAAGGAAATTGAGGTTTGGCGTCCTACCATGGATGGGTTAGACTTTGCATGCATTGAAGAGGAAGAGAGGTTGTCCTTGGAGAAGGAGTTCTCGAAGGAGGAAGTCATCCAGGTATTAAGGGAGATGGAGGGTGATAAAGCCCCTAGTCCTAATGGTTTCACCATGGCTTTTTTCCACAAATGTTGGAGTGTTGTGGAAAAGGATGTCATGGATTTCTTTGACTATTTTCATCGGCACTCTATGTTTGAACGGTCTTTGAATGCTTCGTTTCTCAATCTAATTCCCAAGAAGTGTAATGCTGTTTCCATTAAGGACTTTCGCCCCATCAGTTTGGTAGGTAGTGTGTAAAAGCATCCAAGGTGTTGGCTAATAGGTTGAGGGCGGTTTTGGATAATCTTATCTCTTAGTCTCAAAATTCGTTTGTTGGTGGAAGGAAAATTCTGGATTCAGTGCTTATTGCAAATGAATGTCTGGATAGCAGGTTGAAGAGCAGATTACCGGGTGTGGTTTGCAAGCTTGACATTGAAAAAGTATATGACCATGTGAATTGGGAGGCCTTGTTTTATTTGTTGGGCCAGATGGGTTTTGGGGTGAAATGGAGGGGGTGGATTAAGGCTTGTGTTACTTTTGTCCGTTTTTCTGTCCTGGTAAATGGTTCCCCTGAAGGTTTTTTTGGTAGTTCTCGTGGATTGAGACAAGGGGATCCATTATCCCCGCTTTTGTTTCTTTTGATAATGAAGGTTTTGAGTAGACTATTAAAGAAGTCAGAGTAGTGTAACCTTATTCAGGGTTTTCAGGTGGGCTCTGTGAACTCTGTTGGGGTGTGTATCTCCCATATGTTATTTGCTAATGACACTATCTTATTTTGTGATGCCTCTAGGGAATAGCTACTGTCCATAAGGTTGGTGTTGTCTTGTTTTCAGGCTTTTACAAGTTTGAAGGTCAATGTTGGGAAAAGTGAGATTGTCCCTGTAGGGGAGGTGAATAATCTAGACGCACTGGCTAATATTCTTCAATGTAGAGTAGGCAGTTTGCCTATGAAATATTTGGAGATGCCGTTGGGGACTTTTTTTAAGACAGCTTCGATTTGGAATTCTATTTTGGAGAAAATGGAGAAGAAGCTATCTGGATGGAAGCGTCTCTATTTATCTAAGGGTGGTAGGCTCATGTTACTTAAGAGTACTCTCTCAAGCCTCCCAGCGTACTTTTTATCTCTCTTTACTATTCTTAAATCTGTGGCTGCTAGATTGGAAAGTATTCAGAGGAACTTTCTTTGGGGGTCTTCTGAGGGGAGTTTCAAATATCCTTTGGTGGCTTGGGAAAAGGTGTGTTTACTCGTCGAAATGGGTGGTTTGGGGATAAGAAGTGTGGTGTCATTTAATCAAGCTTTATTATGGAAATGGTTGTGGAGACATGGGCATGAAGATACCCATTTTTGGCGGCAAGTTATCTCCACAAAATATGGTGAGGGTCAAGGGGGGTGGTGTTCACAAGTGTGCAGGAGGACTCATGGGTGTGGCATATGGAGAAGCATTGATGAAGGGTGGGAGAGCTTCTCTAAGCATCTGTCTTTTGTAGTGGGTGAAGGTACTCGTATCCGCTTTTGGCATGATAGGTGGATTGGAGATAATACTCTAAAAGATCTCTATCCTGATCTCTATGTGTGCTTAGCGGTCAAGGATGCTTGTATCTTTGAGGTTTTGTGGATGCCAGAAGGGGGTACTGTTAGAGTATGGGATTTAAGGTTTTATAGAGCTTTTGAAGATTGGGAGCTAGCTGCATCATATTCCCTTCTCCAGCTTATCCAAACTCGTATTCCTCGGGGTGATAGGAGTGATACTCTTTGTTGGCGGTTAAGGGGTGATGGCAATTTTGACACCCGGTCTTATTACCATGCAATTCGGGATGCTTCAAATTCTTTGTTTCCTTGGAAGGGTGTTTGGGAACCAAAGATTCCTAGGCAAGTGGCGTTCTTTTTGTGGACAGCTGCACATGGTCGGATCCTCACTTTGAACAATCTAATGCTTAGGGGTCGCACGTTGGCTACTTGGTGTTGCATGTGTTGTTGTGATGGGGAGTCAGTAGACCATCTTCTTCTTCATTGCCCTGTTACTCATTCCCTTTGGACTTTTATGCTTCAGACCTTTGGTATTCATTGGGTTATGCCAAGATCAGTGGCGACTTTGTTATCTTGTTGGCATCAGTGGCTTGGGAAACATAATTCAGACATTTGGAATTTGGTTCTAGGGTGCTTAATGTGGATTGTGTGGTTGGAACAAAATCATCGTTCCTTTGAGGATAAGACGTTGGACGAGTTGAAGGTTTTATGCCAATGTAGTCTTTTGAAGTGGTCTCATTGTTGGGGTTTTACTGATTGTTCTTCTCTCTCTGAGTTTATGTCTTTCCTTAGCTTAGTGTCCTGATTTCTTGTTTTGCTGTGCTGTTTGTTCTTTTTTTCTTGTTGTTCATCATCATGAACAACTTGTACTTTTCTTTTTTTTTCTCATTTATAATAAATTTCTGATTACCTATATATATATATAAAAAAAACTGATTCCAAGTGGTTGGAATTAAAGCTTGAGTTTATCATCAAAATTACATTTAAGTATGATTTTATGGCAGCAAAATATGAACAATATAAATTTATTTGCTCGAAACCTTATAATTTGAATTAATAAATTCACCTGTGCCAATTCATATATCAATCTCATAAGTGCTAAAGTAGCAAAACTAATTCAGCAAAGGAACAGTAAAATTATTTCAGATTTAATGTTTCTATCTGATTTCAATGTTCTCATGTCACCTGGAATGTATTCTAGACTCTACATGTAAAGAAAACTCAAGGTATAAAAAATAATTCAATATCTTTGAAATCCTAGCAACAAATAATAGAGCTATATGATCAAATTTAAAAGAAATATGATATCAGCAAAGAAGGAGTACCTTATCATTCCGAATGCAAAACGGTACCATTCTGTTTCTGTAAATTGGCTTCTAAGTTCCAGCCCCTAAAGAAGAAAAAACTAATAAGCTCCAGAACTAGTAAAACACATAAGATAGAAGAAGACATTCCATGGTAGACGCATATTACCTCTCTGATGCTTCTTTCCTCTGTTCTTCTAAATGATTTTCAATTTCAGTACACGCAGCTTGAATTTCTATATTTTTATGACAGAGCTCCTTCCATTGTGTGGACAATGCAGTAAGCTCATATGCAGTATTGTGCTGATGATTCAAAGAAGGAAGCATATTCAAAATGAAGCACAGTATTGAACTACAATATGGAAGGGGACACAAGAAAGTTAAATTACCTGATGATATTTCCTTTCACGGTTCACTGTTTCACTCTTTTCATTCTGTTCCTGAACTAATTTTTGCATTCTGAACAATGATAATGAAAGTGAAAAATAAGAACTCGCAAAACATGAAATATCAAGGGAACATCATCAAGTAATATCAATCATCTCACATAAAGCTAACAGTGCTGGCACTTAATTGAAATTTGAAAGATGCACTATTTCCTTAAGCAAATTCAAGTGCTTTAAGGAAAAACTGAATCAATATATCCTAAACTACAAGTTTAAGTAAGTCATGAAAGACAGAATTGAAGCTTGTAATCAACTTAAGATGCATCGCCAGAGCGCCAGAGCTGAGGCATACTATTTAGATAAAGGTGCATAACATAAGAAGAAAGGGGGAACTACCATAAGCCTCAATTCCCCAACATGCTTGAGGTTAGCAATTAGGCACACTTGAGAAATTAGGAAAACATCCAAGGGCATGTGTCTGGCTACAGGGGTCCAATTCAGCTAAAGCATGGTTAGATGAAGTAAGAAACTACCACAAGCATAAGCAGAACAGTTCAAAAACATCCAGTAGCACAATGTTAATAATCTGGCATAGAATACCAAGTGTTTGTGCTACCATATGATATCTGAGAGATTGAAAGAATAAATTAACATAAGCAATGAAACAAGGGTCCTTAAGCAGAAGAATTGATTTCTATGATGAGAGCAAATGATCATTTCACCACATGTTGAATCTTTTTTTTTTTTTTAATTGGTAATTACACACACCCAATGGGCTTTGAATCCACAACGTCGTTTAAGCTAAAACTCATCTGTGCACTACATATGTAATTTTACAAACAAACCTTGATAGGTATGCCTCCAATCGTTGGATGAACTGCTTCCAGACATCAGGACCATATTTCACCATCAGTTCCAAATTCTCAAGACTGCAAAACAACTAATCATTTCAAAGTAAGTACAAAATATCAAATCCGCACTAAAAACAAGTATAAAACGCAGGCAACTGTTTTATCATCTGGGCATTGCCACTTTTTCTATTCTTAGTAAAGAAATTTATGATACATCAAATGACATCATGAATTAACGATTACAATAAAATAACAACTATTTGTGCTACAAAAGCAATTCCAATCCAATGCAGCTGAATCTTAATATTTTCAAGAATAATCAAAGTAATTTTGAATCCTAAACGTCTCCGATGGAAACACCAGGAGGTGCCAGTCGAGCTAATAAAAACACTATTGATTATGAGTATACATGACCTGATCATTTGATACTGAAGCAAGCATTGAGCTCTGTGAAGTGTATGATTCCAAGCAGATTCATCATTCCATTTAATCGACGGCGGCGGTTCCAAATTATACCGTGACCTATCGAGAGCCGCCGGAGGCTTCCCGGCTCTCACACGCTCGTACTCTCTTGCAATCATCGGGTGATTCTGAAAATCCAAAACAATCACAAAATCTCCATATCAGATCAAACAATGAGAGAGCGAGAAAGAGAAGCTTAGGTTAGGGTTTAGGGTTTAACCTTGAAATTGACATTGGGAAGAGGAGGAAGGTCGTTGAGAAAGTCGGCGGGTTTCTTCGAGCTACGACGCATCTCATCCTCGACCAAACGGTCAACCTCTTGCTTCACTCTGGCGTCGGCGTAGTCATCGTCGATGTACGGCAAGGCGTCGATGACTTCGGCGCTGGATAGTCCGGGCCACGTGGGACCAGTCGGAGGAGGAGCTTCTAGCATTAGGATATCGCCATTGCTCTCCGCCATTGTTGAACACCGATGAAGCTTCTCCGATTGACGAGCAAAGGGAGCTTTCTATTTCTACACGCAGAAGAGTGAAGCAGCAGCTCTTGCAGAATGCACTGCAGACCGTTCTTTTCTTTTGTCCTGAGAGGTGGTACAGAGGGATACACAATTTTTGTGAATATGTGATGGTTTTGAGGGTATAGTTGTAATTTGGAGACCGACCCGATTTTCACGATACAGACTCTTGTTTAATTATTGGAGCCCGACCCGATTTTCGGTTTTAATTTTAAACCTATCAGTCCTCCAATCCACTTTGTAGTCATTAAAGAGGTCATTTTTATATATTTAGTTTTAGTCGTATAATTTATTTTTTAAATAAATCATGTAACTTATTTAAATAATATACATTAATAGCCATAAAAACCATCACATTGTAGATTAAATGAGATAGTTCAAAACCAGTTTGGAGTTATATTTTGTCTTTTTAAATAACTTTGGGCTTAATTCATTCTTCACTCACTGTCTACTAAAAGAAAAGAATTATCCTTAAGCCGAAATATGTCAATTTTTTTATTATAAGAAAATGGTGTTCTAATTTTTGGCTAAACTATTCTCCTCTCTATCTATGAGACACCCCAAAATCCTTATGAATTAATATTGTGGTAGATTGAACTTAAAATCTATAAATTTATGAAAATCTATTAAACTTTAGTTTACTTTTAATTTAATCACTTTTTATTTTTATTTTATCGTAAAACCGTTTTTTAAATATTAAAAATCAAATACTTTCTTTTAAATTTTGAGTGACAAGTAGAATGTATTTGTTGTACATGTGATAGATTCAAATGTATCAACGGTTAAATTTTTTAGAGTATTCAGATTTCAAACCAATAATAATATATATTAATGATCTATCAGGTGGAAATATCCCGTCTATATATAAACTCCTACCAAAACTCATAGCTTGCTGTTGAGATTTTATCATCTGGTCGTCTGTTAACACTACTGTTAATGTTGGGAAAAAAAACATTAATTTATAATGAATATTTCAAACTGAATAAATTATCAAAATATTCATAAAATAAAATTTTCAATTTTACATCCACTTCATGAGAATATAGTCAAGATTGTAATTTGTTATTATGTTTCAATCTTTGTACAGATGAAATTCAATTTTTATTTGATATTAAATAATAAGAGACTTTATTGGTCGGGAACCCACATATGCGTGTTTATCGTCCACCATTTAGTTATAATTTTCTTAAACAGTCTATTGAATTTACTCCAGGTTTTTTATTTATTTATCAAAGAGCATAAATTCTAGTACAATTTATTTGCGACTGGGTTTATACAACAAAGAATACCTTGAAAATTATTCCCCCAAAGGACTACACATAAGAGTTCCTGTTTCTGGGGGTTCTTCACAGCTTTCTTGAAATCTCTCACTTATCAATAGAGCCAGTTCACGTCCACCAGTTTTGAATAGACAGAAATACCACAGCCAAACGGCTTCATATGCATATCATTCAAGACAATATAAGACATGAAAAATTTGAACATGTCTAATGATCTGTGTAACTCAACTTTTAGTCCGTCTTATCTGAATTCCCCATGTCTCCTATTTGTCAAATGCCATTTGCATGATTTAACATTAACTGTGGAATGGAGCATAAACATCATCAAACACAGCCAAGGTTTGGCAAACCAAAAACAACTCATACAACCTCATGTGATGATGATTTCCTTGTAACAAACTCAAAACGTCGTAAATATAATTTATGCTCACTAACTATTCACTAGTCTAAGAGGGAGGCATGTTTGCATAAAGAAGAGTGAAAAAGATTTCAACTTCCGGATCGCTTTGAATAATTTGGATGAACCGGTTTTTACTAGGCTCGTAGAGAAGCAAGGGACCCATTTGCGTAACTAGTGACAGAAGCCTGGCCAGTGGCATCCCTGATGTTAGACTGCCCCCAGACCGAGCCCCCATATCCACTACTAGAGCATCTAGCACTGCCTTTAATGATATATCAACTACACTCCCAAATTCGGCACTGCAAGAAAAATCATAGCAAAGATTAATTTGAAGCCTAAATTCTGTTTAGACATCCTTCATATTTCAGTCCCCAACTGCTGAAAGAAAAACCAAAACAATAATTTTAACTGAATATTTGGAAGATTCTTCAAGGACTGAAAACATCAAAATAAAACCTTTTTTTTTATTATAGATTAGATAGTAAGGGAGAGGAAGATGAAGTTCGAACCATGGACATGAGATACTATAAATGAAGCCATTACCAGTGCGCTATCACTTGAATTAAACTTTAATTCTTGGGGGTGGGGAAGGATGTAAGAAAATGTGCACAAAGTTCACTCAGACCTTTGTTGTCTCAACAAAAGATGAAAAAGGAGAGAGGAGCCATTTATAGGTTTTGACAATTTCTTCTCTTCTACTATGCTTGTTTCCAAGCAGATCCTGAATTTATAATAGCCAAAGAGGGAATTTTGGAAGGGGAAAGTATTGAATTGAAAAAACTTCATATCTTTACTTTTGACAAGGGAGAGGGATCTTCTTCCTATGTTTTCTTCCTACTGTTAACTAGTGCACTAATGCGACATTGATTGACAACTTTATGCTAGGGGATCATGGAAATCATCGCCCCCTTTTTTTTATTAAGTTCTACAACCATATGCATAAATTGTTAGAAATAATAAAGATACCTTGTCAATACTGCCCCCGTCTCCACCATAAGTTGGTCAAATTTAGTAACATCAGAAAGAATTTTGCTGTCACTGCTGGAAGCTGTGGGTAGTCTGTCGAATCTAGCATCCTCAGGCATGATGTAGCTTACCCAGTGATGGGGGCTTCCAATGCTCATGAACCTTTCAAGTATCTGCCTGATAGTTTCATGAAGCACTGTAGAGTTGAAGAAATCCTTCAACTGCTTTCTGCAAATAAAACGTTTCCAAATTATTAATTATAATTTTACTGGTAAGTTACACTTGCATAGAGTGGATTTTGAACCCACAACCTCACCTTCCATCGATTCTAAAAGGAGGATGATGTGTCATTTTAGCTGGAACTCATTGGCATTTCTGACAGTTAATTTTATAAGATTTCTTTGACATGTAGTGTCTCACATGATATCACTGATATCCAATTATTGCCAACAGTTTATGAACCTCGATTTTCAGTAACTTTTGCAGTCAGCAGGAATATCGTAGATTTTCAGGGTAAGTTACTTGGAGCCCAGTCCAACGTGCTTCAGCAATAGTGGGGGCCCAAGGGTCACCACATGATAGATGAAATGTTAAAGGAGGCCAGAATTAGCCTAGATTGTCTGATGTTGGCATATTGATAAGTGACAACCATATAAAAAAGGTCATATCCAATGCACAAAGCTCCCACTTATGAGGTGTTTGGGAAAGGTTATGGTAAGCATCCTTACCCCCAACTTATTGGAGAGGCTGATTCCCATATACAGTTCCAAATGCAGAAAACCAATTGACAAGATTACATGTCTACAAATCAACTATGTCTTGATATTATGCTTTGATATTGACCACTACAAAGAACAGACACGCCAATTATTTTCATCTCAATTTTTTTGTTCTTTTACCTAGAATGACTGCCTAATTAGGTTCATCTTATTTTTTTTTATTTTTTATTTTTTCCTATGTTACCAGCCTTTTTCTTCCTTTTCTTGATTAAAGGAGGAAAGAAGTACATCCGGTAATTTTCCATCAACCAAATGATTGAATTAACAAATAAAATCTCAGCTGATTGTCGGATTGCCATACAGTAACTTGTGGACTCTTAAGATGGTAAATGGTACCTTACCCCTTGAGAATTTCTGTTGCTGCTGCTTGCATATCCGACATCAAGGCAGGCAGACCATAGTTCGATAGAAAATCAGCACTAGCCAAAAACTTTTGCTCATCATCTCGGTCAATCATATCAGCATTCTCCTGTATAAAAGAACAAAAAGGACCACTTTTAGAGAAGAGGAAATCCCACTTCAGGTCACAGAAAGATTTACAAGAATTAGCATGTAACAGATCCAATGTGATTAGTCTATAATGCTAACATATTACCAATTAAATAATTAGCCATAATACCCATTATATATATTTGCATTGGATGATAATAAGAAAGAATGGTAATGGGGATATACAAAACCTTATAAATCATGCATTTCAAAGAAATAAATGTTTAATTGAGAATTACAAAGTTCAACACCAGATGCAAAGATTTTAAATTACAAATTTGTACGCCTGTACATAGAAATGAGCCACTATCTTCATTTCCACCATATATCTAATACTGCATATCTTCAACATAAGTAAATTGTTAGCAAATTAGGTAGTCAAATCAGCCATCAACTGCATCCAAAATCATTAATGTAAAAGGCCCCTCTGCCATAATACCTCATTTACCCAACTACTTAACTCCATTCAGTTTGTCAGGTCCAAGGTTTTTGTGCATGGGGTTGATGATATTAGTGTATACCTAATTAGGTGCCTCCAAAGCTATCAACAAGCATATAATTACTTCAAATCTTCAAATAGATAAATTCCTAATGAAATTTTATCCAATCCCTTTGCTTAATCAATCATTCTTTTCTTTGATATTTCATAGCTGTGTAATTTTATACGTCTTTGGTTTGTTAGTTCTCAGGTTTAAATGTCCTTAGATGGCAGATAACAACCATAAATCTGGGTAATGTATGGAGTCTGTCTACAGCATAGCAGATTCCAAGCTTCAAAAAAGCAGCACCATGTTTGTATGATGGCATTCAGGCAAGATCCGCTGATGTCCATTGTAAACTCAGTTACACTAAACAAGAATCCAAACCAATATTTACTGATTCTGCAACTGCTGGCTAATAGGCCTATTAAGGCAAACGTAAACATGCCAGTCATGAGCAGTATCATCAAGGGAACCAAGTGATGATTGGCAGCAACCAATAACAACATGCCACTGAAGACCCACAGATAAATGTACGACCACAAAGATAAAGCAGCTTAATTAGAACCATAAAAGGTGGCAGCTTATGTTTGTTCTTTTTTTGAGCTTCTTTATTCCTCTATGCCAAGGGGTGAAGGGGATGATAATCTGACTTGGAAGTTGACTAAGACTGGTGTGTTTGATGTGCGCTCTTACTATAAGCTGTTGTCTGGTCCTCTCACTGATGTGTTTCCTTGGGAGTGCATTTGGTGGGCAAAGGTGCCTAAACGGGTGTCTTTCTTTTTATGGACAGCAGCTAAGGTGCCTGGATCATGTTGGCTATGGTTTTGGGTTACAACTATGGGCTGAACTTAAAGATGTGCAAAGTGGTTTGAAAAAATAACAGGAGAGGAAAGCTAATATACAAACAAAAACGTTAAAGGTTTAGTTTAATGAGTTTACCATGGTGATATAGCTATTTCATGGAGCATAATTTTGTTATCATGGTATATATGTACATCTCAGTCCAACTAATTTTTAGATTAAGATGTGATTTAGGAGATCTTTCAAGGTTTCATTTGAATTAGATTTTTTTTTTCTATTCTTTTCATGAAATTTTGTGTAAAAATTTCCACAAATGTTAAGAAATATTGAGCCAATTTGCTTTATTTTCCAGCCTCCCCTCCCCCCCCCCCACTTTCTCTTCCCTTAGCCCTAAATGTTGGGTTGTCATCTTCTCTCATCCTCCCTAACTTTAACCTTCTACTCTAATTTCCATCTCTAAAAATTCCTGTTTACTTTCTGTGAATACTACAGTGATTTCAAAATTAGTTGGACTGAGATGTACATATATACCATGATAACAAAGTTATGCTCCATGAAATAGCTATATCACCATGGTAAAACTCATTAAAGGTAGGGAGGATGAGAGAATGAAAAGAATAGAAAAAAAAATCTAGTTCAAATGAAACCCTGAAAGATCTCCTAAATCACATCTTAATCTAAAAATTAGTTGGACTGAGATGTACATATAGGCCATGATAACAAAGTCATGCTCCATGAAATAGCTATATCACCACTGTAAACTCATTATACTAAACCTTTAACGTTTTTCTCTGTATATTAGCTTTCCTCTCCTGATATTTTTTCAAACCGCTTATCTTTAAGTTCAGCCCATGGTTGTAACCCAAAACCACAGCCAACATGATCCAGGCATATACTGATTCCACCACCCATAAATTCTTGAAATTAAAAAATCCTCGCCTAGTGGTGCTTGAGGTTAATGTATACAGCCCTAATTTCTAGTTTGGGGCTGCTCTATATAATGATTCCAATTCACCCATCTAAAAATCCCCCTATTTCTTTCTAAAAATCAGAAAATACAGAAGCTTTCTCCTAGATAAGAAAATTTCTGCACCACTCACCTTGGTGAAGGTTTTATTTATTTATTTAATACAAGGCACCCAAAAAAATGCCATGACAAAAGTAGGCCAAGCAAAACAAAGAGATGAAGGAAGTTGTCCACACCATCCAGTAACCGGGAGTTACCAACACTATCTGATAACCAAATAAGTAAGAAAAAAGGAAGAAAGGAAAGTGGGCAATGGCAGAGGGCTGATTAAGAGGGGGCAATTGCCCCCTGGAAAGCTGGAAAAAGTAGAAACTATTTTGGGGACTTCGGCCACCCCCCCTTCCCCCCCCCCCCCCCCCAACCCTCCTTCTCTCTTCCCCTCTCTTTCTCTCTGGCCATAAGCTGGAAATATGTACAAACTGTCAGTTTATCAAGATTTTAAAGAAGAAAATAGAATACCTTCCAAGAATAAAAACATTTTTTTGTTAAGTAATAAGAATTTTATTAAACGAACTGAAAAATAGAAGAAAGCAAATACAAGGTGTTCATGATGGTGAACACAAAGAAAAGCAACAAACAAACAAACAGCAACAAACAACAAGAAAAAAACTTAAAGAGCAGTACTAAGAGACGAAATAAACTCCAAGATAGTGGAACAATCCGAGAAGCCCCAACACCTAGACCAATCAAATAAAGTCTTTTGTCATAAAGCTTGTAATTGAACCAAGGATTTCTCGGTATCCTCAAAAAAGTGTCGATTTCTTTCTGTCCAAACAATCCACATCAAGCAGCCAAGAACCATATTCCAAATGTCTGAATTAAATTTTCCCAGCCAAAAGCTCCAACAAAATACCAAGCTTTCCACAGAGCCTAGCATGACACATTGAGTCCCAAAGATCTGAAACATATAAACCCACAAAGAGTGAGCTATAGGACAATGGAGGAGAAGATGATCCACAATTTCCTCATTCCAATGACACATACAACACCAATTCACCAGAATGCGCACCCTAAGCATAAGATTATCCAATATAAGGATCTGCCCATGAACCGCTATCCACACAAAAAAAGCCACCCTCTTAGGGATCTTAGCTTTCCAAACACCCTTCCACGGAAAAATGGATGCAGCTACACCCCTAATGGTATTATAATAGGACTTGGTATCAAATTTGCCATTTCCTTTGAGACACCAATGAGAAGTGTCACTCCCACCACCCCAATTTGGTAATTCTAAAATCTAAGTAAAGTATAACTTAGTATCAATTATTAATTGTATTATTCTCTCATCACATTACAATACCAAATGCCATGACTTTCCTTTCTTATTTAACTAAAATCATTTTCCACCGGTTTTGCCACTTGCATCTTCTTTTTATTTTATTAGTAATTCTACTTGTAAAAATGTGAGAAAGGAAAAAATGGAAGCCTCTAATGGTTTGATAAAGAGCAAAAGAGTAGTAAAGCATTACATTGCACTTGCATCATCAGATAAATCAAACAATACCAAAAAGGATATTGGACTTTTTTTTACTACTGCTTGCTATTAAATTACTCATTTAAGATTTGGCATATTTAGTTGACTGTATACCAATATTGAACTTAATTATCCCAAAATTTTGGGACTAAAGTTTACTTATTGTTATTGACTGTATTTTATGCTCACTGATTAAACTTATTGTTATTATTATTATTATTATCAAATTAGAAATTTATAATCACTAACTACTATAAACTTTTTATTATTAGGGTGCTACTTATAAAACATAAAATCAACAAGTAGTTCTATTTTTTACTAAAAGACGGTGTAATCTGAATCAAATTTAATCAAATTCAAATTGAACTCATTTTGGGTTGAATTAAAAAAATAAAAGCTAAGCCTCTCTTTTTTTCTTTTTTTTGGCCAATGAGGTCTAGCTCAACAGGCACCTCCTCCCCTTGTAAGTCCTAAGTGGAGGGTGAGGTCGTGGGTTCCAAGTGGGTGTGTGCATGTAAATTATCTATCAAAAACAGAAAAAAAAACTTATACAATTTGATTTTAGAATTAATTTTCTTACTTCACTATTTCAATGATTCCTTCCAAACTAAAATCTTAGCTTTGACAATGACATTAATTATTTAAACCAGGCCCCAATCAAAGGGAAATAATCTCTGCCCCACTCCGTCACAGTCCACCTTAGTCCCTTTATTTATTTATTTCCTCTTTCCTTTTTTTTAAAGTTCAATCTCAGTCAAGGCCAGGCTGATTATGACACACTTCTTGTTACAATAAACTGTTGTGAACTGAAAAAAATAAAAGATAGTTTAGTCAATTCAAGGTGACTAGCCTCCTGAACTTCAGAGAAAGAATAGACTTTTGGGTTAATTTTATGCTTACTTCATTCATAATTCTTACATACATCAATACTAGTGACGAGATAAACCTCATCACAACCAAGTCCTTAAACATAGTATACAACTCCTATTTAAATTTAAATACAAATTGAAATTAAATCCTAATTCTCATCCTAATCTACTGCAGATTATTCGAATTCAAACTTCTTTGACTGCTGCATAATTATTTGCTATTTGGCCTTGGGACACAACATTCCCTTCCCCTACATATGAATCTTGTCCTCAAGATTCTGCGACATAGAAAGTAATGCTGGCTCACATTGATTGGAGAATACTCAACCTCGAATTATCAAGTGTCGAAGGAAAAGGATTATGACCATGGAGACTTGCACCAATTCTTTAACCATTTAAGCGAGCACTAGAAACAAAAATATCTTGCTTCCCATACCCATGAACTCATCGGGAATGACAAATTCAATGTGTTTGATTGAGATAGGCTTATTTGAAATCATGAAAAGATCCCTTTGATCAATCTTTTCCGCTTCATTGAACCTTTGATCTTCAAACTCAATTTTTGTAGCAAGTGCATCCTCCAACATATTGCTTTCTTGAATTGTTGGTGATTCTTAGAGTACATCATTATGATTCTCTGAAATTTCATTGGATTCTTGATCTGTTGGGTGTTTCTCAAAGACCTCTAACATTTGATCACAAGAATCTTGCATCTTTGCTAATCTTTGGGACATGCTCTTGAGAATCTCTAACATTTGGTTGACATTCTCTGACAAGATTCCCAAAGTCTCAGGATCAAGGCTCTAATATGAGCTACAAACGATGGATGTCAAAGGATTTTTTTTTTTTTAAATTTTTTTTTTTTTTGTTTTTTTGATAAGTAATAAGATTTATTGATAAAAAAAAGGGAGCACCCTAGTACACAGGGAGTGAACAAGGGAAAAGAAATCAATTACAAAAATTGCAAGAATCTAGGAAATCAATAAAGGAAGGGAATGATTGATTTTGCAAAGCAAGCAACCAATCCCTAAAAGTTCTAAAAAAGAGAAGCTTGAGCTCCGGAATAGATCTCTTGGTATCTTCAAAACATCTACTATTTCTCTCCCTCCAAAGGCACCACAATAAGCAATGAGGAATGATGGACCAAATATAACCCTTTCGATGACGACTGAAGCTGCCTTGCCAACACCGTAACAGCCCTAAAACAGTGTGCGGCATAACCCAAGTAACTCCAAATAGACCCAGAACCATAGACCATAGATCCATAGCAAAAGGACAATGAAGGAATAGATGGTCAACCGATTCACCATTTCTTTTACACATGTAGCACCAATCCAAAATCCACACCTTCCTTTTCGTAAATTATCAATCGTCAAGCATTTCCCTAAGGCAGCAGTCCATACAAAGAAAGCTACTCTAGAGAGAATTTTCTGCTTCCAAATACTTTTCCAAGGAAAACCATAGAAAGTGGAGCCAACTAAAATTCTATAATAATCATTAACCAAGAAACCCTTATCTTTGCTAGGAATCCAACACATTTTATCCCCACCTAGCCCTCTTATAGGAGAACCATATATGGTTTCCAAGAAGTCTGACATAGCCTCTAGATCCTGAGCATGCACACCCCTAAAGAATCTCACATCCCAAAAGAGGACACCATTGGTGGATATCATAAGCTCAGCCACACTGGCATCCTTATTCCTGCAAAATTTGAACAAGTCCGGATATCTAACAGCAAGAGATGTCTCTCCACACCACTGGTCTTGCCAAAACTTCACTCTAGACCCATCCCCAATAGCATACAAAATGTGGCGAGAGAAAGAAGGCCATCCTTGACTGATATTCTTCCATAAACCAACACCATAAGGGCCATTCATAGATCTGGTACACCAGCCCCCCCCCCCCCACATACATCCATATTTCATCTCTATCACTTGCCTCCAAAGGGCATCTTCCTCAATCTCAAATCTCCAAAGTCACTTCCCAAGTAAAGCTTCATTGAAAAGCCTTATCTTCCTTATCCCTAAGCCACCCGAAGAAATAGGAGCACAGACAGTAGCCCATTTAACCACATGAATTTTAGAATCATCTCCAAAACTGCCCCATAAGAAATTTCGCTAGAACCTCTCAATTCGGTTAGCCACACTAGCAGGAATAGGGAATAAAGAAAGAAAATAAGTGGGTAAATTAGATAGGGTGCTTTTGATTAAGGTGACTCTACCTCCCTTGGATAAATATAAGCGTTTCCAACCTACCAATCGCCTCTCCATTTTCTCCAAAATATTTCATAGGGAGAGAACCCTGTTTGCAGCCAAGAACAACCAGGAAAAGGTCAATATTATGGACAACCCCAACCGGAACCAATTCTGACTTGCCCAGGTTAATCTTTAGACCTGACACCGCCTCAAACCAGATAAGAATCATACGAAGAATCAAAATCTGATCTAAATCAGCCTCACAAAAAATTAGCATGTTATCTGCAAAAAGGAGATGAGACACCGCCATGAATCTTTCCTCCAAGTTACCCACACTAAAACCCGACATGCGTCCTTCATGAACTGCTTTATCCAACATTCTACCAAGAGCTTCCATCACCAAAACAAACAACAAAGGAGACAACGGATCACCTTCCCTCAAACCTCTGGAGCTACCAAAGAAACCACACGGAGAGCCATTAATCAAGATGGAGAAACGGACTGAAGATAGACAAAAGAAGATCCATTGTCTCCATTTGGCAGGGAAACCACTTCTTTCTAACATCTGCAGCAGAAAACTCCAGTTTACATGGTCAAAAGCCTTCTCAACATCCAGCTTACAAATCAACCCCGGCACCCCACACTTCAATCTACTGTCAAGACATTCATTAGCAATAAGAATAAGGTCAAGGATTTGTCTATCCCTTACAAAAGCATTCTGAGATGCTGAGATTATATCCCCCAACACCGTGCGGAGACGATTAGCCAAGACTTTAGCAATAATTTTATAAAACCCCACCAACCAAACTAATGGACCGAAAATCCCTAATCTCACTTGCAACATGTTTTTTAGGAATGAGAGTAATAAAAGTTGTATTTAAACTTTTCTCAAACTGACCATTGGCAAAAAAATGATGAAATACAGCCATAAGATCAGGCTTAACAATGCCCCAGCAAGCTTGGGAAAATGCCATTGGGAAGCCATTTAGGCCAGGAGATTTATCACCATGAAAACTCTGAACGACATCAAAAATTTCTGCCTCTTCGAAAGGTCTCTCTAACCAATCCGCATTCTCACCAAATATCATTGGAAAAACCAATGAATCCGGAAACAGACGCTCAACCTGCTACTCAAAGTACAGATTCATGAAGAAATGAGTAATGTAGTCTGCAATTGTACCCTGATCAGAAGACAAGGTACCATTAACCAATAGGCTTTCAATACCATTATTTTTTCTATTAGAATTGGCCATTCTATGAAAGAATCTGGTATTGGCGTCCCCTTCCTTCAAATGCAACACCCTAGACTTTTGCCTCCAACTAATCTCTTCCATAAGAGTCAACTTTTCAATATCTGTACGAAGATTAGTTTGTTCTAATTTCTCCTCAACAAATAATCTATGAGTTTCCTCTTTAGCATCCAAACCATTCAGCTTGCTCTAAAGGTCCTGTTTCTTAAGAGAGACATTGCCAAACTCAGTCTCATTCCCCACTTCTTTAAATCCAACTTCAAGGGGATGATTGGCAGTGAGACAAATCATAACACTCTGATACCAAATGATGTGAACTAAAAAAATAAAAGATAACTTAGTCGATTCGAGGTGACTAGCCTCCTAAACTTGAGAGGAAGAGTAGACTTTTTGGGTTAATTTTCTACTTGCTTCATTCATAATTCCTACATACATAAATACTAGAGAGGAGATAAACCTCATTACAACCAAGTCCTAAAACATAGGATACAACTCCTATTTAAATTTAAATACAAATTGAAATTAAATCCTAATCCTCATCCTAATCTACTGCAGATTATTCAAATTCAAACTTCTTATTTTCCATTTGGCCTTGGGATACAACAAACTCCAAGTCTCCTTGTCATGATTCTACCTTTTTTCTATAAGTAATAAAAATAATATTAGAATGTACCAAATAGAGGCTCAACCCATGTACTAGGGAGTACACATATTAAGACACATTGATTGACATGGCTGCCCTTATCATGAAGCCACCCCATCCTTCACCAGAAAACGTAGGTCCCCAGACTTCTAATTATCATTTTTCAAATTCCTGCCAAATCCCAGTCATATCCCATCAAATACAACTTCCCCAAAAACTCCCAAGGTCACTCCATTCCCAATCAATATAAGGTTTGATAACAGTGAATTTCCAATAAGGGGCCTCCACACACTATATCAGTATTTTATTTTCTTCCTTCTTTGCAACTCCAAATCAAGACATTTTCCTTACCCATAAAAAACCTAGAACCCCATACAATTTGCATACCTATTAGCCCCCAATAACCCATCAAACAGCCATTAAGTACCTAATTTCGTTGCTGCCCAGAATTTCTACAACCTTTCATTCTCTTTTTCAGAATTTAATCCACCAAACTTTAAACTTTTCAAACACTAATTCAATTTACAAACCCAAATCCTTTTCCTCAACATAACAAACCCTAAGATTATAACTTTTTCCTATCCTAAATCCCACCACAAGCACACATACATAGATTCCCCAAATCTATCCTACTTTAGTTTCATATTAGTGAAAGATCCTATCTTCTTCTAAACCATCAACTTGTTCATTAATTACAATGGCACCAAATTGATTGCACAGTTTACTCAAAAGATTCAAATGTCATTAGGAATTTTGTCACTTGGATTCAAAAAGAAGCTCAACATATCTATTATGGTATTCAAACTGTGAATACTAGTTCCATGCAGATAAAAGCTATGATACACACAATTGGAGCTGCTCACACTGGTGATTATTTCAATCAAGACATAATAAAGCAAGAGTTAGCTCCATCTTCAAACAAAAGAAGTAATGTTAGCTGATATTAGACATGGAACTGGTAGTGTAAACCATTTATCGACAAAATATACTACATTAGCTGATATTGACAAAGTTTCACAAGAGCAAGAGTACAACATTGGACTAAATGATGCCCAAAGTAAGAAGGAAAATGCTGATGCTAAGATAGAGCCATATGACCATAACATCAAGGCCAATGATGAGTTTGTTTCCAAACCAGTCCAAATCATTGATCTTGTTATACCATATAAATTCAATGGATAGTGGCAAAGAAAGACTCTTCATTATCAAAAGCAAAATAAACGTTATCACAAGTTCCAGGTTCAAGAAGTCTTATTCTTTAACATTTCAAAATTTGACACCAAGTTTCTCCAACCAGGAATAATAACACACCCAGGAAATAAGAGACATATTTTCATCTTGATTTTCAATTTTGAAAACTTAGGAACTTTTCATAAGTAGCACCAACATGCAATGTCCAATCAAAGCATACCAAATATCACCACTATTGTGTTTGGCAAACCTCCCTGACCAATTTGGCAACAAATCAAGAACCCTGCAACGCTATTGCACCCCAAATAAACACAACGCTAGAGACCATAACTCACTAACACAATCATAGTGTAGCAATAATTGACCAACACTCTCTCCAGCCTCTTAGACATATTAGCACCTTTTTACAACAATTACTTTTTGAGGCAGTAGCAAAACCAGAATTATTTTAGAATTAATATTTTCAGATTTTTGTATTTATCTTATAGGAAATTGGATAATAGTAGACTTTTCTTTGGATAGGGATTAGATTTGAGATTAGATAGGGATTAGTATTTGAGTTCAGTTAGGATAAGTTTTCATTAGTTGTTATCCTTTTATCTTTATTTCCAGGAAGTTCTAGCTCTATATAAAAACTTCAGGTTGTTTATGTTTGAATAGACGATTGATTGATTAATGATATTCAGATTGGAGATTTTCCAATAGTTGGGTGCTGATTCTTGACACCCTAGGTGTCGATGCCTAAGTTTTGCTTGCCTGGTGCTGATTCCAAGCGACCCCTGAGTGCTGATTCTTAGGGTTTATTTTTACTTTTCTTGTTACTTTTATTTTGTCCTGCATCAATTTTGGTATCAAAGCAGAAGATCCACTTTCAAAAACAAAAACAAAAAACAAAAAAAAAACTTCATCGTCATTTATTGCCACCACAAGAAAAAACCCACCTATTAGAAAACCATCCCTCCCCATCACCAAAAAAAAAAAAAAAAAAGCCCAAAGCATATCAAGCCCAAAGCCAGCTTGTGAAGCCCACTACATTAGTTTGAAGCTGTGGAATATAGTGCAAATCTATGACCAGTTCCAATGACACATCCACTCTGCATTTTCAGGTTCAATTATCAATTTTCTGTTGAGATTTGTTCTTTTAGTGCACAATGGTGGCAGTCCAACCACCTATTTTTTATGGATATAAAAATCAAGACCCATGGATTTTCAAATTTTGGATATTTGAGGTGGAACAATTTTTTGCACAAGTGCATTTATCAAATGACAAACAAAAGATGTGGTATGTCAAAACGAGAATTGCTGGTAGAGCTTTAGAGTATTGGAATCATTATGAGAGCCTACACTTTCGAAGACACTAGTCTCTATTACGAGAGAAAGAATGAAAGAAGATCTTTGTATTGAATATTTCCCACATTATTTTCACAAGGATCTACAACAACCTTCTTATGGCAATTTACAAGATCAAAGAACAAGTATAAGGCAATGCAACAACGCTCAGGTCTATCACGAAGTATCTGCCATAAGCCAAGACCTAGAAGATCTACTGAAAACTATTGAAGACTTGGTTACTCAAATGAAGGGAAATCAAGTACCATCAGACCTTGTTATTGATAAAGAAGTGCAAGTGTCAACTGAAGTTTCAATGTTCATGCAATCAAAAGAGTCTACTATAGAGTCTCAACAACAAGAAGGTTCTATACTTGAAGAATCCTCAATAATGCATGAAGATCTACAGCTTGATGAGGTCAAAATTGTTGACATGCCAATTCCACATATTGAGTTTGTGATTCCAGAAAAGTTTCATGAGGTGGAATGCAAAGTTTATCTATTTTCAATGTTCCCAAAGACAATTCCTCAACCGCAGCAAGTGTTATGTGCCAAAGTTTTCATCCTTCGAAGCTTTAAAACTCAAGGTCAAGTTTTCTCCAACCAAGGGAGTATGATGCAGGAGCAAAACCAAAATTATTTTAGAATTTATATTTTCATATTTTTGTATTTATCTTATAGGAAATTGGATAATAGTAGACTTTTATTTGGATAGGGATTATCATTTGCTGAAAATTGCTTCCTTACCTCATGATGCTTACATGTTCCTATTCACTCAAGTGTTCTATCATGGGGTGAAAATGGGAGAGTACCTAAAGGCTTCCTAGGCTTGACTTCAAATGGACTGATGCTTTCAGTGATGGAATTTTCACATGCAAATTGGGTGACATGGGAAATGGAATACATGGAATCCTCACTCTTTGCCTTTTCTAGACTACTCTCATGGGGCTTGTTGTTAGGTGGTATTATTTGAATGCAACCAAGTTTAAGATTTTCCTCACATTCATCATCTATGACATTGATTTCATCCATGTTAGGTTCATATACTTCTTCTTCTATATCATCATCTTTATTCTCTTCATGAATAATAAAGGCCTTAATGGGGCATTTAGCAGCAATATGACCAAGGCCTTGACATTTAAAGCATTGTAGGCGGGGAACCTAGCTTTGATGGCTCACCAACTACTCCTTTTCCTTTATCATCCTTAGCTAATGGTGCAGTAATTATTTTGGGCTTGGGAGGGGGTAAGGTGAGTTAAGGCTTGATACTTGAAGGTAGAGCTGGTGGTGACACTATGGATTTCAGGATACCTCAAAAACAAGGATCTAGAAGCTAACTCACAATTTCTAGCAAGTTCATAGTAATGATCTAAGGAAGTGACTCCTCAGATGATCAATTCGTTCATAATGCTAGGATTTAACCCATCCCTAAACCTACAGAATGTTGCAACCTCGTCCTCAGCAATTTGACATCGCCTCTTATACTCTTTGAACATCTCAATGGACTCTATCACAGAACTAGTACCTTGCCTTAGGTGATTCCATTCGTCTAAGAGGGAACTCTAAGTTAAGGGAAGATGATTCCTAGAGAGTGTATCTTTCATTTCTGGCCAATTAGTGATGGGAGTTTGATGTCGTCGCCTAAAGGTATCTTCGAGGTCCTCCTAGAAAAGGTTGGCTCTACCTACTAGTTTCATTTTTGCATACCCAACCTTCTTATCTTCAGCTCAATTATACCAATCAAAAAATTGTTCCATTTGGCACAACCAATCAATGAAAGCCCATGGATCAGGATGACCAGCAAAGGTAGGTGATGCAGGACAAATTAGGGATTTGTCTACTTTTAGTTGTGGTGGATTTAGGGGCTGTGTGAACAGTACCCGTGAATGGTAACCATAGAAAGAAAGAAGAGAAAATAAAGAAAAGAGAGAAAGAGAAAGAAACAACAAAGGCCAACATGCCTATTGCTCAAAACACTCAATTTTATTAACCAACTCCTTCTATTTTCTTTGAATACATTGAGCACAATATATATAAAGGCTCTTACTTGTACTAGTAGTAATATGATTCCTACTAGTATTAGGACTACTAATAAAACCTAATAAATACTAATTTGGACCCAAAGTAAATAAACCTAAGATACTTAAAACCCTAGAAGATTCTAGACTCAAAAAAATTACCAAAATACACTTAATTCGCAGGAATTGCAGAAATTACAGATTTGCCCCTCAATATAAAACTGACCATAACTAATAAAATAAAAACCCAAATTAAAAACTGTTTTAACCCTAAAAGACTCAGACCATTAAAAGGGCACTACTTTCACTTCAATAGGACTTCACACGAGGACCCAATAAAATAATTCTTGAATAGGCGAATTTGCAAAGTAATAGCATATTAATCTTCCATGACTCCATCGGTAGGTGCTTCTATTTTCACTTTTAATATCCTATCTTTAGTTTCCCTAACATCCCTATATTCATTATGATTACGATAACCTCGCCTACAGGGTGGTGTACCCTCATGGCCAATTTCATTCTCATTCCTTTGGAGGGAAGCCTCTACTGATTCTACTTGAGTGGATAGGTCTTGGAGAACTTTCATTAAATCCCCTAAGGTTGGTTCCATTGGTTCCATGGTGGGCTTGGACTCAAAACTAGACTCAAAACTAAATTGGGATTTGAAAGTAGATTGTGACTTGAAACTTGACACAATGCAACCACAACACAAAGGGTATTCTACATGTGAATGCAAGTGAGACTAGTAAACAAATCCCTAGCAATTTGATGTCCAATATAAAACAAAATCTAACCAAATAGAGTACGAAAATTAATCATGGGCTAAAATTGAAATCTAGTACTTTTGCTCAAAGTATTGAATTTTTTTTTTTACTGATTAAGACTAACTCCACAATTTTTTTTTTTTTTTTTGATAAGTAATAAGGATTCATTGATATCAAAAGAGAGAGACACCCAAGTATACAGGGGAGAACAAATCAAGAACGAAAATTACAAAAGTCAAGTAAATCCAAAATAGAAAAAGGTTGGTTTCTCCACACAAAGAACCAGTCAAATAAGGTTCGGATAAAAAGAAGCTTGAGATCAGGCATGGAACGCTCAATGTCTTCAAAACATCTACTATTTCTCTCCTTCCAAATACACCACATCAAACAAAGAGGAACGACCTTCCAAATAACTCCATTACGATGGCGACCAAAGTGACCTTGCCAGCAAGCAAAGAGCCCAACAACAAACAATGGCATGACCCAACTAACTCCAAATAAACCAAAAACCACATCCCATAACTCCGAAGCAACCGGGCAATGAAGGAAAAATGGTCAACACTTTCACTATTACACTTGCACATATAACACCAATCCAAAATGCAAACCTTTCTTTTCCTTAAATTGTCAATAGTCAAACATTTCCCCAAGGCTGCAGTCCAGACAAAAAAAGCCACTCTAGAGGGGATCTTCTGCTTCCAAATGCTTTTCCAAGGGAAAAACTGCTCACTATGGCCAACAAGAAGATGGTAGTATGCACTAACCGTTAACCCCTTACTCTTACAAGGCAGCCAACATCTCTTATCCTCCTCGATTCCCCTTACAGGAGTGCTATAAATGGAATTGATGAAGCTCCTGAAAGCTTCCAATTCACGATTTTGAAACACTTTTTTTTTTTTTCATTTAAATGAGCACAAATGTGGTCAAAGAAATGGGTGCTTTTTTTTTTTTGGACCAGCAATTAAAAATGAAAAACAGAACGGTGAGGTTCAAGTATATGATAAACAAAAAGGTCAGGTTCAAGTATTGTTTGTGAAAGGTATGTTAACCAAGCACATAGAGAATATACTGACAAAAATTTTGAACCAGAAAATTTAAATTTGTGTGGGTCCACTGGGCAGGCTACCACATATGAATTAAAGGCAGGCGAGTCTTTTTCTTTTCTCTGTGTGTACTCACAAACAGAAATTTCAAAGCACCAGATGGGTCAAGGTGGCTCGAGTTGATAGTCCCTCGCAATGGGTCAGGGTCAAAGGAGAGGCGTGGAGCAGTCAGATCTGCGCCGAAGCTTGGTCCAGTGGTGGCGCACAAGGCGTAGGCTCTTCCAGCGGTGCAGCATTAACAAGGATTGGGCTCAAGGGTCAATGGAGATGGTTTGGTGTCGCGATTGGAACAGGTCAACAGATGGTGATCTAAGGGCTGGATCATCGTCATGGTGGTGTTGGATGGCAAAACTTGAAATCACTGTTGCGATGGGGTCCGCTGCTGGTGATGGAGGCTAACAGCGGCACTGACTTCTTATGGGTCTAATCTGCCCATGTGGGTTGCGGGTTTTCCAGATAAGGGTTTTCTTTATGGCGGATGGCTTTTGTGTTGGTATTGTGGTTTGATGGGATGAGAAAACAAAGCAAGGATTTTTTTTTTTTCTTTAAATGAATCGATTTGGCTCTAATACCAAAATTGATGCAGGACAAAATAAAAGTAACAGGAAAAGTAAAAATAAACCCTAAGAATCTGCACTTCGAGGTTGCTTGGAATTAGCACCAAGCAAAACTTAGGCATCAGCACCTAAGGTATCAAGAATCAGCACCCAACTATTGGAAAATCTCCAATCTGAATATCATTAATCAATCAATCCTCTATTCAAACATAAACTACCGAAAGCCTTTAAATAGAGCTAGAGCTTCTAGGAAATAAAGAAATAAAAAGATAACAACATAACAAAACTAATCCTTTTTTTTATATAGGTAATAAGAATATTATTAAAACAAACTAAAAAACAGATGAAAGCAATACAAATGAAAGCAATACAAGGTGTTCATGATGGTGAACACAAGGAAAAGCAACAAACAAACAAACAACAGCAAAGAACAAGAAAAAACTTAAAGAGCAATACTAAGAGAAGAAATAAACTCTAAGATAGAGGAGCATTCCGAGAAGCCCCAACACCTAGACCAATCAAATAAAGTCTTCTGGCAAAGAGCTTGTAATTGAACCAAGGATTTCTAGGTATCCTCAAAAGAACGCCGATCTCTTTCCATCCAAACAATCCTCATCAAATAGCCAAGAAACATATTCCAAATGTCTGAATTAAATTTTCCCAACCAAAAACTCCAACAATACACCAAGCTTTCCACAGAGCCTGGCATGACCCATTGTGTCCCAAAGATTTGAAACATATAAACCCACAGAGAGTGAGCTACCAAACAATGGAGGAGAAGATGATCCATAGTTTCCTCATTCCAATGGCACATACAAAACCTATTCACCAAAATGTGCCCCATAAGCATAAGATTATCCAATGTAAGGATCTGCCCATGAATCGCTGTCCACACAAAAAATGCCACCCTCCTAGGGATCTTAGCTTTCCAAACACCCTTCCACGCAAAATTGGAAGCAGCTACACCCCTAATGATATTGTAATAGGACTGGATATCAAACATGCCATTCCCTTTGAGACACCAATGAAAAGCTACACTAATCCTAACTGAACTCAAATACTAATACCTATCTAATCTCAAAATTAACACAGGAATCCTAAACTAATCTGACTACATAGGAAATCCAATCTAATAAGGTGTGTTGTCCTCGTCATTTGCTTTTCTTGTTACTTTTATTTTGTCTTGCATCACTCTTCTTCTTAGATTATCCAATGTAAAAATCTTCCCCAAGCCAATGAGCTATAGCTCAACTAGCACTTTTCCTCCCATAACAACAGGATGGAGAGTGAAGTTGTGGTTTAAAGACCCACCAAATGCTTCTGTAACTTACCAATAGGGAGAAAGAGAAAGAATCTTCCCCAATGTTGCAGCCCATGTAGAGAACACTACTTTAAGACAAACTTTAACCTTTCATGTACTTTTCCATAATTGGTTGAAGATCACAAGGCGTTTCGAATAGGAGCACTCTGTTTATTTATTATTTTATTTAATTTAGTATTAGTTATAATAAGTTAGATTTGTTATAATATTATTATAATAAAATAAAATTGTTTTGTTTGTTGTCCCTATCAGTCAAGTATTGCACATCACCAGTACTAATCAGCATATAGAAAGATTTCACCCCATATATTTTTCTACCTGTCAGCAACCAAATAATATCAAACCAGCCAAAAAATACCTATTTTTGCTGCTACTTAGAATTTCTATAACCATTTATCCACCAAAAACAGCAGTACACAGGTTTGACTTCGTGAATCAGCCTCTCCAAAAAAAATTTGGGGTAAAACTGCTTGCCATGACCTCTCCAAGACCCCACAAAAGTGTGAGCTTTGTACACTGGGTACGACCTTTTTTTAAATATAAAAGATTATTACAAAGAGGAGAAACCTAAGTATAAAATATACAAAGGATACTCCAACAGAACTGCAGTGAAGTATCATCAAGAAAATCTACATTTTTTTAGCATTCAGAAAGGTAGAGGTGCCAAACACACTATTCATATAACTTATGGAAAAAAAAATATGGATTTCAAATCAAGAGTAGATGACTCAATGTTGTTGAAGCTAAGATTATTTCTCTCCTTCCAAACCATTCACATAAAGCAAAGCTAAACAGCACTCCTAGTTGCTCCATTTCTCTGCCTTCCATACATTTCTTTACACCAGAAAATCACATCAAACGCCTTCTAAGGCGTCACCCATTTAATCCCAAAGATCACAAAAGCAAAAGACCAGAAGTCCTTGGCCAGAGCTCAATGAAGCAGCAAGTGATCAAGGGATTTCCATGTGGTCCTCTGTTTCAACCACCAAAATTCAAACTTTTTCAACCCTGATTCGATATGCAAAATCTAAATCCTTGCTTTCACCATGATAAACCCCAAGATTATAACTGCTACTATCCTAAAGCTCACAAGCACACATAAACAAATTTCCCCAATCCACCCTACATAACCTTTCTACGGAAAGTAAATGACATGTATTGTATTCTACTTTTAGTAAAATACTACATTTTAGAAAGTTCAAAATCCATAATTAACCCATCATTTATAGCAATGTTACTAATTTAAATTATTCTAAATGTTTATACTATATGCATATGATGGATGAATATCAAGAAATGACTACATACAAAGGTGAAAGGACTGAAACTATTTCAGGCATATGGTGAAGTCTCAATGGACAGTGCTAAAGGAAGTAGTTTAGCCATGAAAGTTGAAGTCCACAACCCAACTATTAATTGATAATCTAAACACTATATTTCTTGTTACTTAATAACAAAATAGCAAGGATGATTATATCATTATAGGGAGAAAACTTCTCCATAAGCAAAGAAATCAGTTGCGCTAGATTACATAAGTTGAGAATAATTCTGTAAGGATTTGCAAAATGTGTCCAGCTAGAACAAAATGTACACAAAATTATAGATACCAGAAGTTCTGATGAACAAAATTAAGTGTTAAAAGTGTTTGGATAAATAATTTAATATAAAAAGGGAAAAGGCAGCAGGCTCTTACAAGGAAATGGGAGCTTTCAAAACCACGTGCAGTATCAATATATAAATGTCTCCCCAATATGTTGACCTGAACTCTAATGTATAAGCTCAGCATTGTCATTGCCCAAAGGGACAACGCCATCCTTGTAAAACCTAAGAAAATGTTATGTCCAACACATGCTAGGTTAATCATAATATCCTTGAGACAGTGAGATTAAAGAAAACCTAGAAGCTAGTATGTTACAAGCACAATAATATATATATATATAAATATATATATATTCATACTTATAATTTTGAGTCTATCCCATAGTTCAATTTTCTCTGAATGTGTCAAACTGTTTGGTTGATTCTTCGCATTCTGGAGCCTCTCAAGAAGCTGAGAAAGGTCCAACTCTTCTGCTATCCGACTACTTAAATGATGCATTGCATGAGGCAACGTTGTCGTATCAGCTATTCTTTGAATATTCTCAAAATGGGCTTGCATTCTATCAATATCAACAAAGAAATCAACAATATTAGAAACCAAAAATACACATACTTCTGGAAATAGATTGTTCATGATACCAATGAAACAAAAACATGATGAGATTGCATTTCTCTTAACTGGGCCTTAATGAATCTTTCGCCTTCCCGCTCATCTGCGAGTTCTCTCTCCTGCTCAGCAAGCTTGAGCCTGTGAGCATCATACAGTTTATACAAGAAATACCCACTTCCTAAAACTCCAACTGTAACAAAAGCCTTCCTCCTGTGCCTTCTCCAAAAATCCCTAGTTTCACAATCAAATACATATATCAATGGCAAGTAATTGGATCACATAAAAGTTTATCTCTGACAAAACCCAATAACAATACCACAGACAGGTAAAAAGAACAAGCATATAAGCACAGGAACGCTCATTTCCTACAAACCCTTACAAAAACAACAAAGAAATTGTCCTAGTTCTACTATTAAACGGACAAATTCAAAAAACCCAGCAGAGGAAAAAGGGCAAAAAAAGCAATAAACAAACAATTTCACAGATACCCAGATGAGAAAAACCAATATAGGAATGAAAACTGACCTTAACGTGGAAAGCATTTTGCAGCTATGGAACCCAAATATCCATTGCTAGGCCTTGGCTTCTGGGGAAGCCATTTGGATTTTCGCACAACAGAAATAAACCAATGGAAAACAGAGATATAGGAGACAGAGAATTGTTTCAAGGAAAAGATTATAGAGAAAGGAGAAAGGAGAAACAGTTTCTCGTTTGGATGTAAAAGCAGTCTTAGGAAAAGCCGCAACAATACGAGAGAGAGAGAGAGATAGTACAAGAATACAAGGAGCAAGACTTATATATATGTTATATATCTTGACTCGAGGGTTTAGGATTGAAGTAGAGTGTAGAATACAGACTCCTGAGAATCCAACCTCAAAAATTAGGAGAGAGGCGTGGGTAATTAGCTGTTGAAACCGGAATCAATCTTGTCTTTAAGATAACCTGACAAAGTTGCTGTTTTTTTTTTTTTATTCTCAAAAAAAAAAAAAGTTGCTGTTTTTATTATTATTATTATTATTTTTTAATATAAGGAATTGATATCATTATCTTTTATTAGTTAAACTATTATTGGAACATCCCAAAAACCTCATAAACCGATTGAAGTGGATTAAATCTAGGATTTTTGAGTTTATATCATCCTAACTAATAGGTTCATCACCCGAATTTGCCGTGTGGGCTACTATATTATTTAATATTATTCTGTAACTAGTAGTTAACTCATACAATATATTGAAAAAAATTAACATGATATGATTTTTTTTCTCTTTTAATTTTTTTCTAAATAGGAAATTTAATAATTATGGTAGTTATAAATAGTGATTTATTATTAATGTGTTTTTATATGAAACTTATTCACACAATTCATAGGGTTCAACATGTAATCAACTTTTCATGTGTATTTAATTAGTTTATTTTAATCACTAGCAACTACTTAATCTATTATTTATCACAACAAATATTATATTAAGCCAAGATTTTAATATAGTGTTTACATATAGAATAGATTTAAAGTCAATCACAAAATTTATATTAGAATTTCATTCAAAACAAATTTATATTAGAATAAGAACGTGTAAATTGTGAGACCTCATAAGCTTCCGTGACAAAATATTATGAGATCAACTAAATATAAAATGTCTTCATAAAAAGAAATTTGATATATAAAAATGCATTTGACATTTAGATGATCTCAGCTACAAAATGTCAACATGTAATCGATTTTTCACACGTATTTAATTAGTTTATTTTAATCACTAGCAACTACCTAATCTATTATTTATCACAAAATATATGTATATTAAGCCAAGATTTTAATATAGTGTTTAAATATAGAATAGATTTTAAGTCAATCACAAAATTTATATTAGAATTTCATTCAAAACAAATTTATATTAGAATAATAATGTGTAAAATTGTGAGACCTCACAAGTTTCCGTGGCAAAATATTATGAGATCGACCAAATATAAAATGTCTTCATAAATAAAAATTGATATATAAAAATACATTTGACATTTAACAGATATCATCTAAAACATGTCAAATGTCTTTGGTTTTGTATATAACTAGTCAAAAACCCTGCAATGAAAGGGAAAATTCAACAAAATATTAATTTTCTTCTAACTCTTTTTTTTTTTTTTTTTTTGGTTCTTAGATAATATAATCTCATCACATAATTTCAAATAACAACAGATATGTTTAGGATTCAAATCCCTCACCTCTCAACTATCGAATTATTAAAAAATATACTTTATGTTCAATTTTGTGAATGATTTTTAATTAATTTGTATATTGTATAGACATATTATAGCAAATGAATAAAATTTTCAACTATAGGTAGCTAAAACATATTTTGAATTTTTGTTCATGCTATATTATACTCTTTTAATTTTTAATTTTTAAATGAAAGTTGATAATTATGATAATTATAAGTAGACATTTATTATGATTGTGTTTGAACATAAAACTATATATTCTTTCTAGTATTATTCATTTATTATGATTGTGTTTTATATAAATTTATATAATCTCCTATTTAAAGAAAATATGATACATCAAGATTTTAATTAAGGGTTTAAATTTAGAGTAAAATTTAAATTCGATTTGAAAGTATATACCATAGAAAAATGGCATGTAAAATTATGAGGTCTAAAAAGTTTATATGACATCTATATCTATACATACTATATATAAGAGGATTCCCCTCTTTCAACTGGACTTTTACATGATTTAAAAATGCTCTCATTAATGAAGAGTAACTTAATTTAGAAATAGGGTCATAAATGTCAAATAAAAATTTTCATTTTGAATTCAAAAAGAGAATTCCTAAAATTTAGAATTTTTTTTCCTTTATGTTCAAAAAAGAAATTACAGTTACTGCTTATCTCTAAAGTTTATCATTTTTATTTGTTTGAAAAATTAAAAAATATATATCTCTAAATTATAATAGATGCAAATTATTAATCTTTATCCAAAAAAATAGAAGAGTCTCACGTGTGTGCTCAAAGGCTAATAATATTATAAGGTCAACCAAAAATCAAAGTGCTTCAATTTATATATATTATATACATAGATATAGATATAGATTCCTAGCTCTTCTCAAAAAAATAAAAATCCTAGTTCCTTATTTGTCCTAAAAATTAATAAATTTACATTTTAAATCCTATATAATTTATAGCTATAACATATAAAAACAAATCATTTTAAAAGTAATAATTTAAAACCTGAAGTTAAAAAAAAAAAAAGTAAAACAATACATTATAGTTTCAAAATTAATAAATCAAACACTTTGATTTCATAATTCAATCTATACTAAATCTCAAATATAATGATGCTCCACTTAAATATGTTGATATTTAATTAGTTTTCTTCTTTTAATATCAAGGTCTAATTTATACTTTTGAATTTATAAGGTTTAATTTGTTACATTTTAAAATCTCAATTAATTGTGGGTTCCATTTTATTCTTTAAGAAAAATATCAAATTTGGCATAACTTAAATCTCAAAAAAAAATTGTGAGTTCCATTTATCTTAACTGGCAAAGTCTTTTATCGTTAATAAGAAATCTGAGGTTCAAACCCCGCAATCATCATGCTAACATCATAGGTTGAAAATCTATCATCTATATCTTCTATATTACTAATAACATAATTCTTTATTTGAGTTTCATCATTTTGCAGACTAAAATATCCTCACACAAATTTTTAAATTCTAAAAAAAACCTTATCTTTTAGTTAAATAATTTTAAATTTAAAATCTCAAATTGGTTAAAAAAAAGTAATTTACTATTTTTTTTTAAGTTCCTAAATTTTAGACTTTCAAACTTTTATCAACTCTCATATAGAGAAAGATCCTAAAAATTAGGACACTATCTCTATTTCACTAAACCCAAAATATAAAATATAAAAAAGAGCCTCATTGCACGTGCAAAACACGTGTAATGAGGCTAGTATCTATTCAAAATATATATCAATTAATTTGTTAGTTTTGAAATTATAGGGTTTGGTTTGTTACACTCGATAAATATAATGTTTAAAAGGATTTTTTTTTTTTTAAATGTTCTTAACTTTCTATATATATATATATATATATATATATATATGGGTCATTCTACGGTACTCCCTATTTGTTTTGGGGGTATGGTACCCTCCTTAATCATAACCATTAATTTATCATTGTTTCAATCCTAACCATTCCTTTAATTTTAATGCAAACCAGTTACAGGTAAAGTAGGTCAATGTATATAAACTAAAAAAATTTCAAATGGTTCCTATCTTAGCTTTTTCTCTCGTGTTCTCTTCTTCTTCCTCTGGTTCTCAAATTCTTTCTTCTTCCTTTCTTAGATTTTGCTCTTGTGTTCACTCCATCCCCTTATATTCATGGTCACATTATATTCCTGTTTTTCTATCATTCTAGGTATGATAGAAAAAGCTACAAAATTTTATGAAGGTTTTCGATCTACAAAGCATAAGTAACTTGAAGATAGAGATAGGCAGTTGCAAGTAATTCGTCTCTACAATACGATTCTGTCGTTTCTTACCCTATTGAGTGGGGAGAAATTATAAGACCTAAGATCAAGCAATGATTTTCATAGCAAAAAAAAATCCTTCTTCAAGAAAACAAATCCATATCCAGCAGAAGAAATTTTCGACTCTAACCATCCTCAGGTTGGTATTTCTTAGTCTAGATCCCTACCTCTAGATTGGCAAAATATGGGTTCTTTAATTCTTTGTAGGTTATGTATATGTTTGAGAAAAAATATTTCTTAGGTTTTTCCAATTCAATTAGTAATAGAAAGCCATGTAATTGATATTTGACATGTATATGTTATTACCTTTTTAATTTTTGCTATTCAGCTAGCGATTATGGATTGGTTGTGATTTGTTAAGCTTCGTTGAGTAGCTCTCTATCTTTCCAAAGACTACCGATCAAACATACAGCAAGTCAATCTATTTGTAACTTTTTCCCCCACCACTTTGATTCATTCATTCCTTCTTTTTGATTGTGTTCACTCGATAAACTTCTTCCGATTTCTTGTCCTTTTTTTTTAATAGAAGAACATCCTAATGAGGTTAGATTTTTGAGGTTCAAGGACATGAAAGCAGAATGTCCATAAGATTCTTTTCCTCTCTTTCTTCGTTTGATTTTCTTGAATTTTATGATGTGAGAACATTATGTTGAATTGTGATTGAGTTAGTAAATAGGATTTCAGGATGGAGGAATTTTTTGCATTTAAAGTTTGGTTTTTTTTTTTTTAATTTTTAAGAGTGCTTATGCATATACATGTTTGTAAAAATGCAAAAAAGGGCTTTTGTTTATTTATTTTATATTTTTTTTCTTCTATGCATAATGTTTCCTGATGCCGAGAAATCACCAGTAAGCCACACAGTGCTTGCACGCTCGCAACAACACCTGCACAACAAAAAATAAAAGACCTTACAAAGAACACTGGTGTGATGCTGGCCAAATACCCTCCGAATGTCAAGTTAGAATCTTTTCGCCACTCTAGAGTGCCAGAGTTGGGATAAATTATGCGTACCTATTTTCTGAGGGTTTTTGGATTTTTATAGTAGTGTAGAGCCAAAACTCCTTTACTTGCGTAACAAGTCTTTTCCTTATAGAGAAGATCTCTATTAATATGCGTGTATTCCAAAATCCTTCTTGTGTTAGAATTATATTCATATTGGGACTCTATGGACTAGGGTTAATCTTAAGATGCAAATCGTTTCGATCCAGGGTTTCTTGGAGACCACTTAATGACCAGTTGAGTACCACATGGCCTTTTAATCCGTCCACCTTGTGTCCATTCACATAGGATCCATTCACTATTAGCCCATTTGCCTAGCACTGTCAGTCCATCTAAGTGGATCCGTCACCTTTGATTTTCTCCCTCTTCAGTTGCCCCCCACCTCATGGGTCCATGATAACTGAATGGAAGGACCTATGGGGTGACGGTTCAATTTGGCCTTTTGAGGAACACCCCTAGCCTTGACAGGTTGGCCTAAGATCATTAATGACGAAGGATACGTGGTGTTTACTGAATGGTCGTTCACTTGGATCAAAGCGTCCCTTCGTCTTCCGTGTCGTTCTCCCTATATAAACCAAACTCTCTTCCTCTCATTTCTTCACTTTTTACTGAAATCTACGATCAGAGCGCACCCGTCATCTCTATTAGATGATCATACCATTCAGTTGTTGCATCCGTCATCAACGCCTCTTTACCATTCAACTTCAACTGGTAAGCATTCTTTTCCCTCTACTTAAAATTTTATGCACTTTTTATTTTTCTGGACTTTGTACTACCGTCATCCATTATAGACCCGTCAGAGTCTTACGCTTTACCGTCACATGTAGGTCATGTCCAGTGCGTCGAGTAACCAGTCGTTTGTCCGCGACGGGGCGGGCTACGATGAAGTGTACCCTTCAGGTCACAAAGACCCTAACAGTCCGAGTGAAGATAGGAGTCTATCAGCCAGTTCTCCTTCCTCAAGAGATGAGAGTTTGGAGATGGAAAGGCCAGAAGATGGCTCTAGTGAAGGCCTGGATGATGTTGAGCCCCCAATCCAATCTGTCATACGTCTTGATGGACTAAGGGAGTTCATCATGTTACCTATATGGATGGTCAATGACTTTACCTCCATAATTAAAGAACCTCACTTTAAAAAACTTAGGGAGAAATACCAAATACTCGATAACATACCCCTCCGTTTATCTTATATGTTAGAAAAGTGTTACTATGAGGGCGTTGAGGGTGTCGGGGTCTACGAGCAGATATTGAAGGTAGGGCTCTGATTCCCCTTAAGTTCACTTCACCGTCAACTCCTTCAGTATCTAGGTTTGGCCGTCACCCAAATCTCCCCTAATGCCTAGAGGGTCTTCCTCGGCGTGGAGGTCTTGTACGGGGCCATGTTTGACGGAGCACGGAGGTTGACGGTGAAAGAATTCTTTCACTGTTACTGTCCAGATGAGATTGCTCAGTCAAAAGGCGTGTATAGCTTCGTGCCCAGGAGCCCGTTGTTGAGGCTTGTGTGTGAGACCCCTAACTCCAACAGGAATTGGAAGAGTCGGTATTTTTTCATGGAAAAGGACGAATGGATGTGTCGTTCTGGTGACACTGATCATATGCCCGTTGACATAACATGGGGCATACTGCCCCTGTTTGGTATGAATCCATCCGTATTTGTTCTACAGTTTTTAATTTAATATGTCACTAATCGTCTTATTTTACAGTTCGGGACCGTCCACAAGTCTCTCTAGAGGAGTGGAGTTTTTGGAAAGGATTTTTAGCAAAACTAAGTTAAAGGAGAGGACATGGGCAAAATTGGTCACACTTGACACCCTCCACTAGTACTGTGATGGGCTAGAACCAACAATAGCCGCCCGTCGTTACGACGCTTAAGTTTGTCAACATAAGTCTGTCACCCTATCTTTGGGTTTCTTGGTTTGTAATTTATTTCACTCTAACCATTCGTCTTCCTTTATGTAGAGATGGACGCTGCCAAGGGAAGGGTCGTCATCAAACAACAGGCAGCCAAGAAGAAAGAGGATGAAGGACAACTCCCTAAGGGGACGGGTTAATCCAACTCGTCCACAAAAAGAAAATTACCGGAGAAGCAAGGTCGTCTCCCCAAGAAGCCCAAAACCATTCTGGAGCCCATCGTGGGACTAGAGGCTGAGGGCAAGAAGACAGTTACCCCTGCCAAGCATGGAGCGAGAAAGGGTTTTATAAAGGTCCTGTCTACTACCCAAGAGAAGCCACCCGTCCTCCTTTGTGAGGATTCTAAATATGCTTTGGAAAAAATTTCATCCATCATAATGTCAGACAACTACGAGGACTTAAGCAACCATGCTGTGGAGGCCATAGGGGAGACGGGACTCTTTTGTATTGATCAAGTAAGTAATGTCCATCCATTTCCTATCTTTCCCGTCCACTTACCTCCGTCACTAACCACATTTATTTCCAAGCAATGGTGATGATGAAGGGGCTGATGGGATGATGCCTGAACCATGAAATGACGCTGGACCATGTAAGGGCGAAGGCCAACAAAACGGAGGACAAGTTGAACGGTCTCAAGGCTTGGAAGGTTGGCATGGAAAAGAAATTTGATACTTCGGAGAAGGTCAGGAAAGAACTTGAGGAACATATGGAGACGATGAGAAAGGTCCTAGAGGATAAAAGAAAGAGATCAAAGATGCCAATGACCAACTCCGTCAGGCAAAAGAGGCAGCGATCCGTGAATATCGCGACTCTAATGCCATCCGAGAGGAGCTCGAGACCTCCTATGTGGATGGCTTCAATGACACTCTTCGTTAGTTCAAGAATGCTTATCCTAACCTTGACTTTTCTCAATTCAACATTGATGCGCAAGCCCAAGCTACTGCTTAGCCCGTCGTCTTTGAGAGTACGGAGGATCTGTTTGCTGACGATGCAGTTCTTGGCGACGGAGAGTCAGCTCCTGTTCAAAGCTAAGCCCAGCTCGTCGAGGGTGATGCCCGTCAGCTCGAGAATGTTGTTCAAGAGAATGTTGAAAACACCTCCCCTCATCAGTAATCTTTTTTTAAAAAAATTTTTTTTAATGGAATTGTAACTATTTGGGGAATAGCCTTTTAACTTATCTGTCATTGGTGGCATGTGAACATTTCCCTTCAAGGGCTTTTAGTAATATTTACTTATTCTATTATCCGTCTACTTTTATGACTTTAAATATGTAGTTTGTGATTAAATGAAACCATCTTTCAGATGGATCCGTCTTCTAATTATAATGTCAACTTTAACTTTACGTTGAACCCGTCTACTATAGGGATCTTATAATTATCCTCTTCAAAGGGCCCATTCTCTTACGGACTAATGAGGAAAATTCAACTCTAAGTTGGGTTTGTCCACTATATGGACCTGATAGTTATTAGGATGAGTCCGTCCATTCATGGACTAGTAACATTAAACCAACTTTAAGTTATATCCGTCCACTATATGGACTTATAGTTATCATCCTTTAGGATGGATCTGTCCATTCTTGAACTAGTAACATTAATCCAACTTTAAGTTGTATCCATCCACTATATGGACTTTATAGTTATTGTCTTTTTAGGATGAGTCCGTCCACTTGTGGACTGGCAACAATAATCCAACTTTAAGTTGTATCCGTCCACTATATGGACTTATAGTTATCATCTTTTTAGGATGAGTCCATCCACTTATGGACTGGCAACAATAATCCAACTTTAAGTTGTATCTGTCCATTATATGGACTTATAGTTATCATATTTTTAGATGAGTTCGTCCATTTGTGGACTGGTAACAATAATCCAACCTCCACTTGGATCCTGGCAACAATAATCCAACTTTAAGTTGTATCCGTCCACTATATGGACTTATAGTTATCATATTTTTAGATGAGTCCGTCCACTTATGGACTGGCAACAATAATCCAACCTCTAGTTGGATTTGTCCACTATATGGACTTTTATAGTTATCATCTTTTAGGATGAGTCCATCCATTTGTGGACTGGCAACATTAATCCAACCTTAAGTTGGATCCGTCCACTTTATGGATTTCAAATTTTGAATTCTTTGTCCATTGTGTGGATTTTATAATTTAAATCCATCCACTTTGTTGTGGACTAAATGTGTAGGAATATAACATGTGGGCGATTCTGGATAACTCCTTTTATTATAATGGTAATTCATGCATAGAAATTGTTCTTGAAAAATAAAAAACTTGAAAACTTGCACTGGGGCTAAAAAGGAATTGTAGATAATAGAAAATAAACTATAAAGAAATAAACTGGAAATGAGGAGTGTCGTTGCTCATCTGCTGCTAATGGCCTACTACTGGTATTACTTCTTTAGATGCTCTGTGTTCCATGGGTGGTGCAACTTTTGTCCGTCTAGCGTCTCAAGGTGGTAGGTGTCTTTCCTTTGCCATGACGTAATTCTGTAAGGTCCTTCCCAGTTGGAGCCGAGCTTCCCTTGGGCAAGGTCTCCGATGGTGCCTATTTCCTTCCTCAAGACGAGTTCTCCGACCTGGAAGTCTTTGTGCTTGACCCTGGAGTTGTAGTGTTTGGCCATGAGGTCTTTGTGCGAGTCTTTGTTCAGCTGTTGCCCTGACCTCGTCCAGTAAATCAAGCTATAAACGCATAGCCTCATCGTTCCTCCCTTCATCGTGATTGTCCACCCTGTAGCTTATAAGTACAACTTCGACTAGGATGACTACCTTGCTTCCATATGCTAGCCGGAACAACGTCTCTCTTATAGGTATTCTAACTGTCGTTCTATAAGCCCATAGTATGCTCAGCAGCTCCTTAGGCCATATACCCTTTGCCTCCTCTAGCCGAGTTTTGATAATTTTAAGCAAGGACCGATTCGTGACTAAAACCTATCCGTTGGCCTATGGGTGGGTGGGCGACGAGTAGTGGTTCCTGATCCCTAGTTATAAGCAGAAGTCTCTGAACGCGTCATTGTTAAACTGCTTCCCGTTGTTTGAAACAAGCACTCTAGGTATACCATATCTACAAACTATGCTCTTCCATACGTAGAAGGTATATTCCTTTCTGTGATAGTGGCTAAGGCTTCTACTTCTACCCATTTCGTGAAATAATCGATGCTGACTACCAGGAACTTCAGCTGTCTGATTGCTATTGGGAATGGACCCATAATATCTAACCTCCATTGAGCGAATGGCCATGGGGCCATCATAGGGGTGAGTTCCTCGGACGGTTGTCTGATGATGTTGCCGAACCTCTGACACTTATCGCAGGCTTTGACATATGTTTACGCGTCCTTTTGCATAGTAGGCTAGTAGTATCATGCTCGAATCAGCTTGTGCACCAACGATCGTGCCTCCGAGTGGTTTCCACAGATCCCCTCATGGACTTCTCTCATGACGTAATCTACCTCCTCGGGGCCTAAACACCTTAGGTACGGGTAGGAGAAGCCTCTTTTATATAAGATGTCTTTTATTAGAACAAACCACGATGCTTGGACCTTCAATTTTCTAGCGGCGTCCTTCCCGTCCAGTAGCATGCCATTCCTTAGGTAGGAGACTAATGGTGTGGTCCAGTTACTTTCAAAACCTATCTTCTGCACACTCGTACCCTTATCTATGAGTAAAGAGACTTGGATGAAGGATAGTACCTAATCGGGGACAAGCATGTATTCTACTGAGGCGGCCTTAGCTAGTCGATCGGCACACTCGTTCTCTTCCATTGGGATTTGGACGAATTTGATTTGGAGACTGCCAATTTGACCCTTCACCTCCTCAAGGTACTTCTTCATCCTTTCATTCTTGCACTCGTAGTTGCCATTAATTTAACTGGTTACGACTTGGAAGTCACAGTAGACGACCATGTTTTCAGCCCCTACTGCTTTCGCGAGGTCCAATCATGCCACTAAAGTTTCGTATTCTACTTCATTATTGGTCGTAAGAAAGTTCAGCCGGATCATGCACTCGATCTTATCTTCCTTCGGAGTGTGGAGTACCACACTGACACCTCCTGCTTGCTTATTGGAGGATCCGTCTGTGTGGATGCTCCACTATGGGATCTCTTCTGCCCCTAGCTTTCCATGAGGGTGAATTCGGTGATGAAGTCAGCCACTACCTATCCCTTTATAGCTATGCGTGGACGATACTGTATATCGAACTCACCTAGCTCGACTGCCTATAACGCCATCCATCCCGCAACCTCAGGGCTACTCATAGCTCTTCTTAGAGGCTTATATGTCAAGACAACAATTGTATGCGCCTAAAAATACGGCTTGAGTTTTTGTGCTGCGGTCACCAATGCGAAAGCCAGCTTTTCCATTTGGGGTACCTTTCTTCTACTCCTCTAAACGCTCAGCTTGTAAAGTAAACGGGTCTTTGTAGCCCATCCTCTTCTCTTACCAAAGCCGCGCTGACAGTGGCTTGCGAGACGGCTAAGTATAGATAGAGCTCTTCCCTTGGCTTGGATGGGCTGAGTAATGGAGGAGACGAAAGATACAACTTTAGATTTTCGAACACCTGCTAGCACTCGTCTGTCCACTCAAACGATCTCTTCAATTTGCGGAAGAAGGGTAGGCATTTATCCATCGGTGGACCAAATCGTCGAGGTTGTTGGACACTCTCCCTTTGAGAGCGTTCATCATAAAGTCCATCCGTTCTTTCATCATTTGCATCTCTGCAACAATGTGGGGTGTAGCCGTTATTAGTGATGGATGGATGGCTCGTGTCTTGTCATTATGGTCTGCTTGAGGCGTTACTACCCTCCGGCCCCTCTTGGTTTCTCCGTTCAACACCGGTACCTTCTTGGTCCTCCTCCTGAGTGTGTTGCCTTACGTTCCTTTGACACAACTGCTCTTCCAGATCGTGGTTTTGCTGAGTGAGGCGCTCCACAGCCGCAGCAAGAGTCTAAACCTGTCTCTTAAGGGCAGTTGCGCGTGGTTCGTCTCCCTGAACGTTGTTGGTGGTTGCCATTGTGCGAGTGAGTACCATGCAACTCTTTGTCCAGGAAGTGTTTGTATGGCTTACAAGTTGCAGTCCTTCCCACAGAAGACGCCAACTGATGATGCCGAAAAATCACCAGTGAGCTACACAGTGCTTGCACACTCGTAACAACACTTGCACAAAAAAAAAAAAAAAAAAAAAAAGACCTTACAGAGAACACCAGTGTGGTGCTGGCCAAATACTCTCCGAAGGTCAATTTAGAATCTTTTTGCCACTCTAGAGTGCCAGAGCTGGGATAAATTATACGTACCTATTTTCTGAGTGTATTTGGGTTTTTATAGTAGTATAGAGGCAAAAATCCTTTGCTTGCATAAAAAGTCTTTTCCTTAGAGAGAAGATCTCTATTAATGCGCATATATTTCAAAATCCTCCTTTTGTTAGAATTATATTCATATTGGAACTTTATGGACTAGGGTTAATCTTGAGACGCAAGTTGTTTCCATCTAGGGTTTCTTAGAGACCACTTAATGACCAGTTGAGTGTCACGTGGCCTTTTAATCCATCCACCCTGTGTCTGTTCACATAGGATCCATTCACTATTAGCCCATTTGCCTAGCACTGTCTGTCCATCTAAGTGGATCTGTCACCTCCAATTTTCTCCCTCTTCATTTCCTTTCCTTAGTTATTTAATAGGCCATTATAATGTTTTTGATGTATTTGGATTTGGTTAGCTTCTTGTCATGGCAATAGCTATGCTTGGCCGGGCTTTGCATTTGAGCTTAAGGATAATGTCTTAATTTTTCTAGAAAAGAAAGAAAACCATATCTAGTATTCTATGTTAATGATTTGCTCGTATTCTTAGTGTTTTTTTAGAGAAATAGCCTTGATTGGTCCAAAGGTCTACATGTGGAAACTATTATGATGACTATTATCATTATCATCATCATCATCATAGTTTCCATATGTAAACATTTGGAAATAATAATAAATAGTCAAAATAAGAACTTGTGGAACCTTGGTATGAAAGTAGTAATAATTCTAGAGACTTACAACATCTTTCTTCCATAAAAAAAATAGAAACAAGTTGTCCTAACTGACATAATAATTCAGCCAAAAAAAAAATGATGTAGTAATTCATAAAATTAGAGAACTTAAATAGTTTGCATTTTTGCAATAAATATTATATTTATGGGTACAACAATGTTTGCACTGTAATTTTCATCTAGGACTTCAAAATATGAGGATAGTTATGCAGAATGCAAACGAACTCTTGAGGCTTATGTCCATGAGATTTGCCTCTCATTAAATGGTTGTAATAGTTGCTTTGTTTGCCAATACAGTTAGGTGACTTCTACACTAAATTGGCATCATGAATATTGTTAATATCTGTAAAGTTGTGATTTACAACTATGTATTTTGTTGGATTAAATTTTGTGTCAAATTTGATTGTAATTTTGTTCAATCATTTACCAGTATTTTTGTGGAATTTAATGTAAGGGCTTTGTGTGAGAGTTTAGTGAAGAATCTGTGAAGAAGTGGTTTTTGCAACTTGACTCGCAACTGACTCATAACTATTGACCCGCGAAACAAGCCACTTGAGAAGCACATGATGGAATTTAAAGATTCATTAACATGCTGGTTTTCGCGAGTGACTCGCGACTTAGGCCAAGTCACGAGTGACCTGCGAAACCCATTGCCTATTGCTTTTTGGAGTATGACTTTTCCCATTCTTTACAAATACTATATAAACCCTCATTACCCACAAAATGTAAGAAGAATAAGGAGCATTTTTTGAAGAAACTTTTGAGAGAGAAACCCTAGCCAGATACTTGAGAGTTAGAGATTGTTTTACCTACAATCCTCTACATCATTTCTCTAAAGTTTCCTTATACTCTCACTTCTGCATCAACACATCCTTGAGAGGTTCTTAACCCAAACACTTACCTCACCCATTATGAGTGTTGAGAGAAGTTTTGGTGCCTTTGGGAAGCATTGGAAGAAGCCATTGAGTGGTGAATGTAATCAGTCGAAATTGTGGGATCCGGATAACTAATGAAAACAAGACTTCAAGAAGTCCGTTAGTAGCAGGAGCTTGGAGGGCTCAAGCACATTGGGCAGATTAGGCTTGGAGGGTCTTTTTGATATTCATGTACTCCAACTTATTCACTAGTGGATTGATTTCAACTTGGAAGGCCGTGGAGAGATTTTTTGCTGAGTACTTTGGTTTCCTCTTCAATAACACGTCTCGGTGTTATCTTGTGTTTGTATCTCTCTTCCTTACTTTTTAAGCTTTACATTTATTGCATATTGTACTTGTTTATGGCTTAGAGTAGTGTTACCAGTTTATTGCACATGCCTTACTCTTGTTTCACACTTAGATAAGTTAAAGTAAAAGCTATTAAGCTGTAATTTAAAATTGGGGATCTAAACAAGCATTAGTGTTTTCACACTAATTAAGCTTTCAATTGGTATCAGAGCGAGTACACTTTTTGGATTTCGTTATCCTTGTGTGATCTTAGACCCCATTTGAGATGGATAGATCTCAATCACTCAATGCACCTTCTTTCTTTGATGGGAGTAACTATGTGTTTTGGAAAGTACGTATGCGTGCTTTTCTATGTGCTATTGATGAGACCGTTTGGGATTCGATTGAGAATGGTTGGGTGAGACCAACAACACCCAAGGCCGAGTGGGACAAGGCTGCACTTGCTTTGGCAAATGCCTATAGCAAAGCTATTAATGCAATTTTTTGTGGTGTTTCTACTGAAGAATTTCACAGGATCTCTCATGTGAAGACCGCTACAGAGGTGTAGACAATCCTCGAGACTACCTACAAGGGAACCAAGAAGGTTAAGGAAACCAAATTGCAAATGCTAACTACCTGATTTGAGGAAGTGAAGATGAGTCGTTCGAGTCATTCTATGGGAGACTCAATGAGATTGTCATTGCCAAGCTCAATCTAGAAGAAAAGATTGAGGATGCCAAAGTTGTAAGGAAAGTCTTAAGATCCTTGCTTGAAAGTTTTTGAGCCAAAGTCACCGCCATTGAGGAGAGTAAAGATTTGGATGAGATCAAGATCCAAGGGCTTGTTGGGTCTCTTCAAACTTATGAGCTTGGATTGCCCTCTCACAAGTCTAGCAAATCACTTGCTCTCAAAATAATAAATGAGAGAACTAGTGATTCCTCAGATGAGGATGATTTTGAAAAAGAGGTCGTATATTTTGCAAAGAACTTCTGAAAGATCCTAAAGATGAAGAATGATGGGAAGTCGTTTGGCAAAGGAAAATTCTCATCTGCCAAGAATGACAAAATAGACTTCAAGAAGAAGGACTTAAAAGACCCATCACCATCCTAAGGGATTGTTTGCTATGAATGCAACGATCATGGGCATTTGAAGAAGGAGTGCCGAACTATTTGAAAGGAAAGTTAAAGTGCTAACAACTACCCTTAATGACTCGGAGAGCTCAAATTCTGATTCAGAAGAAGAATGCGATGGTGATGGTAATTATTCAGCATTTATGGCAATTACCTCGATTGATTCCAAAGACGAATTGAGTGATTTGGTTGAAGAACTAGGTGTTCACTTCGAGGTTGAAGAAGATGAAGTTTCGGATGATAAGGATGTGTACCTCAATGAAGGTGATAAGAATCTTCAAGATGTGTACGACGCTTTGCTTGAGGATTATGGTAAATATGCTAAAGTTGTTAAGAGTGCAGTCAAGAAAATGAAGAAAATTAAAGAAGAACACAAATCCACTCTTGAACAACTTAAAAATGTCAAGTGTGAAGTTGAAGAGTTGAAAGAGGAGTTGCTAAATGCTTACTCAAAGATCAAGTTTCTCGAACTTGAAGTGATTCAAGCCAATGTCAAAGTGGAGCGCATCACCACCAAGAAGCTTGATAGTGTACTTTCATCTCAAAAGCCTTCCACGAACAAAATCGGATTGGGCTACATTAGTGAAAGAAGTTTGAGTGGCAAACAAGAAAGGAGATGAAGTTTGTATTGGCAAAGGATGTAGAGAAGCCCAAGATTGAGATCCCTATCGTTTAGAAGAAGGACATTGGACCAAAATCAAAGGCAAAAGGGAAGTCATTGCCTAAGAATCAAAGGGGACCTCAAGTGAAGTATTTTTGTCACCATTGTGGCATTCGAGGGCACACAAGACCAAATTGCTTCAAAGTTCATGCTCTCAAAAGGACTGATTCTCTTCATGCTTAAGAAAATTCAAGAAGAATGCCAAAAGGAAATTAAGCTAAGGGGGAATATGATGGTCAACTCATTGGAGATGTCATGGAAATGCTTAAGAACATCTCATCTTACCTAGCTAGCTTCACCCTGAAGTTTGAGAGTTATGTCGGGTGTACCCTTACGTTCAAGGACCTCACCCAAAGCACCCGTGCGGTGTAGGTGAAAAAGGGTACTCATGCAAAATTATTCACTATGTCCATGCATTAATACTTTCAATGTATTAGGCTCATAGTTTCATGCATCATGTCATATGTATTCTTCTTGCTTCAATGCTTCCTTCCTAGCATGTTTCTTTTATTGCCTTTTTCTTTATTTGCTTTGTTTGTTGATCTTACTTTATTACTTTGTTTTGTGTGAGTAAAAAATCCAAAAACTCATAAAAAGTATAAAATCTCAAAAAGTTTGATCACTAGTGTTGTGTCATATCACATGTTGAGTTTGGCCTAGTACTTCTGTACTAATGACGTGGTGCATTTACGAGCTTAGCTTGTTATGTATACATATCTTTAAGTGTGAGCAAAATCTAGAAATCTATGTTTGATTGTTGTAAATAGATCTTCAAGCTTGTCATGATTGTCTAACCAATAGTCTTGTTTGATCTTGATACATGCGTAGGCTTGATCCTATATATCTCCTCACATTTATTTTTATGTAAAAAAGCTCTTCAAATGTCAATCTCTAAAAAGAGAAAGAGCTAAAAAAGTCTTGCTTCGAAAACTAGTTTGACTAGGAAAAGGTAGAGCAAAAATGTATTCAAAATGTATGATGCCAAAACCAAAGGCTTATTCCTCAAAGAAATATAAAAAATTTCATGGCATCGTTGCTCAAAAGTTAAGTTGTATTGATCAAAAAGTATGAAAAATAGAAGGCAAATGAAAAGCTTTTCAATCAATGTAAACACTTTGGTGAGGGGTCATAAATGTTTATTTCTACTAGTGAAATAGATCACTTGACTTCGTGCTATTTATGTATGACTTGATTGAATTGATCATTAAAGTTTCATATTAGACCATGAACTAGGTCATACTTGATTCACACACACAACACACAAGTCTAATGTTCAATGAATGCCTATTTCATTTGTGTTATTGTACTTGTTCAAATGTGATTTGTGTATGCTCAATTGCTTGATGATCAAACCCAAAAAGATGTTTGAGTGTTTCATGTGTATTTAGAACTGATTTTTGTCACATTGGTTCTTAAAAGTTTTTCTCAAAATGTCAATTTTTTAGTGTTAAAAAACTTTGTTTTTGGCATTTTCGCAAGTGCTTTCGTGAGTGGCCCCTAGTCGTGAAATTTTTAAGAAATTTCAATTTCTGAAAAATTTCAGGCAAAGAGTTTCGCTAGTGCTTCGCGACTCAAACTTGACTCGCAAAAATCTACTCTGTGCATTTGCATATTTCGCAAGTAGGCTCGCGAGTCACTGACTCGCAAAATGCAGAAAAAGACAGTTTTTAAAGGGCTTGAAATGCCAATTTTCAAAATCTTTATCTTTTTGCACTTTGCGACTCCCACACATCAAAACTCAACCAAACTTCATTGGATTTCATCTCTAAGACTTCATTAAGGTAATTTCTAACCTTTCTCATCTTTCAAATCCATTGATTTTGTTTTTGATTTCATAAAACCTAGGGTTGGGTTTATTTGTGTGTTTGGGTTGGGAAAACTTAATTTTTGCAAAATTTTTCTATTTTGTTGATTGAGCTTAGTCCCATTTTGTTTGTTGTTGACTGTGTTGGCGCCATGTGGCATTTTAACATGTATTTAGGCATAATTTTTCACATGTTCATGCATTGTTCATCACATATGTGTAGTGTGTGCATACTAGGGTAATGTTTGGATTGGCGTCTGCGTTTGCTTCTGCGTTTTCCCCCTTTTTTTTTTTTTTTTTCACGCGTTTTCTCCCCACAAGCGGCTACTGTTCATGTACGGTACATGAACAGTAACCGCAACTTTTGACCAGTTTTCCGTGAACAGTGCATCCGTGCACTGTTCACGAACCCACAAATTTCATTTTTTATCAATTTTTTCATTAAAAATGGGTCCTACGGCACTATTTACACATTTAAAAATTATTTTGCTACAGTGATTTCAACAATAAGTTTTCAGTTTCAGCAAAATAAGTCCTATCCAAACAGACCCTAGGTGTTTGATAAAATGCCTTTATGATATTTTTTCAATCTTTTGGACTTTGATGAGTACCAATTTTTGGGGTTTACCATATTTATACATGTTTAACATGTTTTGATATTTGGTTGTGTGTTTAACACACTTTGCCTCATGAGTCGTTGTTCATGCATTGATCATGCATTGCACACGCACATTTGATGCACCCTTGATGCACACACCCTATCACTTGACATGTTTTGCAGACATTCATGCTAGTTAATTCTTTTTAGACATTTTAGCACATATAACATGTTCATGTGTCTTTGTTATGATCATTTGATACTATTTTAGGGATTTTTTTTTCTATTTTTGCTTGTTTTGGACTAACTTGTATCTAATCAAGTTTGTTACCATTTTTGTGTATGGTTTGTGTGCTTGCTCATTTTTGTAGATGTCTCCTTGCAAGAAAACCACTGCCAAGAAACCTCTTAAGCATCAAAGATTTGAAAAGGATCACTTCCGAAATAGAGATGCATTTGAGGCATTCTCGGAATTCTACAAGGATGCTGTTGTTATTGTGGAGAGGTGGATCTTCCATCTCTTAAGAGCACCTTCATCACCGATGTGTTCAGAGATCGCACATGGGATCCACTCCTTTCAGGCTCAGTGGATGTGCACCATGTTTTGGTTCGGGAGTTCTTCTCGAATGCGGTTGTGGAAGGAGATCACCTAAACTATTGGGTTAGAGGGAAGAAGTTCACAGTGTCTACTTTGTCAATTCAGAACTTCCTTCAAATCAAGCTGGTGATCCCAAAGTCTTCTCTTCCATATGATAAGAGGAAATTGCTAGCTATTTCAGTTATAGCACCGGTTCTTAAGAGAGAGCAGTTGAAGAAATGCTTGCTCACCACCAACTTTTCTTATGATATGAGAACATTGGCATACATCATGATTTTCAACCTCTTCTAAGTGAGGAATCTGTCGTACCTCTCCTTCCCTCGAGCTCTGTTCCTTCATGATTTGTTCCTGAAGAAGGACATAGACATTTGTGCTCACATCTACCATTTGCTTGCAGAGTGTGTAAGCAAGAGGACATCCCAAATGACTCTACCTTTCCCAGGATTGATCATGTCTATAATGCGACATGAAAAGGTCCAAATTCCCCACGGTTTGCCAGTGATGAAGAGGGAAGACCAGATCTCTGCTCAAACAATGATGAGGAGCAAAGCTCATCTCCGTGGTTCTAGAGAAGAAGAAGAGAGAGCAAAAGGTGAGGATACTGCTCTTGAGGGTTGTAACACTGATGAAGATATTAATAACTTCACCCTCAATCCTGAAGACATGGAAGCCTCACCCACTCAGCCTCAGCAGCAGCCACAGGCTTAGCCTCAGGGACAGCCACATGCACCTCCTCATGCTCCTGATCAAATTGACATGCTTGTTGATAGATTCGACTATTCCAGCATTCATAGGAGGCTATGCAATTGACGTTGGACAATAATTATGTGTACACCACCACACAGATGACGTATCTTCAAGAGCAAATTACTACTCTCCACTCAGATTAAAGACTTGGTGAGCATGGACTAGCACCTTTGGCCATTCCGGTCAAAAAGGGGGAGTAGTAGTTCGTTGAGGGGGATCAAAATTTTGAGACTATGTTTACTGCTCTTATAGTTTATTTAGTTGCTTTATGCTTTATTTATAGTGCTTTATTTTAAAGCTTTCAGTACTCTAGTTTACTTTAGTTTAAAACTCAATTTTCTTTAGTAATATGTGTACCTTGGTTTTTATAGCCATTTCCTGATGCGTTTAGTTATCTATTGCTTCTTGCCTTAGTTTCTTTAATGCATCATGTGCTTGTTGGACATGCAATTAATTTCTGCACTGCTCGTAATTGTTTGCGTGTTCAGATGATCATTTACTAGTTAAATGTTTATGGTGGTCATTTCTTAATGTCTGTTCATGTTTGATCAAGTTATGCTATATGTTCTCATATATTTTGTTTATCTTGATCGCATTTTACTTGTTCTTTATACATACCTTATGTTCTACTTGTCTCGTGTTTAATGAAGTTATTTGTTATGTGCCAGTGTTTCAGGATACAAATGTATATGGTTTAAGTGCTTCACAAATTTTAGATTTAGGTGTGAGTGAGTTTTGCCCCTATTCCCTTGCTCACGTTTTAAGTCTAGAGTCTTTTTAGGGGTTTTGTCACGGAATAGCCAAAATGGGAGATTGTAAAGTTGTGATTTACAACTATGTATTTTGTTGGCTTTAATTCCGTGTCAAGTTTGATTGTAATTTTGTTCAATCATTTCCCTGTATTTTTGTGGGATTTAATGTAAGGGTTGTGTGTGAGAGTTTGGTGAAGAATCTGTGATGAAGTGGTTTTTGTGACTTGACTTGCAACTGCTGACCCGCGAAACAAGCCACATGAGAAGCACATGTTGAAATTTGAAGAGTCATTGACAAGCTAGTTTTCGCGAATGACTTGCGACTCAGGCCAAGTCACGAGTGACACGCGAAATCCACTGCCTGTTGCTTTTTAGAGTGTGACTTTTCCTATTCTTTACCAACACTATATAGACCCTCATTACCCACGAAATGTAAGAAGAAGAAGGAGTACTTTCTGTAGAAACTTTTGAGAGAGAAACCTTAGCCAAACACTTGAGAGTTAGAGATTGTTTTACCCACAATCCTTTACATCATTTCTCTAAAGTTTCCATATACTCCCACCTTTCCATCTACACATACTTGAGAGGTTCTTAGCACAAACACTTACCTCACCCATTTTGAGTGTTGAGAGAAGTTTTGGTGCCTTTGGGAAGCATTGGAAGAAGCCATTGAGTGGCGGATCCAATCGGGCAGAATTGCGGGATTTGGATAACTAGTGAAGACAAGACTTCGAGAAATTCGTTGATAACAGGAGCTTGGAGGGCTCAAGTACATTGGGTAGATTAGGTTTGGAGGGTCTTTTTGATATTCGTGTACTCCAAATTACTCACTAGTGGATCGATTTTGGCTTGGAGGGCCGCGGAGAGGTTTTTCGCGTAGTACTTCAGTTTCCTCTTCGATAACACGTCTCAATGTTATCTTGTGTTTGCATCTCTCTTCCCTACTCTTTAAGCTTTACATTTATTGCATATTGTACTTGCTTATGATTTAGAGTAATGTTACCGGTTTATTACGCATGCTTTACTCTTTTTCCACACTTAGACCAATTAGAGTAAAAGCTATTAAGCCGTAATTTAAAATTAGGGGTCTAAACAAGCATTAGTGTTTTCACACTAATCAAGCTTTCAATATCAAAGACAAAAGTTTAAGTTATATAAACTACAATTCTTTAATTGGCTCAAGAAATTTGTTGGTTTCTAAAGGGTGCACTAGTTGGTTCACATAAGGGGAGTTGCCGTTTATACAATACATCTGGTACAAGTTTAGAAAGCTATCTGTGTGTGCATGGTTGGTTTAGTCAAGTTTTTTGTGCACTAACTATTAATAACTTCTTTATCTGTTCATATTTTCAGAGAATAAGTTGTAACAAAAAAGCCAAATCAATCCACTAAACAAGAAGAAGAAATCTCATCACAAGAAAATCTCTAGTTTCCAAGTAATCTGGTGGCTCTACCATCTTTAAAATTTTTAAATTTTAACTGTTTTCATATTTCAGGTATTATATTTAACTACAACAAAAGTGGGCTATAGTGACAGAACTTTTCATCACAATATGTCCTTATTTTGTCACTGAAGACATATGGTGACAAAACCACATTTGTCACCTAAGCCCCATCACCAAATGTTCTGGTGACGAAACTTTTTGGGCATTTTTGTCTTTTTCTAGGTTTAAGGGATATTTTGGTAAATTTAAAGGATTTTACGAGTACTCTAGTCATTTTCAAGTTTTAGGGGCATTTTGATAATTTCGATTATTGGGTAATTGGGTGGGTTGGGGTTTACCCATAAAAATTGAGTTAGGTTGGGTATGGGTTAGAAGTAATTAGTTAAATGGGCAATAAATGGGTAAATTAGTTTTATGTACCCAAAAAAAATAAAATAAAATAAATTATGCACTCTGGTGCCTAAAATACATAACGCACGCCATAATTTTTTTACTAGCAGTGACGAAACCTTATTTCGTCACTAATCAAACCTAATTTTATTTTTTATTTTTTTTATCAATAGTGACGAAAACTTATTTCGTCACCAATGAAATCTAAATCTTATATATTGGGTGACAAAATTAGTATTTCGTTACCTTTTATTTGTATTTGGTGACGCAAACCTTTAGTCACCATAGATATCATTTTTGGTGAGGAAACTGTTTGTCACTATACACAACAATACAGCCTGCACCAAAAAAACAACCTAGTGACGCCTTTTAATTTCATGAGCTATAGTGATGAAAAACCTATTTTGTCACCAAACTGAATATCTTTAGTGACAAAATACTGATTTCGTCACCGTAGTACAATATTTTATCAAAATCGGTGACAAATTTTTGTTTTCCTCACCGAATTTGTTCATTTAGTGACAAATTTAGTATTTCTCACTAGATTTCGTCACCATAGCCCACTTTTGTTGTAGTGTTTATTGGAAGTAAATTTTATAGTTTTCACATAATATGCTTAAATTGCTTCTTTATCAACAGTGTCTACTTTTTGTAGGAGAATTGGTCGGAATGTTTGAGATGCAAGTTGGCATCAAATCTAGTGCTTTCAAAAGAAAATGAACAACGTTCCAAAATTATAGAAAAATTCCACTACATGATTATTTTCGGTCATTCAAATGAAAATGATTTGTATAAATTGATGATTGAATTTTCTAGAAAATGTTGCAATTTAGTGAATTTTCTTTTTTGCGAAAGGGAGATTGAATTTTTATCATTCATGATCACAAACGTATGTGTTGTGTGCACACATGCAATGTAGTATATAATTAGATTTGTGAAGAATTGGAAAATTAAATTTGTTGTGGTGCTTTACATTACACCATTCAAAGCAGTGGCATTTCAACCTTGCTATCTCTTGTGACCCCAGGGGCTGACACTTATCATTATTGTCGAAATGATAAACAATGAAGGAAAATTATTTTGATAAAAAATTTTAAACTAATCAAAGTTTGACCAAGGCCACCATTTCTCATGGCTATCACACTATCATATATAAGAATCCTTAGAGTTTATAAAACAATTTCATCAAGAAATACAAGAGATAGATTATGTTTGGAATGCTTCTTCTCAAGTAGTTGTTCACCGCATCATATTATTTATGATACTAATACATATGTCAATAATACGGTCATATGTGATATTTGTACTGTCCAATGTGACAATAAAACTGTCAAATGTGAGGAAAAAAATAAAGTACCATCGAACGTGACAAAAATACGGTCAGAAGTGATGTTGGTACTACCTAATGTAATAATGGAACTGTCAAATGTGAAAAGAAAAAAAAAGGGTACCACTGAATGTGACAAAAGTATAGTAAAATGTAATGTTAGTACTGCCGAATGTGATAATGAAGCGATCAAATGTGAGAAAGAATTAAAGGAACCAGTGAATGTGACAAAAGTAAAGTCACATGTGATATTGGTACTACACAATGTAAGGATGAAACTGTCAAATGTGAGGAAAAAAATAAGGGAACCGCTAAATGTGACAAAAGTCCTGTCAAATGTGAAGTTAGTATTGCTAAATGTGACAATGGAACAATCAAATGTGAGAAAAAAAAAAAAAAAAGGGAACCACCAAATGTGACAAAAGAATAGCCACATGTAATGTTGGAACAACACAATATGAGGATGGAATCATCAAATGTTAGAAAAAAAAAAAAAAACCACAAAATGTGACAAAAGTACTGTTAAATGTGATGTTGGAATTGCACAATATGAGGATAGAACCATCAAATGTGACAAAAAATAGTCACATGTGATGTTGAAACTGCACAATATGAGGATGGAACCATCAAATGTGAGAAAAAAAATAAGTGAACCACCGAATGTGACAAAAAAAACTGTCACATGTGATGTTGAAACTGCATAATGTAAGGATGGAACTGTTAGATGTAAGGAAAAAAAAAAAGAATCATGGAACTTAACAAAAGAACTATCACATGTGATGTTGGAACTGCACAATGTGAGGATGAAACCGTCAAATGTGATGATTTAGTATCCTGGTATAGTAGGTTGCTTACTAGTGGGTACCATACCAAAAAAAAAAAGGTACGGTAGAATTACCTTTACACACACACACACACACACACATATATAACTGTTAAATGTGAGAAAAAAAAAGAGAAAGAACCATCGAATTTGACAAAAGAACTATCACATGTGATGTTGGAACTGCACAATGTGAGGATGGAACCGTAAAATGTGATGATTTAGTATCCTGGTATAGTAGGTTGCTTACTAGTGGGTACCGTACCCAAAAAAAAAAAGGGGTATGGTAGAATTACCTCTACTCACACACACACACACACACACACACGTGTGTGTGTGTGTGTGCACGCGCGCGTGTATCTTTTGTTAGTCGCAAAATCTTAATCTTACAATCTTATTTAATGAATAAAGTTTTATAAATTCAAAAAATCACATATATATATATATGTGTGTGTGTGTGTGTGCGCGCTCGCACACGCGCACGTGTGTCTTTTGTCGGTCGCAAAATCTTAATCTTACAATCTTATTCAATGAATGAAGTTTTATAAATTCAAAAAAATCACTTTTATGAATGAAAGGAGTCATTATATAATAGGAGGAGCCTAATTAGAGAGTTACCATGCACATTTTATGCTATAGGAACCATCCAAATATCCAAACCCACAAAATTCTTATACTAGATCACCCTCACTTTACTATCCACAAAAACAATCATTCGCTATCAAGTCACTCTTGTATCTTCCCTCAAAAAAAAAAAAAAAAAAAAGTCACTCTTGCATAAGCCACCATAAGTTCCTACCACTCAGTTTAAGATTTTCTGATAGATCATCATCAATACATCCAACACTACTAATGTTACAATTACTCCATCATAACCATAATGAAATTTTGTGAATCCAAATACGAGAGGAGGAATGCAGTGATCAAAGCTATGCTCGTGAGATCCTAGGATTTGAAGTTTGAACCATCAGTTAGCCTTGTGCCTCAACCTATTCAATCTGTCCAAACCATCTGATTCGATCCACCTTTCCCTGCATGGATTCACATAAATATAATATTTGAGGGAAAAAAAAGTGTTTGATTTATAATAATTATTGGTGGGTTCCAGTTAACTCAACTGGTAAAGTTTTTTATAGTTAAATAAGAGATTTGGGGTTCAATCCCCGCTTATACAAAAAATCGATTGGTGTCTTGGTTTAATAATAAAAAACTATCATTAGAAGCGGACGCCATAAATTGAAACTTTCTAAAAAATAATTATTATTATTATTATTGGTTAGTTTGAATTTTTTTTCCTAGTATAGACCTAATATGGGGCATCAAATCATGATTGTTGCAATTTTTTTTTTCTTTATATATGAGTAGATTTATTTTCACATGTCATTTACTAGTATTCATGCATCGTGTAAAAAATATGACAACATTCATTGCATTACTTCAAGTGTTAGACCAAGTATAATGCATTTTTTTTTTCCTATTGCCTTGGATTAGGGTTCATGGTGCTCGAACATTTCAAATATGTAGATCAATGCATTTCAAATGATTATAAAATGTACTAATCATGAAATTTCTCGCATAAAATGTCATTGTTCTTGCATCAGCACTAAAAATTCTAGCATGTTACTTAATCTTGCATGACATGAGATAATGAAAACAAAACCAAAAATAATAAACTTTGTCAGACACTGTCCATGCCAATCATTTAGCAATAAATGCAACTGTGCCAGACATGTAAATTCAATTAATGCGGAGGTAACTACTACTTTATCAGAAAGCTCTATTATGGCTCCTTGAATGTTCCCGTGTCTCTCTATGTTCTTCATCGAACGCTCCAAGGTCCACCCTATCCAAGGTTCATGGATGTTGAGATATCTTTTGCGGTCCAAGGCCCATCTCCCTATTAATGAGCTTGCCATCTCATTTTCTCAACAAGAAATAGGCCCATCTCCCTATCAGGCCCAATGTTTCCTATGTTTAAGGCCACTTCCTTGCAAATCTGAATAACACAATGAAACTAATGTAAAAACTAAGTGGCATTTTGATGTTATAGAAGTATAGAACCCATAAAAATATAACATATATGTTATATTGTGTTTATTTGTTAGGATTTTTAAATTTGAATAAGTTGTGTTGTGATTTTTTAAGGATTAATTGAACTTTTTCCACCTGTAATTTGGCCCATTTTAAAAGTGTCTATACATTGTGTTCTTGCCAATTTCAGCAGAAAAGCCCAATAACAAGAAGAAACCCAACAATATGGGCAGAAAAGAGTTAGTAAATTGAGAGAAAAACCATTAAACCCGAGTGACAGAAATAATGAATTATAGGCCTAGAAAATAATAAATGGGCCTCAAAGGAAGCAAGCAGGCCTAAAGGAGCCCAGAGAATAAAGTAGTAAACCCATGGGCAGTATGAAAGCAAGAATGGGCTGAAACAGGCCCAAAGTGATGAAGTAAGTGAGTAAGGGATTAATGGAAAGCCCATGAACCCCAAAGGTAAAGGATATGGTAATTGGGTCGGGGAAGCCTAAAAGAGTTAGCAAAAGCCCATGGGAATGCAGAACTGGAATGGGTCAAGGGTGCCCAAGGAAAGAAAATGGGTCGAGAATGTCCAAGGAGAAAGAAATTGGCCAAGGAAGCCCGTAAGCAATGGAATGGGTCAAGAAGGCCCGAAGTAGCATGAATGTAAGCCCAATGACAATATTGGGTCACTGCAATTAAGTGAAAGAAAAGCATACAGTAGGCTCAAAAGAGGCCTAGCAAGCATGGATCAAATAACACCACAGCAGGAATAACAAAGTGGCATGACAGGAATGCTAGCAAGTTTACGAAATGAGCAAAGAGTGGGTTAAGGAGAGAAAAACCCATAATTAAGCAAGGCCCAGCCCTTGAAAGAAGTAAGCTATAAAGAATGAAGGATTAGGAAATCAGTTCACGCCACAAGAGTTCAAGAATGAGCAATAGAACACACAGACGAGCCTCTAGGCCATGGCAAATGCATGAGCAACAAACAAGCTTTGGACACACATGAAAGTGGAGCATGCACAGGGCTTAGACACCACCAACCTATACCCAGCCAATACAAGAATGGTGGGCCATGGGATAGAGGTAAGAGAGGATATGGTTTGGCGGTGGGGAGAAGGGGGAGCCTATTCTGGGGTTCCTGTTCAAACTCTTTTGGGGGAAATGTCCTGCTAGGATGACATACCACCCAAAAGATGGAAAGATGAGTTGGAACCACTAGGTGCATGCCATGAGGGATAGTGAGAGATAATGTCCACCTTGTTCTGGATGGGAATGCCACGATGAACAAGCAAACTAAATAGAATTCTTTGTTTAGTGATGGGATGTGGCACGGTCAGTACAGGTAAGTGGTGGTGGCAGTTGACAATCCAGTGGGTGGTTTGGAAGGACACCCACACCTAGACAAAAGTGGTTAAAGGGTGAAATGGTAAAAAACCAGTCACGACAGGAAGTATATAATGAGCCCCTGCTGTGTATAGTAGGATCATTAACACAATAACAATCATAACGAGAGAGTCACAACATTACAACAATCACATCACAGCAACATCAGGAAAAACAACATCACATGAGCAAGAACTAAAAAAGAAAATAGTGGGAAAAAGCAGAGTAACAAAATAGGGAGAAAGAAAATAAGAGAGTAGGCAAGATCGTGATGGCAAGCATGCACCAATAAGCTAATCAATTTTCTCCCTCTAAAAGCCTACCCTCTATTAAGGACTAAGGATTTCTCAGGGCATAGGCCATTTAAGCTCATCTTCTCAAAGCGGGTAATTTTTATAACAAGACCTCCTGTAAGGTTATCCATATTGAGGAAGTGATTCCCTCCTTGGTCTTAGTTCCATAATGCAACTAAGCATGGCAGACTAACCATTTCCTCTTTAATTTTATTGATTAAGTTTCAGTGTTATTTCTCTTTTTATCCTTGCCATTTTATTCGCAGTGCGCTTCTATTGTTATGATGTTCTTCTTTTTTATAATATTTGGAATTCTTTGCTTGTTTTGACTAATAGTAAGTGCTTATCCTTTATTGTTGCTATTTTATACTTGTCTGCCGTAACTCTTTTGTAAAAGTTTCATCTGCCATGGGCATATAACCAAAGTTTCAACAAATGGGCTTTAGTTTGCGCACAAACCGGTTTAAGATGAGTTGCAATTAGACCGGGTCCTGACTTTCCTACCTAGAACCTTTAGGCCATAATGTGGTAGGAGGCAGCCCAATCCACAATCTCAAAAAAGGCCCACCATACAAGGTTTGAAAAATGTCATTTAAACGGTAAAAATCCAGCTTTTTTTTTATAAATTTTTTAAAGAAAAGTACCCAGCCATATGGTTTTGTAATATTAAGTTATTTTGATTGAATGAACTTTTTCGTTTTTTTTTTTTTTTTTTTGCTTTTAAAAGATCAATTCAAATTCCCTATTTTAATCATTGTTTATATTTCATTTTTATGCAGTTATTTAATTATATATATAATTAGATTTGCAAAAAAAAAAAAAAAAAGAAGTACCCAACCATGGTTTTGTAATGTTAAGTTATTTTGATCAAATAATCATATCTTTCTTTAATTTTTCACATTTATTTATGAGCTTTTAGTCTTTTACTTTTAAACTTGAAGTAAATAGTCAAAAGATCAATTCAAAATTCCTATTTTTAATATATTTTATATTTTATGCAATTATATATAAATATATATAAGTCAATTATAATCGAATGGTTGAGTCACTATATTCATGGTTCAATATATGGTTCGATAATGATAACTATAGTCCTAAATGACCCACTAATTATTAATATAATTAGTATTATGCCCGTGCGATACACGGTTTAATTAAAAATCATATGTAACTTAAACAAAAGATAACAACAACTAAGTTTTTGTATTTATCTAAAAATTGATAGAGATACATAGAAAAAATCAATAAGAACAATTATAATTTTGTGTCTATCCATGAGATGTTTTAAAAAAAATAAAAAATAGAAGTAAAGGTTGATATTAGTAGTCGTATACATGTAATATGATTGTTTAAAAAAAAAAAATAATGTTGATATGAACAATTAGTGTGAAACTAAAATTCTAATCTCCTAGAATGTTAGAACTCATAAATCATAAATGAAGTAGATCTCCTATTGTTAATTAAAAAAATCACTTAGAAATTATAGATAAATTAATAATAAAAGGATAGATGAAGAATTTGGATTGTATTCAAATTGAAATTTTTATTAACTTAAAAATTATAAGAGAAGAATATAAGAATAAAAAAAAATTATATATATTTTTAAAAATCTAACAAAATTTCTACAATTTCTAATAACCACGATTTCTAAGCCCAACTTTTATTATATAGTATATAATTTCAATTAATTTATATATAATTTTTTATTAAACCACGAATTGCAACAAAATAAAAATTTCCTCTCTTTATTTTTATTGAATTGAACCTTTGGTTTTTCTATAAATTATTTATTTTTATTTTTTAAATCTGAGAAATTTGGAAAGGTAAATTTGGGTTGAGAATGGGAATAAACATAGAAACAAACACTCCTCTACCCCCTTAGGTTATCACAAAACCCTAGTTTCATTCCATATAAATAGCTCTCATTGTTACTTCATTTCTCTCTTCACTGCATTCTCTCGCATTTAGCATCCCCCCCAAAAACCCTAAGCTTTCAAAGCTAGCGAGAGAGAGACACACAGCCACACAGCCATGGCAGAAGGACTCGTTCTCCGCGGAACCATGAGGGCACACACCGACATGGTGACAGCCATAGCTACACCCATCGACAACAGCGACATCATCGTCACTGCCTCGCGCGACAAATCCATCATCCTCTGGAACCTCACAAAGGAAGACAAGACCTACGGTGTCCCTCGCCGCAGGCTAACTGGCCACTCCCACTTCGTCGAAGACGTGGTTCTCTCCTCCGACGGCCAGTTCGCTCTCTCCGGATCCTGGGACGGCGAGCTCCGCCTCTGGGACCTCCAGGCCGGCGTCTCCGCCCGCCGCTTCGTCGGCCACACCAAAGACGTCCTCTCCGTCGCTTTCTCCATCGACAACCGTCAGATCGTCTCGGCTTCTCGTGACCGCACGATCAAGCTCTGGAACACTCTCGGAGAATGCAAGTTCACTATCTCCGACGTCGAGGCGCACCAGGACTGGGTCTCGTGCGTTCGTTTCAGCCCCAACACTCTTCAACCCACCATCGTTTCGGCCTCGTGGGATAAGACTGTGAAGGTTTGGAACTTGACCAACTGCAAGATTAAGAACACGTTGGCTGGACACACCGGCTATGTGAACACCGTTGCGGTTTCGCCCGATGGGTCGCTCTGTGCCAGCGGTGGGAAAGATGGGGTGATCCTGTTGTGGGATTTGGCTGAGGGGAAGAAGCTGTACTCGCTTGACGCGGGTGCGATTATTCATGCCCTCTGCTTCAGTCCTAATAGGTATTGGCTTTGCGCCGCCACGGAGCAGAGCATTAAGATCTGGGATTTGGAGAGTAAGAGCATTGTTGAGGATTTGAAGGTGGATCTCAAGACTGAGGCTGAGAAGGCCGAGGACACCACCTCTTCTAATAGTACAAAGAAGAAGGTATAATTTGAGCTTCTTTTTTTTTTTTTTTTTTGAATTTATATTGTGTTATGTTTGATTAATGTGTGTTTATTTGTTTATTGGTTATTGGATGTGGATATGGATAATTTGTTTAGTTTGGGTTTAGATCTCAGATGGGTCTTGTTATTTTGCTATTTAACCCTTGTTAAAATCATACTTTGTTATTTGTTTCATTTCTTAAGATTGGTATTCGATGATAATTAAATGTTTAGGATTGGATAGCATGGTAGTTTAAATTATATTTTGAACATTTTGTTCAGCAACTTGCTCTGCTAGTGAGTTTCATAAAGTGATGGAATTTGTGGTGTTAACTTTGTTACATAGTATAATGTAGTTTGTATAACTTCTATATCTGTCAATTCTCATGTTTTTTTTTTCAGTTTCTTGGTGTCAGGATTGATTTTGTTTTCGTATTGACAATTGCAAATGTCATTAAGTACTGTTCACCGAGCATTTTCTGTACCATTATAATTTGTTGTTATTTCTATGGAGTAATTTCATTATTCAAACCCATCATCTCTTTGAATATGCTAAGTAGGTTGTTTGGATGTATTGTTGCATTGGTCTTCTTGGAAGATTTTTTTTTATTTGCTTATAATATACATACTTCTTTGGTGATGTCTTTTTCTATTTATTTAGCTGCATAAAATTTTTACAAAACTTCATAGTTCTTTTGAGGATGAGTTTGGATAGTCTCCTACTTTATTTGTTTTTATTTTTGGAGTTGTGTTTTTTTTAATTTTTTTTGTCAATGTAATTTATTTTTATTTTTTCCATTTAATGGCAGGTTATCTACTGCACAAGCTTGAACTGGAGTGCAGATGGAAGCACACTGTTCAGTGGGTATACTGATGGTGTTATCAGAGTGTGGGGCATTGGTCGCTACCAGTAAAGCTTCAGAAATTTGATATGCATTTCTATTTTGAGAGCAAACAAGTTACTTTTGATAACTGTAGCTGTTTGAAAGATTAAGGATTTTCTTGGTTACGCTGGAACTTTTGATCATTTTTATGTTGGACTTGGCTTTGAGGCCAATTATGTTTTGTTTCTAGTTTTTATATTAGATTTTATATTGGCTTTTCATAATATGGATATGAAGTTAGTTTGCCTTCCTTTCTGGTTTGGTTGCATATATAATTATTTTTCCTTGATGTCTTTTTTTGGTGATGATATGGATCCTAGTTCAGTAATATGTGCGTAAATCCATAATTAGCTTGGATTCAGATCCTAGTTTTTTTTAATGCTCAAACCTTTGAATGCTGGAATTTCTTTATGTTTTTACTAGATTCAGGATGCAGGATATTTTATTTATAGGTACACTCCAATTAAACGTAACTATACTTGGTTCTGGGTAGGGGGTGAAGATCTTATGTACAGTGGTTTGATGATTTGATCAGTACTGTGCATTCTTTTACCTCAGGTAGTTTTAATGGTTAGTTTGTCTGTTATGTTTATTCGGATATTTTTAATAATCATGGGAATGGATGGAGAAAATGCCTCTATTGTAAGAAAAGTTATTGTGGTAGTATTGGGCTCTTGTGTTCGCAGTTTGCACAATTACTGGATAACAGATGTCATTATTGATCAGTCATGATTTACAAATTGCTTTTTAATTTTTTTGGATAGAATTCAAATTAGGTTCTTAGATCCGTTAGAATTTTTCTCATTGGGGTGAGCATAGGGATACTGTTAAGAGTTTTGATATGAAGTTGGAAGATTCACTAGCAGCAGTGTTATGTTAAAGCTCATGGGTTTGGAAGATTCAGATTGTGAGGAGAATACCAGGAAACCGATGCTTGTGTTGCTGAAAAAGGCTTACCTTAAAGTGAGGTGTATCAAAACAGTAATGCTGAACTAATTTAAGATTTTTTGCCCATAACTTATTAAAACAGTGAAGGCTATAAGGATGCTTATTAGGAATGGCAACGGGTCGGGTTTCTTTGTACCTGACCCGCGGGTCTGACTCTGAAGCCCGAACCCATCCCGTTTATGGGTGGAGAAAAATGCCTCTATTGTAAGAAAAGTTATTGTGGTAGTATTGGGCTCTTGTGTTCGCAGTTTGCACAATTACTGGATAACAGATGTCATTATTGATCAGTCATGATTTACAAATTGCTTTTTAATTTTTTTGGATAGAATTCAAATTAGGTTCTTAGATCCGTTGTTAGAATTTTTCTCATTGGGTGAGCATAGGGATACTGTTAAGAGTTTTGATATGAAGTTGGAAGATTCACTAGAAGCAGTGTTATGTTAAAGCTCACGGGTTTGGAAGATTCAGATTGTGAGGAGAATACCAGGAAACCGATGCTTGTGTTGCTGAAAAAGGCTTACCTTAAAGTGAGAGGTGTATCAAAACAGTAATGCTGAACTAATTTAAGATTTTTTGCCCATAACTTATTAAAACAGTGAAGGCTATAAGGATGCTTATTAGGAATGGCAACGGGTCGGGTTTCTTTGTACCCGAACCCGACCCGCAGGTCTGACTCTGAAGCCGGAACCCATCCCGTTTATTAAACGGGTTTTTTGCCTAAACCCAGATCCGCCTCGTCGGGCTCCGCGGGCCCCGCCACCTCAGGTCCAATCCGTGGCCTCATCAAAAAAAAAAAAAAAAAAAGCCTGAATCTTTAAGCCGTGTAGAACAGAAAACATCACAACAATGCAAACCAAAGTAAAAAGCACAAAAATTCTGCTCAATGCTACAGATAAGAGTCTAAGACCATAAATACAGGTCAAATCTTTCATAAAAAAAACAAAAAATACAGATCAAAGCAGAGTACCTCTATTTCAACCCCTCCAAAACTCCAAAAACAAAACCATGAAAAAACCCCCACAGATCAAAGTTTAAGACAAAAAATACAGATAAGATCTTTCATAAAAATAAAAATACAGATCATATCAAAGTCTAAGCCAACCACTATTTCAAGTTAGTTGGAGGAAGGAGCGGCATCTGCGGCGAGGTGGAGGAGTGAGCGGCGTCTGCAGCAAGATGGAGGAGTGAGTGGTGTGGTGAGGGAGGAGCTAGCGATCTCTGTGGCGAGGTGGATGAGTGAGCAGTTCGATGAGGGAGGCAGGGACAGACGAGACCGGTGAGATGGAGGAGGGACCGGCGGCAGCAAGTGATAGAGAGTGAGGGGTGGCTGAGAGTGAGGGAGAGGGAGGGGTGGCTGAGAGTTGAGAAATTAGGGTTAGGGAAATGATTTTTTGAAGAGAAAGAGTAGTATTTATACCTAGGATTTTTTTTTTTTTTAATAATAATATTAGATACGGGTCGGGTAGGGGGTTTACAAAAATCCGTACCCGACCCGGACCCGGTTCGGGTTTTTAAAAAAAAACCAAAACCAAAACCCGATCCTATTCCTTATCGGATCGGGTAAAATCCGGCCCATTAGAGTCGGGCCGGACCGGATACCCGCGGATCGGGTAAAAATTGCCATCCCTAATGCTTATGATATGAACTAATTGAGATCTTTACCCGTTATATATTAAAAAAAGGGATGCTTATAAGTTATAATGCTGAAAAGGGTGAGGAAGAGTCTGGATGAATGTTCCATGATGTTTAATTATGTGTCAAGGGAAAAAAATCAACCAAGAAAGCTTACCACCTAGCTGGAACAAAATATTGAGCTTGGTGTGTGACGTTTTGTTTGGGATAAGATCCCTCTTCCATTGAATCCTCTAATAATTCTTCAATTTTGATTTAGATGCAAGACAATGATAGGGAATTGGGGGGGATTATCGTTAATCTGAGTAGGTGTTTGAAAGCAATCACTGGATGCGCTGCTGTAGGTGCTACACTTTAAGGCTCTAATTTGTACACTTAAAAAATATGCAATGAGCGTGAGGGATACATCCTGAGAACGAGCGTCCTCAATCAGAGTGGGAGTTTCCTCCAACCATACTACAAAATCACCAACTTTTTTTGTAAATTGGGCTGAAATGTGGGCTGGCCTATTGCCTGCTCATTTAACATAAGTAAAAGATACAAAACGAAACTTCTCCATTTGGGACAATATGCTATCTGTGATTGTTTCTATAGATGCAGGGGCCTCTGAGGCGCTCGTGAGGATATTATTGTGGGTGATAGAGTCAATCTCGAAATAAACTTCCCTGAACCCCATCTCTCATGCAAAATGGACTGCTGTCTCCATGGATTTAGCCTTTGCTTCTAGCGCTGCCAGTGTAGCTGGGATTCTCTTGCTCATTGCTGCCAAAACCGTGCCTTGTGAATCTCGCATCACCATCCCAAAGCCTGTAGCTCGCTGATTAGTGAATACTGCTCCATCTACATTCATTTTGAACCGATGGGGGTCTGGAGGGTGCCATTTGACTTGCACGACAGGGTTCATGTAGCACTCCCTTTCATTTGCTGCTCGGTACTCCTCCACCAGAGATGCTGAACTTCTGACCATGACTTTTCCTGAATGTTGTTCTCCCCCATGGCATACTATGTTTCTGTTCTTCTAGATTTCCCTACATAAAGACAAGACTTTCTCCATTAAACCCGAGCATATTGACCTGTGTTGTACCAACTGCCACACTACATCAACAAAACTCCACCTGCTGTCTATACAGAAAGGGAAAACCAGCTTACTGTTGCTCTAAACCTCCTTCACCCTATCACAGAACCAAAACAAATGCAGGCTAGTTTCAGACTCCTTCCCACACTCTGTGCAGATGTCATCCTTAGTGATTTGCCTCCTTTTCAAGTTTGACTTGGTTGCTAGAGCGTCACGGCAAGCCCTCCAGGCAAAACACCAAATCTTGTAGGGAAGTTTCAAATTCCAGATACATTTCTAGACTTGCTTCATCCCCAAACCATCAGAGCTTTCCCCCTGTTATTGCTCCCCATCTCCCTAATACTATGATATGCACTGCTGACAAAAATTTCCCATTTTTAGTACCACTCCACACAATCCTATCCATGGGTAGTCTTAGGCTTAATGGGATGCTCAGGATCAGGTCCACTTTCATAGAGCAAGAAAGCTGTCTGACCAAAACAGAATTCCATTCCCCTGTTTCTTCTACAATAAGGTCACTAACCTTTGCATTCACCCATAAGGCCTGCACTGGAGAGAGAATTCGTGGGTGGGATTTGGAAGGTAGCCAGTTATCTGTCCATATGTGAATGCTATTACCGTTGCCTACTTTCCATCTCCTTCCCTTCTCTACTACGGCTTGGGCAGACATGATACTCCAAGCAAACGATGGATGTTTTCCAATAGTGGCATCAATAAACTCGCAATTTGGGAAGTACTTTGCCTTGAAAACCCTTGAAAATAGAGAGTGAGTATTTGTTTATAACCTTTAACCTTGCTTTGCTATGAGTGCCTTATTAAAACTTTTCAAGTCCCTAAAACCCATTCCTCCTTTTTCCTTAGGCTGACACATTTTCTCCCAGCTTACCCATGCCATTTCGTCTTTTCTCTACTCCCACCAAAATTGCCTTATCATACTAGTGAGGTCATCACAAATGTTATTCGGGAGCTTAAAATAGCTCATTGTGTAGGTCGGGATTGCTTGGGCCACAGTCTTGATAAGCACTTCTTTTTCGGCAGCCGATAGAAGCTTTTCTTTCCAACCGGTCAACTTATGTGCCACCTTGGTCTTTAATTAAGCAAAAGTATTTGTTTTGGACCTACAAATAAGGGAAGGAAGACTGAGATATGTTTCATGTTGCTTGATCACCTGGGCACCGAACATAGTTTTGATTTTATTCTGCATTTCCCCCATCGTGTTCCTGCTAAAATATAATGAAGTTTTCTACTTGTTTAGTTGCTGCCCTAATGAGGCCTCATACACCTTGAGAATTCTCAAAATTTTTGACCCATCTGTTTCGGTAGCTCTCCCAAAAATTATGCTGTCGTCCATAAAAAGAGGTGGGAAATTTTCGGCCCCCTTCTACAAACTGAAACCCCCCTTAGTCTCTTATCTTGCATTGCTTGATGGAGCATTGCCGATAAAAAGCCTTCAGCACAAATGAGAAATAAATAGGGTGACAGTGGGTCCCCTTGGCGCAACCCTTTTGAAGGGATAATGTGACCCCGAGGGACTCCATTTATCTGAATGGCATAAGTGACTGTGCTTAGACATTGCATGATAAGAGCGACCCATTTCTCTGTAAAACCCAATTTTTGCATAATCCGCTCCAAGCATCTCCATTCCACCCTATTGTAGGCCTTGCTCATATCTAGTTTCAACACCATCTACCCCACTGTCCTTTTCCTTTTTTGGCTAATGTGGTACATTGTCTCTGATGCCACCAACACATTGTTTGTAATGAGTCTTTTAGCCATAGATGCACTCTGAATCTCACACACCAACTGTGGTAGCACCTGTTTAAGTTTGTTAGCTATATTTTTAGAAGCAATTTTGTAGGCAACGTTACACAGACTTATCGGGCAGAAATCCGTCACCCTTCTTGGCTCTTTTACTTTTGGGATTAGAACAATGTGGTCTCATTGAATTTCAAGGGAGTGATACCCGAATTTAAAAATTCTAAAACAGTTTTAGAGACAACAGGGCTTATAATAGGCCAGAATTTCTGATAGAAAATTGGGGGCATTCAGTTTGGACCCAATGCAGAGGTAGGGTACATTTGCTTTAAGGCAGTTTCCACTACAGAGGCATGAAAATCCTGAGAGAGAAGTCTATTCATTGGGTCTAACACCTTCCTGTGGATAGATTGAAGAAGTTCCTCACTTACTTTTGGATAAGAAGTAGTAAACAGATTCACACAATAATCCTTAAAAGTTTTGCCAATCCCCTTATCCCCACTCTTCCAACATCCTGTTTCATCCAACACTCCTTGGATGGTGTTACACTGGTGCTTGCTTAATGCTTTTGTATGGAAGAATGAGGTGTTCTTATCCCCATGCTTCAGCCAGCTAATCCACGACCTCTGACGCCACATTACCTCATCCAACTCTAAAAACTTGTTCATCTCCATTCTTGTACATTCAATTTCCTCCATTGTGGCTGTGGTTCTCCTTTGGCATTCTAAGACCTCAAGTCTAGCTTGCAGTGCCACTAGTTTTTTACCCACTTGACCAAAAGAGTTAATATTTTAGGATGTTAGGGAAGCTCAATACTCATCCAAACAGGCAGATAAAGGAGATTCTGATTCCCTACTTACTCCTTTGTGCCACGCATCTTCTACCACTCCAGCACATGACTCTTCCTTTAGCCACATTTCTTTGAAATGGAAGAGTTTTTTCCGTCGCTTGTTTTGTTTATTATTCTAGACATCCTTCAGAATCAAAACACAGTGATCAGAGGAAGATTTAAGTTTGTGATGAAGCTGCATTTGGGGAAAACTTGCCGCCTAATTTGTTGAGACTAAAGCTTTGTCTAGCCGTTCCCTGACCCATCCTCTGCTCCCCAATTGTCTACTCCAAGTATAGTCCTGGCCAATATAACCCAAATCACGAAGATTGCAAGAGTTTATTACCTCACAGAAGATTTCCATCTGCCTCACCGGACAAGCACTACCACCCTCCTTCTCTCCGCCATTCATCAATTCGTTAAAATCTCCCAAACATACCCACGACATGGAATTTAATCTTGAAAGCCGCTTGAGCAAGAGCCATGATTCCTCCTTTTTACTTGTTTTTGGGTTGCCGTAAAAACCTGTTAGTCTCCACTTCTGTCCATCATCCCCCTAGCCAACAATCGCATCAATATGGCTATCTGAATAAGATTGAACATCCACCTTCAAATCCTCTTTCCACAGATGGGCTAAATCCCCACTCAACCCCTTGCTCGGAACCATCAATCCTTGTGTTCACTTCAAATCTTCCTTTATACTATCTATTTCTGAAATTACAAGTTTTGTTTCCATTAAAAAAATGAAATTAGGATCTTCAGAACACACTACCTTCTCAAGAGCACGAATTGTACGCCGGTTCCCAAGCCCCCTACAGTTCCAAGACAATGTACTTATTGATGACGGCGGGGTTCACCGCAGTCTTCGTTGATCCCAAGTGATTTTCCATAAGTTGACCCACCAACACTATTTCTTCCTCCTTCTTACTCCATTTTCCCAATCCGACTTTTTCTTTGACTTCTTTAAATGACATCGTCCCCTTCCTTTTCAACCCAGTTTCAGGCACAGCAACAGTGCAGCTTGCGGCTTCATCACCCTCCCTTTGGATTTGCTTCCACGTACCCTGACCATCCCCTCTTTTCAAGTTCTGGTCCTAAAACCCTTTCGCCAGTGAAGATGGCACATTTTCCTTCCCATTGCTCTCTGAGTGTTTCTTGGGTGTACCCATTTTTTGCCCTAAGCTTTCTTGCCTTAATTGTGGGTCTTGTATATGGGCCTTTGGTAAAGACTCAGTTCCCTTGCTTCTTAAAACTTAACTCCCTTCTTTTTCATCCGGTCCCACATGTGTTGGGTCCTTCTGGGCCTCATGTTGCCTACTTGAAAGCCCATATGGGCCACCTGAAGAGTATTTGAAACATGGGCTTGGCAGTTGGATCGTACTAGCCTTTTCTCCCACTCCAGCCCCTAACACCTCGGGTTGACCAAGATTTGAATACCCTAAGCCGACAGTGTTCTCCCTCTTTGGCGCCTAATTTCCCGTCATTTCTTGTAGGATATCAACTGCATTAATGGCGCAGTCAAACTCCCTCAATTGCTCTTTAAAATCCTCTAGCTCATTTTTATGGGGTGTAACATCATCCATTACTATATCTGTCACTGTGGTTGTCGTCTTAGGCGGAGGGAGGACCTCACCATCATCGTTCAAAGGCACCACCCCTGACAGCCTTAGGTTATTTCTCGTGGGATGGTTGTTACTCTGTTGTCCACACCATTTACTCTTTCCTTCTTCGCCTTTCTTTCGAGTGGGGACTTCCGCCACATGCGGCCTTTGAAGCTGTTCCGTGTCTTTGCGGAGCCAGGGTCCAAACTGCCTCTCTTCCATTTCTAGGGACTCTTTGCTGTCAATCCATAGCCAACAGTCTTTGTCATTGTGGTCCAATTTGCCACAACAGTAACAGAAAATGGGGAGGCGTTCGTAATGAAAATCTACCCATCCCTGCTTTATGCCACCCATACGAACCACTCTCCCTCTACATAGTGGTTTTGATATATTGATAGTCAATCGAACCCTTAAATACTTATCTATGCTAAATCCCTTGGACCCTACCTCCACCTTCTCTATCACCCCCATCGGATCGGCAATCTTTTCTACCATCTATTTTGTTTGCAATCTTTTTTGCCATCTATTTTGTTTGCATTCTCATGGGCAAGCCATGTATATGAATCCAAAAGGGAGCCCTGGCAAAGCTTATCGTGGAAACCAAGTACCCCTTCCCAAACTTGTGGAGGACTAGAAGGTATTTATCAAAAGACCACGGCCTCACCCACAACACTCGGTTCATATCCTCTTCCTTTTGGAGCAGGAAGAGTGTGGTATTATCTCCAGCATCCTGAACCTTGAAATTCTTCGATGTTTTCCATATCGGTTTCAGAGCCTTCACTACTGCCTCCAGGTTAATGCGTCTTTTTGACAGAAACTTACCTGCTAGGACCCATCCCTCTGCCACCTCCTCATCATCTAAATCCACCTGTTCTACTTTGTGCTCTGAAAGTTGTAGCTTCTCACAGCGCTTCGAGTGCTCCTCCATGGAGGAAAGCTAACAAGAAAGGCAGAAACAAAAAGGAAAGACTAAGAAAAAAATGCAAAGAAACACAAAAGACTAGATTTATACTAGAACGGAGAAACACTTATTGTCTACCGACAAGCCCCTTTTTCACCTCTAGGGTTTTCCTTAGAAACCTAAAGAGAAAACCTGCGCTATTCCACAGCAAGAAATAATTGCGTGTTCAAGACTTATTAAGTGCTTGGAAGAGATTTTATTTGCATTTCCTTAAGTCTAACTAGTGGAGTAAATTTCCTCTTGTAGGTTGTTGGTCATGGGAAAAATAGAAGGATAAAGCTGGTTTTAGAAAGTATAGAGATCAAAGCCAGCCATCTGAAGTTGAATATGCTGGTTATTCTTCCATGTAATTTATACTACTATATTAGCTTTTAGGGACATGCTCCACACAATTGTTGGACGCCCTTCTCTTATTCTTCAATTTTTATTTTTTATTTCTTTGTAATGCATGTTGTGATTCATAGGATTTTAAATTTGCTAGGAAATATCTCTTAAGTGGAGGATTCCTAAGGGAGAAATTTCAATTAAAAATAACAGAGAGAGAGAGAGAGAGAGAGAGGTTTGGACAAAAAAATTACTATTCTTGGATTATAAGCCCTTTTGACATGTATACCAAATTTTCATATGGATTGGCTATTATTTATCATTCAATTTAAAAACTCATGTTCTCAGTTCTATGTATAATTTTAAAAATAAGTAAAGCTAGAAAATTAAGCATTTTTACTGGAAAAAAAATTGACAAAAGTTTAGCATATGATCAAAAAAGTTTGATTTAATACGTGTGGATAATGTTTTGAGACTAATTTGTTGTTATTATCCTTGTTATCTCGTTTCACAATTATAAATGAAAGTGTAAATTATATTAGGAGTTTAGGGTTGTTTTCATTTTGATTCCTTGAATTTTAAGATTTTTCATTTCAGTATATTAATGACCTGTTTGGATGGAGGGAGGAAGGAGGGGGAGTGGAAGAGAGTAGAGTAGAGTTGGTTAAAAATAAACTAATTTTGTGCTAAATCTACTCTACTCTATTCTACTCCCCCTCCCTCTCCCTCTCCCTCAATCCAAACGGACCATAAGTTCGAATTTTTACAAAAAAAATACTACAAAATGTGTCAGCAACAGAATTTGCACCACAAAATACAAGAAATTCTTTCAAAATTTTCAATATCTCAACCAGGCAACTGAGACAAAAATTAAGGCAGATATGAAAAATACACCAATAATAAATGGTGAATATTGCTCAATGAATGTAACACGGCAAAATTGCTCCCTTAACAAGAATATGCACCTCTTACTATACTAACTCAACTGGACAAGCATTTAGGACTCAATATGATATGCTGATTTAGTCCCAACACCGGAATCCCAATTTCCTCTCTCGCTTATACAAAACTAAATTTACAACTATATATGACCTCAAAACCCCAGGGGGAGGAGACACCAGTGTATGGGGCTTATCACATCCTCATGAATATGCTTCCTACTTATTCACCTTACAAGAAGAGATAAGATGTCACCTTTCACAAAATCTATCTACTAGGATTCTCACCAGCTATGATGATGATTGGAATATCATTTGAATGATTTAACATCATACTTGCAAGATGACAAAAAGGCATTCTCAGAGGAGTTATAATCTTGAAGTTGATCAATCCTTTTTGGCTACCACTTCTGTTAGCCTGAAGCCGACTCTTCAACTTATTTCACAAAAAGCAAGCAAGACTCATCATTAGCCTTAGCCATGATGGTTTAGTATGTCCTCATGAAAAGCAAGCCAGACTCATAAGGACGTTCCAGATTGATGTTCAAAGATTCTCCGAACCAGTTCATGTAGAGCAACAGTCAGTGATTTGACGGTATCCAGCTGACCAGACTCATCATTAGTCATGAAGGTTAGCATATCCTCAGAATGACCAAACAGCAGGCAGCAAGGTGACAAATGTACAGGAGATTCATCATTACGGCATGTCTGAGATTCCTAACCTTGAATGTTGGATGGATTTCCATCATTATGTCTATTTACTCTAGAAATCAATTTGGATCCTTTCTTCTTTTTCAATTTATTTCGCAGAAGGCAAGCTAGAGTAATATCACCCTCCTCTTCACAATCACCTTCTGGACTGAAGCTCACTGGGTCATGAGCAGCATGCTGCCCTTGGACAAGATCTTTTCTATCAGGTCCATTGTCACTATCTATTATGGTTGGCATATCCACCAAATGACTAGACTGCAGCTTGCAAGGTAACAAATCATCGGGATTTCCACCCAGACAGAATGCCTGAGATTCCTTATCTTGCATGGTAGATAAATTTTGATTTCCATACTTAAGTTTATCCGCTACATTGGAAAGTGACTCGACACCCTTTTTCGGACTAGATGAAGAGCAGGCCTGGCTGGTATTTTTGGCCACTTCAAGCCTTCTCTTCTTTGGTTTATTATGAAGAAAGCAAGCAAGAGTAACATCATCTCCATTGGTTGCCCCTAAAATCTGCTTAGAAGAAATGTTTCTATGTTTTGAGACTTCCAACGTATCTTGTTGGAACAGAAAAGATACATCCTGGCATTTCCCCAATGGCTCATTTCTTATTTTCCTTCTTTTTTGTTGCTTTACAGCCCCTTTTCCCATATCCAAAATGCTGCTTTCCACACCTTCACCATCAGTTTTCCCGAACTCCCCACTTTCGGGATGTGACGAGAAACTGTGGCTATCCTCAGCCAATTCCATACAATTTTTCCTTTTTGACCGCAGTTTAGTCGGTCTCTCCTTCCCTGTCTGCACATGCTCGTTCATTGAATCAACCACTTCACCATTGGTTATAGGTAACAATGTTGAATCCAGACAAGATACATGATCAAGTGGATGTTCATCATTAGTAATTCCTGACAACATTGACTTTGCAGAAGACAACATAGCATTCTGGTTTCCCCCCAAATCTGTAGTGCATTTGATCCTCCTAGAAAAATGCTTGGATGTCTTCTTGTTTGATGCAGAATTATTATCAATAGCAGCCTCTACACATTCACCATTAGTTGTCCCCGATTCCAAACTTTCAGGCGGTAACACAAGACTCTGGTTATCTGCAACTGGTTTGATGCATTTCTTTCTCTTTGAACATGGTTTGGGATGCTTTTTCTTCTCTATAGTACCAGAACAAACTTGAGATTGTTGTTCACACTTCTTGAATCTGTTCTTCCTTGGAACATTGCTGCATTCATAGGGGGGGAAAATCTCATTAGGTAAAGCAGAGTCAACCTTTATAGATAGTACGAAACAATATTAAAGGGGCATAGCTTATCCACCATTGTAATTCAAAGAAAAGAAAAATATTAAGAAATCCTAGAAAGCTTCTATGACAACTGTAATTGGAGCATCAAACTAGACAAGCAGACAAACTTACCATGAAGCTGCATTCTTCTTCTCCTTGGATGTTGCCTTACCTCTGTGCATTGAGGGAGCATCAAGTCAGAATCAGTACAGAATGCAGTAAAAAAAATGGAGACAAGTGTCTGAACATTATACCTTAATCTTCCCTTCTGTTTACCGCAAGAATTTTCGTTTTCTGGTTCTGATATTGAACCAATCATTGGTAATGGAAGAAAATCACTAGGACCAAGGGCAGGACGTTCCACCTCCCGATCTACAAAGTTGGATATGAGAGCGGCTTTCTGTATTCTTCTAGCTTCTTTAAGCATGGGCACTTCATGTGGAAGTAACACCTTCCATCTCCTGGTTTTAAAGAAAGAAGATGCAATTGAAGAAGGTTAAAAAACTATATATAGTCACTAAAAAATAGATGTAAAACATTTGACATAATGAGATCTAGTTGTCCATCCCTTAAAATCCAAAAACTTCATACCTTCGGCACTGATTATCTGTACGTGGAGGCACACATGCAGCAACTTTAGCCCAGCAATATCCATGTTCTGCTATTGCTGCTTTCAACTTGGAATCCTCTTCTTCAGTCCATTCACTCCAACTTAGCGAAGGATCTAAACTATTGACCCATCTGTCATAAGAATCAAAAGAATTAGCAATTTTCTCAAACCACAGCATCTAGATTGAATTAAAATTATTCCATAGTACCTTTCTCTACATTGCACTTGAGTTCGACCAGGCACAAATTGAGCTATCTTATTCCAATTTTTTGGCCCAAAAAGCATCACAGCAACTTTCAGGCGTTTGTCTTCATCTTCGATCCACCTCCCCACTCTTTCCCTGGCAGGATGAAGAGATTTTTTCCATCTGCATGTCATAAAATGTGATGATGAAATTAATTAATTTCCAGTGAGCAGACACAACCAAGTCCTAAAAATGTCATCTTCAGAAGACAACATAATCCAAAGCATATAATCAATGATTGCAAGAAGGAAACCAGAAAAATGTGTCAAAGAGAAAAATCTGGAAATAAACAATTGATTAAAGCAAAGCCAGATTTTTTTCCTTTTTTTTTTTTTTTGGTTGTATATATGTTTTTAGAACTTAAAAATGGCATATGGCAACAGCAACAAAATTCTTTGCAAAAAGAAATCAGATATTTAGTAACCTTGAACTTGGGTCAAATAATGGCAAGATATATAATTCATTTGACTACATGGAAAAAGATTAACATAAGTACTATATCAATCACATAAATATGAGGCGGTATTGTATTTTTGGGATAAAGACTTGATAGAAAAAAGGGAAGAGAAAATATATGCACCTTGCTTAGGTTAGAAAAGGCCCAATATTGGTAAAATGAAGAGATTCCAGATACAGAAATAATTATATAAGATGAGGTGGCTTATTACAAGGCACAAGTTGAAAGAAGATGGTCAACATGCCATCAAAAGAAAGAGTGCAGCAATAGAGCACAACCAGTCCTCAAAAGATTTAAAAGAAAATGACCAAAAGCAAAAAAATGATGTGGAATGATAAGGCTCAAAGAAATGCGAACAAAGCCAGTTTTGGGAAAGGGAAGAAAAAACTATTCAGGTTGTTGGACAGGTAATTATAAGGTTAAGAAAGAACTTGCATGCAACCCACTCTCACAAGAAAAAGTAGCATGTCTACAAGATAAGGCTTGAGGCTTGTCAGATATTTTAGGCTCTCAATCCTCCAGTGCACACTGCACATGTCTGCTTCAGGCCCAGATCTCTCTCTGCTTTTCTTTTTCCACTAATAGCTGTTTTTGCTCAACACATGTTAAAGACCATGTCACAAGACATTGATAATTGTTATGGTCATATAGAATGATCTTACCATCAGATAGATGATATCACAGTCAAAAAATCTACATGGTAGAACATAAAATTGAAACAATTCCAATAAAAATTACCAATTCCAATATATCTACACACATATAATTATATATATAATATGTTAGTACATATTTCTACATAATCAATGCACTGTCAATGTTAAGTAGTAGGATTCCTCAGCCCCAATCTCACTGCTCTTTCTTCAATAAGAAAAATACAGCATAAAAATAATAATGTGCGGTAGCTTTAACTACAGCAAAAGATGGCTTTGTTGAAATAAACACAAACTCAAATAATCTTTTAAGATAGCAAACTAACCTATTAGAACATTGGGTACCAGCCCGTCCTTCCAAAGTAGATGCTACAGACTGCCAATTGCTCTCACCAAAGACCTCTACAGCCGCACAAAGTTGAGCATCCTCATCCTTAGTCCACGCCCCTTTTAGTATGGAAGCATTCAAACTCCTTTGATAACGTGCCAAGCACTGAAATGGGGTCCTGTTTGTCCCCAGTGATACTGCAATATCAAACCAGTTAATGATCCCCTTCTCTTGGACAAGTAACAAAAGATTTTTATCTTCCATAGTCGTCCATGGATTGTGGTTGATCAAGGGATCTTCATAGTTCAACCACCTAAAGGAATTAACAAACATATATATTTAGCCATTCGAAAATAAACAAAGCAATCAATTTTTAAATAGTGACTGTGGTTCCAAAGACACAAGGAAATGAGAGCGTCACAGACGTCTGTGATGACAGCCATCACAGACGCATTTAGCAAGACTGTTTTGAGTAAAGCACACATCATGTATGGATCCCACCTATATGATCTATGATGACCTCGCACTTTTATTCAAGCCCAAGTATGCTATATGTGTCTGTGATGGTGATTATCATAGACATCTGCAAAGATCGCTTCATTGGACACATATGCTTCATAGGAAATCAATAAACATGAAAACAATAGTCAAGAACTGCACAACTCGAAACAGAAAATTTGAAGACAAAGAAGTTTTATATAACATAAGATCTAACCATTAAGAAAACACATACCTTACTTCACATTCAGCACCGGAGCGACCTACAACATACATCGAAGCCAATTGCTCCCAATTCACCTTGGGCAGAAACTCTCTAAGATTTTCTGGGGTAACTTCAAGATCTTTGATTGATATGAGAATCTTGTCGAAATCATTTGAATCTCCACAAGATCCATCTAAATCACTATCAAAAAGACATTTGTCAGGGAAGCATGCCTATCAAACAATGTTACCAAATAAGAAAGTCGAATGTCCACAAACAATGTTACCCAAATAAGGGCGATATTCCCAATATACGTAAAAATGTCTTTGAAAACAAGAAGGAAGAAGATCCAGTAACACAGACTTGGTACCCTACTAGTATTATGCCTTTTTCTTTATTTTTTAGTTTATTTTTTCTCCTTTTGAGCACCATATACATGGATTTGGAATCTGTGTATGAAATCATCTAATAGTGATCTAACTAGGTCCTTTAATTCTACATTGTCTCAACTATACATGGGGACTAATTTACAAAGTCTGAGGCCTGCAAAACACAGAATTTACATGGTCTCATAATCTAAGACCATAATGACAGAAGGCTTCTTCCTCAAGCTTATGCTTTTGGTGATGCCTGGTTAAAAAAAAATTACATTATAGTTTTTTATAAGGGGTCATTCTGAATGTTTCATTAATTAGTCATATTCTGAATGTTACTCTCTAAACAATTACTTTCATAACGTAACTTATGTTGTAGCAATAGGCTGGTTGGAAAAGAGTATCATCGAGGAAGCCCAAAACTCATTTTATGTGCCCTACTCAATTATAGAAGTCTTTTTGGTCCAATTAAGTGTCCATGGTAGTCAGTATTTATTCAGAAGGTATTTTTAATTAGGGTTTTAATGTAGGGCCATGGTGTATTTAATAATATGAGCTGAAGTTTATTTTTCCTTAAATGTTTTCTGCAGCATTACATAAGAGTTGTAAATTGCAATTATCACGTTGGAGAGCATGGTAGATTATTGAAAATTGACAACTTAGAGCATTGTTCAACCCCCTTGGTACCTCTCTCTTGTTTCTAGTTTTCTATTTCTTTCTCATTCAGTCAATGAGTTCTGGCTCATGGCACCTCCTCCTCCTCCCATGAGAGCGAGTGGAGGATGAGATTGTGGGTTCCAAACCCTCCAAGGGCATGTGTACCTTATCAATAAAAAAATATTTCTCATTCATCTTCTACTTGCCTCATTAATCTTTTCTCTTCTCTCTTTACTTTTCTCTGATTGATCTAAAGATTATGACTTAAAAAAAAGGGGTCTAAAGATTAAATGAAATCAGACTTGTGAACATATCTATTAGTCTATTAAATCTCAAACCTAATTCTCAATACTTTCTGCGTTTAAACTCCAATCAACCCATAATTTCTACACCAAACCAAAACCCAATTTCCAATTAATTAAAGCTGAAAGTCAGCCACTGTCAGACATCAGTTACTGAAGCACAAGAATGTTCTGCTAGTCGTGTATTCTTTATCAAATGTAAAAAAAAGGACTTCAGGCATGTTCTGCTAATCATTTATCCTTTATCAAATAATCCAAACCACATGCTTCAGTATAACAGAATGGAGCTTTATAGCGTAAAGTTCAACATCAGATGACAGTAGCTAAGAACTTGAGTTATCAAACACAGCATGATTTTTAAGGGCACAACAACAACAGCAACAACCAAGCTTTTGTCCAAAATTTAAAGGCACAACACTAACACACACACACACACACACACACACACACACACAAAACCCCTGTTTATACCTGAATTGATCCACAGAAATTTGAAGCACCATTTCTTGAAATTGTTGCCTTATTCCCTTTCCAAGATTTTCCCTTTCTGCCTTTGACCATTTTTTCCGATCTAATGAAAGTGGGAAGGTAGTCAATGCCATTCTATAATTAGTAACATGAGAATTCTCTGCTGGACCATAATACATGGCATGAACCCGCTTATCATTAACCTACAGAAACAAGAAAGAGATGTCAACATGAGAAAAACAGACAAATAAATTATATAAAGCAAGTTGAAAACTTCTGCAATTCTATATAAGAAAAGAAAAATAAGAATTATGACTAGCAATCACAAAAAAAGAAATCTTAACAGTTATTTGCTCTCTCTCCCTTCCCACCCCAAATTTGGTTGAGCCTTTAGAACTAATCCTACATGATTTAGTCCAGCCAGCCAGTTTTCATTTATTTCCTTGAATTTTTTTAAGTATTAAACTTTTATTGAGAAAGACGCAATACTTCATGAACACAAGGCATATACAAATATATATTTTTTTTATCAGTAAGAAAATAACTTTATTGACATAGAGAAGAAAAAAGAAAGGTCAAGGCCAAAGTACACAGGGAGTATACTAGTGACACTCAAAAGAAAGAGAAAAGATAAGAATGCATCAAAAAACAATCAGCACAAAAAGGTAAAAGACAAACTGTCCAAGAAGGCCAGAAAGTCTAAACCTGAACCGAAATCAGAGCAATACACCTGCTGCAACTCAAACAGTGTACCCAAAATCTGAGATTTCATTTAAGTTGAATAGTCGAGCGTTCTTTCCCTTAAGGTGTACACAAAATACTCTTAAAGAATACAAACACCAATCATTACATACAACGAGAGTAAATCAATGAAATTTAAAAGAGAACAGGTTCAATTGGTCCTCTTGCTTCTTTGTTTTTGGTTTTCTGTTTAACGAGTGCAATCCAGTCTTAGATTACTAGGTACTAACTCTTTATTATGTGCATAGATCAGATTCTCAAAAACTGATTTCTTAACATACATGACTTTTTTTTTAGGTTCTTGGGGTGGGTAATGAATATTACACTTATTTAGAAAAAAAAGGACAAGTATTATCAGTATTTAAGCTGCAAATGGCAAAACATATATAGAACTGGTCTCAGTATTAAAAAAAAAAAAAAAAAAAAAAAATTGAGAAAGCCAAATGAAAAGATAAATATCAACCAACCTTTGAATCCTTAGAAACCAATGATTTTTTCACTGAAATAAGCTGGACACGAGGATCCTTTCTCTGTGATAATGCTCGCCCGGTTCTTTTTTTGCAAGAAGCCTGGAAATCTTTAAGGATTTTAACACGCTCCTTGAGCTTTTTGTTTTCCTCAATTCTTGCTTCTAAGTTAACCAACTGACTCCGAATGAACTTCTGGGAGGATCTATTCTTTTTAATGGCATCCATAAGCAACAGAGCAGACTTTGGGAAGGATGACTTCTTAAGAGGCAACATAGGTGACTTAGAAGCACCTGGTTGATGGTTCTCAACAAAACTAGATGGCTGGATTCCCAAATTTTCACTGAGTGGACGTGTGTTACAAAAATCTTCAGAATCTGTAAATCCTTCACTAGAATTAGTTCTATGAACAATCAAATTATTGCTAGTTTCCTTCTCCAAGGATAGACTAGAGGCATCAACCTGCTGCTGAGGTTTACTTAGCGAACCCCCAAACCCAATTCCTTGTTTCAAAGTATCTGCAAATATAACCACACGCACCAGCTCTTTTAGACAGGACCAAAACACGAAGACATAAATTTACAGAAAAAAAGTGTTACAATGAATCTCAATCAGATATTTGAGTCTTCCCCAAAGTATATATTAATAGGTAATATTTGAGTCTTGAGAGCTTTGTTCAAAAATTCATACCTGGCCCCTTAAAATTGAAATTTGACCTCAAGAACTCATAAATTAAAGTGGCCACTTAGTCCATATTAGTCATGAATGGTGCCATTCAAATTCACAAACAAAAATGGGATGTGGGGGAACGACTTATGTATTATAACTATGTGCTTGGTATGACACTCTTGTTGTTTGCTTATCTGTGATCAAAATTAAAAGTTTAGGACCTCAATATTTGGACAGTGTCATGCTGTCTAACTCCACCTAAAGGATTGTTTTTTTTTTTGATAGGTAATAAAGATTTATATTCAAGAACCCCACCTTATGCAGAAAAACATAAGGCAGAGAATAAAATACAAAGGGTGAGGAAAGAGTGTAAAAGGGAAAGAAAGGAAAAGAAACTAAGTACATAGGAGAGAGCTAAGGAACATAGGGAGAGAATCACTAGAGGTGAGTCTCCAAGCCCTAGACCAGTCAAACAGAGTGCCACTGGAAAAGGCTAAAAGCTGGTCATCCGAACTATCCATGTCCTCAAACATCCTCCTATTTCGCTCCCTCCAAAGACACCACATCAAGCATAATGGAGCTAAATTCCAAATGCTAGACAAATGCTTTCCAGGCCAATTCCACCAACCGAACAGGGTATCCACAACTGATCTTGGCAAGACCCAAGAAAACCTAAAAGATCTAAACACCAAACTCCACAACCGATAAGCCTTTCCACAATGTAGTGATAAATGATCCACCGCCTTCCCATTACTGCGGCACATGATACACCAGTTGACAAAATCCCATCTACCCCTCAAACTGGTGAAGCCCCGGTGTGAATCCCATTGGAAAAAGGACCACCTACCTTCACCGAAGCCTACGCCGGCCCACAACTCATCTCAGTTTGGATCGCCGAGCTCGCCGCCATCACCGGAGCTTCATGTCGCCCTGTGCCGGCCTTCACTGGTGGCGCTTGTCCACAAGAATTTTATCCACAAGAATTCACAAATCATGAAAAACCAAGTTTGAAGATGGCACTTCACCATTATGAGCGTAATGTAGTTCAACGTCTAGATTTTGCTCAATTGTTTAACCTATCAATTTGTTTATTATAGAAATGTTGTAACCAACATTTTCAGTTATACTTACTCTTCCAAATTCTACTACTACAACTACGGAACCAACAATTTCTACCACAAATCTTATCAACAAGCAAACAAAAATGTTTCGCAGCAAATTAGAAAATGATAATCCAACAAAACAACGAGATTATTAGGAGCAGTTACCGGAATCGTAGGCCGCAAATCGCTGCTGAATAGCGCGGAGAGTTTCGAAATCGTCCTCGTCGTCGTCGGAAGCCATCGGCGGGAGAGAACAGAGAGGCTTTAAGGAGAGAGGGTCGGAGTTGGAGTTGGAGAATCGGTTCTGAATGTTTCGGACCAATTCGAGGTCGTCATCGGAGTCGTCGTCGCCGGCGGCGGCGGAATACAGAGACGGAGAGGGATTGTTGTTGTTGTTGATGAGGTCGTTAGGGTTTTCTCCGGTGATCATGCAGGCTCGCCTTAGGGCTTCGATGTCATCGTCCAGAACGTCGTCGTCGTCTTCGTCGTTGTCATCGTCTGAGAGCTCTGCTTTTTCTTGATCGGTGCGAGGAGACATTGCTGTTTTAGGGTTTAGAGTGAGAGAAAGCGGTGGGGTTTTAGAGAATTACAAATACAAATTTACAAATACAGAGAGAGGCTTCCTTCGAGAGTTTATTATATATATACCCTTTGTTTTTCACTGGGGGAGACAAAGAAGCAGGAACCTTTTTTTGCTAGTTGAAAAAACACTTTGTTTGTTTGTATTTTTTTTTTTTTTTTGGTTGATATTAGGAACTTTGTTTTTGTTTTTGTTTTTTTTTTTTATGGGTTTTGTTTTTGTTTTTGATTGGGGCAGTTCACAAGTCTTATGTGGTTGGGCTTGGTTTGGGCTTAGTTTTGTGTAATATATTATTTCAACGGAAATACTTTTCTGTCCATAAATTTTAGTTTCATTCTTATTTTGGTTCATATTTTTTTATTTTGCAATTTTTAGTCTTTAAAAAAAAATAATAATACTATCCATTTTGGGTTTTACCGTCATCTCACTAACAGAAAATAGCCTATATGACAAACGATGTGAACGGTTAGCACACAAAACGCAGCCATTAATATAATAATAAAATTTGTTTTTTGGCGTTTAAATAATGTAATGTCAGCATTGTAAATATTAAAAAATGCAACATCAGACAAACAATTAAAACAAAATTCTAAACTTATGATTTTTTAATAATCAAAATAAAATTTTCTTTTCATTTTATTATTTTGTTGGAAGAACATGAATTCACCAGAACATGATTATTCTCAAAAACAAAAAACAAAATTTTACTTTTTTAGTTTTAAAGATTAATTTTGTAGCAAATTTCTTAACTCTTCTTTAAAAAATTTGGCAACCAAACACAAAATCACATTGTCATGTCTTCCCCAAACTCTCTCTCACTTTCCTTAAATTTTGCCTTTTTAATTTACCGCTTACCTCAAGCATTATATCATAAGATTCATAACCCTTCCAAAGCATGTAAGAAAGGAATATGGTATTATCTCTCAGATCGATCTCTATCTCTCTATAGAGGTTTTGGATCATTGGGTTTTGCTGATTGTTGATTGACAGGTTTTGAATTTGGGATTTGGCTTTGGTGGTTTTGGATCTAGTTTTGGTGGGTTTTGTGTTTGGTTTCTCAAAAAGCATGAGAAAATCTGGGTTGAGTTGATATTGTGTTGGTTTCTCAGAAAGATGAGAAAATATGGGTTTGAGTTGTGATTTTGTGTTTGGTTTCAAAGAATTAAAAAATCTTGTTGAATATTTATGTGTTTTGTAAATCTGTGAGCATGTCTTTGTATTTTGTAAATCTAAGTGATTTTATGGGATTGATTGCAAAGATAATACAAATTGTATGGATTAAAATCTGGGTGGCCCAAAAGGATATTGGGTCTGGATCAAAGCCCACAACAATTAATTTATAGAGACGTGTTCCTTGACCAACAGTTGAACTTTAAACAACAACTCCTCACAGGATTGATATCGAACAAAAAGTTGGATAAAAAAATGATAATAAGGCAAAGTTTGCTTTATTTTATCTTCCTTGGAATGGCCGAGGAGCCTTTACACTCAATGAAATACGAATTTTTGTTTATAGTGTTCTCTTTTTCTCTTGTCTATTTTCAGGATCCAATCCTTGTACATGTGGGTTCCCCTCCTTTTTATAGTCCCACTGCTTCAATGCCGGCCCTCCACATGGATGGTGGATGGTCTCTCTCCTGAATACTTGTTCCATCCTTCTCCTCCCTTCCTTTTGAGGCTGTGTTGGGTAGATAACAAGTTGCGTGACACTATTCAGGTGTCATTCGGCCTAATTGGTGCAATGCATTTTATGCGAAGGTGATAGTAACTTCACCAAGAAGTTTCCTTTTAACTCTTATCCGTGCTAGTTATTGTTACCTCCCTCTGATCAGCATCCTCAGTTTGGTTCACAAATCTTCCCAACTTCCTTGAACTATCCTTCTTCGAGTTCTTCCTTGGACCAATTGCTTCTTTGGTCAACTCTCCTTTTTGGTCTATGTGTTTGATCCATCTTGGTATGGGGAAGTGGGTTGTGGTGTTTGATTCTAGTTTTGGTCCCGATGTGGTGGTGGGTTTTTTAGTGGTGGTTGTAGTGAGTTTTGTTGGTGGTGGTGGTGGTGGGTTTTATAGGTTTTATTCCTAGTGGTAGGGGTGGGTTTTTTTTTTTTTGGCGGCGGTGGTGGTGGGTTTTGTGGGTTCTTTTTTGTTGTGGTATGGTGGATTATATTTGGATTGGTGGCAATGGTAGTAGATTATTTTTTGGGTGATTTGGTGGTTTGGCATGGTGGTGGTGGGAGTGGCAGTGGGTTATTTTTTGGTAACTTGGGAGTTTGGCTTGGTGGCAATGGGTTGGGTTGTGCTTGGATTGGTGGTGGTGGCAGTGGGTTGTGTGGGTAATTTGGTGGGTTGTGGGTTTTATGTGTGGTGGTGATGGTGGTTGAAAGAGAGAGATATTGAGAAAAAGATAAACAGAGAGAGAGAGAGAGAGAGAGAGAGATTATATTATTTTATTGGGTAGTATGTATTATTTTAACGAGTTGTATGGTAAAATAGAAACTGGGATAATAGGTATATTGTAAAGTGAGATGGTATAATAGATAAAATAGTTTTTTGGACGGTAAAATAAGATATTATTTGCAATTCTGGATGCTAATACTCTTAGAAAATAGGGAGGATTTGGATCCCAAAACACAATCCCTCCAATTTAAAGAGAAAAAGAAAAGAGAACATGTGCTAGAAAGGGAATTGATGGAAGTACAAAATTATCCTCGAAGTATTACTTAAGTTGCACTATGCCATTGCACTGTTTTTTTTATATATTTTTTGTTTTGAAGATTTGTTTTTGTTTTGTTTCCACTAAAGTTGCACGTTGCACACTAGTGAGTAGCGACTATAAATTCCACTTTCATAAAATAATTATAAAAAAATAAACTTTTTTTCTTCTTTTCTTTTCTTTTTATATACTGTCATTAAAATTTAAATTTTTTTATCTAACATTACTAATTTCTATAATTAAGATGTTTTTTTATTAAAAAAATGTCATTAGCCCAAAATAATTATGTGTATTTATCCCAAGAAAAAAAAGTATGTTAATATATAATAAGAGTATGAGAGTAAATTCATACAAACTATTTTTTTTTTACCATATTTTTTTTCTTCTCAACCAAGCAAATAGTTTTATATCCTTTCATTTTTCCTTCCTCCCAACCAAACACACGGTGGAAAAATAAATTTTTTTTTATCTCCCACTTTTAATTTCTATCACTCCAACCAAATTAAGCCTCAGATTTGAATTTACCCCAAATCTGAGCAAACTAAAGATACTAGCATAGGACCCTTCCACAATTAAGGTTCTTTGTAATTGGTTAGGAGCCTATATCATCCTACTTAAGTCTCTAATTCAATTCAATATACAAGCAATATGGAATATCACAATCTCTCCTACTTAAGTCCGTGAGGTTCTCGTCATGACTGATGTTGTTGGGCAATGTCTCCAAGACTAAACCTGATTATCAGGTTGGCAAATTGATTTAATCAATCTAGGGTAGAAGGACGAGAAGCTAGTGAACTATGTTAATGTGTCATGGTCATTAAGAAATTGAAACAAAGCAAATATTCACAACCATGGTAAGATTTTATAACAAAAATTAAAGGATCAAATTAAGTTTTTATTTCCATATACAATGATTTTAAAATAGAATACAACTCTGATCCTTCATGTAAGAGCAAGATTTGAGTCCCAAGCTCAAATGGTTTTGGATTAAGGCCCAAAAAGCCCAATACAATGAATTTGTAGAGAGTGGACTATAAACTATGCTTTAATGAAGTAGACAACGCTCACCTTGGACTAAAGACAGTAAGAAATCAAGGAAAAACAATGAAAAAACAAGTGTTTGGGCAAAGAAGTTCTTCCTCGACAATGTCCGAGGAGAGTAGTTCTTTAATCTCTATTTCTCTTAAACTGGGTTACAATTATAATTCTCAGTGCTATAGTGTTTTTCCATAGATTCTCCGATCCCCCCTGTAATGGGGTTTCTCTCATTTATATTACCCTCCTTTATTCTATCTCCACTCTCCACGTGTAGATCAAATGGCCAGCTCTTATCCTTGTCCCATCAACACCTTCCTGAAACTTTTAGTGGCAGCTGTTAGGTTGAACATCATTGTTCAGGTATCACTTTCACATTAATGCGACTAGAGAGTTAGCTACAGAGCATTTAATTCAATAATAGCAGCTTTCTTTTAGATATTTCTTACCTTCCCCTTCGTCTTATTCCTTCTTGATGCTCGTCCTTCCCATTAGAACTGCCTAGAATGTTGCTGTTAACGGCACATTAGCCCTTCTGACCTCTACTCTGTTAAGCCGAGGATGTATTTGTCCTCGGACCACCTTCTTGAACTCTTAGGACCAACCACCTTCCTCCATTCACTTCCCCGTACCTCTATATCAATGTTCTCTTGTCCTCGGACTACTAAGTGTCTTTAGATAGGGCCCAAGGCCCAAGTCCACATATACATTTTTGGGCCTATCCTTCCTACACTTCATATGGTAAAGGTAAGTGACTCATGATAAATCATCAATAAAAATGACAAAATACATAAACACCAAATATGAGGCTACTTTTATTGGACCTCAGTATGTCTAAATAAACTAGGTGAAGAGCTACAACATGACTCTCATCCTCATGTCTTGGCACAAAATGGTGCTTACTCAACAGACAAGCTTTACACTACAAGAACACTACTTGATGGCATGATGAAACTAGCAAGTTCAAGATCTGAAGAAAAGACTGATCAAGGCAACAATGGAGTTGAAATTCTTATAGTGCCCGAATAATCATGTTATGCATATGCAGTCAACCCTGCACCCTCAACCCTTTCCTCCTTTCAGGCTGCCTGGCAAGATAATTATAGTTGAAAAAAGGTGACTAAGGTATGTAAAATTCCATCAGCATGAGATTGAAGAGTCCATTCAAGACTAGTCTTCACTGGGACATCTAATAGTGCTAAAAATGGAAGAAGGAACACACACACACACACAAAAGGGAATTAAATGGATTAAATAAGGGGCCAGTGGAAGAAGCCTCCTATCGAACACGTATACCCTCTTAATAGGCCTACTAACAAGAAAAATTTAGGAAGAGAAATAGAAAGGAAACTTCTGCAATCTTAAATAATTCAACTAATGGCTGGGAACCGAGTCAGATTTAATCCCCAAGGAACTTTTAAAACAGAGTTCACAAAGAAGCATCATTAACATTATGCATATGAAAGAGAGGGTATAGTCCCAGTTAAACGGTGTTATCAAATAGGCAGCATTAGCAACAAAAACTTCAGCATCGAAAAGTAAGGAGCAAATATATATATATATATATATATATATCTCTCTCTCTCTGATGGCAATAGCTTTAGGATATTACCCTGAATGAGAAGCTGAATCAAGTCGCGTGATCCACAAACCAAAAGAACTAATTCTACATGGATTCCATTTTATAGATTACAAATTATCTGAACTTCAATTTTATGGTTTGAACTTTGAAGGAGTAGTGATTGTACAAGGTACGTTGACGACAAATAGAGCCAAATGTAACATTGATGGTTATCAAAACTTTAAAGACTAAAGTTACACAACTGAAATTCAAGGACAAAATTGAATCTTCACACACAATTCTTCAAGGAAGAAAACAATTTGGCCTAATTTATATAAAAAATTATTCATCATAACGCTTCATTTTAAATCTTCAAATCTGAATCCTTTTTTGTACAAATATAGAGTTCTATAGGCACTGCCACTAAAACTAACACAAGTGCCGGGTACCTAATTTTAATGAATCCCCTGTAAGTCTTTCAACCCATTGAAGTGAACAAAGAGTCTTAATTTTCAATTCTAATAGCCTAGTTCAAGCAAACAGGGTTTGATCTGCACTGCAACTGGCTTGCATTTGAGACCTCAATGTCCACAATAGTTTTCAAGTTGTAAGTGAGTGAAAGCCAGCACATGGTTTATCTAGAACATAAAACCAATTAAAGCATCCTTCCAGAACTTTAACAATTTTTTCCCCTGATAGAAAGAAATCAAGTGCGAACGTTTGGCAAGCGGAATGTAGACAAACTATAAAAATGAGTTGAATAGTAAGAGCGTTCACATCCGTTTAGGCGGAATTTAGGCAAATTATAGCATAAAAAACTATTTTTCCTATTTTGACCTCCAAAATTTAAGACAGAATTACACTACTGTTAGATCATTTGATCATTCTAATTCTTATAATGCCTAGCTAATCAGATTATGAGTATGCAGACAGTCAACCCTGCAACCTCAAAGCTTTCTTTCTTCTTCCAGACTGCTTGGCAAGATAACTATATCGAAGAAGGGTAATAAGGTACAGAAAATTCCATCAGCATGACATTGGAAACCTCCATTCAAAACCAGTCTTCAATCTGACATCTAACACTACTAATAAAGAAACAAAAATGAGAAAGAAACACAAAAACACATGGGAACTAAATGGGGGAATATGCGTCAGTGGAAGAAGCCTGAAGCCTCTTGACAAAATACCCTCTCAATAGACCTACCAAGAAATCTAGAGGAGTTACAGAAAGGAAACTTGTGCAATCCTAATTATTCAACCAATAGATGAGAGCAGAAGTTAGATTTCATCCCCAAGGAACTTTTAAAACACAGTTAGCAATGAAGCATCATTAACATTGTGCAGTCCAACTATCCAAGTCAGACAATGCTATCAAAAGGCAGCACAAGCCTCATGAGCCTCACTCTTCAATAGGCAGCATGAGCAAAAACTTCAACATACAAAAATATAAAGCACACATAAATATTAGTATATGATGGGGATAGCTTCAGAATATAACACTGCATATGCTGCATCAAGTTCAAGTGCTTACTTGTTGGATACTTGGATCCACAAACCAAAGAACCAATTCTACATAGGATTCAATTAAATAAATTTTAAATGAATTGAATTCAATTTATTTCGCTCATTCAACAGAATCCTATGGGCTTTGATTTTGAAACTGAACAAGCAAATGAAATTCTTTTTGAAACAACCCTTTTTTAAATCTAAGAGAAATTACATTAGAAAATTCCATCGTGGCCTTTTTCCAAAGGGTAAAACCCTAGTCCAAAACCACATGCTCACATCTAAAATGCTAATAAAAGCTTTAATCAAAACGGAATAAACACCAAAACCTTCACTTATTGAATCAAAAGCATCATTAACATTGTGCATATGAAAGAGAGGGTATAGTTCAAGTTAGATGATGTTATCAATAGGCAGCATGAGCTGACGAGCATTGAGTAACAACAACTTCAGCATCGAAAAGTAAAGATAAAAAATACATAGGGCACATAAAGATTGATATCTGAAGGGAATAGCTTTAGAATGTAACTCTGAATAAAGAAGCTGCATCAAGTTGCTGGATCCACAAACCAAGAGAACCCATTCTACATAAAATTCCCTTTTATAGATTTCTAATGAATTGACCTTCAATTCATTTCACTATTCTTTTCTCTCTCTCTCTTTTTTTTTTTTTTTTTTTGTTGATAAACTGCATCCTTTCAATCAACAAACAAAAGACCAGCACAGGAACAATCAAACCTACACGCATCTGAGATGACATTAGGAAGATTGAGCTTATTACAACAAAGGGAACTTCTAATACTAACTGACAGCTTTGCAATAGCAGCAGCATTACATGCTGTACTAACCCGCAGAATCTACAACTAGGAATTAACTTACCAAGTTCTAAGTTATTACTGATTGTAGTTTGGAAAGCCCAACCAGCTTGCGCCCCGTTTGAATCAAGACAATCAAAACAGGCTTTTGCATCCCTTTCAATTCATTTCACTCAGCAACGGAATCCTAATGACTTTGATTTTGAAACCGAACACGCAAATAACATTCTATCAACCATCTTTTCCATTATTCCCTTTTTCCAAAGGGTAAAACCAAAGTCCAAAATCACATCCTCACGTGTAAAATACTAGTAAAAAATAGGACAAACAGATCCAAGGACTCACTTCAATTAACTCTACTAAGCAATAAACATCAAAGCCTTCACTACCGCTTTCGCATCAAAATCACCCTTGCCACCTTATAGAACCTTCAACAATAACAACAGCAAAACATAATAATCCAATCTTCCCACCTCATAATCAATATTTACACAATTCAATTTGATTCTTATTAACATCAAATCCGATGTGCTACTAAAATTCCAAACTGCATCCATTCTAAAAACAGCCCATATTCAAAAAGAAAAATCCCAAGTGAGAAATCAACTTAAACAAAACATAAAAGGCTTTTAATTCTGAAAAACACCCAAATATATTTTATTTCAATCTATACAAAACCCAAAACTAAAAAAAAAAAACCATCCAAAATCACCACTTTCCAATCACCCACATAAAACCTTCAACAACAACAATAACAACACAGTATAATCCAACATTCCCATCTCGTAAAACAATAATAGTTACACAATTTAATTCATATCAACATCAAATTCAGTATACAACTAAAAATTCTCCAATGAGCACATTTCCTTTGATTCCATGTCAAGTTGTAAACAACAAAAACTCATATCCATTTAAAAAAAAAAACAAAAAATCCCATCTGAGAAATCAACATAAAAAGGCATTTCAGTTCCAAAAACGCCCAAATAAATTTTATTTTTCAATCTAACAGAACAAAACCCAAAAAACTTAAAACATATTTTGTCTACCAAGAAGCTTTCTTAATGCCAGCAAGCGCACCTTTGGAAGCAAGTTCACGAAACACAATACGAGACATACGGAAGACCTGGTACACACCACGAGATCGGCCAGTGAAGATGCACCGGTTCCTGAGGCGAGTGAAGGAGCTGTTTCGAGGCAACTTGGCTAGCTTGTACTGTTGTTGTTCTCTCAACTCCGGTGGAATTTCTGGGTCTCTGAGGAAAGCCTTGAACAGGTTGCGCTTCAGTTCGAACTGTTTAGCCAACTGGCGGCGCTGGTTGTCGTGGATGTTGCGGTTCTCTCTGCGGACCTCCATTGCTCTTGTTACCGATCAGATGAGACTGTTATCTTCTCACGTTTTTCAGAAATAGAGTGAATTGTAAATGGGTCTTTGGACTTTGAGTTAGAGACAGTAAATTTTTTTATAAAAAAAAAAAACAAATATATATATATATATATATATAGCTTTTATCATTTTTTTTTTTTACTTTATCTGTTTTAATATCTCATTTTACAATATAATTAACATCAAAACTTCTATTATTTTACCACTTAATTTAAATATTTTTTCTTTAATTTTTTATTCTTTATTTCTGAAGGTATTTTCAATTAATTATTTGAATATAGTGAACACATTTTTTGGAACACAAATTTTTTTAATGAGCATTTTTTTTAATTGAACAATCATATTTTTGGAAATCCATATTTGTCGTGATTATCATATTTTTGGAATTTTTTTCCCTTCAACTGGCATGTATGTATGAGTCCAAATCTCCTGTCCCAACTTATATGCTCCTCTCTATACTCCACCAAACATATCAAGCCATGCGGACAAAAGGTTATTAAACACAAATAGAAGACTTAACAGGGTCAATTTCTTCTTCCCAATTCACGTTCCAAAGTCCAAACAACACCCCCCCCCCCAACCCAAAAAAAAAAAAAAAACACAGGATCACATCACTGAATCTCATTAGCCACCACCCTTATTTCTATACACCAAAAATAAAATCACAAAACCACCACCCACAGTGGTGCATAAAAAATTCTTAGCCCCTGCAACATTCCAACACCAACTCTAGTGCTAGAGAAGATGACCCCAATCCATTCATTAAGACAACTCTTCTACCCACGGTTGTCTTCTTGGCCCAAAACCATTAAAAAAAAAAAAAAAAACAAAAACCCAAACTCACCGAGATCCTTGCTCCCATTAGTTAAATTTTCTCTTTTGTACATCAAAATAATGGATAGAAAGCAAAGGAGTTCCCAAAACCCTCAGTCCAGATCTGTCCAATGGATTTGGATTTTGTTTGAGAGGAACAATCTCATATGGGTTTGTGAGAAAGAATAAAAAATCAGAGTATTGGCTTGATCATGAAGGCTTGCAAGCTCTGTTCTTTGCTATCAAGATTCACTATCATCATCTTCTCAAGGTAGCCATAGTGGTGGAATTGGTTGTGGTCGGAGATTTTGATGGTGGTCTTATGATTTTTTGTTTTGGGTTTGGAACGTGAGTTGGGAAGTTTGAGATTGACTCTGTTAAGTCTTCCGTTTGTGTTTAATAATCTTATGTCCATGTGGCTAGATATGTTTGGTGGAGTATAGAGTGGAGCATATAAAGTGGGATAGAAGATTTGGATTCTGTATGTTATTTATAATTTTTTTTTCTTCAACTACCATGAATGTATCTTGTGCGCACAACGAATGAGACATTTCTCTCACTGACATGTGGGCCCCAAACTCGGAGCATTTGATAATATCTCAACAATCACATATCTACTCCAATTGAATTAAACTATCAACCTGTCAGACACTATTTACATAAATCATATACTAAACTATGAACCTATCAAAACTCATATCAAAAGGCAAACATATTATAAAGGTCATTATTAAATTTACGCTGTCCACTTAAAGTAGTTTTAACAACACTAAACTACCAATGCAGTCCACAAAAAATTCACATACACAACTCACGTGAAATTACAATAAAAACTCACATGCCATAACTCACAAAAAGTGCAGGTCCATCCATTTATAAATCATGGCTCCACAAAAATTAACATTGATCATATCTCCAAGAAAAATAACAATTTAATTCCACTACAATATGTTAAGTTCAACAATTTCTATCAACATTCTCTGTATTAAATTAAAAGACAAAGATTGATTACTTGTATTTGGAGTTGAATCGGCTAGCAAGCTTTGCCCCAATCGATTACCAACCATGATGTCCAAACGATGTTCAAGCTTGTGATAGAGAGAAAAGACCCAAAACCAAACCCTAACCCAAAATCGAAACTTGATGTAGAATAGACCACCGTGGCCTTTATGCAGTCCAAGTGCGCCTAAAATCACGCAAGGCAAAAAGGCACTAGTAGAAATCATTTAGGCGACGGAGTTGGAAATGCATGAAATTTGCCAGGCCGAAATGAAACAGCAATAATCATCGCTTTGCCATGAGGTACCCCATGAAAATGGCGAATTCATTCATTTAGGCCCCGAAAATTGCAATTTTGCCGTTTATAGTCATTTTTGTTTCCTTAATAACGTTTTGCTCAAAAGTTAGAATAAGGTTCCGCTTGTTTTGGGACGGCCCTTAAGGTTAGTAGTTTGTGATTTTGCATTTAACTCAAATTTTCCTTTTTGGTAAATTTCAGTATTTTGTCACCTAATCGCGTAATTACTATGAATTAGGGTTTCAGACTTTTTCTCAGTATTTATATGTTTTGTAGCCATTAGAGGCAGAATAGAGGATTATTAATAAACATAGAATTTTGTCATATTCTTTCTTTGGTGGATTCCAGTTTATCTCCTTGTGGATTTAAGGAAACCCCTCATGGATTTGAGGTTTACTACCAAAAGCTAATAGTTTAGTTTCTGTTCCATCAAGAGACCATCGTCTATGCTCTTTTCAGGCTTCTGCGACATCAAAACCAAAACCTAACCTAAAGAAATCCATGGACCCAATGAAAGGAAGATTCGGTCTGGGTAAAGGGGAGAGGGGGTTTAGGCGAAGGGGAGAGAGGGTTAGGCTAGGCGGAGAGAGGGCAGAGCAATCACAAGGGAGAGAGGAGAGCTATGGGCTTGTCTATGTGTGTGTGAGAGAGATAGTGAGATATGGCAGAAACAAGATAGGTGTGTGGGAGAAAGATAGTGAGATAGGGCAGGAATGAAATAAAAAAATTTTTTTTTGCTAATAATATTCAATTACATTGAGCTGCTGTAATTATGACTCAAAATATTTTATCTTTAACTTCTTTGTTATAGTTGTTGTGTGTGTTTTTAGTGTTTTGGTTTCTAAAATGACTATTGTTGTGAATGCTCTTAGTGTCCGTTTGGTTCCACTTTAAGGACCCAAAACGTGCTTTTTCCTACTAAAAATCCAAATCACATGTTTGGTAACGTATTGTAAATGAGCTTTGTAAAAAAGTCCATTCTCCAAATACAAAGGAGAAACACAAGATCTTGTGGCACCTAGAGAGCTGCTATTGCAAAAAGCCATAAGCTAGTTTGCAATATTATCGTTGGAAGGTTCAGCCAATTTTCCAAATTGCCCATTGTTTTTCCTTAAAAACCCAATTTAAACCTCTTTGTTTAAAAGACATATTACATGGTGTAGCCCTAGAATCAGAGCAAATTTATGGAGTTCCCTTTGCTGTTGCTAAGGTTCCTCTCATCTGTGCTTTTTCAGGCTTCTCTCTTTCTTTCTTTTTTTTTTTTTTTTTTTTTTTTTCTTATGTATCTCTTTCTTCTTCTTCTTCTCGTCTTTTGGGTGAAGAAGAACAGTTGAAGAAGAGATATGTTGTTGGGTGGAGGAAAGAAAAGATATTTGATGGGGGGATTGAGAAGAAATGGGTGGATGAGGAAAATAAAAGAGGAGAAAAAAAAAGTCGGTTGAGTGGGATACGTGTCTCATCATGCTTAAAAATAAAAATTACAAGTGTATTATGACACAACAAACTATCACAACATTTTTCGAAACAATTGAGGTATCAAATATTCATATGTCAAAAAGAAAATTTTAATAAATTAATAAAATATTAGACTAGGATTGATCACTACTAAAAACAAATAGTATTGTGAAAATATTGTGAAATTTTATTGTGTCCCTAAATTTTTTTAATTAGTGCTATTTTTCTTTTAAAAAAAAAATAGTGTTATTCATAGTCAACACAATATTTTCATAACAGTTTTATAAAAAAAATTTCTTGGCAAGTTGTTATTGATTTTTATTTGGACCTACTACTGATATTATTATTATTATTTTTATCCATCATTAACAATTTGTCACATAGATTTTATTGTTATTTTTTTGTGAAAATGTTGTGCGCATAACTTTCATTAAGTGAAAAAAAAATTTGAAAAGAGTTGTTACTATTAATAATAATGAGTATAATAATTACAAAAAGAAAAATATAAGTCTCAATAAAAACTTATTGCAAAGATTTTTACCACTAAAATTATTAAGTTTTAAGATAATGATAGTGCATTCCATTTTAAGAAAAATTAAAAGAGTCAATTACTATTGAGAAGTCATTAACAATAACAACAACAACAACAATAATAATAATTATTATTATTATTGTTGTTGTTGTTATTATTGTTATTATTATTATTATTATGTTATTATTATAATAATAATTCAGCCAATATATTTCCGAAAAGTCGAAAACTAAGTGATAGGGGTTTTTTGGAATCTTCTAAAATATTAATGGGTAAAAGGATTGGAGTTGCTATGAAATTCATAAATGAAGTAGTTAATGGTGGGACTACCATTATCCTTTTTGTAGTGGCAAATCTTGTATGTGTTCCTATAAGAAAAATTAAAATAGTCAATTACTATTGAGAAGTCATTAATAATAATAATAATAATAATAATAATATTATTATTATTATTATTATTAAGGAGGTAATTAAAATAAAGGATTCTCTTTTATATATATATATATGTCATTTTTGGTAATTTATAACTAAAACTATCACTTTTATAAGTGCTAGGTCGCTAGTCAAACACTCAACTAAAAAAAAAAAAAAAAAATACTTTTTGATGACTTTTACCAAACGTTATACTTTTCAAAAAAATTGAATTTCATACCACATTTTTAAAAATTGTCACTTTTTCAAAAAGCACATTTCTCTCTCGCCAATCAAGGCTCGATGACTGATCTTTGAAAGAAACTTTCGGACTGTAGCAGTGACGTTTTGGCATGGTTGATTGTTTTCAAGAAAGTTGCTTTTGAGGTGTGGCCGAAGTTGATCTCACTGTGAGAAGTGATCCATAACTAATTTTTACTCTGTGAGTCACACTGTGTTTAGACTTTTTTCTTTTATACTACCACTTAAGGTTTTCCGGTTTAGGATTCTCATTTTGTGGTTCAAAAATACTCTTATACTTAACATTTAAATAGAGACAAAATTAGAGGATAACTCAATAAAAACACATTTTTAACTCCCACTTAAAACATGACCTAGGAAATAGAACCATTTTTCGTCAACTTTAAAACTCAACTATCCCATATTTCTCCAATCACTAGAAAACTCACCCCACGTTTTTATTCTACTTTTTTTCCTCCTTTATCAAGAGTTATATGTTTCTTTTGCCTTTTTTTTATTTTTTATAATAATGTGCAGCTTCCTAACTCTAACCTCACTTTTTTTTTTTTTTTTTCAAATCTCTTCTTCTTTAATTTGAAATTTAAAAATAAAATAAAAAAACTCCTACAATAAAACCACTATTATGAGAAATTATAAGGTCCTCATGATCGACAAGTAACATGGTCCACCATTCCACTAAAAGACTCCCACTTGTTTAAAATTGCTGAGTCAGCATTTTTTTTATTATAAATAGAAACTAATTACTGACTTAGCAATTTTAAACAAGTGTGAGTCTTTTAGTGGAATGATGGACAAGTGACGTGGTCCACCATGAGAACTGTAGGGATCAGGGCCTAAATTACATATTGGGCCTTGGGCCTTGTCCGAGAACATGGGATGATCTGAGGACGAATAAATAGTATAAGAGTAGGTTACTAATGAGAAGGTAGGCCGATGAGGAATATCTCCTTGGATAGGCCAAGCACAGGTCAAATATATATCATAATGTTCAAGGTGAACTTCCAGGGAGTTTCAGTGATAGGGACGTTCATCACGAACGTACAAGAGGGATAGGAACTTAGAAATATTTAAGGGAAAACTACTACCACCGCATTGAATGCTCTGTAACTAACTTTCTGGCTGTATTAATGTGGAGAAGACTCCTAAAATAGTGCTGCCTTAGCTACCTCAACTCACAGAAGGCCTGAGGGGGTGTCCGATGGGACAAGCACTCAAGTAGTGACTCAAATGATCAACAAGTGTAGGGTCAAGATCAGCAAAAAGGAACTATATAATGTAAGAGACCCTAAATGGAGAAGGGATCAGAAATTTGTAGGAGAAACCACTGTAGAACCTTGAACCATCTTTGTAACTCTTTCCAATCAATATATACTAGAACATACCTCCTTGGATTGTGCTGAGGACAAATTTACTTTGAGAAATCCAATCCATTTCTATTTGATTATCCTTTAAACTCCATTCTAATTGTTGTCATATTCATTTTAACCTAGTTTTTCAACTCATTCTCTACAAATTTATTGTATTAAGTTTATTGGGCTTGGATCCAATGATACCTTGGGCCTAAGATCCAAACGCGTCCCTACAAGAACTATATAATTTCTCCCACTATTATAACTTCTTGTCCATATCCTTAAATTAAGGCACTACCATATATATATATATATATATATATATATATATATTTCTAAACGTCAAGCCAATTGCCAAAACAAAAACTTAAATAAAAGTTTATATTGTATGTGTGTTTTTATTGTATCAAAGTTTATAATTCTAAAAAGATTTTCCCCTAACTCTCTTTAGGTGTTCAAATTAGAAACACTCTTCTATGCTAGAACTGGTGTATATTTCAAATGTTCATTTTGTATATAGAAATACAAAGAAAGAATAGAAAATACACTATAAATTTTTATTTTATTAAAAGCCTACAATCTGTTCAAAGCTAGGTTTTTGTTTTTTATTTTGTTTTGTTTTTTTTTTCAATGTTTTAAGTGTAAGCAGAAAATGGATTGCAGCACTGTTTTAAGAGTCAAAATAGTCATTTTGCTGAAATTTATACAACCGGGTGGCTAGCCGCCAGTGTGCTACCACATATCACAATTTAAGAGCTTCAACATTAGTTGTTCTAAAAGAATTCTATTTTTACATATCAAAAAGTTACTTTTTTTTTTAACACACCATTTTACAATTCACTTACATCATATATTATATAATTCCATACAACATATTAAAATAATATATACTAGTTTCATCATACATGCTTTGCACGTGTGATGAGACTCTTTATTTTATTTTATTTTGAGTTTAATGTAATTTTTCAATTTGAATTTATTTATTGTTAGTGAGGTTATACATGAAGGAATTTTTAATAAACTAAAAATTTAAGATTTGAAATGGAGTAAACTACTAGGTTTAATGTGTGCTAATTTTTAGGAAAAAAGTTTCTCCTAGTAGTTTTTTTTTTTTTTTTTTTCAAATTTTAATAAAATTACAATTTTAACCTCATTTTTTATTTTTTAAGAATAATGATTATCTAATTAGATTAGGAATATTTTTGACATTGTTAGAATCCATAACTAACTTTCTGTATTCTCTTAATACATAAAGATATACATTACATTAAAATATCCTAAAAAAAACTCATACAATACAAAAAAAGAGAGAAATGATATGTCCACAACATTTTTACAACAAATTATAAGTGACAGGTTATTACTGATTGTTATTATTGGGTTAAAAAAGTAATTTCAGTGCTAAATTCAAATTTAAACCAATAATAACTAACCACCCATGATTTGTTGTAAAAATATTATGGATGTAGCACTTCTCGATAAATAAATAAAATAAAATCCTACACTGCCACCCACAACCCATCCCACCAAATTGGAACCCTATAACCACCACAAAAAATCACCACTATCGCAAACCCACCACCACCCAAAATCAACAAACTACCGCAGTAACCATAACCCAAAATCAACTAGTCACCATCGGTCTACCATAACCAAAACCTAAAATCAACCCAACCACCACTCGCCACCGATTAGCCCACAACCACCACAACCCATCAAAATCAAACAACCACAAAAAACCCATAACAACCTAAAAATACTACAACCATAACCATTGCAATAACCGCCACCACAAGCTGGAACCTTCGATTAAGAGAGTTTGAAGCTCTTAGTGGCATGGCTATGGAAAAGATGGTGAGATTGACACTTGGCTGAGGAAGAGGATGAGATCGGAGTGTGGATGAGGTTGGCAGCATGGCTGAGATCAGTGCTGAGATTGGAGGCGTGGCTAGGATCGGTGGAAGAGAGTGAAGAGACAGAGAGTTAGAGAGGATGAGATTGAGAGGAAGTCTGAGAAGCACATGGGGAAAGAAGGAGAATATGGGTTGAGGAGAGAGGAAAATTTAATAAAATATAAATATAAATTTATAGCATTCTTGGCCATATAGTTCTAGATATAGAATTGCACCGTAGCAAATGCCAATTCTTTTTGGCATTTGACACATCTTATAAGGCATGATTTTTCGTATCTGGTGTGCCAAATGCCAAAAATTTGGCATTTGGCACACCTAATGGCAATGCTCTAAGAGTTAAAACTTAAAACTTAAAAGATTAGGCCTTGTTTGGATTTTTTTTTTTTTTATCACTCATCACTCCTCACTTAATTTTCGTCACTCATCACTTAAATACCCTAACTCCCTACATGAAGTCTGTTTGGCACCATCACTCAACTTATCATCACTCAAAATTTTCAACTGTTTGTGGTCTCCATACTTGTAACTTGGTCAGAGTAAAGCTATTAGCCTACCTGCCCATCAGTTTGTCATCTCCCTCACAAACGCAACCAACCCACACAGCCACCATCATCAACTCAGCCTCCGGCCTTCCATTGAGCAACAAGATTGACACAAGCATCCAAAAAAAAAAAAAAAAAGTAAAAAAAAAAACCCAAAGAACATATTAGCGATCACCAGAAATAGCCAACCACAACCTTAATCACTATCACGGTAGCCTCAAGCTCAACCAAAAAACCAAAGAAAAGATCGATGACCCACAACCACAACCACAATCACTATCATGGTAGAAAAGCCCAGATAAAAAAAGAACAGATTGGCATAATCACTATCATGGTAGAAAAACCCAGAAAAAGAAAAGAACGGATCGGCAACCCACACCCACAATCACTTACACGGCAGAAAAAGAGAGAGGTGAGAGTGAGGTGATCTGATGAGGACCATGACCACGGAGAGAGGGATCAAGACCCAGTCTCTGATTGCCGTGTCTAACACTAGATCTTCTGCCATTGTTGGAACTAAGAGAAGCTTTTTAGATTTCAATTTCTGAAATCTCTTCTATTCCTTGTTTCTTTTAGATTGAGTTTTTGTGTCATTGCAAGGAATAAAACTAGATCGGAAATGGGGCTTGAGTTGGTAGTGTGGGTCAGCGAGAGTGAGTTGATTTGATGAAATGTGAGAGAGTTGATTAGTGAGAGTGAGGTAAGAGTGAGGTGAGAGAGGGAGGGGCAGAGTGTGTCTTCATTCAAGGAAGAGGGAGAGGTAAAGGGAGAGAGAGAAGTCAGTATATTGCTCTGACTGTGGGACCCAGTATTTAGTTTTAATTATGAAAATGCCATTGAAAACAGAGTTATGGAAATTGAAAATAGCTAAAGTGTGTTTTCAGTTTTCATAACTCATCACTCAAAAATAAGAGAATCAAGTGATAAAAACAAAAACTGAAAACAAAATCCAAACGAACTTCTCAGCCATGGGTCCCACCATTTTTGAGTTATGAGTTATGGAAACAGAGTTATGAGTTATGGAAATAGAAAATCCAAACGGCCCCTTAACTTCTCTTTTGTTTTTTTTTTTAATAAATAAAAAAGAAAAAAAGGGCAGCTATCCCTTGAGTGGCGGGCGACCAATACCATTTCATTTGGTCGATTTCATTTTAAATTTACGTACTATTCATCAATTTTTTATTTTTATTTTTTTATATTAGTATCTTATTTATTTATTTATTTGCTATGATACAATCTATTTATTTATTAAATTTAAATATTTGTAGATAACATGGGAATTTTTTTAAACAACATTTTATGAGTGTTTAGTTATTTGAACTCTTAGTTTGTACTTTAATCAATATTTTATGTACTTCTTTATTATATATTATTGCCTTTAAATTGATTTTATTCTTGTTACTTGAGTTTAAAATCTAAAATAAACATAAATTATGTCAAAAATATTTAAAGTATGCTTAAAAATAAATATTAAGTAATTAATTAATTCTCGGATTCTTAACACGTTGTACCTTAGGTTTTTCAAGAAATGTGGTATTCTCATATCCGTACTTGTGTATCGCAAGATTCATATTCTAAATGAATTTACTAATACTAGTAAAATTTCATGCATTTGCATGTTTTTCTATGTCGATATATTCAAATTTTCTTTGAATTAATTTTATTTAATTTAAATTTTTTAATGACCACATTGAAAAGAAATTCCTTAAGCTGCCATTGCAAGAGGAGGGAGTACAAAGAGTTTTTAGTTTTTGTTTAATTTAAGTTTGGAAGGGAGTCAAATTTTTTTTTTTTTTTTAATGTTTTCTGTTTTTCATCCCTAATATGTAGTTAACATGCACAATGTATGAATACTTAAAAAAAAAAAAAAAAATTTAAAATTCGAAAAATATATATGTATGTATTCCATTCATAATAAAAATCGAATTTTAATCAAACAGTTAGGTACCATTTCGTATAAGTGCATGAGGTTTAATAAATTAATAAGGCTAACTTGATATAATTAGGTCTAAAGTGATAAATTTAATTGTGGCTTTTTTTATATTTAAATATCATTAAATTCATTTTTTTTAAGATGTGAAATTACTAATTAAATTTTTAGAGAAAATTACACTTTACCCACCTGTAGTTTGCCTGCAAAACACTTTGCCTACTTGTGGTTTAAAAATTGAGAGGTGCTACGTCTACAACATTTTTACAACAAATCATGGGTGGTTAGTTATTATTAGTTCAAATTTGAATTTAGCACTGAGATTACTTTTTTAACCTAACAATAACAATCAGTAATAACCTGCTACTTAGGATTTATTGTAAAAATGTTGTAAAATTATTGTAGACATATCATTTCTTTTAAAAATTGACACTTTACCCACCTGAGGTAATCTCTGTTTGTCTCTCATTACCCACTTTTGTTAAAAACAGGGGTAAATTTGTATTTTTGTTACCCTTTTATGTCACTCTCTTCTCAAAAAAAAAAAAAAAAAAAAAAATCAATGGAAAAGAAGAGCTAAAAGTTAGATTTTGTAAAAATTAAACTTTAAACTGTTTTTCTTCATGCTAGATGAAATAGCTAATATTTGAGCATCATTGTTAAATTTCAGAAAATCCACTTTGGTGGTTAGATTTTCTACGGTCTTCATAGGCTTTCTCTTGCCCCCTAAGAACTCCTGTCTGTTGTAAACATTCACAATCCCAGGTTATGGTAACTTCATAGTAATTAGCAATTTCACTTTGAAGGACTTGTGGCTTGCTACGTACTGTTCAGTCTCTCTCATAAAAAGACTTTAATTGGAATTCCCTTTTTTTTTTTTTGGAGGAAAATTGGAACTGAGGTGCCAACCAGTGGCGGAGATAGGAATTTAGGTTAGGGGGGGCAAGATTAAAAGACAAGATTGGAAATAAAAAATTAATATAAAAAAATAATCAATATTAATAATAAAATAAGTAAATAACTATATGATAATTTAATTGTCATACAAAATTTAATATAAAATGTAAACTTTAATTTATTTTTTCACACATAGCTTATTTTACTCAATTGCCCTCAACGATTTTTCATATTTTGAAACCGCTGCATGATTTCTTCACACTTAATAGTCTTGAATATATCTTTTTCAATATATGTAACTAAGCAATCATTCATCCATTGATCTCCAATTTGATTGCGTAATCGATTTTTAATTATGTTCATTATTGAAAAAGCTCTTTCAATAGTAATTGTTGTAACTAGTAAGATCAATGCCAAAGTCACTAATGAGTAAACTAATGGATATGAAACATTCTTTTTCATTTTTACCATCTTTTCAACAAGCTGTCCAATTCTTCTAAATGCTGAAAACTCTTCAATGGACTGCATGTCATGGATGTATATCTCAAGTTGGTTATCCAAGAAAGAAACTTGAGACATAAAAAAAATTCTACAGACAGTTTGGTCTAGTCCATCACGAACATTTTCACCCTCAACTGGAAAGCAAGCTCCATATCACGACGGACGAAATGGGTAAATACCCATAAAAAACAAACTATTTAGTTAGTAGGGCCGGTTTACAAAGTATATACATTTTTAGCAACTCGAGCCTCAAAGGCTCGATTTTGGGCCTCTAAATCGAGCCTTTGAGGCTCGGTTTCTGCGTCCTGATATGGCCAAATTCCACGTGGCGTGTCCACGTGGAACTTGAGTTTTTAAAACTCGAGTTCCACGTGGACACGCCACGTGGAATTTGGCCACGTAGATCTCGAGCCTTAGAGACTCGGTTTACTTAAAGTGAAATCGAGTCTTAGAGGCTCGAGTTTCAAATAAGGTATTTTTAAAAATAACGCCTCACTCACCTCACACAAATCAGTCTGCACTCTCACTCACCCTTACCCTCACCCTGTCTCTCACACAGAGCAGACGCACACTCTCACGCTCTCACTCACTGTCTCACCCTCTCACACACTGATCCAAGTCACTCACGCTCTCACTCACCTGCTTCTCCATCTCATTGTTCTCTCAATTAGTCTCACTCTCTGTCTCAGTCAGCCTTCGCCAAAAGCTTTGATCAAGCCACAGCAAGCTTTGATCAAGCCACAACAAGCTTTGAGTCTACGCGGAATTACAAAATTTAGATTTTCAGATCTGTTTTCACGCATATCCAAGTGTATTTGTGTAGGGTTTCTTTTCTCACAACCTTAGACATATATAAGAATTATTTTAAGGGCGGTCAAAGGTGATGCAAAGTGATGCAACTCAATGCAAATTGATTGTGCATGCAAATTATGACCGGAGACAGAATTTGCCCTAGTTCATAATATTCTTTGTAGAAGTTGCTGGATCTTTGCGCCAAGGGTTTTGTAACCAAGGAGCTTCTTGATCTTCATCATTTGGATGAACTGAAGAACTTTGCAGCCAACATCTTCCTTAAGTTGGTGTGTCAGTCACATACTAGGTTCTATGCATCGATTGGTTAGTCACGTACTAGGAGCCGTGCATTGAAATGAGAGATTGTCACTACATTACAAGTCCAATTGGGTATTGGGGTAAGGGTTCAACTGTAGGTTGGTATTAGGTACTGGGATTCCTTTTACTTGTAATTGCTTGTTTTGATAATAGTGGATTCTTGGAAGTAGTGACCTTAAATTCACCCGGTGGGGTTTTGCCTTAATGGTTTTCCCCATTCATAAACAAATCATCTGTGTCAAATTTATTTTCCGCTGCATTTAACTTAGTTGGTGATTTGTTTGTGCTACCACACTTATTACATGTTATTGAATCTAATTAATTAACTTGACTAATTAATTGATTAATTTACCGATGGGGTCAATACATTCTTGGTCTATCACAACCAAATGACCCAATTGCTATAACACATAAATAACTATTCCATTTTAATGATATTTTTTAACCATTGGATTTTTTAGAAATCTACGGTGTAAAAAAATGTGTAACTTGAATCCAATTTGGATTAATTTTACAAATTGTAAAGTAATTCATAATTATATTTTCATTTATTATAACGACAACAACAAATGTAATATATATAATTTCTATCGTACCAAAATTAAAACAATATAATTTTTCTCAAGAATTCAAAAAGTGAGTTAGTGAAAATATTTTTTTTTAATAAAAGTTATTTATAATATTTTGTGTCATTAAAAATTATATAAAATTTAAAAATGATTCTTTTAGTTTTAAACAAACTTTCTCAAACCTAATTTTTTCTACCATACAATCAAAAACATTGAGAAACGTATCTAAAAAATTAATAAAACTCATCAAAACTAAAATTTAAAATAAAAAAGAAAGGGAAAAATAAATGATTGTAACCATTTTTCCTTAAAAGAAAAGAAAAAAAAAAGAAAAAAAAAAACAAAGAGTACAATTCCTATGGGGAAAAAGGTGGATAATTTTTTTGAAAAAAATAGAAGCATTGTATTAATGTTGTCATAATCTAATCTAACATCAAATCCAATATGTGAAAAATAAATAGATAAATAAATAATTTTAATCATAAAATTGAGTTTGTTTTCTTAAAAATCTCAAAGAATACACTAATAAGAAAAGGAAAATGGATAATAACATAAAATATTCGTAAACACTTAAAACAATTACTCAAGCATCTAAGAACATCATATAAAAAAAGACATAACAATTTACTACTAATTTTTTAAACAAAATATAAATAGTGAAAAGAAATTGCAAAAAGGCCATTATCTTCAACTGCACCAACTGTTCTTCACCAACTTGTTTAAACAATCATGTAGTTTTCCAAATAAACTAAAACCTAACAATAACACAAAATATGACATAATATAATATAATTTTTTTTCCCAAATTAGATCAACAACAAATACTATTCATTAAAAGTATTTAGTGTTGTAAATAAAATGATAAAAAAAATATTTGCATCAAATAACACATATTAATTAGTCAATAACAGGACAATAAAGGGACAAACCTCTAGTTGGAGATCCTTCTATGGGCAGTTATCAAGTAGTATCTTTTTTACCATCAATGATTAAGCAATACCTAGAAATACATTTTTTATAAATAATTTTTAAAAAATATTTTTTTTATTCTTCATTGATTTCATTTTTCAGTTATAAACAATCAAAAGTAGAATTCTAAAAAACACAAATATTCATCAATCTAAGGTAGAAATGCAAGAAAAATAAAAATAAAAAAAATGAAAAAAAAATTGAGAGAGAGAAGGAGAGAACTTCTTTTTGTATAGGGAAAATATGCATAGAATGGAAGAGAGTAGAAAATTTATATTAAGAAGATGAGAATGAGAAAAGGAAGATAAAAGTTTAAAATAATATTTAAATTTAGAGGAAATTACACTTTGCCCACTTATGGTTTGCCCCAAAAGCACTTTACCTATCTGTGGTTTAAAAATTGACACTTTACCCACCTAAGATTAGTTCCATTTGTCTTATGTTACCAACCTCTGTTAAAAATAGAGGTAAATTTGTATTTTTGTTACCCTTTAATGTCTCTCTCCTCTCAAAACATAGAAAACTAAAAAATCAAGAGAAAAGAAGATCTAAAAGCTAGGTTTTGTAAAAATTAAAACCTAACTTTTACGTCTTCTTTTTATGTGTTAACTTTTAGATCTTCTATTTTAACACATTAAAAATTGAAATTATACTTTATCAATTTAATTTATTCTTTCTGGGTTTGACTCGTCTTCTCTTTTAACACCTTTCCTTTTAATTAATTTATTTATTTATGGAAAACAGACTTCGATTCATAATTCTTCTTAGTTTTATTCCTTGATTTCTTGGTCCCAAATATGAATTTCTCATTCATTTTGTGATTTATTTGATTTCAATTTTGTTTCACTCAGTTTTCTCAAAACTTTACATCATACTCGATTGACTAGATCTAGAAATTCTAAAAAATCTGATTTTTGTCATTGACTTTGATTAATGGGTTATTGTTTGCTTGTAAAAGTTTTGAGCTTTACATAGACATTTAACCCAAAATTTCCTTTTATTAATTTATTATTGTGAATAACATTTTTTGGGTTTCTTAAAAAAGTTTCAAAATTTGAATAAAATATTCAAAATTTTCATTTGTTGTTTGGTGTTTGAGTTTGCAGGGTTCTCCCAGAATGGTCACAATTAATGTTGGAATGCTTCATAATGTGTTGGACCACGTTTATGCTGTCACTACAACAAAATGTATTTTCGTCACCAAAAGTCCAATTTTTCGTTGCCTATGACTTTCGGCTACAAAATCTGTTTTTTGGCAATGAAATTGGTTCGTTGCTAAAAGTGTAGCGACGGAAAATTTCATCACCCAAAGGTCCAACTAGTTTTTAAAAAATAAACTTTTGGCGACACAACCATTTCGTCGTTGAAACCATTTTTAAAAAATTTTGGCTATATTTGGCAATGAAATTTTTCGTCACCAAAACAATTTTTATTTATTTATTCCATATATGGCAATGAAATATTTCATTGCCAAATTTTTTTTTTTTTTTTAATTTTCTATATTTGGTGATGGAAAAATTCGTCACCAAAACTAATTTTCTATTTTCATTTATTTCCATTCGTTGATATTAACATATAACCTGTTATTACATTATTAGAACCTCACGTTTGAAAAACACATTTATTTCAACAACATATTTATAAGAAAACCATCCATACAATCCAAAAATAAAAATAAAACAAGTATTCAAATAGTGCCAAAAGAAAAAGCCCTAAGAGCCACCAATAAGAAATCTGCACAAATATAAATACAATATTACATTAAAATTGTAAAGTAAAAACATTAACTATGTTATAAGAAACATTTCTAACAACGCATTAAAACTAGTCACACCAATGAATTAAAATCATAACTCCTAACATATAAGTTGTAGAAAGCAAATATATAGTTTCAAGTATAATGTAATACAATTAGTTTCTAATAATGCATTAATAGTAGTCACACCATGTAATGCTCAATTGCTAAGATATGGAACACTTAATTTGACATTAGGTGTCTTACCCAGTGTCATCCATCTTTTATCCATGTTTGACAACAAATGCAAGGTGAATGCTAATTCAGCAAAATAATAACAACTCATGCATAATATATTATAACATCTAAGTCTATAATCTACTTAGATAAAGTCATATTTCATTCATGAATGCACAAGTCTATATAGATATTAATACTTAAACAAATAAACACAAAACAATCAAACACTCTCAATATGAATTTAAACCACCTTTTAACACCATGCAAGCCACCCGCTTGCTCCAATTCATCAACTCACCACAATACCAATCACCAACATCACAATATAAATTGCTTACAAGTATTGAACAAAGCGTTAATATAATCAAACAAAAGTAACTCAACAATATCCATCCACAATTCCAAAAAATAAGGAACACTCCCAATATGAATTTAAACTACCTTATAACATCATGTAAGTCACCCACTTGCTCTAACTCAACAACCCACCATAAAACCAATTATCAACATCACAAATATAATGCTTACGAGTATTGAAAAAAATTAAAATAATATCCATCACATATAACTCAACAATACCCATCCACAATTTCAAAAAATAAGAAACACTCTCAGTATGAATTTAAATCACGTTATAACACTATGCAAGCCACCCACTTGCTCTAACTCAACAACCTACCACAAAACCAATTATCAACATTATAATATATAATGCTTATTGGAATTTAATAGGAAGTTACTTACTATGCTCAAGATAGCACACACCTCTACCAAATAAATCCAAAGTGACCACAAACAAAAAATGTTTAACCTGCCAAAACCGAATCGATCAAAAACATAAATCGTCAACGATTAAAAAATGTCACATGACATCAATCATTTATTTGGGCACAAAGCATATTTATTGTGTGCTTATATGCTAGGGAGTTAAGAATAGACTTCCCTTCCAACTTCAACCAATAATTTTAAACAATTACATATTAATAAATATAAAAAGCTAAATAATCCCAAATTATGCTCTATCTGACCTGTTAAATTACCGATTGTCCCAAAAGTTTAAGCTATTAGGAAATAGTGAATTTAATCACTTAACCATAAGTCTAGCACTCCCACTCCCCCTCACTTGTGGGCCTAAACTTCCCTTTAATAAGTGGGGGCCCAACAAGTGAGAATTTAACATTTTAAATGGGAGGTAGAGTAAAACCAAAGATTGAACTCGGGATCTCCTGCTTTGATACCATGTTAAATTACCGATTATCCCAAAAGTTTAAGCTATTAGGAAATGGTGAATTTAATCACTTAACCATAAGTCTAACATGACCTATCTAAATAATCCCAAATTATGCATAGCAAGAACCCAAACATGTTCAATAGGGGATAAAAAGATTCCAAAATTGAAACCTTCAATAAATTAAGAGTCGAATTTAAGCTGAAAACTTGTAGAAAACAAAAGGCGAAACCACCTATTCATTAATGCACATGTGAGCACATACACTTGAATATTCAAGTTGGGACATGTGACTTATCAGTTACAAAAAAAGGAAGTTGGCCATCATAGAGCAGGCATTGATGGAAGAAACTATGGGAGCATATGTTTGTTCATTTTGAAAGATGAACATCACCACTATTGACAACATGGATGTATGCTTGGCAAAACAAGATAGTCATTGATGCACATGATAAATTATTAATTCATTTTCAAATATTAATACATTTAAAACCAAAAAAAAAGGGATTGTGTGGAAATTTGCCACTTGAGCCACAAGGACAAATCCATTGCTACTTTTGTACAATGGAGTCGTGAAACATGGCAGTTGGCCTTACATCCATGATAAAAGTCTCCTTCAATGAATCATTTTATTTTTTGTTTTGGTTCAAGCTCCTAGAGTGTACATACACAAGAAACAATTGTTTTTCAAGTACTACAGGATGAGGGCATTGCCATTATTGGGGGTGGGAGTGTTAGGACACATGTGAGTCACTTATTAGGAACATATGTTACTATTTTATGTAATTGGCTAATCCTTTGACAAAACGCATGTTACTTGTAATTGGGTAGATCTAGGATGTGTTCAATGCTTCGAGAAACCTTGTTTCAAGTTCAAATGTTAAAGCCATGCAAGTCTGTCCAAGATTCAAGTGCAGAAAGTGTTGTTCATTAAAGCTCAACAGCTAGCCATCTATTGAGCCTTGAAGAGCTGTTCTAGCCTGTGGCTCGACAATAGCTCGACAGATAGGATATCTGTCGAGGTTTATGAAAAACAGAGTTTTAGTTCTATTTTTCACTCAAATCCGTGATTATATGTCTGGGCTTTCTTTTCTCACAACCCTAGAAATATAAAAGGATTATTTTAAGGGCCGTCAAAGGTGACACAAGTTGCACAAGTGTTAAGCAAAGTTTGTTCAAACAAATTGTGACCGAAGACAGATATTTGCCCTAGTTCATCTTTCTTGTGAAGAAGCTACTATGTTTGTGCACTGTAGGGTTTTGTAACCAAAGTGTTTCTTGATCTTCATCATCTGGATGAGCTGAAGAACTTTGTAGCCAACAACCTTCTCTAGTTGGTGATTGAAGTAGCGTACTGGGATCCGCGTAATTGGTTGGTCACGTACTGGAAGCCGTGCATTAAAAGGAGAGGTTGTCACTACAAAACAAGTCCAATTGGGTATTGGGGTAAGGGTTCAACTGTAGGTTGGTATAAGGTACTGAGATTCCTTTACTTGTAACCTCCTGTTGTGATAATAGTGGATTCTCGAGAATGATGACCTTAAAATCACCCGGTGGGGTTTTTGCTGTATAGGTTTTCCCCATTCGTAAATAAATCACCGTGTCAATTTAATTTCCGCTGCATACTTAGTTTAATTGGTGATTTGTTTTTGCTACCACAAGTTTGCATGTTAATTTGATTAATTAACAAATTTGGCCAATTAATTAATTAATTCTTCACAAGGGGTCAATATGTTTTTGGCATATCAGGGGGAAATGCAAGTTTCATGCTATAATTTGGGAATTTCTATTTAATTTATGTAGAATCTATTTCATTAACAACACGACAAAAATGATAGAAATAATATAGCACCAAGTTTCCCAAAATAACTATGAAACTATATTTTATTCACTATGAGCCATAAAAATATCCAATACCATTTCAAAACCAAAAACCTCACCCAAGGTCCCATGACAAGGTGCCACAAAGATGGAAATGTCACCAAGACATCATACCGCCATAGTTAGGTTAGAACCCAACACACTAGCATGATATGTACCTATTTTGACATGTGGTCTATTGGCCTTGCCTAGCCTCACCTATCCCCTAAAGGATTTTCCTATCCCCCAGGCAGAAAGGGATAGCGCGTCATGTAGTGCCTTTTTTGCATGTGGTCCCTTGGCCTTGCCTAGCCTCACCCACATACTAAAGGATTTACCTCTTCCCCCTATAGGCAATAGGGAATGACGCATCACACAGTACCCCTTTTGCATGTGGTCTTTTGGCCCTATAGATAGTAGCCTCACCCACACACTCAAGGATTTACCTACGTCACGCAAAGTGAGAGGCTCTAACCTAGCCTGTCATCACAAAGAAGGGCTAATCACACGTCACATAGACGTCGTCATAAAGATGAAGTAATCACCAATATCAAAGCACAAAGGCAAACCCACATCAAAAGCTCACAAGTTAAATGTATTCAAAATACATAGTTCACTTAAACTTCCAAGTAGTTTTTCATAAAATATTTCAATAATCAAACATCCACAAAATTCTCAAACTCTTTTAAGTCTTTCCTTGTCAATAATATTTTGTATAACTTCCCAAATAATACAAGTTAAGATAAAGCATCTTTTAATATTTCCAAATAATAACATAAATAGCTTAAATACATTGCCAAATGATGAAATCAAAGATGCTCATCTTTCCATGCCAATAATTCATGCATTTCCCCATATGCAATATCAAATATAATGCACTTTCAATGCTTCATTCATTTTCCATAATTTATTAACTAAATAGTACAAGTGGTAAATTTTAGGAGAACCATGAATAATGTTCCAAAATGGTTTTAAGAATAAAATAATTGAGTACAATAATGATTCTTTTTAGAAAATCCCATTAAGAAGCCACTTACCTCAACAATCCAATCCAAGTTCACCTCAACCGAGCGCTGCATTCAACTAATCGTGTTACTAGGTCCATCACCAAGTACCTTGGAACCTAGAAACACAAGTATCAAGCCTATTAATAACAAGGCCTACCACAAATTACACTTATATTTGTCTCCATAAATAGGAAAGGATCCTCTCAAAAATCAAATCTAAGGCCCTAAAGCCTAACTTGACCATCCTAAGACAAGGACCCTACCCAAATGGGAACCAAGCAAGCATACAAGAAACTCATAGGGCTATAACACAACTAAAACTCATTGAGGTCATCCATCAAACACCTGACATGCATACATCATTTAAACAATTCTATAGTTACATTTTCATCTACTATCCACATAGCGACACTCATTTTTGCATGTCACAAAACCACTCAAAGATGCAAAGAAACCTACTTTTAAAATCAACTAAATTTTTTAATTTAAAAAATTCACAATCACAAGAACAACAAAAACCATATGGTCATTCAAGAAAACCCAACCCTCAAATTTAGTTTTCAAAATCTCCTTACCATTCATCAAAATAAATGGCTAAGCATCAAACTAATTTTATGAAAATATCACACGAAACCCAAACCCATTGATGCCATGAATTAAAACTCACAACCTATAACTTGAAATTTTCAGCCATCCATCCAAGACCACCTTCCATGTTAAATTAAACAAAACTCCAAGTAGTACTATTAACTAAAAATCACTCATATCCACCATTAATAACAAATGCATATTTAAACTAAACTATCAAAAGAACATGAAAATTACCTTTCTTTTTATGATGCCCAAGTATACAAGGGAAAATCTAGAGCCTTCATATGAGATTAAAAGGAAGAAACCACCAAGAGAGAAAGGTGGAGATGGCTATGCAGTGTGTCAGCTACTAAAGTTGGAAGAGAGAGAGAATTAAGAGATGGAGGGGTATACTGTTTGGTGATAAGAGAGGGCCGGGGGGGGGGGGGGTGTTGTGGAACAATGTGCTTATTTGAAATATCTTAGGGGGAAAATTTTACAAAAATATCCTCATTTAAAATATATTGCCAACCTTTTTTTTTTTTTTCTTTTTTTTGGGGTGTTGCAAAACTAGTATTAGAACCACCAGGGCAAAAACTCTAGAAGTCAACCTGAATGTATAGGAGAGGACTAACCTTAAATTTCATCTTTAATCAGTCAACGTGAACAAGGATCCTAGGTTAAGCTAAGTTAGGTGCAGACTCAACTCAACCTATATAGGTTGAGAATTAAATACTACAAATGCAGTGTGACAGAGGCAAAGACACAAGTGTCCAACAAAATACATTATAGGATGTGGATGCAGTATAAATGCCAACATCCAAACTCTGTGATCTCAATCTAAGATGCTTTCATTTCTTTGCAAAATTATCAGGTGAAGCAAATGTGCAAGATAGGCTTTAATTAATAATTAGAGAGCAATAACAGCATTGAACCGAAAAGTTGAACTGAGCTCTTGTTCACTTATACGCAAATTCTTTTATTTGTGCTCTTGTGGCTACATGTGTCTATTTTTTTCTTCTTCTATATTAATTTTCAATAGATCATATACCAAATCCAAAATGCAACAACTATCAATTGAAAAAAAAAAACTATATATATATATATATATATATTTACATTTAGAAAGAAAAAACAAATCCAGAGCATAGTAACAAGATTCAAAACATACCAGAGTCAAAGACACTGCAAACAACAAAACCCCTCACAAAAATTAGATACTAATTTTCCAAGAAAAAAAAAGTCAAAATCTAAGGGGAAAAAATACTTCTTTCCCAAATATGAATTCCATTCAAAACAAGAAAAATAAGAGAGATGTAACAGCGACTTACATCATAGTTAGTAGCAAAGGGGGGTAGAGACTTTGCAAGCAGCAGGAAGGGTAGTGGCCTTGGTGACATTCCACAAGTTTTTATGTTGAGACAAAAAGTTAAAAAAATCAATTATTAAAAAAAAAAAAATTATCCAATCAGCTAGAAAAAAAAAAAAAAAAAGGAATAGAAAGATTAAACCAAGAATCCAAACCTAAATTCATGGAGAAAAACAAAGGAATAGTTGGTGGAAGGAGGAGTGGCAGATCTGAGGGGTCAGTCGAAGATGATGGGGAGAGGTGGAGCGGCAGTGGTGAGGTGAGCCAATGATGAGGGAGGTGGTGATGTGGCTCGACAGTGGCTTGTGGCCAAGAGAGATTGAATGGTGATTGAGAGTAGAGGTGAGCCGATGGCTCGGCGATGGCGTACAAGGAAGAGAGAGTGAAAGTGTACATTTCTAAAAAATGAGAGTGATGTTTCTCAAAAAAAAAAAAAAAAAAAAAGAGTGACCAAACAGGCTTCTAAAAGAGGGTTTTAATTGTTTTAGCGACGAAATCAGTTTTGTCACTATTGGTTACCTTTTAGCAACGAAATTCATTTCGTCACCAATACCATTCCATAATTTAAGTGGTTTCTTTTAGCATGACAAAAGAAAACGTTAATCTTTTAGGGACGAAATATTTCATTGCCATAGATTATATAAGTTTTGCGCCCACTTTTTCCCTCTAGTGCCCTTATTTCAATACACAATTGGCAACGAAAATTAATTTTTCGTTGCCAAAGTGTTATTAATTTCTTATAATTGGTGGCAAAATTCATATTTCATCGCCATATATTACATTTTGGTGTGGAAAAATATTTCCTTGCTAATATTCGTCGCCAAAAATACATTTTGTTGTATTTTTGGTGTATGAGTTTATGTAGTTCTCTCAGAATGGTCACCATTAATGTTGGAACGCTCCATAATGTGTTGGACCATGTTTATGGTGTATTTATGCACAAAACAAAGATAAGCCCACTATTTTTCTCTAGAGGATGGGGTGGCTCAAAGCTTGAATTGCTAGAGAGAATGATCAAGTAGCTTTCCTAAAAGTGGTTGGTTAGAATTGACGAGGAGGGGTTGTAGAAGAAGAAGGATTGCCTCATGCTACGCATCAACAACCTTTGCCTCAAATTCTAAACCTTTCTTCTCAAGTTTGCATCATTGGGTTTTGCAGCCTCTCTCTTTGTCTCTCTTTGTCTCTCTCTATTTGACTTTCTTTGAACTCAAGCTCAAAGAGTACTAGTACTTAGTTTTTCTACTACACTAGGCAAAGCAAAGCACAACACCACAAACCTAAACAAACAAAACAACAATAAAGAAATGAAAACCAAAGAAAATCCAATACCTACAGATCAGCAAAAACTACACCACCACCTCCACCATCACCCCCTCACTTTGGATGTCTCTCACTCTCCCTTTTAGTAAGGTTTATTAGAATAAAGAAAAGTTGATAACTGGGTTCACACACAAAGAGGGAAAACACCATTTATATATATATATATATATAGATGTAAAAGTTAGGTTTTAATTTTTACAAAACCTAGCTTTTAGATCTTCTTTTCTCTTGATTTTTCTAGTTTTTTATGTTTTGAGTGGAGCAAGACATAAAAGGGTAACAAAAATATAAATTTATTCTTGTTTTAAACAGAGGTGGGTAACAGGAGACAAATGGACCTAACTTTAGGTGGGTAAAGTGCCAATTTTTAAACTACTAGTAGGCAAAGTGTTTTTCGATCAAATCACATGTGGGCAAAGTGTAATTTTCCATTAAATTTAAAACCACCCAAGATATATGTAGACAAAACTTTTGTTTTCATTTTCCATTGATTTATTATATAGTTATAACATCAAAATTAAAGTAGATGAACATGTAAAGTTAAAACCACCAAAAATGAATATGTAAAGTCAATATATTTATGTAGTTAATATTGTAAAAAAAATTAAAGATAAAAAATAAATATGAAAAAGACTAATGATGTGATGGATGAGGTGGCTCACTAGGAGTATAGAAACAATAGATGTTACACATAAACTTTTAGATATAATAGTCACTAATCCATGCGATGCACAAGATAGTTTAACAAAATTAAATTGTGGCACATCAACATAGCAAAATGGTAGAAGAATTAAGGACATTTATTGAAAGCTTCCTCTAATATACAAATGCTAATAAGAAAATATATTAGAAAAGAGTACACGATACTCGTATTCTGCATGAGGACAATAAAATTTAAAAAATAAAAGATGAAGGGAAAAATATCAAGAGTGAAAGCTCGAAAATGTGTTAAAACACAAGAGCTGTTTAGACCCCCAAATTAAAAAATATGGCTCCATAGATTTTACTCTAACTTATACTAAGTGCAGAATAGAGTAAATGCGAGCGGATAAACAAATAAACTACTCTAACCCATAATCATTATAATACAGCAGTAAAATGAAAGGTAAAAGAGTAGGGAAGAAGAATGAAAACACAAGATAACACGCCGATGTGTTATCGAAGAGAAAATTGAAGAACTCGGAGAAAAACCTTTTCGCTGCCCTCCAAGCGGTAATCAATCCACTAGACAATCAATTGGGATACATGGTTTAGCAAGAGACCCTCCAAGTCTAATCTACTCGATGCACCTAAGCCCTCCAAGCTCCTACTCCAACAAGGCTTCTCGGAACCGTGTCTTGTCTAGCTCTCTGGATCCCGCAATACGCTCGATTGCATCCGCCAAAGCTTGGCTTCTTCCAATGCTTCCCAGCAGCACCAAAACGTCACTAGACACTTTGAAAGGGTGTGGTAAGTGTTTGAGCTATTAACCTCTCAATGGTTTGGAAATGGAGAGGTAGGAGTTGAGGAAAATCCACAAGTAATTATGTAGAGAATTGTGGGTATAACAATCTCTAACTTTCAAGGTTTGTGGCTAGGATTTTCTCTTAGAAGCACACCTCAACATCTGTGGCTAATGGGGGTATATATATTGTCGGTACAAATAGTGTGTATCAGAAATGACAATCTAACAAAACAAAATGTTTTGTAGGTGTCTTGCGGGAAAGCCTTACCCGCGAAACACTCGCGAAAACCAGCTATCTCCATCCTATCCTGACTTGTAGCATTCTAGTCATGTGCAGGGCACATGCATCACTTCGCGGGAAGCTTACTTGCGAGCTACCAGCGAAAATAGCTTTAGTCTTCAATTAGCCTTGAGTGTCTTCACACTCTCTTTCTCTCACACACAACCCTTACAAATAAAAACCTACATGAAATACAGAGTACATAAGATTGAACATAATTACAATCAAATTTGGCACGGAATAAAAGTCAACAAAAACATAGTTGTGAATTACAACTTTACAATCTCCCCCTTTGGCTATTCCGTGACAAAACCCCTAAAACAGACTCTAGACTTAAACAAGAGTTTGGGAACAATGGCAAAACTCACTCACACCTAATCTAGAAGCTGTGAAGCACTTGCACGTATATACCTATAACCTGAAACACTCGCATACAAACAAAACTTTCATTAAGCTTATGACAATTTGAATACATGGTACGTACATGAGCAAGTAAAGTGCGATCAAGTTTGTAAACACTATATAATATATAAGCATATCTTGATCAAACAAGGTTAGTCATTAAAGAATGACTACAATGAACATTTAGCTAGGAAATGCTCATTCGGACGTGCAAAGCAATAAAGACCAATCACAATGCAAAATACATGAAGTATTTGCATCTAGGATACAAAATCCTACTAGGGTATAGGAGTGAGGTACTTAAGATAGTTTAGCAACATCTAGAAGTACTCAAAAAATTGCTACAAAGCAATGAAGTAAATACAAGTACTAAATATTAAACTAAAATATAAAAACAAAGTACTAAAACTTTAAAAGAAAGCAATAAAACTATCCAAGAGTTATAAACACTAATAAAGTTTAAACTAAACATAAAAATGTTAAACCGCCAATAATGAACCAATATCTATGACTAAGCTCTGCTCCCCCTCAACTATGCAAGCTCCCCCTCAAAATTTTCTCCCCCTTTTTGATCGGAACGGCCAAAGAGGCCAGAACTGCTCGGACTCTAAATCGGATCCCTGCGTCATCGATATATCATCAATCTGAGAAGATAATTCAGTGATCTGACCCTGGATGTATGCAAACTGGTCCACGGTGTGCTGCACATGGGAATCAAGAATGCCAAACATCTGGTCTACTCTAGCAATGTGGCGATCAAGTTTATCAGGTCCCTGTGCCTGTGCTTGAAAGGGTGGCTGAGCAGAACTCTCTGGTGCAGAGGTGAATCTCTCAATCTCCTCCTCTGTGTCTCCACCCTCTTCCTCAACATGATCCCTTAGTATTTGAGACACACTGATTTTGGATCCTCTAATGTGAGCTGTGCTTCGAGTCACTGTGTGTGCAGCAATGGGGTAATCTCTAGGCAGAATAGTGAGACCACTCGAAAGCTTGAGCTTTGCCTTTATAATGAGGCCCATGATGAGAGTGGGGAATGACATGATTGTCCTTGAGTTCCTTTTAGTAATGCTCTTGATCAAGAGGTGGAAGATGTGTCCACAAATGTCAATCTCTTTGTGTGTGAAAAGATCATATAAGAAAATTGTCCTTGGAGCAGACAATGTCGTCAAATTGGTGATCGGGTACAAATTGTGGATCATCACATATGCTAGAGTCCTCATCTCCAGATTGAATGGAATGGTGTTCATTGACTTCTTATTCAGTGTACCACTAAGAATCATTACCATTTCCTCAATAGATTCCAAATGATCATCGTATTGCACGGTGATTGGTTGAGAAGGAGGACAAACTTCAAGGAAGTCTTGGATTGATTCCCTTGTAATTACAAATTCCTTGTGTCTCACCAGTACTTTATATGGTCTCCGTCTACACAAGCATTGGAAAAGAACTCTTTAGTGATTTCCAAGTATACATTTCCACTCAGAGTTAACAACTTTGTCCATGTCCTCTCCTTGAACACGTTAGGAATGAAAGTGTCTTCAAGGGTATCCAATTTGACAACTCTCTCCATAATTATTGTGGCTTGTTTGTAACAGTCATTGTAAGTCATGTCTGCATCAGCTAATATGAAGTTATTAGAATCTGTGCAAGGCCGTTTGGAGGATTTCTTGGAAGCAGAGTGTTTGGTGGGAGACATCTGCACAAGGAAACACACACACACAGAAACCAAAAAAAAAGAAAAAGTTAAAACAAAGCACAAACTTAATTAGTTTCAAGTTAGGCCAAAACATAAGTACAAAAGCTTAAAACAAAACACAAAAAAGTTAAAACAATATGCTATAAGTGCTAAACCATGAAAAAATAACTAACATGCAAGAAATAAGAAACTGTGCATATGTGTCCATCTTTAGTGCATGAGGTGTGCTTAGTGTGTGCCTAGATGTTGCATGGCAAGGCATTGAGAGGCAAAAAATGGGTAAAGTGTGTAAAATTCACACCCAATGATCAAAACATGTCAAGCAAGTTCAATCAAGGGTAAACCCAAACAATGGAACTCAATTGAGTCCAAAACCACTAAAAAATGCCACTTAAGCATTTTGACAAACACATGGCATGCAACACTACAATACACCTATGGGCAATGCATGAACACATGGAAATATGCCTAAATACATGACTAAAATGCCACAAGGGGCCAACACAAATTCAATCAAATCAAATGGGACTTAGCCCAATCAAAATTTTGAAAAACATTTCCGAAAATCAACATTCCCAACCCCCTTTTCGAAAATCCCCAATTCAAGAACCCTAACTCAATTTCTACATATTCTAAGAGAAAAAGGAAAGGATTGTTAGCAAAACATACCTTTGAGTTGATTGTGCAAAGATCAAGCTTGAGAATGATGGGGTTTTGTGAGAAAATCATATTTGGGTTGAGAGAAGGTTGAGTGAGGCAATGAGAGGGAAATAGAGAGTGTTTTAAAAATCTGTCACATCAACCCTATAAAACTGAAAACATGCGTTTTTCGCGGGTTAGTCGCGAAATTACTCGCGAAAAACACCACTGAAGCACAAAAACTTTTGCAAGAAGGGATTAGTCACGAAATAGTCGCGAGATAGTTGCAATACTCTCTGTATGAATTTTGAGATTTCCAGTTTTCCCTTAACCTCTTTTCGTGGGAAGCTCTTAGTCACGAGCTTCTCACAAAAATGCCTCTGAACAAGTTTTTGAAGAATAACACATAAAATGCATTTTGAACAAAAACTAAAAACTCGAAAGTATAAAATCACTTTCAAAAACATATAAAATATTCAAAAAAAATTTTGGGTTTGATCGGCAAGCAATTGAGCATACACATCACATTTGAGCATGTACAATCACATAAATGAAATAAGCATTAATTGAACTAAGACTTGTGTGTTGTGGATGAGTATTAAATGTGGAATAGTCCTTAGACCAGAGTGAAGCTTCAATGATCAATTCAATCAAGTCATACACAACTGGTACTAAGTCAAGTGGTTTATCTCAATTATAGAAATGAACATATATGACCTCCCACAAGAAAATGATTACAAATCTTAGAAGCTTTTCATTTGGCTTCTGCACAAATCATAACATTTGATCTTTTTTTAACATTACATCTCATTTTGAGATTGGTGCTTGAAATTTTTGATATTTCAATATTGAGAGTGAGCCTTTGGCTTTTTTAGCACCATACATTTCAATTTAAAAGTCGCTTTCCCTTTTTCCTAGTCAAATACTAGTATGTGCGATGGCTTTTGCAACTCATTATCTTTTTTCATTTTGAGATTTACATTTGTTGAGCTCTTTAAGCAAAAACATAAAAAAAAAAGTGGGAAGAGATATAGGCACAAGTCTATGCAAGTATCAAGACCATCAAGATTATTGACCAATCATACATGACAAGCTTGAAGATCTATTTATAACAATTACACATAGTTTTCAAGATTTCTCCCACAGAGATATATGTGCATACAAAACAAGCTAAGCTTGTAAATGCACTATGCCATTAGTACGAAGGTACTAGGCCAAACTCACATGTGATATACACAACACAAACGATCAAACTTTTTGGAGATTTTTCAATTTTTACGGGTTTTTGAATTTTTTGAACACACTAAAAAACAAAACAAGTAAAGTAAGATCAACAAAACAACAAGTACAAAGCAAAACTTGAAAAAGAAACATGCCATAGATTGGAAGCAATGACACAAGAGATATGTATTTCATGATGCATGAACCTATGACCCTAAACATCGGAAATATTAATGCATGGGCATAGAGAATGATCATGCATAGGTACCCTTCTTCACCCACTCTTTACGAGTATTTTGGGTGAGAGCCTTAGATGGCGGGGTACAACCAACATAACTTTCAAACCTCGAAGTGAAGCTAGCAAGGCATAGTGATATGTTCTTCAACATTTCCATTACATCTCCAATGAGATGTCCTTCACTATCTCCCTTAGCTTGTGCTTCCGTTGGTTTTCTTCTAGAACTTTCTGGACCACGAATAGAGTCAGCCCTTTTGAGTGCATGAAGCTTGAAACAATTTGGCCTTATGTTCCTTTGTATGCTACAATGATGACACACATGCTTCACGTGAGGCCCCCTTTGATTTTTGAGTAATGACTTCCCTTTTTCCTTTGGTCTTGCACCAATGGTTCTCTTTACTACAGCAGGGGTCTCAATCTTAGGCTTCACTTCTTTGAGTTTCTCTTCATTCTTGGCTGAACGAACCTTACTTCCTTCTCCGGTATAGCCTAAACCAATCTTATCATGTGAAGGTTTTTGAGATGACAACACATTGTCAAGTTTCTTGGTGGAGATGCGCTCAACCTTGACATTAGCTTGAATAATTTCAATTTCAAGAAACTTGATCTTAGAGAAAGCTTCATCCAACTCTCCCTTGAGTCTTTCCACTTCACACTTTACTTCCTTGTGTTGCACAATTATACACCTATGCTCTTCTTCAACCTTTTTCATCTTTTTCATAGCAAGGTTTGCAACATTAGCATATTTGCCACAATCTTCCAGCAAAGAATCATATGCTTCTTGAAGGTTTTTCTCCCCTTCATTTTGGCACACGTCTTCATCTTCTGATTCTTCAATTTCCTCATCCTCAGATATATTACCAAGTTCATCAACAAAATTACTCAAATCATCCTTTGAATCAACGGAGGCAATAGCCATAAAGGCTCTATAATTTCCTTCACTGTCACGTTCTCCTTTTGTGTCTAAATTTGAGCTATCAGAATCACCAAGGGTAGTGGCAAACACTTTACCCTTCCCTCTTAAATAGTTGGGACACTCCTTCTTGAGATATCCATGGCCATTACATTCGTAACACACAATTCCTTGAGGGGACTTAAACTCCTTTCCATCTTTCTTCTTGAATTCCTTCCTATCACCTTTGGAGGATGAAAACTTTCCTTTGCTGAATGGCTTCCCACTATTTTTCATCTTCAGAAATTTTCGGAAGTTCTTTGCAAGGAATACTACCTCCTTCTCCACATCATCTTCTTCGGAGGAGTCATCCATTCTCTCAATGATGGTTTTGAGAGCAAGAGATTTACTTGTCTTGTGAGAAGGCAATCCCAACTCATATGTTTGGAGAGATCCAATGAGTTCTTGGATTTTGATCTCATCCAAATCCTTACTTTCCTCTATAGCTGTGACCTTCACACAGAAGCTCTCTGGCAAGGACCTCAAAATCTTTCTCACCACCTTAGCATCCTCAATCTTCTCTCCGAGATTGAGCTTAGCAATTACGATTTCATTGAGCTTCCCATAGAATGAATCAAAGGACTCATCGTCACCCATCTTGAGCTCTTCAAATCTAGTGGTAAGCATCTGGAGCTTTGTGTCCTTAACTTTCTTAATACCCTCATAGGTAGTCTCAAGAATCGTCCAAGCTTCCTTGTCTGTCTCCACATGTGACATCCTGTGAAATTCATTAGTAGACACACCACAAAATATAGCATTAATAGCTTTACTGTTTGCATTAGCCAAAGCAAGAGCTGCCTTGTCCCACTCGAACTTGACTGTCGTGGGTTTAACATACCTATTCTCGATGAAGTCCCATACTGACTCATCTATAGCACACAAGAAAGCTCATGCAGACTTTCCAAAATGCATAGTTGCTTCCATCAAAGAATGGTGGAGCATTGAGCGATTGTGATCGGCCCATCACAAAAGGGTCAAGGATCACATTCAAGTAATAAAACCACAGCAAGTGTATCCACTTTGATACCAATTGAAAGCTCAAAAATGTGTTAAAACACAAAAGCTGTTTAGACCCTAAACTAAAAAATACGGCTCGATAGATTTTACTCTAACTTATACTAAGTACGGAATAGAGTAAACGCGAGCGGATAAACAAATAAACTTCTCTAACTCATAATCATTATAACACAACAGTAAAATGAAAGGTAAAAGAGTAGGGAAGAAGAATGTAAACACAAGATAACAGGCCGATGTGTTATCGAAGAGGAAATCGAAGAACTCGGCAAAAAACCTCTCCGCCGCCCTCCAAGCGGTAATCTATCCACTAGACAATTAGTTGGGATACATGGGTTAGCAAGAGACCCTCCAAGCCTAATCTACTCGATGCACCTAAGCTCTCCAAGCTCCTACTCCAACAAGGTTTCTCGGAACCGTGTCTTGTCTAGCTCTTTGGATCCCGCAATACACCCGATTGCATCCGCCAAAGCCTGGCCTCTTCCAATGCTTCCCGATAGCACCAAAACCTCACTGGATAGTCTGAAAGGGTGTGGTAAGTGTTTGGGCTATCAACCTCTCAATGGTATGGAAATGGAGAGGTAGGAGTTGAGGAAAATCCACAAGTAATTGTGTAGAGAATTGTGGGTATAACAATCTCTAACTCTCAAGGTTTGTGGCTAGGGTTTTCTCTCAGAAGTACTCTTCAACATCTGTGGGTAATGGGGGTATAAATAGTGTGGGTACAAATAGTGTGTATCAGAAATGACAATCTGGCAAAACAGAATGTTTTGCAGGTGTCTCGTGGGAAGGCCTTACCCGTGAAACACTCGCGAAAACCAGTTGTCTCCATCCTATCTTGACTCTCCGTATTCCAGTCATGTGTAAGGCACATGCACACTTCACGAGAAGCTTACTCTTGAGCTACCTGCAAAAACAGTTTTAGTCTTCAATTAGCCTTGAGTCTTCACACTCTCTTTCTCTCACACACAACCCTTGCAAATAAAAACCCACATGAAATACAAGGTACATAAGATTGAACATAATTACAATCAAATTTGGCACGGAATAAAAGCCAACGAAAACATGGTTGTAAATTACAACTTTACAAAGAGAATACAATTTGACTAAAGAGCAAGAGAAGTAACTCATAGTAAATATTAATTATCAAACAATTCTTGTATGTAAATATCTTACATATTATAACAATGACAACAGGTTAAATCAACCACATATAAGTGGAAAGTCTTGTGCCACTAAGTTTGAAGCTCATGAACATGAACAACCTCCATATCATCAAGTTTTATATGAGTTGGGGCATTCAAGGCTTTGGAAATATTAATGCAACATTGTGAAGATCTCCCCGCACTTGAATTGTGCTCCATATAAGCCTATTAAAAATTACCTCTCAATGTAGTAGGTGGTATTGCATCAGTTTGGGGATTTCAAGTTTCAACCTTCAGAAAAATAAGAAAAAATAACATCTATCTGAATATAAAACTGAGTAAAAAAAAATATAATATAAGTCATGAAGTCAAAAAAAGTAAAATTTTAGAACAAAATTTTCAAGCTCAAAACTAAATGTGATTGTCTCTTTTCTTCAACTTAATTTTGTCATAAAATATCTCTCTTCAAAAAGGACAATATTTAATGTTGTCCACTATTCAAATTTGTGTAGTTTGACTAATTTAAATATCCTAATGCTATATCCAACCAAGAACCATAAAGAAAGGTAGAGGGAGGAAGGTTGATTTAAACAAAGAAAAATAAAGGCCTCTAGAAGAATTCAAACTTGTATCAATAGCAAGCATCACCTTGAACTTAAATATTAGAGCCCTTATATTTGGAATTTGGGCAATCTATAGGATTGAAACAATCAAATATTTATCAGTGTGGTACTTTCAATTACAATTATTAAATTATCATGCATGAATGTGTTTATGGAGTTGTGTCACACCCATGGCCCAAATGATATGCATTTGGCTATAGTTTTAATTGAGGTCTTTGGGGTTTGCTTTGGGTACAAAGTCATGAGGCCCCTCCTAAATTTTCAATAAAACCCAAAAATCAATGCACTTTCTTGGGCTTTCAAGAGTGAAATCATAATATCAGCTATAATACTTAAGCTTGTAACTTTTATATTCCTGCGGAATCATTACTTTTTTTTTTGGTAGTCACAAAATCATTACTTATCTTTTGCATAATTGAATACCAAAATGCAAGCATCACAATGTGATTTGATTTAGGTCTTTTATTTATTATGTTTGATTAAACATGTATTTTAGTGCTCAATGTTTGTTTCGTAATTAGAAACTCTTCTCAAAATAGTTTGTGAATTCAAGTATATCTTATGTTTCCTAGAATGTTAATGGAACACATAAATAACATTAAATCTCATGCTCAAACATTATGTCCTCGTTTAATCATAGTTACCTGCAAAACTATTGAATCTTTGACTTGTATAATGGCCAATTTTGAGTATCACATCCTCTACCTAAAAAACAACAAACCCCAAATAAGAAATTTTGGCAACAAAAAACCAATGTCTCCAAGACATTTATTCAAGAAAAGATTGATGTGAACATTGTAATGGAAGGGGGAAATAGAGTAATGTAAAAAAAAAAAGAAATAAAATAAAACCCCACACACACACAGACAGACACACACACACATCTAAGCAACCAAGATTTAAGATTTTAGCATTTGGTTCATTTTCAAATATTCTAAAAAGATTAAACATACTAAAAAAAAAAAATACTGGCCAAATAGGATCATGCTCTTAACTCTTCCAATTAGTAAGTAATAGTTTGTCAGTGCCACCCTCCTCTTGAAATCAACATAGTTAAATAAGCATATCCATAAATAGAAGAATTTGGGCAAAAAGTACGGTAGACTAATATGAAAACAATTGTAACTTATCAAATAATTCTCCAAATTTAGACTCTAAGCCTCACATTTGGTAACATAAAAAATCATGACAGCAATAAAATGTAGGTTCATAGCAGAATTTTGTGTCGTACTGTCCTGAAATGATTGTTTGTGGAATCTTTTTAAATTCATATAAAATCTATTTTTAGTGTGTTATAGAGTCGATCATGTGTGGCTCCCTTGTTGCTATGTTGCTACACTATTCACAAGTCGTTGCTCTACACCTAGTCTAGTGCTAGTGTATTAGTGATTTGGCCATCTGCTCAACTACCTAGCTAATATACTTATTGTGGGTTCAAATGCTAACACCAAAACAAAAACAAAAAAACCAAAGCATCAAAAACACCAAATTGTAATCAGTCCATCAACATTTTTTTTCTCAACAAAGAATCCTAATCAAATAACACCACCCAGGCAATCAATAGAAACCATAAAACCCAGCAAAATAAAAACTATACGAAACAAATCTAAAGTTTAAACACTATACTCTAACTTTGTACAATTGATACATACCTTCAGGTGCTTTTATTGGTCCAAAAGTCTTTCATAAAGCTATTCAGTCCTTTCAAACTCATCCTCTAATATTTCAAAATCAACATATGCCTGTTATTAAACAAATAAGAAAAGAGTAAAAATTAATGGTAACTGAATTCTTTTACAACACAACAGAACCAAGGGCAAGTATATAAAACAATACTAAAGAGAAATTTTTTTTTTTTTGAATTAATAGCTTTCTCTTTTTGTTTTCCTAAACTCTATGTTTTTTTTTTTTTTTTCCAGATTTAATAAACTCAATTACTTATAAAAATAAAAATAAAAATCTTCACAAAACAAGCAATAACAAAATGTAAAAAGGGGAAAAAAACCATCAAGCAAAAGAATAAAGCTCAAGAGAAACTAGGATTTAGAGATACCTGAACTGAATTATCCAGCTTCTGTCAGTATTTATATATTGTGAGGAGAGGAAGACAAGAAGGAAGGAAGATAGAGAGGTTGCCGTTAGAAGGGAGAGAGGCTGACGTACTAAATTTGAAACTATAAAATAGAAGGGGAAGCAACAAAATTCGAAACGGTTAAAAAAAATCTGGGGAGATAGAAATTCAAAACCGCCAAACAAAAGGTGGGTAGACTGAAAGTTGAAACAAAGGGTTTCAGTTGAAAATGCTTTGGGTTTGGGCTTTATGGTGGAATTAAATTTATAAGAAATGGGTTTTATGGTGGAGATAAGGTTGGAAATTATTTTAGATTTATTAGTATTTTAAAATTGAGAAAAACTATTTTAAAATTGTAGGACAAATTCAAAAAATAGGATGGAAATGACATGGTTGTTGATGTGGCTCAACATAAGCGTAGCAATATTAAATGCTACACTTCAACTTTTAGTAATATATAGATATAGATTATTGAAACATTCTCTCTCCTCTCTCTTCGATTATTACCACCTTGGCCGCAAGCTGCACCTTTTTTTCCCACATGGGGATCCGAATATGGTGAGAAAAAGAGAGAAATATGAAAAGTAAATGTCAAAGAAATTTTATGGTTATGCATAGAGGGGTTACCAGGACCTCCTAACAAGCATATATAAGTTTGATTTTTCTCACAAACATTATGATAATCCAATATTATGTTCATAGGCTTTTACAGAAGCCTTACACGCAAGCTTATTGAATAACAACTAATTAAGCAACTAAGATAGCATCTAATAAATCAAATAACAATTCTAATGGGTCACATTGCTCGCTGTCATCTTCAAATTATCTCAGGCAATCCCCAAACAGTTTGTAACAGCCTTTACCAGTTGGTTTAACCATGATTTTTTTGGGATAGTAGTTTCTAAGTTCCTGTTTCTGTCCCTTTTCTAAGGGCTCTTGTTCTTTCTCCCAGAGTCCTTGTTCCTTTCAATTGCATTAGTATCTTCATCTCCTTGGCCACTAGTGTCATTAGTCGACTCTTCACCCCCTTGGCCACCAGTATTATTAGGCTTATTATCCCCAAAATAATTTTCCAAAGAATCCTGTGGGATGAAAAACAAAAGAATTCCAAATGAAGCTCTCCTCAAGCCAGTTCGAAAACACTTTTCATCAGTGTCTAGGTCCTTTATCTTTCTGCGCAAAGCAAACAATTCATTCACAATCTGTGGTAAAAATTGCATCAGGAAAAGTACAAGCATGGACACTCCAACTATAGTCTCTTGCTTGGATGACAATTTCTTGTCCACGAGAACCAAAAAGAGAGCAAATAAACATACTTCACTGGCAACTGAGATTATCTCAACCAATTGAACTTGTCTCTCAATAAATGGCTTCTCGAGAATAAGGAAGAAGAGCTGCAAAGAAGTGATGCATAACAAGATTATAACGGGAATCATAGAAGACCAGATATCCTTATAGGCACCACCCATAGCCCCCATGAAAATTTGTCTCATGCACTCAATCAATGTGTAGTATATCCTGAGTTGCATAAACAGATTTTGGATAGAAGATGCTTCTGCATGTGTAGGAACACTGCCCTCAAAAACCTCTACCTCTTCAGTTTTGTTATCAGGGGCAATGATCTGATAATCACCATGTGTATGAGCACTTGTTTTGGACGTCAATGGGACTGCTGGAGTTGCTACGGTACTTGATCTTGTCGGGGGAATATGACTCGGCCTAGTTGAATGGGACATACTTTGTGCTGAACTCGGTGGAGCCAAGTTAGTGTCACTAGAACCCTCTCCAACTTCGTCATTAGGGGTAGTGATAGAGAGAATGGGGCCTCTTAAATCTTCGAATAGAGGCGCTAACATGGTTAGGCAATCAGAGTTCTGTTTCTCGTTCAAGATCCATTGGCCTTCATTACCAGGACCCAAAATCACTTGGGCTATTTTGCGATTTCTCCGTCCTACTTGAATCACTTGATTATCTTCAATGTATAGAACTCGCTTTGCAAATGTAATACCGGTAGAGAGGAACCAGAGCAAGTCCAGTAGTAGAAAAGATACAGCAACCAGAATCAGAGTGCCAACTACAATCCCTGATATCGTTCCTCCTTAATTCACAAAAGTGAGAAAAGATTAAGCCACGTAGTTATGTAGTACTTGAAGTTCTTAGCATTAAACCAATGATAAAGAGCATGTAAATGTGCAAAAAATGTGAATTTGGTTCTAGATACACATTTGCATAACTCTGATATGATGCAATCAGATAACTATGCCTATGAATGTTGTCATGCAAGGAGAAGTGATTTGAGTTAATGTCCAAACAGTGTGAAACATCAATTGCATTGCAATTCTTAAATATGTGAGAAGATGGGACTCTAGACCAATTCTTGTGCCATCCAATATGATAATTATTAAGTCCATAAGACTTATCTGAACAAGACAGGAACATGGCCACAATTCCATCATATATTTGGAAAGTAGTGTAGAAACAATTACTCAATAAATAAATAAAACATAGCTCATTCTATGGCATATCATAATGAGAAATAGGCAATTCCTTTATTAATGAATTCAATATAAGTAATGAGTTTAAAGAAGCTAATATGGGGTTTGCAATTAGTAAAACAAAAGCTAGCAGCATAATTATCTTTTGAAACTCAGATTTTGCATGATAAATGCATATTTAAGGATTCATATGTGAGGGAAGGAAACAAGCTTTCAAGTTACCTATAATTAGAGCAGCAGAGGCCTCACAAATACTAGGCAGTGCAAGATTAACAAGGAATATTTCAAATCTTGGGAATGCGAGAACTCCATCACCCGTCTGCCTTTGCTTCCTTAATGTTAGGTTGGCAATGAGTAAAACATGCAGCAGTATTAAACTGCCACCAATTATGGCTAACCAAAACATGGTTCTATTAAAATCCTCCCACCTACATGAGACAAAATCTAGTAAGATATTACACTAAATAATAAATGAGTCTGTTTGTGGCACTTCAAAATCCAAATGATGAATTCACGAATTAAACAAAAATGAATAATAGGGAATTAAGTATCAAGTTTGTCCTTTTGGTTTGATCAATAATTTGTAATAATTCAAAGCATGAATAGTTTTAATTTTTCATAGAACCTACACAAAATTCTACATCTAAATAACTAGCATAACAAATGGTCCATTCCCAGAATTATTTAATTTCCATTCAACAGTTCTTTTAAAATTGATAAAATATTCCTTTATCACTTTCATAGTTTTTCTGATTTATATTGAATATTTTTTTTTTCTGTCTCTAAAATCCATATGCATGTGCATGTAATAGATAGAAATTAGAAGCCTCTTAACTTACCTGTCCAAAACAGGGTCTGGTGCACTCTTCTGCAAGGGTACAATGCATTCTATCACAAATTTTATTCATTGTATGATTAAAGAAGAAAAAAGCAAATCACAGAAAAAGTAGAAGTTTCAGACCATAAAGAGTTCTATATAGCCATATGTGTTCAATGGCTTGGATTTGGAAGTAGTCTTTGGCTGCACACCCGGGGAAGTTTCTAAATCATGAATTTTAGACCTAAAGGAATGTGAGCTGGCAGGAGGACTTGAGTGATTGCGCCTAGTTTCCCATGGAAGATTGAAGTAGGGAATGCTCCATTGCAAACCCCTTGCTAATTCATAATACTCCACCGGCAGTGTCACTCCCAACCATATAGATAATGCAAAAACCTGAATATGGCCTGCCATTCTCTGTATGAAAGAGAAAAGGAAAAATGCGACTTAGTTCCACAAGAGTGATGCAATTCATAAGGTTTGATAAGTTATTTTTATTGGATACTTAAATGACAGTATGTTACGCTAATCTACTTGCCAAAAATCATATATAATGTTTGATAAAGTCTACAAGAATGATGCTTTCTTGAGGGTATGTTCTCCTCCCCCCCCCCCCCCCCCCCCCGGGTCTCTCTTTCTCTCTTATCTTTAATCCAAATTGCCAATATTAGAATAACATGGTCAAAAGTCTCAAAACAATGAAAATTTATAAGGTCCATTTGGGATCTACTTATTTTGATATAATTGAAAACTTTTTGCCAAAAGTACTGTAAATAAAGGTAAATGTTAGTTGAAATAATACAGTAAGACCCATAAATAATACAAAAAATAAACTGAATTGTAAAATAAGTTGGCTTTTTAATTTGTGCCAAACGCACACTTAGAGACCTCAATTATATATTAAACTAGTAAGTTATCCGTGCGATGCACATATAATGTTGTAATGTTTTATGTAAGATGGTTTTAGAGAACTTTATTAGAAATGAGTTCATGAAAAGCAACAATTATAAATTGTACACACAGATTTATTATAATTATTCAATTGAAGTAATGAGAAGGAAAAAAAAAAACTTTAGAGGAATATTATAGAATAAAAGTTGATATAGAATGTATCTTTCCCTTTCTCCTTAATTCTAAAACAAAATATATATCCTTAATTCTAAACACTCACAATTAATCACATCATATACAAAACCCACAAATCCACAACGTTCGACGTTTACATCAAAATCGTAATTGACGTTATCATCTATATATATATCTAAAAGTTGAAGTGTAGTATTTATTGTTACTACACTCTTGTTGAACCACATCAACGGCCACATCATCCACTTATTTCCAACATTTTCTCTCTCCTCTTTAATTATTTTTCTCCTTATTATTTTATGACCTTACAATTACTCTTCCTCCAACATTTTTCCTACTTTTACATTTTTATCTCCCTACTACTCTATACCTTAATCTTACAATTCCCTTATCCCTTCATCTTCCTTTTATTTTGACTCTTTTTCTCCTCATTTTATTTACTATAAATATTTTCTTTTCTCTCTTTCATTCAATCCATATTTCCCACACAAAAAGGAGAATACTCTCTCTCTCTCTCTCTCTCTATCTCTCTCTCTCTCTCTCTCTCTCTTCCTTTCTTTTGGTAAATTTTTAATTCTTTGTCGCACATCTAATTTAGGTTGATGAATTTTTTTTTTTGTTGAACTCTACTTTGGGTTGATGCATTTGGTTTTATTTTAATTTGTTATCTTTTTTATTTTATTTTATTTTATTCTTAAATGTTATCCAATGATATTGTATAATAATGTAATGTTATTCTATTACGTAGCATAACTTGGATAATTTTTTGTTTACAATTATACATTTTCTTTTGAGTATTCTTCTACTCATCTTATTTTACATAATTTTGATATTTTTCTCACATTCTCTCCTAGAATGTGAGATTAATTTTTTTTTTAAAAGAGAGAAAATATAAATAATTTAATGATATGGAGGATGTGGCTGAATTTAAATGTCGAATAAAATAAGATGAGAAGAAAAAAAAAGTAAAAATAAAAGATGTAACAATAAACACTAAATTATTCAAATCATGATATGCAATAGAATAATACTATATTCTTATATACTATTTTAATTTTTTTAGAATGCAATTGAATAACATTTTACAATCAAAGAGAACAATTTTAATATTTGAATGTGCCTTATCAATTATTTGAGTAATATCAATTATAAATTTGTAATGAGATTTGATTAACATGACAATATTCTTAAGAGAATGGAAAATTTAAATAATTAATTGGGAACTTAAATAAATTAGTTGTAGAAATAAAAAAGGAAAACATATCACACTATAACAAAATTTTGAAGAATATATATCACTTGAAAAAATAAATAATAATATCTCTTATAAAAAAAAAATACCAATTAAAAACACCAATTTTGTTCCCCCCCCAAAAAAAAAAAAAAAACTCAAAATAATAGAATGATATATTTGTAGAGATTGAGAGATAGAAAATATTTTTAGAAATAGTTCAATTTTTAAGAAGAACAAATTAGTTTTAGTAAATTTTAGAAAATTAATCATACATTATACCATATTACAAAGTAACTATATATTACTGCGCATAACATGGGTCTACGACTAGTTCAATATAAAATGCAAGCCCCCATTCCTTGGTTGTAGCCAACTCATATAAGTTAGGATTAGATGAGACAACAATGTTAGAATTAGGTAGGTGTCGTCAAAAGATTAAAGGTAAATAACATCGTTTTTTGTCTGTATGCATTTGACATGAGATGGCATGAAGGGCCATAGTGGCGAACCATCATTATGACCGCTCCAAAAATTTTTTAAAAAATTAAGAATTTTTTTTTTTTGAATTTTCCTAAATAATTTGAAAATTTTTAAAAGAACCTTATCATTTTGGCCCCCATACTCAATAATATACATATATATTTAAGAAAGTCTAAAAATAAACATAACTTTCATTTAAATAAAAGAATAATGCTAGAGATACAAACTATTTTACAAAAAATATTACACACTACTTATGTGGTGAGTGATTATTGATAAATGAAAATGTGATATTAATGGTGGGTCTAGATGAAAAATAATAAGAGATTGGTCACATCAATATTTTGTAAAAATATTATAAAATAGAATACAATCCATAAATATGTGTGTGTGTGTGTGTGTGTCAAAAAATTATAATAATTAAACATTCAGCATTTTTAAAATGAACATATAGTTTAACAATTACCTCAACAAATAAGAGGGAAAAAATTATAATTTTCATCCCAACACATCTAGGGCTTACTTGTACCACAGCAATAGAAAAATTGAAAGGCTAACAGCTTTGTTGATTCATTGCACCACCAAGTCCCCACATAATTGCAAAAAATTTGCTCACAGTGCTCTCACATCTCTCTCTCTCTCTCTCTCTCTCTCTCTCTCTCCATTGGCATTTGCCTTCTTTTTTTCTTTTCTTTTTAGTTCTTTCCTTTTCCCACTACTATTGCAGTTTTGTGTTTACAATATAAAAGTAAAAGTTTTGTGTAACTAGACTAGAGAAGAAAATGTGAAAAACAAGCTTGAAGCTTTTATAGGTCCCTCACTCTTGTCCAATGCTCCTATGTTTACTTTACTTTTCATTTGCTTTCTTTTTTATTTTCCTTATAATGTATTATTTGTTATTATAATAATCAATATATTATATACCTAATGGCATTATAATTTATAAATATACTTGATTAATTAAAGTAAAATATATAGTATATACTACTATATTAACATGTATTTAGCACTTCAAAAAAAATTTTAACATGCATTTAGTTGTTGTTTATAGCACATATTGAGTTATGAAGTATTGTACATTACTATTTTAGTTTTCATACAAAAAAAAAAAATTTATATAGCTCCTCCAGAGGTAAATTCCTGCTGGCTCCGCCACTGAAGGGCCCTAGGTAGATATATAAAGGGGTAAAAGTGCAAGAGGTGAACATGGTAAATTAAAATGCAAAGAGTATTGTGTATATGTGTGAGGAGCAAAAGGTCTTGAAATATAAAACCAAAGGATACAAAGAATATTTATTTGTTAATTAGAAAAGTCTTGAAATATTGAACTAAATGAAACAAAAAGTTAATATTTAACTTGTTCTTATCTCTAACGTGGCATTTGAATATTTCAATTCTCTTTGCATAGAATACGCCACTTGACAAAATCTCATGTTTTTTCACATGAGGGCTCTACTTTTATATATATATATATATATATAGATTGATTTTATGTATAAAATATCAAGGAAAATTATTTTTACAAGAGGAGGAAAGAGGGTCAATTTGTTCCACGGTATTTCTAATTATTTTTCTTGATTGTCAAAAGGCTACATATAATCATGGTATAACTACATAATCAATTAATGAAATAACAGTTCAAATGAGTTAGAAATCATACAAAAAGATTACTCGCAGGATCAGAAACAGAAGAAAATGGCGGAGAAATTGTCCCAATAGAGGAGAGGCTTGCAGTTGAAGCCCAAAGCAGCCCGGCAGCAATAGATGTCGCCACAAATGAAGCAGTTGCAAACTTAGAAATTACAATAGATATTATGGGCACAGAATCTGTATATATTTTTTTAACCTTACATCAGTAAATAAATAAGAAAATTAAAGAGCTCAAAAGTATCATCTAGGGCTTAGTTGTTGGACTACAATTGAGCTGACAACAAAAGATAAGAGTGAGAACCCTTACATGGCCTTACTAGTAGAGTTTCGGAAGCTTGATTTCTGTTTCCAGCAACATCGTGAGTTACATTTTCGGGAACATAAACAGATACAAAATCATGGTCATGGAATGCTCTTATCACTACAACATATTTTCTTTCACTTTCTGGTTCACATCTGAAAATGGTAATGACTATCATTGGAAAGGAACAAAAATGAAAATATGTCAAGAGTAAATATGCCATACTGATTGAAATAGCATTTCCATCAAGAACCCAAATGGTATGTAAAATGGTCATCATCATGGTTTCTCAATTGTGTGTGGGTTCATTATGTATGTGATGTATGTGTTCATGTACTAGTTAATATACATAGACACAAAGGTAACCAGAAATGACTTGCCTCACTAATTCCCCCCCTTCGATTGATATTTTAGAACCGTTGAAGTCAAATACAGGCTCCATGAATTTTATCCACATAAAGATGTTGTCTTCTCTTGTCCTCATGTGGCGCAGAGTAGTCAAATTTACAGCAGGCCCCAGAGAATCTGAAAGGGGTGTACTTAACCTTATATCAGGCATCAGAGAATCTGAAGGTGGTGTAATCAACATTGGAGCAGGCCTCAAAGAATCTGAAGGTCACAATTATATCTATCAGGAGGAAACACCCAACAAATATACATTTAAATATAAAGCTTTCCTAATTGCATATGATCTTTTTTTTTTTTTGATACACCTAAAGCTTTCTACAAACAGATGATTTATTTTCTCCTTGTAACGCTTGTAAACTATTGTCAATCATACCAAATAGGAAAGTAATAAGATCAACTTTGGAAACTGGAGTCCCAAGTCTGCTTATTATAGAGTTTTCATCAATTCCTATTGTGACTATAGCCATGCCAGATATACATCCAGCAACCTGAAAGTAAAGAGTGAAAATTAATAAGCAAGAAAAGGTATGAGAAAAATAGGTCCTAGAGATAGAAATAGCTATAATGTTCTCTCTCACACACACAATGTACACTCTGTACACAACAACATCCACTATTTCACATGCAATATTCATATTTTTTAAGGATGTCCACATTTCAAACATGAAGCTTGTAGTGTGTGTGTGTATGATGTACAATAAACTGTGTGATAATCAAAACCTTTTTGCATTTTATATTAGGGGAAAGTTCAAGATGTGCAACCATGTAAAATTTTTGAAAATGATTTAACTTTCCCAATACAATTAATGGCTCCATTGTTTCCAAGTGATCCCATTCAAGATGATGATGTGCATTACATATTTAAAAAATAAAAAAAAAAAAAAAAAAATGAGCCATTCCAAATTCATAGGACAACTAAACAAGCTCCTAACTATTAACCAACTTCTATTCTCATTGCTGAAAAAATAAAATAAGTTTGTGAGAACCATCTAACCATATATTCAAATCTGCGATGCCTAGGATCATTTTTACTGACATTCAGAGGAAGAAGCTTGCCCTGACTCAATGGGAGAGAATATAAAATTTTCGGTTCAAGAGATTTTAAAATTTCTGCAGATGAGTTGAGAACTGGCACTGGAAAGGTTAAACAGATCCTTAGTTTAACACAATTATTAGTTGCTCGCACCAGTCTAGTTTCACCATTAACGTCAAGTTGCCTTTCGGGAACATGAGTAGTTAAGTTGACAACCATACTTCGTCTATCTGTAGAATTAATGAACAGAGCATGTAAAGAACACATTGACAACAGCAGCAGCAACAACAACAACAATCAATCAAATTAGACAAGGTCAGCTACATAAACAGTCCAGATTCTTCATCTTAATATGATAAAAATTGCCAGTAAGTAAGTTCAAGGCATCAATTAGATAAAAACAAGAATAGTATGAAAGGACATGTCACTTATAACTCTTCCTGAAATAAAAACTACTCACCGAAACGCAGAGTGAAATTAGATTTCTTGTTTCTTTCAAATTTGTTCCCTGCACTGTCAGTACAAAAATTCTTATCCATTACCAAAATCACTCGCCCAGACTGAGCAGTGGATGATAAATCCACAAGGACAGAATATTGGAGGTTTGGCTGTAGAATTTTGAGCGAGGTTGGTATAACGTTGCCATCACCGTAGACCAAAAGCTGTAAAGAGTTTTCCAAAAGTGATGAAAATATTAAAATTCGGTTTATTATTCAGTCTAGACAGCATAACTAGTCAGAGAACCTAGATTATGGAATTCATTTTACACATCTACACAATTAACATAGTGGACAATTCCATATGAGGAATTTCAAGACATTTGTCAGTGATTCAAAATATTTAAAAAGATGATTATAACATACATTGATTAGTGTTTCAAGCAGTGTTATTATAAAATATTATTATGGAAAAGATCTAATAATAAACCCTTGACTAGGGAGATAATCCACATTATTGCTTGTTGTATGTGGACTCCATTACACTAGAGAGAACTCCATTTTATCTTTCTCAAATCAACCAAAGCCGTACTTTAATAATAGAAAGGTTGAGACAAATCAAACAAAAAACCACAATTCTGGAATACTAGGATAATGCAAGAATCAAAGAGAGAATATAAAATCAATTTAAAGACTTTTTAACGTGTTTGTTAGCCACCTACTCACATTGCAAGCATTCACAGACGAACATACAAAACCTCGTCCACCAGTACAAGGCTCATTGAAAGATATATTTATAGAAACATTCAGAGCATTTGTGAAATTAGTTGAGGCGGTGATATTTGCCGTTGGCGGGACTGTATCTGCAAAGTTATGGTATAATAAGAATCAGCCAAGTGTACAGACAAAATATAAGTCAGCATGAATGCAAGAAAAGCTAAACTGGATTGTTACATCATAAAGTGTCAAACTAACCTTCAATGTGGGGGCGTGTTTAAGTCTTCAGAATAAAAATAGAAAGGTAAAATACATGCAGTTCATACAAAATTTAAAATTGAGTAGATGGGTTTTGTTAAATTAGAAATTGGGTACTAAAGAAGAACACAATATAAGTGCATGGGATGGGAAACATTTCTTCATAGACATAACTGTTGAAGACTTTCAAGCAAGAAGGTCTTATTTGAAGTTGAGTGGTAATTGAAGAAAATATAATAGCAATTAGAAAAAGAATAAAAGGAAGGTTCTTAACCAACAGTCCAGTTATAGCTACTGCAGCCAACTCCTTGAGTCACGTTGGGGCAAACCTCAAATTTATGAGTTCCATCCTCCAAGCCTTCACACAAAACCGTCCCATTTTCACATTGAGAAGCATTAATGCGGCCAAAACCATCATCCAACTGTACCAACAAGTTTATTAACCTATTATTTTGTGGAACAAGCCAAATGAACATCAAGAGAAAACCAAAGTTTTCCCAATAAATCAAACCATGATGCAGCTTCTTCACTTACCATTGAGTTGGAAAGCAAAACACATACACAAAGCAAAAAAAAAATTCCAATTATTTAGCTTGGCACCAGGATGAATACGAGTAATCATTCATTATAATCATCTTATCAACTAAAGAAAAATACAAAAATATGTACATATGAATAAACTGAATTCCAAATTGTTTTCTTGATTAGTCTAAACTCTAAAAGAAAATCCAAGCTCATTACATCCTTATAGAATGGAAGCTAATTACTTTTTTAGATCAACCAACTCCATTACATTAACTTAAGATCCATGAAACATATAAACTCATGAGGGAGAAAGAAATAGAGTAGACAGGCCGGCTGAATAGTGGAGTAATAGATGCGGTCACCTAAGGCCCCAAGTTAAAAAAAAAAAAAAAAAAAAAAAAAACCCTCCAAATTTTAAACAATAGGGTTATATAATCAATAAATGAAATAATATTTTTTTATTAAATGAAAAACAAACAAAAAAGTGAGAAAAATGCTAAATCCACAATATTTTTCACAACACTTTTATAACAAATGCTGACTAATATATTTTTGCAGCTTGTTATTGATGAAAAAAATAATAATTATATTGGTGTTTTCAAATAGAAAACAAGAAGCAACTTAAAACTTAGAATTTATTATGAAAAATATTGTAAATGTTGCACTTCTAAAAAATAAAAGAATAAGATTTTTTTTTTTTTTAGGAACAAAATAATAATAAGAGTTGAGTTAGTACAATGAAGTTGAAAAATTACCATTATCAATCTGCACATCAATAAATGTGAAAACTTTTATCAAATTTTTTATGTCTAAAATTTCTACCAAAAAAAAAAAAAAAAATTCTACGTAATTCATGTTAATTAATAGTAATTTTGCATCTAAAACAAGATAATCAATTTTCACTTTAGCCCCTAAACACAACAAGCCGCCCCTGAGAGCAGAGTACCCAAAACAAAAGCCAAGTAAAACTAGCTCAAATTATTAATAGAGCTTAACGTACCTTGCAAGTGATATTACAATTGGTGCAAGCGCCACTCCTACCCACAAGAACTTCAAAGACGAATGTGGTTGAGTTGAGATTTGAGAATGCATGGGGAGTCTTCAAGAACTTCACTGTGAGCTCTGAGGCATCACAGAGTGCTATGAAACTCAAAAGAGAAAATACTGAGCAAAGTAAAACCACCAATGGAAGCTTGAGCAAGCCCATTCCGGAGTAAACCATAATTGAAGTCTGAGACATGTGAAGGCCAATAATTTATAACCAAAAGAAACACATTTGTGGGGCTTGTGAAAACAAATTTGAACAGTGAGAGCATTACAGTGGCGGAGCCACATGTATCCTGTGGGGGCCTTGGCCCCTCCAAAATTTTTAATTTTTTTTTTTACAATTTATGTATATTTTATAAATATTTAAAGGTTATATGAAAAAACATAGGAGTTGGCCCCCAAAAGAAAGTATTGATCAAATAATTTAGTAATTTTTCCTAAAAAAGAGAGAGTTTAAAGTTGATATACAATTGCAATAAAATGAAATAATTAGGTAGTAAGTTTTGTGAGTAAATAGTGGAAGTGTGGAACCCCTAATTTTTAGCTCAATTTCAATTTCAATTAACACGTTCAAATCATTCAAAATTGATAATATATGCAATTTGGTTGAAATTTCCTATTCTCAAGATTTTATCAAAAAAAAAAGCTCATATGATGATTCAATTATAACATTATGATATTGATTTGTCAAACATGGATGAAGTTTTACAAAAAAATTATATATTTTATATTTACACACACATACACATATTATGTGAAATTTTTAGGGGAGTGTCTATTTTTTATTTGAGTTTATCTTGACAGAATATATAGTTCGGCCTCCCAACTCAAGATTCTTGGCTCCGCCACTGGAGAGCAAGACATTGTATGGAAACAGTGTTGTAAATGAGATTAGTTGGATAGAAAATAGATTATACAATGACTAGTAGAGTTAAGGGTTGACTTAAGAAGATGAGTTTGACCTGTTTAGGGGCTATTTGGATTTTGGATTTCCATCACCCATACCTCTGTTTCCATCGCCCATAACTCAAAATATGTGGGTCTCACGACTGAGAAGTGTATTTAGCATTGTTTCTAGTTTTTGTTTCTATTACTCAATTCTCTGATTTTTGAGTGATGAATTATGGAAACTGAAAACACATTTTAGATGTTTTCAAGTTATGGAAATAGAGTTATGATGGCATTTTCATAATTAAACCCACATACCCAGCTGCAATGTTTGACAAACAGACTGATTTTTTTTTGGTGAAACCTAGCCGCAACTTTTGACCTAAGTTTTAAAAATGGGTTGAGTTAAGGTGCCAAATGGGGGGTTTGAAAAATTGGGGTATTTTAAGTGATGAGTGATGAGTGGCGAGTAACGAAAATTGAGTAGAAAGTAATAAGTGATGAGTGATGAGTGGTGAGTAATGAAAATTGAGTGAAAAGTAATAAGTGATGACAAAAAAGAAAAACCAAATAATCCCTTAATCTTCAAAAATTTGCTTTCGATCAAACTGATTTACAGTATGATTTCGTTTTTCCTAGTATTGCGGCTTCAAATACTATTACGCAAAGCAGTGGTAGAGTAGTGGGTTATTGTTTTTTTTTTTTTTTTTTTTTTTTCTCTCGAAGTAGTAGTGGGTTATTGACTTATTGTTGCTTTACACTTTTACTTTTATCATTATTAGGTGGACTCATTATTTAAAATAAAATAAAGTAAAGTAAAGAGTTGTCCACGGAAATTGCTTACATCCGACAAGCTACTGTACAATAAATAGAAACGTTGTTTGTCCTTTGTCTTAAAAGACATTTTGGGAGTTGCTGGGCACTCGCCGGGTATATTATAAAAATAGTTAATTAATATATGAAATTTCCATTTTCGCCGAAATAAATTTTTTTTTTTTAAGTTACAGATTAAAAAACTAAAAAGAATTTTTTTTTTCCCCAAAAGGTAAGTAATAAAAAGACAGTTCTAAAGCCATGTTTGTGCTTGGTAGAAGATCGAGGATAAGGGATATCCCTACATAGACCTACCAATCGAATGAAATAATAATAATAATAATAATAATAATAATTAGCGAAGTCTTTCCACCAACCCAATTAACCACGTTGTACTATAGAAAATGTTTTTTTTTTTTTTTTTTTTTGAGGCGACGACTAGAGAAAATTATATCTTGTCTTTTTTTTTTTTAAATGTAAACTGTGTGTTGGGAAATTTAGACTCCGGTTGATAGAATTAACAAATTTTAATCCCAAATTGTTAATTAAATTTATTATGAATAAACCTTGTTAAAACAAACAAATATCAATATCATGTCAATATCATACAGCGAAAATGTTAAATAAGACAAGATATGATGACCCAGAAAAATCGATGAAATAAACTAGTTTCACAGTAAAAAACCTGAGGGGAAATCTTCCCGAAAAGTAATCCACTATAATAAAGAGAAGTTTCAAATCTAGTACAAAACTTTTGTCCCTAGACTCTACAATACCCATATATGAACTTACAGTAGAAACCTTCTACCGTTTCAGAACCTCTGAACTCTTCAATATATGAATGCCACCCTTTTGCACGAATCCCAGTACATAACTAACCAAAAATGCATGGCTCCCAGTATGTGACTAACTTACCAACTTGAAGAAGATGTTGATTGCAAAGTTCTTCACTTCATCAACAATGAAGATCAAGAAGCACTTGGTTACAAAACCCTAAGGCACAAAGACGCAATAGCTTCTTTCAAAAAGAATAAGGCATCGGACACTTTCTGCATGTGTTCTCCTTGTATTCTCTTATGTGACGGCCTTTAAAATAAGTCATATATAGTCTAGGCCTGTGAAAAAAGAAACCCTACACAAATACATAAGCATGGGTCGAAAATCAGATCTGAAAAACTGATTTTTGTAATTCTCGATAGATAGCTCAATAGATAGTATCTGTCGAGTTATTTGTTGCGAGCTATCAAGAGTTATCGAGCAGGCATTGAGCATCTAGAAGGTTTCTCGATAGATCGAAGTAGCTATTGAGAGCTATCGAGAATGTGATAAAGAAAAGCTAAAGGGTCTCAATAGATAGCCTAGCTATCGAAAGCTATCGAGCAGCTATCAAGATTTAATGAATCAACATTTCTTCATTTATTTCTTTGACAGATTTGCATGGCTTCAATACTAGACTTGAACTCTTGTTCCTTGAAGTATTAAACCCATCTTAGATCTACCTAAATACAACTAAAGTACGTTTTGTCAAATGATTAGCCAATTACATAAAATATTGATATATGTTCCTAACATCAAATCACATTTGTCCTAACAATCTCCCCTTTTGGCAATCCATGACAAAACCACAACAAACAAATGAACATATGAAAGAAGTCATAAATCACTCAACTCATACTCACTTGTTAAATACAATAAAATCTATCCTAATACAAACTCTTGAAAAACTTTGCAAGAAAAGAGTTTATGGCAAGAAGACTTTGACAACCTATATTTTTGAAACACTTGAAACAAAACTTATCAAGGCATCTTAGTGTGAAACAGAAATAATAGATTGCATACAATAATTAAGAAGCATGTGTATAAAGAGAGAAAAGAAACAATACATGTAGAGATAGGTGAAGAAGACATTCATCATATATATATATATATATATATATCAAAGATAAGCACAATGTATGTAAACATGGTCACAAGACCGCTGTACAAGAACCAGGAGGTAAACACTCCCCCTAACAAGATGAAACACAGCTCCCCCTTACAAGGGCATGTATTCCCCCCCCCCCCCCCTCCCCCCTCCCCTAACACATAGAATCTTAAAAAGAAACCGATTGACAAAGGGTATAAAAAGATATAATGCTTCACCCGAGAAATATAAAGATGATTAAGGGGTTACAAAGAATCCATATAAATGCATGAATGTAATGAACAAAGATGCTATGAATGACAAGATAAAAGAAAGATGCAAAACATGTGAAAAACAATGCATGAAAGAAGATCTCGACAAATCAAGAAGCTTAAAAACAATTTTTCAAGGAGAGAAAAACACAGACATGAATGCAATCAAACATGTTACTCAACCAAAGATCCAAACAACATTTTGAGCTCCCAAAATCATCTCTCAACAAGAAAAATGTCAAGCATATAGATCCAAAACACACACACACACAACAAGTCAAACCAATTTTATATTTCAAAAACAAGTTAAGACAATTTAGTGAGCATACATTAACACATGTATTCCTCGTGATGACCAAATCACATTATACCTACACATATATCAAAAGTAGCAAAGAATATTGCATGTTGTGTGTGAAAAACATCGCAAGATTGCATGAGTGTCTACATGTTATGATGATTTGAGATATGAGAAAATCACTTTAACTCACACACAATCATAACTGTTTGATGGGGACTATCACCTTTGAGGTACATCCTATAACTCCCATATCTTCTAGAAGACACGCTTGAAATCATATATAAAGCATTTTGATCTTTTTGCTTTTTTATTTTTTATTTGCTAATTTTTTTCTTTTGAGCAAACCATGCATGGGCATATAAAGGATAGAAAAGAAATACCCAATGATGTTAAGCATTTGACATTCCACTTTTGCTATGCCGAAGCACACAAATGTCATTTCATGATTAGTGGGCAACAGTGGTAAGATGGTTATTTATGTCTTTCTCTTAAGATTTTCTAGTCCTTCCTGTCAAAAAAAGTGATACGAGTCCTAAGCATAAGAGATTACTTAACCTTACTCATCACAAACACGAGCCACAAAACTCACTTGCTTTGTTGTACATAGAGATGCTCATCTAAGCTACAAAAGATACAAAATTTATAAAATTTTGTTTCAATGGCCATCCAAGGTACACAAGTACCAATGTACACAAACACACACTGTTTTTGTATTTTTCTGATTTTTCCCTTCTTCTGTTTTGAAAAACAAACAAAATAAAAACTAAACAACCAAACAAAAATAGGCAAACAACATGAAAGCATGAAAGAAAAATGCAAATGCATGAAAACATGGTAAAAAAATGTAGATGCAGGAAAGCATGATTCCGAAAGTAGATAAGAAATCAAGCAAAGAAAGTCCCACTATAAATAGAAAGAATTAAATCAGAGGACAACAGAATAAGACAATTAAGTCTTAGGCTCCTTTCTCATCCACACAACATGAGTCTTTGGCCGTTAAGATGAAAAGACACGTGTCCTAGTATGTCTACTAAAAGACATAGAAGAATTAGAATTCTCCTGAAATTGAGTTAAAAAGCTCAAGACTTTTAATAACTCTCCAAACAAAGGTGTAGGTCCTTGAAAGGAAACTTGTGACCATTTTGGGCACTTGCTTTTGAGGATACAACTTGAAGCAGTTGGGACGAATGTGTCCAGGAACACCACAATGGTGACAAACATGGCGTCTAACAAAGGATTTAGAATTAACCATATCAATTTTTGATTTCATACCTTTGTCACCTTTCTCAGATTAGGGCACAAAGACAGTCTTTGATCCAGAAGCCATGGAAGAGGAGGGGCTAGAAGAAACAGCATATCCTAAGCCAGTCTTATCGGAACTAGGCTTTTGAGCACTTAATACCTTATCAAGTTTTGCACTAGACATCCTCTCTATTTGAGTTCTAGCTTAACTAAGCTCAACCTCAACCTCAAGATTATTGACCTTCTCTTCTAATGAGGTGTTCTCCACAATAAGAGTCTCAATTAACCTTGTAGTCTCATCCAATTTGACTAACAGATAAGCTTTTTCAGTTTTTACCTCATTAGGCTCTTTTCTACAAAGATGAGAAGTCTTTTTAGATTTTATAAATTCAGTGCATAGCTTATCATAGGCTTCCTGAATGGTTATCTTCTTGGGCACTTCATCATCAGAAGGATGCTCATTGTCACTAGCACTCTCCACAATCACTATATTGGTTGAGGCAACAAATGCCATAACATGACTACATTCATCCACATACTCATCAGAAGAGTCGTTCAGTATCACTCCAAGAAGCAACCAACCCTTTATCTTTTAACTCCTTGGTCTTTTCCTTCATAAGGTAGTTTAGGCACTCTATCCTCATATGACCAAAACCTTTGCACTCACGGCATTGGATAAGGGGTTTCCCATTCTTGCAATTCCTTGAGAATTTAGATTTCCTAGGAGGTTTGCCCTTATCCTTTTTCCTAAATTGAAGAAGCTTGATAATCTCATCAGTTATGAAGGTTAGATCCTTATCCTCATCTTCATTTTTGCTTTCATCTTCATCTTCAGAGTCATCAACCTCTTCCTCTATACCCGTAAGAGCCAAGTTTCTACTCTTTCCACCTTTTCCCATTAAGCCTAATCCCATCTCATAGGTTTGAAGGTTCCCTAAAAGCTCAGTTAAAGGAATTTGATCAATGTCTTTCACTTCTTCAATGGTAATGATCTTGGCATAGAATCTTTCAAGTAAGGACCTAAGGATTTTCCTAACAATTTTGGATTCTGCTATAGATTCTCCAAGGTTGAAGGCAGAATTCACAATATCCTTGAGTTTAGCATAGAACTCATCAAATGTGTCATCCTCCTCCATCCTTATTTCTTCAAAACTACTAGTGAGTCTTTGAAGCTTTACAGTCTTTACTACCTTAGTACCTTCATAGGTGGTCTCAAGAATGGTCCATGCTTCCTTGGCAACTTCTGTGGATGATATTCTCTTGAATTTCTCATTGGTAACCCCATAAAACAAAGCATTCAAGGCCCTACTATTGAAATTTGCTGCTATGATTGTTGCTTCATCCCAATCCACCAACACTTCCTTTGGGTTAATCTAGCCAACTTCAACAGCTTGCCATACCTGTTCACCTAGAGCCTACAAAAAAAATTCATACAAACTTTCCAATACGCATAATTAGTGCCATCAAATAAAGGAGGAATCAAAAGAGATTTTCCACGATCCATGACAACGGGGGTCAAGGATCATACTTAGGAAATTAATCCAATCAGAGTGTACCCACTAGGATACCACTTGTTGGGAAATTTAGACCCCGGTCGATAGAATTAACAAGTTTTAAACCCAAGTTGTTAATTACATTTATTATAAATAAACCTTGTTAAAACAAGCAAATATCGATATCATGTCAATATCATGTAGCAAAAAAGTTAAATAAGACAAGATATAATGACCCAGGAAAACCAATGAAACAAACTAGTTTCACAATAAAACACCTAGGGGAAAACCTTCCCGAAAAGCAATCCACTATAGTAAAGATAAGTTTCAGATCTAGTACAAAACCTTTGTCCCTAGACTCTACAATCCCCGCAGATAAACTTACAGTAGAAACCTTCTACCGCTTCAGAACCTCTGAACTCTTCAATATATGAATGCCACACTTTTGCACAAACCCCAATACGTGACTAACCAAAGATGCATGGCTCCTAAAACGTGACTAACTCACCAACTTAAAGAATGATAGGCCACAAACTGAATGACCCCTTGTGATAGAAATTAATTAATTAATTAGTCAAGTTATTAATTAATCAATTTATCATGCAAACGCGTGGTAGCACAAACAAATCACCAATAAACTAATTATGCAGCGGCAAAATAAATAACACGATGATTTGTTTACGAATGGGGAAAACCTGACGGCAAAAACCCCACTAGGTGATTTTTAGGCCACCACTCTCGAAACTCCACTATTATCACAACAAGCGGTTACAAGTAAAGGAATCCCAAGTACCTTACCAACCTACAGTTAAACCCTTACCCCAATACCCAATTGGACTTGTTCTGTAGTGACAGTTCCCCTTTTCGATGCATGGCTTCCAAGTAAGTGACTAACCAATTTCGTGGATCCCAGTACGCGACTTCAAACACCAACTAAGAAGGTTGTTGGCTGCAAAGTTTTTTAGTTCATCCACACCATGAAGATCAAGAAGATGCTTGGTTACAAAACCTTACGGTGCAAATACACAGCAACTTCTTCAAGAGAAAGAAATGAACAAGGGCAAGAACTTCGTCTCCAGTCACAATTTGCTTAAACAGAGTTTGCTCAATACTTGTGCAACTTGTGAACACTTTGATGGCCCTTAAAACAATCCTTTTATATGCTTATAGGAGAAAAGAAAGCTCAAACACATAATCACGAATCCCAAGAAAATTAGATCATAAATTCTGAAATTCATAAACCTCGACAGATGGAAGGTGTCGAGCAGGTGTCGAGCACACGGTCATGAGACAGCTTCTAAATCTCGACACATGCTAGCTGCACTGTTTTCAGAACCGGACCGGACCGAGAGGTCGGACCGTGAAAACCGGGAACCAGGATGAAAACCGGTTTTTTAAGCCTAAAGAACCGGATTTTTTGTTAATTCTGTGAACCGCTAAAACCGGGGTTGGACCGCTCAAACTGGTGAGAACCGTGCGATCCAACCCCTTAGCAAATTTAAAAAAAAAAAAAAAAAACAGCTTAACACAATTTTATTCTACTTAATTAAATTATCCATCTCTTACAAGGAATAAAAAAAATTATAATTAAAATATTTCAAAGATATTCAACTTTACTTCAAAAATTAATCATAAATTTTAATGTTTTCATGGTTATTATTTTATTTTATTAACTTTCTTATTTAATTATTAAATATATGCTTGAAAATCATTAAATTTCCTTCGCATATATAGATATATTGTCAATTTTGCTAGTTTTATAAATTTAATATCTATATTTAGGCTTTAATTAATTATTAAATTAATTATGACGTCATCACGGTTCGACCTCAAAAACCTTAAACCTCTCCCTTTTACGGTTCAATGAACGGTCCGGGTCTGAAAACCTTGGCTAGTTGTTGAGCTTTAATGAATGTGCACTTCTTCAGCTTGTTTCTTGGACAAACTTGATGACTTCAACACTTGATCTTGAAACCTTATTTCTTGAAGTATTAAAAACACCTAGAACTACCCAATTACAAGTAAAATGTGTTTTGTCAAAAGATTAGCCAATTACAATAAAAACTTGACATATGTTCTTAACATGTAAACCACATATGTCCTAACAATCTCCCCCTTTGGCAATCCGTGACAAAACCATAACAAACAAATGAACATATGAGAAAACTCATAAATCACTCAACTCATACGCACTTGTTAAATACAATAAAATTTATCCTAACACAAACTCTTGAAAAACTTTGCAAGAAGAGAGTTTATGGCAAGTAGACTTTGACAACCTGTATTTCTGAAACATTTTAAACAAAACTCATTAAGGCATCTTAGTGTGAAATAGAAATAGTAGATTGCATACAATTAATAAGAAACATGTGTATAAAGGGAGAAAAGAAACAACACATGTAGAGGTAGGTGAAAGAAACATACATCCACATATAGAGAAAAAATGAGTACAATGTATGTGTAAAAACGGTCACAAGACCCAATGTACAAGAACAATGTATCTATAAAAGAAGAAAAGAAAATATACAAAAATATCCTCACTACATCCCTCATATCAGCAACACTCCCCCTAACAAAATGGTCCTATACTAACTCTCCCCCAAAGAATGACTACACTCATATCCAAAACTACTTCCCCTTTTTGTCATGAATGACAAAGGGTAAGAGTGTCAAGTAGACATCTCATCGGTAGAGCTAGCATCTCCATCATCATCATCCAAAGCATCATCATCATTACCATCATCATCATCCTCGTCCTCAGAATCAGAAGCCATGGGAGGAGGTGATGAAGGAGTGGCCTCAGGAGCAAAACCGCCCATGGTCACCTGCTGCCGAGCAATATAACCAACATAAACGTTCACCTGATACAACTTTGTGGAGAGTGTATCAAGGAGAGCATCCATGTGCTGTAGTTGCACCATGATGTCACCAAGCGTCACATCGCCCATAACAGAGGAGGGAGCGGATGTGGATGGAGCTGAACGGGAGGGAGGATTAGCTAAATTCGACTGCCTCGACTGAAACTGCGCCTCACTACATTTTACGGTAGCAGCGTCTATGGCACACATGAAAGTGAAATGGTCGGACAAGGGAAAAGAAACAGAAAAGTGGCATAAGATCCTCTTGATAGCGGAAGGAAAGATGAGCTTATCACGGGACGTCGAATCTAAATGAACATCTATAATAGACAGAATGAAATGAGAAGGGAAATCTATAGTAAGATGCTTAAGAAGAGATAACAAAAACCGAGCACGAGGCACTATGATGGAGTTGTAGTGAGAAAGTGGATACAAAACAAAGGTCATCACCAAGTTTATGAATCTAGGACCTTTAGCAAAAGGCCAACATGGTGTAAACTGACGCTTACCCCAATCAGAAGGGCGCTCACAGAAAGCAGCCATGGGCTCATCTTTGGACACAGTCCGCAGACACTCACAATTAAGATAGTTAGGAAACTCTATCCTAGGGACCCAAAGCACATCCGCAACAAGTTACGGTGTGACAGGAATGCGTGTACCTTAAACGGAGTGAAGAAAAGAGGTACTGAACAATCAATCCCGTACATGTTGGAGTAAAACTTCTAGATAAGCATGAGAGGACAGGTGACCGGGACGTCATACAATGACTCCTATTCCCGACTGTTAATGATAGTGGAAAGGTCAGTGTCGGCAAAGTCTGCCAGTATGACTTGGCATTCCGAATGAACACCTCATCTAGAAAAGTTCTCCGAGAATGCCTTGTGGGCATCATCATCACAGAACCGAAGAGAGAAAGGGGTAGAATCAGAAGACGAAGAGGCATCGGAATGAAGAGGGTTCTAGGCCGAAGTGGATTTACGCTTAAGTGCCATAAACACGACTAACGTAAACAGAAAGAGAGGGAGAGAAAGAAAAGACAATCAAAAAAGTCCCAAGCAATCAAATATAACAAGTATATTGAAAGGAGAGTACGTATGCATGGGAAATGCATGAGCATGTGACATGCAAAACAAATTGCATCATGGGCTCAGCCCAATCCAAAGCTATCAACACACAAACATATTTCACACATCTAAATGCATGAGAATACTATTATAATGCATATGTAATGCAATGCATGAAGTTTTAAGTTCATTTAGGTGAAAACCCATCCTAAAATTTCAACAACAATTCATCAATTTTGAAAACCCCCAAAATTTTTCAAAAACCCCAAAACCTAGATTTCAAAAAATGAAATGCATGAAGAATGAGAGATTAGAAGCTTACCAAGAGAAGAAAATCTTGAAAAAGCTTGAAAAAACCCTGAGGATTAAGATTGGAGAGAGATGAGAGTGTTTGGGAGAGAAAAATGAGAGAGATATCGAGAGAGAGATCGAAGAAAAAGAGTTGCGAATCACACGAGGTGATTATATAGGCCCTCAGTAAAGCTTGATAGATGCAGGTATCGAGAGGTATTGAGATAGCTATTGAGGAAGGTATCGAGGAAAATGGTTGTCGATAGATACAGGTATCGAGGAGGTGTCAAGGAACAATCCATCAAATGCAAGAACAGAAGCTCGATCTATCCACCAGCAGTCGAGAAGCTATCGAGGAGGCAGGAGCTTTCTCAATCCATCCACCAGGTATCGAGAAGCTGTCGAGATAGCGATATGAAAAAGCTTAAGGAGCTTGACAGACAGCTAGCTATTGAGAAGGTGTCGAGGAGGTGTCGAGCTAGCTTTTCAAAACAGTTTTTCGAGAAGTGAAAAACATAGACATGAATGCAATCCAACATGCAACTCAACCAATGATCCAATCAACATATTAAGCTCTCAAAATCATCTCTCAACAATAATTTTTAAGCACATGGATCTCAAAAACACACACACACACTAAACAAGTCTAACTAATTTTATTTTTCAAAAACCAAGTCAAGACAGTTTAGTGAGCATACATTAACACATGTAAAACCTTGTGATGACCAAATCACATTGTACCTGCACATGTATCAAAAGTAGCAAAGAATTTTGCGTGTTGTGTGTGAAAAACATCGCAAGATTGCAAATGTGTCAACATGTTATGACGATTTGGGATATGAGAAAATCACTTTAACTCACACATAATCATAACTGTTTGATGGGAACTAGAAAAGTGGTAGATCCCTAATATGTTTCAAAACAATGTTTTTTTGCTACAAATTTTGCAAAATGGTGGTATATGGCCATTTTCACCCAGGACATTGTATGGAAATAGTATTGTAAATGAGATTAGTTGGATAGCAAATAGATTATACAATGACTAGTAGAGTTAAGGATTGACTTAAGAAGATGAGTTTTGACTATTTGGTACATGTGTTTGAAAACATGTGTTTTCTTGTTTGAAAACATGTGTGGAAATATGTGTGAGTGAAAAAGTGTGTGAAAATACGTGTAATGTTGTTTAAAAACTGAAAACATGTGTTAGAGTTTGTCTACCAAATAGCCCCTTAGTGGTTGATGAGGTAAGAGAGTGACATAAGATGACGACTTAAGGATAGTGCATATGAGACTAATAGCACTTGCTTCAACACTTATATAATATTAATATGACCATATTTAAGCCAACTAATTCACCCACTTTTGGCCACGCAAAGTTGAGGAAAAATACATAGTTGTTACGATAACTATATAAATTTATATTGATACTACTTATTTTGTATTTAGTTTTTAATTTTTTCTTTACATATTCTAAGAATGAGGGAAAAGAGTGGATGATTGTTGTTGTATGTGAAGAAAGAGAGATCATTTTTAAAAAAAAATCAAGAAAATTGATGTTGCAATGAAATATAGTGTAAATATATAATATAATGTAAGGTATTTTGAAAAGTAAATATGTAAAATAAGAAAAAAAAGGTTGTTATACTAAGGTCGCATTTGGATTTAGATTATCCTGCATTTGCTTTTTTTTTTTATTTATTTATTATTATTATAGCGCATCTTGCACTGTTCATGGGAACAGTGCATTTAGGTTTATGAACAGTAACCCGCACTGTTCATGCACGTGGATTACACTGTACAATGCACTGTTCACGGGACCCACAACCACTTTATTCAGAAAAAATATTAAAAATGGGTCCCTTGGTATTATTCACATATTTAAAAATTATTTTGCTATAGTGTTTTCAGTTTTCAATTTTCAGCAAAATAAGCTATATCTAAACGGACCCTAAATTAGGCATTAATTTTGGTACAAACTAATACAAATTTTGTACAAGCTAATACAACTGCAACTTAATGGCTTTCACAGAGAGAGAGAGAGAGAGAGAGAGAGAGAGAGAGAGAGAGAGAGAGAGAGAGAGAGAGAGAGAGAGAGGATTTGTCAGTAGACTCAATATAAACTGAAAAGGGAAGACAAACAGGCCTTTTTTGCCAAATAGTATAATTTTAGGAAAAAAAATTAGAAAAAAGCATTGGGTCAAAATTATTTAGTTATGTTAACATGTTTTTTGGAACTCGAGTTTGTCAAACTCGAGTTCCAATTGTTGGGGAGATAAACACTTTTGGAGAGTTTTCTTGAGTAATTAATACACTTTAACCCAAAATGTCTAACCTGAATGGGTATATACTTAATTATGTTATATTAACCACTTATTCTTCTCATTTTTATTGAATGTGGAACTTCACTCACACGTGTAATCCAACACCAATGGAACTTGGGTTTATCAAACTCAAGTTCCAAGTATTATGGCAATTTGATCAAACATAATATTTAGAACTTGAGTTTGGTAAACTTGAGTTTCATTGGAACTCGAAGTGACAAACTTAAATTCTAAAAAATATGCTACATAACTAAATAAATTTAACCATGTGCTATTTGCAAAATTTTCCAAAAATTATGCTATTTAGAAATTTTCTAAACAGACATGTAAAAGATAGGGAAGAAGCATTTAGTGGTGTTCTTGGCCATAGATAATTAGTACACACGTGTGCAACAAAGACTTCCCAATACTTAAGGGTCTCAAAGCAGTGTCCAGCTTAATTCGTATTCCCACCAACACAGTGTTGACACTTGAAAATGAGATAAGACCCTTTTTTTTCTTTTCTTTTTTTGTGCAAAAAAAAAGAAGAAGAAAAGAAAATGAGATAAGACTGATTAGTGGATTAACTCTACATGACATAACATGCTTAGAACATCTAAATATAAAACAAATCAATAGAAGTTCAATTAAATTTCTTGGGACTGTGATTATCAAAAACTTGTCTTGGGATTGTAAAATTTGATCAGGCTTTTATAATTTCCACTGGGTACGTCCTGTTGAATGGTGGGTGAGATTCCAAATGTATTACTGAGATCCAAAAAAGGTGTGTCTGCTTAGTTCACTTACTGAGTTAATTTTATATTGCCAAAAGAAGTAAGCATGACACGGTATGTTAAATATGTTTTAGAAAAAAAAGAGTACTTCTAGTGACACGTAAAATGGCACAAAAAAAAAAAGCCATAATTTGCCTAACTTAAAAAAGTCAACTTATTTTACTATTCAATATTTTTTTATTATTATTCATGAGTTTCACGGTAAGTTCAACTTTCACTGCATTTTTTGGTACTATTTATGGATCTCACTATACTATTTCAACAAATTTTTACTTTTATCTATAATACTTTTAACGAAATTTTTTTAATTTTAGCAAAATATAACCTAAGTAAGAATTAAAATTGGATATAGCCTAGGTATATGAAACTTTCTTTTCTTTTCTTTTTTTAGTTTTCCCTTATATCTTTCTTCATTGATAGTTTTTAAATAATTTGGCAATGTGTAGATGACCTGCAAGGCTGCAAGGTCACTTAAATCAGCAATTTTGCCTCCACTATCCAATTTTCCCAGAAAAACAGTTAAAAGTGACTTTTATCTAGTTATCTTTATGTTCGGTACCCATTTGTTTTGTCTCGTCCTCCCGCGCGTACTCCCCACCATCTCCATTTTGCATTCGCCACTAATAATTCAAAAGAGAAAAGACCCACTTAGAGCATTCACAGCAGTGCATCTATAATTTTAGCTATTTAGCACCATCAAACCTTACTTTATCTATTTTAGCTACATACATGCTACAGCAGTGGTTCTATTTTAACTTTTAACACAATAAAATAATATAAACATCACAATAAAATAATATAACCACTACAATAAAATAATATATCATACTAAAAAAAATTACATATCACTACCCACATCCACCTCATCCATCAGCCACAGCCACAGTCTCACATACCCAGCAAGGTAGCAACCACCACCACCACACACCCCAGCAAGGCAGCAACCACCACCACCCCACCATCACACACACCCCACCAAGACAGAAACCACCAACAAAATAGGGAAAGAAAAAAAAAAAAAAAAAAAAAAACCCACCGATCACCAACAAACACCAAACCACCAACAAACCAACAATCCACAGCCCATCCCATGCCCACCAAACACCCAAACCACTAATCCGGCCACCCAATCACCATACCAACACCGATTCGGCCACCTAAACACCACTGCCAAACGGCACAATCCACCCAACAACAACTATACAAACGGCACAATCTACTTTTCCACTGCCAAAGAACAACCACCCACCAACAACTACACAAACCCAAACCACTATCAAACCCACCATCTGAGCTTGATTGAGAGAGAGGAGACCAGCCATCGCCGACCCACTATTTATCTTATGCTCCAGACCAGCCATCGCCGATCACGCCATCGCCGACCCACTAACCCATGCCATCGCCGACCCACTAACCCACGCCATCGCCGATCACGGCATCCACGACACCCACCGACCCACGGCATCCACGACACCCACCGACCCAATCGCCGACACGCCATTCACAAAACCCACCGACCCACGCCATCGTCGATCACGCGAAAAGAAGAGAGAAAAGATGGCGAAGAGGTAGAGAAGGAAGAGAGAGGCTGAGACTGTCTGAGACGAAAAGAAAGAGAAGGCAGAGAGAGAGAGGGAGAGAGAATATTTTAATGGAAAAAGGGAACAGAAGTTAAATAAAATATATTATTTTTTTTTAGCTTTGTGCTACAGTGCACATCTATAGATAGATGTGCACTGTAGCTGAACATCTATATTTTTTACTTTTGCCTCCACTGCTGCAGCGTGAGTTTTGTGGTTAGTGGTGCTAAAAAATAGCAATATAGCTATTTAGCACCACTGCTGTGAATGCTCTAAGGTTATTTTCAAAGAGCAAAAGAACAATAATTGTAAAGCCAACAATCTTTTGTACTCGTTTACCAAAAAGAAAGGAATCTTATACTGTATTGACTTGCTAAGACCATTGGTGTTGACTTGCTAAGACTATTGGTAGTAACTTCCCCTAAAATTTGTTTCTCTATTTTAGGATAAAAGCTTTTATTTTCTCCATCAGCTAACTATTTTTTTTCTTTTTACCAGCATCAAATTCATTGTAACCAAAACTCTATCTTAGAGCATTCACATTAATGGAGCTATTTTTTTAGCTATTTGGCACCATAAAAATTACTTTATCTATTTTATATATTCACTTTACAAAACATCTAGCATCAGTGGATCTATTTTAACTTTCAACATAATAAAATAATATATCTACTACAATAAAATAATATATATCCAATGCCACAAACATCCACCACAGCCACAACATCCACCACAACCACCGTAACCATAACCTCCCTACACACACAAAATTCCCATACAAACATTTACCAGCTGAAAAATAATAAGCACAACTATCAAATTATTAATACCATTTGACCCAACAAAACCCAATTTCAATTAACAATCAAATTATTAATATATCCTCTATTTTCTCAGTAACCAAACAAAATGGTTGCATGACCCCAACCCAAATCCCCAATCTTTTTCCTCAACCCAGACCATCAAAGATGGTATCATAAACAAAACTTCAAAAAATTTAGGATCTTTTGAATAACCCCAAAGCAGAATCAACAACAACATTAAAAAAACACACACAAAGACGGCGATGGGGCGTGGCTTGTGTGGGTCGGCAATGGCTGATTGCACAGAGAGCTTCGGTGAGAATAATGGATGAATGGAGTTGGGCTTCGAAGATGGGTGAAGAGGATGGTGTCGGCATGGGTTGGCTTGGGACTTGGGGCTTGGGTCGACGAGCTGGGTTGGTAAAAGGGGTGTGTCGAAGCTGGGCAGGTGAGCTGGGTCTGTGGCAACGTGGGTCGGCGGCGTGGGTTAGGGGAGTGGGCTGATGAGAGTTGAGCTGCGAGGTGGGCTGGCGGCGGTGAGAGTTGAGAGAGAGAGGTGAGAGTTAAGAGAGAGTTGAGAGAGAGTGATATGAATTGTCAGGTAGATGATAAAGAAATTTAAAAAAAAAAAAAAAAAAAGAAGCAATGAAATAATATTTTAATTGAGGGGGAATAAAAAATTAATTTTTATTTTTTTTAGGTTTCAGTTACAGTGCATAATCATATATAGCTGTGCACTGTAGTTGTGTAGGTAAAACATTTACCTATACCACCATCAATGTACCACCCTTTTTTTATATGGTGGTGCTAAAACTAGCTTTTTAGCTCCACCATTGTAGATGCTCTTAGGAGGGAAATGGGTAAACTAATACAGTAGGTTTTTAAGGTTTTGTTTTTTTTTTTTTTTTTGGTTACCTATATTCACCCGTTACTCTAGCTATTTTAGGTAATCATGATTTAACCCATATAATCACTAATCAATAGATAAGGTCGTGCATAATTAAACATGAATTTTTTTTTGAGAGAGTTTCAACTTATGGCGTCCGCTCCTGATAATAGCTCTTTATCATCAGATCAAGACACCAATCAGTTCTTGGTGTAGGCGAGGATTGAACCCCAGATCTCTTATACAACCATCAGAGACTTTACCAGTTGAGCTAACTGGAACCCATAATTAAACATGAACTTGACCTTATTATACCAAAAATATATATGGATAAGTCATGGGACAAGACTTTGCATGCTTAAACTGAAAGTACACTGTTTACATAGTATGATATGAATCTCACATATAGTAGGTGAAAATGGACTTGAAATGACATGTTCAATGCACACAATGAGAAAAAGTTAGTATTACGGAAATAATAATACTAATCTAGTTCCTTTGGTTCCTTAATATACAATTTTTTGTAAATGTTGTATAACATTTTTGTTTTCAAATTAAAAATGTCAAGATTCTTGTAACTTAACTGGCATTTATTGATATATATATATATATATATATATATATATATATTTTTTTTAGAATACTAAATATTTTCCACTGTTATGAATTTCGTTCCGTTTCGGCCGGAACGGACAGAATTTCTCATACCAGTATATAATTCAGAACTGGAATACCCTTTGTTCCACCTCGGGTCAAAATCCGGCCAATTCCGGGGCATTTCGGTCATTCCGGTGTGTTTCGGCAAATACCTTATGGTTCGTTTGGATTGAAGGAGATGGAGGGGGAGTAGAGTAGATTTAATACAAAATTAACTTATTTTTAGCCAACTCTACTCTACTCCCCTCCACTCTCCCTCCTTCCCCCCTCCATCCAAACAGGCCATTAGTTTCGGCTGGTATGTGCTTTGGGTTTGCTTCACGGTGTTCACACTTCACAGTTCACAGAGATCAAAGAAAGAAAGGAAAAAAAAAAAAGATAAGATCAGATCAAAGAAGAAGAAGAAAAAAATTCAAGTCATGGACAAAGCTCAAGTGCTGCCATTAAAGCTCACTTCTTCAAGCTTGTGTCTCTGCCACTTCCAGAGAGAAAAAGAGGGAGTGTGAGACTTTTATGAGGCTTTGAATAAAAAAACTTTGGAATGTTTCTAAACTCAAAGCCACTGTTTCTCCTTTAGTTTCCTCCTTGTTGCTTTGAGCCATCATACTTTCTGTTGTTGACATTTCCTTTGCTGGAGAACACTTACCTGTTAGGCGTGTTGAGCTCCAGCCTTTGTTTGTGTGAGGAAGAGTGAAGACTTAAGGATGCACTAAAAAAAAAAAAAAAAAAAAAGAAGATAAAAAGCAGAGAAGTTTGTGAAGTAAAAGAAAGGAGGAGATCAGATGAAGAGGAAATGGTAAGTGGAAAAATATGTGTGGGTTATTGGAAATGGTAAGGAAACTTCTAGGAAATTTCCTACTTAAAAAACTATTCATAGATATTTAGTTATTTACAACAATGCCACAAGTAAAAAGTTAAAAAAATATTTACATAATTTTTTTCTCCACTTCACAGAATTTTTTTTTAAGGTGAAAGTTTATACACTATATTTATTGTATTATTTGTAGAAAAATTATGAATAAATATTTTTTTATCCCACTTTATTTAAGATTTTTTTTAAAATAAAATAAAATTCATTACTTTATGTAATAGTAATAATATCTAGTTATATATATATATATATATATATATATATATATTTTTTTTTTAGGGAACCCCGAAACACCCTGAAATGATACGTCGAAATAGGCTAGTACCGAAATATTTTGCTCTACTGGACAAATCAAAACGGGGTCCAAAACGGAATTAATAACATTGGTATTTTCAGCACACACACACACAGGAAGAGGGGAGAAAGTTTTTTAAAGAAACTTACAGTGGTGTATTAGAAATGCCTAATATCAAAATTCAGTCTCTTTCAACTATCGAAATGTTTAAAAAAAAAAAAAAAATAGGAATGATACGAACAACAATGCTACCCTTTGTAGCCAATTAAATTTGCTAAAAATGGTATTATAATAAGACTGTGGTTTCAACCCTACATCCACTTTTCCCTCAGCCTCCCACACTATCTACTTATTTCAAAACAATACTTAATCAGATAATAATAATAAAATCCACCAATATATCTAACCCTTTCTTCCTATTTTCTCTTTTATTGAAATCTCAAATTTTCATAATTTGTTACATGTTTCGTAAATACCATGATTTTTATATTTCTTTTCTTTTTAGGATGTTATAATTGACTTCACCTAATTCTTTGATACCCCTTTCTTTTGGTCAAATTTTATATTTGTCTCAACAATTGATAGTTAAATTTTTTGTATACACTGAAGGCGCAACCAAATATTTTCTCCTCTTTTCTCTTGGTTGTCTATGGTTGTGAGAATGGGTGTGGGACCGCGGGAAGAAGGGGAAGGAGATAAGAAGAAGAGGAAGAAGAGAGAGGCTTGGTTTTGTCTGTGTGGTTGTGGGAATGGGCGGGACAGTGGGAGTATCTCTCTCAAATTAAAAGTATTGTGTTGGTAGAAAAAGTCAAAGACCTTACCCATTTAAAAAAAAAAAAAAAAAAAGACACATACTAAATACATTTTTTTTCACATTTGAAAATTTGCTATTAGATAAATGGTATCAAACACATTTTTTGCATTATGAGTGTTTTAAACACATATTTTCACAAAATTTTTTAAACTATAGTTTTCACACCATTTTGAACATCAATACTTGAACTCCAGTACTCCACTACCAAACAAACACTAATTCACGTGGATTTGCACACACCCCTTAAAACGACAAAACTTGTGACTTAAAATCACAATTTTAAAGTTTAAAGGCATAACTTCAGTTAGTTATAAGTTCTGTTCTTTGAGTTTTGTATGCAAAACTGTATGGATTAAAATGTGTACAATAAATATCACTCAAAAGATAAAAGAATGTTTGTTATACATCATGTTACACACACTGTTACACAACCATTTTTTAAACTATAATCGTGAGTTAAAAACACAATTTTAATTTTAAAAATGTGTGTGCAAACAGAGTATATGTATAGAAATTTTATCCAAAGACTTAACCGAAAAGATGCATGCATCTTGGGAGGGTATTGAGGTAGATGACACAGTTGAGACTGTGAGAGGTCTGTCCAAGAGTCCACCCTCTCATAGGGGTACAGACTTAATAATTTCTCCTTTGGCAGAGTTATTAATTTAATTTAATTTTATATTTTTTTTATAGGGAAGACAATAATCAATGCCACTTTGATGATCTAACATATTTTTCATTTGCTCCTTTTATATTTGCTTCTATTTGTTAGGATATATGTGATTCAATGTTAGGAACATATGTCAATATTTTATGTAATTGGCTAATCCTTTGACAAAACGCACTTTACTTGTAATTGGGTAGATCTAGGATGTATTTAATACTTCAAGGAACAAGGTTTCAAGTTCAAATGTTAAAGCCATGCAAGTCTGTCCAAGAAACAAGTGAAGAAATATTGGATTTTAAAGCTCGACAGCTGGCTTGACGTACAACTAGCATCTATCAAGGTTTAAAAGCTGTTTCAGCCCCGTGGTTTGACAACTAGCTCGATAGATGGCTATCTATTGAGGTTTATGAAACTCAATTTTTCAGAGTTGATTTTCATCCAATCCGTGAGTATGTGTTTAGGCTTTCTTTTCTTACAACCCTAAACATATATAAGGAATGTTTTAAGAGCTGTAAAAGGTTGCGCAAGTATGAAGCAAAGTTTTGTTCATGCAAATTGTGATTAGAGACAAAATTTGCCATAGTTCATCTTTCTATTGAAGAAGCTGTTGTGTTTGTACACCGTAGGGTTTTATGACTAAAGAGATTCGTGATCTTCACCGTGTGATGAACTAAAGAACTTTGCAGTCAACATCTTTCTCAAGTTGGTGATCAAGTCGTGTATTGGGATCTGCACATCTATTGGTTAGTCACGTACTGAGAGCTGTGCATTGAAATGAAGAGATTGTCACTATAGAACAAGTTCAATTAGGTACTGGGGTAAGGGTTCAACTATAGGTTGGTATAAGGTACTGAGATTCCTTTACTTGTAACCGCTTGTTTTGATAATAGTAGATTTTCGGGAATGGTGACCTTAAAATCACCTAATGGGGTTTTTGCCGGGTATGTTTTTCCCATTCGTAAACAAATCACCGTGTCAATTTAATTTTCGCTGCACTTTAGTTAATTGATGATTTGTTTGTGCTACTATGCATTTTGCATGTTAATTTGATTAATTAATAAACTTGGCTAATTAATCAATTAATTTATCACAAGTGGTCAATACATTCTTGGCCTATCACTACCGTTCAAAGTGGATACTAGACTAGATATAGTGCCAACAAAGGGATTCATTGGTTTTAGGGATTTTCATTTTTTTTACTCTAGGAAACGAAAAGTGCAAAATGTATTAAATTGAAAATGCATGTAATGAAACTTGAAAAAAGTGCCAAACATCTCATTTTTTTCAAACTGTATTTCACTTCTAATAATAAGCTATGAAATGCATTTTGAGTAGAGATGCCAAACATGAGTATGCACTAGTCATATTTGCATTATATCTTTAAAGGATTAGTGACAATTGAGATTTCTTGTAATTGTTAATAAAATCTGAGATCAACTCAATATATGTCTGATGTGGAACTCATCAAACGCACCCACACAACACAAATATGGGGCATCACATTTACATTCCTTACATGCCTAGTGCCATATGTCTTACATTAGAATTATTCCATTTTTTTTCTCCTTAAGCTTTGCATGTATATCCAATAGTGTCCGTAGCTCATCCTTTACAATGTGTTTGAAAGTTTGGAGATAGATGAGACTTGGAGATAAAAATAAATAATTTGTCAAATTTGTCCTTATGATGTCAATCTATATATTTCTTTAAATTGAACAAAAAATTATAATTTTCAATTTATATGATGTCTTATCATTTTCTCCCATTATCATTTTATTTTCTAAAATAATCAAATTTGATGAAGGGATTATCTATTCCTCTTATCCTACTTAAATTTAGGAACATCCAAAGAAGGGGAAGGGATTACCATTTCACTTTGCTCTCCTTCCTTTTGTTCTCATACCCTCAACTCTCATCTATTTCCAAAATTTCAAACAAATTGTAAAGGATGAGCTTTGGATAAAAAAACAATTGGATATATGTACAAAGCCTAAGGAGAAAAGAAAAAGGGAATAATCATAATGTAAGAGATATGGCACTGGGCATGTAAGAAATCTAACTATATTTAAGATTCCACATTAAATATACGAATTCTCTTTCCATTTAGGAAGTGGAATGCAGTTTGCAAAACATTGAGAACAAGCTCAAATCATTGCCATTCTAGAGCTTAAGCTTAGAGAAGGCAAAATATAGCGATCAACGTCATTTAACCAAAGGCGGAGAGGTCATATTTTTATCTCCTTTGTTACGACCTCCTCGGCCACGAATTGCACCCTTTTTTCCCACGTAGGGTTATGGTGACAAAAGAGAGAAATATGGAAAGTAAATGTGAAAGATATTTTATGGTTATGCGCAAAGGGGTTACCATGACCTTCTAACAAGCATATATAAGCTTTGATTTTTCTCACAAACATTCTGATAATCTAATATTATTGTTCAATAGGCTTTCATAGAATCCTTATATGCTTATCAAATAACAACTAACCAACTAAGATAATCTAATAAATCAAATTACAATTCTAATAGGTCACATTGTTAGCTGCCGTCTTTAAATTATCTCAAGCAATCCTATACAGTTCATAACAGGATTTACTAGTTAGTTTAACCATGATTTTTCTGGCATAGTTGTTCCTGAGTTCCTACTCCCAAAGTTCTCGTTCCTGTTCCTACTCCCAAAGTTCTCGTTCCTGTTCCTTCTCCTAGGGTTCCTTCTGTTACTACTCCTAGAGTTCCTTCTGTTAGTCTCTTCCTCCCTTTCATCATCTTTGTCATTAGTCTCTTCCTTCCCTTGGTCATCAATATTGACATTATCCTCTTCTGGCCCTTGGTCACCATCCCTAAAAATTCCTGGGAACTCGCTATCCAAAAAATCCTGTGAGATGAAAAGCACAGCTAATCCTATTGAAACTATCTTCAAACCAATTAGGAAACGCTTCTTTTTAGAGTCCAACTGCTTTATCTGTCTCTGGAGAGCATACCATTGATTCATTATTTGCGGTAAAAATCCCAGTAGGAAAATTATAAGCATGAACACTCCAACTATAGTCTTATCATGGGTTGCAGACAGACTCTCCAAGAGAACTAAATAAATAGCAAATACACATACTTCACTGGAAACTGAAATAATCTCAACCAACTGAACTGCTTTATTAATAAGTGGCTTATTGAGAACAAGGAATAAGAGCTGAAAAGAAGTGATGCATAGAAATATTATAGTGGGAATCTGAGAAGGCCAGTGGTCCTTATAGACACCGGTCATAGTACCTAGCACAATGCATCTCAAGGACTCGAGCAATGTGTAGTACAATATGAGTTTGCCAAACAGCTTTTGGTTAAAAGATGCCTCTGAATGTTTATGAACACTGCCCCCCCAAAACCTCTAGATCTTCAGCTTTTGGATAAACCTCTTCAATTTTGTAATCAGAGGCAATGATCCTATCATCAACATGTGGATGAACACTTGAGTTGGATGTCAAGGAGCCTGCCAGAGTTGTTGCGGTGCGTGATATTGTTGAGGGAATAGGACTTGGTTGAGTTGAACGGGATGTACTTCGCGCTGAACTTGGTGGAGCTAAGTCGGTTCTCGTCCCTGATGTTCTCACAACACTGCCTCCAGAAACCTCTTCGGCTTTTGGGCAAAGCTCTTTAGTTTCTCCATCAAAGGCAATAATCCCATCATCACCATGTGTATAAACACTTGTGCTAGACGTCAAGGAATCCACTAGATTTGTTGCAATACGTGATCTCGTTGAAGGACTCGGTTGAGTTTAATGGGATGTACTTCGTGCTGAACTTGGTGGAGCTAAGTCAAGCCTTGTCCCTGATGTTATCACAACATTGTCCTCAAAAAACCTCTTCATCTTTTGGACAAAGCTCTTCAGTTTCCTCATTAGAGGCAATGATCTCATCACCATTTGTATCAACACTTTCCCCAGAAATCTGTGAGAGGATAGGGCCTCTTATATCTTCGAATAGAGGCCCTAAAATGATTAGGCCATTAGGGTTCCGTTTGCTTTTCCATGTCCATTGGCCTTTATTTCCAAGACTGTAAAATCTCCGACCTGCTTGATGATCTTCCTCGTATTGAAGTTTCTTTGCAAATGTAAAGTGTGTAGAGAGGAACTAGAGCAAGGCTAGTAGTAGAAAAGACATAGCACCCAGAAACAAACTACGAACTACAATCCTTGATGATGTTCCTCCTTAATTCACAAAAGGGAGAAAAGATGAAGCCACATAGTTGTGTACTTGAAGTTTTTATGAATAAGACTTTTATGAACAAGACATGAACATAGTCACAATTCCATCACATATTTGGAATGTAGAGTAGAAAAGATTACTTGGAAAAAAAAAAAAAAAAAAAAAACTATCTCATTCTATGGTATATTAGAATGAGAATTAGACAATTCTTTGATTAAAGAATTCAATTTAAGTAGAGAGTTAAAAGATACCGATATGGGGTTGCAATTAGTATAATTTTTATTTTATTTTTAAAGCAACATAATTATCTTTCGAAATTTAAATTTTGCATGATAAATGCATAGATAAGGATACATTTGTAGGGAAGTAAACTGTCAAGTTACCTCTATTTTACAAGGAATATTTCAAATCTTGGGAATGTGAGTAGTCCATAACCCTTCTGCTTTTGCTTCCTGAATTTTAGGATGGCAAGGAGTAGAGCATGCAGCAGTATTAAATTGCCACCAATTATGACTAACTAGAACATGGTTCTACTAAAATCCTCCCATCTACAAAAGAAAAAATCTAGTAAGATATTACATTGAAAAATAAATGATTCTATTTGTGGCACTTCAAAATCCAAATGATGAATTCACGAATTAAACAGAAATGAATAATAGGGAATTAAGTAACAAGTTTGATCAATAACTAGCATACCAAATAGTTCATTCCCAAAATTCTTTAAATTGCATTCAACGGTTCATTTTAAAAAGGAAGAAGAAGAAGAAGACGAAATATTTCATTATTGCTTTCATAGTTTTTCTGCTTAAGATTGAATATTTTTTGTGAAAAATAAAATCTGAATTGAATATTCTCTCCATTTTTTTTATCTCTAAAATCTATATGCAACTACATGTAATAGATAGAAATAAGAGGCCTCATAACTTACCCATCCAAAATATATTCAGCATCTAGTTTACTATTGTTCTGCAGGTGTACAATGAATTCTATAACAAAATTTATTCATGATTAAAAAAGTCAAAAGCAAGTCACAGAAAAAAAGTAGAGGTTTCAAACCTGAAATAATGATATATATTCTTTGGGATTTGGCCGCAATCGTGCTTTGTATATGGAAGCAGCCCTACTCAAATTCCCTTGTTTTGGTTGCACACCCAAGAAAATTCCTGAATCATGAACTTTAGACCTATAGGAATTTGAGTTGGTCGGAGGACTTGAGCCCACCACAACTAGCTAGATGTGCCCAGATTACCATGGAAGACTGAAGTAGGGAATTCTCCATCATAAACTCCTTGCAAATCTATATCATATTATATACTATATATAATAGCAAAAGCTGAGAGAAAATTGATTCCTACAATTAAGAAGGTGCTAACAAATAAGATAAGTGCCTATCTAAAATTCAGACACGTTTAAGTTTAAAAAGCGATACATTATATTGTTTGGCAATGCTACACACCATTTAAAAGCCTCTCATTATAAATATCAAAAAATTAACCGGTTAAAATTAGATGTGCACCAAGATAGAAATAGAGAGGCGATGAAAGAGAGAGGGGAAGAGGAAACGGGGAAAGAAAGTAGAGAGGCGATGAAATAGAGGATGAGGTCTATGACACGGAGAAAGAAACAGAGAAAGGCGAAGAACTCTGCGTCGATTCTGCAACGTTTACGGTTTAATCCAACCAAAATCCCGATCATTACAACATTTGATAGCCTGATTTATAGAGAGAGTGCTTCGCTCCCTCGCCAGACTTAGAGCATCGCTGCAAGCAGAAAGAAAAATCTATGGGCATCAACACCATTACGCTATATATCTGCCACCATCAAATTGTCGAAACCGGTTCCGGTACGTTTTTCTCCATTTTTCTAGATTTGGGTATGAAAATTACTTTTTATTGAGTTTTTTTGTTGGATAGGTTTAGAGTTGATTTTGGTTTTGATTCCTTTTTGTTTTCCTTCACTAAGCCTTTCCTTGTTCTCTAATATCTGCGTTCATAGTTTTTTTTTTTTTTTCTCTCTCTCTAGGGTTTTGATTTGGAAAACACCTTTTGATCTCTTTCACATGGTTAAAACACCTTTTGATAGCCTTCAGTATAAAAGAAAATAAACCGCTTAAATCAGTAAATTGCAATCAAAAGGAAAGGAGAAAGAGAACAGAGTTCGTCCGTACCGTAACCCGATAGCTTAAAAGAGAATTTTTTGGAACCATTGGTTTCCCCACCATTGAAAACAAAACCCAATAGATAATTATTTAGTTGTTATTAATTTTGGGATTTGGGGGTTCCTAATTAGGGTTTGCTGCAATTGTAGATTTCAATTCCTTTTTTTTTTTTTTTTTTTCCAGGGAAACACCATAGAAGATCAAATTCTACCTAGGCTTTGTCTCTCAGCTTTTTTAATTTATTTTTAGGATTTCCCCTTCTGACCGATTGGTGTTCAGTTGCCTATAATAAATTGGAGACACAATGTTACTTATCAAAAAATAAATAAATTAGAGACACAATGTTATGTTATTTTTGCTACGTTGGTGTGAATTGATGCTTGAACCTTTTCAGTTTTCCCTTTTTTTTTTTTTTAAATGACATATTCATAACCGAGTTGGCTGAGCGATTGAAAGAATAGTGGAAGCTATAGCAACAACCCTACCCACCTTTGGTTTCCTTCAATTTCATCATCATTTAAATACTTTTGTTTGATCAAGCACATGGAGGAGAACATCAATTTCTACATGATTAGAACAATGTGTATGTGGCTTGATTTTTTATAACATTGATGTGAGATTAGATTATTCTCATGAGAATATTTACATAGAATTGAAAGTTGAAACTTCCTCTAACAGTTCTCTGTTTTTTTTTTTTTTTTTTTTTGGTTGGATTCATGTTGTTAAACTGTTCTTTCATTCCCATTTAGAATGTTTGACTCGCTCACTTTTGCATTTTTCTATATTTTTTTGGGTGGATTCATGTTGTTAAATTGTCCTTTCATTCTCATTTAGAACATTTGGCACCGTTTCTACCATCACATCCTGTGGTAAGAGAAACTTGTCACATCACACATGATGTCAAAATATGCTAGAATAAATCTTAAATCTGTTTTGAAAATTTTAACTTTCTGAGTGAAGAATAATACTACTATATGCAAACCCTTAAACAATTGTCAAATATGTTGAGTATATTGAACATGAAAAATAATTATTCACCCCGGTATTTTGGTGCATCTGACTTTAAGATTTTCATTTATAATCCTAGAAAATGTGTTCCCAACTTTTGGATTGCAATTCTATAAGATACATTCATCAATCTATTGCTATAATGTTTTTTCTCGCCTTTGTAGGTACCAGCAATTGGTATTCCAGCACCAAAAAGGCTCAACCTCTTGGTACCATCTCTGCTGCTTCTTGGGGCTCTGCACTTATTTTTCCAATTTCATATACATACATAGCCATGATGGGTTCTAAGGGACTCACTGAAGCCTTAAAGATAGCAACCTTGAATGCAAACTACATGGCAAAACGTTTTGAGGTTCTTAACTCATCCTTTTCATCTTTTGGTTTTATGTTTGCATATATGTGTTGATCTTGAAAAATAATTTCATTTGGCTTTCTGCATCATGAAATAGAAGTTCATTGTTTTCTTAGTATAATATAATGATGTGAACATTACAGAGCCACTACCCCATTCTTTTTCGAGGAGTCAATGGAACATCGCCCATGAATTCATCATTCACTTAAGGGCTTTCATGGTATCTCAAATCATACTCTTCTTATGGATTCCCAATTCTTTAAGTTTACTTTGGCTTACAATGAGTCATTTTAATTGCAGAACACAGCTGGTATACAACATGTGTTTGACAAAATGTCTTACTCACTTTTGCATTTTTTTTCTTTTTTTGATAATTCGATAGTTATACTCTTACATTAGTTTTAGTCAACTTCATGTTTAAGAGTGATTTGGGAGGGCAAAGAGTATTTGATCTCAATCAGTTCTGATTGTGTTTGTTTTGTTTGTGAAGTTAATCTAGGTATATTAGATCGTGCTCCACTTATTTATTTGGGTGAGTTGAAGCATCCTTTCCAAGTTTGACTAAATGGTTGGTTGTCTCTGCAAAAGGTAGGTTGATTCCATTGAGTGTTTTATTTTTCTATTGCATTTCAATGACATTCAATTACAAACTTTTAAATTGATTTGCACTTATAGTTGATTGCATTTGACTTTTTAAATTGATTTGCATTGCATTTAGGTGGTTTGAATTAGAATTCAACTAACATTTTATGTATAAAGTTGTATTTATATGAAAACCATTTTACTAAATTTAGGTTGTAGTCTAATTTAGAATTCAGATAGTTCAAATGTACATTAAAAAAAAAAAAAATATTTGTTCTTAAATGTTGTTATACAGTATATTTATATATTGGTTGCTGCATCATTATGTCATAGAAGTCTTTCCAATTGAATTTTTGGCAGCCACATCTATTTCTCTAATGTTGAATATCACATGATAACGTGTATAAGCTGCAATATCTATAATGTGTGAATGGTGATTGAAGTCTGCAAGGTTTTTTATAGTTATTACAAAGATAACAAAAAAACTTAGAAAAATTGTTGACATTTGCTTAGAAGTTGTGCAAACACGTTTTTTTTTGCAAAACTATAATATGGAAATTGGTTCTTTTTGGTTTCTATTTAGAGGCTATGCAGATTTATTTAAAAAAAAATTAGTACTAGGTTGTTGCCTGCTATAATAATTTGATGTTAATCAAGACTTTGTTGATGGTGGTTATGTAAGAAGAATTTGGTTCTAGGAAGACTGAAACCAAAAATATGTAAAAGTGTGGTAGGTGTGACATCTTATAGTATAATCAATGGTGTGGATTGTGGAGTAATTGTAGATTTATTTGGTGTACTGTTAAGTTACTGTGACTGCCATTATTATTTGCTACTCTGCCTCATCTCTTCTTTGAAACATTATTAATTAAAGATCGGCATACTCTTTTTTTACTTCAAATAGGTTTTTTCCCTGAAACTTATCGCCACTTCATTTCCTTTACGAATGATCATATTAAATCTCCAATATACATATGCTTTTGTTTTAAACCATTTAAACTCTGAAAGTTTGGTAATTTTAAGAAACCTTCTTATCCTATCATTTCGTTAAAATTCAGATTTGCTGCAATTTTCTGTCAAGATTCTATCCATTATGCATTTGTTTTTTGAATTACCTCTATTTAGACAGATTGATAACATTCACCAGGTGTTCTCAAGAAACATTGCTGGATAAAGTTGACAGGTTAGGACAGCCTAACTATCATTCTTATCCATTTGACTTCTACTCTTTTCAATTCCATATTAATCTGATAAGATTTTTTAATGTTACAAATCATAAACTCAGATTGAATGTAGGTCTGCCAATAATGTAGTTATGTTTCCCAATTCGCCTTAGACTAATGTAAATGTCTCCGCTATTTTTGTTATTTTTTGTTGTCGGAAGATTAGGCTTTGCAAAATCTGGAGCTAGGAGTTTAGCCGTTGCAGATGATAACGGTTTTGAGTATGATGATGTTATTGTATATAAGGGCCAATTCTATGCGAATGATACATTGGGAAACGTTTCGTGGATCGATAATTCATCACTGAAGTTGGTTCCATTTTTGCCTCTGCTATGTGGGTTGGGTAGCCAGAAGCACTTGGTGGAGTCATGTGGAGCTCTCTATGTTGTTGATAGATACTTAATAAAGAAAGGAGGAGGGTAGAACATACCAACCGGTATGTTAGAGACTATGATGGTCCCAAAGTGGTTGATTTCAAAGTGTATAAGCTGGATGAAGAATGGGGTCGATAGGAGTTGGAAAAAAGCTTGGGTGATCGAGCTTTAGTTTTGGGTAATGATTGTTGTTTATCGATTTTGGCTGAAGAGTTTACTGGGTATAAAAGGAATAGCATTTTCTTCAATGATCAAAATGAAACTCATGTTTTCAACTTGGAAGATAGAAGCTTTGGAGATTTATAGAATATCTTTCCATCTTGGCTTCTCTCAAATTTGCTTTAGAAGATAGTATAGTTCCAATAACTTTCTTTTTGGGGACCTGAATTTGAAGCAAAGAAATAGAAAGAGAATGTGTAATGCAACTATTAGAGAGAAAAGGGTAAGAGATATACTGTTTTCTACCAAAGATGGTTGCTAGAGATTAGTAAGTGTTAGAGATATATTGTTTTCCTATATTTTCCTTGTAGATGGATCGAGTTTATCTTAGTTCTCCTAATGTGATTGCTGTCCTTGATGTATTCATAAATCATAATTATGGGTTTATATCCATTGGTTCACGTGCACCAACATATAAATGGTCCTCATTATGATGTTGTTTGGTCTTACTGTGTTCTTTTCCTTATTACAGTGGTCTGGAATCCATGGGATAAGAAATCAAAATCAATGGTAGATTTCGGTGATGAGGTACAAACAGATGCTTTGTGTTGATGGAGCAGCAATTGAGAAACCTATCACTTTGAAGCCAGAAGAGGAATGGACAGGGTGATTGCAGCTCTCAGTTTTGCCTTCGAGTTTCTGCAGCGAGTACCTCAATTTTTAGGAGAGGTCCTTTGAGGAATGCTACAAAATTTCAAGAGCACAATGTGGTTCTTTTGTTCTTTTTCTGTCCTTATAGGAGCCTTAGTTAAATCTTATGTAATAGCTCTCAACTCTTTTTCGATAAAATAATAGCTCTCAAGTTGTAGAAATTGTGCGATGATACTTAAGATGGACTTAGTACTTTGTAATACCTCAGACTATAGAGGATAGAGGATTGTGGGGAAAGCCGCATTTTTAATTGAATGGCTGCCCCAGGAAAGTAGGTACCAAACCAATTATTCCTTCCATAATATCACTATCTTATTCCTTTCTCTTTTATACTTCCAATTGAAAACATAATGGTAATTTAAAATTCTTGGTTTAATTCTATACCAAATTGTCAAAAATGATTATTTATTTATTTATTTATTTTAAAATCATCATCTTATTCCTTTTTCTCTTTTATAGTATTAAAAAAAAAAAAAAAAACATTGGGAAGCTACCTCTTTATCAGAGCCAAGTTTTGATCCTGGCACCTATGGGTTATGGGCCCACCACGCTTCCACTACGCCACTCTGATTGTTATTACAATTTTTTGGAACCAATGTTATTTATTTTAATGAATGTTTCCTCCCTTTATATTTATATATTTTTTTTGGTCAGAAAGAAACTCTTTAAACTCTTCTTATATTAATTTTATTAGATGTGAATTTTGAAAATTTAACTATTGGATTGCATGATTCTTATTATATTCTACATAAAATTTCAAGAAAATCAAAGATCAATAGTTATGTTATTAATCAAATTTTTACATTTCAGGGGTTTTTTCCCCCCTAAAATTATGTATAAAAAATAAGTTTATTAATCAAATAGTAAATAACATCTAATTTGAAAGAAATTAGACATGTATATTAAGAACATAAATAACATGCCATTTAAGAGTTAGATTTTCAAAATTTCAATCTAATAAAAAGATATATGAAGACTTTGAAAGATTTCTCTCCAAACTCCTTTGGTTTGTCATGCATATTTATATTCAAAGTTCAAACAACAAAAACCTATGCAAGTAAACCATTCAAAATTGTGCCAAAAAATAATTCTAATAAAAAAGACTTAATTCCTTTGTTATCAACCAAAAAATGCTTGACTAATATGAAAGTACATCATATTCCTTTGTATATTTGTATTGTATTGTAGATTTGTTCATGCGCATTGTGCGGGTTAAACACTAGTACTATATATAATAGCAGAAGCCTTTCCTTGTAATTAAGGAGGTGTTGACAAATAGCATAACTGCTTATCTCAAAATCAGACACGTTTCGCTTTAAAAAAGCGATAGATTACATTGTTTAACAAACTAAACACCGTTTGACTGCTTTTTTGGTATATTAAAAAAAATCCCGGTTAAAATAAAATTAAAAACACGTTGCAATTTAAAAAAACCCTAGCCATCTGTTTCATCAGACTCCGCTAAACATTTTCTCTCTCTAAAAGAAAACGCCTACCGATATAGTGGCACAGAGAAAGGGAAGGAGGAAAAAAAAAGCTTGCGATCCAGTGAAGATTCGTACAGCCGATCATCGCCATCCCATGCCAGACTTATGGCTTGTTTGGAAGTTAAGAGAGGGAGGAGAGTAGAGGGGAGTGGAGGGGAGGAGAATAGTGGGGAGGAGAGTAGAGGGAAATGGTTTCCCTCTACCTTATTTGGATGTTTTTAAAATTAGTAAGGGGGAAGGGAGTAATTAACCCTTTCCCTTGTTTGGATGTTTTAAAATTAGGATAGAGAGGAAAGGAAATGATTAAAATAGACAAATTTATCCCTATTTGAAAATGAACTTGTAATATTGGTCTATGATTAATTTATTAGATTAAATAATTATTACTATAGCATGCAATATTATATATATATATATATGTATATATATTTTATATGAATTAAATAATCAACATTGGTCTATGATTAAATAATTTTTCTACTTTTTTATTATACTAAAAAAAACCATCCTTAAATAATAATTAAAATAAGAAAAAAAATGTAATATACAAATACTTTCTACTAGGCAACCGCAATGCCCATTGAACCACAGAGATCTGCTGCACCAAAGACCTCTTCGATTCTTTTTTATTTGGCAGAATAGAACGACGAAGTAATGGCCAGCCCGGTTTTGATTCTGGTAATTCTTTTATCAACACAGAAATTGAACTAGACTCTGCTTCAACAGATTGGCCAGTTGATAAAATTTATGATCCCGTGGTAGTCTGCTCATAAACCGATATGGATATCATGTAGATAAATGATCCTTCCATACCAATTCCATTTACCAGAAGATTGATGAATTTCTTCTTAGTTAATTGTCTAACTAGTTTCAATAAATAATCGGACAACAAACTCATAAAAACAAAAAACAAAAATAAATTGGACAACAGGCATTCTCTACTTCCAAGTTCTAAATGCTCCTTTTAAGAAGAAAAATAAAAAGATTGGACACGGATATAAGTAAAAATGCATTTCCACAAATAAATTTCATGGTGCAGGCCTAACTGGCCTTTTCTTAAAAGTTAAAACTACCTACAAAGCCATGTAATGAGACAAACAAAGGGTTTATTAGCATCAAATTGCAATCAGTCATCGTTCCATCATTCCCTGCCCAATACATTGTTCTTTCCAGTTTGCATAAATGACATAACCCAAAGATTGTACACAATAAATTTCATGGTGCAGGCCTAACTGACCTTTTCTTAAAAACTACCAACAAAGCCATGTAAAGAGACAAACAAAGGGTTTATTAGCATGAAATCGCAATCAGTCATCATTCCATCACTCACTGCTCAATACATCGATCATTCCAGTTTTGCATAAACGACATAACCCAAAGGTTGTACACAAGATGCATATTCACCTCAAATTCTTGGTAAGTACCATTCTCAAATCTCTCCTTTAAACTCACACTGGCATTGCCTTCATTCAGTACTTTCGTGTTCTTCTTCAGTGTCCCTTGAATCATTCTAAGCAACCCATTTCGATGATGATCTTCAGTTCCTGTATTAAGTACATAAAATAAGAAAATTGTACTATATTTCATTCCAGAAAACAACAAATCAATTATAAAAAAATCCAAAACCTTTGGAGTAGCTTGCACTTGTTAAAGACCCTTCTCTCTTGAACACATCTTTCCCATTATTAATGGCAAGAACCCAACAATCATCCTTGGACAATTTTTTAGCACAGTACTTAGCTAGCGAGGTCGATGGCCACAATTTAATGTGGTTACGAGCAGTTCCAACAATAACAGTAGCAGCAGAATATGATTGTGCTTTCCGAACTAAAATTTTCTTAATTGATGTACCTCTGCAAATCTTAAGCTTGAGATCCACCTGCAGCATTTCAACCAAATCCTCTACTTTTCAAAATTTTTTTAGTTAAAACAAAAACGTTGAAAGTACAAATTTTGATTCTTGATACAAATAACAAAAAGAAATACACATGCAACTCAAGTTTTACTTTGTTTAACTTAGTTTTCTTCTTTCTAACCAACCAAAAGCAAAGCAATTATATACTGGCAAAATTCCATGAATAAATAGCACAGAACCCAGAAATAATTTAGCAGGAAACCGAACCTGTTTGAGGTTGCAGAAACCTTCATAGACGTCAAAAGCAGAGTCAAATGCTTTGACAAGCGAAAGCAGAGATGACTTCCCATCTTGATCCACAATTTCTACACATATTTATCCATTTCACAACAAAAACAACAAACTCCATCAAAACCCAGAAATTCTAATATGTTAAAAAAAGTGAAGCACAGGCACTTTTGTATACCAGTTCCCAACAACTCATTTATCCAACTTGCACTATATAGCTTTAGTCCAACAAGGGGAAGATTATGCAAGTGACACAGTAAATAATATCCTGATGATAGATTACACACTGCTCAGGAAGGAATCATGGTTGAGATAGCATAGTATCAGATTTTAAAATGACATACAAAAGCCAGAAAAATCAGAGTTAAGTAAACAACAGCACATCTAAGACAAAGAACAGAGAAAAAAATACAACTTTGATACTTTATCAAGTAATATTTGGAACTTTGGAATGAAGAGTGAGACACACACAGAAAGACACATGTGAATATGCAACTAGAGCAGCAGAGTATATATAAAAAAGTGTGCTCCTGGATAATACAACTTTGATACTTTATCAAGTAATATTTGGAACTTTGCACAAACTCATGTGAGTTTGATCATACACAATCAAACAAGCAATTTATCAAACACATTGTGAGCAACTCTTTGAAACTTTAAAATTCTAGTAAAAAAAAAAAAACCCAAATTGGAAACCCATTCACAAAAAACAAGAAATTACCCAATAAAAATCACAAAAACAAATTAATAATCAAAAACCTGACCATAAAATCAAACTTACACAGAATAAACAATCACAAAGCCTAGGTTTAACCATAGTTCATCCATATATCATGAACTATAAGGATTGCAAGTGTTTAGATAAAAATAAACAAGAAACACAGATCCATATATAGCCAAAATATACAAATTTATGCAAGTTCACAATCTAGACTCACTCAAGCACTTTGTCAAACACGTTATGAGCAATACTTTGAAACTTTAAAATTTAAGAAAAAAAAGCCCTCAGATCCGAAATCCACCCACAAATAACATGTTATTACCCCTTAAAATCACAATTAATAAGAAATTACCCAATAAAATCACAATTTTAAGAACATAGTTATTTTATTCAACTTAAAAGAAACCCATGAAACAGAAATTAAAACAGAGTTTACCTTTGTGAGAGAATGCTAAGCGTGAGAGAGAAGAGTGAAAGATAATCCAAGAATGAAGAAGTCGTGAGAGAGAGAGAGAGAGAGCCAGCATAAGCTGAGAGAGTTAAGAGAGCTTGAGAGAAATTTGTGGGTTACAGAGCTGAGAGAACTGAGAGAGCTTGAGAGAAATTTGTGGCTGAGAGAGCTGAGAGAGCTTGGGTTATGGTTTTTTTTTTTTTTTGACGTTAAAATACCCTGTAATTTTTTTAATATAATATGGGTAAATTAGGTAATTTACATCTTCAATAATTTATGTGCTCTACTCTCCTTCCAAATCTCTCCAATTTGAGGAAATTAAAAATGAAGGGTTGGAGGTAGTTGAAACCCTTCCAAATCCCTCCTCCTCCTTCCTTAAAAAACTTCCAAACAAGGTAATTAGATTACTCTCCTTCCCTCTACTCTACTCCCTCTCCTTTTTTTAACATCCAAACAGGCCATTAGACAACCAAGCGATACCGCGATACAGAGAAAGGGAAGGAAAAGAAAAAAGGCTTGCGATTCAGTGGAGAATCGTGCGATCAAAGGTTTCTCTTCTTTCTTTTTTTCGCTTCCTTTTGGATTTTCTTTCTTCGTATGTTTTTTTGGTTTGAAACACTTTATTCCGATCTGTGTGTATATGGATTTGCACCGAAGAGGTGGAAGTGAGGGTGAGTTTGAAATTTCGATCGAGGACTTTCTCCTTCCCTCTCTGTATCGCTAGGTTTTTTTAGTTGCAAGCCTTTTGTTAATTTTGCATTAACCGTTTTTTTTTTTTTAATTATATATACACACAAAGCCCATATGTTCTGTTTTTAATTTTAGACAGTGGGTTTTTTTTTTTTTTTTTTTGAGAGATTGATTTAGGCATTATTTATGATTTAGGTATTTAGGTTTGATTGGTTATGATTTAGGTTTTTTGGTTATGAGTAGTTTTGTTTAATTTATGTAAATAGACGGGTTAGAATTGGTTTAATCTCTTACCCTATTGTCTTTTTTGGGTTTGCTGTCAATTTAGGGATTTGAGATACGAAGATAGAGATCGGCGCAACTCTGTGACCAACATAATCGGAACTAAACACAGACCCACAAAAGGCACATATCAATTCTCTGTGTTCCAATTTGAATTGAAATTCGGATGTTCATTCTCTTTCTTTAGATGCTTTGTTGTGAATATCAATTCTTACAGCATGGACAAGAATGGCAGGACCCTAGGATTGTGAATTGTATTCTTTCATTATTTACTGCCTTCTTTGAAATAGAAATTTAGAAATAATACTAATCAAAGAAAAATTGCATCTGAAAAAATCCTAGCGACATTGCGATGTAGAGAAAGCAAAAGAGAAAAAAAAAACCTTGCACCACACTGGAGATTAGTACGGCCGGCCATCGCCATCCCCTTTTGATTTTTAGGTAGGTTCTTCTCTCTCTCCCTCTCTTTCTCTCTATGTGTTTTTGTTGTTTTGATTCAGTTTTGAAACTTTCCTGTGATTTCGGGATAAGTTTCCCCTGTTTCTGTGAATTTGTGGAATATTCTAGATCTGTTTTGCGAGTTAAAGCTTTGACTTTGAATGTGCGTGTGCGTGATTCTAGGGTTTTGTTATAATCGCCATTTGAAAATTCTTTGAATATATATCTATATATACTAATTTTGGTTTAGGATTTTGTTGTTCTCTATTACGATTGGCTTAGTTTTCGTAAAAATGTCTATTTTTTGTTTAGGAAGTCAAAGTTAAATACGATCAAATGTTCTAGAGGTATTGAGATACAGAGATAGAGATCAGCACTACTCCGACGAAAGGTGCGCATCAATTCTCTGTGTTTGAACTTGAATTGAAATTCTGATGTTCATTCTCTTTCTTTAGATGTTTTGTTGTGAATATTGATTCTTACGGCATGGACAAGAATGCAAAACCCTAGAATCATGAGAGGCCATCTATAAATCAGATCGACCTCTTTTTTGAATTTGATTTGCATGTTAACATTCTGTGACCATCTATTTGGCCAATGGAAAAAAAAAAACCGAATAAATTAATTGGGACATAATAATTATACATATCAATTTAATCAAAAATAAAATTTGAATTTAATACAAATAAAGATGAGATAAACAGAAAAAAAAAAAAAAAAAAAAATCAAATTTTACATGGATTATTATCAAAGTTAGGGTCCGTGAATACCAGGATATAGATGTGTATTTGGTAGTGGGGCTGTGGGGGTGGTATTGAAGAGTCTCTCAGCCAATTGCATATCCAAGAAAAAAAAATTTACATGCTATGTAATACTACCAATTGCCTCACATTTGTTTCATAATTCATTTCTTCCACCATTTTCTAGACTTCATCCTTGAAATTTATTGTTCATATTCATTGTTCATAAATAACTAAATCATTTAGATTTATCATGGTATCAATTACAATTTTTCTTCTTCAATATATCTATATTAAATTTTTTCCCCCTGCTTAATTGTCAAGGGTTCTTCTTTTACCCTTTTTAAAAAATACATCGGTTGATTCTCTTGCTTTGGATGCTTTCTTTTGGTTTTTTATTTTGGTAACATTAGGGACTTATCCTTTGATTTATTATAGTTAAAAGTAAAATTTCACCTTGGATTGTTTAAAATCTTTATGTATAAGATGAAAACAAACTTTCCAGTTCAAGTTTGTGCCAAAAAGTGTTACTGTTTGATGTTAATTTTGCTTTAAGTATTTATTTTATATATCCTTGGTTAATGGAAGCCAAATCCTTAGCCATCATCATATGAGAAATAGCCAACAGATTGTTAAAAACTAAAACAATCTTTCATAATTTTGCAACTCAAACCATATTACAATGTTTGTTTCCACTTCTTTTGTAGTCTCTCTTTCATCTTTCTTTGCTGTGATTTTAAAAAGCTTCTTACCCTGTCATTTTGTTGAATACTAAGTTCTTTGTCAGGTACAACATGGGTATTTTGCAAGAAGAGTTGCTGCATCAAACTAAGAGGTTTGGATAGCCTGATTTTCCCTCTATTTTTCTCATAATTTTAATTAAATTTTCTTCATTGATCTGTTTGGTTTTTGATTTGGCTCTGAATTGCATATTTTAATATGGTTTTTTCTTCATTTTTTTTTTAATTCAATGAATTCTTATTTTGTATTCAACTGAACTATAAAACTATTATGATTTTTTTTTTTTTTTTTTTTTTTGCTATGCTTTTAGGGGCCTGCATTTGGTACCTCCACCATATTCACGTATTGGACTGACTTGATATAAAAACCGTTTCACACCACTTAATAAAAGCCCTGAATTACCACATCCGTAAACAAACAGCACCTTCCTCAAAGAAAATTTGACACCCACTCTGTTTCGCTTCTTTTCTACAGCACCTATACCCAAGGTCAGCATTTTGTTACTTGATGTGTTATACTCTTTATTTTGATGCTATCTTCCTGATTTATCATAATCCAGTATTTTTGTGGGTGGCATCATGGGGTTTAGCCCTTGAATATGTGTAGTAAAAAACATGTTTGCCATTCAATAATGGTTGATTTCTCAATGTTGTTGCTCTGGGCATCTATTATTAGAAACTAAAAAGTCTAAAACCTCTTTAATGTTTGTGCTAAAAAGTCATGTTTTCTATTTGATTGTATATTTGTTTAAAGGAATGTATAATTGTTTTAAAGAATGAATGAATCTTTTTTGGCAGAAAAATAAGTTTCTTTTTCATTTATTGAATTTGATTAAATAGCCGACATATTGCTTTAAATTATGTCGTTGAATATTTAGGGACTATTTACTAAAGATTGTTGTGTGATGTACACATTAATGTTTCAATTAGTTTGTTAATCTTTAGAAAAAGCTTTTTACTTTAAAAGTCAATAAAATATTATGCAAACGTATTTAATTCTTGGTTCCACCTGAATGACCAAAGAACAACAATATTCTACGTACTTCTATTGATCCACTAATTCACTAATCGTCTTCGATTAATGTTTTTTATTAGTCCATGGATCTTTATTATTGTGTTTGCTCTGCTTTGCAATTAATTTGGCTTATTTGTTTTTGTGCAATTTTACTATTCAGTGTAGCTCAATGATTACATTGTGTTGATTTTGAAGGATTTAAATTTCTATTAGTGATGATTATGTAATCACTAATTTCAATTTCAAACCAGGTTTTATATTTGGTTTGTGGTCTTTATAGCATTTATTCCTTTTTGGTGTTTGTTGGTCTTGGTCTTTAGAACAGACCAACCTCTTCATTTAAAAGGAACATTGACAAGATAATTGAAAGATAAAACCATCCTCTTAAAGCTTTGTATCTTTTATCGTCTTTATTCTCCTTTTCCATTTCTTCTCTTCAACTCTAAAGGATGCCTCATCCTTCTCTTTGTATTCTTTTTGTTCCTATATTTCATGTTTCTTTCTTCTAATTTTGTTTTGTTTGTAATATTCCACTTCACTACTGTTAATTACTGTATCTCATGTTGACTCCTGCTCCCCTTCATCCCTCTTCCCCTCCACATCCTAACCCTTTCCACCCCCCTCCTCCACCCCATCCCTTCCCTCTCCCTCCCCCTCTCCTACAGCCTCTATCTTCTTTCTTTCCTTTTTTGCCACCCTCACATTTTTCTTCCCCCTCCCCCATATGCTTTCCTCCATATTTTGGGCTTTTCCCATATCCTTATCCCCCCCCCTTCAATCACTGCCTTTACCCCCTCTCCCCCACCACCTCAGGGGTCTAACCAAGCTTTACCTAAAAAGCCTCCTCTTGGTCCTGCACCTTTATCCATTCCAAGTTCTCCCTCCATTGACACCTCTCAAAACATCCCTCCTAAACATCTATCCTCTGTCCTAGGGGGCAGCAAGAGGTCTTTTCATATTGATGCTAAACTTTTCTCTTTTTCTTTTGATGGGGGGCGGTCTGATTCATACGCTATACATGAGACATGTCGGAATGTTAAGAGCTCTGTTTGGGTTGGACGTAGGGGCATGGAGTGGATTCTTACTTGTCTCGAAGACATACGAGATTGGGTGTCTGGCCATGGTTTACTTTGTAAGAGATTCAGGGAAAATGGGAAGTTGTTAGAGTTTTGTGGGAGATCTAACAATGCTGGTCTATTTGTTGTTATTATAGTATATTTTGGAGGGTCTAGGAGAGGTTGTTTAATGATTCCAGCAAGCTCAAATAGAGTTGGTTGGACCTTGTTTCAAAAAGAGCTTAGGATTTTTTGCTATGGTGCTAAACTGGTATCTTTGTATAAAGTTTCTCTTAATAATGGGGGTGGAGGTGGTCAACTTGCTTGTGGTGGCCAAAGTGGGAATAGTATGCCTGTTTATGGTAATCTATAGAAGTTTAGAAATTTTGAAAAAATTGGAACTAAAAGGGGGCAGATAGGTTTCATGGAGTTTCTTTTGAAAATGGTTTAGATAGAAATGGCAATGTTTCAGCTTTATCTGGCAGACCCACGCAGGCATTTAAGTTTAATTTGGCTCCTGCTTTATTGGCTTTAAGGGTGTGCAAGCCTAAGGGAGGGAAACGTGTTGTGACTTATCTGAGTTCTCAGGAAATAAGCTGGCCCAAGGGTGGTGGGCCATAAGTCACAAAACATATAGGTGGGCTTCATGAAGCCCAACCCGTGGTGCATGTGTCTCATAAGAAGGGCATTTTGGTCAAGCCCAGCTTATTACAAGTAGAATCAGATGCCCAGTCAACATGGGTATTAGGCGAGAGCTCGAGTGGTGGTGGGTGTGGTGACTTCGAGTCGCCGGAGTGTGCAGCGGTGCCAGACCAGGTACCCATCGCTGATCCGGTCCTTGGTGCCTCGGTGGTCTCATTGTCTGGCTGGTTGGAGGGAGCTACTGTTGATGTAGCTGGTTGTGCGACGGTGGCTCTTGTTTATGAACTGGAGTCCGATGGGAGCATGCCGATGGTAGTTTTCAGTGCACTGGGGGCTGTAGTGGTGGTTCTTGACTCCGGCAAGGTGGGTTCTACTCCGGCGAATACGGCGATGGTGTCTCTGGCTCTGAAAAATGGGTCACGGTCACATCGTCGGCATCAGTGGGTGAAAAATAATCGTTTTTCCCCTTTGTCTGATCTAGGTAACGAGATGGGTACTAAAGTTGGGGAGGGGGAAGATTGAGTTGAGGCTGTTAGGACAGTGGCTTCTGTAGGGCTTAGTCCTAATGATTCTTGGCCTCTTTTCCTACCGTGGGACAACAGTGGAGTTGATAACTGTGATGGTGGTAATGGGCTGAAAGATAATTGCCTTTTAGAGTGTAATCCTGAGACTCAGTGGAATCCCAATTCTAATGGTGAGGTGGTGTTGATTCAGGATGATATAGGAGGGGTTCAGGTGGGAGAAACTGAACCAAATTCAAGTTGGGTGTCCCAGCTGATGAAAGATTTTTGTAATATGGTAGGTTTTCCGATTGTGAAACATGAAGTTTAGTGTTTGGCTCTGTTCCGCCTTCTCAAACAGGAATGCCTCAAGGTGATTGACGATGGAATGCCTAAGCAACCTACTAACTCAGGATCACGAGGTCTTAGGGAGCTTAAGGGGCTCATTTCAAATGTTAATTATGATGGTGTCTCTTCTAGGAGTAGGAGCAAAGCTCCTTCAAATGCTGTGGGGGGTATTGGTAGTTTTAAATGAATTTACGCCTTCTTTCTTGGAATGTAAGGGGGCTTAATAATCCCCAAAAGAGACTGGTCAGTAAGAATCTTCTTAAAGAGTGGAAATGCGACATTGTTTGTCTTCAAGGAACAAAAGTAGCTTCTATTGACACTACTTTTGTTCGAAGTCTTTGGGGAAGTCCTTTCATTGATTGGGTTTCTTTGGATGTTGTCCAGAGCTCGGGAGGGGTCTTGTTGGTTTGAGACAAGAGGGTTTTTGAAACGTTGGATGTTATTGTTTGACAGTTTTCTGTTAGTGTCTTATTGCGAGGGGTGGTGGATGACTTTGTTTGGGTCTGTATAGGTGTATATGGCCCTAATGATGACGGTCAGCGGTCTTATTTGTGGGAGGAGTTATTACGGGTTCGCGCCAGGTGGCCCATGGCTTGGTGTTTAGTAGGGGATTTTAATATTATTAGGTACCCAAGTGAAAGACTTGGTTGTGAGTCGTTCAACCTTGCTATGTTCGCCTTCTCGGACTTTATAGAGAGTAATTCTTTAGTTGATTTACCTTTAGAGGGGGCTTCCTTTACATGGTTTAGAGATTCTGGTATCCCCTCTATGTGAAGAATTGACAAGGCTTTGGTTTCTCTAGATTGGGATGAACATTTTGAGAATACCTCCCAATGGGTGCTTCCTCGTGTTATTTTAGATCATTGTCCGCTTTTGTTGGAAGCTGGTGTTGTTCGCCGAGGTTGAAGTGCCTTTAAATTTGAAAACATGTGGCTGCAAGCTGAGGGTTTTGTTGATAGAGTTCAACAATGGTGGACTAGTTATAGTTTTACGGGCTCTCCAAGTTATATTTTGGCTCAAAAGTTGAAGGCTTTGAAAGCTGATTTAAAAAAGTGGAATAGGGAGGTGTTTAGCGATTTGGCTTTTAGAAAGAAGAATTTGCTGACTGAACTTATGGGTTTAGATGCTAGAGAGGAATCGGTGGGTCTTTTGAATGAGGATCAGCATCGTCGCATTCAACTCAAAGGGGACATAGAACATTTGGCTTCTCTTAAGGAAATTTCCTGGAGACAAAAGTCTCGTGCTTTGTTTGTGAAGGAGGGAGATAATAATACTCGTTTCTTTCATAGATTAGCAAATTCTCGTAGAAATGCTAATCTTATTAAGAGGATAGAGGTGGATGGTGTTCTTTATGAGGATGAGGCTGATGTGCGCTCTCAGTTAGTTCTTTTCTACCAGGGATTGTATGAGGAAAATGAAGTTTGGTGTCCTTCTATGGATGGGTTAGATTTTGCTTGCATTGAAGAGGATGAGAGGCTATCCTTAGAGAGGGAGTTCTCAAAGGAGGAAGTTCTTCAGGTATTAAGGGAGATGGAGGGTGATAAAGCCCTTGGTCCTGATGGTTTCACAATGGCTTTTTTTCACAAATGTTGGAGTGTTGTGGAAAAGGATGTCATGGATTTCTTTGATTACTTTCATTAGTACTCTGTGTTTGAAAGGTCTTTGAATGCTTCGTTTCTCACTTAATTCCCAAGAAGAGTAATGCTGTTAACATTAAGGACTTTCGCCCCATTAGTTTGGTGGGTAGTGTGTACAAGCTTCTTTCCAAGGTGTTGGCTAATAGGTTGAGGGCGGTTCTGGACAATCTTATCTCTGAGTCTCAAAATTCGTTTGTTGGCGAAAGGCAGATTTTGGATTTAGTGCTTATTACCGGGTGTGGTTTGCAAGCTTGACATTGAAAAAGCTTATGACCATGTGAACTGGGAGGCCTTGTTTTATTTGTTGGGTTGGATGGATTTTATGTTGAAATGGAAAGGGTGGATTAGGGCTTGTGTTACTTCTGTCCTCTTTTCAGTCCTGGTAAATGGCTCCTCTGAAGGTTTTTTTAGAAGTTCTCGTGGATTGAGACAAGGGGATCCATTATCCCCACTTCTATTTCTTCTGATAATGGAGGTTTTGAGTAGAATATTGAAGAAGATAGAGGAATGTAATCTCATTCGGGGCTTTCAGGTGGGCTTTGTGAACTCTGTTGGTATGCGTATCTCCCATCTATTATTTGCTGATGACACTATCTTATTTTATGATGCTTCTAGAGAACAGCTTCTGTCCATAAGGTTGGTGTTGTCTTGTTTTCAGGCTTTTACAGGTTTGAAGGTCAATGTTGGGAAAAGTGAGATTGTCCCTGTTGGGGAGGTGAATAATCTAGACGCACTGGCTAATATTCTCCATTGTAGAGTAGGAAGTTTGCCTATGAAATATTTGGGGATGCCGTTGGGGACTTTTTTTAAGACAGCTTCGATTTGGAATCCTATTTTGGAGAAAATGGAGAAGAAGCTATCTGGGTGGAAGCGTCTCTATTTATCTAGGGGTGGTAGACTCATGCTTCTTAAGAGTACTCTCTTAAGCCTCCCAACATATTTTTTATCTCTTTTTACTATTCCTAAATCTGTGGCTGCTAGATTAGAAAGTATTCAGAGGAAATTTCTTTAGGGGTCTTCTGAGGGGAGTTTCAAATACCCTTTGGTGGCTTGGGAAAATGTGTGTTTACCCGTCGGGATGGTGGTTTGGGGATAAGAAGTGTGGTGTCTTTTAATCAAGCTATATTAGGGAAATGTTTGTGGAGATTTGGTCATGAAGTTTCCCATCTTTGGTGGCGAGTTATCTCCACAAAATATGGTGAGGGTCAAGGGGGGTGGTGTACTAAAGTATGTTGGAGGACTCATGGGTGTGGCCTATGGAGAAGCATTAATGAAGGGTGGGAGAGCTTCTCTAAGCATCTGTCTTTCGTTGTGGGTGAAGGCACTCGTATCCGCTTTTGGCATGATAGTTGGATTGGGGATAATACTCTAAAAGATCTCTATCCTGAGCTCTATGTGTTTTCAGCGGTCAAGGATGCTTGTATCTCTGAGGTTCTGTGGATTCCTGAAGGGGGTACTGTTAGAGTATGGGATTTAAGGTTTTATAGAGCTTTTGAGGATTGGGAGCTAGCTGCATCCTATTCCCTATTGCAGCTTATCCAAACTCGTATTCCTCGGGCGGATAGGAGCAATTCTCTTTGTTGGCGGTTAAAAGGCAATGGTAAGTTTGACATCCGGTCTTATTACCAGGCGATTTGGGGTGCTTGGAATTCTATGTTTCCTTGGAAAGGTGTTTGGAAACCAAAGATTCCTAGACGAGTGGCATTCTTTTTGTGGACTGCTACTTATGATCGGATCCTCACTTTGGACAATCTAATGCTTAGGGGTCGCCCGTTGGCTTCTTGGTGTTGAATGTGTTGTTGTGATGGGGAGTCAGTAGATCACCTTCTTCTTCATTGTCCTATTACTCATTCCCTATGGAGTTTTATGCTTCAGGCTTTTGGTATTTATTGGGTTATGCTAGGTTCAGTGGTGGGGTTGTTATCTTGTTGGCATCAGTGGCTTGGGAATCATAATTTAGACATTTGGAATTTGGTTCCAGGGTGCTTAATGTGGATTGTGTGGTTGGAACATAATCGCCGTTCCTTTGAGGATAATGAGAAGACGTTGGATGAGTTAAGGGTTTTATGCCAACGTAGTCTTTTTGAGTGGTCTCGTTGTTAGGGTTTTACTGATTGTTCTTCTCTCTCTGAGTCCATGCTATCCCTTAGCTTAGTTTCCTAATTTCTCTTCTTGTTGTGCTATTTGTTCTCTTTTTTTCTTATTTGTTCATCATCATGAATAACGTGTACTTTTCCATATTTTCTCTTTAATAATAGTTTTCTGTTTACCTATCAAAAAAAAAAAAAAAAACCATCCTACAGTACAGTTTAATATAGGTTGCTTGAATGCTGATTTTATTTTTACTTATCTCATACTTCATATTACATTTTGTTCATTTACTGTATTCATGTTTCAGTGATCTTCAGCCAATTCTCCCTTCTACTTATTTCATATCCTCACCGCTACTTTTTGTTATTTGAATTTGAATTAAAATCCGGATGTTTATTCTCTCTCTTTCAATGTTTTGGCCTTAGATTATAATCTTCGTTTTTCCTGCTTTACTAACATTATAATCTTATCCAAATTGGAATTATTATATTCTTTGATTATTTACTGCCTTCTTGATTTATCATAATCTAGTTTTTTTTTTTTTTTTTTTTTTTTTTTTTTTTTTTTTTTTTTTTTTTTTGGGTGGCATCATGGGGTTTAGCCCTTGAATATGTGTAGAAAAAAACATCTATTGAAAGACCTGAATTAACTGCTCCTATAACTACTAAAAATGGAAGACTTGGTCATAAAAGAATGCCGCTCCAAATGCTTCATAAACGTCAAAAAGGGTACTAAGCAAATTGCATCAAAGAAGAAAAAAATCTACAGTCTAATGTATTTCAATCTATTTTATAAATAACATACTCTTACAAACAAGACAAACAAATGGATATACTACCTTACTCTATGAATCTTTATATATTTCTTTATATTGTTTAATTTTTTTTTTTATTAAAGTATTTGTTGCTCTGCCTCAAAGATTAGCATACTCTTTCACTACTTCAAATAGTTTTTTTTTTTTTTTTTTTTTTTTTGTCTGTTAAACTTCTCACCACTGCATTTCCTTTACGAATTATCATATTAAATCTCCAATAAAAATATGTTTTTGTTTTAAATTGTCTAAAATCTGAAAGTTTAGTAATTTTAACAAACCTTCTTATCCTGCCATTTCGTTTAAATTCAGATTTGCTACAATTCTCTGTCAAGATTCAATCCACTATGTATTTATTGTTTGAATTACCTTTGTTTAGAAAGATTTATAACATTCACCAGGTGTTCTCAAGAAACATTGCTGGATAAAGCTAAACAGGTTAGGACAGCAAAACTATCATTCTTATCCATTTGACTTCTACTCTTTTTAATTCCATATTAATTTGATAAGATATTTTAATGTTCCAAACCATAAACTCAGATTGAATGTAGGTCTGCCAATAATGTAGTTATGTTTCCCAATTCGCCATGAGCTAATGTAAATGACTTTGTCGTTTTTGTTATCTTTGGTGCTGGAAAATTAGACTTTGCAAAATCTGAGGCTAGGAGTTTAGCCGTTGTAGATGATAATGGTTTTGAGTATAATGATATTATTGTATATAAGGGCCAATTCTATGTAAGATAGTACACTTCCAAAGTTTCTTATTGAGTTAAAATAAAAGAAGTCATTATGAAATTGAGAAAGTGGAAAATCTAGAATAAATTTTAATTTAATGCTATATTCTAATTCTATTGAACTATCTTAGCAAAAAAAAAAAAAAACTATTGATGTAGATAGTATGGGGTTTGTTGTATATCATGTTTTGCGTCAAAGTAATGCTAGGATATTTGAGGTCGATACAAGCCATTGAGGTCAAGTCTCAATTGGTAATCAAAGTGCCATGTTGTTATTCGAAGATGCCTCTATTTGTACTGGGCAAGTAAACTGAAATCTTTATTCATTAAGGAAGCGGTTTTTTACTTTTTAACTTGGCAAGTAAATTGAAATCTTGACCGTTTCTGCAGAAGTTTTACCGTGGCATGCCACTTAGTACTTACCACAAATAGGATATGTACTATCACTTTTGTTGATTGGTATAGTTTTGAGTGTTATCTCATGAAGTTGGTGCAACACAGGAGTTGTGATCCAAGCCGATGCAAGAATAGCAATGATGCTAGCTGCTGTAATTTTACAGGAGCATAGCTAATGTATGATCTGTTAGTGTAAATTGTGTGTGCAACAGCCAATGTGGCAAGACCAAAAAGCTGAAGCTGCAAAAGGGTTTCAAACATTTGATTGATTTACAGATACTTATTTTAATTTGCTAAAAATTCTACTACATCAATAATATATGGACATCTAATCATGGTTAAAGACCATTTTAAAATCTGTCTGTCAATGATCATATGGAATTTTCAACTTAGTGCTATTTTCCCCATGTTTGTTACATGTGAAAGCAATCAGTTGGATGGTGTGGAATAGTAAATGTGGGTACTGGTAGAGAGAATATGATATTTTGTGTGAGTGTGTGTGTGTGTGTGTATATATGGCTTGCGGAAAATTGTGTTCATGCTTCTACCTGTACTGCAACTTTGTAGTTTCTGCATAGGTTCAAAAGATTAAATTAATAGTGTGTGGAATGAATGGTCCAAACTCCATATTTTGGACAAAAATCCAGGCTGAAGAAGGGACATAAACGTGGTATTAATTAGTAGTGTTTCATAAGTAATAGTAATCTTTAAAGTTTGCAAAATGAACCAATTTGATTGCCATGCCAATCTAGATACTAATGTGTCATGAATTTGGCATATTAGCAACAAAATTCTGAAATTTATGATTAATTCACTTAGCAACAAAACATTGCAACCTTTTCCCTTTTTTATATTTTAAATTTTTTATATTTATATTTTTAAATTATTGAATGAATATCTTTTAAGGGCCTTTCCCAACAAACAGGTTGAGCATATCTTTAGTAAAACCAATTGCTTTGTGGACATTTGCAAAAATGATACATTTAAAAAAGATAAGAGATAAATCTTAAGATTTAAAAAATATTAAACCCATGATGATAAATTAGTTTTAAATTCTGATTTTGGTTTTGACATTTTGAGTGCTATTTAAAATTTTTTAATTTATAATTTTTATAATTTCTAATACATTAGCTACATACTTATTTAATTAAATTTATTTAACTAAAACTTTTAATATAAAATATTCACTTCAAATATTTATCTTAAATTATTTGAATATAATTACTTTCTCAGATACTAATTATTTTTTATGAGTAGACATTTATCTTTGAGCTACAAAGATAGGGTAGCAACAAATTGGTAATTAACTTAAAAATTCGCATCCTAAATTATATTAGAAAATCGTTAGATTTAACAAATGGCTTGGTCAATTAGGAATCACACCAAAAGCTCTAGATGGAGCTAAAAATATGTGTGTTACAATGAGAGTATACTATGCATATCGATTGTGTTCGTAACCAGATTGTGTTTTTAGTATTTTTTAAGTTAAGTAGCCACATGATAGAATCTTAAAAAGTGAACCTAAGAAACAGTACCTAAGGTACATAAGTTTTGTCCATAGTTAAAAATGTCATTTTTTAAACAATATTTTTGTTTGAAATAATATTGTTTGATGGTTATAAATGATTTTTTTTTCCCTGGTTTTATAACATTTAACTTTTAGGGATAATTACACTTTGTCCACCTGTGGTTTGCCTCTAATTCTATGTGCCCACCCGTGGTTTAAATTTTGACACTTTGTCCACCTATGATTCTCATCGTTACCCAGCCATAACCCATCTCTCCACTTTCCGTTACTCTAACACAGAATAAGTAAAAAACAAACCCCAAAACGGATCAAAACACTCTCACTCCCAAAACTCACTCACTCCCATCCAACCCAACGAAGATCCTACACAATGCAATGTGCTTCGCTTGAGACTCTAGACTTTGATCGTGCAAGTAACCTGAGGAAGAAGGAGCTTTGATTCTGGGTTCATCTGTTGCTTGGGTGAGTTCGAGTGAGTTCATTGTGCAATAATTAAATTTTTTATTTTTTGTATTTGATCTGTTTGTTTTCTCTTGATTCTGGGTTCATCTGTTGATTGGGTGAGCTTCAAGTTTTGGTTTTTTACTTTCATATGCTCTGTTCATCTGATTTTTTGAAACCTAGGGTTTTAAATTTTTTTTTCGAAATTGGGTTTTTGCAAGGATGAACATGATTAACTAACATTTGAAACAACTTCTTAATTAGTTAATAGTAGTCTATAATAGTATTGTATTTAAAGCAAAAACTCTATATGTTACAAGTTTGATTTTATTTTTACAACACGTTTGATTTTTGTTGTTTATATACAGCCTTTGTATGTGTGTGGAGAACAATGCAAATGTGACCCATTTAATCTATGGTCTTTCCCCAAGTCATAACTCATAAGTCATAACCCAAATGGGAATTTGACTGATCTTACAAAGTTGTCATGGTCCGCAAGTTCATGGCACCAATCATGCCAAGCACCATGCCAACGTGCTTGCTGTGCTTTGCCTCAAGCCTGTAACACTAGGAAATCACACTAGACAGAATGCCTAAGAAAGTTGACTCCCTGCATAGTTGTATTCATAATCAAATGTTAGATAGTGACATGTGTTTCAGAGTAGGCCTTGCTTTCATTTTCTTGTGAGAATTAGATGTTTGCTAAATTCATAAAGTCACTGATCGAGTGCTGCTTGTTTTTTCACTTTCAAATTTATTGAGCCATCTCTCTCATGCTAACTGCTTTCCTTCACATGTCAACTACTTTCAAATTTTCTAATACACTTTCTTGGCTGCCAGCTATATATCATAATGCTTGTTGCATATGCATGTACAGCTTCTCTAGATGCAATTTAATTGACCTTTAAATGTCTATTATTTTATTGTCTTTGCCTTAGTTGTGAGCCTTGCACAATAAAAAATTTCTAATATGAAGGATCTCATATTCATGTCTACTAGTATTTTGACTGAACAAAAATTCTTTGTAACAAGTTGTAATGTAATGGTTGAGACTTTGCAAAAGGATAATTGTGGAGAACAATTGGGATACACCTGATGGAAGAAAAATTTGTAGTAGATCTAGTGGTAGAATAGGAAGGACGTCCAATTATCTTTGTTATATGTGAATTATAAGTCAATGTTGAATTTTATGATGCATTTGGTAGTCTAGCCTTTATGGTACCTTTGATTGTTGAAACCTTTGCAATGCATTAATGCAGGACTTCAATGTGAGTTTATCTTACTTAATTTGATTAGTGTTAACAATGGTTTATGCTGTCACACATGCTGAAAATTTGAACTATGCCACTTATAACAGATTTGTTGGTCTATAAGCTTGTAACAAATTTTTGCTGTCTTCATCAACTGGCAATGGCTCTAGTGGTTTCTACCATGCCGAAAATGGTCATTTATGTACCCTTGAGAATTGTGCCCTACAAACAAGTCGAAAAGCTGGTAACTATGGAAGAAGATTCCTCGGTTGTAGTCAATTTAATGTAAGAAACAATTACATTGTTGTATTTGAATTGAATTGAATTATTAGTTGTGATTAATTGTGAACTGTGAAATTAATTGTTATATTTATAATGATTAGGTTGGTCCCAAATGTGGCTTCTTTCAGTGGGTGGATAACGAAACTTGTAAGAGTGACTGTGAAAGGATAAGTATGCTTGAGAATAAACTGCAGCTTGCAAATTAGAGAGAAATGACAACTAGGGAAATGGAAGAAAGATCTAACCAGAGGGAAAGAGAAACTCATGAGCTTTATGTAGAAGCTAGGGAGAAACTTAAGAGGGTTAGAGAGAGTGAGAGATTATACAAGGTGGTACTAGTTTTGTCATGGCTATTTTTCATTTTTGTAATGTTGTGTTTTGCCTCAATGAACAACAATGTGAGGGTGAGGAACTTTAATCTGCCATGATGCTTGGGGGGATGTTGAAATGTGATTGGGCATTTATTATATCTATCTCCTGAAATGGGGATGTTGAAATGTGATTGGGATGTTGAAATATTATTGTATCTATCTCCTGAAATGGAAAGTGTTGTTTTTGTGCAAATATTCTTTAGTATAATTTTTTTTACTTCATTCTGTTTTTGTGCATATATTGGCACAAAGTGTTATGTGGACATTTTTTTTACTGATTGGGCATTTATTGTATCTATCTCCTGAAATGGGGATGTTGAAATGTGATTGGAATGTTGAAATATTATTGTATCTATCTCCTGAAATGGAAAGTGTTATTTTTGTGCAAATATTCTTTAGTATAATTTTTTTTACTTCATTCTGTTTTTGTGCATGTATTGGCACAAAGTGTTATGTGGACATTTTTTTTTTTACTTCATGCTGTGTCAATGCACACTTGCCCTGCCACATACACATGATTTGTTGTGTGAATACATACACCCGTGTAAATCCACCAAAAGCAAAGACAATCACAACGCAACAAAATACTTTATCTTGTGTCAATGCACATTAGCATTAACAAAAGTGAAAACAGTCATTGTGACTTTATGTCACATGGATACAAAATTGCCAATATTGTTTTTGGCACATCTTGTGACTTTACACATCTTCCAACCAAAACCCAACTACTAGTCCACCACACATTAGACATATACATCTTCCAACCAAAATTGCCAATATTGTTTTTGACACTTGACCATGCTTAAGGAAATACACTAAGCGTGCGAACTATAACAAAAAAAGTGAGAACTATAACCAAAAAAAAAAGTGGGAACTATAACAAAAAAGTAGTTGAAACTTTAACATCTCCCATCTTCATTTACTGCTTTTGGTGCCCTTGCCAGTTGCCTTCTTGCCCTTTCCACCAACTAGTTGAAACTTTGTTGGTCTTGATACACCAACCGTTCTACCTTTAAACCCCCTAGCAACACCACCACCACTTCCTTGACTTGGTACACCACTAGTGCTCACAGAGGCACTTGGCTGCATAACCAAAATCCAGCAGTTAGCAAGATGGTCCAACAATAGCAAGTAAGAGGAAAAAAATAAACAAAATAGAAGAAAATAGAGGTGCTTGAGATGGTAAAGAATCCCATGTCCCTCTAGGGGTATGGAAGCTCGATTGTGAGGATGAAGAGAACCACTTGGCCCTAGATCTAGTTGGAGGTTGAGTTGCTGCCTCAGATCTATTGTTTGGTGCAAGTTGAGATGCAGTTTGACCAAAAACTCTGTATGCAGGCTGAGATCTAGTACTTAGGGGTTGAGATGCAGTTTGAGGTGTTGCAGTCTGCTTTGTTTTTGTAGATTTACTGCCTTGTGCCTACAAAGAGGGATGTACAAGTTACATACACATGAAATATAGGAGGAAATGAATATAGGAAATTTCCAAGCTAATCAATAATTTAATTGAGTGCTTGTGTATAAAAGGCACTTCCATCCATGTTTCTTGTTCAGATGATCAAGCAAATATAGAATGGAGTGCATGTGCTCAACTTTATCCAAGAAAAATAAGTATGCATTGTATGCATAAATATGCCAGCTTTCTTTCATGTGGACTGTGTGGTATTCTCAAAATTTGTTAATTGCAGATGGAACTTCCATTAAACAACTTATTAGCAGATTAATAGATCACTTAGGAATGGCCTATACATCACACCATCCACCAACCACATCCAATTCATGATTAAAAAAACAAAAATCAAAGCAATTGGAATCTTCCAATTTGATATTTTGCAGACAATAATAATATAACAGGTAACAGCAAACTGAAGCCAACAAGTTTCACAAACACACCACTTGAAAAAGGCTTTAGAATCTGAACAATCCAAGATCAGATAAAATATTCAATACCCACGAATGCATATTCAACGAAGAAGAATTAAAGGACCCCATAAGATATTCTGTGTCATACCCTTAATTTTCTTTAGCCCTGCAAAAGCACTTGACCCGTTTCTAACAGAGTCATTACACAATCATTAAAAGAGTAAGGAAGATAAAAGATAAAAACTTTACTCAACCCAAAGGGAAAGAATGAATAAATAAATAAAAAGATTAAAGTGTTTTGGAAACTACTTGGATCCTACTCAAATACACGCTAAAAGGGTAAAAGGAAAAGGCCAAAAAGTTTGAAACTTCGAAGTGGTTTTGGGAAGTTGGATCAAACCATTCAATCTAACCTTCCTTAAAACCCCACCAAAAAAAGATGGAATCAAGAACAGTTTATTAGCACATAGTTTTTTCGGTGTTGCAAATGTCAGGTGTTATTTTTACTTTTTTTCCAAATTGGGTTTTTTATTATTATTTAAAAAAAAAAAAAAAAAACCCAATTTGGAAGAAAGAATTTAAAAACCCAATTTCAAACCCTAGGTTTCAAAAATTAAAAAGTAATAATCCTGATCTACCTGCAACAGCTGAATAGAGGAGCATGCACGACCAAAACCCAGGTTCAATAAACACGGGTAGGCACAATCAAAATCCAGTTATCTCAAACGAATCGAAGCCCATTGTAGGATCTGCCACAGCTGAACAGAGGAGCAACTGTGTCTTTCTTCCTCGGCTCGGTTTGCATGCACGATCAAAACCCAGTTGTCTCAAGCAAAGCCCATTGTAGGATCTTAGTTTGGTGAGCAAGCCGAGTGGGAGTGAATGAGTTTTGGGAGTGAGAGTGTTTTGATCCGTTTTGGGATTTGTTTTTTACTTATTCTGTGTTAGAGTAACGGAAAGTGGAGAGGTGGGTTACGGCTGGGTAACGGTGAGAATCACAGGTGGGTAAAGTGTCAAAATTTAAACCACGGATGGGCACATAAAATTAGAGGCAAACCACAGGTGGGCAAAGTGTAATTATCCCTAACTTTTAATATATGTTTTAAATTATATTTTATCTTCTTATGAACAATTCTTGCATTGTATGACCATCTAAGTTATGTTTGTCTTTTAGAAGAACACCTACACATTAACATCATTATTTGAACAACTAACCATCCACCCCCTTCCCTATTTTACCATCATAAAATGATCCCGCGCATTGCGCGGGTTAAACACTAGTCTATATATATATATAAAACCGAAACTTTTAGAACTTCTACAATTTTCCACGTCAGCACAATATTAAAATAATAATAATAATAATAATAAAACTTTTCTAAACCCTACACCCTAAACCCGATGCTCTACTTCTCTATATTAAATAAAAAACGACTAGAGAGATATAAAGAATAGAGAGCTTTTGTGACCGATCTCCCTCAGGTTACAAATAATGCAATTTTTTTCAAGGACAAGCCGAGCACTTTCATTCTGATGTTTTCTCTGTTGCCTACTTTTGCTTCCCTTTTGCTTATGTCTTTTGTGCGAATCTATAAAGCAAGAATAGTTGATGATGAAAAGCACTTGAGTGCTTTCCCTGCAGTTGTGGCGGTATTTTTTTATTTTTTTTATCTAGATTATTATGTAGTTAAATATGATTTATGCTTGCGCATTTTATCTGAATTTGTTTTGATTTAGGCTTAGGTTTGGGCATGTGATTTTTTGAAAGATCAGTTTTTTTTTTTTTGTCTTTTTTTTTTTTTTTAGTTCCTCTCTATTTTTCTTTATCGAAACAGTCCAATGAATAGTGAGACTAACATGTTCTTCCCTTTGATTGCAATTGTCAATTTTTCAGATATGTACTGATATATTTTTATTGTTTATGTGTCTTATTGTGGTAAAAGTTGAATACTTTAATGTGGTTTTTAAACTTCGGCTTCTTCCTTTAGAGGTTGAAGATTCTTCCATATTTTTCTTTTGTTTTTGGTTATTGGTTCTGGATTTGCATTACTTTGTTATTGTTATTATTATTATTATTATTATTATATTGATGCGTAGAATTGCATCATGGGTGAATTATAAATTGATCATGAATTCACAAATTGATGGGTTTAGATGTAGATTATTGGATGCATTGAATTTTTATGTTCCTATCTGTGCTATGAGTTTGATACATGTATGTTCATTGCTTTGATTGACTCAAAAAATATTGTTTAGTTTATATCATCAATGGCCCTTTTAATTAATAGGTTTTGGATCATGCTGAATTGTTTGGTGTCCTTTCTTCAAAATTCAGACCTTTACATAATACTCATTGAGACAAAAGATCAACTACTGGGTACTACCATGTTACAAATATGAAAACATTTTAGAATAGTTAACTCTCTTCTAACATGTTCAAATAATGCAATGAAATGAAACTTAAATTTATATTGCTAAAATAACTCTGGGCATTAGGACTTCGCATGAAAATTCTTACTATATATGACAACTGTGTTTCAAGATAGTTATTTTAATATAAGATATAGGGTATTTCTAAATTTAAGCTAAGCATATGGGTAGGTATCTAACTAAGGGGAAACTATTATATTAATCTTTGGAATAATTTAGAAGGAACATTTATATAAGGCTTGGTAGTCATAATAGAATAAAAGTTGAAGCCGAGTTTCATTTCTCATCATTTAACCAGAAGAAAACATATTTTTAAATATTTCTTCACATATAAGTGATGGTATCTTAATTTCTTTTTATTACATTTTTGTTTATAGTTTGTGAAAAATCTAATGTTATAGGATTTGAAATAATATTTTAAATTATCATAAATAAATATGCAATATAAACAAAATTTATAAAATTATTCTTTTTAAAATATTATTTTCAATAGTTTTCCCATGCATCGCACGGGTTAGCAACTATTATTATAAAACCGAAGTCTCTGAAGCTCCCACAAATTTCCACATCATCACTATTTTCTTTTTCTTTTTATTTTAAATTCTTTTTATTTTCGTTCCCCCACTATATAGAGTTTTGGTCGTGGTGATGTCCTTACTCCGAGGACACTTTGGAGGTAGTTTAAACATAGTATAATTCTAATTATTAGGCCATTGCACAACCAAAAAAACAAAAACAAACTTTGCTATACGTGTTTCAATCCATAAACATAACAATTTGTATGCCTATTTTTTTGCTATACATTAGCTAATATTTTGTTTGGAGGGGGCGTAAAAAAAAAATTATTGATATTTTTTGTTATAATTAGAATTCTACAATACAAACCAACACTCTTCTAATCTGTCGTTTAAAAAATAATAATAATAAGAGAGAGAATTCTATTATAATTTTATCACGTACAAAGCCAGTTTTGTTATAGTATTGTTATAGTAGTATTGTTGGCTTAGTTTTGTGAAAGTATTTGGCTATGATTTTTTTATTACGCATCTCTGTAGATTTGAAATTTGATTTAAATTATGAAATATGTTATTAATAACTCCTCTTTTCATTTGTTTGATGGTTCTTCATGTTTTTCTGTTTTTGTTTTCCTTTTGATTTTGCAAGTTTCCTACGAACACAACCTAGCAGGTAAGAGAATCAATAATGTTTTTATCTAATTTTTCTTTTAGGTACAATGATGTTTTACAATATTCCTCACTTAATGTCACATATAATCTGGTATATAGAGAGTAGATAATTGAAGGTGTTCTACAACCATCAAAATCTAAACCTTCCAAAGGTGGTGTTTTACAAATATTAGATTCTAAATCTACAGCTACAAAGAACTTGGTATGTGTTTTTTTTTTTTTTTTTCATATGAGCTTGTCTAATTATGTGTTTTCTTAATTCTTTAGTTTGATTTCAAAAATATGTGCATGTTTATGATTCCTTATTGTGGCAATAAGTTTATATAGTTTAAATGATAGGTTTTTGTTGGATTTTTATGTCAGAACATCCTCCTTCCTCTGTCGTAAGTGTTGAATTTAATACAAAAAATCTTTTAAACTAAAATTTTTACTTATCAATTTTTATGTTAGAATATATTCATGAACTTTGAGGTTTGTAAGATTTATAGTTGGAGTTTGTGCAAGTATTTGGTCAGGAATATCTGTGTAGGCTAATGATAAGTTTGTTAGAGAAGCTTAAAATGTAATATCAACTTTCTCATTACTTTTTTTTTTTTTTTATGAGAGTAGACCACAAACAGAGAAGTTCTAATCTATTCAAAATTTAGTATCAACTTTCTTCTTCTTTTCTTTCAATCTATAAACGTCTCACACAACTTTCATCCGCCAACTTCGTATTAGCTAAAATCATATTACATGTTTAATGTCTATTTTAGTGCAGAGATTTGTATGTAATGTTTCTTATTGGCAAATTTATGGACACTGAGAACATGCTCTATTAGCTTGAACTCACATGTCTATAACAAAAATTACTCAAAGAAGAGATAAACCTGTGCATCGCACAGGTTAGCGACTAGTATTACTAAAAGCTAAAACGTAGCATTTAATGTTGCTATGCTCACGTTGAGCCACATCAATAGCCACGTCATCATTTTTTGTTTCCAATTTTTCTTATATAATTTTTTTAAACATTTTCTCATTTAAGGTGACTAAAAACTGAAACGTAGCATTTAATATTACTACGTTCACGTTAAGCCACATCAACAGCCATGTCATCATTTTTTGTTTCCAATTTTTCTTATATAATTTTTTTAAACATTTTCTCATTTAAGGTGACTTAAAAACTCCATTATTTAAAAATTAAAATATCTTTTAACCATTATTTTTATTATTAATTTTTCAAAACTCTCTCTCTATTTTACATTTTCATCTCCCCACTACTTTCTACCATAATATCATTCTTTCTCTACCTTTTTATCTTCCTTTATTTTGACTGTTCTTATTTTTAACATCTTATTATAAATTTGACATTTTCTTTTTCATTCTATGCATAGTTTTCTCACACAAAAAAAGTCACCTCTCTCTCTCTCTCTCTCTCTCTCTCTCTCTCTCTCTCAATTTGTTTTTCATATTTTATTTTATTATTTTTTTAATTTTTATTGCATCAATTCTTTAGGTTGATGAATTTTTGTGTTAAATAGAATTCTACTTTGGGTTGATGCAATTTAGTTTTGTGTTTTAAGTTATTATCTTTTATATTCTCTTTGATTAAATATTATCCTCCTGCATTATTCATATAGTATATAACAATATAATGTTATTATATTACATAGAATGACTTGGATAATTTGATGTTTATTGTTATGTATTTTATTTTTACTCTTTTTTCTTCTCATCTTATTTTATTCAACATTTAAATCCAGTCCCATCCTCCATATTATTAAATTATGTAGCACAAATCAAGAAAATGGCTAGACACAAACCTGCCTTCCTTTACCATACATTGGGGGAATCAAAATAGTTGTGTAATAAAGGGTCATATAATTTATAATTTAGATAGTATTCTTTGAATGTGTTTAGGCCTATAGATTGAGCAATTTGTAAACTTAAAAGGCTATTGAGAATGAACTTTTTGAATCAAGACTAAAAAAATATGAACTACTATATATCATTTAGATAAAAACTTTTATATTAAGCAAACTTAATTATTTTATATTATGTGTTAGCATTGTCTTTGCTTCTTCTTCTTCTTCTCAAAAATATTATGTATCATCTTTAAAGAATGCCAAAAATATTGATCTTAAGGGAAAAGTTACATAAAATATTGAGAAAAAAATGTTTTATATTACAATCTACTAAAAATGCTTTTTAAATATTTAAACCTTTCTATTTTTCATATCATTGATGTGTTCTACAACTACCATACGTGTTAACTTAAGTCTTAATATTCTTAAGTTGTTTCGACAAAAATAAAAAAAATGAAAAAAAAGTTGTCACAAAAGAGAAGTGCATGTAAAGTTTTTTGCACAATGAAATATCTGTATTGTAAGGCTACCAAATTTGATAATTTGCAAATGATGAAACCACTCGCAACAATATTTGCATGGTTATATAGTTCCAACTAAAGCAATCAAGTATACTTTTAGTCTTCAAAAAACACATATCTACCAGTGGTTAAACGTTCATCTTGGATAGTTTTAACTTTTCATATAATTTTACCTATACATATACATCTATTTTAATTTTTTTTTTTTTTTCAGAAAAAAAACTTTAGTTTAGATATTTATAAGTAAACAATGAAATAATAATTCATAAATAATAAAAATAATAATTATTTATACATATTTATCTTGTGCGGTTGTAACTTTACATATAATTTTGCATTTATATATTCATCTACTTTAATTTAGATGTTTATAATTTAATAATGAAATCTATGAATAAGTTAATTAAAAAAATTCATATTTCTACAATTCAAAAAGCCACAATTTCTTTTTCTTTTTTTTTCTTTTCCAAAAAAGGCCTTTTACATTTCCTTGGAATTATTTTTAAAATTTTTCTTCTAAAGACTTTGACATATCACTAACCTAGCCACTTCATACATTAAAAAAAATTAAGACTCATTATTACTTCCATTAATATATTATGGATATCTTAATTGATTGAGATCAAACTAGAGAAATGTCTTTCATATTTCCTTGAAAATTCAGAAGGAAAAAATCTTTGACATACCACTAGCGTAACTACATCTACACCTATTTATGCCATCCATGATATCTATTTGTTATTGATAACCATAAAATTTACAACTGGCAAGGAAACATACAAAGTAATAAAGAATAAATGAAGGAAGAAAAAAAGAAATAAAATCAAACATCATTTAATAACTGTTATTTGGAAAATAAAAAGGTGGTCAAGAGGAGTAAAAAATAAAATAAAGATTGCTATACAGTAGACATTGAAAACTTTATAGTACAATAAAATCAACCATTACATTCACTTAATTAAATCAATAATCAACAATTAAATATAATAATACAAAATTTAAACTTAAAACTAATCAAACTCTAACTAGGGAAATTATATTTCCTATCATAACTAAAAATGAGATGTTCTTCAGTAATTTAGAAAGTATATTAGAAATAAATTTGGAAAATTTTATAATCTCATTTTTTGACATTTCATTTAACCTCATATATATAATCATAATCTTCATACACCATGACTTAAAAAAATCTAATGAATAGTTCTTCCTCTTATTTAATGTCTATGTTATGCGAATCATCAACCAATAAATATAAGATAATGATAAAAAAAGTTATAGACAAGATTATGAAAAATATGATAAAACTATTATAAAAAAAAAAAAAAAGACTCTTTATAAAGTTTATAGACTAAAATAGTATTTTACTTAAAAAATTATCACACGCAACGCACGAGTCTGCGACTAGTTCTTAATTATTCACTGGCAGTTTCACTGCCAACCATCTAGATAATGCAAAAACCTAAATATGACATGCACTTCTCTGTATGAAATAGAAAAGGAAAAATGATCATTAGTTCTACAAGAATGATGCAGTTCATAAGGTTTGATAAGTTATTTTTATCAGATATTTTAAATGACATTATGTTACACCATAAATAAGGTTTGATAAAGTTCAACAAGAGTGATGCAGTTCTTGAACAACAACCCAGCTCACAAAATCCCACTCTGAAGAGGTCAATCCTAGTTTCCATCTTTGGCAGAAGTACCAATAGGCTCTACAGGCTTCAGTTGGGCTTTTGGTTCAAAAAGTCAGACAACATGGTCAAAAGACTTAAAACCAAGCAAATATTTTGAGAGTTCAATTATATATTAAATTTTATGTATAAAAATCAAGGAATATTATTCTGGGAGTGTATTATTTCTACAGGAGGAGGAAAAGGGTTAATTTGTTCCACAATATATCTAGTTATTTTGCTTGATTGTCAAGATCTTCTAGAGGCTATATATAATCATAGTGCAATAACCTGCTGGTGCAGGTTGATTAAATTTTGGTTCAAACCTTGGAAAATACTGTTTGTACATCAGAAAGATCTTGTTTTACCATAAATGAAATGCTTTGAAAAGAGTAAGACCATAAACATATTTTAGAATGAAGAGATCACCAACGATGTGCTTAGTGTTCTTATTCAAGGTGTCCCAAGAAAGTTAAAGGTGCACATCAACATGCTATCAGATATATATATATATATATATATTTGGGTTGTGTTTGTCAAGAATGTCATTTAAAGAAATTTTTTTCAACCCCAAACAGTTGTAAGATTATTCTCTACCGCTTTTATAAAATCCAACCTCACCATTAGTGTCAATATATTTACTGTTGTGTTTCTAAGAGTGTAAAAGCCCGAGTAGAAGATTATCATGGTATAACTAAGTAATCAATTAATGAGATAACTGTTCAAATGAGTTAGATATCATACAAAAAGATTCCTTGCAGGATTAGAAAAAGATGAAAATGGTGTTGGAAATGCCCCAATGGAGGAAAGGCTTGCAATTGAAACCGTAAGCTGCCCGGCAGCAACAAATGTCGCCACAAATGAAGCAGTTGCAAGCACAGAAACCACAGAAGATATTTTCGGCACATGATCTGTATTTTTTTTAACCATACATCAGTAAATAAATAAGGAAATCAAAGGGCTAAAAAGTGTCATCTGGGGCATAGATGTTGGACTGCAATTGAGCTGACAACAAGAGACAAGAGTAAGAATCCTTACAGGTACATAGTTGTAGATCATTGGAACGTAGATTTTTGTTTCCAGCAACATCCTCAATCACGTTTTCAGGAACAAAGACAGATACACAGTATACACTATCATTTTCTGCTTTTATCTCTACAGCATATATTCTTGAACTTATTTCTTTAAAGCTGAAAATGGTAATGATTCATTGGAAAGGAACAAAAATGAAAATATGTTAAAAGTAAATATTATCAATTGAAATATTATTTCCGTCAAGACCCAAATGGTGTGTAAAAAGGTCATCATCATGGTTTCTCATTTGTGTGTGGGCGCATTAGGTATGTGATGCATGTGTTCATGTATTGGTTAATATACATAGATACAAACACAAAGGTAACCAGAAATTACTTGCCTCCGTATATTCCCTCCTGTGATTGATAATATAGAAGAGTTGACGCCAAATACAGGCTTCACAGATTTTATCACCATAGGGATGTTGCATTCTCTTGTCCTAATATGGGATGGTGTACTCAACATTACCGTAGTCCTCAACGATTCTGAACGTGGTGTACTCAAAGTTACTGTAGGTCTCAGAGAATCTGAAGGTCACATTTATATCTATTAGGAGGAAACACCCTACAAATAGACATTTAAATATAAAGCTTCCTAATTGCATATACTCTTTCCTTTTTTTGATATACATAATTGCATATAACCATAGAAATATTCAAAGAGTTCAGTAACAGAATATTTAAACATAATTTTGATTCCACAAACAGATGATTTATTTTATCTTGTAATGATTGTAAACTATTGTCAATCATACCATATAGGAAAGTAATTGGTTCAACTTCGGAAACTGGAGTCCCTGAAATGCATATTATAGTTGACTTAATATTTACTGTGACTACAGCCATGCCAGATATGCATGTAGCAGCCTGAAAGGAGAGAGTGAAAAAGAGTAAGCAAGAAAAGGTATGAGAAAAATAGGTCCTATAGATATAAAAGCGATAAATGTTCTCAAACACACACATAATGTACACTCCATACACAATACGTCCATAATTTCACATGCGATATCCATATTTTTTAAGAATTCCCACATTTAAATGTGAAGCTAAGTTGGTAGTGTGTATGGATGATGTACAACAATGATTGTGCGATAATCAATACCCTTTTGCATTATATATTAGGGGGAAGTTCAAGATGTGCAACCAGGTAAAATTTTTGAAATTGATTCTTTCCCAATGCAATTAATGGCTCCAATGTTTCTAAGTGACCCCATTCAAGATGATGATGTGCATATACAAAATATAAATGAGCCATTCCAAATTCATAGGACAATTAGACAGCCTCCTAACCTATGAACCAACTTCTATTCTCATGGCTGAAAAAATAGTATAAGTTGTGAGAACAATCTGACCTTATATTCAAATCTGCGATGCCCTGGATGTTGTTTAGTGACAGCCAGAGGAAGAAGTGTGCCCTGACTCAATTGGAGAGCATATAAAATTTGCACTTTGGGAGAATTTAAAATTTCTGCAGATGAGTTGAGAACTGGCTCTGGAAAGGTTAAGCACACCCTTAGTTTAATACAGTTATTAGTTGCTCGCACCAGTTTAGTTTCACCATTAAGTTGAAGCAGCCTTTCTGGAACATGAGTAGTTAATTTCACAAACATACTTCGTCTGTCTGTAGAATTAATGAACAGAGCATGTAAAGAGCACATTGACAACAACAACAATCAATCAATCAAATTGGACAAGGTCGGTTACATAAACAGTCCAGAATATACATTTTAATATGATACAGATTGCCAATAAGTAAAGCTCAAGGCATCAATTAGATAAAAACAAGAATAGCTATGAAAGGACATGTCACTTATAACTCCTCCTGAAAATAATGATACATATTGCCTACTGGGAAAAAAAAATAATCCTATGGAAATAAAAACTAGACTCACCAAAATGCACATGGAAAGTAGAATTCTGGTATCTTGTAAATTTGTTCCCAGCACTGTCAGTACAAAAATTCTTATCCATTACCAAAATCACTCGCCCATACTGAGCAGTGGATGATAAACCCACAAGGACAGAATATTGAAGGTTTGGCTGTAGAATGTTGAGCGAGGATGGTATAACTTGGCCAGCATCATAGACCAAAAGCTGTAAAGAGTTTTCCAAAAATGATGAAAATGTTAGATTTCGGTTTATTACTCAATCTAGACAGCATAACTAGTCAGAGAACCTAGATTATGGGATTCAATTTACATATCTACTCAATCAACATGGTGTACAGTTCCATATGAGCATATCTACTCAAGACATTTGTCGTGATTATAAAATTTTAAAAACATGACTATATCTATATTGATAAGTGTTTCAAGCAGGGTTATTATAAAATATCTAACAATAAATCCTTGACCAGGGAGATAATCCACCATTATTTCCTTTTGTGTATGGACTCCATTACACTAGAGGGAAATCCCTTTTATCTTTCTCAAATCAACCAAAGCGATTTTTCAATAAATAGAAAGGTTGAGAACAAATCAACCCAAAAACCACAATTCTGAAACACTATAATAATGCAAGAATCGATAGAGAACATAAAATCAATTTAACGTGTTTGTTAGCCGCCTACTCACATTGCAGTCTATTAGGACATATGTGATTCACTTGTTAGGAACATATGTCACTATTTTATGCAATTGACTAATCTTTTGACAAAACGCACTTTACTTGTATTTGGGTAGATTTATGATGTGTTTAATACTTTAAGAAACCTTCTTTCAAGTTCAAGTATTAAAGCCATGCAAGTCTATCCAAGAATCAAGTGAGAAAGTACTGAATTTTAAAACTCGATAGCTACTCGACACCTCTCAATACCTGGCTTATCTGTCGAGCTTCCAAGCTTTTTCTTATCACAATCTCGACACCTCCTCGACACTTGGTCAATCGATTGAGCAAATTTCTGTCCCCTCGACACCTCCTCGATAGCTGTATCTATCGAAGTTTAAAGCTCGACACCTGCTATCCGTCGAGGTTTAAGAAAGAAACAAAAATTCTTATCTGTTTTCTTAGAATCCGTGAATGTGTCTTTGGGACTTCTTTTCTCCTAACCCTAAACATATATAAGGCTTATTTTAGAGGACGTCACATAAGAGAACACAAGGGAGAACATATGCAAAAAGTGACTGATGCCTTATTCTCTTTGAAAGAAGCTACTATGTCTTCGCGCCTTAGTGTTTTGTAACCAAGTGTTTCTTGATCTTCATTGTTGATGAAGTGAAGAACTTTGCAGCCAACAATCTTCTTTAAGTTGGTGAGTTAGTCACGTACTGGGATCTGTGTAACAAAAAAGGTGGCGTTCATATATTGAAGAGTTCAGAGGTTTTGAAGCGGTAGAAGATTTCCACTGTAAGTTTATCTATGAGGATTGTAAAGTTTAGGGACAAAGGTTTTGTATTAGATTTGAAACTTCTCTTTATTATAGTGGATTGCTTTTTGGGAAGGTTTTCCCCCAGGTTTTTTACTATGAAACTAGTTTGTTTCATTGGTTTTCCTGGGTCATTATATCTTGGCTTATTTATTTTTCCATTGCATGATTTTGACATGATATTGATGTTTGTTTGTTTTAACAAGTTTTATTCTTAATAAATCTAATTAACAACTTGGGTTTAAAACTTGTTAATTCTATCAACTAAGGTCTAAATTTCCCAACACAGTCATTCACAGACAAGCATACAAAACTTCCTCCACCAGTAGGTCCAGTACAGGGTTCACTGAAAGATATATTTATAGAAACATTCAGAGCATTTGTGAAAGGTGTTGAGGTTGTGATATACGCTATAGGTGGGACTATATCTGCAAAGTTAAGGTATAATATGAATCAGCTAAGTGTACAGACAAAATAGAAGTCAGCATAATTACTAGAAAAGCTAAATTGGATTGTTACTATAAGGTTGAATTTAATCAACTATCTTGTTGGCTTTATTCCTTGTCAAATTTGTTTTTATTTTAGCAATTAGTAATCCTGTATTTAGGTGGGAATCATGTAAGGGTAGTATGTGAGAGAGTGTGAAGAAATGCTCAAAATTGTGTAGTGAAGCAAGGACTCGCAGCTGGATCTTGCGGGTGGCTCGCAGCTTGCAAGCCACCAGAAGATGCACACAAGTGAAGCATGAAAAGCTGAACCGTCATGCTAGCTGTAGCACTACAGAACAAAAAGTTCAGTCTGGCCATTTAGTTAGTTTGCAGGTTGGACTCGTGACTCAGTCAAGTCACAAGGCCAAGTCGCCAGTCCACTCTGTTATGAAAAAAATGACTCTTCATATTTCTTTCTCACTCTAGTATAAATATCCCTTATACCCACGAAATGTAGAGAGCTTTTAGAGAGAATTCTAAGAAAGAAACCCTAGAGAAAAACAAGATTGACTCATCCCCAATCTTTACATAGCGACTCTTCAAATTCCTCAACTCTCACCCTCTCCATTGTTACATCTTTGAGAGGTTCATTAGCCAAAACTTTTCTCACCATACCCATATCTGTGAGAAGGCCTTTTGGTGCTTTGGGAAGCAGTTAGGAAGGGACCAATTCACATTGGTTGATGCTATGGGTTATAGCGGAATCCGATAAGCTAAAGAAGACAAAAGTTCGGCGCAACCTCAATGGAGCAAGAAGCTTGGAGGGCTTAGGTACACTGGGTAGATTAGGCTTGGAGGTCTTCTGCTGTTCATGTATCCCAACTTCATTCTTTAGTGGATTATTGACCGCTTGGAGGGCGGCGGAGAGGTTTTACGCCGAGAGCTTCGGTTTCCTCTTCGATAACACATCGTTGTGTTGTCCTTGTGTTTACATCTCTTTTCCCTTAATCTTTGCCATTTAATTTCTGCTGTGAATGTGATTTTATTTGGTTTAGATTGTTTATCAATTCTATTATAAGCTTATGTTCATTTTCTACACATATATTGTTTGATATTAAGCTTGAATTGGTAATTTGTAAATTGGGAGTCTAAACGTTTAAGGTGTTTTATACACTATTTGAACATTCAATTGGTATCAGAACAGGTGCACTTGCTGTGGTTTAATTACCTAAGTGTGATCCTAGACCCCTAAGCTATGGAAAAGACTATGCTAAGTTGTGGTTTAAATGTTTGTGATAATGACTCTATGAGTTTGTTTAAAGGATGTCCTAACAATGAACTCCTAGAGTTATTGAAAGCAAAGAAACATGCTAGGATGTTTGTTCACAAGCAGAAGTATTTTGAAAATGAGAATCACATCTTACACAATAGTCTATATGAGTCTAATTCTTATATTAGGAAGTATAAAAGACGAAATAAAATTTTGTGTGATATGATTGATAATCTGAAAAAGAAAATTCAACCCAACAAGAGTATGGAAAATGAAGATAAGTTTCTATTTGAAGGTCAAGAGTGCTTGTCTCATTTGTTTGTGCATACTTCTTTGAAAGTTTTTAATTCATGCCTATGGTATCTTGATAGCTGATGTTCTCGTCATATGATAGGAGATAAAAAAAATTTTAAGTCACTCAAAGAAAAGGTTGGTGACTATGTGACATTTGGGGATGGGAGTCATGCTCAAGTTCTTGGCAAGGGGGCTGTTGAGATTCCTGGATTACCTCTATTGAAGGATGTCTTATACATCAAAGGGTTGAAGGCAAATCTTTTAAGCATCAATCAAATATGTGATGAGGACTTTCTTGTTCAATTCTCAAAGAAGGGGTGTTTAATTATTGATGAGGAGGGGATTCAAGTCTTGGAAGGGAATAGGATTACCGACAATTGTTATGGAGTAGTTCCTATGGCACCAATTTCCTGTAGAAGTGCTTGAGTTAACATGTTGGAACTTTGGCATCAAGGTTCGATCATGTAAACTTCAAACAAGTGGCTAAAGTTTTGAAACTTGAGGCGGTTGAAGGACTTCCAAAATTTGGAAAGGTCGAGAAAACCATTTGCGGTGCATGTCAAATGAGGAAGCAAACAAAGGCAAGTCATCAAAAGGTGAATGTAATTGCTACATCTCGATAGTTAGAGCTCCTTCATGGCGATCTAATGGGGCCCACAAGAACTGAAAGTCTAGGAGGAAAAAGTTACATTATGGTCATTGTTGATGACTTCTCAAGATACACATGGGTGGAATTTCTTAGAGAAAAATCGGAAGCATGTGAGAAAATGGAAGTTCTATGCAAAAGGCTTCAAAATGAAAATGGGGTGTCTATTGTCAAGATAAGGAGCGATCATGGCAAGGAATTTGAGAATGCATGATTCGATTCTTTTTGCAAAAAGAATGGGATTAAAAAGGAATTTTCGGCTCCTAAGACTCCTCAACAAAATGGGGTGGTTGAGAGAAAAAATCGGGTAATTCAAGAGATGGCAAGGGTCATGCTACTCAACAAGCAAATTCCACAAAAGTTTTGGGGAGAAGCTATGAACACTTCATGTCACATTGGCAATAGAATATACTTTCAAGCAGGAATGAAGAAGACCGCATATGAAATTTGGAATGGAAAGAAGCCAAAAGTGAAGTACTTCCGAGTATTCGAAAGCAAGTGCTACATTCTCAATGATCGGGAGAATCTTAGGAAGTTTGATGTGAAAAGTGATGAAAGTATCTTCCTTGGGTATTCTACTAGTAGCCAGGCATACAGAGTCTACAACAAGAGAACAAAGATAGTAATGGAGTCCATCAACGTGAAAATTGATGATGCTATAACAAAAGGAGAGATGGTTGATGATGGAGAAGGGTCGAGCACTAAAGAACCCACTGTTGAGGTCGAAGCCCTTGATATTGAGGTTGAAGGATATACACTGGAAAAGGAATCAACTCCCGTAAATTCAAGAGTGGAGACTAAATCAATGTCTAGAACAGCAAGTCCTCTCACTCCTCCGGAAGTTCATCCTCCTATCTTTCGGAATGATGGAGTGTCCACTTCAAAGAAACCATCATCACAAGTGGTTAAAAACCATCTTGAAAGTAACATTATTGGGTCTTTAGATGAAGGTCTTCGCCTTAGAAAGGGAAACAAACTTCTGGCCAATCATGTGACATATCATTGCTACCTAGCTCAATTTGAGCAGAAAAAGGTAGAAGAAGCTCTTCAAGATGAAAATTGGATTGAGTCAATGCATGAAGAGCTGAATCAATTTATGAGGAATGATGTATGGGAACTTGCTCCTAGGCCTGAAGGTGTTCATGTCATCGGCACCAAATGGATCTTCAAAAACAAGACTGCTGAAGATGGAGAGATTATCCAGAATAAATCTCAGTTAGTGGCTCAAGGATACACTCAAGTAGAAGGAGTTAATTTGGATGAATCCTTTGCTCCCGTGGCAAGGCTTGAGTTTATTCGCATTCTCATGTCAATTGCATGCAACATGAACTTCAAACTCTACCAAATGGATGTGAAATGTGCATTTCTAAATGGCTATCTGAATGAAGAAGTGTTTGTTGAACAACCCAAAGGCTTCAAAGATCCTCACTTTCTGGACCATGTGCTGAGATTGAAGAAAGCACTTTATGGGTTGAAACAAGCTCCAAGTGCTTCGTATGATTGGCTTACTCAATACCTCCTAGATAGAGGATTCAAAAACGGGTATGCTGACCGAACTCTATTTGTCAAAAATGATGAGGATTATCTTCTCGTAGCTCAAGTATATGTTGATGACATAGTATTTGGAGCTACTATTGATGCCTAAGCCATAGAATTTTTTGAGGAAATGAAGAACGAGTTTGAGATGAGTATGGTGGGGGAGCTTACATTCTTCTTGGGTCTTCAAGTCAAACAAAGGAAGAAAGACATATTCATTTCATAAGAAAAATATGCTCGAAATATAGTCAAAAAGTTTGGATTAGACTCCAAGAAGCATGCCTCTACTTCGATGAGTTCATTTACAAAGCTCAATGTTGATTCTTCTAGGGTGGAAGTGAGTCCAACATTGTATAGGAGTATAATTGGGAGTTTACTCTATCTAATGGCAAGTTGACCGGATATTGCTTTTAGCGTGGGTGTTTATGCTCGATATCAGGCTGCTTTGAAAGAATCTCACTTGACTGCGGTGAAACGAATCATTAGATATGTCAATGGAACTCCGGATTATGGCTTGTGGCACTTAAAGGACTCTAATGCTTGTCTTGCTGGTTATTCGGATGCTGATTGGGCTGGAAGTGTGGATGACCGAAAGAGTACTTCAGGTGGTTACTTCTATCTTGGAAACAATCTTGTCTCTTGGATGAGCAAGAAAAAAAACTTTGTCTCTCTCTACAGCTGAAGCTGAGTATATAGCTGCTAGAAGTTGTTGTACTCAACTACTTTGGATGAAGAAGCTACTTCATGACTATGGGATTCCACAAGATACAATGTGTGTTTTTTGTGATAACACCAATGCTATAAATCTCCCTAAGAATCCGGTTAAGCATTCCAAGTCTAAACACATAGAGATACGTTACCACTTCATCCGGGATTTGGTGGAAGATAAAGTTGTATGTCTTGAATTCATACACACAAACAATCAAAAGGCGGACATCTTTACCAAGCCTCTCGACAGTCCACGGTTTGAATCACTTTGTAAGACCATTGGTGTTGGTACAATTCTTTGAATCTCATATGTGTTGTGTGCTCTACCTCTCTAAATGTTCAAATAGTGTATAAAACACTATAAACGTTTAGATCCCCAAAAAATAAATTACCAATTCAAGCTTAATATCAAACAATTAATGTGCGGAATATAAACATAAGCTTAATACAGAATTGATAAACAATCTACACAAAATAAAATCACATCCACAACAGAAATTAAATGGCAAAGATTAAGGGAAGAGAGATGCAAACACAAGGACAACACACGATGTGTTATCAAAGAGGAAACCGAAGCCCTCGACGTAAAACCTCTTCATCACCCTCCAAGCGGTAAATAATCCACTAAAGAATGTAGTTGGGATACATGAATAGCAGAAGACCCTCCAAGCCTAATCTACCCAGTGTACCTAAGCCCTCCAAGCTCCTACTCCAACAAGGTTACGACGAATCTATTTCTTCTTTAACTTACCAGATTTCGTTATAAACCATAGCATCAACCAATATGAAATTTAGTCCCTTCCTAATTGCTTCCCAAGCATAAAATGGCCTTCTCACAGATGTGGGTATGGTGAGAAAAGGTTTTGGTAATGAACCTCTCAAGGATATAACAATGGAGAGGGTGAGGGTAGAGGAATTTGAAAAGTCTCTATGTGAAAATTGTGGATGAGTCAATCTTGTTTTTCTCTAGGGTTTCTCTCTCAATATTCTCTCTGGAAGCTCTCAATATTTCGTGGGTATGAGGGGTATTTATACTTGTGTGTGTTTGGAATGCGAAGAGTCAGTTTTTCCAAAACAGAGCTGGCTGGCAGCTTGGCCTCGTGCTTCCAAGTGTTCATTCGATGTGGGATCAAGCAAATTCATAGGCTATATGGTAACTCACCAGGGAATTGAGGTCAACCCCGATCAGATTAAAACTATTAACAGTTTACAACCACCTCGAAATCCCAAAGAGGTCCAGAAGCTTACCGGAATGACTGCTACCCTGAACCGATTTATTTCTCGATCAGCTGATAGGTGCAGACCTTTCTTTCTCTTGATGAATAAGTGGAAGGGATTTAAGTGGTGTACTATCCTAGGGGCTTTTGACATCAAGTACATGCCTCGTACCTCTATCAAGGGCCAAGTCCTTGCAAATTTAGTGGCTGAGTTCGCTGAACCCTCGTTAGAAGAAGTAGCAGAGACACATAACATGGATGGAAAATCAGTTGGCACAATCTCTCTACAAGGACCTTTATGTTGGAAAGTGTATGTTGATGGGGCAACAAACCAAAGGGGTTCCAGAGTGGGGCTGGTGCTAACTTCTTCCGAAAAGATCATCATTGAAAAGTCATTAAAATTGGGCTACTCGGCCATGAATAACAAGACTGAATACGAGGCTCTATTGGAAGGAATGTCCACGGTTCATAAAATGGGCGAAAAGATGGTGGAAATGTTCTCGAACTCAAGACTAGTCGTTGGCCAAGTAAAAGGAAAGTTAGAAGCAAAAGATGAAAGAATGCAAGGATACTTAAGACAAGTTAGGCACCTACAGTCAAACTTTGAATCTTTTAGCCTATTGCATGTTCCTAGGAGCGGAAACACACATGCTGATTCCTTAGCCACACTTGCAACCTCTTCGGCACAGAGTTTACCCCCGGTTATCCTTGTTAAAGACCTCTACAAACCCACAGAGGTGAGGAGAGAAGCGATTTATATCCACTAAGCAAGAGTAGGGCCTAGCTAGATGGATCCCCTAGTACTATTCTTGAAAGAAGACATCTTGCCCAAGGAGAAATTAGAGGCTGACAAGATACAAAGAAAAGCTCCTCGGTTCTAGCTATCCGAGGACCAGAAATTGTATAAACGCTTTCTCTGGACCATACCTACTCTGCATATACCCCGAAGTATTAGAATTAATCCTTGAGGAGTTACATGAAGGGATTTGTGGAAGCCACACCGGAGGCAAGACTTTATCTCATAGGGCCATCACACAAAGCTATTGATGGCCCAACATGCAGAAGGAAGCACAAGAGTATGTGAAGAAGTGCGACCAATGCCAAAGATTTGCACCAATATACACCAACCAAGATGAGTCCTTAATCCCTTATCCAGCCCTTGGCCATTTTCTCAATGGGGCTTAGATATTGTTGGCATTTTCCTAAAGGCAGCAAGGAATAAAAGGTATTTGCTGGTCGGCACAAATTACTTCACTAAGTGGATTGAAGCTGAACCCTTGGCGAATATCAAAGATGTGGACGCCAAGAAATTTGTCTAGAGAAATATTGTCACACAGTTCGAGGTCCCTCATACCCTCATCTCGGACAATAGCCTTCAGTTCGATAGAAAATATTTTCGGAGATACTGCTGTGACCTGTGAATCACGAATAGATATTCTACTCCAGCTTATCTCCAAAGAAATGGCCAAGCCGAGGCTGTGAACAAAGTCATAGTGAATGGACTTAAGAAATGGTTGGACAATGCGAAAGGAAAATGGGTGGAAGAACTATCACATGTCCTCTAGACATATCGGACCACACCTTGCAAATCAACTAGGGAAATCCCCTTCTCAATGACTTATAAGGCTAAAGCTATTATTCCTTTAGAAACTGGCTTCCCAACGTTGAGGACCAGCTCTTTCAATCTGAGCAACAACAATGAGTTGCTAGAAAAGAGCTTGGACTTTATTGAAGAAAGAAGAGAAAGTGCAATGGTTCAATTGGCGTATTACTAGCACAAACTCAAGCAAGGTTACGATGCCAACGTGAAGCTAAGACCATTGGCACTTTGTGACTTGGTGCTAAGAAAGGTTCTGGGCACTGCAAAGAATCCAGTGTGAGGAAAGCTACGGCCCAATTGGGAGGGACCATACCACATCACCTCAGTAACTAGTATAGAAGCATATTTTCTTGAAGCCCTAGATGAACACGTAAAACCATGCCCTTGGAATGTAAACAACATGAAAAGATATTATTGTTAATGAAAGTTTACCTTGGCAATATGTTCTTTTGTTGAGTAAGAGCATTGCCCTTCCCATTTTTTATTCTTTATAAGTATTAAACAGAACCAAAGTCTTGCATGGCTCCTCAGACCACAAGCATTAGGGAAATTAATAACTTATGACATCTGTTCAAGTATTAAATAGAACCAAAGTCTTGCATGGCTCCTCGAACCACAAGTATTGGGGAAATTAATAACTTATGGCATTTGTTCAAGTATTAAACAGAACCAAAGTCTTGCATGGCTCCTCGGACCACAAGCATTGGGGAAATTAATTACTTATGGCATCTGTTCAAGTATTAAACAGAACCTTAGCCATGCTTGGTTACTCAGGCCATAAGCTTTGGTAAAATTAACACTCAATGACATATGTCCAAATTTTCCTAAGTATCTGATACAATCTTAATTATACATAGTCCTTCGGGCCATGCACTTTAAAAAAAAAAAGTGTGTTTTTGTAACACTGATATCTATTTGTGTTTCATTAAGTGCTAAGACATGTTCAGGATTGAATACAACTCCTTGGATTGCTTACTTTGACTTTCATTGGAGAAAGGTCAATTCACAGTATAGGTATGTGGCAAACTTCTCTGTTGCTAGTACTTGGTTAAATCGTTAGCAGTGTATCGTTATCAGTTTTTACTAAAGATAAAGCAACAACAGTTCAATGCTATTTAAGATAGTAATACTCCTCAAAGCACATAAAGCAAAAGTGCAAGAGATGAAGAGAAAAACTTTCTCATTAAATAAAAAAAGGAATACATTATATACATAGATAGAATGTCATTAAAAAAAAAAACTACTACAAAAGAAATTGCAAAGAAAATCCTAAGTGCTAAGCCTTGGCCTTGGGAGCAAGAGGGTCTTCTTTCAAGCTCAACTAGGAGGTATAAGCATCCTTGGCCTTAGGATCAGCTTCTTTGGTCTTGGCCTCTGCTTCCTTCGCCTTTGCTGCAGCTTCCTTGTCCTTGGCAGCATTTTTGGCTTCTAAGGAGGAATTTTTCTCCTTGCCCTTACCCTTGTCCTTGTCCCCCTCAACCCCCTAGTCTTGATCACCAGCTTGGCTGGATCCCTTCAAAGCCTTAAGGAGAGAGAGAGTAGCTTGGATAGTCAGGGGCTGCTCAGAAGTCTCCGGAGCAAAGGTAAAGAGAGAGAAGATGGCACCTAGGACTTCACGGATATCTGGGTGATAATATACACTCCCAAGCTGCCTCCAAACAAAGTCTACAAGGACTCCTGCAACACTAAGGGCCCTATCCAATGTCACATTGCAGTAATCCCTACATATCTCTGAAAGCTCCTCAGCAAGCCTAATTTGTGCCTTCTCCACGCTAAGCGACGCTTGCTTTTCGACCTCGGCTGCTTCCTTGGCTAGTTGAGCTGCCTCCTTGGTCTTCTGTAGCTTAACCTTGAGGTCTATGACCAATTTCTTTTGGGTGGCCAAATCTATCTCGGTCAGGTGTAGCTTTTGGCGCTGGTCCTCAGCCTGCCTTTCCACAGACTTTAGACCTGCCTCAGCATTCAGGCAAGCTTGGTCCGCTACTTTCAGCTTCTCGGACAGCTCAGCCTATTCTTGTTTAAGGGCCCCAAGGATTTTTCAACGTCAGCACGGAAGAGGGCCTCAACATTGGCCTCATTGCGAGCGTCGTGAACCCACTCCTTGGCCACAAATACTTGCTGAGTAATCTGCCTAAAGACAACAAAAAAATCACATAAGTAAATAATAATAATAATAATAATAAAGAAAGAACGGAAATGCAACTTAACATTTAACCTTAAGGATATGATAGATTGCTTATCATAGCAAGGTCCCTTTTCAGAGACAGGAAGAGGTTATTTTTGCTTAAAGTGCCTATAAGCCTCTATGTCCTTAAGGAGTAGAAGAGGCTGCTCCAGGGCTTCAACAATGTAGCTTGCGCACCCCTTTTGGAACTCCCTGACTATGGTGTTCCAAGGGATGGCAGTCCCATCAACCTCCAGCCAAGGAGACCAAATGCGTTGCGGAAGGCGCACCTCAACCCTATTTTGCTCATCTTAGTTGTCCATAGAGGTGGACCTCTTGTCCCGAGGCTCTTTGGTCACCTTCCGTTATTTAGCCCCCCTTTAATGGCCCACCTCCCCTTTTTCAAGATCCTGAACAAGCCTTTCTTCTTCAAATCAATAATGGCCTTTAGCCCGAGGTCAGTGGGGATTAGGGGAGGAAGAAGGGGAAGGGCAGGAGGAACTTGGGACTTGGAGACTTCTTGTGAGGTTGTCCCTTTTTTCCTTGCAGCCATTAGGTCTCTTAGGCATCTGTTCCCCCGAATCAATGCCATCGCGTCTTCCTCTTCTTCGAAGGTGCTGTCTAGACAAGCAACTACCAGAGCAGGGAAGTGAACACTTGAATTTCTATCAGCCTTGTCCTCAGCGTTCAAAATGTTAACTATGAGGGCCTCTTGAATCTCCCTTTCTTCAAAATGAAATTTGTCTATCTCCTCCTCAAGTGATAGACGAGAAGAGGCGACTTCCTCTCTCGATGTTGCTACTACCTCGGGCAAAATCTGTTGAAATGGTAACATAACAAGTGGAAGGTCTCTCCAAGCCAAAAACCTAGGCTTGGAGAAGTCTATTTGAGCAAGCTTAAGGTTACCTGCTCTCAATGCTTGACCTGCGTCCTAAAATATGTGCGATATGGGCTCATAATCTAAGATCAAGTGAGCAGCCCATAGTTGTCCGTCTTCGCTTGCGAATATTTCTGACCTCAGCAAGTAATTGAGTCCTGGAACGTTGACAAGGTTGAGTTTTGGAGCAATGTGATCTTTATTTGCAAAAACATCTGAGAGGGAAATTGTGGTTAGATCATTGACAATTATCATCCGAGGAGACAAATGACTTAGAGTGAATAAAATAAAAGCTCAGAAAACTAAGGTCCTTGCCAGGGGACCTAATCCTAGGGTACCCCACCTGGTGTTCCTGCCCCAACTGGGCAGTGAAGACCATCATGCCACTCCCTAGAAACGATCAGATAATTGTCCTTCAAGCCTTTGTTGGACTTGGGAAGGCAAGATATCAATCTCAGCTCCTCTGATCGAGATTTGAGGTAATATCCCTCAGCGAGAGAATGGCACTCGTACATGTGAGCGACGTTGTGCCATGTAAGCCCGAGATTCATATGGTCATTTAGAGCATCTACACTTCCTAAGACTCTAAACATGTTGGTAGCGCACTGATGGGGGCACAACCTGTGGTTGAGCAAATAATCTCTAGTTATCCTACCCATAGGAAGTGTCATTCCTCCCTATATAAAGGCGATCATCGGAATAACAACTTCAACCACCTTTCTATTTGTAAGTACCTAGTCGGGGGGACAATATTGTAGGCCTACTCCTTGTGGGATATGGTATTTGGCCCTAAAACCCTCTATACCCACCGAAGAGTCTACTAAGTGCTTGAATCTACCCGTCTAAATAAATGGAAATGACGCGAAGAAAGGTTTCTAAAAAAGAAAGAAGACCGAGGAGGAAGGCTGAGAAGAAAAAGAAGAATATAAAGAATTAAAGACTTACAAGAATAAAGTATGTTAATCTCTGAAACTTTTAGGAAGATTTTCAAAGAGTTCTTATAGGAAAGGAGTTAGGTAAGCTTAGGAACTTTGGAGTGTTTTGTGAGTTGTAGCGCTTGGAAACTCTGGAGAACTTGAAGATTGTTAAAGTAAAGGGAAAATGGGCTCCCTCAAGGCCTAATATAGAGAATGAAAATGAGTGTGAGTTATCCTGCTCAAAGTTCTATAAGAATTGTCCACCGTAGGATCTGTGCCTCACCGTTGGATAAGAAGATTTATCTCCAACTGTGTTTATTTAATAAGAAGATTTATCCCCAACTGTGTTCATATACTTTAATCGCTTATTATCCCAGATGCATTTTTATATTCTAACGTGAGAGGAAAAATTTAAAAATACGAAAAATAAAAAATAAAAAGTTCAAAGTTTAAATTAAAAATAAATAAATCGATAAAAAAGGAAATATATTTTTAAAAGCTAATGTGACTATTTTTGCCATCTAAGTGCTGATGTGGCCACATCAGCCACTAAAGTTTAAACACATCAACATCTCATTTAATATTAAACATGTCAATTATACAAACTGTTTACCACTTAGGCATTTTCCATTAGTGAGTTAACGGTAGGGATTAAATTGAGTATAGATTGAAAATAAAATGGACCAAATTGATTGCTACTAAAATATAGAGACCAAATTTACTGTGACCCTAAAATGTAAGGACTAAAATAGTGTTTTCACCTTACAACAAATCACTTGTTTAGCCATGAAATTAACAAAAGCCTACTCATATTTAATGTGAAGTTATGTTTATCCAACATTTTGACTAACTTAAGGAGTGCGGAGTTTGACTTGAATATATAGTAATTAAGGCCAAGGGCTCGAGATCTCTTCGCTTGAAGTTTACAAGCGATGGACCAAAACTAACTTGTTCTTCTTCTCCACACACAAAAAAAAAAAAAAAAAAAACCTTGTTCTACAACTCTTTTTAAAAATGATTGAAAACAAGTTATGAGTAGGGATAACCATGGGTAGGTTATGAGTAGAGTATACCCATACCCGAACCAATTAATTTATCCATGGATATCCAATTACCTTACCCAATTAGTACCCATACCCAATTGTCACCTAGTTTGTTTATCCATGGATATCCATACCCTACCTAAACCTGATTTCTATAAAATCACCAATTATGTTCAAAAACCACTAAAATGACCAAAATATCCCAAAATCTATAAAATGAGTAAAATATCCATGAAACTTACAAAATGTCCAAAATACCCTCGAAACCTAAAATTTGACCGAAATACCCTTGAAAAATAAAAATTACCAAAATACCCCCTAAAACTAAAAAATGATCAAAATACTTCCGAAACCTAAAAACTGACAAGAATACCTTTGAAACTTAAAAATTACCAAAATGCCTTCTAAACCTAAAAAAATGACTTAAATAACCTCAAAACCTAAAAAGCAAATGACCGAAATACCCCCGAAACCTAGAAAATGGCAAAAATACACCTGAAACCTATAAAATGAATGCACCTAAAACCTATATGATGATAATAATACATCCTAAACCTAAAAAATGACCGAAATACCCTCAAACCTATAAAATGACCGAAATGCCCCTAAACCTTTAAAATGACCAAAATACACCCAAAACCTCTAAATTGACCAAAAATAATCCCAAACCTATAAAATTACCAAAAATACCCCTAAACCTATAAAAAAACCAAAATACCCCTTAAAATATCTCAAATGACCAAAATACCCTTGAAAATTTTTAAGTGACCAAAATACCCCTAAACATGTAAGATGACCAAAATACACTTGAAACCTCTTAAATTACCAAAATAGAGGTTTGAGGTATTATTGATGTTTCGAGGGTATTTTCATCAAATTAAAGGTTTTAAGAATATTTCAGTCATTTTGTAGGTGTTATGGGAATTTCGGTAATTTTTTAGATTTCGGGGTTATTTTGGTCATTTTTTAGATTCTAAGGGTATTTCAATCATTTTATAGGTTACGAATTTTGTCATTTTTTAGGTTTAGGAGTATTTCGGTAATTTTTAGATTTTGGGGCTATTTCGGTAGTTTTCTAGGTTTTGGAGGAATTTTGGTAATTTTTTAGGTTTCAAGGTATTTTTGGTCATTTTTAGGTTTTGGGGGTATTTCAGTCATTTTTTAGGTTTATGGTGTATTCTTATGATCATCTTATAGGTTTTAGGGGCATTTTTTTGTCATTTTATAGGTTTCAAGGGTATTTTGGTCATTTTATAAGTTTAGCGGGTATTTTGGCCATTTTTTTTAAGGTTTAGGGGGTATTTTGGTAATTTTTAGTTTCTGAGGGTATTTTGGTCATTTTTTAGGTTTAGAGAGTATTTTGGTAATTTTTAGATTTGGGCATTTCGGTTATTTTTTAGGTTTAAGGGGTATTTTGGTAATTTTTAGTTTTTGGAGATATTTTGGTCATTTTTTAAGTTTCAAGGTTATTTTGGTAATTTTTAGGTTTCAGGGGTATTTTAGTAATTTTTTTTAGGTTTAGGGTGTACTTTGGTAATTTTAAGGTTTCGGGAGTATTTTAGTTATTTTTTAGGTTCAGGGTGCATTGTGGCAATTTTAGATGATTTTAGGAGTACTTTGGTCATATTCAAGTTTTAGGGGCAATTTGGTAATTTTTTTTGGATAATTGGGTGGGTTGGAGTTTACCCATAATAATTTGGTTGAGTTAGGTTTGGGTTAAATTCAATTAGTTAAATGGGTAATATCCAAACCCTACCCGATAAATTTGGATAATATCCAAATCCTACCCAATTACCTTCTACCCATTAAGAATTGGGTATTACCCAGAATATTTGGATCGGGTAAGGTTGGATATCCATTACCCAACAGGTATGGCCATCCCTAGTTGTGAGTGCTAAAAAATAAAAATGATGTAAGCAAGGTCCATATGAAAATAATCATCTACTGCTCACAAATACAACATTAGTAGTTTGTGAATAAATTATGAATTAATTTGTGTCCAAAGCAAAGTTGATTATGAAAAGGTCTCGAAATTCGTGGGTTGATAATTTTTTTGTTTAAAAATTTAAAAAATCATTATTATAGGTGGCTTACACTCTATCCCCCACATCCAATAATGCCTCCAAAATATTGGACGAATATAAAATCTAACCCAATTGAATTGAAACCCCAAATTGTTTCAAAAAAAAAAAAAAATGTTGCTTGAATCACTGTTAACGATAACTTAAGGTTTTAATTTATATAAACTAGCCTTTCGTAAATTTATGAAAAATAGAAAGGTTACATTGAAATAAAGTTCAAGGATGTAATGACTACTGTCCTAAAGTTTAAGGGGTGTCATGGCATTTTTCCCTTAAAAAAAGGTTACATTAAAATAGATGGGACCTAAATATTGTCTAATAGTTCAAAGTTCAAACTACTATAAACCCAATGAAGCATGTAGGTATGCTTTTTCTTTAACTTTCCCATTAGGGATGACAATGGGTCCGACATATGCATAAAATAGAAGATGTTTTTAACTTTTGGTTGATCTTATAATATTTTTCCTTATAAAATTTTAAGTCCTCATATAGGATTTCCTTGTAAAATAAGTTATGCCTTAAAAGATTATAACTTCTCAATAAATACGTCTGACTAATATTAGGGATGGACCTAGGTGGGGGCCCGAGCCCCCCGGGCCAAAAAAAAAATTTTTAGCAACTTAATTTTCAATAAAATAAAAAATAAAAAATTTAGACTTAGGCCCCCCTTACTTTGTAGCTTGGACCCCCCTCCAAAATCATGAATCATTAACCTAGCCCAAGTAAATCTTAAAAAAAGAAAAATGTAAAGAAACAATAGCGTTTTGTGTTTTTTGTTTTTGTTGGTAGATGATTGCATCTTAATATATTAAGAAACAATGATTTTTGTGTATTTGTTTTGGTTGAAAGTTTCTTAATACTATATGGATGTGTATTTAATTTTTTTTTTTCACTTATCTCCGACCCCCCTAACTTGAAATCCTAAGTCCATCCCTGACTAAAATGCAAGTGTTTGTTTTTAAATAACTTATTTTTAAAGATTTATTTGGTTTAAAAAAATAAATTGGGTAAAATTTTTTTATCATAACAAAAAAACTAAAGAGAGGAAAAAGTCAAATAAAAATTCCTTATATGACAAATTAAACATCATATTTTTAAATGTGTGAAAACCTCATACTTTTATAATTGTACCAAATAAAACTCCATGGTATAAAGTATTTGGTACAATAATAAAATTGTGAAATTTACACATTTGAAAATATAGAATTTAATCTGTCACAAAGATAAAACTTTAGGATTTCTTTTGGACATAAAAACAAGAACTAGTAAAACTAACTTTAAAAAGTGATATAAAGAAACAGGCAGTAAGAGCTTTATTGAACATTTAATAAAGGGATGGTCAGACACGTTTGGACAACTATAAAGTAAGACTTCTCTCTCTCACAAATTATTGTCCTCTCTCACTCAGTTCAGCTAAAGCAGAACAAGCTTTCACAAATTACACTATTTTTTCAGGAGAAGGAACATCTTCCCACAAAAAGCAATGGCATTCTTTCTATTTTTGTCACCCTTCATCCATCCTCAACTTCAGCATATTGTGGCCAAAATGACTCTCCTAGACACCCTATTGTTCTATGTTAGTGCAATCTCTAGCTCTTTCTCTCTTACTATATATGTTGTACTTGAATTTGTGATATCAGTTACTATATATGTTTGATATTAGGTTGTACATTTCGTGGACAAACTGGAGGCATGGCACAGACTACCAGTGATTATTGGAGCTGTTTATTTGGGAATTAGAAGACACTTGCACCAACGTTATAATCTTTTGCATGTTGGAGAAATAAATGGGCAGAGATATAACACAGAAGAATTTGCATATAGGACTGCTGATGGAACATCCAATCACCCTAGTGATGATACCATTGGTAGCCAAGGAACCTTTTTGGGTCGCAATATGCCTCCATCAACTTCACCATATGGGGTAAGAGACAGTGAAACACCTTAATTAATGAAGCTGTTACTGTTTTTGCTTTTTGCTCAAGGGAGAATATGTATTAATCAACGTGTTATTGTTACTACTGACAACCTTTGTGATTTTATAACCTACAAGATGTCACACAAATGATATCACAATAAAATTATATTGGATTAAAAAAACCTTCCAACCCAATCCATACATACCCCTAATTAGGCGCCTTAAAAGTTTACAATTATAAATAACATAAAGTTCAATAATTCATGCATGGCTCTTCAAGAAATCATATTTCTTTCCAAGCATGAAACATGATTTCATTTTTAAAACCAAAGTATAAAACAAAAAGTCTTTACTTTTTTCCTTTCAAGAATAAGAAATATAGTAAAACTGAAAACTAAATTAATATATGAAAATCCAAACTATCATTTATTTAATGTTAACAAATTATAAATAAAAAAAACACAAAAATAATTGTTTCATGATAAATTTCAACTCAAGAGTTGAACCTTATTTTGAATCTAAAAATTATCTGTAATTGATTCTATAATAAATTTTTGTTGCAATTTTTGGTTAATGTGCAAAATCAAAGAACCTGTTAAGAAATCATCATTTATTTTGTTACAAAGCATATTCTTGACAACATTCATGGCTAGAAAGATCAAATTTTGTAGTTGGTTTTCCCATCATCTACAAATTAAATAAAAATTATATTTATTATCTCATTATATATTCATTATTCTTCTAATTGAAAACTAATTGGTGTTGTCAACTAAAAAATTATATAAAAACTCTCCAAACACAAGCAAAAGTTTGAAACTATTGCTCGGCCTTAGTCACTCAGTATTATATTCTATAATATGTCCAATATTTTGTCTAATGTGTTGCCAAGTGAAAAAAAAAAAAAAAAAAGTTAGGGATTGAATCCTAAATCTTTTATTCAATTATTAGAAACTTTACAAGTTGAGCTAACTGGAACCCATATTTCCAAATAGTAATTTAAATATAGATGAAAGTGAAATAAGTTTACAAACAAGTTACTACCATAATTAAAATGTTAAGAGGACCACAGTCCCCTTGCTAGACAAGTAGTCCCCACCGCCCCCCCCCCCCCCCCCCCCTCTCCTCCCCTGCTACTTGATCCCTTGTATTTATTGTACCCATAGATTTATGAATTCTAGGCCTAGGTCCAAATTTTTATCCAATATTTTGGATTTACTTTGGTTCATATTTAGGGGCTGTTTGGTACATAATTTCAAACACATATTTTCAGTTTTCAAACAACATTACACATATTTTCACACACTTTTCACTCACACGTATTTTCACACATTTTTTCAAACAACAAAACACATTTTTTTAAGTGTATGTACCAAACAGTCCCTTAGTATCTTCAACAATCCTCTCACACTACAAGACAATTATTTTTTTTATTTTTTTATTTTTTCTGGCTGAGAGCAAGACAACTTAACCAGTTAAATGAAACAAAACAATCCCCTCCCCATATATTTTGAGGGTTTATAGCATAGCATGATCATGTGCATCATATGATTGTTTCAATAACACTATTTAGTCAATATTTTCTATGCTGGAACATTTTTTTTTTTCCTTGTGTCAATTTATGGTATGTTAGTAGGTAACACAGTTTTCTTCTTCACAATTAATAAGGTGTATGATGTTCATGTATTATTTGTCATCAATCTCTACAGCTGTTAGAGCCTCATCCAACAGTAGTAGCCTCAAAGCTTTTGGCGAGGAAAAAGTTCATAGACAATGGGAAGCAGTTCAACATGATAGCCTGCTCATGGATACAGTTCATGATTCATGACTGGGTCGATCATTTGGAGGACACTGAACAGGTTTTAACTTGAATATTGTTGTGATCAAAGTTCGCTTTTTAGCAAAGCAAGTTAAAGCATAACAATCACTGAGTATTAGGATCTTCTCCATTTGAAATGGATCCATTTTATGGTTTAGACATTACAAATATGAAAGGTGTATATTATGAGATACAACAAATAAAATCTTAACTGTAAAATGAACTCTTTCTATTTTATGTAAAAATGGATGTGTCAGAAACCAATTCGGTCATGTACCATATGCATGATAACCAATTACGGCCATGAGCCATCCATATGTTTAACCTTATCATTGTAATTGACAAAGAATATTGCAATATCAAAAGGCCTAGTATATATGGCTCGAACAAAAGGCTTATAAATTATAATGACATGCTTAGAAACATTTTATTTATCAATTAAGTAGGAGAAATTATTGTTTCATAATTCTTTTAACAGATAGAGATCAGAGCTCATGATGAAATTTCAAGTGGGTGTCCCTTGAAGTCTTTCAAGTTTTTCAAGACCAAAAAAGTCTCCACTGATTCACCTCATCTCAAGAATGGCTCTTTGAATACAAGAACTCCTTGGTGGTAAGTAATTTTCAAAGTACTGCCTTTTACTATTATAAGTCATAGGTGCATATAGGTTATAATAACTCATTCAAATTTTTAATTTTAATAAACAACATGTTTAAAAATTTTCACATGTTATCCCCTCTCTGTCTGGATGCAGAGAAAATGGAAACTAAAATCATCAAATTAGACCGAAAATGACGTAGGATTTGTTCTCTTATCTTTCTCCTTTCTTTTAGTAACTAAACAAAGCTCAGGATAGAATTATTCATATACAAATAAAACAGCATATTACATATTCTTATGAATAACTAATAACATTTTATCTTCAAATATCTATCCAAGAAAAGAAACTTATTCTTCAAATAATTACATCACAAAACCCAATCTAACTATTTTAAACAATGTTACACGTTCCAACTGGCTCCATTTGTTGCCATGGATAACATATTGAGGACTGAGGAGTACAATATATAACAGTCACTAAAAGGGAGTTTCTAATCTGAGTAAACAAAAAGAATTGAATTTAAAAATAAAAATAAAAAAAGGAAAAGGGGGAGGACTCCACCTCAAGATTTTCTGGGGACGTGTGTAATTTTGGGGCAATTTTATAGTTCCTGTTAGGTAGGCTGATAATCAAGAATGTGTAGTGGGGCAATCAACTAGACCTGAGCTTTCTGTTGTATTTTGATTGTCAATACTTTTTAAGTTTTCAACTTGTCTAGGTTTGTAAGAACAAGTCAATAGAAAAGAATATGTGCATTCTATGAGAATTGAATTCTTTTGACATATGACTAGGGATGGGAGTGTAATTTATGGTAATGACAAGGAGGGCATGAAAAGAGTGAGGACATTCAAAGATGGAAAGTTGAAGATCTCAGAAGACGGGCTGCTCCAGCATAATGAGAAAGGTATTCCTATCTCAGGAGATGTTTGAAATTGCTGGGCTGGCTTTTCACTCCTACACGCCTTATTTTTCAAAGAGCACAATGCTGTATGTGATATGCTAAAAGTAAGTTTTTTAGTTTATATTTATATGATTCTTTTACCCCATGGTGAATTTGATGCATGTGTACTTGAACATTTCTATAATCTAATTTCAGTTGAATGGTTTTGGACCATTTTCAGAAAAATTACAATATTTCTGCATAATATTAGTGTAATATTTTATTGGGTTCGAAATTGTAGAATCTTATGCTATAATTTCCCTCATATGAAAGTTGTATGTGTGATAATGTCTGCACTTTATGAATAAGATAATGTTCAGCCAATGATTTAGTTGATAGCTCTTTGGTTTTAGGTACATTACCCTGATTTGGATGATGAGCATCTCTATAGGCATGCAAGATTGGTGACTGCAGCTGTCATTGCTAAAATCCACACCATCGATTGGACTGTTGAACTCCTGAAGACCGATACTCTTCTAGTAGGGATGAGGGTAAACTGGTAAGATAGTGATGCAATACTAATGCTTATTGCTTCCTAATTTACACTTCACTGAAAATCATGAACCATGCTTTCTGCAGGTATGGACTTTTGGGGAAGAAATTTAAGGATTTATTTGGACATTTATTGGGACCAATACTGAGTGGATTGGTTGGTCTTAAAAAGCCGAGAGATCATGGAGTTCCCTATTCACTAACTGAAGAGTTCGTACGCGTCTACAGAATGCATTCACTTCTTCCCGATACATTTGTCCTTAGGGATATCACGTCTTCAACTACAGAAGAAAAATGTCCTCCCATACTACATGACTACTTCCCTTTCTCTTAAGCACTATATTTCCATCACCAAAATATTAGGCACCACTAGGATGAACATTTGGCAAAAATGCACTAGGAACAAAGAACCGTGTGCAGGTGTGGAATCAGGATTACAGAATTGGAGGTCAAGTTAGAGAAAACGTTATTTATAGTTTAAGATTATAAGGTTATATTATATGTGTAATAGATACTCTCTTTTTTTTTTTCTTTTTCTTTTTTTGTGGGGGGGGGGGGGGGGGGGGTGTCATAGACATTCATGTATTCCTACAAAAAATTGGCCTTGAATGTAGTTTAGACCATTTCAAGGCTCCCAAGTTCCAACATAGTACCATTGCTGCATTTATGTTTTTGGTGCTGTGGGCTTAGTACTGATGGTGGTAACAGAGTTGGTTGTGGTTGCACCCTTGCAGTGTTGGTGGAGGAGAGATGTATATCAGTGGTGTTGCCATGTGGTGTTGATGTTTGTGCTAGTACCATTTTATAACTTGTTAATAATCATTAGTTTCTGATTGTGTTCTTGCTGATGTGGGGGTAAAAAACAAAGGCCTTCAGATATAAGAACAGTGTCCAATTTTCCTCAACTAAGGAAGCAACATTGAATTTATTTTTCTTTGCAGGAGAATGATGTTTAGAATTAATTTTCAAAAGGAAAGTAATTTGAGATACCAATTAAAGTTTCCTTGATAGAAACTCTACATGACTAACTGCAGCAGTTATGAATCCAGGGTGCCTATGTGGGAATTAGTGGGTATTGAAGGAGAGAGAAAACTGTCAACAATAGGAATGGAGCAAATGCTGGTATCATTGGGTCATCAGGCTTGTGGGGCACTGACATTGTGGAACTATCCATCATGGATGAGAAACCTTGTAGCCCATGATATTAATGGAGAAGATAGACCAGATCCTGTTGATATGGCCACCTTGGAAAGTATATCATCTCATTCTTCAATTTCTATTTACAAATTTCATTTTATTTCCAGTTTCATTTTTCCAAATCTAATTTTACAATGCTGGACCATTAGTTTATAGAGATAGAGAGAGGGGAGTTGCTAGGTACAATGAGTTCCGAAGGAACTTGATGATGATTCCTATTAGCAAGTGGGAAGATTTGACAGATGATGAAGAAGTAATTGAAGCTCTCCATGAAGTGTATGGAGAAGATGTGGAGAAGCTTGACCTGCAAGTTGGCTTACAGGCAGAGAAGAAGATCAAAGGCTTTGCCATCAGTGAGACTGCTTGCTTTATCTTCCTACTAATTGCTTCAAGGTATGCTCAATGTCATACTAAGAATAAAATGAGAAATTTGATTTGTTTTTTGACACTTATTTATGCCTTCATTTTGCATGATGATCTTGTTTAGGAGGCTAGAAGCTGATCGCTTTTTTACAACCAATTTCAACTCCAAAACATACACAAAGAAAGGCCTAGAATGGGTTAACAAGACAGAGACTTTGAAGGATGTGATTGATAGGCATTTCCCTGAAATGACGAAGAAATGGATGACATGTTCAAGTGCATTCTCGGTGTGGGATTCAATGCCAACTCCAGCTTACTACATGCCGCTGTACCTGCGACCATTCCATCTAATTTTCATCTATTTAGTACTTCCAATAAGTATGGTTATCTGGTTGTCCACCATTCTATTATAAACAAAAGAGCGTTTAGTATTGGCTCAAATAAATGTTATATACTAAACAGAACTATGCATAATCATATCCCACTGAATTTGTCATATGAAATGATATTATATACCACTGCAAATGTCATAGATTGTGCAATATTTTTCAGTGAGTATTGGCTGTTTTTAATTTTCAAATATTTGCAACAGCACCAGCTATTAAATCTCCATTTTCAGATGACTACTAGCTGTTACATCTCCATGTCCCAATGTCTCATACTCCCATGAGGTCATAGGTTCAACTCCTAATCAGTTAAGGCCAACTCCTAATTACCTAATGTGTGTCGGGCGAGATATTACATAGACTTGAGGATATAAAACACTAACATTACTAGAGCATCAACTGTAATAAGATTGCTACCAATCTAAAGCCTTTATTCTTTCTCATAAATTTCACATTAAAGTCTTTTCAAGTTTTCAACCTCCATGGCAAACTGGTGGGTGCAGGCATTGATGTAAAGGAAGGGCAACCTCCCTGACATTATTGTGGTGCTTGTAATTGCAACACAATAACCATGAAAACGAAAGGAAAAGGTCAGTTGCTAGTGGGGCTGGTTATGGGACTTGCGGCAATGACTATGACAATTGTTCAGTGGCAGAAAGGATGTTGCAATTGGTAACATTAACTCACATCCTATCCTTTGGTAGCACTAACAGTACTAGGTGATGGGAGGGATATAAATTATAAAAGCATTTAAGTATATAGTGGATAACATCTGAAGTTGTCGGGTTGGAAAGCCAGATTCTTTTTGTCAATGGCATGAAGAATTTTACTTGTAAACTTTTCTACTGCCATAAGTACCCACGTTATACAATGCATTCATCTCCCTAGTAAAATTTTACGAAGAGTCTAACAAATTAAATAGAAGCTTTCTATGGGGGTGACATTGAACAAAGAAGAAGATATAGCTCATCAATTAGGACACATTCACAAGACTAAGTAGTCACGAGGATTAGGCACAAAAAGAAGGCACAATTAAAAACATGGTTTCACAATTTTAACTTGTTTTTAAAATAAGATTTCAACTGATGTAATATTGTGTATCTCATACACACAGTGTGTAACTATCACCGTTCTTAAAAGAAAGAAAGAAATAAGTCAAAAAAAATAAAATTGAGCCTTGTTGACCACGTAGCGAGTTGTGAGTGGTAGAGTTATGAACTTACATAGACTCATCACTTATAACTCGTCATATGAGCAAGTTAAAGGTTTTGCGTAGTACTAGCATTATTCAAGTAGATATGCTCAAAATTTTTTTTTTTTTTTCGTTTTTCTCCTTATAATATACTCCAAATTCTCCTCATTTTAAGTAGGACAGAAACACAGGTATCGTTCTTTGCTCCAAAATCACAGCATTTGATGACAAAATATGTAACCAAAAAAAAAAAAAAAAAGAAAGCAAAACAGGACTACACAATTGTATCCTCACGCGCCAAAACCGAGCGTGGGGATTCCCCTATTAGAAAGAAAATCGCGCGCGAGATTTCCTCACGTATTAAAAATTTCAAAAAGGAACTCGCGGTAAAAGAGCTACACAGAAAGACCGTATTACCCTCCTCACACACAGAAAAATCCAAATCACAAACCAATCAACAAGCGCCACAACACCATCGCCACACGCGGCACTCTTCCATTGGACTCAGCTGAAATATAGTAAATTTGACAACATTTGCTCCCCCTTCCCGCCATTTTCTCCTCCTCATAATATATTCAAGTTTCTTCATTCCCTTTCCTTCTGCTATTTTTTAAACCCAAAAAAAAAAAAAAGAAATAAAAAGAAAGAGAGAGAGAGATAAACCCAAGCAAAACCCAGAAATATTTGAAGGTGAGCTGCAAATGGGAATCAAAGATCTGCTCAGATTCATGAAGCCCCACATTGAACCCATTCACATCAAAAAATACGCCGGCAAGCGGGTAAATATCCTATACTCTTTTATCTATTTTTAATTTGATAGTTGGATCAGAAAGTGTCAGTTGAGCTATAAAACTATTAACGGCGAATTGGGCATCCTTCAATGTTTTTTTTTTTGTTTTTTTTTTGCAGGTGGGTATTGACGCGTATTCATGGCTTCACAAAGGAGGTAACTTGCTTCAATATTTATGATTTAAGTTGCTATTGGTATTATTGTTTAATTTATTTTATTGGGTTGGAAAGAAATTAACAAAATAATTATTGGGATTTTTTTGTTTTTGTTTTGGGGGGGCAGCTTATTCATGTAGCATGGAGCTTTGTCTGAATTCAGACGACAATAAGAAAATGCGGTACATAGAATACTTTATGCACCGAATCAATCTGCTTCGACACCATAAGATAACGCCCGTTGTCGTTTTCGATGGCGGGAATATTCCGTGTAAGGCCGCCACCGAGGATGATCGGCATAGGCATGTATCCACATTTGTGTTTTTGTAAATGTTCTAATACAAGCTTCATTTCGATAATGCGGAATTTATTTGAAAGCTTTGATTTTTATTTTTATTTTTATTTTTAAAAAATTATAAAAGATTTTGTAATGGTGTTATTGATTCAGAAAAAGGAAAGCTAATCGTGATTTAGCAATGGTAAAGCTTAAAGAAGGGAATGTTAGTGCTGCCATTGAGCTCTTCCAGGTACTATTAGCCGCTGCTATTTTCTGCTTTTTTGTTTGATTGTTTAAGTAATTGGAGAAATGCCTATCTATCTTGTAAACTACCATACATACTTATTATGTCTCTTATTGAGTTAATGTGATAAATTACTGATTGTTTCAAAAATTTAAGTTGTTAGGAAATGATGAATATCATTATTTAATAATATTCTAACACTATTCTTCATGTTTGGGCCCAACATTTCCCTTAATAAGTGGGACCTAACATGTGGGATTTTTAACATTTTTATGGGAGGTAGCGCAGACATAGGGTTCGAACTCAATTCCACCTGCTTTAATACCATGATAGATGGCAGATTATTGAATGTAAAATCATTTAATAATATTTAAACATATTTGGTCGGTACAGTTTGCTTTAAATGAGCTCAGTCTATACCTATCTACCTTACTAAATCTTGTTCAAACTTATGAATGATTTGATTTGATATGGAAAAATAGTTCAAATTTGAGCAACTGTTTGTGACTGTTCGGAAAAACAATAATGTATCATGTGAGTGCTTGTTTAGTAGGGTCAGTCAGTAGTCTTTCTTAGGTACAAATTTTTAAAGCATTACTTAACAGTTCACTGCATTAGCAAGCATAATCTTCTTCTTTAATATTCTCATGGTGTTTTTCCTATATATGTTTTAAAAAACTACTGAAAATTCAATTTCTACTGTCATTAACTTGTAGAGGGCAGTGAGTATCAATCCATCCATGGCGCATCAAGTGATACAGGTACCTAATTATCATATCACTATTAGCTATATGCATCTTCTAGGACTCTAGGCCTCGCATTTTTATTTGTTAGAAGTTCCCATTTCTTTCTGAGTGTCACTTAGATTTTAACAAACTTTGGGACCTAATTCAATGCTAGTAAATGTGTCACTGGTGACCTTTCAGGTTCTTAGATCAGAAAACATTGAATATGTGGTAGCTCCATATGAGGCTGATGCTCAGTTAGCATATCTGTGCAGCCTTGAACCAGAAAAGGGTGGAATTGTAGCAGTGATTACAGAAGACAGTGATCTAGTGGCATATGGTTGCCAAGCTGTAAGATCTCCCACAAATATTTGATATGAAGCAGGCAGAGGTCTACTGCTCTCCTGATGACTTCATTTTCATTTACTCATTTAAAATGCTGGTGTTGTTTTGTTTTGATTTGCATTGGTTGCAAACAGATTGTGTTTAAGATGGACCGATTCGGGAATGGTGAAGAGATAGTGCTTAACAATGTTTTTGATTCAGTGGCTCGTAAACCTTCCTTTCGAAACTTAGATATGGAATTGTTTACAGGTGGGTTCAGCGTGACATAACATGTTTACAAGTTTAGTTGTATGTTTTTTTACGGCAAAAAGAAAGTTTGTATTCATGACAAAAATTTAAAGGGTGGACTTAATTGAGGGCGTCCAGCATAACATCAATAAATGCATAGAAAAAACATGCATACCAATAAAAATTTATTTTGGACAAATGACGGGGATCTGTACCTCATATGCTGACATGCCTTGCTCCACTCATGCGTCTAAAGTGGATAATACCCTTCCACCTATTTTCATCAAGAAGTTTGTTTGATAAATGTGAAAGCTGAAATTAGTTCCTCTTTCTATCTGATGAGTAAAAACAGTATCTCAGTTTCTTAGCGGTTTCATTTTAGATGCATTCGAAACAATGAACAAATTAAATTGTGGCCTTTTCACAGGTATGTGTGTTATAGCCGGCTGTGATTTCCTTCCATCTGTTCCTGGAATTGGGATTGGAAAAGCTTATGCCTTGGTTTCCAAGTACCGGAACTTAGACCGTGTGAGTATCAGTAACTTGCTTCTGAATAATGTTTAATATCATCGATGTACATAATCATAAGATAACTAGCTGGATCTTGCCCTTATTCTGGGAAGCAGGATATCAAATGTGTTTATGTTTCATCAGAGGAGTAGCTGGTGGGTTGCAGATGATAACAGCTCAAAAAGATTTTTAGTTTCATATGTTAAATGTAAGATAAAATTGGAATTCTTTTCAAAAGTAATCCTTTAGGCTATTTAGAAATAGTCCCTAGATCAGATCATGATGCAAGGTAAGCTTCGAACAGATTAGAAATATTATTAGATCACTAGGAAAATGAAATAATTTGGTTGTTGGCTTGTTGCCATCAAATATACTTCCTGAGGAGATTGATTGGTTTTCTGTTGGCTGCCTCTTTGAGGCAGCCTACATGACAGGTGCTAATACTTGTTGCATTAGACAGGTCTTCTACATCTGTAATTTGTTCTGCTTATGTCTATTCATTTTCTTGAGAAAACTGTGGTAAAGCAGAGAAGAAGTTTATAGGCAATAGAAAACCTCAAAGACCACTGTATGCTCTGTTGAGTTCTTATTGAAAGCAATGCAAAGCAAGATAGGAGTTTAAAGCATTTGTTTCAATTATTTTCTTATGCCAACTTGGCATCCAAAGGTTAAACAAAATTTCCATAAAAGTTTGGAGCTTGGTTCTCCACATTTATGAGCTCCGAAGTACATAATGGCTGATTCAGCTTGGTGCCACTGTTGTATTTAGCAAAAAGAATGGGAAGTTAGCAAAAAAGATTTATATTCAAAGAAGTGGGAAAATTGCTTTATTTTCTATCATGTTTTTAGTCTATCTAGAATAGTGTACATTTTCAGGAATCAGAATGCTTATATCCACCCATTGCTTGACTTTGACCAACCTCAAAACTGATACTAGGCTTTAGTAACATTACTGCATTGGTTTCTGGATTTGAGTTGAAACCTGATTCTATGTTGTGAATTCAGATAACTGATAAGATTTTGATCACATTTGAGAGTTTACTTTTTTATTTTGAATTTAAAATTAAAATATGCCTTCAATTATTGGAACTTTGTGAATTTGCATAGGGACTTTAATCTGTTAAAAAGACTAGTAGATTTTCAGAAAGCCACAATTAATTGAAAAAACTTATAAACTTTCCAAATGGACTTTTTATTGAATTATCAAGAAACTCTTCAAAACATCCCTGTCTGTATCATGTCTATTTTTAACTAGGTAGTATTGATACTGTTGTGTTATTTTTGTTTCTACTTTGCTTTATTGATTTATAATTTTAGGGATGTGGGTGATGTAAATGATTCATTCTATTATGGCATTGGTGTTACTAATATCATGTGTGCCATGTTTACAGGTTCTATCAGTTTTGAAGCTTGAGAAGGGCAATATTATGCCTGAAGATTACTTAAAATCTTTCAGAGAAGCAGTTGCAGTTTTCCAGCATGCCCAAATGTGTGTGGTTTGTGAAATTTGAATAACCCATTAACCATTCCTCATTAACTGTCTCGCATGTTTGCGAATGCATACGGGCTTCTCCCCCTACTGTTAGTGATTAATACTGCCTTTCTTGTTTAACTATATGCAGATATGATGTTGACACTAAAAAGCTCAAACATATGAAACCGCTTCCAGAAAAGCTTCTACAGTTTCTGAATGGAGAGCTTGAATTCTTGGGACCGTATCCTTTGTTTTGTCATTTAATTAGCGTTCCCCTGATTCCAATATACTGTGAAGCCATCTATCAAAACAACTCCTTTTCAGCAATGTTACCATGTCAGACACCATCAACCATAGATCATAAGCCTCCATTCTAAGTCCTAGGACATGACATAGTTATCAAAGTTCAATTTGTTTGAGGTTTGAACATAGGAAAGTTTGTTCTGTTTGACATGATCACCTATGAAACTTTTCTTGCTAAAAGGCAACTGCTAATATTTGAGAACCCGCTCTCCCGCACCGGGGGTGGGGGGGGGGGAGGGGGTGGTGGTGCAGGATGGAAGCTTTAGTGGGCTCTACCACCAATTCTGAGAATCTTTAGAATTCAGTAGTACATTATGATTCTTGACAAGACAAGATCTTGAAGGGTTCTTAGATAGGGTTTGGTGTTTAAGGATTTAGGCAAGATTGGGTAGATAAAAAGTTTTTATTTATGCATCTATTTATTTATTTATTTTATATAACATAAGGAACCTTTTTAAAGAAGAGCCCTAATATTAAAGATCGTATTTTCTCCAATATCTATTGACAATAAAATATTGTATTTTCAATTGATATTGGAGGGAATTTGAAATTGAAAAGTGAAAAAGAAAAAAAAAATGAAAAAGAAAAAAGATAAATTCTAACAATCACGTCTAGGTTCCATAAGCAATTGTACTTAGGAGGAAGAAGCCAATCACATCTTAGCTTAAGATGATAAGAGGATGGAATTTTATTAAATTCAACCTCCCTCTATCTCAATTGTTAGACTAACACAGAAGCCTCTGTATAGGTTATTGTCAAACCCTTTCCTATAAAGACTAGGACTCATAGATAATTATTTCCTAGAAATACTAGGGCTCCTAATATCAAATAGAAGTACTGAAGAACATCTAAACCCATTAGAAAATGACTCAACACATAAAGTAAACCAGATGGGCCTCTGGTTCAACCAATACAGGCTTGCAGCCCATTCTAGAAAATCTAGAAATTACCAATATACCCCTATTCTAGTATAACTTCTTTAAAACTGCAGCAAAAAATTTCTATTTTCTAACCTAAAGAAACTTAATACTAAGACTCAATAAAATAAAAGTATCCTATGATAGTAGCCATGAGGTTCCATATTGAAACTAGACCACAATTTATGAATTTTTTTTGGTGTTAAACTTGTTTGTCCTTGAACTGTTGCTAGTTGCATCAAGGGTTATGTCAGACGTTCAAATTTTCCTTAACCGATTATGAATGGAATTAGAGAAATGCCACCATCAGTTGCTACTGCCATTGCTGAAGGAAATTTAGACCCTATAAGCATGGAGGCATTTGATCATTTCGTAAGTTCTGGATGTCATCCAGATCCAATTGTGATCCAAACCTCTTGTCAACTTTCAAGACCTGAAGCTGCTGTGGTATCTACACAAGAGAGCTGCTTCACAGTCTTTTCCTCCCATAAAACCAGAGATCATGATATTGCAGGCAAGTTTATTGGTTTCAGATAGCACCAATGAGTGGCAAATAAACAATTTTACTAACCAAATGAAGAAAGCAAGTACAATGACTGCTTTTGGCCCATTTGCAAATTCCAAAGTTCTCTATATACACACAACAAATGCACACACTAATGTAAGCATGAGAATGATGAATTTATGTGCCTGCATACATTGATGTATCTGATATATGCCTGCATGCATACATTAATGCATTGTTGTGTGTGTGCGTGTGTTTTTTTTTAACTACGCATGTATGATTGTATGTGGGCATACATATGGATGCGCGTATATGAATACTATAGCTGAAAAATGGTCTACAAACTAAATATGTTTTTGCACATTGATTGATTTACAGAGAAGCAGATCTCAGATTCAAATGAAGGGAAATATTTGAAGGAAGCTGCAGCACTAGAGAAACTAGTTATGCCATTGGAAATTCGTAAAATAGTAGATAGTTCAATGGTTCAGAACAGAAATCCAATGAAGGTCCCTGACAACAATCCATTCAAGAAAATGAAGTGTGATGAAATCCAGTTGGATCAAATAGAGAGCATGACTGAACAAGTTTCAGTTGCAATTGATGTTGAAAATTTTGACGTATTGTGTGTTACTCCATATAGCAGTACTCCATTAGAGGTTCTTGACAAATCTTCCAGGAAAAGAAGGCTCAGTGATATATGCTCAGATCAGACAGCTGAACAAGTTTCAGGGATAACTGAGGTAGAAGACCCAGACATCTTGTGCATAAATTTGGAATCCCAAGAGAGTGTAAATTCTAAGCCTATAAAGGCTACTGATGGAAAAAGGAGAGGGAAAACTGAGAAGTCAAAGAAAAGTAATAGCAAGAGCTCTGAGAATAAAAAGAGCAGTATCTTGAATTTCTTCTCTCGTGTTTAATCTTTTGATTTCTATGTAAGCTATATTTTGTTTCTTTTTTCTTTTCCAGTTCTTTAAGTTGAAGCATGTATTCAATTCAAAGAAGATTTTTGGAGCAGGTCTTTTTTTTTGCTCATTAAAATTACAGTTTGGCCGTGGAACTGGAGAAAATGTAAATGTTAAACAGGACTAATGACTTAAAAGTATTGGTTATGTGACATCTAAAAATAGTTAAATTTAGGGTAAGCATGAGAAAACATGTCAATCAGAATATGCAGAATTTGAAAAAACCATGTTAAAGGAAATACTGCCAGCCAGCTATAGGTTCTGCCTTGGTGGAAATACAAAATTGGGAAGGAAGACTTCACCATATTTAATGACTCAAACTGAGGTAGCATTTGCAGAAGAATTCAAATAAGCAATGATAAAATAGGTGAAGCCATTTTCTCAGAAAGTGTTGTCTTGTAATTTTCTTGATGCTATCTTTTTTAAACATAAATTGAATCCTTTTAAGTTCTTAATAACATAAAGAATGGGCTCTCAGTTGATGATTTGGTAAGAAAGAGAGTATCTTTGGAACATACATCAAGTTTAGTTTTCTCACAAGGGATTGCCCTGAGTCGCATAAAGTGTTGTGTAAAATTTGATTGTTATCAAGTGATTTTTCTGACATTTCCTTGGCCTTCACTATTTAAGAATTGAGGTTAAGATGTATCTCCTTGTAAACTCATCTTGAATTCCATGCAACCTTTTTTGCACTATCATTTCTTTTGGCATTTACAAATCCAAGCAGTTTACTGGCATTTTACCAGTGCATAATGCCCACTGTATTGATTGGTAAACTATAAGAGCTGCATATGTTCGGTGTGCACATCACAAGGCCATAACAAATCATTGCAGAAGTCATCAAAAGAAATTCTTGAAATTTCATGGTTCTTTTCATATTAATACAATTAAAAAAAAAAAAACATTATTAATGTAGAAGAAAATAGAAGGGAAGAATCTAAGCACCAGGTAGGAAGCTTAGTACCTTGATATTAGTTATAGTTTTACTGCATAACACCATTTCTTATTAACAAGAACATAGCTGACTGCTTAATGCTTGTTTCTCTGAAGTAGACGCTTGAACCAATAGGCAGACATCTTTGGATACCTCTTGAGGTTGGTGTAATCAATATAGACAATTCCAAACCTTGAAGTGTAACCTGATCTCCATTCAAAGTTGTCAAGCAATGACCATGCAAAGTAACCAATAACATTTGCTCCTTCATCAACTGCCTTCTTCAATTGAGTCAAATAGGCTCTGTAGTAGTTGATTCTTGTAGTGTCATGCAATCCCTTAGAAATTGTGACATTACCAGGGTCATCCATGCCTGCAAAACAAACATCAATGTTTATTTCAAACTTGTTTTCTTGTTTTCTTTCAACTCACATAATGACCAAAATACGAATTTTTAATAGGCACAAGACATGTAGCTGATGCCTACCATTTTCAGATAAAATCACAGTAGGGTTTCCATAATGTTCTTTTATATATGTTATGGCTTTGTATAAACCCCATGGTACAATGTAGAGCCAATTAGAATTTGCCTGCAAATGTGCAATTAAACATAAATAAAATTGAAATTTGCATTGTGCATTGACATAATTAAGAAATTTTGTGTATGATTAGGTTGTAATTACCCTTGGACCAATAGGCACTCCATTCTTTTCATCTGCAACATTCATGAAAATTACAGAGGTCATTAGAAAATATTGTTAAAAAGAATAGGCTTGAGTGACAAAATAACTTACAAATACTAAATTTGGAGGAAGAGGGGAATAACTTACAAGCAAATCCAACATTCCAATCCTGCTGGTAGCCCAAATCTTTTGATTTTGGTTGATGTGGATCATACATGTAGAAAGCAGTATATTGATTGATACCCACAAAATCCATTGAACCTTTCACCATCTTAACCTCCTCTTTTGTGAACTTGGGTAGTCTATCCCCAACAATATCTTGCATTGTTCTTGGATACTCACCATATACAATGGGATGAATAAACCTATGTGAAGTAAGATCAATTATAACCAAGCTCTTTGTTTATATAAAAAGAATTTGAAGTAGTATCTAAAATTCTATTTTATTCTGTTATTCCCATTTACCAGCAAATTATTCTTAAATAATTATTTTCTATTCTCTTGTAGGATGGTTATTACTTATTACAATCTATTCATTTATAAAATTTATCCACACTTTTGCATAATATATTTTTGAAAATAAGTTTTATACCCAACTCACGTCCAATGATAAATGAGTTTTATCTAATTATTTTCCAATGGTAAATATATCAGGAAGGCTGAAAGTTTTGATCAAATACAACAAACAAGAGGAGATAAATGTAGGTCTTAAAAATTTTTACCATCCAACATGGAAGTCTCTTGCTCTTTGAGCTGCATAGTTATCAGCTTTTGATCTTGTAAGAGGTTCATACCAAACGAAATCCAAGAGAATTCCAATCCTTCCTTTTTGTTTTTCCTGAAAATTTATATATATATATATATATATATCAGTTAAATTAAGCTTTCATGCCTAATAATGAATTATAACAAAATCATCCTATCAAAAGAAAAATGCTAATCTTACTTGATACTTTTCACGATATCTTTGCACTGCAGCTGCATGAGCTAAAATCAAATGATGGGCAGCAATATATGGCTCAGTTGCAGAATTTCCAGCTGTACAATTTCCAAATGCCTTGGAGCACCTTCCAGGAGCAAAGATCCCATTATCATAACCAAGAGCAGCCACTACCCTAGGTTCATTAAATGTCATCCAATTCTTCACTCTGTCTCCAAATGTCTTGAAACAGAAGTCTGCATAATCGGCAAAGTCTTTCCTGTGGGGTTTGCAATATAAATCAAATTCCAAATAATTATATATATATATATATACCCTCTTATGTTGGAAATTTAATCAATCTCATTTTTCTAACAAGGAAATATATGGTAAAAATTTTATGAGGTACTTACACCACTTGGTCACTTAATAATCCCAGGTACTTCTTCTCAAGTGCTAGGGGAAGATCATAATGGTATAGGTTTGCATATGGAGTAATGCCTACACAACATGTAGAGGTTTTGTGGTTATACAATTCAGATGTCGTCCCCTTCTTTGATCACACAGTATGAAGACTCAAGTTTAAAACATTGAGTGGAGTTCAAAATTTCCCATATCAGAATTTATTTTACTTGGCCATTGCAATTTACCATTTTTTAGCATGTAGTTGATCAACCTATTGTAGTATGCCACACCCTTGAGATTCACTTTCCCGGTTCCATCTACATTATTAAGAAGGCGTTATACAGGATTTAATAGTGCAAGTAATAATGTTGTATACCATAATATGACCTGATGTGATAAATAAACACGCTGATGAATTACCTGGGAAAATTCTGGACCATGAAATTGAGAACCGGTATGCATCAAAGTTGAGGTTTTCCATTATTTCAATATCTTCCTGTAACAACAGAAACATTTTATATTTCAGAGTTTCCCTAATAACATAATCACCTATGATGAAGCATTTAAATATGCTACTGCTAATGCTACTGTTAATCCCTGCTCAAGTTGACCTCGTTACCAGTCCCTTTTAGATGCCATTCCTTCACTATTCTCTAATAAACTTGGCACCAAAAAATAATTTCCAATAATAATTAAGTAGGACAAAGTTACAAACCATAAAAATAAAAAGGACTGTTCTTAATTTCAAATGACATGTTTTAGTTAGAGCTATCACAATGCTGTTTTCACATTGCTATTATCTATGGATGTGGGTTTTGAATCACCTTCCCTTGTTGAGAAGCCTAGCTTCAAGGGTTGAAATTGAAATGGATTTTGACAGATTTAATAATTTGAAGCCTATCTACGCATGCTGGTCATGGTTCAGTGCATGCCAACCCAATTCTGCGCATCAAATATAGAGTAAACATACAATAAACAAGCTTGGAAACTTCAAAACCATGCCTATCCAAACATTTTGCTTCCTAGGTTTGTGTACAATATCCACGGATATATACATACATGCTTCTAATTCTTTTTGTTTCTCAAAAAAAAAAAAAAAGATTGTTTTGATTTACATGGAAAGTGCTTGAATACCATAAATTTTATTACATGGGGGTTAATGAATAGGGGTACACGTTAAGGAAATCACTCAATTATGAACTAAAATGTACACTTTATGAAGAAAAAAAAATCCTAAATAAGTCATTGGTTGCATGTACAAATCCAATATTATTATTTTACTATTAGGGTAAATTCCATTAACATATTCCAAGATGTTTGAGCTAATGCTAACCAGGTTCAAGACTTTTCAAAATAGATAAATTTGGTCTCTAATGCCAACTTAGTCTTTAGACACTGTTAGGCCAGTTATTTTTTTTCAACTGTTTTATAGACTAAGTTGACTTTAGCAAAAAAATTGGTCAGTTTTAAAAAATCTTACACTTGATTAGCATTAGCCCAAATCAGTATGTTAGTGGAATTTAATAACTATTATTATGAGTTTCATCACGGGGACAAACAGATTAACTAATTGTTTTGTATTGGGCTCTGCACCTAATGTCTTCTCTTATGTAATTTCGTTGGAGCAAGCCAATGGCTTCGGCTCTTCTGTGTAGCCCTCTGGGTTGGTTCTCTGGAATAAAATTTTATTGCAAATTATCAAAAAGGAAAAAAAAAAAGTAATAATAGGACAAATTGAAAATGATGTGTGGACCAGTACTAAAAGTAAGTGATGGCATGATTGGAATCTCTATGGAATTAATAATAGTGAGCTAAATTTCTATGTTTTTTCATAGGCAGCACAAGGGACCCTTCTTTTTTGGTTGCTGAAAAAATCACTTACTTTGTAGTGGTGATACTGGTCCACAGAAACTTCTCCAGTAGCATTGTTTGCAACAACCCCTATTTCAAATTCAAGTGACAATAATAAATTATTGAAATAAGTGACAATAATAAATAATTTTTGTAGTGCCTTCAGAAAATAATAATAATAATATAGTTATTATTATTATTATTTTGGTTATTGCTTAATATTTTTTCTCAAAAAAAGAAGAAGAAGAAGGTTTCATGGAGATAAGAAATTTAACCGGGAATTTTAACGAATTCATCCCAAATGCTGGGCCCACGACCATCCTTGTGGGCCATGCCTTCCACTTGATATGCAGACGTCGCCGTTCCGAACACAAAGCCCTTCGGAAACTTGTCTCTGCTCAGCCCACCACTGTCCAGACTCACACTTTCTGCACTTGCACATTGGAATTGGATAACACCAACACCAACAACAACACTAATAACCAAGAACAACCGCATTGTCATTGCTCCTCTTCTCATCTTTAACATACACACACAAAAAGAAAGATAATGTTGAGACAACGAAGGGATAACATTAAATAAAGTTCCTCCAAAGGACAATCTTATAATGATTAAGATTTGATGGCAGCCACATCGTGGAGGACAGAGGGTGACATATATACTGTGAAGTCACTACAAGTATTTTACAATAAAAAGACTAACCATCTTACAGACAGTGAATTCGAATATTGCTATTTTAAGTCTATTTTTTTAACCACTGATAAATACTTATTGTGATTAATTACATGTTAGTTTATTAGTTTACATGTTTGACTAGGGAATGAATATAATTAATATCAATTCAACAACTAACAATAAATACTTTTTTTTTTTTTCGTATTATGAGGAACTAACAATAAATAGTAAATACTGATTTGTGATCGGTCACATGTCAATTTATAAGGTGTATTAAAATTATTGTAATATTTTTTATCTTATAGTTTACCATTTGATTTGGTAGTGAGTTTAATTAATATCTCTTATCATAAAAAAATAAAAAATAAAAATCATTTCAAATAATAACAATAAATAATTTTTTTTTTGAGGAATTAACAATAAATAGTAAATACTGTATTACCTTTGATTGGTTACCTGTCAATTTATAAGATGTATTGAAATTACTGCAATATCTTTTGTCCTATAGTTCACACTTTGACTTGGTAGTGAATTTAATTAATATCACTTCAACAACTAATAATAAAATATTGAATTGTCTTTTCATGATTGGTGTTGAAAATTTGAACGTCTTGTGTGTTACTCTGTATAGTAGTACTCCATTAGAGGTTCTTGACAAATCTTCTAGGAAAAGAAGGGCTCAGGAATATTCACTCAGATCAGATAGCATGAACAAGTTTCAGGTATAACTGAGGTAGAAGACTCCGACATCCTGTGCATAAATGAGGCATCCCAAGTGAGCATAAATTCTAAGCCTAAAAAGGACACTGATAGAAAAAGGAGAGGGAAAATTGAAAGAGCTCTGAGAGTAAAAAGAGCCGTATCTTGAATTTCTTTTCTTTAATCTTTTGATTTTTATGTAAGCTATATTTGTTTATTTTTCAGTTCCTTAAGGAGTTCCTTGAAGCATTTATTCAGTCCAAAGAAGAAGATTGCTGGAGGCTGGAGCAGCTCATTTTTGTTTTTTGATCATTAAAATTACGGTTTGGAAGTGGAACTGGAGACAAAATGTGAACGATAAACAGGACTAATGGCTTAAAAATATACCTTATTTGATATCTAAGCATGAGAAAACATGTCAATCAGAATATGCAGAATTTGAAAAAACTTGATAAAAGGAAATGCTGCCAGCTAGCTATAGGTTCAGCTTTGGTGGGAAAAACAAAACTGAGAAGCAAGACTTCACCGTGTTAAATGATTCATAAACTGAGGTAGCATTTGCTGAAGAATTCAGATAAGCAGTGATAAGATAGGTGAAACCATTTTCTCATAAAAGTGTTGCTGTCCTGTAATTTTATCATACAGTGACAAGGTGCTATCTTTCTTAAACATAGATTGAATCTTTTAAGTTCTTAATAACATAAAGAATGGGCACCCGGTTGATGATTTGGTAAGAAAGAGAGTATCTTTGGAATGCACATCTAGTCTAGGTTTCTCACAAGGGATTGTCCTGAGTTGCCCCAAGTGTTGTGTTAAATTTGATTGTTATCAAGTGATTTTGTTTTAAAACATTTTCTTGGTCATCACTATTGAAGAATTGAGATAAGGATGTATCTCCCTGTAAACTTGTCTTGAATTCTATGCAACTTTTTTTGCACCTTCATTTCTTTTGGCATTTACAAATCCAAGCAGTTTACTGGCATTTTACCCTTGCAAAACGTCCCCTGTACTCATTGGTAAACTGTAAGGGTTGCATATGTGTGGTGTGCGCATCACAAGGCCATAACAATCATTGCAGAACTCATCGAAAGACATTCTTAAAATGTCATGGTTATTTCCATATGATTACAGTTTAAGAAAGAAAAAGAAAAAAAGTATTATTAATGTAGAAGTAAACAGAAGGGAAGAACCTTAGCACCTGCATTAGGACCTTGATATTAGTTATAGTTTTATTGCATAACACCATTTCTAATTAACAAGAACATAGCTGGCTGCTTAATGCTTGTTTCTCTGAAGTAGACGCTTGAACCAATAGGCAGACATCTTTGGATACCTCTTGAGGTTGGCGAAATCAACATAGACAATTCCAAACCTTGAAGTGTAACCTAATCTCCATTCAAAGTTGTCAAGCAATGACCATGCAAAGTAACCAACAACATTTGCTCCTTCATCAACGGCCTTCTTCAATTGAGTCAAATAGCCTTTGTAGAAGTTGATTCTAGTAGTGTCATGCAATCCCTTGGAAATTGTGACATTACCCGGGTCATCCATGCCTGCAAAACAAACATCAATGTTTATTTCAAACTCATTTTCTTTCAACTCACATAATGAACAAAATACGAAAGTTTAATAGGAAGAATTAAAAAGACATGTAACTGACTACTACCATTTTCAGATAGAATCACAGTAGGGTTTCCATAATGCTCTTTTATGTACGTTATGGCTTTGTACAACCCCCATGGTACATTGTAGAGCCAATAAGAATTTGCCTGCAAATGTCCAATTAAACATAAATAAAATTAAAATTTGAATTGTGCAGTGACATAATTATGAAATGATGAGTAAAATTGGATTGTAATTACTTTTGGACCAATAGGCACTCCTTTCTTATTATCTGCAAAGTTAATGAAAAATACAATGGACATTAGAAAATACTGTTCAAAAAGAATAGGGTAGAGTGACAAAATAACTTACATATACTAAATTTAGAGGAAGAGGGGAATAACTTACAAGCAAATCCAGCATTCCAATCCTGCTGGTAGCCTAAAACTTTTGGTTTTGATTTATGTGGATCATACATGTAGTAAGCAGTATATTGGTTGATGCCCACAAAATCCATTGAACCTTTCACCATCTTAACCTCCTCTTTTGTGAACTTGGGTAGTCTATCCCCAACGATAACTTGCATTGTTCTTGGATACTCGCCATATACAATGGGATGAATAAACCTATGTGAAGTAAGATCAATTACAACCAAGCTCTTTGTTTATATAAAAAGAATTGTGAGTAGTATCTAATTTTTTTTTTTCCTCTTATTCCCATTTACTTACAATTTATTCATAAATATTAGGAAAATGTCATAAGTTTTCTATTCTCTTACAGGTGGTTATTACCATATATATATATATATATATATATATATATATTTATAGAATTTATCCACAATTGCATAATATATTTTTGAAAATAAGTTTTATATTGAACTCACTACCAACGACAAATGAGTTTTATCTAATAGTTTTTCAATGGTAACTATATCAGTAAGGCCAAAAGTTTTGATCAAAGACACCAAACGCGAGGAGATAAATGTTGGTCTTAAAGATTTTTACCATCCAACATGGAAGTCTCTTGCTCTTTGAGCTGCATAGTTATCAGCTTTAGATCTGGTAAGAGGTTCGTACCAAACGAAATCCAAAAGAATTCCAATTCTTCCTTTCTGTTTTTCCTGAAAATCACATATATATTAGTTAAATTAAGCTTTAATGCCTTTTAATGTATTAAAACAAAATCATCTTATTGAAAGAAAAAAAATGCTAATCTTACTTGATACTTTTCACGGTATCTCTGCACTGCAGCTGCATGAGCTAGAATCAAATGATGGGCAACAATATATGGCTCAGTTGCAGAATTTCCAGCTGTACAATTTCCATATGGCTTGGAGCACCTTCCAGGAGCAAAGAACCCATTATCATATCCAAGAGCAGCCACCACCCTAGGTTCGTTAAATGTCATCCAATTCTTCACTCTGTCTCCAAATGTCCTGAAACAGAAGTCTGCATAATCGGCGAAGTCTTTCCTGTAAGGTTTGAAAATTTTATCAAATTCCAAATCTTTATAGAAACAACTTCTTATGTTGGACATTTAATCAACCTCAATTTTCTAACAAGGAAATATATTATAAAAAATTTATGAGGTACTTACACGACTTGGTCACTTAATAATCCCTTGTACTTCTTCTCAAGTGCTAAGGGAAGATCATAATGGTATAGATTTGCATATGGAGTAACGCCTACAGAACATTTAGAGGTATTGTGGTTTACAATTATCATACCCTTCTTTGATCACATAGTATGAATACTCAAGTTTAATACTTTGAGTTGGAGCGCAAATTGCCCTTATGAGAAAATGTTTTTTTACTTGCCATTGCAATTTACCTCTTTTTAGCAAGTAGTTGATCAATCTATTGTAGTATGCCACACCTTTGTGATTTACTTTCCCGGTTCCATCTACATTATTAACAAGGAGTTACACAGGATTTAATAGGGCAAGTAATAATGTTGTATACCATAATATGACCTGATGTGATGAACAAACATGCTGATGAAATTACCTGGGAAAATTCTGGACCATGAAATTGAGAACCGGTATGCATCAAAGTTGAGCTTTTTCATTATATCAATATCTTCCTGTAACAACAGAAACATTTTATATTTCAGAGTTTCCATTATATCAGAAATAGCTATAATGATGCATCAAAATTTGTTACTGCTACTGTTAATCCCTGCTCAAATTGACTCTGTTACCCGACCCTTTTAGATGCCATTGGATGTGCAAATTGTAGTAGTATTATTATTACTAATTAATATGAGGTTCATCATGGGACAAATTGAAAATGACTAGAGGATCGCTTAAGTAATTGATGGCATAACTGGAATCACGATGAAATTTGTGTGTAAAGCTTAATCCTAGAGACTTGCACCCCGTCATTTGCCCCTCACACTCCACAAGCACTTATACTTGAAATTTGTAATAGTGAGCTCAATTTTTATTTTCTAAAAAAGGTAGAACAAAGGACCCTTCTTGTTTCGTTGCTATAAGAGCACTTACTTACTTTATATCGGTGATATTGGTCCACGGAAACATCTGCAGTCCCATTGTTTGCAACAATCCCTGTTTCAAATTCAAGTGAAATAATAAATATTTGACACTACTAATTCAAATCGAATTTTAACATGCCTATTTTTATTAAGAGAATCAAGTTAGAATACTTCCTCCGAATTATAGGAAAGAAATTCTCTATTTTTCTTATTTTAAGTTACTTTTAATTAATCTCACGTGCAAAAAGGTCAGACCTATCAGTCTGCCTGTGCGCATTTTGTTTTTAGCTTTCAGGTTTTTTTTAATTTTTTTTAAAGCTTTTTAAAAGCTTACTTTTACTTCTTTTTTTCTTTTCAAAAAGGGTTTTAGTAAAAAATTGAAATAATGACTGTTTTTTTAATTTCTTATAAAATTTTCTTAAAATAGATGATTAATATATGTCTTAAAAGAGATTAAATTCTATAAGAATGTGGTGTAAAATTCATAATTTACCCTTTCGATCCCAACATGCTACATCAGCTTATCATATATTTAAGAATAAGCACAACTACATCTAATCAATTTTAATATTCATATACTTTTTTTTTTTTAGGAATAATACCCATATACAAATTTAATCAAATTGAAAATTTATTGAGATGTTATTAAATATGGTTGGATACATTGAATTTTAAGTAAAATATTGATGTAACAATTTCTTATTAGATGGTATAAAACATGAGTTTTATATTCCTTTTTACCAAATTCAGACTTTTTTGCTCCAATAATAATAACTAGTAACAACTTATTACTTAAAATTTGTTGTAAAAATATTATAGATATATAATTTATTTTTAAAAATATACACAACTAGATACTCCATTCTATACCACCTATCTCGGTAGATGCTAATTTTTTGGCTTTTTATATTGCAAACTTTCAGAGTGTTTGGTACATATGTTTAAAAACTAAAAATTATTGTTTAAAAATACTTGTAAAAATACGTATAGATGAAAAAATATGTAAAAATATGTGTAATATTATTTAAAAATTGAAAATTATTGATTGAAAACACAAACAATACACCCCTCAGTTTCCTAAAAAATTTAAAACAAAAGAAACACATGTTCACCAGCCACCATCACCGGTCCAACCGGCAGAGCGGGAATAGTAATAAGGAAATCAACCAATTCCTTTCCTGCTTCAGCGAAGAGCACTTGGTGACTCTTTTTGTCAATCAAAAGCTTCAGGCTTACCTTAGTGGCTGCCATGTTTTGTATGCTTCTTAGAGCACTTACCTTAGTGACTACCTTAGGTCCACAACTCAGCCGCCAGGTCCACACCAACCAACACATGGTTTTGTTCTGTTTATTCTACCGTGTGGCACGGTGCTTCGTCGCTTTCAATTCTTGAAAATTTTCAATTTCTGTGATGCTGATTGATTAATTGTGGTAATCAAAGTACATACAAAAGGTTACGCACTGACTTGTACCAATTTGGGGTTGAGTATCTAGTAAATTTTTGATGGATTGTTTGCTGGTGGTGACCGGTGAAGATGTGTTGGGTTTTATTTTTTTTGTTAACTGGCTGGCCAGCTGAGGTGTGGACCTGGCGGCAGTAGTGGATGGCCGATGACAACGTTGGTGATCTCTTTCTAGTGGAGCCGGTGAAGTTGGTAGTGGTGGACCGGTGACGGTGGCTGTGAACGTGTGTTGGTTTTTTGTTTTAATATAACTGATATCCAATTATATATACTTTATCCTAATAATGCTAAGTGCTAACTCAAAAGAATTCTTAAAAGAAAAAAAGAATGGAAGAATTAGATTAACATGGTTATGGATATTAGAAATAACCTGGAATTTTAACAAAGGTATCCCAAATGCTGGGCCCACGACCATCCTTGTGGGCCATGCCTTCCACTTGATATGCAGAAGTCGCCGTGCCGAACACAAAGCCCTTCGGAAACTTGTCTCTGCTTAGTCCACCACTGTCCAAACTCACGCTCTCAGTCTCTGGGTCTGAGAATAAACCTTCATTCTTGGGCTCTGTAGTACCACTTGCATGAAGCACCACACATTGGATAACAACAACAACAACACTAAGCAAGAACAACCATGTTGACATTGGAGCTATTCCTATTCTCATCTTGAAGCCACAGATACATACACACAAAAAGAAAGATAAAGAGAGAGCAAGAGAGAGAGAGAGAGAGTATTGGCAGTGAAGAATGTTAAGTGTGCGAGTGAGCAACAATACAGAGAATTTGGATTTAATTCAGAAGAGTATAATGGTTAACAAGACTAACCATTATTTTATAATATTTTAATTATCTTATCTTCATTAGTTACGTGTCAATTTATAATTTGGGGACAAGGAATATAATTAATATTCATTTCAACGACTAGCAATAAAATATCGAGAGATCTTTTTCGAGAGTTGTGATGGAGAGAAAATTTTTACAACATTTTTATAATAAATCTTAAGTGATACATAGTTACCAATTAATATTGATAGGACAAAAAAGTAAGTTTAGTATAATGTTTAAATTTGAACCAATAACAACTAATCATTTATGATTTGTTGAGAAAGTATTGTGAAAATATCTTTTTGTGTTGAGTGAAACGTTAATTTATATAGTTTATAAAAATTTGTAATTTCCTTGTTATTGCTATATTTTCGAGAATTTTTTTTTCTTTTTATTTACAAATTTTATGTGAGTATTTTGGCCTATTGAGCACAACATTGTTTTTTCATTAATTAATTGGAGACTTGGAGTGGATATAAGTATAGTTATATTTTTTTAAAAATACATACATAATTAATAAACTTAAACAAGCTGATTTATTTATTTATTTATTTTTGCTTATTTTTATAATTTATACAAAGAATTTTTATTAGGCATCACTCGATTTATCCATCATATTATTATATATTAGTCTTTGATTATGCACTCATACATGTGCTCAGAAACTCTTCTATATTTTTTTTATTTTTTTTTATAAATAAGTAGTAATTGTAATTTTTTTTGGGAACATGAAAGGAAAAAATTCAAAATTTTAGGAGTTCTCATTTTGAGTTCAAAATGAAATTTGTTATTTAATATTTATGACCCTAGTTCTAAATGAAGTTATTATTAATTAATAATGGTATCTTTAAACTACAAAAAAATCCAATTGAAAAAAAGAAATCCTTTTATATACAGTAAGTATAGATGATAAAAAGTAAAATAGAAAAATTACACGTCATAGTTGGGTGATATCAATAATGTGAACATAATCTTTTAAATCAAATTCTATTCACAAAATTTAAAATATTATATTAAATTTAAAGAAATTGGCATATTATATTAATGATAATTATTCTTTACAATTTACTTGTTAAAATTACCATAGTACCCATTTTGATTTTTTTTTTTTTCCACGAGAGTACAATGCCTGCCGCATGACTAACTTTGCAGACCCAAAAAGGCACGCGCGTGATTTGTCATTTACAGCAGAAGGGACCATTCCTCAAGGTTGACATGTCCTTTCCCTCAGTTTATTTATTTATTACTATTATTATTATTTTTGGTGTATGCATTTTATCTCAAAAATGAGTTTATGCAAAAGATCTCTGTCGGTCGGCTTGGTTGCGTTGGATATATTCCAATCTAAGAAACCAACGCTCAAACAGAGTCGAGTCGATTTGAACGGGTCTTTGGAAAATCCTAGTCTACATATTGGTTTGCCAATATGAAGACAAACATAAATAGCGCGTTACCTTACACTTAATTCTTTTTTTTTTAAGGAGTTTTAATCAATGGTGTTCATTTTTTATGATAATTTTTTATTATCAGATCAAGACACCAATCAGTTTTTGGTGTCGATAGAGATTGGATTGAACCCCAAAGCTCTTATTCAACTATCAGAGACTTTACCAATTGATCTAACTGGAACCCATTTCATTCTGATACATTAAACTAATTTAATTATGCATTGTATTATATTAATATTTATTCGACTTAGAAATGAATCACAAACCTTCTTATTTATTTTTAGGTCAAACTTTTAAATTTTTTTTTTTTGTAAGTCTAAAAATAGACCATACTTTGTGTATGGTATTGTCTAGGCATGGAAATTTAAAGTCTAATATTGGTTTGCCAATATGAAGACAGAAATAAATAGCGCGCTATCTTACACTTAATTCTTTTTTTTAAAGGAGTTTTAATTAATGGTGTCCGTTTTTTATGATAACTCTTTATTATTAGATCAAGACACCAATCAGTTTTTGGTATCGATGGAGATTGAATTGAATCTCAAATCTCTTATTCAACTATCAGAGATTTTATCAATTGAGTTAACTGGAACCTATTTCATTCTGATACATTAAACTAATTTAATTATGCATTGTATTATATTAATATTTATTCGACTTAGAAATGAATCACAAACCTTCTTATTTATTTTTAGGTCAAACTTTTAAATTTTTTTTTTTTTTGTAAGTCTAAAATAGACCATACTTTGTGTATGGTATTGTCTAGGCATGGAAATTTAAAGTCTAATAGTCTAGGATCAGAAGCTTATATCTACGGACATGGTTATACTCTACCTATAAAAAATTTGCTTTGAATTAACGGTTACCTTTATTTATTTATTTTTGTTGATAACTATCAGTTACCTTTATTGATCTTATACTAAAGTTACTATTGTTATTTTTCAAATTATCAAACAATAGAATTTACACCAATTGTTAATGATGGTAACTAATTGGTGTCCATTTCGAAACAAATTATTTAATTTTTTGTTAAATTTTTTTTGCTAAAAGTATGTTAACGTATATTTGTACTTTAAAAAATGAGAAAAAAAAAAGAGGTTTTAAAAAATTTATATAAATTTAATTGTATATATATTTGGAAATAACTTATCCAGCCTTTTGTTGAAAATACTATAGATAAAAGGTAAAAACTAAATAAAATAAGTAAGTAACTCACGTGGAATCTACAAATAGTATTAAAGAGCAAAAAAGAAAGAAAAAAAAGTAATAAGTTGGCTTATAAGTGCATCCCAAACTAATATTACTAAAGAGTAAAAAGTTAGCGTATATTTGGTAATTGTTTTTTTCTCTTATTTTTTGTTTTCAAAAACAATTTTCTATTTTTGAGATCAAAAAACTTGTTTGGCAACCTAAAATAGATAGAAAACAAAAATTGTTCTCAAAACTCAATTTGTGAAGGAAATTGAAAACATGCAAAATGTTGTTTTTAGTTTCTAGTTTTCAAAGCCAAGAAAAATATGAGTATGATTTAATGAATTCATCTCATTTAATGAGTTAGCGCCAAAGTTCGAATCCTAGTAACAACATATTTCAGTATTTTATATTTTTTTCTTCAAAACTTTTTTTTTTAAAAACATTTCAACTAACCAAACATGTTTTTGATTTAAAAAATATAAGATTTTTTTTTATTCCCAAAAACAAAATTTTGAAAATAGAAAACAAAATCTATTACCAAAAATAACCTTAGCTTTTTTCTTAAATTTTTTTTTTGGAATAAAATGAAAAGAGAAGTTAGCTTATTAGCTAGTCCAAAACTAAAAAGCAAAAAGCTAGCCTGTTAGTTTTATTTTTACAGCTAATAAATCAAAGATATACACTTGTCAGCCTAAAAATTATTGACTAAGTAAGATTTTAGCTTTTATTGAAGATGTTTTGTTGGGAAAAAGAAGTAGTACTGCTATAGGGCCATCTTGCTCTACCACATTAGAGCATATCTAACAGGCTCTCTAAAATCATTTTTGAAGAGCAAATCAACAAAAAAAAAATCCTCCAACCGCCTCTTTACTCTATTTTTTTTTTCCTTCTTAGAGTTGCTATAGTAGCTCTTTTGTCCTGAAGAGTACTGTACAACTCCTAATGATTTTTTCTCCTTAAGAGTATCTTCAACAGTCTTTTTAAGTTTTTGTACTATTTGAAAAATGAATAGTTCATATTTATCCTTTAATTATTTATTTTTTTAAATACACTTTCTAATAAATTCTCTATCATTTTATCTATCCAATTTAAATATTATTTTTTTTATTTTTTTTAAATATTTCTTTGTTTGCTTTTTCAATCTTCTTTCGTTCATTTCTAATGGCTATTTTTTTCAAATACTCAATAACCATATTATGTAAATCCCCCAATAGTAAAATTTTTAAAATTTTCCTAATAATATTTTTTTAACAAATTTGTGAAGCACTTGTCTGATAATGATGTAGTAAGCTATAGGTCATCTAATTTTAATTAAAAATACTATATTCACAATATTTTTCACAATACTTTTACACTAAATCTTATGTGATAAGTTTTTGTTGGTCTTAATTTGTACTTGTCATTGAAATTATTTGTTTACTCACCAATAAATAGCTAATAACAACCTTCCACTTAAGATTTATTATGAAAATATAGAAAAAATATTATAGTAGCATTTCTCAATTTTAATTTCTTACACTTTATTTTATTTTACCATTCCTCTCTTTATTATTTCTTACTTTCTTCTCTTTTTCTACCTCGTCTCCTCCAGAACCTCCACACTGGCCCTTTTTTTTTTCTTCCTACAAACCGCTGCATATCCTTGAGAGAAGGTCGGTGGAGATTGAGTAATCGGAAGGACAAAGCTGGTGGAGTCATGATGCAGCAACACCTCGTCTGCCTCCCCACCGCCAGACTAATTCAGATCGACCTATCTCTTTTTTTTTTTCTTTCTTTTTTTATTCCTTAATTATTTTCTTGTTGTGATTCAAGTTTGTTGTTATAATAAACTGGATTTTGTTTTGTATTTTCTGTTTGGGTTATGTGAGACGATTGAGTCTTTGAGAGAGAAGCAAAGAGACTAAAACAAGGTGATGAGAGGAGAGAGAAAGGACTCTTTTTTATTTTGTTGTTTGATTTTTTTTTTAAAGCTAGTTTCCAACAACTAGCATATTGCTTTTTCTTTTTCTTTTTTCCTATACACCAGCAACTAACATTTTCATCAGAATTTGACTGGCATTTAAATAAACAACACTTTCTTATTCCTAATTGATAATAAGAACAAAATTTCTCATTAAAAATATTTTTTTTTTCACAATTTTTCATAATTTGTTAAGTTGTCAAGTTATGATTGAAGCAATTAATATTACTATTACTATCATGTAGCTCATATATCATTTTCAGTTATGTCAATAATTATGAAAAAAAAATTATGAAAAATGTTGTATACATAAGCTTATTAAATTGAATAAGGATAAATGGAATATTTTGTACCGGAAAAGGTTTCTCTCCAAAATAATTTGGATAGAAACCTTCAAATTTCTTTTATATTTTTTTATTAGATGTGAATTTTGAATATCTAATCGTTGGATTGTATATTCTTATTATATCTTATATTCTTGCAAAATTTCAAAAAAATAAAAAATCAATAGTTATGTCATTAATTAAATATTTAAATTTTAATTGTTTGTAGTATAAAATTACGTATAAAAAATAAGTTTATTAATTGAATAGTAAATAATATCTGATTTGAATGAAATTTAACATGTATGTGAAGAATATAAACAATATATAATGCAATAGTTAGATTTTCAAAATTTATACACAATGAAAATGTACAAGAGAAGTTTGAATGATTTTACTCTAAACTAATTTGAAGAAAAATTTTGTCTACTACCCACTTTTCCCGATTGAATTAAAAGTGTTAAAGATTCGACATTAAGTCCATGGCCCCTTCTTTTAGTCCCATAAATTAGAGCAAAACCCGAAAGGAGAAGAATCTGAGGAAGCAAAGGAGAAGCATAGATTAGTGGAACTTTATCCTAATCGAATTTGGATGGTCTATACTTGTCCTGGAACAAAATGGAAAGGGGAGAAAATAACAAAAAGAAAAACAAAAGGTTAAAGAGGACAATGAGCTCATCAAAAAGAAAAAGAAAAAAGAGGACAATGAGTTCAGGCCCTACCCGTAGAAATATCAAATATTGTGTAGGTACATTGGTCCCCTTCTGATTAGACAAGTTGCTGGTCAAAAAATGAGCCCGTGAGTAGGGCATAATTTCAAGTTGGTGATGTAACCTATAGTAATGGTTCAATTTGGACTGACTTAATTCAATCCATTCCACCTCATGAATGTAGAAAAAATATGCAAGAGCACCTCTTCTTGTCCGTTTGTTAGGGTGCATTGGAAATCTGGCTGCCAGTAGCCCAATATTGTCAAAAATATTATATTCTTGTGGAAAAAGACAAAGATTTTGAGCTTGAAGATCTAGCTCCATTTTTTATCTATGAAATTGTAATTTTCACTCTATCGAATCAATTTACGCTTATAAATCATTTAATTTATTAATTATTGGGATCTTAAGTTATTAAGGGAATCTTGCTCCCAACTTTTTTTTTATAGGAAAAATCTTCCTACCAACTAGTTGCTTTTTACTAGTTTATTTCCTCACAAACCTAATGTTCCACGTTCAGTTCTGAAGTATTTATCTTTATACTTTTTTGTTAAAAAAAGACTCAGATTTCTTGGCGTGAAAGTAAATATGGGGGTTTTGGAGGGTGTGTTTTGAGATGGGAAATTGGTGAAGGAGCTCTTTGAACCTAAGTGAACATTTTTTATTTTCTCAATCTTCAACCCACAAGTTTTTCATAACCGTTATTGTCTAGGATGAGGATATGATGCTGGCGGATGAAGTGGAAGCTGATGATCATTGGGCCATGCAACAACAACCAAATTTTGATAATATGAGGGTTGATGTTCTAAGCATTGGTCCTTATTGGCTTTGAGTCCTGATCTCTGAAGCACATGATTAGTTGGTTGGAGTGACAAGATGCATTCATTCTGCAGAAGAAGTGCTTAAGATACTCGCTGAAGGTGATGACAGGGAAGTTAAATCAAAGCCGTTGGTGCTTTTCCAATATGATAATTTAATGCATCTCTACAAATCATATTTATTTAGATTTGTTAAGTTTTTGTTAAGGAATTAGCTGAAGATTGTTTGGTGTACCCTTTTGAAAAAGGCAAGGCTTGATGCCAAAAAATATAAGAAAATTGAAGAGAAAATGATGGGATTGGGGTCGGAAATGGTGGTAGTTGTGCATCAGTTGCATGCCGCAAGGGTTACTCCACAAGAAAGGGAATATAACTTGGTGAAGAGAATTAGAGAAGTGGCTTATTGGTTGAAGGAAGAGGGAGCTTTGCGATTAAGGATTATTGGTGGTGATATAGGAATTATCCACAAAATTTATGAGCTCTCTATCTTTAGGATTTGATAGGATTAGAGTGGCTTATGAGTTTGTTTTTTTATTTATCTTTGTTTTGTTTCTAGTTGTTATTTGTTCACTTTGTCAATTGTAGTATTTGAATTGAGGTTTAAATACTATCTTGTTCCTTCTTCTCAATCAAAAAAAAAAAAAAAATCTTGTTCCTAGCATTTCAAATTTATTATTTTAATCCTCCTCTCTCCCCCTCAATTCAAATGGACCATTAATCTAAGAGAGACCTAAATTGTGCATTTAACTAATTGTTCAATTTGCATACATGTTAAATGGGTGAGACTTAAATTGCGCACTTTTTAACTAATTGTTAAATGTACATACAAACATTGAAAAACTTGGAAATAACCAAAGTCATCATGCTTAGCCAAATTTCCTTATCATATACTTGGACTAAATTACTTGTGACCCTAGTCATTCTATATACGTTTAGTTTATATGTCCACTTCCTTAAAAGTTTTCCCTTTTGGTCACTTTTAGCCCATTTCAGGTGCTTGCACTTTATTTGATTTCATAGGGGTATGCATTTCCCCTTATAGTCTATGTGACTATAATTGTTTATCATAAATTTTAAGTCATATTTTTCTTTAGAAGAAAACAAAACTTCCGCACCTTTGAATATGTCAATATAATTGTGATTACATTATGTTAATGAAGGTTAAGCATAGCTTTGGGTTGTTGGACTATAAAATATCTTTAGCCTAATATATCCAAAGGAGTGTGTGTAATTGACAATTAAGTGAAACTGCATTGCTTGGGGCTGATTTGAGGGGAAAAAAAAAAAAAAAACACATTAACATGATGATGTGTCACTTTGAGAGAGACCGTACCCCCGACCCCCCTTTTTATGGTGTTGGGCCAAACCTATGTGAATGGGTGGAGTCGTGTTATTACCTTTCAAAATGGATGTTCGACTAGTTATATTTACCCCTTTAGATTAAGGGTTTTACAATGGAGTCGTCACTTATTTAATTATTAGAATAAATAAGAAAATCAAAATTAAAAAATTCCTCATTTTATTAATTTGAAATTGAATTTACATTGATCATAGGAAATTACATGGCTTTGGTCCTAGATACAATCTAACAATCTAAAATAAAGTACATAGCTTTGTTTCCTAGTTACAATCTAGAAATTGAAAATTACAAGGATAAACATTGGTCTATCAACCATTGATCTAAGTTCGGAGGCTATGTTACAAGATGGGAAGGTGTTGTGGAGTTGTGGTATGCCTTTGTGTTAAAACCCCTTTCCCTCTCCCTTTTGTGTGTGTGTGTTTTTGTTTCTAAAAAAAAAAAAAAAAAAAGGTGGGAATGTGTTAGGCACCCACCTTGCCTGGTGAAACCAATCTTCTAGGTTATGGTGATCAACATTCATATCACATCATCCAATATGTTTTCAATCAATTTGTATGTTGAATTTAAAGTGTGTGCATGTGATAAACCCTAATTCAATTTATTAAGTATTTCATTTGGATTGAAAAATAAATTCTAGTGAATGTGTGTGAATGGTGATATCCTAGATTCAAGAATTTAAAAGAATTATTAATCAAACATCTTTTTCATGTTTTTGATGTGGATTTAAGATCGAAACTAGTATTATGCATGAACATGTGATGAACAACCAAGAACATATGAAGAACACATAAGAACATTTAAGAACATTCAAACATATTCAAGAGAATTTAAACAGTTACTATCATGCTTTAATTCTAAATTCTCATAATGGCAACGCAAAAAACAAGTTAGGGAAAGGGATTATACCTTTATGCAAGATCCATATGGTGGAGGATGAAACTCTTGGTAGAGGTCCTAAGGGTGGATGAAAAGAAGAGTTAGGAGAGGAAGAGTGAGTCTCACTCAATACCTTGAGTCTCAAGAAGACCAAAATATGACAAAACTACTTAACTTCACTAAAACTCAAGAAAGGGGAAGAGAGGAGGTTTTTTTGTGTGCCCTGGCATGAAGGAGAAGTGGGGGTTTATATAGTAGTAGTGGAGGAAATATGAATGGAATGTCATTTAATGAGAGTTGACAAAGAATCATGAACCTAGACCTCATTTTAGCCTTAGGGAAAATATGGTGTATTAAATGTAGAGATTGGTGGGAGTGAGGAGCAAGAAAAATTCGGTTTTCTCGTAGCTACTATAACAGCCTGTAGAGCCAACTTAAAAAAAAAAAAAAAAATCATATTTTACTCAATTTTGATTGGAATTGTCTCGTTCTTGTGCTCAAATTGAAGCCTCGGATGTCTAATTTCTGGGAAAATTAACCTCATTCACAAATTCAAAATATTTGGAAAAATATCAACGAAATGGTGAGTAGAGGTCATTTGTTAGAAAACAATTTCAGCACAATTAACATTAATAGATCCTAAATTAGTTCCCAATTAACATTAATAGGCTCCAATTACTCCCATTTCAGACTTAATTAGTTCCATATTTACCCTAATTAAAAGATAATTGCATAAATTACTTATTGAATAATTAATGTTTAACTATCTAACTAATTAGGTGTATGCAACTTTACCATAAAATGTAGTCTTAACCAATCAAATTATGATATATCATTAATCTCAAATTGATTATAATTATAACCAATTGGAATCAATTGTTCATAATCACATATAGTCGAACTCAATTTGTGATAGTGCATCTCGGTCATTAAAACTTGATTTGATGATAACTTTCAATCTGATGGCCCGATTAAGGCTTATGACCAGTCGATTTGATCGTTACAACATCAAGATTATTTTGGTGAAATGAGATTTAGGATCTAGTGACCAGAATCAAGATGCATATTTCCAAGGCGAAATTATCCTTTTACTCTTCATATGAGATTAAATGCGAGTTGCAAAATAAAGTGTCAACACACTAAAAAGCCAAAACCAATTGAGTGTGTTTTGACTAACGGAACCAAACTTTAGGATGTAAAATCCAAACAACCATAAACTTCATTGTGTATCTTGCAATTTACCACCAAAAATTGCATATTTAACTAATGATAAAAAAAAAATTTATAGATGCAATAGAATTTAAATCTATTGTGTCCCCTTCTTGATCATTTCTCTTATCAGCAAGTTAAGACAACAATTGATTTTTTGTGTAAATAGGATTTGAACTCATCCACACCTTTGAATATTTCAATATAATTGTGAGTACATTATGTTAGTGGAGGTTAAGCATAGCTTTGGGTTGTTGGACTATAAAATATCTTTAACCTAATGTATCCAAAGGAGTGTGTGTAATTGACAATTAAGTGAAATTATGTTGTTTGGGCTGATTAGGGAAAAAAAAAATTCACATCAACACGATGATGTGTCACTTAACAGCCAAAACTAATAAAGTGTGTGTTTTTACTAATGGAACCAAACTTCAGGGTGTACTTTGTAATTTACTCCAAAATATTGCATATTTGATTAATGATATATATATATATATATTTATATATTTATATATTTATCCACTCCTTAATGATTTCTCTTATCAACAGGCTAAGACAACAATTGATTTTTTGTGTAAATAGGATTTGAACCCCAAATCTTTTATCAACAGGCTAAGACAACAATTTATCTCTTATTCAACGACAAAAAGCTTCATCAGTTGAGCTAACTGTAATTAGATAACAACATTGAATTTAATTTATGTTGAAAAATATATTATCATTTGTGTTTTATTAATCAAATGAAATTGATGAGTACTGACCTCGTCAGCCGAGTACCCTAAATGGATCCAACACCTGCGTAGATAATAGGGTTGATTATTCCAATATGGACACCGATGTGGTGCCTGCCACAACGTCTCCGACGCCCAAGTTAGAATGGAGAGAAAGATATTAAAAGAAAATGGGCAGAGTTGTATTTGTGTATATTTCTTATAACTTTTGTTGATGATGTGAAGGCCTTATATAGGTTGTTCTGAATTCTAGCCGTTGTTGGTAGTCAATGCTTCAGTAGTAACGCTTCTGCCTAGTAATGGGGTTTTAATGGGCCCTAACGGTCTGTCAGTCTAGCTTTGTAACTGTCTAGAGTGTTTACTCATGGACCGTATTGAATGACCCTGTGTCCCCGTCAGGCGTGACTGATCCTTTTATTCGTTAATGTAACTTCATCATTATTCGATGGCCTCGTCTAAGATATGCGTATGTTCGTCAGTACTATCAATTGCCCCCCAACTTCTATGGTTGTTATGACACATCATGACGATCATAGAAAATGAAAGGTTTTCCTGAGCTGTCCATGACTCTTGGGGTTTCGCTCCGAATTAAATGCATAGTGGCGGCGCTACATGCAACGTGGCCACCTGGCGCATGATGATTGGAGGTGTTAACCTTGTGACCCTTGGGTTTCCCATTGTTTTTTAGTTTTTGGGATTGAAATCTTCCCTTTTCCTTCACTTCCCAATTTCTTTAATCATTTCTGTTTCTAAGTTTTCGCCATCTTTTTCCCTGTTTACTTGTGCTACCACTCCAACTCTGCTCCAATCGCTACTCTGTGAATCTTCTTTTCCTGTTTGCGTTGCATATTTTGAAGGTACGTTCTTCTTTTCCCCTCTCCGTTTCTTTTTCTTCATAATCTATCTATAAATTTCTGATCTTTCTTTTTTTCTTTTTCCTTTTTTGTTTCGATGTTGTTTGCTTTATAGGTTTTTAGGATTTGAACCCTTCCCCCCACCTTTTTCTCTGGTTTTTCATGGTTAGTGGTTGCGAGGTTAGAGCAGCTTGCCCCTCAATGTCTTTTTTCTTTGCTCATTTAGGGGCTGCTTTAGGTGTCTCCGGTGACTTTCTCACTTTGGTTAGGGATTTCATTTTTGTGGGTTGTGGGTTGAGTTTGGTTATAGGAGAGTTATCTCCGATTTTGGGTCAATCTCTTGCTTGGTTTGAGGGAGAGACGAGGAGGATGGCAGAAGTAAGATCTAGTGAGCTAGAAACTGGGTTGTCGTTTAGCGGCGACCCAAAGGGGGGTGATACAGTCGTCTCTGCCCCTCGGGTAGTTAGAGCTTTTCATGCTCTGAAGGAGGTATGTGGGCTGGATGATGAGACTGTAGGTAGGTTTAAGGATAGGTTCCAATTTCCAGAGCGTGTCCGTGTTCGTCGGCCCACTAACGAGGATAGGGCCTGTCATTTCTTTCCCAGTGAAATCTGCTTCTATGAGGCTGCCTTTACTTACGGGCTTAGGCTCCTCTTCCACCCATTCATAATGGAGCTTTTAGGTTTCTTTGGCATCGCTCCTGGGCAACTTATGCCCAATTCGTGGAGAATTGTGGTCAACTGTATGGAAATATGGTTGGCCGCAAATGAGGATATGATTAAAGTTGGTGAGCTCGTCCATCTTTACTGTTTGAAGGAGTCAAAAGAGTATGGATATTACGAATTGGTTCCTTGGGCGAGGAGAGCTAGGATTGTGAGGGGTCTACCCTCGTCCTTCAGGTACTGGAAGTCCCGTTTCTTTTTCTTGTCTGGGGACGACTTTGAAACCCCCACTAGCGAGGCTTGGGGTGATATCCCAAGGTTGCTCCATCGATGGGGAACCTCACACTTAGGTGCGTCAATATTCTTCATCATTTGTTGATTTTTGTTTTGTCTTAATTGGTCTTCCGTAACCTCCCTCTTTTTCTTGTGTAGTCAAGAGACGATCCAAGCTGAAGAGCAAGTACCAGGGTCGTGTTGAGAAGGCGATAGAGTACGCCAAGACGATAGAAAGTTGGGATGACCTAGTGGATCCTCGGACTCTTGCATTTTATTGTCTAGGCCCAGAACCTTCTTCATACGTGCTGCGACTCATTGACATTGAGGGAAAAAAAAGTAAGTGTTAGGTTCATCAGTGTTGCCCTTTTTCTTTTTGTGTTTACCTATACAATTATTTACAAGTGTTCTCTTCTTGCAGAAATGACGACAAAGTTTAATAAGGATATGTATGCGAGGATGAGGAACAAGAAGGACGAGCCCTTGTCTGCCATAGGGACTAAGTTCATCCGTATCATAGACAGAGGCGCTTCGATCCTTACGGCGCTCCCTTCTTCCCCAACTTCCGTACCAGCAGGGGTGGCATCACCAACCCCGTCGGTCGAAGAACTTACTCCCCGCAATAAGAGGCTGAGGGTTGGGGAGAAGCAGAAGGAGAAGGTTGACTCTAGGCCTTCTAGCATCTGGGATGACGCTGAAGTTTCAGTGGCGAGAGCTCAAGATATCTTCAGTGTAGACGAGATGAAGGTGTTCTCGGGGGTGCCAGCAGATGACGTTGTGAGGCGTCATCTTCATAAGCTCGTCCAGGTAACTATTTAATTTCACCTCGTGTCTGCCTCTTCCTTCCTACCTCTTTTTTTTATGTGTGTACCCCTTCTTCTTTTTATAGGTGTTGGGAAAGAGTCTCCATCTTACTTCGGAGTACCTGGCCACAGAGGCTAAGGTTGAATCTACACGAACTCATGCATCGTCCTTAGAGGCAGAAAATTCGAAGCTGAAGAAGGAACTCATAGCTGCCATGAATGACGCTAACCTAGCCAAAGAGAAGCTAAGGACTTTGACTGAAGAGCTTAAAGTTGAGCGGGAGCTAACCAAGGAGAAGGACGAGCAACTCACTGCTGCCAGGGAGAGGACCAAAGGGCTTGCAGCCAAGCCCATCGAGGGCTTCCAGCAGACCGAGGAGTATAATACTGTACTTTTCAGTTGGTACTTCAAGGGGTTCGAGCTTTTAAGGAGGTATTTCATAAAGCACCCCTGTGGAGTGGATCTGGAAAAGCTCGACCTGGAGGAGGTTGATAAAGAAATGGCTGCTGACGAGGTTGCTCAATCTTCAGCTGTTGAGACTGATGCCCCCGAGACCAGCGGTGCTGCAGCTGATGCCTGAACCTGCTATCAAGAGACAAACATTTCCTTGTTTTTTTTTTTTTTTTTTTTTTTTTTTTTTTTTTTTTTGGGTGCCTATGTTTTAGGGCTTTTTGTAAATCTAACTTCGGAACAGTTTGCCCTTAATTTTGGGAACAACAATATTTGCCCAGTTTTTATAGGTTGTTGACAATGGTAATTGCCCACCGTTTTTTGGGTCTTATTTAAATTTATATGTCTGTACTTACTTGTGTTCATGATTACTTGTTTTGTTGGCTCATGTTATGCCTGCGTCGTGATGTGTGCTTAGTAAAAAGATTGAGTTGCGTTGACCTCGTCGGTTTATGCATATCCGTCTATGTGGGGTTTTTGTTATTTACCCCCATGGGTTGGGCATATGGTTTCCTTATACGACCTTTGAAGAGGAATTTTAATCATTTTTTGTTTTCTGACTTTATACCCACTGAAGGGATTTTTGCTAAGTATATGGATTCGTCAGTAACATACATCCGTCAAGGCAGAATCTCGTTACTCAGCCATTTCCTTTATTGACTTACACCTATTTAAATGATTTTGTCTAGTGGATGGCTTCGTCAGTAACGTATATCCATCAAGGCGGAATCTTGTTACTTAGACATTTTTGTTTCATTGACTTACACCTATTTAAAGGATCTTGTCTAGTGGATGGCTTCGTCAGTAACGTACATCCTTTAAGGCGAAATCTTGTTACTTAGCCATTTTTGTTTCACTGACTTACACCTATTTAAAGGATCTTTTCTAGTGGATGGCTTCGTCAGTAACGTACATCCGTCAATGTGGAATCTTGTTACTTAGCCATTTTTGTTTCATCTTTTTTTTTTTTTTAAAATGTGGCTAACTCTGGTTGCGTGGAGACATTGGCTGAATAATTCTTTTATTGATTTCGGGAGTGGTTACATTCACTTGTTACATCTATTGGTGGTACTTCTTTAAATGTTCAATATTCCACGGCCTAGGGAGTTTCTGTCTGTCCACGGTTTCCAGATGGTAGTTGCCCTGTCTAGAGTAGTGAACGACTCGGTATGGCCCTTCCCATGTGGGGCTGAGCTTCCCCTAGGAGGAATCTCTGGTTGCAGGGGAAACCTTGCGCAAGACGAGATCTCCTATGTCCAATCGTCTAAGTTTTACCCTTTTTTTATTGTAGTAGTCGGCCATCTTCTGTTGGTACTTCGTTACTCTGATGGACACTTCTTCTCCTACTTCGTCCAGGCAATCCAGGTTGATTCGCAAGTGGTTGTTGTTGCTTTCTTCGTGGAACACCTCTCGCCTGGTGCTAGTTACTCCCACCTCCACCGAGATCACGGCTTCTGTGCCATATGTGAGTCTGAAGGGGGTTTCTCCCGTCGGGGTTCTTACCGTGGTCCAGTAAGCCCAAAGGACGTTGGGTAGTTCTTCAGGCCAGGCACCCTTCGCGTCGTCCAGCTTGGTTTTTATGATCTTGAGCAATGTTCGATTCGTCACTTCCATTTTCCCATTCGCCTGTGGATGCCCTGGGGATGAGAACTGGTTTCTGATGCCGAGGTTTGAACAGAAATCCTTAAAACCTTGGTTGTCGAACTGCCTCCCGTTGTCTGATATTATTGTCATTGGTATCCCGAACCTGCAAATTATGTTCTTCCACACAAAGCTTTGAATTTTTGCTTCAGTGATTGTTGCTAGGGCTTTTTCTTTGACCCATTTTGTGAAGTAATCAATGGCAACTAGTAGAAATTTTACCTGACCTTTACCTATGGGTAATGGACCAACGATGTCGATTCCCCATTGTGAGAATGGCCAGGGAGATGTTATCGTCGTCAGTTTCTCAGCTGGAAGTCTTTGAACGTTCCCGGACCATTGGCAATTGTCATATCTCTTGACGAGCTCTTTGGCGTCTGCCTGCATGGTGGGCCAAAAGTAACCTGTCCGGATAACCTTACTTACCAGAGATCTGGGGCCAGCATAGTCTCCACAAACCCCTTCATGGATTTCTTCAAGAATGTATTTGGCTTCGTCTTTGTCAACACACTTCAAATATGGCAAGGAGAAGCCTCTTTTGTACAAAGTATCATTAAGAATCGCGAACCTGGCTGCCCTCTTTTTGATCTTCTTGGCTTTGTCTGTATCTTGGGGGAGGTACCCATCCTGGAGGAACGATATGATCGGTGTCATCCAGCTATTCGTGCTCTGGATCACAAGTGTGGGAACTTCTTTGATGCTGGGATGTTTCTGGATTTCCATTGTTAAGTTCTTGCTCAGTCCTCCTTCTTTGATGATGCTAGCTTCAAGATTTCGTCGGCTAGCACATTCTGTTTCCTAGGGACCTGTACAAACTCCACCTCGTCGAACTCCCGCGTCAGGTGTCTTGTCAGCCTGAGGTATTTCTGCATTCTTTCTTCCTTCGCTTCGTACTCCTCTTTGATTTGTTCGACCACTAGTTTCGAATCACTCTGGATCAACAGGTTCTTCACTCCAAGCGCCTTCCCGAGTCTTAACCCCGTTAATATGCCTTCATACTCAGCTTCGTTGTTGGTAGTCGAGAATCTCAGTTGAACTCCATATTTGAGTATTTCTTCGTCAGGAGTGGTTATGACGACCCCTACTTCGCCCCTTTTTTGAGCTGACAAACCGTCAGTTTGAATCGTCCATCGTTCAGCCTTGTTGGTCGGGTTGTCCTCATCTGGGAAGGTGAATTCGGCGATGAAATCTGCCAAAGCCTGCGCTTTAATGGCCGTTCTGGGAAGGTACTCGATATCAAATTGGCTAAGCTCGATTGCCCACTGGACCATTCTTCCTGCTGCCTCAGGTCTGTTCATGGATTTTTTTATGGGTTGGTCCGTCATTACTAGGATAAGGTTAGCCTAAAAATACTGCCTTAGCTTGCGTGAGGCTACTATTAATGCGAACGCGATCTTCTCGATTCTTGGGTAGTTGGACTCAGCCCCTTGGAAGGCTTGGCTGACGTAGTAGACCGGGAGCTGTTTTTTGGCTTCTTGACGAATCAAGGTTGCGCTCACTGCTGTAGTTGATACGGCCAAGTATAAGTATAAGTTTTCCTCCCCTTTGGACGGACTCAAGAGGGGTGGATTACTCAGGTAACGTTTTAGTTCCTAGAATGTTGCTTCACACTCGTCAGTCCAGGCAAAAGCCTGCTTCAATGTTTTGAAGAACGGGAGGCATTTATCCATTGCTCTAGAGACAAAAATGTTAAGAGCTACAATCCTTCAGGTGAGCTTTTGAACTTCTTTGACGGTCCTGGGTAAAACCATATTTTATCATGGCCTGGACCTTCTCCGGGTTTGCCTCTATCCCCTTCTGGGAAACCATGAAACCTAAGAACTTGCCCGAAGCTACCCCAAAAACACATTTACTAGGGTTCAGCTTCATCTGATATTGTTTAAGGGTAGCAAACGTTTCCCTGAGGTCGTCCAGGTGGGCAAGCTCTTCTTTACTCTTGACGAGCATATCATCCATGTATACTTCCATGTTTCTGCCGATTTGTTTGTTGAACATCTTGTTTACCAATCTTTGATAAGTAGCTTCTGCATTCTTTAGTCCGAAAGGCATTACCTTGTAGCAATAGAGTCCTTGGCTCGTGATGAAAGCGGTTTTCTCCTGGTCTTCTTTATCCATTTTTATCTGGTTGTATCCTGAGAAAGTGTCCATGAACATCAGTAACTTGTGCCCGACTGTAGAATCCATGAGCTGGTCAATTCGGGGCAAAGGGAAACTATCCTTCGGGCATGCTTTGTTCAGATCCGTGAAATCCACGTACATTCTCCACTTCCTATTTGCCTTTTTTACAAGGACAACTTTAGCTAGCCAGTCAGGATAGTAGACTTCGTGGATGAAGCCTGCTATCAGTAGTTTGGTAACTTCTTCTGTAACTGCTCGGTCTCGTTCAGGGGTGAAGGCTCTTCGCCTCTGCTGGACGGGCTTTCTCTCTGGATTCACGTTCAACTTATGCTGAATGATCTTTGGGGATATGCCCGGCATGTCCTCATGGCTCCATGCGAAGACGTCTAGGTTCTCTTTAAGGAATTCGATGAGCCTGGTCCTCATCTCAGGGCTTAGTGTCGTCCCTATTCTCGTCGTCTTGGTTATCCTGTCTTCAACCAGTGCCACTGTTTCCAAGGTTTCCACTTTATTTTTCTCCTCTTCGATCATCCATGTATGGTTCTCTTCGATCATCCATGTATGGTTCTCCTTCGTGGCCAGGATGGCCTGGTAGCATTCTCGGCTAAAATTTGGTCTCCTCTTACCTCGCCGACTTCGTTATTTGTTGGGAACTTTACTTTCAGGCAGTAGGTGGACGTGGCCACCTTCCATCTGTTGAGTGTGGGTCTTCCAATGATTACATTGTAGGACGAGGGGCAATCTACCACTAGAAAGTCTAACTGACGGGTCAACTGCCTCGGTTGAGTCCCCACAGTTGCTGTCAATGTCACTATGCCTCTAGGATAGACCCTGTCCCCACTGAAGCTGACGAAAGGGGATTCAAATGGGCGCAGTCTTTTTGGGTCTAGCTTCAGTTGCTGAAAGGCAGGGAGGTAGATGATGTTCGCGGAGCTCCCATTGTCTACGAGGATTCTTTTAGTGTTGAACCCTTCTATATTCAACATTATAACCAACGGGTCGTTGTGGGGTTGTTTCACTCCTCTCGCATCTGCTTCATTGAAGGACATGTCTTGGTTCGTCTACCTTTGTTTGAACGGGGGTACCATGTGAACGCTATTCATCTGTCTCTGGCATGCTTTCTTGAGGGACTTGAATGAACCTCTAGTGAAAGGACCCCGCGCAATCGTCTTTATCTCCCCGATTATATCCTGAGGAGGTTGGTGTGGACGATCGTCACTCCTGGAAGAGAATTCACACTGATTCTTGTTGCCCCCCTTGAAGTTACTGTACTCCCCATTTTTTACATATTTCAGTAATTTTCCCTTTCGTATCAGCTCTTTTATTTTCTTTTTTAAGTCCCGGCAATCTTCCGTGTAATGGCCATGATCCTTGTGGAAACGGCAATACTTATTCTTATCGCAGATATGGGGTGACGAATGAAGGGGCCTCGACCATTTAAGGTAATGCTCGTCCTTAATCTGCATTAAGATTTTATCAATAGGCATAACAAGAGGAGTGAATTTTACCGTCCAGGTGCCTTTATCGTCTTTCCATCTATTCGCGTCAGTAATCCTACGATCTGTGCTCTCCCTCTTTTGCCCTCTACGTTCGTTATCTTTTCTTCCTTTGTCTCCTGGCTTCTCGTCATCCCTTATAGCTGCCATTGCATCCTCAACATTTATGTACTTCTGTGCTTTCAGGAGCATCTCTGCCATTGTCTTCAGAGGATTTTTCACGAGTGAGGCCACGAGATCTCTGGATCTCAGTCCTGCTTTGAAGGTCGTTAACTGCACTTTGTCGTCGGCTTCGTCTACCTCTAAGGTTTCCCAAGTGAAGTGCTTCACATACGACCTCAGGGTCTCCTTCTCTCCCTGCCTAATGGTGAGCAAATGATCCGCTGGCCTCTTGGGACGCTGCCCCCCAATGAAGTGGCGTAGGAAGGCATTGCTCAGCTGCTCGAAGCTATCTACTGACGACGTTGGCAACTTGGTGAACCATTCTCTTGCAGCTCCTTTGAGAGTGGTGGGAAAGGAACGACACAGTATTTCGTCAGGGGGCTGTTGAAGGCCCAACGTCGTCTTGAAGGTGTTAAGGTGGTCCTGAGGGTCCTTAAGCCCGTCAAACGACTCAAGCTGAGGCAACCGGAATTTTGATGGCACTGGACATTACAGGACTGCCGTAGTGAATGGTGAATTTGTTGCTCTGACCAGTCTATCCACACTTCGCTCTGTCTTTTCTTTGATAGCGCTTTTTAACTCGTCCATCTCCTTCCTCATCTCTCGAAGGAGGTCTGAATTCTGATCGTTCGGAGAGACAGGTCTTTGGCGGTTACTTCTTCTTTAACTATTCCCTTCGTCTTCTGGATTGCCCTTGGACCGGTTCTTCTCCTGTTGGAGTCGTAACTTCATTTCCTAGTTTTGTCTAGTAAGTTCTTCCACGGTGGCCGCAAGTGCCTGGACTTGTTGAGCTAGGGCTGCAGAATCTTGGTTGGACTCCATTTTAAGTATGGAAAATGATGGAGATTATTTCTTTGAATCTCGATACAGAAATACGTTCCCCATAGACGGCGTCAAACTGATGAGTACTGACCTCATCAACCGAGTACCCTAAATGGATCCAACACCTATGTAGATAATAGAGTTGATTCTTCTAATGTGGACACCGGTGTGGTGCCTGCCACAACGTCTCCGACGCCTAAGTTAGAATGGAGAGAAAGATATTAAAAGAAAATGGGCAGAGTTGTATTTGTGTATATTTCTTGTACCTTTTGTTGATGATGTAAAGGCCTTATATTGGTTGTTTTGGATTCTAGCCGTTGTTAGTAGTCAATGCTTCAGTAGTAACGCTTCTGCCTAGTAATGGGGTTTTAATGGGCCCTAACGGTCTGCCAGTCTGGCTTTGTAATTATCTAGAGTGTTTACTCATGGACCGTATTGAATGACCCTGTGTCCCCGTCAGGCGTGACTGATCCTTTTATTTGTCAATGTAACTTCGTCATTATTTGGTGGCTTCGTCTAAGATATGCGTATGTTCGTCAGTACTATCAGAAACCAAACCAAAAAAGAAAAAGAAAAATAAATTCCCCTTTTCTTTTCTCCTTTTTTTTCAAAATTAAATTTTTTAAGTATTATAAATAATTTGGCTTGTTCACTTTTTTTTTTTTTAACACTTCAAAATAAAGAAGTAATCCCTTTGTAAAAAATAAATTTATTAATTCCTTTTCCGAACAGAAAAAGGAAATCCGTACTTTAGTCCTTAAATTAAATCCAACGGAACCAAACCGACCTAGGCCTAACATAGATAAACGTACAAATTAGAAATAGAGGGAATTAGGGAGAAAGAAACGAAACTTTGGTCATAGTGTTTGTTGTTTTGGATTTTGATTTTAGGGGATGGGGTGTGACTTGTGACTTGTGACTTGTGAGATTGTTTTGGAAGATCAAGATGGCACATCTGGGAATTGAAATTATCTCTAGCAAAGCTAAAACCAGCCCAACGGTCACAGCCCAGATTTGAACCACCGCCTTATTCAAATTTCCTATTCATATTCGTAAAACAAAGTGCTTCACAACATCGCCATTCTTCAATTGTGCTTATAAATAAGCGCAAATAAATTGTTTACTCAATTTCAGTTCCTTCTTGCTCTGAGTCCTGAGAAACTTTGATATCAAAATACAATATGGATGGTGTCTCTCTTCCTCTGATTGTGGTAAGCCAGGTGTGGAAACACAATCTTTTAAAGGAGTTGCTCTCATCAGAATTGCAGGGATGACTCACAGAATGGTGGCTTTCGACACTGAATTCGCAGGTGTTGTTTTCAGTCCAATGAACATTGACAAGGGAGAGCATGGAAAACTACCTTCCTTCTTGAACTACAATATTATCAGAGATAATGTCAATGCTACCAAAATTATTTAGTTGGATTTGGCACTTTGTGACGACAAAGTATCATAGCCCAATATGCGCTTGAGAGTTTTAACTTTAGAGATTTTGATGTCTATAATGACATCCAGAACACGGAATCAATTTACTCAAAAGCCAAGGAATCAATTTCGACAAGAACTTGAAGGAGGGTATTGCTCTGCTGACTTTGCAGCGTTGATGTTGAAATCTGGGTTGTTGGGCAATCACTCTGCTTTCGCTTGGGTTACCTTTCAAGGTGCCTATGACATTGCCCACTTGATGAAAATCTTGATCCAACAACCACTGCCGTATAATCTGATGGGGTTTAAGAACCTGGTGCAGTGCTTATTTGGGAAAAGGCTTTCCGATCTGAAGCATATGATGAAGTTCTGTGATGGCCTTTATGGGGGTTTAGAGATGGTGGCCAACAGATTGGGACTGGAACGCGTGGCTGGGAAGAGTCACCAGGCTAGTTCGAATACCTTGTTGACTCTGCAAACTTTCAGGAAGTTCTTGGATGTATATTTCAAGGAAAAGAACAATGGTGGACTCAGACATAGTGGCCATTTGTTGACAGGGATGCAGTGTGTTCTTCATGGCTCAGAGTTGAATAATAATCCTCAATTGAATAAAGCTGGCTTGAAGTTGATTAATCCATTTAGTCATGGGTTAAATGTGAATATGTGTAGAGTGATAGCTTGAAGATGATTAATCCGTTAGTCATCGGTTAAATCTGAATATGTGTAGAGTGTAGACAATCATACGCATTATGTAATTGATATTTCGTTCAGTAAAAATAAAAATGATTTTTTCTTTTCTTTTTGTATTTGGTTTATAAAATTATAATTTCAATACAATGTTTTATAATTTCAATTCTTTTCTCTAATTGTTTTATATATATATATATATATATATATATTTTTTTTTTTTTTCTGGTTCTTATCAAAAAAGAAAAAAAGACAAAATAAAATTGTTAATTCTTGATTTTAAATAATGAGATGTGACTCACGTGATGAAGACTAGAAATAGAGAGAGTGTTTTGTTAGCTTTGTTCTTTTTGATGCGAAGTCTTGCAGTCACTTTTTTATGTTTTTGTTTATATATTCTTTTTCTCCAATAGTGGGATTGTGGTAGCAAAATACTCATGCATAAATGAACAAGCTCCCCACTGCCTGAGCTTTCCCACTGTCAAAGCTTCTAGACCAACACTAGAGGCTTGGGCTTGGGCTTGGGCTTGGGCACGGGCACTTGGGCTTAATTATGAGTATTGCACGTGTACACAAATTGGCAAGATTATGCTCAAAATTTGTATAAATGTTATTATTAATAGATAAAAAAAGTAATGATGGTGGTGTTTTTATATGAGAATTAGTAATAATTTCTGTACAGGCATGATATAGGGGCTCAGTCCATTATACGGGCATGATATCACTACAAAAAACGCGGGCTATAGCTGCGTTTTTTTTAGCCGCGCTTACAAAAAAGCGGCTATAGCTTCTCTATAGCCGCGTTTCTTTGAAACACGGCTAGAGACTTAATCTATAGCTGCGTTTTCTTAAAAATGCAGCTATAGGTCAGCTATAGCTGCGTTTTTCCAAATGCGACTATAGGTCCAGCCAAATAATTTTTTTTAAGGGGGACCTATAGCTGCGTTTATTAAAAACGCAGCTATAGCCAACGTATAGCTGCGTTTTTTTTCCTTAAAAACGCAGCTATAGGTCAGCTATAGCCGCATTTTTACAATGCGGCTATAGGTCTAGTCAAATAATTTTTTTAAGGGGGACCTATAGCTGCATTTTTTAAAAACGCAGCTATAGCCAACATATAGCTGCGTTTTAAAAAAAAAAAAACACGACTATATGCCAAGCCAAATAATTTTTTTTAAGGCGGACCTATAGCTGCGTTTTTTTTCCTAAAAAAAAAAAAACGGCTATAGGTCCACCCAAATAATTTTTTTAAGGGGGACCTATAGCTGCGTTTTTAAAAAACGCAGCTATAGGTCCAGCAGAACAATTTTTAAGGGGGACCTATAGCTGCATTTTTAAAAAACGCAGCTATAGGTCCAACAGAACAATTTTTTAAGGGGGACCTATAGCTGCATTTCTTAAAAACGCGGCTATAGGTAACCTTCAGCTGCGTTTTAAAACGCAGCTCTACATTGGCTATAGCCGTGTTTTTAAAAAACGCAGCTATAGGTCCAGCCGAGCAATTTTTTAAGGGAGACCTATAGCTGCGTTTTTTGAAAAAACGCAGCAATATGTAACACCAAAAAAAAAAAAAAAAAAGTTTTCTTTCTTTTCCCACGTTCCCCCCACTTTCCCCAGCTATATCCCCACTTTCATCTTTTCTTTGTTCCTTCTTCAGCACAACTCCAGCGTAAGTCTTCTTCTTTTCTTTTTTTTTTTTTTTTTTTTTTTTTTTTTGTTTCTTTGGAGTTGCTGCTTCTTTTTTTTCTTTTTTTTTTCTTCTGTTGTTGCTTCTTTCTTCTGCAAGTCAAGCTAGGTTTTTTTTTTTTTTTTTTTTTTCTTCACTCCAACATTACACTTTTTTTTTCTTTGTTTCTTTGCTGCTTCTTCTTTTTTTTTTTTTTTTCCTTCATCTCAAGCGCACTGATTTTTCTATAGATTTAGTTGTTTTTTTTTTTTGGTTATTTTATGTTTAGTCAGGACGAAAATGGAGGAAATGCTAAAAATTTTGAATGAAGTGGATATTCTAGCAATATTTGTTTCTATGTCTTGATTTGGATTAGAGTTTTGATTTTGAATTTTTTGGGTCTGTGCTTGAACTTGTGCTATTGTGTTGCTGATATTGTACTTATGTTTAAATGGGTTTGTGTTCTTGAGCTTATTTTTTTTATGTTTCTGAGCTTGTGCGTTTGTGTTCCTTGAATGGATTTAGTGTTAGATTTGGGTTGGTTTTGTTGAATGAGAGGAGATTCATGGGTTTGTGTTCTATATTTTGGAGCACGTTGTGTTTGTATTGTCAATATGCTGTGCTTGATTTTGAATTTTCTAGGTGTGTTTGTATTGTGAGTATGTTGTGTTTGATTTTGAATTTTTTGGGTTTGTGTTTGATTTTGAATTTTTTTTTGTTCAAATTTTGAATTTTTTCAGGGAAAAAAAAAAACCCAGAATTTTTTTTTTTGTTTTAAAAAAAACCTATAGCTGCGTTTTTGAAGTGCAGCTATAGGAGGCTTTAGCTGCGTTTTAAAAACGCAGCCAAAACTATACCTATAGCCGCGTTTCAAACGCAGCCCAAAGCGGGTCTATAGCTGCGTTTTGGCAAAAACGCAGCTATAAGTCTCAGCCTATAGCGGATTAAAAAACGCAGCTATAGGGGGTCAAAAAACGCAGCTATATGGGTACCTGTAGCTGCGTTTATAAAAACGCGGCTATAGGTCCCCGCAGGGGGCTATTGTCACGCAGGATAGGCTGCGTTTGAAAACGCAGCTATAGAAACGCGGCTCATAGCCTATGGCTGCGTTTTTAGGGCGTATGGCTGCGTTTTTCAAACGCAGCTATAGCCTTCGTTTTTTGTAGTGTATAGAGACCTAGCCCATTATACGGTATAGACATGATATAGAGGCCTAGCCCAACAATTTCAATATACTGAGAACCCCAATCCCAATAATAAGTAGTAGGACACACTGGTCTAGAAATCTACTACATATCGAGGACATGACTGTTTGGCAACGGTAGTGCCTTGGGTGAAATCGCCTGCCAATAACTAATTGGTAGCGGGTGCAAGTTTCAAGACAGTCACATTTGTCTTGAGAAGTAGATCCCATTTGGTTAGGAATATATCCTAGAAGGCATCCCACCTACCTAAAAAGCCTCCCTATCATCATGACAACCTCACTAAGAGAAGTCTATAAATAGGGGTTGAAGGAGGGAGAAAAGGGGTTGGAAAAAATTTAGAGCAAGAGATACACACGAGAGAAAATTGTGAGGAACAACAAAAGAGGAGTAACTCTCCATCAAGCTTGGGACTCCTTGGGGAATACACAAAAAAGGGTAGGAAGATACGGGCTGGACCATAAACTCTTTCATTTGGGCCACTAGAATGGCTTCAGGAGGTCTTCCCATTGTAGGAATCTCATTATCCACTTCATACAGGTAAATTGAAGGCCTGACCTCAAGGCTAACTAGTCACATTAGGCAATAGGCCAGCACAATTGGCACCGTTTGTGGGAAACACCTACTCAGCTAAAGATCCAGAGCCAGTATATTGCTACCCAGGATGGAGGAGAGGGATCATTAGGCCTTAGAGGCAATTGATCAAGGGCCTCATCCTGGGGCCAAAGGAGGTTAGAGAGGGAACGAAAAAGCGAACAAGATCGCATGCAAGATGGGCAGGAGACGAGACTTGATTCGGATGAGGGATCTTCGCAGGGTGAAAGAATGGTATCTAATGTACCCGAGCACTCACATCGTAGTGAGTAGGACTGCGAGATAGAGAACCTAGGGAAGCAGGTCAGGGAGTTGGAAATTGAGATCAGGGCCGACATTGTAGGAGGGATTGCGATGGGTCATCTAGTGATCCCGACTATAAAGTAGGCAGCATGGTTGGGTCATCTCATTAAAGTGATTCACTAAGTTCGAGAGAGAGGTCCAATGGAACTATGAGGCGACATTATGATAGGAATAGGCACGAGAACCCAAGTGCGGCCTTGGATGCCATGAGCCGAGCACTTTGGTGAGCTGCCTGACCACCATTCTCTGATGAGATAGAGCGCATTGAGATGCGAAGGTGTTTCAATCACCCACCTTTTACCTGCTACAACAACAAAATTGACTTGGTGGAACACGCAAGCCATTATATTCAGATGATGTCCCCGTACTCCCAGAATGATGTTTTAATGTGTAAAGTATTCTCGTTTAGCCTCGGGCCCACAGTGATGAGATGGTTCAACGGCTTAAGGAAAGGATCCATACATAACTTCGGAGAACTGATCTAGGCGTTTGAGGCCCGGTTCATTACTTGTAGTCGAATCCCTCAACTTATCGATGTGTTGCTGTCTATGAGGATGGGTAGTGAGGATACACTCTGATCTTACGCCAATCGATATTAGGAGTTGTACAATGAGATATGTGGGGAAAATGAGCAAGTTGCAACGAGTACATTCAGGCTGGGGCTCCATCAGTAGTCAGAATTAAAGGAATACCTGATAATGTGACCCCCCGAGAACATGGATCAACTCATGAGAAGGATTGAAAAGCATAAAAGACTGGAGGACGATAGGCAATAGAGTAAGGAAAAGGTGGCGACTTACAGTTTAGCAGGGACTCGTGTTCTAGAGGCTTCCAATAGAGCTGAGGAGGGAGTCTAGGGCAGTAGAGCCTGAAGTTTGAACTAGAGGGGTGAATGTGGTGTTTAAGGAACCAATTCATAAAATTCTCGAATGGATAAAGAATGAGATGTACTTTCGGTGGCCTAGTAAAATGGGTAGGGACCCATCCAGGAGAAACCAAACCCTATACTACACCTATCACCGAGAGAAGGGGCACACCATCGAAGAGTGCAGGGTGTTTAAAGATCATTTGGAGCAGCTTATGAAGGTAGGGCATTTGAAGGAATTCATGGTCGAACATGGAGGCAACGCAATAGGGCAAATGTCGGGGACTCGAGGGACCACACTCCTTCCGCCCTTGGGAATTATTAAAGTTATCCATGCGTCCTTGATCAACACTAGGGCGAGCCAACATAAGGGGGTTCTCAATATTACCCCACAATTGGGAATGAAGGCCAGTGATCGGCTAGAGAAGAGACTGAGGCTAAATACAGAGCCAATTGCTTTTAGGGATGATGATCTGGAGGGGACGTCTTAGCCAATTGCTTTGGTAAAAAGAGTGTTGGTAGATCAGGGGAGTAGGGCTAAGACAATGTATCCCGACCTTTACAAAGGCTTGGGTTTGAAGTAGGAAAACTTCACAGAATATGACACGCCTTTGGTAGGGTTTGACGAAAGGTAGTGGTGCTTTAGGGGCAAATTTCGCTCCCCGTTATGACCAAAGGGAAGGAAGTGATGGTAAAATTCATAGTGGTCAATGCTTTCTCCCCTATACAACCATCTTAGGTAGGCCGTAAATACATGCCATGGGGGCAGTGCCTTTTACGCTCCATATGAAAGTTAAGTTTCTAACTGAGGATAGGGTTACCATGGTTATGGGCGATCAATCATAAGATCAAACTAAAGAAGCAAGTAGAGCCCGAACCGTTATGGCAATTACCGGAGCCCATAGTGGACACTGGGGCTAATAGTGTAGAAGAGCTGATACAAGTTCGGATCCTTCCATACAAAGATAGGTATTTTTAGATCGCAAAGAGTCTACCATTGGGGGATCGAGTTGTTGTGCTTCTGGCCTTGGTGTAAAATTTAGATGTATTCACGTGGAGTCCATACGAGGTGCTTGGTGTTGATCCTAACTTCATCGTTCATAAGTTGAACATGGATACACTTTTCCCACACAAAAAGCAAAAGCCGAGTAGATCTACTAAGCAGCATATGGAGGCCGTGAAGGAAGAGGTAGAAAAGCTGAAACAAGCTGGGGCTATTAAAGATGTGTTCTTGAATGGTTATCAAATAATGTCGTAGTTAAGAAGAAAAATGGGAAATGGAGAGTGTGTGGATTTTACAGATCTGAATCGGGCATGCCCCAAAGATCCTTTCCCAGTCCCGAAGATCGACCAGCTAGTTGATGCCACATGTAGGCACCCGAGGGTGAGCTTTCTAGATGCATTTCAGGGGCATCATCAGATCACCCTAGACCACGAGGACCAAGAGAAAACATCATTTATAACCCTCAAGGAAAACTATCAATACACGGTGATGCCCTTTAGGCAGAAGAACGTAAGGGCCATCTATCAACGAATGGTGACAAGGATGTTCTGGGATAAGATTGAGAACAAGGTGGAGGTTTATATTGACGATATGGTAGTAAAAAGTAGGAAGGAGAAAGAGCATGTGGAAAAAACTTGATCAAGACGTTAAAGATCTTTAGGCGACACAAGTTTCACCTTAACGCCAACAAATGCGCATTTGGTGTAGGTGCTGGAAAATTCTTGGGACACATAATCTCTAGGCGAGGAATTGAGGTAAATCTGAATCAAATATAGGCCATACAATAGCTAGTACTGTCGAGCAACCCAAAAGATGTGCAAAGACATACGAGGATGATCAATGCGTTAAATCTTTTTGTGTTAAGATTGGCGGAAAGGTGTAGACCATTCTTTCAATTGCTAAAGAAGTGGAAAAGGTTTTAGTGGACTGAGGAGTATGAGGAGGCATTCCAAGATTTGAAGCGTAATCTAATGAGCCCACCCATCTTGACCTGTCCAGAGCTCGGGGAAGACCTATATATGTACCTAGCAGTCTTCTATCATACGGTGATCCCCATGTTGTTAAAAATTCAGGATGAGGCACAGTGGCCGGTATATTATGTTAGTAAGACCTTGGTGGATGTTGAAACACGGTACTTGCCATTGGAAAAGCTGGCTCTAGCCTTAGTCCACATTACGAGAAAGTTGCCTCATTATTTCCAAGCCCATGCGATCTATGTGTTGACCAAACACCCCTTGCAGTCATTGTTGAGGAGATCAGATTTTAGGGGACAAATAGCTAAATGTGCAACGAGGCTTGGGTTGTTTGATGTGAGATACAAGCCGTGGAATGCTATTAAAGGACAGGTGTTGGCAGATTTAGTGGTGGAGTTTACCCCGACCATGAGCAATGTGGCTTGGTTTAGCTCAGTTTTGTTAATGTCGTGGCAAGTGTACGTGGATGGGGCATCTAATGCCCGAGGGGCTAGAGTGGGCATTGTACTGGTGTCACCTGAGGGTACAAGGTTAGAGCATTCATTGAGGCTGAGCTTCAAGGCTTCCAACAATGAAGCCAAGTATGAGGCATTTATAGTAAGGCTTAGGACAGATAAGGAGTTAGCTACATAAGTGGTTGAGATTTTTTCAGATTCTCGTTTGGTGGTAAGTCAAGTGGAAAGAAGATTTGAGGCCAGGGATCCTAGGATGGCCGAGTATTGAAAGATGATGGGTACATTATCAGTCGGTGTCCAGAAGGCAAAGGTATCACAAATCTCAAGGGGAAAGAACAATCACGCTGACTCGTTGGCCACCTTGGCTTTGTCCATGGATAATTGTGTAACCCGAATGATCTCAGTGGAGGCACGAGAGAAGCTGAGTATAGAGCGACAGCTAAATGTCTCAATGGTCTCGGTGACTAGTCCGAGTTGGATGGACCCGATTATAGAGTTTTTATTCGACGGCATACTACCAAGCGAGGTGAAGGAGGCAGAAAAAATATAGAGAATTTCAGTTCGATTCTAGCTGGGTAGAGATAGGAGACTGTACTGACAGTCATTTGGTGGACCATACTTATTATATCTTTATCCTGAAAAGGTGAACAACCTCTTAGCCGAGTTGCATGAAGGGTTTTGTGGGAGCCATACCGAGGGAAGATCATTGTTACACCAAGCAATGACTTAAGGTTTCCAGTGGCCAAAAATGCAAAGTGATGCTGCTAAGTACATAACAAGGTGTGATCAATGTCAGAAGCATTTCCCAAATATTCACCAACCGGGGGGAAACCTAAATCCAATCTCTTACCTATGGCCTTTCGCTCAATGGGGGTTAGATATTGTGGGCCTTTTTCCTCGGGCCACAAGCAACAGAAGATTTGTCATTGTTGCGACAGATTACTTTACTATATGGGTCGAAGCTGAAGCCTTAGCAAATATTCGAGATATGGATGCAAAGAAGTTTGTTTGGAAGAACATTGTAACTAGGTTCAGGGTCCTCAAAACACAGATTTCAGAAAATGGATTATAGTTCGATAGTAAGGCTTTCTGGAAGTACTGCGATGACCTAGGGATCAAGAACCGATACTTCACCTCTGTGTATCCTCAGAGCAATAGGCAATTGCCAGACTTAAGAAAAGGCTGGAAGGACCTAAAGGAAGATGGGCTGTGGAGCTTCCGAACGTGCTGTGGGCTTATTGTACAACGCCCAGGAGGTCTACAGGAGAAACGCCTTTTTCAATGATCTATGGAACTGAGGTAGTGATCCCCGTAAAAACAGGGCTGTGTAGTATGAGGGTCTCAGACTTTACCTCAGAGAAAAATGACACCAAGCTAGCCAAGGATGTGGACCAACTAGAAGAACGATGAGAAATGGCGTTGATCAGGTAGGCAAATTACCAACAGAAACTAGCTCAGAGATATGACTGGAGTTTGAGACGAAGAAAGTTTGTCGCAGGGGATCTAGTACTGCGAAAGGCAGCAGGAGGGATGAAGGATTTAAGTGCTAGAAAGCTGGTAGGGGCTGGAGCATATTACCTAGAGGATATGGAGGAGAAACCACTCTCCCAACTTTGGAACGTGAGCAATTTGAAGAAGTACAATCATTAGTTGTAACTGTAATAATGGATGTCTCATGTTGTAAATAAAAAAAATGCAGAGCAGATTCAATTGTTTTTCATTAAATTGTGGCAGTTATTTGTTCAGTCACTTTACATATTGTTTATCTGAAGGGATCAAGGACAGAAGCTTAGCTTTAGTCTGACCCCGATCACTAACTAGGTGGAAACCTTAAAGAATTTTTTCTAAGGATAAAAGTCTAGCCTCAGTTTGAACCTAGTCACCAATTAGGTGGACACCTTAAAGAATATTTTTCCTAAGGACAAAAGCCTAGCCTCAGCTTGACCCTGGTCATCAACTAGGTGGAAACTTTAAATAATTTTTTTTTTCTAAGGATAGAAGCCTAGCCTTGACTAGGCCTTGGTCACCGATTAGTTGGAAACCTTAAAGAATTTTTTCTAAGGACAGGAGCTTAGCCTCGTCTTGACCCCGATCACCGACTAGGTGGAAATCTTAGCCTAGTCTTGGCATGACCCAAGTCATCGACTAAGTGGAAACCTTAAAGGATATTTTCTAAGGATAGAAGCTTAACCTCGGCCTGACCCTGATGATCGACTAGGTGGAAATCTTAAAGATTTTTTTTCCTAAGGTCAAAAGCCTAGCCTCGGCTTGACTTTGGTCACCAACTAGGCGGAAATCTTAAAGAATTTTTTTCCTAAGGATAGAAGCCTAGCCTCAACCTGACCCCAGTCATCGAGTAAGTGGAAACCTTAAAGAGTTTTTTCTAAGGATAGAAATTTAGCCTAAGCCTGACCCCGATCATCGACTAGGTGGAAATCTTAAAAAAAAAAAATTTCTAAGGAGAGAAGCCTAACCTCGGCTTGAACCCAGTCACCGACTAGGTGGAAACCTTAAAGAATTTTTTTCTAAAGACAGAAGCCTAGCCTCGGCATGACTTCAGTCACCAACTAGTTGAAAACCTTAAAGGATACTTTTTAAGGACAAAAGCCTAGCTCCGACTTCACCTTGGTCACCGACTAGGTGGAACCTTAAAGAATTTTTTCTAAGGACAAAGGATTAGCCTCGGTTTAACCCCAGTCACCGACTAGTTGAAAACCTTGATTAATTAATTTAAGTTCCAAGTTATCTTTTAGGAGATATTTCGAACATCCCACAAACATCCACAATAATTATTAACGAATTTTCGCAATGTTATCCAAAAGTATTAATAGTGCATCGCTCGAATCAAAAGGTCTAATTATAAAGATATATGCCGACCACTAACACTTGAGATAAATTTTGAAATTGAAATTAAAATTACATGAAAAGATCTTAACCAAGCATACATACTTATAATATTTTCAATTTCAAAATTCAATAACCGAAGTATTGTTCAATTGATAAAGCAAATACAGGATGAAGAATAAAATCTAACAAAAAAAGAAGAAGGAAAAAGAGGTTAAACATTGCCGAGGACTAACACTTAAGCAAAAAAGAAAAAGAAAAGAGAAGAAGAGAGAAACTAACAACAACGAACACACAGGAGCAGTAAGGGAGATGGGGTACTTGCAGCTATGGTATGCCACTTTAGTTTAAGGGCAATGTCTTCATCCCGGCAACTCGAGTAGCGTTGCATGTCCTCGGACAAAAGCAGTGCTTGGCCAAGGTTGTCTACAACCTGGCCCCCCAACTCGTTCCTCCAAGTTTGGACCGAAGAGTCATTGGGGAGAGGTTTGTCCCCCAACATGAAGGTGCTATGCCACCTTGAGGAAGGGGATGCAGAAGTGGAGGCCACATTGGACTCAATGACCATTGGTTGCTCGTAGGTCTTGTTTTTGAAGTAGTGTCCTTGGCTGGCAGAGTCATCATGGTAGCAGTGGCTAGAGCAAGGGTGTGCTTGACGGGAGGAACGTCGAATCCCGTGAAGGATTTATCAAAAACCCTCGGCCTTTTTCTACGAGTGCAGGGTGCAGGGGGTGGCGTTTTTTGAGAAGCCTATTGTGGGGCTGATTGACCCCCAGCGAGTTGGGTGCCTGGGAACCAGTGCCCGAGGTTCATGTTGCACCTTTGAACCATGTCATCGTCTGGCTCAGCAATGGCGAGATCTTCAACAGGAATGCGTTCGACTTTACCATGGAAGACTGAGTCTACCGTACCATCACGAGCTGGCACTAAGGAGCCTTCTCTTACCAATTGAGGTCCTCTTTGCCGAGCGTCACCTATTTTAAGGCCCCTTGGTAGAATCTGGCCAAACAAATGTTGATATAAGATAATAGGGGGCTGCCGACTGTCAAAGCAAGCCCCGGATCTTGATAGCTAGTATAAGAAGGAATGCAACTGAGGATCAGGTGTGATGCCCTGAGATGCCCGTCGAAATGCAGGAAAATCCTTGAACGCAGAATGAAATTCAAGTCTTTTACATGAAAGGCGTTGAGGTCCGATTTGAAGTGCTTAGAGATTGCATAATAAATCTTATGGGCTGAATAATAAATGAAGCAGAGCATTAGAAACAATATATATATATATATATATGATAATAATAATTAATAATAGTAAATCTAATGAAATGTAGGACTGAGCATAGACCCGGCCAACCCAACCCACCTGATTGACCCGACCTAACCTGACTCGACTCGAAGGGTCTTGGGCGGGTTGAATGGATGATTAGGTCGGGTTCGGGTCCAATATTCGGGTCTACCTTGGGTTCGGGTCGATTTCGGGTCCAACCTGACCCGACCGATCTTTAAAAAAAAAAAAAAACACACACACACACACACACACACAACTAATGTATCAGACAAGCACGAAACTATGGTTCAGAATCTTGTACTATTTTTAGTAAAAATATGATATAAACCCGAGAGAGAGAGAGGGAGAGAGATATGTAGTGTTTTTTATTTTTTATTTTTTTTGTTATGCTAGAGAAAATAGGACTGTATTTATGATGACAGAAACAAATAAGAAAATGATACTATTCCATACTCGTTAGTTAGACTTAGCACCTAATTGGATAATAGAATTTAATATTCTTTATTTATTGTTTAAAGGGCATTTTCAATAGTCTTTAATGAGTTTTCATATATTAACTCTACTATTTAATATTTTTAATAGATCTTTTCCGTAATTTTCAAAGTCAAGTGTTGATTTTATATATTGTTTTTATTTAAATAGTAATGCTCTTTTCTTGCAATATTTCCAAATATAATTTTTAACATAATTACAAAGCTCTTAACGACTTTCAATATATATTAGTATATGTTTGAGATAAAAATAAATTGAATTTGACTAAGCTTATGTTTTAGATCAACTAAATTTGTAAAGCTAGAGAAAATAAGACATTAATTTGTAAAGCAAGTCGTTACAACTTATTAATATTTCGTGCTTACCACACGATGACCACATTTTAATTAACTGCAGTGGGAATGTACTAATGTTGCATTAAACTAACCTATTTGATTCTATTCTTAGATAAGACTAGAATACATACAAAGTTAGTTAGTTCCCTTCATTTCACCAAATGACATTTTTTTGCCTAATCAAGAAATTGTAAAAGTTATATTTAAATACAAACTAACCTATTTGACATTTTCCCGAAACTTTCAAATGTTGTTTTTATATATTGCTTTTATTTAAATAGTAATGGTCTTTTCTTGGAATATTTCCAAATATAATTTTTATCATAATTTAGTTTATTGTAGCATAATTTTCTAATGACAATACTTTCCATCCAAATGAAGGTTAAAATGATAATAAAATAATTGGAATTTGCAAAAAAGGAATAACTCTAACAATAATTTTTTCCATAGTGAAAGTCAAATTGTTGTTCAAAAAATATTTTATTTTAGTCCTAATTATATTGAGGATCTTGTTTCTTATTGGAAAGTATATTTCCAAACTAAGCCTAGTGCTGATGTAAACAAAAATGATAAATTTTATTTTCTCATTCAATGAGGAGCGGGTCAAGATATACACAAGGAAAAAAATTGTAAAAGTTTGTGGCTAATCAAGAAATCACGACCATTAAGCCTATACGACAATAAATAAATTATTGAATTTAATTTTTCACATTAATCTAAATCACTAAATTAGTAAAATAATTTCAATAAAATATTTCCTAAACAACTACTAAATTTGCATGTTGAATTTCTCTCTGTTAAAAAGGTATGTGTTTTGAATTGATTTTGACTTTTGAGAGTCCTATCAATGTAACGAAAGGAAAATAAGTGTCAGAAACGCATGACAAATTTGGGATTTTGATTTCCATGGCACTGTTGATATTTGCATGTTGAAAATTCTTCTTGATAACTAAATAAGTAAAATAATTTCAATAAAATATTGCCTAAACAGACATGCATTAACTTGATTAAAAAAAAAATGAATTAACATTTATTATCATAAAAAGCGGAGATCCTTCAAACATGGAAGTTTAAAGATAAAAATAAAACTATGAAAACTTTTAAATGGCAAGTTTGAGTAATAGGGTAAGTAATTTTTTCCCCATTAATAACTCATTAAAGTGGTGGCTATTTCAATGTTTCTTTAGGCCTTTCACAGTTTACCTTCACACAATTTGAAAAAGAAAAAAAGAAAGAAAAAAGAAGAAGAAGATAGACCTGACCTAATGCTTGACCACCCGACCCAACCCGAGACCTGTAATTTTCGTGTTGGGTTGGGTTTCTCCTTGATAAACCTGATTGTTATCGGGTTAGGTTGTGGGTGGTAGTAAAACCGACCCGACCCAACCCGACCTGATATAAGTCCTAATGAAATGTATGCAAGAAAGGGATAGGGGGAGGCAGGATAAAGGCAATCAACCCTACACTATGTGTGCTTAGGAAGTAAGAGTATCGACCGATTTGCCGATGTGACATTAGGCGCGTGAGTTCACTCACGAGCCAGTTACCAGTCACTTTTACGAACTCCCCCATGGAGTTCCTATTGGAGTCAGGGAGACACGATATTAACCTCACTGTCGGGTCATGAATTTTTAGGTAATTACTGGTTTTAAGGCCATCACAAATACTATACATGAAGTTAATGTCATGATGGTTGAGCACTAGATCGTACAAGTTATTTAAGCGAATCACACTATTAACTACCTTGTAGAAATTAGGGACACATTGGTCGGGGTTGAGCCCGTAAAAACTAAGGGTCCTAAGCAATATGGGGTCCATGAGAAATGTAACCTCGACCTCAAGGATTGACAAAAGGGGGAAGAAAACTACCCTAGGAAGCCTGTCATTCTCAATATTTCCCTTAAGGCAGAACTTGATATAAACATCTTAAGGGATGTTGAACCTCGCCCTAAAGGCTGTTGGGGTAGCCTTAGTCCTAAGAAGGTGTGCAAAATCCATTTTTAGGGGTGACTAAAAGAAAAACTAAATGGAATAAGGGAGGGGTTAGAGGACTTACAGTGATACCCTTTTCGTTTGGAAGTGTGATCTCGAGATGAAGGCTAGGAAGGATGAGACAAATGAGGATTGAGAGGAGGAAATGAAATAAAATATTTGGCCAAGGGAGGTTAGGGCGTAATTATAGGGAGAGAGCCTTTAAATGCTTTTGGAGGGAAAAATTAATAACTTCTCCTAGTTATTCATTACACGCGTGTCGATATACGAAGTGGCAACGAATCTTGACCATTCAATGTGACAACTGCAGTTCTGCGTGCAAGGAATACATACAAACCTATCCATCACATTTAATGACTAGCAGTTAGTTTTTCCCAAGAACGATTAATGCACTGAGGAATCCGTCCATCCCGACCATCCCTCCATCGACAGGTAAAGGTTAACCTTAATCCCATCCCCATAACATGGGAATGGAATCGTGGGGCGTTATTGTATGGGCATGATATAGTGGCCCAATCCATTATATGAGCATGATATAGAGGCCTAGCCCATCAATTTCAATATATCGAGAACCCCGAGGCCAATAACAGGTAATAGGACACATTGGTCTAGAAATCTGTTACATATCAAGGACATGACTTTTCGGCAACGGTAATACCTTAGGAAAAATCGCTTGCTGAGAACTAATTGGCAGCTGTAGACATCGCATTTTGTACCCCTTATGACTCGAGCCTCCATTCCCCAACGATGCCTAAACTCTAAGGCCTAAGGCCAATTTAGAGCATAATCAGATATCAAATTGACTTGAGGAGTGTTAAAATGGAAAATATAACATTTTTAATGAACAATAATCTATTTTTGGAAATAAAATGACCAAAGTGGCCCTCGGCCCACGTACATGGGCAGTAGCCTGCATACATGGGCCAAAGCATGTGTACGCAGGCATAATCATATGTACGCAGCTAGGGTTTCAAAGACATAAAAAAGACAAGTTTTCTGCAATACTGACTGAAGTTTGAAATGAATCTCATATCATTTAAGAGCCGTTCCAAACCCCATTTGTCCACTATGTAAAGCCTTATATGGTATATTCCAAAACACACAGAAATCCCACGGGAAAAATACAAGATTCACTAGAAAATAATGAGTCAAAAGGGATTTTTTTACAAATCACCCTCAAGTAAATTTTGTTTGATTAGGACTTTTTCTGGCCCCAATCCTTTTAGTTTAACATTGCTAATCGCATTTATATTTAATTTTGATAGATTTGACTGAGGGGAATGGTCAAATTCAGCTTATAAAGCTTCTCATTTGAGGTATTGAGTCTAACTTTTTCTTTTCATTCATTTTTCTTTTTTGTCTTTCTTTTCATTTTTAATCTTGTTTGTTTGCTTTATTTATACTTATATATGTTTTTTTAGGTTAGTTTTTTATTTTATTTTATTTTATTTTTTATTTTTTTAATATCCTGAGCATGTTTGATTGTTAAAATTAGGGTTTTTATTTGGGCTCTGTTTTTTTGGTTTGCTGTTTCTAGGTTAGGGTTTCGAGCAGAGTTGCGCACGCATGCCTTATGCATGCATACGTGGGCCTCCTCCTGCGTACGCAGCCTTCGGTATGTGTATGCAGGCCGCTGTTTAGAAACCCTAGTTTAGTCTTCTGCTCCTGTCTCATTTCATTTTCTTATCTCACATGTTCCTATTTAAGTTTCTTTTTATGTGTATCCGATGCCTCCGTTTCACATGTTTTATTGTTATTTACCTTTGATATGCTAGATTAGGGTTTCATCTATTGTTTCTTAGTTTGATACCATGAACATGCATTCACATGCCTATGCATGATGCCATAGGTGTTGAGTTGCTGCAAGGTGAGTAAAGGTAAATCATACATTCACATTCACATGCATATGTGTTGTTATGTTTTGTTTGATGAACATGTACATGTGTTTTTGTGTTGCGTTTTGTGTTTAATTGATAAATGATATACTTGCTGCCATGATTAAATTGTTGCCTTATAGATGACATGATAGGGTTTTCACATGTCAGATGAATGCTAGGGTTATATATGTGTGGATTGGTTTCTTATGCTTTATAAATGAATATGTATGTGTTTTGGGATGATGATGCCATGTTGTATGCTTAGATGTATGCTAGTGTGTGTGTATGTGTGTGAGTTTAGGACATAAGTGTTGAACATGATTTTATCGAGTTTAAGACGTAAAACACATTGATGGGAGGCCAACCTTAGGGTTGAGCATTCTTGGGTGCCTAACACCTTCTTAAGAACGTACCTAAACTCCGAACCCATATCTTTGGTAGTAAGATCAAGGACGCCATATTCATGGTTCCTAGGCCATTGCGAAACTAGGTGGCGACTCCTCTGTTGTGTCCACAGCAACAGGTGCAAGTTTCAAGACAGTTACATTTGTCTTAAGAAGTGGGACCTATCTGGTCAGGAATATATCCCAAAAGGGGCCCTACCTACCTAAAAAGCCTCCTATCATCATAACAACCCCACTAAGGAAAGTTTATAAATAAGAGCTGAAGGAGAGAGAAAATGGGTTGGAAAAAATTTAGGATGAGAGATACACACGAGAGAAAATTGTGAGGAACAACAACAGAGGAGTAACTCTCCATCAAGCCTGGGACTCCTTAGGGGATACATAAAAAGGGGTAGGAAGATACGGGCTGGACCATAGACTATCATTTGGGCCGCCAGATTGGCCTTAGGAGGTTTTCCCATTTTAGGAATCTCATTACCCACTTCATACGAGTAAATTGAGGGTCTAGCCTCAGGGCTAACCAGTTACATTAGGCAACAGGCCCGCACAATTTGTTAAATAAATTATTATAAAAAAAATTATAAAATTATTTATAAAAAATGAAAAAAGATTTCAAAGCCAACAACTTTCACTCTTTTTATGTTTATTTTTCTCCTTAAAAAACAATCAAACAAACAATTGACTTTTTGGTCAATATTAAATGAGAACGGGTTTGAATTCTTTTTTGTGTCCACTTTTTTGATTGATTAAAATGAGTAGATATTCCATTCATTAATGTCAACATAATAATAATAATAATAACTAGTCGCTAACCCGTGCGATGCACGGGATAGTTAAATAGAAATTAAATATATTTATATAGAAATTAAATATATTTATTTTGTTCAAGATATTGGTAAGTTCAGCACCAATAATGTAAGGCTATGTCTATTTTCAATGACATAGCATGCAACATTACATATTAGAATAAAAGGCGTAATTAAAACAAACATAACAACCCATCCTTATGTGCTTTTGTTTCTTAAGCATAATTTTTGATACCAGTAAAGAAAGAAAAACATACAGTTAAGTTACAAACTGAACCATATTAAGCCAACAAAAGTGAGTTGGCACGTCAGTAGCCAACTTAGCTAAATTTCAAACATTATCTAGGACAACCTTAGGAACAAAAATCAGCTTAAACACTAAACCAGTTTGTTGCATGTGACTAAGATCTGCCATCATTGTTCTTTCCCTCCAATCTGGCTTTGCAAATCCATTAAAGAGTAGAACTAATTTCCTACAGTTGCTGAGTACCAAAACTTGCTAAAAACCAAGGGTCCTCACCTGGATAGAGGCTTCCACCAGAGCTTCATGTACTGCCCTAGCAGTAGAGCTTGCAACATAGCTTCTGATACCCCAAACCACCACTTCACCTTGTCTGTTCCTAGCCTCGTAAGCATAAGCACTACCAGTAAATCCCCTCCTTTTTGCACCTGCTAGTTTAAGTACAATTTGCCATTGACCTCCAGTAGGATTAGGATAAGTGGAATGCTTGTACTCCTTGAATTGTTAAGATTCTTCCTTGTTGAAAGCTTGATGGTACCTGCAAGACAGATTTTGAGCCATTAACAGTACACCAAGGGGGTCTGGTTGAATATTAGAATATACATAATAGCCCATTGTGTGATTCCGTTCCTTCTGGTTAGGACAAGCTGGCTACTCCCTTAAACAAATATAAATCCATCTTACAAATATAAGACAAATCTCTATATATATAAATCAAAAAGTGATTCTCTTCTCAGCTATATCAGAAAATTGTTCATCAGAAGTTCAAGTATTCAATTTTAGGATTTAATGGAACTCATTGCAACATAATATAGGCCGAAACCTGTTTCTTCATTGCCATAGTAGCCTTGATAGCATGGTAGTGAGTTCGCATGTTTTTTGGTCCCTATCCCAAGCCAAATCCATGAGTTCAATGAAAGAAGAAGGCTGGTCGTTGAACGCACATTCCATCACGTCATGCTGCTAGACCAACTAAATTTTGGAACAGCCATAGATAGCAAGAAGAGCATCTTCCACCTTGACCCCACAGAATCAACTACACCTACAACCTTCCGCTTGAAAAAAGTTGAGCAAGTTGACTACGATCTATTCATAGCCCTCAAAACAATTTGGGAGAAAGTTACCACTATCATGGTTGGGATTTCAAACGGTGTTATTTGTTAAGTTTCAATTTTAAGTGGTAATTTTCAATTTTGAGTGAGACTTTTTGTCAAATACATGGTGTACATTTTCTAAATGGGAATAAAAAGAATGTTTTATTGCATGAATACACCCAAAAAATGCACCTAAACTAAGCACACTACAATTCAACATTGACAAAAGGGAAGAAAAAACTTCAAAATGATCCATAACAAAATTTAAGAAAGCAATTTCTTGTACCTTTTCCCTTTACAGCAACAACCTCAAAGAAATCAGGAAAGTAGCCACATATTTTGTATTTGATTGTAACCCATGACATAAACAAAAGAGATTTTACATAACAATGATCATAAATTTAGATTATGACAGTAGCTACATTTTTTACAACTTCAATATTTCACAACAATTAAATATTTTTGTGATTGGAGCAACATCACTGTCACATATAGATGTATTGATAACATTATTTTTATTATGTATCAATCACAACAGGGTTTATCAATAGTTAAAAAATATGTTATGTCTCTATCGAGAATCATCTAGAATGTCACTGTTATACACACAAACTGCTATTCAGCAATTCCTTTGCTAAAGTTTAAAAAATCAACTCTTGGAAAATTAGTGCCAAACACTGATGCTACAGTCAAATATTATAAAGATTAGTCATAAAAGAACACAACTCTTGTGACATCAAAAGACAAATAGTTTCTATTTGGGGGAGCCATGCTTATGATCTTAATGATTAGGAAATTAAAACAACTATTTGATGACACCAAATCCATACTATATATAATCCTTTTCTACTTGGGTTGTGAGGAAAATTCACTGTACCATTCAATTAAACATCTTTAGAAAACAATGGTGAAAAAAAAGGGGCAAGCTTTTTCATAATATATAGCAAATTTAATAAAACAATTCGTCAACAGCAACATAAATCTAATATAAAGAGCTAGAATTTCCCAATTCAATATAATTGAAGAAAGAAAACCTTGGATTTGAAGTGCGACCGCTGGTCAACCTTGCAAGCCATCAAGAATTCTGGCTTTTGCATCATTGTGCCAGGTTCCTTTCCTTGGTTTGTCAGATGGAGAGAAATGTGGCTCTTCCTTCTTTCTCATCCTAAGTTTTGGATTTTGATTTTGGATTTTTGGGGGAAGGAGAAGGTTTTGATTTTTGGAGAGAAAGAGGGTTTCTGAGGACTGAGGAGAGATAGAGGAACAATCGTATATGATGCCTGTGGTTTTTGTATTATTGGGTTTTAGAAAAAAAAAATCAGAATTTTTGTTTTATTTTTTAAAATAATACTGACGTGGAAAATTGTGGGAGTTTCAAATATTTCGGTTTTATATATATATATAGATAATAATTAATTGTTTATACAAATAATCCAAATTTCAACAATTGATACCCACGTTTACAGACCAACAAGCTTATTTGCAAATTATAAAAATTGCAGACACAACTCGATAGAATTAAAGCTAATAAATTGCTAAGACTCGCAACAATTGAGGCAAAATACACAATAAGACTATTTAGCTACAATACACTGGCAAGTACCGTTGCATTAGAGAACAATAAGAATTGAAGGAGGAATTCCATTCAAAAATGCAGATCAAAGTTGTGAACCAACAAACAACTTCCTCCCAACAAAAAGCTGTTGCAACAACTTCATCCTCACTTATTCCTTCATTGTCTTTGGAATTAATGAGCTCATTAGCATTGGTTGTCAAGCATCCTGATCGTCCTTTTTCGTACACAATTCTTTGAATAAATCTATTGACAATTAGATTTTTTTTTTTCTATCATTTTTTGTGGTTGTTTTAACTGAGTTTACACGTGACCTACATCTTAGGTTTAACAAAAGAATTTTAACCAAGATATATCAGTCAGATGCTTGTTTGGGATGTAAATAAGATTTGAGATTTTAATTGTTTCTTTAGATATTTTAGCAATTTAGTTAAGAAAATCAGCAAGATACAAAATTTTGATAGCAGAGACATAACATCATCACATTTGAAACAACAAAGCCTACAAACTCAATCTAGAGAACTATGCCATATCAGCTTTACGAATCACATACTTGAGACAACAAAGCCTATAGACCCAGTCTAGACAACTAAGCCATTTATATTAGCTTTAAAACACATCCAATAGCTAAGAGACTGTAACAAACCAAAAAATCATTGAGCAACAAAGTCAACAAACTCAATCTATACATCTGAAACAGAACTAAGTGCCATAAAATTGAATCAACAACACAATTGAGAAATATACACAAAGCACATAATCATTGATATGTGTGTGTGTGTGTGTGTGTGTGTGTGTGTGTGTATTAAAAAGGAACATATTAAGTCTATAGGCTTCAACTTCCCAGTCTCATTCAAACTCCTCCGTAATATACCATAACAAATGAACATATATGAGTGGTAGTTTCAACTAATTTCAGAATAAGCTTATTCAAATGGTTCAAACCATTCAGCTAATTCATGAGTCTTATTCACACTCCTTTGCAATATATATAACAAATGAACATATATGAGTGGCAGTTTCAACTAATTTCAAAATAAGCTTATTCAAGTGGTGCATACCCTTTAAGCTAATTTATGAGAGGTAGAAATCAGTGTCAAAATACATTTGAGCAAATTAAGGAGCACATGGTGAAAATAATTATCTAATTTTTACCCTATGACCTAATAATAGAATTAATGATCACTTGAACCAATTTAAGCAGTAACAATTTACCAAACATAATGATGAAGCAATCCCAAGAGTATCACCACAGTACAAAAGTAGTAATATATAGTTAAAAAAATCAATTGTAAGGACTTGATGACAAAATGGAGGATCTCTTGAACAACTCAAATTAGAATTGTTAAGATGCTCATTGAGGCTCATTCATTAACTACATGAATAATCTTAAAGTTAAGTTGAAGCTTGATTAATTAATGAACCAAACTTGAACAAAGCAAAGCTTGGCTCAATATGTTCCTAAACACCAAAGATAATACCCTATATGGCTAATATGTCTAACTTCAAAGAAATTTGTATTCAAAAAATTAATTTATATTATGTTTTGGAAATTATTGCTGTTGTACATAAATTAATCGGTAAATTTTTTATATAGAGTTTGTTGGCTATTTTACACTAACAAAGGTAAAAAGCATAGGTTTCTTAAAGTGTACTACCATTAGATACAAATACATAGTGCTTGTTAGCTATTAGCTTTCCTACGCCTCAGGCGCTCACCTCCACCCATTCTTATTGGAGAAATGTCAATTGACCTATTAATGAAATGAACTTGATTCTTCTAGGATCTAGGGAATCTATATGGTGCTTGTCAACTGACATTTACAGGGGTATTTTTAGTTGTTGTTTTGGTAATTGTCATGGGTTTGAGAAATTTTGTACAAGGGATTAATACATACAAAACAAGAATTCTTAGTTGAACTATTAAAAGCAAGCAAGAGTCACAGTTTATGCTATTTAACGATTTGTCAAGGGACAAAAAGAGGACCGAAGATTGTTCTAGTGGCGAAATTTTTTACACGGCGGTCACTGAACATCAAGGCAGTGGTGAGAACGTTCCATCCAATATGGCGTACACAGAGTAAGTTTAAGGTCAGCGATGCAGGGAACAATGTACTCCTGATAGTTTTCGATCTAGCAGTTGACGCGGAAAAGGTACTGCAAGGTGAATCGTGGGCTTTCGATAGGCATTTAGTTACACTACAGAGGTATGATGGTTCAACCTCGGCCCAAGAGCTTATCTTCAATACAACTTCTTTTAGGGTTCAGATACACAACCTACCGTACAATCTCCTAACCATTGAGGCGGCTTTCAATATAGGGGAAACTCTAGGTACTGTTACTAAACCTAAGGATGTATTTGATATGCGGGGAGGCAATTTCATGAGAGTAAGAGTTGCGGTGGATATTACAAAACCCCTATGCCGTGGTAGAAAGGTAACATGGGATCAAACAGATAAGGGTTGGGTCTCCTTTATGTATGAGCATATTCCGAATATATGCTACTAGTGTGGCCATTTATCCCATGATGATAAGGACCGTATCTTATTGCTTAATAACAAGGGTACCTTAACTCTGGAGGATCAACAGTTCGGCTCATAAATTAGGGCTCCACAATTTAATATGGCAAGAAAGATTGTCGTTAAGGTGCAAGGTTTCAAGAGCCAAAGGGCCCAACATAGCGTGTTCCGCAGAAGTAATGGAAAACCACCTTGTAGTTCCATTACTCGTTGACCATCTCTACACTGATAGAGCTAGTGGAATCTGGGCAACCTGCAACTCAGGAGGCCATGTATATGGAGGCTGAAGAATGTGGTGGTGGGGTAGTTGAAAACACCGACTAGTTTAACAACGGCGAAGTTGGGGAGCAAAAAAAAAGAAACCAAGATTTTGAGGCGGTTATTCGGGATATTGATGAGGCCATTAACTTTGTCCCAATGATTGCGGTTTCAAATGAAAACCATCCTAGAACATCATTATTGGTGGATAGTAACGTTTTGGAATCCAAACAACATGCAATTAGGCCTAATGATATAGAACTAATAATTAAAGACTCGGAGGATCAAAAGTTTGGTGCATCTACGTTGGTAACGAACAGTATGGTTATTACGACAATCAACTTCACAGTTGGCAGCAACAATAATCCAAATTTGAAGGCTGGCAGAGGTGGGTCCAATAGGGGGCAGGGAAAGAGCAAAAATATTAATCATTCCCCATGTGTTTCATAAGAAAAACAACTTAGCCAGAGTGTGGAAGCTACAAATGTGGGCCAAATCATTCCAAGTTGAGGTACATGGTCCAGAGCAGCATCTAGTCCCATTAACCAGAGCATGGGGAAGGATCCATTAGTGACCAAAGGCCCAAAGAGGAAGAGCAGTGCAATTAGGGTAGTACATCTAGATGACTTGAGTAAGGAAAAGAAACCAAAGGTAGAGGAAGAAACAAACGCGCTTAGTGTTTTGATGGCAACACACTTAGGATTGGTAGAGGTTATTGAGCAACCCTGCTGGGTTCGATGAATCTTGTAAGCTAGAACTGCCGAAGGCTTAGGAACCTCCGGACAATTAAAGCCTTGGAGAAGGTGGTTAAAAAAGAAGTGCCCACAATCGTCGTCTTAATGGAGACAAAGTCAAACAGAGATTGGATGAGAAAGGTTCAAGATAGATGTGAGCTAAAACATGGTTTGATAGTTCCAAGCAATGGAAAGAGTGGTGGATTGGCCATGCTATGGAAGGAAGGTATTAAAGTTGAGGTTCAAACGTTTTCTCAAACGCATATTGATGCCTTAGTAGACAGTGGTGCAAAGGTGGGGTGATGGCACCTCACCGGATTTTATGGGAACCAAGACACGGGGAAGAGGCTTGAATCTTGGGAAAGGCTAAAACAACTAAAAGGTATGTCAACCTTACCTTGGCTTACAATTGGGGATTTCAATGAAATCATAGTTTGTCTGAGAAAGAGGGTGGGAATGCCAGATCAAGATAGCAAATGCAGAACTTCATTGAGGCCATTAATTTTTGTGGATTACGGGATGTTGAGTACATTGGTCTGAAGTTTACATGGTTGTATCCAAAGGCTGACAGTACATAGATCCAAGAATGACTAGATAGGGCATTGGCAACGTCTAACTGGCTTGCTTTGTTTCCTATGGCTAAACTCCATCACCTTACATCCTCTGCTTCTAACCATTCACCCTTGGTTCTTCGAATAGTGAATAAAAATCCAAAAAAGAGGGCAAAGAAGATGTTTCGATTTAAGTTAATGTGGCTAAAGGACCAAAGATGTAGCATGGTTGTTACTAAAGCATGGGAGGAAGGACTATCAAGAAGATAAAATTACATGCTTGGAAACTGCATTGAGAAATGCCGGACCAGGCTGGATATTTGGAACAAGACCAAATTCAGTCATGTGGGTAAGACAATAGATGAATAGCAAAATTAGCTTGAATGGCTTAAGCTTCAACCCTCATCATTGGACATGATACAGTGTATGCGAAGTACAAGGGTGGAGTTGAATTACTAGCTTGATAAGGAAGATGCCATGTGGCGCCAAAGGTCCAGAATCAATTGGTTTCAAGAAGGAGATAGGAACACAAACTTCTTTCATGCAAAAGATTCAGCCCGATACAAAAAGAATCTCGTTGATGGATTCAAATGAAGTGTGGCAGGATGAGGAGATGAAGATTGAAGAGATAGTGGTTGACTATCACAAAGACCTATTTACTACCAGCAACCCCACAGACTTCACAAAGCTCTTAAGTGCAGTCAAGCCGAATGTTTCCCCATTAATGAATCAGATGCTTCAAAGGGATTTTACAGCAAGAGAAGCTGGGTTGGTTCCAAAACAAATGTACCCGCTAAAAGCCCCAAGTCTGGATGGGATGCCTCCTCTAATCTTTCAGCATTTCTGGTCTACTAGTGGCGAGGTGGTGACTAAAACAGTACTTGATTTCCTTAACCTCGGTGCATTTCCTCCCAATTTTAATAAGACTCACATTGTATTAATTTCAAAAGTCAATGATCCTAAAAAGGAAACTGATTATAGGCCTATTAGTTTATGTAACGTGGTGTATAAAATTTCTTCCAAGACTATAGCTAATAGGTTGAAAAAGATTTTACCTGCCATTATCAGTGATACCTAAAGTGTCTTTGTGCATGGTAGTCTTATCACTAATAATGTTATTATGGCTTTTGAAACTATGAACCATATAAGCTAGAAAAAGAGTGGAAGGGTTAGAGAGACAGCCTTAAAACTTGATATGAGTAAGGCCTATGATAGGGTGGAATGAGAATGTTTGGGAATAAGTTGGGTTTTGATGGGAAATGGAGGGGCTTAATTATGCAGTGTGCAACTTCTGTAACCTATGCTATAAAGATTAATGGGAGTCCAATGGGAGATATTGTACCATCAAGGGGAATCCGTCAAGGAGACCCTCTATCACCTTATCTCTTTCTTTTATGTGCAAAAGGCTTGTCAGCTTTGATAAAAAATTCAGTGGAATATGGCCATATGGAAGGGATAGCTGTCTGTTATGGGGGGTCCAAACTTTCTCATCTCTTCTTTGTTGATGATAGTCTTATATTTTGCAAAACTTCTCTTTCAAATTGTGTCTCGCTACAATGAGTTTTACAAGTATACGAGCAAGATTCAAGCCAACAATTGAATCGGGCTAAAACATCTTTGTTTTTTAGCAAAAACACACCTAGTGAGGTTTAAGAGGAGATAAAAAAAACAGGCTTGGTGCTCAAGTCATAAAACAACATGAAAAGTATCTTGGCCTACCTTCTCTAGTAGGGAGAAATAAGAGGAATACATTCAATAGTATAAAAAGAGAAGCTTGGGAAGAAGATAGCGGGGTGGAAGGAGAAGATGCTATCTAAAGCTGGGAAGGAGTGTTAATCAAGGCAGTTGCATAAACTATACCAACATACACAATGGGCTATTTCAAAATACCTGACTCTCTTTGTGAAGATCTAACGATCATGATTCAGAATTTTAGATAAGGCTAGAAGAAGGATGAAAAGAAAATAACTTGGCTTAGCTGGGATAAGCTTTGAGAACTAAAGTCCTGCAGTGGTATAGGGTTCAAGAAGCTAAAACAATTCAATTTGGCCCTCCTTGCAAAACAAGGATGGAAACTTCAAATAGACAACAACTCTCTTCTATACCAAGTTCCTAAAGCCAAGTACTTTCCAAGGTGTGACTTCGTCCAAGCAACACTCAGCAACAACCCTTCCTACACCTGGCGGAGTATATTGGCTGCTCAATCTTTGGTGCATGAAAGTATGCGCAGGAGGATAGGAAATGGCAATGATATAAGAATTTGGGGGTGACAAATGGTTGCCCATGGCTTCAACACATAAAGCCATATCTCCCCGACGTTTCTTGCACTCAAATACAAGAGTAGGTGAACTAATTAATTTCGAATCTGCAAGCTGGAATTCAGTGGTCATTGATGCATTGTTTTATCCACATAAAGCGGATGTGATCAAGAGCCTACCCTTAAGCTCTCAGGTCCCACAAGATGAGCTAATTTGGGTTGTGTCACCAAATGGATCCTTTAGTGTGTGTAGGGCGTACACTTTAATTGTGAAATGCTCTTCCTGCTAGCATAGGTGCGAGCTCGGATAACAGCCAGGTTTGGCGCTTTTGGAGAAAAATGTGGAGCCTCCCTGTACCACACAAGATCAGACATTTTGTTTGGAGATCTTGTAGAGATATTCTACCTACGAAGATGAACCTCATGAGACCGAAGGTATTGCAGGACGGTATATGCAATGAGTGCAGAAATAAGGAAAAGATGCCCAGTCATGTCCTTTGGAACTGTCAAAAGGCTCGGGAGACTTGGGAATGCTCAAAGGTGGCTTCATTTGGCTTGTTTAACAGTGTGTCTTTCCATGATTTTCTATGGCAGATGCTAATGCATGATAGAGTGGAGGAAGACAAAGTAGCTAAGGTAGTAACTATTGCTTAGGCTCAGTGGTGTAACCGGAATAAGGTGCGCAGAAATCAGGGAGGGAGTTGGTTAACTAGGCAGCCATATATTTGGATCAGTACACCGAAGTTGTTGAGGCCACATGCAAGACAACACCAATGGTCGAATTTCAGAGCTCTTGGTCACCTCCATCGGCAAACTTGTTCAAAGTTAATGTCAATAGGGCAGTGTTGTCAGCGCAAAAGACCATGGGTATTGGGATTATTATCCGAGACGGTGACGGCAGAGTGGAGGCAGCTATAGGCAAGAAGATTTTTGCCCCCTTGGGTGCTGTGGAGGCAGAAGCAAAAGCACTTGAAGCAGGCCTCCTCCTTGAGGGTGACTCCATTATCATACACAGAGCTCTCTGTGAAAGGTCCACCCCTCCATCCTCAGTGGAACCAGTTATTGAAGGTATGCATGCCATCCGCAAGGATTTACGCCATGTTAAATTTTCTCATGTACGTAGACAGGGTAATAGACCAACCCATTTACTAGCGAAATATGTTTTAGGAGTTGTTGATTTCATTACGTGGATTGAAGAGAACCCTTGCTTTCTTGAGCAAGCTCTTATCCATGATGTACTTCCCTTTTGGCATCATTAATAAAATTTCAATCTTCATATCAAAAAAAAAAAAAAAAAAAACCTTGCAATTGCTCCATTAAAAGCAAGCAAGACCTGTAATTCACTTTATGAAAAATTAAAATAAAAATCAAAACACAACTACAAGTATTTGCTCACACTCAAAAATGAAAAATACATTTCTATTCATTCTTCCAATCATACAAAAGCAGTAAAACTATTTCTTGATTAAACACAATAGCTAAATAAAATCCCTCCATGGGCTCTAGCCCACTATTTCTTGATTAAACACAACAGCTAAATAAAATCCCTCCATGGGCTCTAGCCCATAACCACATTTAGCATTAGTTTAGTCCCAGCAAATCTCAATTTTACTATCACTTACAATACAAGTATACAACCCAATAACATTGTTAAGCACTGAGCTCACGAATCGCAATGCAAAAGAATGTTTTTAAAAATCATATGGACAATCTTGTTAAGCAATATTGGTCCATCTCTTCACCATTCACCATTGTTAAATCAATATCAATGTTTTTAAAATCATATGGACAATCTTTTTCATTTTTTAAAAGAATATGACAATCTAAGAAGCTTAAAAATCATTTGTACATATTGAATATCAAAACATAAAAGACCAGAACATGTTATATGAAATTTTTAGCGTATTGGATATTGACTTATAATAACCAACCAACAACATAAAGTGCTTTAGAAAAAGATTTCAAGCTTATAAGTGACAGACATACCTAAACTCCACAAATAGAGACTCTTAACTTCACTATCAAAACTATTAAGTTTGCATAAATTTCATTAATAGGACAAGAATAAGAATGATGATATCATTGGTAAAATGCTATGTGCCATTGTTAGTTATTAGGGTTATAGGTATGAGATACCACACTAAATCATATTTCGTTGTATTATGTTATATTCGTAAATTATTTGTCTATGAGTGCGTTTACCAAGATCATAACTTTTGGTTTTACATAAATTGATTAATTGACTAATGCATATGATTAATATTCAAATCCATACAACGTGAGATATTTTATGATATGTGAAGTCAATTGGTCTAAGTGTTCAAAAAGATGATAAAACTAATTTTGCAACATCTCAACGATGAGTTTTTGCAAAAGATCTCTGTCGGTCGGCTTGGTTGCGTTGGATATATTCCAGTCGAAGAAACCAACTCTCAAACTGAAAGGGTCAGTATTTGGAGACTTCAATCCGCTGCCAACTGTTGAAACCACTGAAATCCCAACGAGTCGAGTCGAGTCGATTTGAACGGGTCTTTAATTTGGACAATCCTAGTGTACGTGTTGGTTTGCCAATATGAAATACAGAAATAAATACCCAATTATCTTACATTTCATTCTGATACATGGTACTAATTTAATGATGCATTGTATTATATTAATATTTATTCAATTTAGAAATGAATTAACAAAACCTTCTTATTTATTTTTAGGTCAAACATCTTAAATTTTTTTTTTTTTTTTAAGTCTAAAAATAGACCATACTTTGATTGTCTAGGCATGGAAATTTAAAGTCTAATAGTTTAGGATTAGAAGCTTATATCTACAGACTTTTTTTTTTTTTTTTTTTGAGAAAGTTTCAACTTATGGCGTCCGTTCCTGATGATAGCTCTTTATCATCAGACTAAAAAACCAATCAGTTTTTGGGATAAACAGGGATTAACCCCAGATCTCTTATACAACTATCAGAAATTTTACCAATTGAGCTAACTGGAACTTACTTATATCTACGGACTTTGCTCAAAAAAAGGGGAAAAAAAAAGAAAAAAAAAAAGCTTATATCGACGGACATGGTTGCATTCTGGGACAAAATTGGCTTCTGCCATTTTCAGGCAAAATAAATAGCATTCTACCTCATTTCCCAAACTAATTAGGGAAATGCCCCTCTTTTGAAAATTGACTTTCTCAAAATCGAGTTAAGTCATATAGTGACATTTTTAAGGACTTATAGTGACGTTTTTAAGGACCTATAGTAGCGTTTTTTTAACTCAAGCTCCATGAAATCAAGTTATAGGTAAAAAAAATTGCATGTAACTCGACTTCATGGAAATCGAGCTACAAAACGCCACTATAGGTCATTAAAACGTCACTATAAGTTCCTTAAAACGCCACTATAGGACTCCATAATTTTTTTTTAAAACTCAATTTTGAGAAAGTCGAGTTTCAAAAAAGGGGCATTTCCCTAATTAGTTTGGGAAAAGGGATAGAATGCTATTTATTTTGCCCGAAAAGGGCAGAGGCCAATTTTTTCCTTGCATTCTGCCTATAAAAAATTTGATTTGAATTAACAGTTACCTTTTTTTTTTTTTTTTTTGGGTTGATAACTAACAATTACCTTTATTGATCTTATATTAAAGTTACTATTGCTATTTTTCATATTATCAAACAATAGAATTTACACCCATGTTAATGATGGTAACTAATTGGTGCCCATTTGGAAACAACTTATTTAGCTTTTCGTTGAAAACTTTTTGCTAAAGGTATGTGAAAGTATATTTGTACTTTAAAAAATGAGAAAAAAATGAAAATGTATATAAATTTAATTGTATCTGTTTGGAAATAACTTATCTAGTTTTTTGTTGAAAGTACTATAAATAAAAGGTAAAAGCTAAATAAAATAAGTAAGTAACTCACGTGAGATCCACAAACAATATTAAAAATAATTAGCAATAAGTTGGCTTATAAGTGCATCTTAAACTAACACTGCTAAAGAGCAAAAAAGTAGTTTTTTTTTTTTTTTAGATTCAAAATGAAAAGAGAAGTTAGCTTATTAGCTAATCCAAAACTAATAAGCAAAAAGCTAGATTATTGGTTTTATTTTTCCAGCTAATAAATCAAAGATATACACTTGTTGGCCTAAAAATTATTGACTAAGTAAGATTTTAGCTTTTATTGAAGATGTTTTGTTGGGAAAAAGTAGTACTGCTATGGGGCCATCTTGCTCTATCCTATAAGAGCACCTCCAACAAGCTCTTTAAAATCATTTTTGGAGAGCAAACCCACAAAAAACATCCTCCAACAGCCTCTTTACCTCCAATTTTTTTTTTTTTTTTGAGTTGCTGCAATAGCTCTCTTGACATGGAGAGCACTGTAGCAACTCCAAATGAATTTTTCTCCTTAAGATCATCTCCAATAGTCTTTCTAAATTTTTATACTGTTTCTTTTATCTTTTAACAACTTTCTTTTTTTTCTTTTTTTCTTTTTGGAAAATGGATATTCATTCGTTCATAAAATAAGAGAATCCTAGTACAAAGCTTCCATAGCTGGTGGAGGTGAATCCTCCATCCAATACATATCATCAAAGATCTAGAAAGCATGGACGCGACTGGGAGGGTGTCGCACCCGAGTCCGACACGGGACACAGTTACCTGCGCGTTGGTGCCGTGTCTGAGCTTTTTTTTTTTTCTCAGATTTATGCCTACTCGGCTTGATTCGCGCTGACTTGGCTTCGATTCGCGTCGATTCGCGCCGATTTGGGTTGATTCGGCTAGAATTGGGCCATATCAGCCGACGACCGAAATCAGCCTTGAATCTAGCTTTAACAGCTGAAATTCACACCTCAGAGGCATAATAATGTGTTTCTTGCCTTCTTCTTTCTTTGTTTTGTGAATCAAGGCATAGTAATGTGTTTTTTAAGAATATTTTAATAGTAAAAATATATAGAAAATATAAATAAAAAAAATTTTAATAATTTTTTAATCGCCAAGTCCCGCTGCACCCGCACCCTACTTTTTCAAAAATTGCCGAGTCCCGCACCCACACCCAAGTCCCGAAACACACCCATGCTTCATAGTCAGAGATGTTCCTAGCGTGTTGTGCGAGAACATGTGCTAACCTATTCCCACCTCTCCTTGTGTAGCAAATGTTGACCCAATGCAGATCGAGAATCAATTGATGAACATCCTTCACCACGTTCCCCAGCAATGACAGGTTAGCCATAGAAGAGGACATAGCTTTCATAACATTAGCATTATCCCCTTCCACAACAAGTTCTAAAAATCCAACATCAGTTGCAAACTCCATTGCTTTTCTACAGGCCAACAGCTCGGCTTCCTCACTACTACTCACAGATGGACCTTTGGCAAACATGGTTGCCATCACCTCACCCTCATCATTTCGAATAATTGCTCCAAACCAAGAACTGTTACTTTCCGAGAAAATGGCCACATTGAAGTTCAATTTGAAAATAGATTAAGGTGGCAGTTTCCATATATCACTGCTTGATTGCACAAAGGGAGTTGCATTCAACTAATCCTAGGTTGCCTGATACTCCTCCAAATATTCTGCAGCCCTCTTATTCAGCCAATTTGGATCTTGAAACATTCCCCCATGTGGCAGTTTGTTCCGTTGATTCTAGATGAACCAAGATTAGACCAAAAACAAATCCAAATCCTGCAGTGAAAGCTGATTGAGCAAATACTCAATAAGCTGGATCATGAAAGATTGTCCATGCGAGCACTTTTGCAGCTTCAATATGCTCCCATCCCACACATCCTGAGCAACATCACAATCCCACAAGACATGTATGACCGATTCTGGAAAGCTAGTGCAGTTCAGGCAAATATTGTCATCAACCACTCGTCGTTTAGTAAGGTTTAGACGTGTTGGCAGAATCTCATGGCATGCTCTCCATCCAAAGACCTTGATCTTGTTAGGAATTCAAAGTTTCCACAAAGTAGCCCATACTTGTTTTCCTACACAGCCATTGAAATTTTCAGTCCAATCTTCACTCCTCAGAACCTATGTAGCTACCCTGTATGCAGATTTTACAGAGAATAGTCCATTCTTATTGTGGAGCCAAATAATTGCATCAGGAACATATCTTCGGCTCAAGGGAATCCTACAATTCGCTTCAACATCTTCTCTGTGAAACATGGACATGATAAAATCTCATCTCCACCAATGCAAATTCGGATCAATAAGATCTGAAACTAACAAATCCTTTGTTTCTTCATTAGTCGGATATAGGATTTTGTGTGTTGGATGATTTGGGATCCATCTATGCCACTAAACTCTTATGGAAGAGTCATTTCCAACTCTCTAACAGCAACTAGATTTAAGAATGGGAAGTGTTGCCATTATGCTTCTCCAAACAAAGGAGCAATTTGATGACTCAACAGCCTCAAGAAAATATAATAGGGAGTCATCTTCTTGTAACATTCTTCACCCTTGCTTAGCTAGCATAGCTAGATTGAATGCTCTCAAGTCTCGAAACCCCATTCCACCATCTTTTTTTGAAATTGATAATTTATCCCAACTTTTCCAATGAATTTTCCTTTCATTCCTAACTTGTCCCCACCAAAATCTTGCACACATTGCATCTAATTCATCACATAATTTAATCAGAAGTTGAAATACACTCATTGTGTAAGTGGGGATGGATTGTGCCATTGCCTTGATGAGAACCTATTTCCTAGCCCTAGATAGCAGCATGCCTTTCCAACTTTGTAGTTTCTTCCTTACTTTATCCTTTAGATAAGAAAAGGTAGTAATAATAATAATAATAATAATAACTAGTCGCTAACCCGTGCAATACATGGGATGGTTAAATGAAAATTAAAAGTACTTATTTTGCTTAAAGGTTTAAGACTTAACTTTAAAAAAATGTATAACTTGAAAATGAATGAAAATAAGTAATTTTTTGTTCAATATAATGGTTTAGAATTTTTTTTTTCTTTCATATCATTGGTTTCACATAACACATCCTGGCATGGGCTATTTTATGGTAATGACTTCACATAATACTCAATTGCAATTAAATCTACTATCCCCCACCAATCTAATCTATGTTATTTTGATAGTAAATCTACAAATTGCATTATCATATCCTTAGAGCTTGCCACATCATTAATATCTATATATAATATAAAACTGAAATTTTTGACTTTTTGAGAGACTTACGTTAGAATTAGGATTAAAAACATAATTATAATTTTTTTATAATTAGACCTCACTTTAGGTTTCAAAAAATAAAAAAGAAAGACTCACGTAAAAAAAAAAAAAAAAGGATTAAGGAAAAAAGAGAGAGAGACTCCTGTTAGGACTCTCTCACTATTTAGTTTTAAAAAAGATCACACGTTAGATTTTTTTTTTTTTTTTAATTTTAAAAGGACTCACTTTAGGATTAAAAAAAAAAGAAAAAAGAAAAAAGAAAAAAAAGAAAGACTCACGTATAAAAAAGAAAAAAAAAAACTTTAGGATTATGGAAAAGGAGAGTGACTCTTGTTAGGACTCTCTCACTATTTAGTTTAAAAAATTAAAATTTTTTATAAATTAAAATGATGATGTGGAAAATTGTATTAAAAAAAAAAGACTCACTTTAGGTTTCAAAAAAAAGAAAAAAGAAAAAAGAAAGATTCATGTAAAAAAAAAAAAATATTAGGATTAAGGAAAAGAGAGAGAGAGAGACTCTTGATAGGACTTTCTCACTATTTAGTTTAAAAAATTATAATTTTTTTTATAAATTAAAATGATGATGTGGAAAATTGTATTTTTTTTTTAAAGACTCTCGGTTTCAAAAAAAAGAAAAAAGAAAAAAGAAAGATTCATGTAAAAAAAAAAAAAACTTTAGGATTAAGGAAAAGAGAGAGAGAGACTCTTGATAGGACTCTCTCACTATTTAGTTTAAAAAATTAGAATTTTTTTATAAATTAAAATGGTGATGTGGAAAATTGTATTTCTTTTTTTTGAAAGGACTCACTTTAGGTTTCAAAAAAAAAAAAAAAAACTTTAGGATTAAGGAAAAGAGAGAGAGAGCGAGAGCTGATAGGACTCTCTCACTATTTAGTTTAAAAAATTAAAAATTTATAAATTTTTTATAATTATTTTTTTTAGGATTAAAAAAATAATTATACTTTTTTAAGTAGACCTCAATTTAGGTTTCAAAAAAAGAAAAAAGAAAAAAGAAAAAAGAAAGACACTTGTGAAAAAAAAAAAAAAAAAAAAGACTCCTGCTAAGACTCTCTCACTATTTAGTTTAAGAAAAACCACACTGTAGATTTTTTTTTTTTTTAAAAAAAAGATTCACTTTAGGTTTCAAAAGGAAAAAAAAAAAAAAAAGACTCAAGCAAAAAAAAAAAAAAAAAAGGATTAAGGAAAAAAGAGAGAGAGACTCCTTTTGGGACTCTCTCATTATTTAGTTTAAAAAATTAAAATGATGATGTGGAAAATTGTATTAAAAAAAAAAAGACTCACTTTTGGTTTCAAAAAAAAGAAAAAAGAAAAAAGAAAGATTCTTGTAAAAAAAAAAAAAATAAGGATTAAGGAAAAGAGAGAGAGACTCTTGATAGGACTTTCTCACTATTTAGTTTAAAAAATTAGAATTTTTTTATAAATTAAAATGATGATATGGAAAATTGTATTTTTTTTAAAAAAAAAAGACTCTAGGTTTCAAAAAAAATGAAAAAAGAAAGATTCATGTAAAAAAAAAAAAAAATTAGGATTAAGGAAGAGAGAGAGAGAGAGAGAGAGAGAGAGAGAGAGAGAGAGAGAGAGACTCTTGATAGGACTTTCTCACTATTTAGTTTACAAAATTATAATTTTTTTTATAAATTAAAAAGATGATGTTGAAAATTGTATTTTTTTTTTAAAGACACTAGGTTTCAAAAAAAAGAAAAAAGAAAAAAGAAAGATTCATGTAAAAAAAAAAAAAACTTTAGGATTAAGGAAAAGAGAGAGAGAGAGAGACTCTTGATAGGACTCTCTCACTATTTAGTTTAAAAAATTAGAATTTTTTTATAAATTAAAATGGTGATGTGGAAAATTGTATTTTTTTTTAAAAAAAGGACTCACTTTAGGTTTCAAAAAAAAAAAAAAAACTTTAGGATTAAGGAAAAGAGAGAGAGAGAGAGTGAGAGCCAATAAGACTCTCTCACTATTTAGTTTAAAAAATTAAAAATTTATAAATTTTTTATAATTATTTTTTTTAGTATTAAAAAAATAATTATATTTTTTTAAGTAGACCTCAATTTAGGTTTCAAAAAAAGAAAAAAGAAAGACACTTGTGAAAAAAAAAAAAAAAAAAAAAAAGAGACTCCTCCTAAGACTCTCTCACTATTTAGTTTGAGAAAAACCACACTGTAGATTTTTTTTTTATTTTTAAAAAGACTCACTTTAGGTTTCAAAAGGAAAAAAAAAAAAAGACTCAAGCAAAAAAAAAAAAAAAAGGATTAAGGAAAAAAGAGAGAGAGACTCCTTTTAGGACTCTCTCATTATTTAGTTTAAAAAATTAAAATGATGATGTGGAAAATTGTATTAAAAAAAAAGACTCACTTTTGGTTTCAAAAAAAAGAAAAAAGAAAAAAGAAAGATTCTTGTAAAAAAAAAAAAAAAATTAGGATTAAGGAAAAGAGAGAGAGACTCTTGATAGGACTTTCTCACTATTTAGTTTAAAAAATTAGAATTTTTTTATAAATTAAAATGATGATATGGAAAATTGTATTTTTTTTAAAAAAAAAGACTCTAGGTTTCAAAAAAAATGAAAAAAGAAAGATTCATGTAAAAAAAAAAAAAAACTTTAGGATTAAGGAAAAGAGAGAGAGAGACTCTTGATAGGACTCTCTCACTATTTAGTTTAAAAAATTAAAATTTATTTATAAATTAAAATGATGATGTGGAAAATTGTATATATTTTTTTTAAAAAAGGACTCACTTTAGGTTTAAAAAAAAAAAAACTTTAGGATTAAGGAAAAAAGAGAGAGAGAGAGAGAGATGATAGGACTCTCTCACTATTTAGTTTAAAAAATTATAAATTTTTTATAATTATTTTTTTAGGATTAAAAAAATAATTATATTTTTTTAAGTAGGCCTCACTTTAGGTTTCAAAAAAAGAAAAAAGAAAGACTCTTGTAAAAAAAACTTTAGGATTAAGGGATAAAAAAAAAAAAGAAGAGACCCCGCTAAGACTCTCTCACTATTTAGTTTTAAAAAAACCACACTGTAGATTTTTTTATTTTTTATTTTAAAGGACTTGCTTTAGGTTTCAAAAGGGAAAAAAAAAAAAAAGAATCATGCAAAAAAAAAAAAAAAGGATTAAGGAAAAAAGAGAGAGACTCCTTTTAGGACTCTCTCACTATTTAGTTTAAAAAATTAAAAAAAATTTATAAATAAAAATGATGATGTGGAAAATTGTTTTTTTTTTTTTTAAAGGACTCACTTTAGGTTTCAAAAAAAAGAAAGAAAAAAAAGAAAGAAAGAAAGACTCATGTAAAAAAAAAAAAAACTTTAGGATTAAAGAAAAAAGAGAGAGACTCCTGATAGGATTCTCTCACTATTTAGTTTTAAAAATTTATAAATTAAAATGATGATATAGAAAATTGTAATTTTTTTTTTAAATGAACTCACTTTAGGTTTCAAAAAGAAAAGAAAAGAAAGACTCACTAAAAAAAAAAAAAACTTCAGGATTAAGGAAAAAAGAGAGAGACTCCTGATAGGACTCTTTTATTATTTAAGGTGTGTTTGGATACCGCTTATTTTTTTAAAATTAAAAAATTATTGCTGAAAGTACTGTAGATAAATGTAAAAGTTAGTTGAAATAGTACGATGTGGCCCATAAATAGTGCCAAAAAGTGCAATGAAGCTCATGAATAGTAACAAAATAAGCTGAATAGTGAAATAATTTTAATTTTTCATTTCAATCCAAATGCATACTTAGTTTAAAAAATTAAATTTTTTTTTATAAATTAAAATGATGATGTGAAAAATTATGGGAGATTCAGAGTTTTCAGTTATATATATATATATATATATATATATATATAGATAAATGAATGGGTTTTATCTTTAAAAAAAAAAAGGAAAAAAAAAAGGAAAGAATGAGACTGGGGTTGGTTACTTCGTGGAAAAAGCGAATACTGTGAATAAAAGGAAATCTAGTTACTTTCGTCATAGTTGTAAAAAGACTAACAAAGAAAGATATTCCTCTTCGGCGGCTTCCATTTCCATGGATTGGGATTGAATGCACGTTTGGATTGTACTGAAAAGGAAAGCAAACATGTATCTGTGTTTTTTGTGTAGGTTTTTGTATAGGTTTTTTATACTGCTCACGAGATTAGTAAGTATTTTTTTTTAGAAAAAATAATTTTAAAATTAAGTTCTATAATACTATTTACATATTTAAAAATTATTTTGTTACCATTTTTTCTGTTTTTAATTTTTTAGTTTTAACAATAAGTAATATCCTAACGAACAAAGACTCAAAATTTTACAGGTTTATTAAAGTTGTAAATGCAACCGTACAAATACCACCCTTTCTATTAGTGCTTTTGATTTTTCCTTTGTACCTTTTCTATTACAGCTTTTGATTTTTCCTTTGTACTTTTTCTATTACTTTTAATTTTTCCTTAGTCCAACTTTTCCGCGTATCTTTTTCGCAAAAATACATTTTTATTCCCTATATATTTTGGATTGACTCTCATTTTGACCTCAATTTTAATTTTGTTACTATTCTAGTTTCTAAAAATAGGAAATCAATTTTATTTTGGTTCCTATCAATCCACTCACAGATAAGTCTTACGTGACATACAGAAGATGCCAGTTGATATAGAAAATACTTACGTAACTATTAAAATAATATTTAAAAATACCACATCATCCACGTCAGCATCTTTTTATAAAAAATTTGTGACTCCAAAACTTCTCATATGTAATATATTACCACAGAAACAACAAACCATCATCAATAGTCAACATCAAGTAGAAAAACCAAGCTAAAGTCTGCCCATTGCTTTTATAGTATACATGGGAAATTGCATGGGCTAACACGAAAAAAGAGAGAAGAGATTGTAGATACACGTGAAAGGCTAGAAACAAAACAGGCACAAGCCATACCGTCTGCACACATGACTCTACACTATGCCCAATCAATCGAAAATCCAAGGAGATGGTAGACATTGGAGGATCAAAACCACCAGCTGTCATACACAAATCTACTTTATCAGAAAGTAAAGATCACATTAATTTTATAATATTAAAAGATGGATAGCCTCGAAAAATCAATATCACCAGCACAGTCAAACACGTAATCAACTTTTGATGATCACAAATTAATTTAGGGTTAACAAATACATTTTTGAAAAAGTTTTATTGAAAATTAAAAAAAGTTGTCAAAATTTTTTCAACATTCAAACTTAAACGATAAATACATACCCAATTTTTCCAAAATTTGCACAGAGTATATACAATTGCTGATTTATTATTTGAATTATGTTAGGAACATCATTTTTGATATAATTTTGTGCCATAACTTATCACATGGCGAGTTGTAATTAGTAAAGGTTTATTATCACATGATCCACTGACATACCTTTACCAATCACAACTCGTCATATAGTAAATTGTGACACAAAGTTGTGTTCCTAACATAATTGAAAAATTAAAATTTTAATTCAAATCAAAATTTTATTTTCAGTTTAAATTAAAATTAAGAAATTAAATTTTTAAGAATTTATATACTGATGTAACATTTTTAAATACTAAATAAATTATTATTATTATTTTAATAATCATGTAAACGTTTAAGGTGTTGGGATACTCCATTTATCCCCTAAAAGTTTAACTAGAGGCTAAAATAGAATTAATTTTTTGTTTTTAGGGACCAAAATAATAGTAAAATCAAAATTGAGACCAAAATGAGAATCAGCCCGACCTGTAGGGACGAAAAAATTTATTTTTGCTAATCTTTTTAAACCCAGGCGGTGCCTTTTTCTGTTACTCTTTCCCTCCAACCTCTGTCTCTCTTCAATGTATTTATAGGAGTACTGTGGCAGTTTTAAGTGGTAGTATTTTTATATGAGGAAAACGATGGGACTTGGGACTTCAGAATCCAAGGTTGTCTATGTCGTTGTTCTTGTCACTTTCGTTTTGAATTGCTTCACCCACTTTGGAACGGACGCTCAAATTTTGCCGCAAAATGAAGGTATGTACTTTCCCATATAACACTATTAGTCTCTAACTGAACAATTTGTTCTTCTCTGCATTATCTTTTATGTTTTGCTGTTTTGTTTTCCGTGAATACGATTTCTTGGGAATTGTGTTTGATTTTCGACTCTTCTTCTTATGCCAATTACTTGCAAGACTTTTCTGTGTTTTCTACTGGTAAAACACATTAATCGAGTGAATTGCTCCTCGAATTTAATCGATTTGGATTTTAAATTTCTAGTCACTCAAGAATTCCATTGAAGGAAACTACTACGAAATTTTGGCATAAATGTTTCTGTTCTTTTCTTGAATTTATGTTTTGTCTATGCAATCAACCATTGGGTTATTATGGAAATGTTTTCCTCCAAATCACGATGGAAGAGTTTCCTTTCGTAAATGTTTTCCTCAAAAATCTCGTAATAGTTTCCTTCTATAGAATTCTTGGATCACTAGAAATTTAAAATCCCAATCAATTAAATTCTTCTTCACTTTCAATGGACGAGCTCATCTCTTTCAAAAATTTTATGCCCTGAGAAGTGAGAACCAAAAAATGTTAATTATCAGCAATATGTCTATTGAATGAGATATGATCCTTGTCCCTATTACTGCTACAATTTTTTTTTAATAAATTTTTTTAAGTCATTATGTTACGGTTAATATAACCATTCAAATCTACTTTTTGATTAATTCTACTTACACAAACGATTTTACAAAATTTTTACAGATTATTGTTGTAACTAATTTTTACTGGTTCTCGTCTAGTCCTACTATTAACATTATTTTTTTGACTTACTAATGATCACTCATCACATTAATAATTTTTTTTTTTTAAAAATATTGTAAAATAGTTGGTAACTTTAACATTTTTCCTACTTTTATTGTAAAAATAATGTAAAATATTAAAAATAGTTTGTGTATGTTGGATTACTTTTAATTTATTTAAATAAGAAATATTATCATTAAATAAATTATTTCATTTAATGTACACATTGATTTATTAGTAAAATTCAATCTATTTATGTGAGTTGGTTGGAGGATTATTCAATATAATTAATAGACGTAGGAAATATAATAGAGAAATGATATGTTCACAGCATTTTCATAACATTTTTACAACAAATCTTAAGTGGTAGATTGTTGCTAGTTGTTATTGTTGGGGCAAAAAAGTAATGTTAATGTTAGTTTCAAATTTGAACTAATAACAACTAACTACCTGTGATTTGTTGTAAAAATATTTTAGACGTAGCATCTATCAATATAATACTTCTACGGACACACACCTTTTTTTTTTTAATTTCATAACTTGTTGAGTTGTGTGAAAGGTGGACCTTTTTTGCATATATAGACTCACTACTTTTTATCAGCCACTCACAATCACACAAATTAGTAAGTTTACAATCACACAAAGTAGTAGGTTGTGAAATTGGATTTGGGAATGGTTATGTTATGTCGGTACGTAATCTTGTAGGAAATAATTTGGTTGGTTGGTGATATTTAATGAATTTAAATTTTTTTTTTTTGGGGCTTGGATCACTTTAGATAACTTGAACTTGGCATCAATTAATTTGATTTTTGTTGACTTGACTAGATTTTGTTTGACGGGTTTTAATTCCTTGTTTTCTCACTTATATTTTTTAATAAATGTAAACTGTTACTGCATTAATTTTCTTGCAATAAGAATCTGCTTGACATTATAACTTGATGTTCCAACCACTATTCTGACTATCATGCCCAGCACGTATATCTTTTAGTCAGACCAGGAATAAAAAAAAATGTTATTCAATTTAGTTTTTGACAGCGTGATATACTAATATGTCAAAGATTGTTTTGATTGTTAAGCATGTTGGAATTGAAATCTGAAATGAAACTATTTATTAGCTTAGTCTATAGAGAAGTTCTAGGACCACAATTTTTTCCACTTCCAATTTATACGGCAGATAATGATAGACTGCTTCACTTTTACATAGACTTGCCATTCACAATTGATCACGTAAGATAGTTGTGAGAAAGGATGTAAGAAAGGGTGTTACTGTACATTTCATGTGGGTTTATTAAATAAAAAGAAACAATTACAATGTACCCACTCTTGTTTGATTCTATTACAATTTAGCATACAAAACTTTTAATTATTAGACAAACTTTCTCCTTTCAGAAATTGTAAATTTGGACAGAATCCAAATCAAAATGTAGCAATTCACTATATAAATTAAATTGTCATAGGGTCAAACTATAAATTATGAATTGAAATTTACTCAAATAAAAATATGGTGTTTTAACTTTTACAAGAGTTAGATAAAAAAGAGGATCATATACTTGGATTCTTTCTTTACTTTGGGACCCAGTGGATTACTTTCTTTTGGGACCCAATGATATGCATGCATTCACAAAGACGGATGTGATTATTGAAGTATATGCACAGACGTTAGTTATCTAATCACTCGCATGTCATATTGTTTCTTAGAAAACTGTGCTACATAATATATGTTTTTTTTTTTTTTTTTCAATAAGATGATTATAACTTGTTTTTTAATTTTTTTTTCTATGACTTCCTTAATATGTATATAAACGCATATTACTAATTGATTTTGTATCTAACAGTGAAAGCTCTTGAAGCAATAAACTCAAAATTAAAAAACCTAAATTGGAAGATCAATGAAAATTTCTGCAGTACTAAGGAAAGTGTCAAAAGATTCATTTCAGAAGATACGCTAAGCAATGTCACATGCAACTGTTCTCTCAGCAGAGGCACTGTTCAATCTGTTTGCAGCATCACACACATGTATGAGCTTTGTTTTTCTTTCACATTCTCCATATTTTTCTTGATAATAATGCACATAAAATGTTTACAAATATTTATTTATGCAGTTCATTTATAGCTAGATTCTAGAAAATTATTTGCAAATATTTTAGCTTGATGCTTTACTATTGATACAATAATAGTAGTTGCCGACAAAAAATGGTAGGTTACACACAACTTGACCTTTAATTATCAATAATATTGCCTTTGGAATGAGATTATGAGGTCTTCTCTCCCCCTCCCCAACTTCTCACCCTCCACCACCACAAACCTCTATACCATCTCCACAAATATTAGAGAACAAACTTGCTAGAGGGGGAACAACGCTAATGTGATCAGGCCAAAGCGGATATTGAAAGAATTATGTTGATGGAGGAAATTAGTTGGAGACAAAAATCTCAACTACTATGTTTGAAGGAAAGGGTTAAAAATACAAACTTCTTTAATAGACTTGCAAACTCTCATCACCACAACAACATCATAGGGCGATTAGTGGTGGGTAGGGGGAGATGGAGATCACTAATCAAGATACCATCAAAGAGAAGATAGTGGATTTTTATAAGACTATTTATTCAGAGTCTAGAGTTCGTAGGCCTCTGTTGGATACTTGGATGGGATGAATTTTTTTTTTTTTTGGGAAGACAATGTGTGTAGCTAGCTGGAAAGATGTTTAATAGAGGATGAGGTGTTTGAGGTAGTATCCAATATGAATGGGGATAAAGCTCCAGTCCTGGTAGGTTCACAATGGCTTTTTTCAAATCCTGTTGGGGTATTCTGAAGGGAGATATTATGAAGGTATTTCATTATCTCCATGCTCATGGTAATTTTGAAAAATGTCTCATTGTTACCTTCATCATTCTCATCCCAAAAAAACTTGGGGCTGTGGAGACTAAGGATTTCTGGCCGATTTGTCTGATTATTGGGTCTATAAGATCCTGACAAAGGTTTTGGCCATTAGGATTGAAAAGGTGCTTGATAAAGTGGTACCTAGGCCTCCAAATGCTTTTGTCAAAGAACGACAGATTTTGAATTCAATGTTGATTGCCAATAAATGCTTAGATAGCCGCCTTAAATCAAGATTATGGGGAGTATTATGCAGTAGACTTGGAGAAAGTGTATGATCATGTGCATTGGAATTTCTTGTTGTATTTTCTTTGACAATGTGGGTTTGGTGCTTAATGGAGGTAGTGGATATTCTCGTGTATTTCCACGGTTCCATTTTTGGTGCTTGTGAATGGTAGTCAGGGTGGATTCTTCGATAGTTCATGGGGATTGAGATAGGGAGACCCTTTATCCCCTCACTTGTTTGTTATTGTTAATGCCCTTAGCCTGATGTTTAAGAGGGCTAGGATTGGCAACTTTATTTCAGGTTTCTTGGTGGGCGGAAGTGCCTGGAAACGTTTAGAGATTTCTCATCTCCTCTTTGCATATAGTACTTCGATTTTTTGTGGAGCAGATCCAGAGCAAATTTGGCATTTGAAACCAGTTTTTGTTTAGTTTCAGATTATTTTAGGTCTGAAGATAAATTTTGGGAAATCTAAATTGGTTCCAGTTGGTGATGCTCTCAATGTAGAAGCATTGGTTGGTATTTTTAGATGCAAAGTAGCTAAGTTGCCTATGACCTATTTGGGTCTTTCCTTAGGTGCTACTTTATGGCAAAAGAACTTTGGATTGGAGTGTTGGAGAAAATGGAGCGGTGATTGGTTGGGTGGAAAAGATTATATCTTTCTTGGGGGGGCTGTATCACTTTAATAAAGAGCACCTTTTCTAGCCTGCCTACCTTCTACTTATCTCTGTTTCCTATCCCGGTGAATATTGCTAGATGTATTGAAAAATTACAAAGGGATTTTGTGTGGATAGGATTAGGAGATGAGTTTAAGTATCACTTGGTGAAGTCGAAGACTATTTGTGTACCAGTTCAAATTGCGGGATTGGGTGTTCGGGATTTGGTTTTATTTAACAAGTCTTTGTTGGGGAAATGATTGTGGAGATAGCTATGGAAAGGAATGCTTTGTGGAGAAGGGTAATTGATACTAAATATGGTAGCATGTTTGGGTTGGTGTTCTCATAGGGTGCAAGGCCCTATAGGGTTGGTTTGTGAAATTATATCAAGAAGGGTGGGATGATTTTTATCCTTGTATCATCTTTAAGATGGGGGATGGTTCTTCTATTAGATTTTGGCATGACCTTTGGTGTGAGGGACTTCCTTTGGAGAATATTTTCTTAGAGCTTTTCAATATTGCTAGTAACAAGGAAGCTTTAATGGCTGAGTTGTTGTTGTCTTCTGGCACACTTTCCATTGGAATATTAGTTTTATTCAGCCGGTTTAAGATTGGGAGTAAGAATCAGTTGCGTCTTTTGTGGACCTTATATATGCAGGTTCTTTGAGAAGGAATGGGGTGAATAAAATGTGCTGGAAATTTCCTCCTCGATGTGTTTTTAACGTTCTCTCTTATTATATTCCTTTACAACCTCTAATCACCTATTCTTTTGAAACTTTTTGTGAAAACCAAAGGTGCCTACAAAGGTCAGTTTCTTTATTTGGACAGTAGCGTTAGGGAAAATTTTAACCGTTAATAATTTAAGGCGGCAAAAACTGGTGGTGATGGATTGGTATTGCATATGTAGGAGGAACAGGGAGACTAGTGATAACTTACTTCTACATTGCCAGTAGCTTAAGAGTTATGGAAAATGGTGTGATCCCTTTTTGGGGTTCATTGGGTCATGCCGCATAGTGTTGTGGAACTTATAGTGAGTTGGTGAGGCAAGTTTAATAGACTCATAACAGAGGTGCTTTGGAGCATGATCCCTCATTGTCTTATGTAGGTCATATAGAGGGAAAGGAATAAACGTACTTTTGAAGGGGATGAAGATCGATACATGAGTTGAAGCTCTTTTTCTTTCAGACTTTCTTTGAATGGGCAAATGCTTCGGGTGTTGTTACTTTCGTTTCTCTTCCTGATATGCTTGATATTTGTACTTTCATTTCTGTTTAGTGTTTTTTTTTTCTTTGTTGCATCGTAGCACACTGCCTGTGTGCCTTGTTTTGTCTTTTTTTTTCCTTATACTTTTTTCAATGAAGTTTATTACTTAGCAAGATATATATATATATATATATATATTATGAAATGGAGCCTATGTATTAAGTGATGGAAAAAAATTGGTTTACCTAGTAATTGAGCCTATATATATATACTTGTTGCACGTAAAATACACCATCGCGCAACTGGATGGCAAAAACTTATTTTGATGGGAAATTTCTGGACTGAACTGATGCAGTGCATCCTAGCTACCTGACTTGTTTATTCTAGTACTTGAGCTTTAGTAACAATTAACAAGCTTGTACTAGTTGTAACAAAGGTTGTTTAGGATAAGCTAGGAGCCTAATTAGTTACATAGGAGTCTAGTTAGTTGCACATGGGTCAGGAGCCTATGGCTTTAAACTAGCTAATAGCATGCATCCTTATCTAACTATAAATAGGCAAGCAAGTGTAATCTGTATTTGGTTTAGATAATCCAATATAAGTGAAAACTGAGAGGTATTTTCCAAGAGTGTCTATTGAAGAGTTGAAACACCCCTAGCCTACTTTAAGCAACTTAATCTTTCCTTTGTCCCTCCAACGAAGTTCCTAATCTCACCAACCATCATAAAGCTTCAATAGATTTAAATCAAATTTGAAAAGTTAATTAAACTGGTAGTCTCTGTATATGCTGATTCTTATTGCATTCAGTTTCTTATTCTCTGTCTCAATTTTTTTTCTGCTTTTTTCTTTATTTGCTATGACAGTCAACTGAAGCGTCTTAATCTAAGCGGAGTTCTACCAGCTGATTTTGGAAATCTTATTAATCTGCAAGAACTGTAAGAGAAACATTCGTGTTTTTTCTGCATTTAAAAAGTTAATTAACCTCATCATATTATCATTTTTGCTGTCCATAGAGATTTTTTTATTATGAAGAGTAGTTATTGAGGTGTCCGCACATTCTTCATTTATTCTGTACACTACCATATTTCTCATAGGATTTCAGTTGGCTTTCTTAGAACTTGTAAAAATTAAGAGCATTACTTGTTATTAAATTGATGATGATATGGCTAACTACCATTAAAACAACAGAAACATTTAATTTCTATCGGATACTCAAAAACCAGATAAGCATATATTATTCTACCAGACAGGTTCGTATATATCTTCTAGATTTAGTTGCCAAGTCCAAGCACACACTGATGCACCATGCCAACCATATTGTATTAACCATGAAAAATACTTCTATGTTTTCTGAGTCGATATTCGCATTAATACAATCATTAAAGAACTTGGTAAGCCTTTTCCAAACAATATGTAGTCCATTTTATATAAATTTTGACTTCATCAAAGATTGGCCTTTTTGTCTTATGACCTCGAAATTGAGAAGGACCAAATGAATTTTCCTTCATTTAACAGTGATCTCAGTTTCAACTACATCAGTGGATCAATTCCTTCTAGTTTCTCTCAACTCCCTCTTGTCATTCTGTAAGTTATTTTTTGCATTTGTATCTATGAGAGCCTTTATTATTTGCCATATAGGTGTTGACCAAAGGGGTCAACAGGTTGGTCATTTCCTAACAGTTGGTATTCTGCAGGTCCCTTTCAGGAAACCGGTTAAGTGGTGAAATTCCTAAGGGAATTGGTGAGATTGGTTCACTTGAGGAGCTGTAAGTCTTGATGTAGATTTTATTGCTTAATTAAAAGAAGAATGGTGTACAACTTGGGTTACACTTTAAGTTGCATTTTATAGGGTTTTGGAAGCTAATCAGCTTGATGGACATCTTCCTGAAAACCTAGGAAATTTGAGCAACTTGAAGAGACTGTAAGACTTTTGCCTTTATTTTCCATTTTAATTTCTTCTTTGTATTTATTTTTTCTGTTTCTTTTTTCTTCCTCTCCCTGGGAAATAATATTTCACTAATAATGCATTTTGGTTTAATAAGCTACAATATCTTTTCTGCAAAAAAAAGTGTTTTGTAATTGATAATGGGCAATGAAAACACACCGAGTACAACCATAGAAGATAATGCTAAATATGATGAGCTAATTCATTGATTTTAACAATATCCAGGGGTCTGTAATCTTTCCTTACATTTCTATTAACTCTACTAGTTTTTAACTTTTCTTCAGTTTGATACAGTTGTATGATTTTTAGGATGCAAATGCATTTTTTCAAGATAAATTCCTCAAACGAGCTGTTATTCTTGTTCATGCAAAAGTATATCTCATTCAGATACTAGTATGTTTTTGTGTCTTCTCTGACTTCAATGAAACTGAAGATTGCATTTGTTATCATTTTGGATATTTCAAGTTTGAACTCATATCTGTATGTATGGCTAACTTGCTTTTGATTTCATTTGTGACTATGCCTTGCACATGGTATCTATGTTAAACATCAGCACCTTGTTTTATAGGCTTCCACAATTTTTTGCTGCCTTGCCTCGTGGAAATGCATGACCAAATATTTCTTTATCTTGCAGTGTTCTTAATGCAAACAACTTTACAGGCACAATACCAGAAACATTTGGAAAATTAACGAACTTAACTGATTTGTAAGTAATTCAATTTGACATGATTAGTTGGACATATAGCTTTTAGAATACCAAAATTCCTAAACTTGAGATACTGCCTGCAGTAGGATAGATGGGACTGCAATATCAGGGAAGATACCTGGTTTTATTGGGAACTGGAGCAAACTTGATAGACTGTAAGTATTGTACTTAATTAATTTTATCTGCCATTTTTTTCCTCTTGGAGTTTTGACTTCAGAACTTTTTTGTTTTTTTTCTTGTTTTGTTATCTATGGAAATATTAATCACTCGCAGTGATATGCAAGGCACGTTCATGGAGGGCCCCATCCCTGTCACCATATCCCTGTTGTCAAATTTAACCGAGCTGTGAGTGCATGCTCCTTAGGCGGTCTTATACATTGGTACAAAATGTGAAATGTACGAAGTGGGCACAAATGATTTTTCTAATCTTTCATGTTTGTCAGGAGGATATCTGATTTGAAAGGATTGAGTATTGGATTTCCTAATTTGAAGGATTTGAAAAAGTTAGAATATTTGTAAGTTATATTTTTTACTTGTTTTCTTGCAACAAATAATCCTATGTAATTAACTTTTCAGTTTTGTTAACTTTCTGATTTTTGTCTTATTCCTGTGCATCAGGGTTCTAAGAAATTGCTTAATCACTGGTTTAATCCCAGGTTACATAGGAGAGTTAGAATCTTTGAAGCGATTGTAAGTTTCTTAAAATGGGTGTACTCATAGAGAGGTTTTACTTGGGAATATTTTTTTTTCTATATCTAGTTTGATTACTTTTTTCTACATCTAGTTTGATTACTTTATTCTGACAAGTGTTATGAGGTGACTTGAGATGATCAAAATGGAGTTTGAATTTGTTGTTCAAGCTGTTATTGATTGTCAACACTGTTGTTCATTATTTTGAGATTATTGACTACTACCAACATATAAACTTCGAGATTTTTATTCAATGAAAGAGAGGTCAGACGGCATATGGATATCTGATATAGGTTCAATTATATCAATAGGGAATTGAACACTTTTTCTGTACTTATAGGGAAACCAAACACATAAAGGAATAAAGCATCACATTATTTCTAATATCTGCCTACTAATTAATCGACCAAACTTAGTGATATTTATCCTCTTTCCATGATAGAGGTTGGTTTGGGATGGGATTAACTGCTTGATTTATTTGCAATTATTTTGTATGCTATTTTTAGCAAGAAAGTTTCTTATTCTCATAAAAAGGAATCATGTAGCTGAAAATGAAATCATTCTCTCTTTTAAAACTAGGCTAACTTTACCACAGTTTATCTATTTATTCTTTATTCTCTCTCTCTCTCTCTCTCTCTCTCATTGAACTTTTCTTTCCAATAATTTTGCTTCTTGTTTCTCATTATGTTATCCATGGATAGAATATTTTATTTTGAGGACTTCAAGATACTAGACGGACTTGGGGCTATCCAGTGGCAATTGAATCATTTCAATTCAATAAATTTTACTGTTTGTGCATTTTATTTTGAAATCTGCCTATTGCCTATATGTCACTGAATGAATGGTAATTTTTCTCAACATTTAATGGGAAAAAAGTGTAATATTTACTACTAAACTTTGTGCTGATGGCTTTATTGCTGCAAGAAACTGCATTTGGAGTATCAAATTTTTCCCGAAAATTAGAGTACAACAAAATAAAATATAAATCTTGTTTAATGAATTGAATTCCATTTTCTGTAATTTATATATTTTTGATAATATGAAAATTTTATTTTCTTGTAGAGACCTGAGCTTCAATAATTTGAGTGGCCCCATTCCATGGAATCAAAAGCTAAATGACATGTATGGCACAGAGCAAAAAGTAGTTCAATTATGCAATTTTTTATGTTTAATTTATTTCTCAAATTGTCCCTGTTTGGATCCTTCACTGTGACTACTCATTTGGCAGGAAAAGCCATGACACAAACATTTTATGGATGTAGGTACTTAACCAACAACTCATTAAGTGGAGAAGTGCCGAAATGGGTATTGGAGTACACCAAAAATTATTGGTAGGTCTAATTTAAGTCCGGAATCTTTATTTCATTAGGCTCTAAATTTGTCAATGCACTTGTTTTTAATTGTGAGATCTTGTGTGAGTCATGTGTTTGAACTGTGAGCTTTTTGAATTCTCATTCTTTCCCAGTTAAGAATTTTTTTCATAATGTCATGATGAAATGTATTGCAGGGATATATCTTACAACAATTTTTCAGGGTCACCTCAGATTAATTGTGAGACGCGGTCACATGTGTAAGTTTCTTCTGTATTAATCACTTTTGTAGTCAAAGATTTTCCTAAAAAGATGGAAAAAAAAAATCACTATTAATCCCTCTTATATCAATGCTAAGTAAACTGTAAAAATGACTAACTTATTCATTGTCTTGTATTGCCAACAATGTATCTTTATTATGAAACAGGAATTTGGTTTCCAGTTATTCATCTGTGGAGAGCAACTCGTAAGTTTTTTAACTTCCTAAGACACATTTGCTCTGCCTGCTCAAAATGCATCAAAACAAAATTATTTGATTGGACCTAAACTTTTCAAATTCTAGAATTCCTTGGTGCTTGAAGAAGGGCCTTCCCTGTTCGAAAAAACCAAAACGTAAGTAAAGATACATATCAGAGTGTGCTTTTATGAACTTTAGTAGTTTACTATTGAAGTTACTTTTGACACTGATGGAACTTTTGTACCACACACTTACTCTTATATCTGCAGATTACTCCTTGTTTATTAACTGTGGAGGAGAAAAAATAAACTTTGAGGGGAATGAATATGAACCGGACATGATTTCAGATGGGCGATCACAATTTAGTTCTATTTCTGAAGAATGGGGTTATAGCAGCACAGGGGTCTTCATGGGCAAGGACGATTCTCCATACACTGCACAGAAGACATTTTCTCTGAATGTGACTGGTATCTATGAGACAGCTCGAGTTGCCCCTTTATCACTTAGGTACTATGGCCTTTGCTTGCGAAAGGGAAGTTACAAAGTAAAGCTCCACTTTGCTGAAATAATGTTCTCTAATGACCAGACATTTAGCAGCCTGGGGAGGCGCATATTTAATGTCTCGATTCAAGTGAGTTGATGGAGGATTTTCATGATTAAAATATAGCTTGTTATATGATGCCTTCCAAGATTTTCTTGTTTTGAAAAGAGAAAGGATGTTCATCTTATAGCTGGAGCTTGCAAAGTTTTAATTTGACATTTCCTTTTCCTTTTTAATTTTTATTTTTTCCAGGGAAAGTTGGAGTTGAAGGACTTCAACATTGTGGAGGAAGCTCGAGGTGTTGGTATACCCATCATTAAGGAATTTGATGATGTTCTTGTAAGTGGTAGCACTCTGGAGATTCACTTTTACTGGGCAGGGAAAGGAACAACTTCTATTCCTGTCAAAGGTGTCTATGGACCTCTTGTATCTGCCATTGAAGTGACACCAAGTAAGTTTTCCTGCAATTTAGGATTTCTACCTTTTTTTTCATTAACTTGCATGTACGTGATTCCTCTCGTTTTTATAGACTTTGATGTTGGCGGGGGCCTATCGGTTGGAGCTACTGTTGGCATTGTACTTGCATCATGTGTGATCCTTGTATTGATTTTGGTGTTTCTTCGGATGAAGGGTTACCTAGGGAAGAAAGTCCTTGAAGATAAAGGTAAGATCAATCACATTTTTTTTAATAAAAAAAAGATGTGGAGAAAGTACCGTCTAGGGACTTTTTGATGGTTACAAATTGCAAGTTGGAAATAGAATAAGATGTGTCTATGCTTTTTTTTTTTTTTTTGTCATTAGCAGTTCATGGTCATTAATTACTCTTTCACTCATACATGCACTCACATATACACCACACAGATAAATGCTCTGGGATCTTTTTCTGTAGCTTTGGCATTCAAGCCAATCCACCACCTACTCTCTCTCTCTCTCTCTCTCTCTCTCTCTCCACACACACACACACACACACAAAATACTAGATCTAGTGCCATAACAGATTTGACTCCCTGAAACACTGTTTCTATATAAGAATGATAAATCATATATCAAACTACTGTATTGGAAAAATTGGGTAATATCATATAGCTTTGCTTCAGCTAAGTTCATGAGTTGAGGATAAGCAAACTCAAACCAATAACATCCGCCACATGGTAAATTGCTGCCACTCAAGCCCCCAACTGATTCTACCATAGAGGACAATGATAGACAATACCTGCCCCTGAACACAACTTACGACTTTCATCATATTGTGCTCTCCAAAGAGAAACTCTTCTCAAAATCTCAAAAAATGATGTTGAGTTGGAATCCCATTTTAACTAAGGATTCTTGTGGTTCTAGAGGATCCAGTTACAGGAAAAAATCAAATAACACTTTGCTCCTTAATGGTAATATTTGCTAATAGAAGGTTTAGCTCTTTTAGCAATGCAGATGGGCAACACTAGGCATAGGCATTGTACTGTGCAATGATTAATTTATCGTGGGATCCTCATTCTCATTTCAACTTATATTTGGTATTGCCTATTCACAACTATAAGTGTTTTTTGATATGATACATTGAGAAGATGATGCAAAATCAACACTTGGCAAAGATTCATAATCAGTTGTATTTTGGTATAATCAATCTTTAACATTCCAATAGAAAGACATAGTGATCCTTCTTTTTTATGGATGTGTGTTTTTCTATGTTCTTATCACTATTTACCTTGTAGAAATACATTTTATCATAGCAAAAGTATTGTTTTCATTCAAAAGTTTTCTTCAAGTTTGTTTTTTGTCCATAATCTATTTAAAACATTACACATTATGTCTTTCCATCCACTCTTGTTTTTATCATATTTGTCTAACTAGGTGGTACTATTTTTAGCATTAGAGAATTTGAGATGTTTGACCTCGGCCATTACATTCAAGCAAAAAAAAAAAAAAGGAAAAGGACACAAACACAAGGTTAACATGCGGTACGAAACTATCGGTTAAACGCATCGTATGAAAGATATTTTTAAAGAGGAAAAGTTAATTTTATTTAGTAGTTATGGGACAAAAAGAATCATCTTGAAATTTAAGGTCGAAAGTGTAACATTTTGATAGTTTAGGGACAAAAAAATAATTTATTAAAGTTTATGGGCGAAAAATGAACTTCATGCAAACTTTTGTAATGAAAACAATATGTTTGCCTTTTCTCATCTATCCTTTCTATTATTCTCTCTCTTGGAAATTTTCTAACTTTTTTTATCTTCTTATAGAACTACGTGGTCTAGATTTACAAACGGGTTATTTTACTTTAAGACATATTAAAGCTGCCACTGGAAACTTTGACCCTGCAAATAAGATAGGTGAAGGAGGCTTTGGCCCAGTTTACAAGGTAATTATGGATTATTGATATTTATTATTGGTAGGTGTTAATCCTAGCAACATTTTGGCCATGTCACTGGTGTGAGTACTAATGCAAGATAGTAAAAATATTATTATGAAATTGCTTTTCTTGTTCTTAGGGTGTACTATCAGATGGTGCTTTAATTGCTGTTAAGCAGCTATCCTCCAAATCGAAGCAAGGGAACCGTGAATTTGTTACTGAGATAGGCATGATATCTGCATTGCAACATCCAAATCTTGTGAGGCTTTATGGATGTTGTATTGAAGGAAACCAATTGTTACTAATATATGAATACATGGAAAACAACAGTCTTGCCCGTGCACTTTTTGGTAAGTCCTTCACTAACATCTACCTTTTATATATATATATATATATATATATATGTCAAGAGTAAGACTTAGTGTTGAAAACTCTCTCCCTCGGTTTCCAATTTTAGGTCATGAGGAGCACCAACTACATTTGGATTGGCCAACGAGGATGAAGATATGCTTGGGAATAGCCAGGGGGTTAGCTTATCTTCATGAGGAATCAAGGTTGAAAATTGTTCACAGAGACATAAAGGCAACAAATGTGCTCCTTGATAAGGATCTAAACGCCAAGATATCTGACTTTGGTTTAGCTAAGCTTGATGAAGGAGAGCAGACGCATATTAGTACACGAATAGCTGGAACAATGTGAGTTCTCTTTCTCTCTCTCTCTCTCCACCTTTATTTAGCTTCTTGAAATACAACTGGTTTCTAGTATAATAAATTTTAACATAGGTAGTGCAAACAATACAAATAATTTTGTGGACAGAGTGTCTCTCCAAATTGGGTTATAGGAAAGTTCCTCCAACCAATTATGTGGCAACATGAAAAACTATCCATGAGTACTTTTAGTTACATAAATTATTTAATATTCACATGTTTTTGCTTATATTATTTAATAAATCATGTGATTTAATACACATAGATAGTTTTATACAACCTTGTAGCAAGTTGAAAGAGATTTCTCCAACTTGATTTGGAGATAAATTTTGTCCATTATTTCTTGTTAAAAAAAATCATACCAAATGCTCAAAAACTCTCACTTTTTGCGGGGTCAGAGAGAGCACATTGGATTTAATATATAATGTGTATAATATAACTTAACAAACAATGACTCGGAGTTTTTATTTTGCCATTTAATAGTGTAGCAGTGTTGTGATACAATACGTTGCACTTTCATTTTTATACTGTCTAATATGTGAGCAGAAAACCTTACACTTATATTTAGAAAATGTTTTAGATGTTTTTGTAATGGGATATTAGAAAGCCTCTCTTAGCTGGCACACATACTCACTATTCTAGTGCCATCTATTTTTTTTCAGAGGTTATATGGCTCCTGAGTATGCAATGAGGGGTTACTTGACTGATAAAGCAGATGTTTATAGCTTTGGAGTAGTAGCTTTGGAGATTGTTAGTGGGAAAAGCAACACCAATTACAGGCCAAAGGAGGAGTTTGTTTATCTTCTGGACTGGGTAAATATTTATGCCATTCACAGAGGATCCTTTTTTGTTAACAATTGTTACTGTTATATTTTCTTTACAGTGAATAAAAGGTTGCTTAATTTGGGAAGATACAAAAATTCTTTTCTATCTTCTATAGACATTAATACACTTTCATGCTTATCATCTTCTCTACTTACCAACTTGGCGAGTATGCATGACATCATGAATGTTTATCTTTGCTCTTTTACATGCAATTGAAGGCCTATGTCTTACAAGAGCAAGGAAACCTACTCGAACTTGTGGATCCAAGGCTTGGTTCAAGCTACTCCTCTGAAGAGGCAATGAGGATGCTCAGCTTGGCTCTTTTATGCACCAACCCTTCTCCCACTCTCAGACCATCAATGTCTTCCATAGTAAGTATGATTGAAGGAAAATGTGCAATTCAGGCACCAATAATAAAGCGCAGTGAAACAAACCAGGATCCAAGGTTTAAAGCTTTTGAGAAGCTTTCACACGACAGCCAAACACACGTGAGCTCCACTTTTTTGCATGACAGTCAAACGCAGAGAGACATGTCAATGAATGGGCCATGGATTGATTCCTCTTTTTCTGTCCAAAGTAAGGATGAGACCAACAGAGACCATTCTTCATCAAGCAAGCATCTTCAGGATCTTCATGACGTAAATTTAGTGTGACTGATGAATAGAGAAAAATACACAGGATTTTTTTTCCCTAATCAAATTGAATTCTTGGATTTGGCTTGACTGGGATTAGATTCTCTCTTATTTACAGATGGATGTACATGATACATTATCTAATATATAAACATGTAATATGCTAGTTACTAATTCGAGTAAGTACAAAAAAAATTATGATCTTTTTTCTCTGTTTTAAGAATTTATTATAATTTTATTTGTATGTAGAAAAATCTGGACTAGGATGTCCAACAATTTGAACAATAAGGGAGCTATGCATATGGTTCCTAGATCTAATCTAGGTAACGACTCAACTTACATCTTTTGCCTAGTTCACTTTAGGCAGAGGTGTACTTCTCACGGATTTTTGGGGAAATCCAAAAAGGCCCGTCATGGGCACTTGTGCCCATAGTACCCTTAATAGGAACTTTGTGAGGGAAGGAGGAAATTTTCCCTTTTCTGACTATGCTAAACCTGGGATGGACAAAAGGGCAGGATGTGCCCTAGTTGGAAGATATTCTTTGAAGAGAAGCTCACTTTCAAGGAAAAGTCTAGGGTGGTGATTGAGGAGGTTTAAGAGGAAGTTGATTAGATGGACTACGTGGATGTTCAATGGCGACACTACTGACACCTAAGAGGGAACATGCCAACCATCATTTGTGAGGAGACAAGTGATCCACCTACATTCATCATACCTACTATGGGCACTCTAGCACTTGGACTTGGGTTGGTTTTTCTAAAGTCATTGGAAAAATATCCTATAATGCAAGTTCTAATGTACTTTTCAATATTTTTAATAAGATGAATTTTGATTTGGCTTATTTTGATGTGTCCTATAATGTTTAAATTTTGCAGTTAAATTGTTTCAATGAATTTGAAAATGAAATTAATAAACAATTGACAAGAAAAATTGAACCTATGAAACCAATGCTTGAAACTTTTAATTAGGAAAACTGTGAGAATCCACTCTTAATTAAAATTGGTTCCACTTTAAATCCACTAGAAATGCAAGTTGAAAGAACTTCTAATAAAATATCAAGAAGTGTTTGCATGGTCCCATGAAGATATGTTTGGCATAGATCCTAATACATTATTTCTTCATTCATTATAATAATATTATTTCTAAGACATTATTTCTTTACTTTTCTTTGCACTAATAATAATATTATTCCTTCATTCTTTTTTTAATCTTTCTTTGTTTGCTTTTTCAATCTTCCATCAGTTATTTCTAATGGCTATTTTTTTTTTTTCAAATACTCAATAACCATATTTTTAAAATCTCCCAATAGTAAAATTATTAAATTTTTACTAATAATATTTTTTAACAAATTTGTGAAGCACTTGTGGTACCGATATAGTGAGTTATAGGTCATCTAATTTTAATTAAAAAAACTACATTCACAATATTTTTCACAACACTTTCACAGTAAATCTTATGTGATAAGTTTTTGTTGGTTCTAATTTGTACTCGTCACTGAAATTATTCGTTTGCTCGCCAAAAATTGCCAATAACAACCTTCCACTTAAGATTTATTATGAAAATATTGTAGTAGCATTTCTCAATTTTAATTTTCTTATTCTTTATTTTATTTCTCCATTCCTCTCTTTATTTTACTTTTCATCCATACAATTTTTTTTTTTTCTACCTCTTCTCCTCTAGGACCTCCACACCAGAAGGACAAAGCTAGCGGAATCAAGTCGGACCACCTCGTCTACCTCCCCACCGCCAGACTGAGTCAAGTCGGCCTACCTCTTCCCCCCCCCCCCCCCCCCTATTTCGTTGTCCTGATTCAACTTTGTTGTTATAATAAGAACTAGATTTTGTTTTGTATTTTTTGTTTGGGTTATGTGAGACATTTGACTCTTTGAGAGAGAAACAAAGAGACTAAAACAAAGTGATGAGAAGAGAGAGAAAGAACTATTTTTTATTCAGTTGTTTGATATTTTTAAGCTAGTTTCCAACAACTAGCATATTCCATTTTCTTTTTCTTTTTTCCTAAACATCAGCAATTAGCATTTTCATTAGAATTTAACAGGAATTTAAATAAACTACACTTTCTTATTCCTAATTGATAATAAGAAAAAAATTTCTCATTAAATTTTTTTTTTCAAAATCTAATAATAATAATAATAATAATAGGTAAAGCTGAGAGAAATTCAACTTAGAATTCCAAATTAGAGTTTCAATTTTGCACCATGTGTCCTAAACTATTTATTCTTAAAGAGTTTAATTTCTTAATTTTAGAATCAAATGTGGTACCATATCATAAATATTCATCCAAGTAAGTTATTAAGTACAAAAACTAAAAAGTTTAGAATAAATGAATCGTAAAAAAAGAAAAAGTGATTCACAATAATAATAAAAACGTGGAAAATTTACATTTTATACTTAATAATATCCTTAAATTTTTTTTTAAAGAGTTAACAAAATATAAAAATGACTATTAATAGTATTTAAATTATATATATATATATATATATATATATATATATAAGAATTATATTTTGCATCTTATTGTATATCTTTAAGTGTATCCATACATATGCATTGGGTTACAAGCTAGTTTTTTATAATTTGTTAAGTTGTCAAGTTATGATTGAAGCAATTAATATTACTATTACTATCATGTAGGTCACATATCATTTTCAACTATGTCAATAATTGTGAAAATAAATTATGAAAAATGTTATATACATAAGCTTAATAATTGAATTAGGAACAATGGAATATTTTGTACCGAAAAAGGTTTCTCTTCAAAATAATTTGGAGAGAAACCTTCAAACTCCTCTTATATTTTTTTTAATGGATGTGAATTTTTAAAATCTAACTGTTGGATTGTATGTTCTAATTATATTTTCTATTCTTGCAAAATTTCAAGAAAATCAAAGATCAATAGTTATGTTATCAATCAAATGTTTAAATTATAATTTTTTGTAGTATAAAATTATGCATAAAATAAGTTTATTGATTGAATAGTAAATAACATTTGATTTAAATGAAATTTGACATGTATGAAAAGAATATAAATAATATGTAATGTAGTAGTTAGATTTTTAAATTTCACATACATTAAAAAGATATAAGAGAAGTTTGAATGATTTCTCTCCAAACTAATTTGGAGAGAAATCTTGTTCATTTTGTATCCGTTTTTCTTGGTTGAATTAAAAGCATTATAGCATGTTTGAATTGAAGGGGGAAGGTGGAGAAGTGGAAGGGAGTAGAGTAGAGTTAGCTGAAAGTAGGCTAATTTTAAGCTAAATATACTCTACTCTACTCTTCCTCTCTCTCCCTTAATCCAAACGGATCATTAAAGATTCGACATTAAGTCCATGACCCCTCTTTTTAGTCCCATAAAGTAGAGTCAAAGCCAAAAGGAAAAGAATATGAGGAAGCAAAGGAGGAGCATAGATTAGTGGAACTTTATCCTAATTGAATTTGGATTGTCCATACTTGTCTTAGAACAAAACGGGAAGGGGAGAAAATAACAAAAAGAAAAACAAAGGGTTAAAGAGGACAATGAGTTCAGGCCCTGCCCGTAGAAATACCAAATATTGCGTAGGTAGATTGGTTCCTATCTGGTTAGACAAGTTTCTGGTAATTTCAAGTTGGTGATGTAACCTATAGTGATGGTTCAATTTGGACCGACTTAATTCAATCCATTCCACCTCATGAATGTAGAAAAAATATGTAAAAATATCTCTTCATGTCCGTTTGTGTATTGGAAATTTGGCTGCAAGTCGCCTAATATTGTAAAAAATAATATATTCTTGCGGAAAAGAACAAAGATTTTGAGCTTGGCCATCTAGATCCATTTTTTATCTATGTAATTGTAATTCTCATTCAATCAAATCAATTTACACTTATAAATAATTTAATTTATTAATGGTTGGGAGCTTATAAGCTTCGACGATGGCGTTGATGGCTTCGACGATGCAAAGGTCTTGTTGGCTTTGACAATGGATGGCTTCAACGATGGTTTGGGAGGGTCTTGGGGTCGCAATCTTGGTTGGAGATGAGGGAGAGGAGGTGGCGCTTGGCAGATTGGGATTGGGCTGTGGTGGAGATAAGCTTTTCAAGGTCGACGGTGAGGAGCTTTCGATGTCGACGATGAGGCAGTGGGAAGGAGGTTGTTTCGTTATCAACGGCGAGGGGGGGCTCAGACTTTTGGGGCTGAAGAAATAAGAGGAGCATATATATAGGCAGGTCTTTAGTGACGAATTATTTTCGTCGCTAATGCCTACTTTCCGTCGCAATAGGTATAAGGGGTTTAATGTTTTTAGCGATGAAGGTAAATTTCGTCACTAACGAACCCAGATTTTGTTAAGATTTTCAGAGAGGAAATTGATATTTCATCGCTATAGCATATTTTTAGTGACAAATTGTGATTTCGTAGCTAAAACAATGGAATGAAAAATCATGATTATTTTTAGTGACGACTATTTATCGTCGCTAATACTTCCTTATAGTGACGAAAAGATTTTCGTCACTAATACTATCCATAGCAATACCTATTGTGACGAAATATTTTGTCACTAAAAATTTCAACCTTTAGCGACGAAATATTTCGTCACTATAGATTAATTAAGCTCGCGCCAAAGTTTCCCTCCGTTGGCGCCCATTTTTTAGATCACAATAGCGACAAAAAATCATTTTCGTTTCTAAATATTATAATTTTTTTCATTATTAGTGACAAAATTCATATTTCATCGCTAAAAATACATTTTGTTATAGTGTTAAGTCAGGGAAAATTACACTTTATCACCTTAAACTATTCCACTTATTACACTTTACATCTTAAACTTTTCGAATACACATTTTGTACCATAAACTATGATTTTTGTTACACTTTGCACCCCAATATTAAGTTTGCCATTAACTTTGATGGAAAAATATGGTACCGTGTGAAAATAACTAATAGCCTCTCTTTTCAATCTTTTAAAAACAAAAGATAAATTATAATTTATCAGCCTAAACTATACTCGTAATTCCACTTTACACCCTAAATTTTGAATTTCCATCCAAGCTAATAGCAAACTTAGCGTCGGGGTGCAAAGTGTAATATAGTTCATAATTTAGGATGCAAAATGTGCATTTGAAAAGTTTAGTGTGCAAAGTTTAATGTGAGGTATAGTTTAACATAGTAAAGTGTAAATTCCCCCTTAAGTTAAAGGGAATCTTGCTACCAACTAGTTGCATTATACTAGTTTTTATTTCCTCACAAACCTAATGTTCCACATTCAGTTTTGAAGTATTTGTTATCTTTAGAATTTTTTTGTTAAAAAAAGACTATGATTTTTAGAAGCATTTTATTCAAGGTAGAATTTTTATTTTTATTGTTTGAAAGTAAGAATATATATATATATATATATATATATATATTTAAAAAAACTATAAATTAAAGGATCCAATAACAAATTTTTTTGGAAAAAAAAAATCAATTTCCATAGTTATTTTATGTGAGAAAATGAAAATAACAAAATACGAAATAAACTAAAGATTTACCATTCTTCTATTAAAAGGGAAAAAAAAAAAAAAACTAAAGATTTACCTCTAGTCATGATTGTTCAAGTATTATTTGGAGATAACCCACCTGAAAATTTATTTATTTAGAGAAAATTCTTCTAGCTTATGCCTAAATCCCTTTGATGGAAACACAAGCAATTTCAAAAGTTAGTGTAGTGGGCAGAAGCTTGTCATTAGATTATAAGTTGGTTTTTTGCTTATTTTATATATTGTTTGTGGGTCCTACATTACTTTTCTTCTCAACTTTCTTTCAAATAATTTAACTTTCTTTATACAAAAGAGGATTCTCTCGACCGTACCTGAGGTGTTTAAGCCACGAAGAAGCAGATTACGTAATGAGAGAAGTCCACGAGGGTATCTGCGAAAACCACTTGAGGGCACGGTCATTAATGCACAAGTTGATCCGAGTAGGATACTATTGGCCTACAATGTTGAAGGACGCACAAGTTTATGTCAAGGCCTGCGACAAGTGTCAAAGGTTCAGTAATTTCATCAAGCAACAATCCAAAGAGCTGACCCCTATGACAGGCCATTGGCTATTCGCTCAATGGGGACTAGATATCATGGGTCCCTTCCCGACAGCAGTTAGGCGGCTAAAGTTTCTAGTAGTTAGTATCGATTACTTCACTAAGTGGGTGGAAGCAGAAGCCCTAACTACTATCACGGAGAAGAACATTCGAAGTTTTGTTTGGAGGAATATCATCTGTAGGTACGGGATACCCAGAATGCTTGTCTCTGACAACGGAAAGCAATTTGACAACAGTGCATTTAAGGATTTCTGTTCGGAGCTAGGTATCAAGAATCACTACTCATCGCCCGCACACCCACAGGCCAATAGGAAAGTTGAAGTCACAAACCGATCCTTGCTCAAGATCATTAAGACCCGCCTCGAGGGGGTAAAGGGTATCTGGCCGGACGAGCTACCAGGCGTTCTATGGGCATACTGAACTACAGCAAGAACACCCACTGGAGAAACGCCATTTCGACTAACATACGGAAGTGACGCTGTCATCCCAGCAGAAGTAAGGCTCACAAGCTATCTAGTGGAAAACTACGATGAGGATAAGAACGAAGAGGCCATGCGCCTTCAACTCGACCTGGTGGACGAAGTCTGGGCAACAGCAAAGCAGAGGTTGGCACGGTATCAACATCTCATGGCGAAACACTACAACTCCAATGTCAGGCATAGAGACTTTCAAGTTGGAGATCTTGTACTACGGAAGATAATGGGTGCTACTAGAGATCCTTCGCAAGGAAAGCTCGGCCCCAACTAGGAAGGACCCTACAAGATCGCATCATGGCAGCGGAAGGGCACCTACCACCTCGAGACGCTGGACTGGCAAAAGCTGCAGCACCCATGGAACACAGAGCACCTACGAAAATACTACCAATAGAGATAATATGAAGAACAATGACGCTCCCCAATTTCCCAGTTTATTTAGTTTTACTACAATTACTAGTTTTACTTAGACAATTTTTTTGCTACAATACTTTATGTATCTTTTTAAGCCCAAGGGGGCAGGTACTTTTCTACAAACGCATGGTTTTTTAAGAGGAATATTCAGATACAACTATGTTTTACTACCTGAGTTCTTACAAAGTCCAAAAAGTGAACGGGTATAAACTAAAGTCCACAAACTGGACGGATCATCCCAGAAGGATGAAAATTCTTATCGTCCAAAAAATGGGCGGGTATAAGTCCACAAATTGGACAGATCATCCCAGAAGGATGAAGATTCTTACCGTCTAAAAAGTGGGCGGGTATAAACTAAAGTCCACAAAGTAGACGGATCATCCAAAGAGGGTGAAAATTCTTATCATGTCCAATACATGGACGGATACAAACTAAGTCCACAAAGTGGACGGATCATCCCAGGAGGATGAAGATTCTTATTGTCCAAAAAGTGGGCAGGTATAAACTAAAGTCCCCAAAGTGGACGGATCATCCAAAGAGGGTGAAAATTCTTATTAAGTCCAATACATTGACGGATATAAACTAAAGTCCACAAAGTGGACGGATCATCCAAAGAGGGTGAAAATTCTTATTATGTCCAATACATGGACAGATACAAACTAAGTCCACAAAGTGGGCGGATCATCAAAAAAGGTGAATAAGAGTCCAATAGCGGACGGATATAAACTAATGTTCAATAAGGTGGATGGACCGCCCTTAAAACCAAGTCCATGGTGGACGGTTTCATCCCGAGAGGGTGAAAAATGCAAAGTGCACCAATAAAACGGATTTATTAGCTAAATTCTCAAAATGGACGGATTATGAGTAATTCCGATTGGGTGTATGTTTTGTGAAGTCCAAAGATAAAAATACTCAGGTGGACGGCTATCTTAGGAGGACAAGAATGTCTTAATTAAAGCCCGTTAAAACAAAGTGGACGAATGCATTCTACAAAGACAATGACAAAGAAAAACAGTAGAAAGCCCTTAAAGGGAAATGTTTACATACTATCCATGACGGATAAAATTTTTTCTCCAAATAACTTAAAAAAAAAAAAAAAATTACACTACTGTTGGACTAAAGTATCTTCCGGCTGCTCTACAATATTGACAAGCTGATGGGCTTCATCTACGACGAGTTGAACTTGTTGAACATTCTAGGCTTGGGCTGACTCCCTGTCACCAAGGGTTGCGTCTCCAGCAAAAAGCTCTTCAGTGTTCTCCAAGGCGACAAGCACAACAGAGGCTTGGACTGGGTCTTCAATTTTAACCGAGGACAGGTCTAGGTTAGGATGGGCTTCTCGCACTTGACGGAGAGCATCATCAAAACCCTCCAAGAAGGAAGTGCCCAGCTCCGAGAGTAAGGCATCGGAGTCGTGATATTCACGGACCGCCTCTTCCTTAGCCTGACGGAGCTGGCCCTCAACCCTACACTATGTGTGCTTGGGAAGTAAAAGTATCGACCGATTTGCCGATGTGACATTGGGCATGTGAGTTCACTCGCATGCCAGTTACCAGTTACCAGTCACTTTTACGAACGCCCCCATGGAGTTCCTATTGGAGTTGAAGAGACATAATATTAACCTTACCGTGGGGTCGTGAATTTTTAGGTAATAACTAGTTTTGAGGCCACCGCAGATACTATATTTGAAGTTAATGTCATGATGGTTGTGCCCTATACCGTACAAGTTATTTAAGCAAATCACGCTATTAACTACCCTGTAGAAATTAGGGAGACATTGGTCAAGGCTGAGCCCATAGAAACTAAGGGTCATAAGCAATATGGGGTCCACGAGAAATCTAACCCCATCCTCAAGGATTGACATAATGGGGAGAAAACTACCCTAGGAAGCCTATCATTCTTAATATTTCCCTCCGGGCGGAATTCGACGTAAACATCTTGGGAGATGTTGAAACTCGCCCTAAAGGCTGTTAGGGTAGCCTCAGTCCTAAGAAGGTATGCAAAACCCTTTTTTGGGGGTGACTAAAAGAAAAACTAAGAGGAATACAGGAAGGGTTAGAGGACTTATAGTGATACCCTTTTCGTTTGGAAGAGTGATCTTGAGAGGGAGGCTTAGGAGGACAAGACAAAGAAGGATTGAGAGGAGGAAATGAAATAAAAAATTTGGCCAAGGGAGGTTAGGGTGTATTTATAGGGAGAGAGGCTTTAAATGCTTTTGGAGGGGAAAATTAATAACTTCCCCTAGTTATCCGTTACTTGCATGTCTCGGTATACGAAGCGGCAGCAAATCCTGACCATTCGATGTGATAGCTGTCGTTCTGCGTGCAAGGAATATAGACAGACCTGTTCGTCACATTTAATGATTGGTGGTTGGTTTTTCCCAAGAAGGATCAGTGCATTAAGGAATCCATCCACTAATGTGCAATCTTAATCCCAACCAACCCTCCACTGACAGGTAAAGGTTAACCCTAATCCCATCCCCATGACATGGGAATGGAATTGTGAAGGGCTATTGTACAGGCATGATATAGGGGCCCAGTCCATTATACGAGCATGATATAGGGGCCCAGCCCATTGTACTGGCGTGATGTAGAGGCCCAGCCCATCAATTTCACCCCGAGCCCAATAACAGGTAGTAGGACACATAGGTGCAGAAATCTGTTACATATCGGGGACATGACTGTTTGGCAACAGTAGTGCTTTGGGAGAAATCTATAAATAGGGGCTGAAGGAGGGAGAAAAGGGGTTGGAAAAAATTTGGGGCAAGAGATACACATAAGAGAAAATTGTGAGGAACAACAAAAGAGGAGTAACTTTCCATCAAGCTTGGGACTCCTCGAGGGATACACAAAAAAGGGTAGGAAGATATGGGCTGGACCATAAACTCTTTCATTTGGGCCACTAGATTGGCCTCAGGATGTTTTTCCATTGTAGGAATCTCATTACCCACTTCGTACAAGTAATATGAGGGTTTGACCTCAAGGCTAACTAGTCACATTGGGCAACAGGCCCACACAATTTGTTAAATAAATTATTATGAAAAAATTATAAAATTATTTATAAAAAATGAAAAAATTTCAAAGCCAACAACTTTCACTCTTTTTATGTTTATTTTTCTCCTTAAAAAAAATCAAACAAACAATTGACTTTTTTGTCAATATTAAATGAGAATGGGTTTGAATTCTTTTTTGCGTCCACTTTTTTGATTGATTAAAATGAGTAGATATTCCATTCATTAATGTCAACATCATCATAATAATAATAATAATAATAAAATTGTTTATACAAATAATCCAAATTTCTACAATTGATACACACATTTACAAATCAGCAAGCTTATTTACAAATTATAACAACTAGCTTGTAACTCCATACATACGCATGGATATACTTAAAAATATACAATAAAATGCATAATATAATTTATATATATATATATAATTTAAATACTATTGATAATCATTTTTATATTTTGTTAACTCTTAAAAATTTTGTAAGGATATTATTATGTATAAAATGTAAATTGTCTATTTTTTTTTAATTATTATGAAACACTTTTTTTTACAATTAATTTATTCTAGACTCTTTGATTTTTGTACTTAATAACTCACTTGGATGAATATTTATAATATGGTCCCACATTTGATTCTAAAATTAAGAAATAAAACTCTTTAAGAATAAAAAATTTAGAACACAAGGCACAAAATTTGAACTTTAATTTGGAATTCTAATTTGAGTTTCTCTCAGCTTCACCTATTATTATATATATAGGTTGCAGACACAACTCAATAGAATTAAAGCTAATAAATTGTTGAGATTCGCAACAATTGAGGCAAAATACACAATAAGACTATTTAGCTACAATACACCGGAAAGTACCATTGCATTAGAGAACAATAAGAAATGAAGGAGGAATTCCCATTTGAAAATGCAAATTAAAGCTGTGAACCAACAAACAACTTCCTCCCAACAAAATGCTATTGCAACAACTTCATCCTCACTTATTCCTTCATTGTCTTTGGAATTAATGAGCTCATTAGCATTGGTTGTCAAGCATCCTGATCATCCTCTCAAGCCAAAACCTAAGACATAGGCCACATGTAAACTCAGTTACAACAACCACAAAAAAGGATAGAAAAAAAAATCTAATTGTCAATAGATTTATTCAAAGAATAATTGTGTACGCAAATATATATTTCAATAATCTTGAGCTTACAGATCTTTGGATAATATAAATTTAACAAAAGAATTTTAACCAAGATATATCAGTCAGATGCTTGTTTGGGATGTAAATAAGATTTGAGATTTTAATTGTTTCTTAGATATTTTAGCAATTTTGTTAAGAAAATCAGCAAGATACAAAATTTTGACAGAAGAGACATAACATCATCACATTTGCAACAACAAAGCCTGCAAACTCAATCTAGAGAACTAAGCCATATCAGCTTTACGAATCACATACTTGAAAAAACAAAGCCTACGGACCCAATCTAGACAACTAAGCCATTTATATTACCTTTAAAACGCATCCAATAGCCAAGAGTCTATTACAAACCAAAAAATCATTGAGCAACAAAGTCAACAAACTCAATCTATACATCTGAAATAGAACTAAGTGCCACAACGTTGAATCAACAGCATAACCGAGAAATAAACACAAAGCACGTAATCATTGATACATGTGTGTGTGTGTGTGTGCGCGCATGCATGTGTATGAGTGGTAGTTTCAACTAATTTCAAAATAAGCTTATTCAAATGGTTCATACCATTTAGCTAATTCATTAGTCTCATTCAAACTCCTCCGCAATATACTATAACAAATGAACATATATGAGTGGCAGTTTTAGCTAATTTCAAAATAAGCTTACTCAAGTGGTGCATACCCTTTAAGCTAATTTATGAGTGGCAGATATCAGTGTCAAAATACGTTGAAGCAAATTAAGGTGCACATGGTGAAAATAATTATCTAATTTTGACCCCATGACCTAATAACAGAATTAATGATCACTTGAACCAACTTAAGTAGTAACAGTTTACCAAACATAATGATGAAGCAATCACAAGAGTATCACCACAGTACAAAAGTAGTAATATATAGTTAAAAAAATCAATTGTAAGGACTCAATGACAAAATGGAGGATCTCTTGAACAACTCAAATTAGACTTGTTTAGATGCTCATTGAGGCTCATTCATTAACTACATGAACAATCTTGAAGTTAAGTTGAAGCGTGATTAATTAATGAACCAAACTTGAACAAAGTAAAGCTTGGCTCACTATGTTCCTAAACACCAAAGATAATACCCTATATGGCTAATATGTCTAACTTCAAAGATATTTGTATTCAAAATATGAATTTATATTATGTTTTGGAAATTATTGCTGTTCTACGTAAATTAATTGGTAAATTTTTAATATAGAGTTTGTTGGCTATTTTACACTAACAAAGGTAAAAAGCATAGGTTTCTTAAAGATTACTACCATTAGGTACAAATACATAGTGCCTGTAAGCTATTAGCTTTCCTAAACCTCAGGTGCTCACCTCCACCCATTCTTATAGGAGAAATGTCAATTGACCTATTAATGAAATGAACTTGATTCTTCTAGGATCTAGGAATCTATATGGGGCTTGTCAACTGACATTTACAGGGGTATATTTAGTTGCTGTTTTGGTAATTGTCATGGGTTTGAGAAATTTTGTATAAGGGATTAATACATGCAAAACAAGAATTCTTAGTTGAACTATTAAAAGCAAGCAAGAGTCTTAGTTTTATGCTATTTTACGATTTATCAGGGGACAAAGAAGACAGAGATCGTTCTAGCGGTGAAATTGTTTACACGGCGATCCTTAAACATCGAAGCAGTGGCGAGAACGTTCCATCCAATATGGTGTACATGGAGAGTTTGAGGTCAGCGATGCAGGGAACAATGTACTCCTGATAGCTTTCAATATAGAAGTTGATGCGGAAAAGGTACTGCAAGGTGAACCATGGGCTTTCGATAGGCAGTTAGTTTCACTACATAGGTATGATGGTTCAACCCCAGCCCAAAAGCTTATCTTCAATACAACTTTGTTTTGGGTTCAAATACACAGCCTACAGTACAATCTCCTAACCATTGAGGTGGCTTTCAGTATAGGGGAAACTCTAGGTACTGTTACTATTTTATGTGATTCACTTGTTAGGAACATATGTCACTATTTTATGTAATTGGCTAATCCTTTGACAAAACGCATTTTACTTGTATTTGGGTAGTCTAGGATGTGTTTAATACTTCAAGAAACTTTATTTCAAGATCAAGTGTTGAAGCTATGTAAGTTTGTCTAAGATTCAAGCTGAAAAGTGCCTGTCATTAAAGCTCAACAGCTAGATATCTATCGAGCTTAAAGAGCTGTTCAGCCCCAAGGCTCAATAGCAGCTCGACAGATAGGGTATCTGTCGAGATTTATGAAAAACAGATTTTTAGTTCTGTTTTGACTCCAATCTAGTTTTATGTGTTTGAGCTTTCTTTTCTCACAACCTTAGACATATAAAAGGATTATTTTAAGGGTCGTCAAAGTGTTCACAAGTTGTACAAGTGTTGAGCAAAGTTTGTTCAAGCAAATTGTGACCGGAGATAGATTTTGCCCTAGTTCATCATTCTTGAAGAAGTTGCTGTGTTTGTGCACCGTAGGGTTTTATGACCAAGCATCTTATTGATCTTCATCATTGGGATGAACTGAAGAACTTTGCAGCCAACAACCTTCTCTAGTTGGTGATTGAAGTTGCGTACTGGGATCTGTGCAATTAGTTAGTCACGTACTGGGAGCCGTGCATTACAATGAGAGATTGTCACTACAGAACAAGTCCAATTGGGATTGGGGTAAGGGTTCAACTGTAGGTTGGTATAAGGTACTGAAATTCCTTTACTTGTAATCGCTTGTTATGATAATAGTGGAATTTCGGAAGTGGTGACCTTAAAATCACTCGGTGGAGTTTTGCCTCAGTAGTCTTTCCCATTTGTAAACAAATCACCCATGTCAAATTTAATTTCCGTTGCATTTAGTTTAATTGGTGATTTGTTTGTGCTACCACGCATCTTGCATGTTAATTTGATTAATTAATCAATTTGGCTAATTAATCACAAGGGGTCAATACGTTTTTGGCCTATCTAGCGGTATCAGAGCAGGCATACTCTGATTAGGGTTAATCTTTGTGTGTTGATCCATTGACCCCTATTTGTCATGGATAGAGGACAATCATTAATTATACCTCTTTTATTTGATGACACTAACTATGCATACTGAAAAGTATGCATGAGTGCTTTCTTGCAGTCTTTAGATGAGAAAGTGTGGCAAGCTATGGAGATAGGCTAGACTAAGCCTACAGAAGTGCCGACTGATTGGGATGATGCCATGATCAAGGCAACAAACTTCAACAGCAGGGCATTGAATGCTTTATTCAGTGCAGTCACAAATGAGGAGTTCAAGAAGATATCCTCTACTTAAACTACTAAGGAGGCATGGACCATCCTCTAGATAACCTATGAGGGAACCAAGGCTGTCAAGGATTCGAAACTACAAAGGCTCATTACAAGCTTCGAAGAAATTAAGATGGAGGAGGATGAGTCGTTCAATGAATTCTATGCCAAGCTCAAGGACATAGTAAACTCAGTTTTCAATCTTGGGGAAACCATTCCTAAACTCAAGATTGTGAGAAAGGTGCTCAGATCTCTGCTTGAGAGATTCCATGCCAAGATTACGGCGATCGAGGAATCAAAGGACATTGACAAGATTCCTTTAACAGAGCTGCTTGGTAATCTGCAGACTTACGAGTTAGGGTTAATAAGGATTGGTAAGTCCGACAAAAGCAAGAGCATGGCCTTAAAGGCCAAGAGCAGTAACATGGATGAGTCTTCGGAAGATGAAGATTCTAAGATAAAGTCCTACATCACCAAGTAATTCAAGAAGTTCATGAATAATGCCAATGGGAAGGGCTTTGACAAGGACTGTAGGCAATCCAGTTCTTCTCAATTCAAGAGCCAAGACAAAGGGAAGAAGGATGCTAGGGATGGCGGTCAATACACTGTTCCCGCAGGACCTAAGTGCTTTGGGTGTCAAGGCTTCGATCACATGAAATAAGAGTGTCCTACATATCTCAAGAGCATTGGAAAGAGCAAGGCACTCGTTGCTACTTTGAGCGACACTGAGCTAGAGGATGATTCCGACAATGAGGATGACGGAATCTTGAATGCCACTGTCATTCCTACTGAGGGGATTGTTGAAGATGTGGATGAAGAAGAAGAATTGGTAGAGTCCAAGTTTGAGAAGATGGATGAATAAGATGACATCCACACAACCTATGCAAAGTTGTACAAGGTCTCAGAGAAGCATGAGAAGATGTATAGGTTGACCTCCAAGAAGCTTAGTGATGTGGAGCTTGAGTGAGAAGAGCTTTCCACAAAGGTTGATGAAGCCAATCAGACTATTAGGGCACTGAAGTTTGAGAACAATTTCTTGGTTGAGAAGACCAAGAAGCTTGAAGTGGAGCTGTTTCAAGTTAAAGCTCAATTGGAAAGGACTTCAAGTGCTAAGCTTGATAAGATGCCCAGTCTTTAGAAATCTGCTTTTGATCGAACAGGCTTAGGGTATGGTATTTCTTCTTCTAATATTGCTTCTACTAGTACTACTGTTTTTGTTTCTCTTAGTAATAATGCTGAAATTGAGAACAATAATGTTAAAACTGATTTAGCTAGTGAGAATATTGACAAGGGTAAATCTATCTTAGGAGCACCCCCTAAGCGAGATAAGAAGGAAGCTAAAAACCCTAGGGCTAAGAAGGCTAACTCTCAAAAGCCTAAACAAAAGTAGCAGCATCTCTGTCATCATTGTTGAGTTGCCGATCATACTCGACCAAATTGCTATAAGTAGTTAGCCACTCAACAGAGCAATGGCATGATAGCATCTGGATGCCAGAATCAGCTTCAATTCTCTCTTGCTCCCCTTGGAGATCTTCTCAAAGCCCTCATGTTCCTTTCGAACTTGAACAATTTCAATTCTTCCCCCTTACTACCGATTCAAGGGTTTAATCAAAGGAAAGGTTCTTCCAGGGTGTGGAAGGAAAAGAGCTCCAAGTGGATTCTATCACTTTCTTCTCTCTCTTTGTGTTTTTGTTTTTGCATAATTTGTGTGTTTTTGCTTTTTATTTTGAGTCAGACTAGTTTTTATACTTTGTTTTGTTTAACATGTTTTTGTTTGTTTTCAGTTTTGTTTATTTTGTTTTTAATATAAAAATTAAAAAAAAAATTGAAAAAATTAGAAAAATACAAAAACAGTGTGTGTTTTGTGTACATTGGTACTTGTGTACCTTGGATGGCCATTGAAATAAAGTTTTCTAAATTTTGTATCTCTTGTAGCTTAGATGAGCATCTCTATGTACAACTAAGCAAGTGAGCTTTGTGGCTCTTGTTTGTGATGAGTAAGATTAAGTTATCTCTTATACTTAATACTCGTATCACTCTTTTTGATAGGAATGACTAAAAAATCCTAAGAGAAAGGCATAAATAACCATCTCACCACTGTTGCCCACCAATATTTAAATGACATTTGTATGCTTCGCCATAGCAAAAGTGCAATGTCAATGACATTTGTGTGCTTCAGCATAGCAAATTTGGAATGTCAAAAGCTTAAAATAATTGAGTATTTATTTTCTATCTCTTATATTCCCATACATGATTTGCTTAAAAAGAAAATGTGCAAAGAAAATAAAAGGCAAAAAGATCAAAATACTTTAAATATGATTGCAAGCGTGTATTCTAGAAGATGTGGAAGTTATAGGATTTACCTCAAAGGTGATAGTCCTCATCAAACGATTATGATTGTTTGTGAGTTAAAGTGATTTTCTCTTATCTCAAATCATCATAACATGTATACACTTATGCAATCTTGCGATGTTTTTTCACACACAACACACAACATTCTTTGCTACTTTTGATACATGTGCAAGTACAATGTGATTTGGCCATCACAAGGTTTTACATGTGTTAATATATGCTCACTAAACTGTCTTAACTTGTTTTTGAAATATAAAATTAGTTAAACGTATTTAGTGTGTGTGTGTGTTTTTGGGACCATTGTGCTTAAAATTGTTGTTGAGAGATGATTTTGAGAGCTTAAGATGTTGATTGGATCCTTGGTTAAGTTGCATGCTTGATTGCATTCATATATGTGTTTTTCCCTTCTTGAAAAACGGTTTTTAAGCAATCTCGATACCTTCTTGACACCTGGCTATCTGTCGAGCTCTTAAGCTTTTTCTTATCGCAATCTTGACAGATCCTCGACAGCTAGGTGGATCAATCAAGAAAGTTCCTGGACCCTCGATAGCTTCTCGACAGCTGGTGGATCGATCGAGCTTCTCTTCTTATGTCTTTGCTTTGTTCCTCAACACCTTCTTGACAGCTGCATCTGTCGACATTGTTTTTCTCGACACCTCCCTCGACAGATGGCTCGACACCTCTCGACACCTCTATCTGTCGAGAATTACTAAGGATATATATATATATGCTCTTTGAGATCTGGTTCTCATTTCCTCGATCTCTCTTGATCTGTCCGCACCTATTCATCTCCCAAACACTCTCTCTTTCACATCTAACCTCATCCTCAAGCATTTTTCGATATTAATCAAGTTTTTCTTCACTTGGTAAGCTTCGATTCTCTCATTTTCATGCATTTCATTCTTTGAAACCTAAGTTTTTGGGATTTTTGCAAAATTTGGGGTTTTTCAAAATCAAAGAGGTTTTTGTGCAATTTTTGGGATGGGTTTTGAAGATTCAATCTTAAAAACTTCATGCATTGCATTCCATGTGCATTATAATTGTATTTTCATGCATTTAGTTGTATGCTATACATGTTGAATTGCTTGTGTGCTGGTAGGTTTGGATTGGGCCGAGCCTATGATGTTTTTTTTACTTTGCACGTTACATGCTCATGCATTTTCATGCATACGTTCTTTACATTCAGTATATTTCTATATTTATTTGAACTGTTTGGAGCTTTTCTGATTGTCTCTTTCTTCCTCTCTCTCTCTCTTTTCGTTTGTGTTAGTCGTGTCTATGGCACCAAAACGTAAATCCACTCCGTCCCAGAACCCTCTTCACTCTAGGCCATCGTCTTCCTTTGATCCTACTCCTTTTTATATCTGATTCCATGATGAGGATGCCCAAAAGGACTTCTCGGAGAACTTTTCTTAACGAGGTGTTCATTCGGAATGCCAAGTCATTTTGGCGAACTTTGCCAACACTGACCAATCCGATGTCATTCACAGTCGGGGTTGGGAGTTACTGTGTGACATCTCGGTCACTTGTCCTTCCGTGTTGATTTAAGAATTTTACTTCAACATGCATGGAATTGATTCTTCAGTACCTCTCTTTTATACTCGCGTTCGAGGTACATGTATTTATGTCACACCACAGCTTGTTGCAGATGTGCTTTATGTTCCATGGGTAGAGCATCCTGACTACCCCAGATGTGATCATCTGAGGACTGTGTCCAAAGACGAGATGATCTCTGCTTTTTGTGAGCGCCCTTCTGATTGGGGTGACCATCAGTTTACACCATGTAAGGCCTTTGCTAAAGGTCCTAGATTCATAAACATGGTGATGACTTTTGTTTTGCACCCACTCTCTCATTATAATTCTATCACAGAGCCTCGAGCTCGATTTTTGCTTTCTTTGTTAGAGCACCTCACTATTGATTTTCCTTCACATTTTATTCTTTCTCTTATAGATGTGTTTAGGGATACGGTTACCCGTGATAAGCTCATCTTTCCTTTGGCAATCACGAGAATCTTATGCCATTTTTCTATTCCTTTTCCCTCTTCCACCCATTTTTCTGTCATGTGTGCCATAGACACCGCTACCGTTAAACGTAGTGAGGCGTAGTTTAGGTCACGACAGACGGATTCAGCAACTCCTCCCTCCCGTTCGGCTCCATCTCGATTTGCTCCACCCATATCCACTCCCTCCTCTTCTTCAAGCGATGTGTCACTAGGGGACATCATGGCACAGCTACAGCGCATGGATGCTCACTTTGATACACTTTCTACAAAGTTGTATCAGGTGAACATCCGTGTCGGTCATATCGCACGGCGGCAAGCAACTATGGGTGGTTTTGCTCCTGAGGCTTCTCCTTCACCTTCTCATGTGGCTTATGATTCTGAGGATAAGGATGATGATGATGGCGATGACGATGATGCTTCTGATGACGATGATGGGGATGTTAACTCTATCGATGAGATGTCTACTTGACACTCTTACCCTTTGTCACTCGAGACAAAAAGGGGGAATAGTTTTGGATATGTGGGTAGTCATTCTTAGGGAGAGAGTTAGTATAGGACATTTTTTTTGTTAGGGGGAGTGTTGATATTTTTTAGGGATGTAGTGAGGATTACATGTATCATTTTCTTTTCTCTACTTTAGATACATTTATTCTTGTACACTAGTCTTGTGACCATTATTGACATACATTGTACTTATTTTCTTTATATGTTGATGTATGCTTCTTTCACCCACCCTTACATGTGTTGTTTCTTTTCTCTCTTTATGCATATGCTTCTTATTACTTGTATGCAATCTATTATTTCTGTTTCACACAAAGATGTCTTGATGAGTTTTGTTTAAAGTGTTTCAGAAATACAGGTTGTCAAAGTCTACTTGCCATAAACTCTCTTCTTGCAAAGTTTTTGAAAAGTTTGTGTTAGGATAAATTTTGTTGTAATTAACAAGTGAATATGAGTTGAGTGATTTATGACTTCTCTCATATCTCATTTGTTTGTTGTGGTTTTGTCACGGATTGCCAAAGGGGGAGATTGTTAGGACATATGTGATTCACTTGTTAGGAACATATGTCACTATTTTATGTAATTGGCTAATCCTTTGACAAAACACACTTGTATTTGGATAGATCTAACATGTATTTAATACTTCAAAAAACTTTTTTTCAAGATCAAGTGTTGAAGCCATGCAAATCTGTCTAAGATTCAAGCTGAAAAGTGTCTGTCATTAAAGCTCGACAATTAGATATCTATCGAGCTTAAAGAGCTGTTCAGCCCCGAGGCTCGGCAGCAGCTCAACAGATAAGGTATCTTTCGAGGTTTATGAAAAACAAATTTTCAGTTCTGTTTTGACTCCAATCCGGTTTTATGTGTTTAGGCTTTCTTTTCTCACAACCCTAGACATATAAAAGGATTATATTAAAGGTCGTCAAAGTGTTCACAAGTTACACAAATGTTGAGCAAAGTTTGTTCAAACAAATTGTGATTGAAGACAGATTTTGCTCTAGTTCATCATTCTTGAAGAAGTTGCTGTGTTTGTGCACCGTAGGGTTTTGTGACCAAGCATCTTCTTGATCTTCATCGTTGGGGTGAACTGAAGAACTTTGCAACCAACAACCTTCTCTAGTTGGTGATTGAAGTCGCGTACTGGGATCCGCGCAATTGGTTAGTCACGTACTGGGAGCCATGCATCAAAAGGAGAAATTGTCACTACAGAACAATTCCAATTGGGTATTGCGGTAAGGGTTCAACTATAGGTTGGTATAAGGTACTGGGATTCCTTTACTTATAACCGCTTGTTGTGATAATAGTGGAATTTCAGGAGTGGTGACCTTAAAATCACCCGGTGGGGTTTTGCCTCGGTGGTTTTCCCCATTCGTAAACAAATCACCCATGTCAAATTTAATTTCCACTGCATTTAGTTTAATTGGTGATTTGTTTGTGTTACCACGCATCTTGCATGTTAATTTGATTAATTAATAAACCTGGCTAATTAATCACAAGGGGTCAACACGTTTTTGGCCTATCAAGTGGTATCAGAGCCAAGGTCATAGGTTCAAGTCGTTAGAGCCGCATTGTGAGGGAGGGATTGTTAGGGATTTCACAGTTCACTCCAATAACAACAGGCTTGGTCTACGATCAAATGCTATAAAAGATTTGTGCCCCCTCATCCTTCACCAATTAGTTGTTGGATGGATTGATAAGGCACATGGTCTGACAGTTACTAAACCTAAGTATGTATTTGATATACAGGGAGGCAATTTCGTGAGAGTAAGAGTTGTGGTGGATATTACCAAACCCCTATGCCATGGTAGAATGGGATCAAACGGATAAGGGTTGGGTCTCCTTTATGTATGAACGTCTTCCGAATATATGCTACTAGTGTGGTCATTTATCCCATGATGATAAGGACTATATCTTATGGCTTAGTAGCAAGGGTACCTTAACTCTGGAGGATTAATAGTTCGCCTCATGGATTAGGGCTCCACAATTTAATCCGACGAGAAAGGCTATCATTGAGATGCAAGGTTTCGAGAGCCAAGGTGCCCAATATAGCGTGTTCCGTAGAAGTAATGGGAAACCACCTAGCAATTCCACTAACTCTTTGACCATCTCTACACTGATAGAGTTAGTGGAAGGGCAACTTGCAACTTAGGAGGCCACGTATATGGAGGCCAAAGAATGTGGGGGTGGGGTAGCTGACAATGTCGACTGGTTTGACGGCGGCAAAGCTGGTGAGTAGAAACAAAACCCGAATTTTGAGGTGGTTATTCAGGATATTGATGAGGCCATTAACTTTGTCCCAGTGATTGCGATTTCAAATAAAAACCATCCTAAAACATCATTATTGGTGGATAGTAATGTTTTGGAATCCAAACAAAATGTAGTTGGGCCTAATGATATAGAACTAATAATTAAAGACAAGTGATAGGTCAAGAATGTGTTGACCCCTTGTGATGAATTAATAAATTAATTAGCCAAGTTAATTAATTAATTCAATTAGCATGCAATACGTGTGGTAGCACAAACAAATCACTAAATAATTAAATGCAACGGAAATTAAATTGACACGGTGATTTGTTTATGAATAGGGAAAACCTACACGGCGAAAACCCCACCGGGTGATTTTAAGGTCACCACTCCTGAGAATTCACTATTGTTACAACAAGTGGTTACAAGTAAAGGAATCCCAATACATTATACCAACCTACAATTGAACCCTTACCCCAATACCCAATTGTACTTGTTTTGTAGTGACAATCTCTCCTTTTAATGCACAGCTCCCAATACATGACTAACCAATTCGATGCGCGCAGATCCCAGTACGCGGCTTACTCACCAACTTGAGAAAGATATTGGCTGCAAAGTTCTTCAGTTCATCACATGATGAAGATGACAAAGCTCCTTGGTTACAAAACCCTACGATGTACAAACACAGCAGCTTCTTCAAGAGAAAGATGAACTGGGGCAAATTCTGTTTCCGGTCACAATTTGTATGAACACAACTTTGCTTCACACTTGCGCAACCTTTTACAGCCCTTAAAACAATCTTTATATATGTTTAGGGTTGTGAGAAAAGAAAGCCCAAACATGTATTCACTGATTGAAGTGAAATCAGCTCTGAAAAACTGATTTTTATAAACCTCGATAGATAGCTTATCTGTCGAGAAGCTGTCAAGCATCGGGCTTTAGCAGCTTTTTAAACCTCGATAGATACTAACTGTTGAGCTTTAAAACCCAGCACTTCTTCACTTGTTTCTTGGACAGACTTGCATGGGTTTAACACTTGAATTTGAAACCTTGTTTCTTGAAGCATTAAACACATCCTAGATCTACCCAATTACAAGTGCATTTTGTCAAATGATTAGCCAATTCAATATTGACATATGTTCCTAACATTAAATCACATATGTCCTAACAACTCAGAGGATCAAAAGGTTGGTCATCTACAATGGTAATGGATAGTACGGTTATTACAGCAATCAATTTCACAGTTGGCAGCAATAATAATCCAAATTTGAAAGCTGGCCAAGATGGATCCAATAGGGGTCGGGGAAAGAGCAAAAATATTAATCATTCCCCACGTGTTTCATAAGAAAAACAACTTAGCCAGAGTGTGGAAGCTACAAATGTAGGCCAAATCATTCCACGCCGAGGTACATGGTCCAAAGCATCATCTAGGCCCATTAACCAAAAGCATGGGGAAGGATCCATTAGTGATAGAATGGCCCAAAGAGGAAGGAGCAGTGCAACTAAGGCAGTACATCCAGATGACTTGAGTAAGGAAAAGAAACAAAAGGTAGAGGAAGAAACAAAAGCGCTTAGATTTTTTATGGCAACACACCTAGGATCGATAGAGGTTGTTGAGCAACCTCGTCGGGTCCAATGAATCTTGTAAGCTAGAATTGCCGAGGGCTTAGGAACCTCTAGACAGTTAAAGCCTTCGAGAAGGTGGTTAAAATAGAAGTGCCCACAATTGTCTTCTTAATGGAGACAAAGTCGAACAGTGACTAGATGAGAACTGTTCAAGATAAATGCGAGCTAAAACATGGTCTGATAGTTCCAAGTGATGGAAAGAGTGGTGGATTGGCCAAGTTATGGAAGAAAGGTATTAAAGTTGAGGTTTAAACATTTTCACAAATGCATATTGATGCCTTGGTGGACAGTGGTGCAGAGGTGGGGTGGTAGCACCTTACCAGATTTTATGGGAACCCAGACATAGGGAAGAGGCCTGAATCTTGGGCAAGGCTAAAACAACTAAGAGGTACGTCAACCTTACCTTGGCTGACAATTGGGGATTTCAATAAAATCATTATTTTTCTAAAAAAGAGGGTGGGAGTGCTAGACCAAGATAGCAAATGTAGAACTTCATCGAGGCCATTAATTTTTGCGGATTACGGCATGTTGGGTACATTGCTCCGAAGTTTACATGGTTGTATCAAAAGGCCAACGGTACGTAGATCTAAGAAAGACTGGATAGGGCAACGTGTGAGAGACCTCAAAAGTTGCCTCTCAAAAAAGAGAGATTTTTTTGGAGTGCTTTTTAGGGCAACTCTCTTTTTGGGTAAGTGGTGTGGAGTCGCCACTTATTTTCTTACAAAAAATAAAAAAAATATAAATACATGATTGAATTGTTTTCTTCATTGATTGAATAAAAATTACATATCTTGAAAAATTGAAAATTACATGGCTTTGGATCCTAGTTACAAATTACTAAAAATATATGGCTTTTTGTCCAAGTTACATTCTACCTAAAATAAAATAAAGACAAGGCTTAGATCTACTTAACCAAATACCTAAATTCGAAGGCTCGGTTATAGAATGGGAAGTTGTTAGGCACCCATTCCGCCCAGACAGAGTCTGGTCTTCTAAACTCTTGTGACCAATGTACCTTTTTTATGTATATCATGAATGATATGTTGAACATGTGAATTAAAAACTAAATCACACAAATTTATTCATGAATGAAGTCTCTTCTTTTGTTTAAAAAAATTCGGATCTATTTTGGTTGAGAAAAAAAACTTTATTTTAATTTGTCAAAATACCAGACCTGTTTTGTAGTATGTAGAAGAAAAAAACGGTTTTTGGAAATAAAAATTTAGATCTGTGTATATTACATGAAATAAAGTCTTTTGATTTGAAAAATATCAAATGTACTTTTTTAAGAACTAAAAAAATGTTTTTTAAATTTGTAAAAGATCAAATTTGTTTTATGATAATAAAAAAAAAAGGTTTTTGATAATAGAAAAATCAGATCTGTTTTTTATATGTTTTAAAAGAATGAAAAAAAGATTTTTTAAGAAGAGAGTTTCACTCATAATTTAAATTCATGCAACATGAATTAAATAAAATAAACACAAACACAATCATGTTTTATCTTTTTCTTTATTTCAAAAATCTGCACACATTAAAAAATCAAATCTGTATCTAAGAAAGATACAAATCAGTTTTTTTGATAAACAAATGTTCGGATTTGCATCTAATGAAGACATCAACCAGTTTTGATTAAGAAAAATCCAGATCTACATCAAAGGAAGATGCAGATCCATTTTATTTTGAAGAAAAATTCAGATCTACGTCTAACAAAGATGCATATCTGTTTTATTTTGAAGAAAAAGAATTGTTCACATGCAGATTATTGACATTCATAAAAGTGATTATGACAATCACATAAATAAATCATGCTTTAAACAAAACAATGATGAACCATTCATGTTATAGATAAAACATTCATCAACATAAAAAGAAGCATAAAAAAAAAAAAAAAAAAAAAAAAAAGATAGGGTGATGGAAACAACCTCTTGCATGAGCACTCTTTATTCTTGAGAGGATGTTTTAGGGTTCAAAGAAACTTATTTAGTTATCTTTGAAACCTAAAAACCCTAATTTAAGCAACAAATCTCAGAGAGGATCAGAAAGTATTAGCAATTTAAGGGCCTCAAAACGTGTGCCTTCCAGAGCGTAAAAAAAAGTTGCTAAATTTTGAGGTCCAGTCTCTATTTATAGAGGCTAGAAAACTCTAAAAAATAGGCACTGACGATTAGGATGTGAATCCGGATGCATGCTTTTGCGAAAAGATCGAAAATGGTGTGCTTTATCATCACCGAAAGGCCGTTGGACAAAAGCCCAAAAGGGGGAAATTTGGCCCTTTTAGAGTACCGTTCAGCACTCCAAAAGTGCCGAATTGGCTCTTGGACATTGAACGCTCTTTTGTGTTCGGGTGCCGTTTGGACTCCTCTTCTAGGGTTTTTTGACTGGTCCTTGCACCTAGCTGTGTTTTCATCCTCCATCTATGCTTTTTTTTAATCTCTTTTCTAAATAATTCAAGCTTTTTAAGAACAATTATCTTGTAAATAAATACCCTAAAATAAATCTTGAGAAAGTTTAGATTATCCACAATTTTCTTATTATCCAATCATCCATTTTATTCCTATGGATGCATCCCAATTTTAAGCACTAACTATTAACCAATCACAAAATTATTTAATTAATTTTAATTGTTTAACCAATCAGAATTAATTTAAATTAATCATGTGTGGTCGACTTTACGTAGACACAATGCATGTTGACCGTGCAAACTTGATCATGCAATATCTTTCGATCCGATGGCCCGATTTGGAAACCGGACACCGCTGCGACCGTCAGAACCTCAAAATTTTTTTATGATATGAAATGAATGAATTAATGCATTTAATACAAATAAAAATTGATGTATGTAATGCAATCATGATTTTTGGGGTATGTGGATGGTCATTCAAGTCATTCTTCTTGATTAAATCATGGGTGCAAAATTGAGTATCTACAGCATGCCCCTCATTGAAAGAGCTTGAAAAGCGAATGTCAATGTAAAACAAAGACACTTATTTTAGTGACCATGATTTAATTGAGGTTGAATTTTCAAAGATTACCTACCCCTCGAACCTAAAAGTTTGGAACATAGAACTAGCCTTATCTTTTGACAGAAAAAATGAAAATACTGGACTTTGCTGGTAATTACATGGCTTTGGATCCTAGTTACAAACTACTAAAAATATATGGCTTTTTGTCCTAGTTACATTCTACCTAAAATAAAATAAAGACAAGGCTTAGATCTACTTAACCAAAGACCTAAATTCAAAGGCTCGGTTACGGAATGGGAAGTTGTTAGGCACCCATTCCGTCCAGACAAAGCCTGGTCTTCTTGACTCTTGTGACCAATGTACCTTTTTATGCATGTCATTAATGATATGTTGAACATGTGAACTAAAAACTAAATCACACAAATTTATTTATGAATGAAGTCTCTTCTTTTGTTTAAAAAAATTCAGATCTATTTTGGTTGGGAAAAAAGACTTGATTTTGATTTGTCAAAATACCAGACCTATTTTGTAGTTTGTAGAAAAAAAATGGTTTTTGGAGATAAAAATTTAGATATGTGTATATTACATGAAATAAAGTCTTTTGATTTGAAAAATATCAGATGTATTTTTTTATGAACTAAAAAAATGTTTTTTAAATTTGTAAAAGATCAAATCTGTTTTATGATAATAAAAAAAATGGTTTTTGATAACAAAAAATCAAATCTGTTTTTTATACGTTTTAAAAGAATGAAAAAAATATTTTTTAAGAAGAGAGTTTCACTCATAATTTAAATTCATGCAACATGAATTAAATAAAATAAACACAAACACAATCATGTTTCATCTTTTTCTTTATTTCAAAAATTTGCATGCATTAAAAAATCAAATCTATATCTAAGAAAGACACAAATCAATTTTTTTGATAAAAAAAATGTTTGGATTTGCATCTAATGAAGACACAAACCAGTTTTGATTAAGAAAAATCCAGATCTACATCTAAGGAAGATACAAATCCATTTTATTTTGAAGAAAAATTCAGATCTACGTCTAAGAAAGATGCAGATCTGTTTTATTTTGAAGAAAAAGAATTATTCACATGTAGATTATTGACATTCAAGAAAGAGATTATCACAATCACATTTAAAAATCATTCTTTAAACAAAACAATGATGAACCATTCATGTTATAGATAAAACATTCGTCAACATAAAAAGAAGCATAAAAAAAAAGATAGGGTGATGGAAACAACCTCTTGCATGAGCACTCTTTGTTCTTGAGAGGATGTTTTAGGGTTCAAAGAAACTTATTCAGTTATCCTTGAAACCTAAAAACCCTAATTTAAGCAGCAAATCTCAGAGAGGATCAGAAAGTATTAGCAATTTGAGGGCCTCAAAACATGTGCCTTCCAGAGCGTAAAAAAAAGTTGCTAAATTATGAGGTCCAGTCTCTATTTATAGAGGCTAGAAAACTCTAAAAAATAGGCACTGACAATTAGGATGTGAATCCGAACGCATGCTTTTGCAAAAAGATCGAAAATGGTGTGCTTTATCATCATCGAAAGGCCGTTGGGCCAAAGCTCAAAAGGGGGAAATTTGGCCCTTTTAGAGAACCGTTCAGCACTCCAAAAGTGCCGAATTGGCTCTTGGACATTGAACGCTCTTTCGTGTTCGGGTGCCGTTTGGACTCCTCTTCTAGGGTTTTTTGACCGGTCCTTGCACCTAGCCATGTTTTCATCCTCCATCTATGATTTTTTTTTATCTCTTTTCTAAATAATTCAAGCTTTTTAAGAACAATTATCTTGTAAATAAATACCCTAAAATAAATCTTGATAAAGTTCAAATTATCCTGAATTTTCTTATTATCCAATCATCCCTTTTATTCCTATGGATGCATCCCAATTTTAAGCACTAATTATTAATCAATCACAAAATTATTTAATTAATTTTAATTGTTTAACCAATTAGAATTAATTTAAATTAATCATGTGTGGTCGAATTTACGTAGACACAATGCATGTTGACCGTGCAAACTTGATCATGCAATATCTTTCGATTCGATGGTCCGATTTGGAAACCGGACACACCGCTGCGACCATTAGAACCTCAAAATTTTTTTATGATATGAAATGAATGAATTAATGCATTTAATACAAATAAAAATTGATGTATGTAATGCAATCATGATTTTTGGGGTACGTGGATGGTCATTCAAGTCATTCTCCTTGATTAAATTATGGGCGCAAAATTGAGTGTCTACAGAATGCCCCTCATTGACAGAGCTTGAAAAGCGAATGTCAATGTAAAACAAAGACACTTATTTTAGTGACCATGATTTAATTGAGGTTGAATTTTCAAAGATTACCTACCCCTCGAACCTAAAAGTTTGGAACATAGAACTAGCCTTATCTTTTGACAGAAAAAATGAAAATACTGGACTTTGCTGGTAATTACATAGCTTTGGATCCTAGTTACAAACTACTAAAAATATATGGCTTTTTGTCCTAGTTACATTCTACCTAAAATAAAATAAAGACAAAACTTAGATCTACTTAACCAAAGACCTAAATTTGAAGGCTCGGTTACGGAATGGGAAGTTGTTAAGCACCCATTCCGCCCAAACAGAGTCTGGTCTTCTTGACTCTTGTGACCAATGTACCTTTTTATGCATGTCATGAATGATATGTTGAACATGTGAACTAAAAACTAAATCACACAAATTTATTTATGAATGAAGTCTCTTCTTTTGTTTAAAAAAATTTAGATCTATTTTGGTTGGGAAAAAAGACTTGATTTTGATTTGTCAAAATACCAGACCTATTTTGTAATATGTAGAAAAAAATGGTTTTTGAAGATAAAAATTTAGATCTGTGTATATTACATGAAATAAAGTCTTTTGATTTGAAAAATATCAGATGTATTTTTTTATGAACTAAAAAAATGTTTTTTAAATTTGTAAAAGATCAAATCTTTTTTATGATAATATAAAAAATGGTTTTTGATAACAAAAAAATCAGATCTGTTTTTTATACGTTTTAAAAGAATGAAAAAAATATTTTTTAAGAAGAGAGTTTCACTCATAATTTAAATTCATGCAACATGAATTAAATAAAATAAACACAAACACAATCATGTTTCATCTTTTTCTTTATTTCAAAAATCTGCATGCATTAAAAAATCAAATCTATATCTAAGAAAGATACAAATCAGTTTTTTTGATAAAAAAAAATGTTTGGATTTGCATCTAATGAAGACACGAACCAGTTTTGATTAAGAAAAATCCAGATCTACATCTAAGGAAGATGCAGATCCATTTTATTTTGAAGAAAAATTCAGATCTACGTCTAAGGAAGATGCAGATCTGTTTTATTTTGAAGAAAAAGAATTGTTCACATGCAGATTATTGACATTCAAGAAAGAGATTATGACAATCACATAAAAAAATCATTCTTTAAACAAAACAATGATGAACCATTCATGTTATAGATAAAACATTCATCAACATAAAAAGAAGCATAAAAAAAAAGATAGGGTGATGGAAACAACCTCTTGCATGAGCACTCTTTGTTCTTGAGAGGATGTTTTATGGTTCAAAGAAACTTATTCAGTTATCTTTGAAACCTAAAAACCCTAATTTAAGCAGCAAATCTCAGAGATGATCAAAAAGTATTAGCAATTTAAGGGCTGAAAGTTCAAATAGTGTGAAATACACTATGAACGTTTAGACCCCCAAATTAAAAATTACCAATTGAAGCTATATGTCAAACACAAAGTGTGCGGAAAATAAACACAAGCTATAAACAGAATTGATAAATAATCTAAGCCAACACAGCGATAAGGGAAGAGAGATGCAAACACAAGGACAACACAGCGATGTGTTATCGAAGAGGAAACCGAAGCCCTTGGCGTAAAACCTCTTCACCGCCCTCCAAGCGGTAAGTAATCCACTTGAAAATGTAGTTGGGATACATGAACAGCAATAGACCCTCCAAGCCTAATCTACCCAATGTACCTAAGCCCTCCAAGCTTCTTGCTCCAACGAGGTTATGCCGAACTTATTTCTTTTCTAACTTCCCGGATTCCGCTACTTGACCATAGCATCAACCAATATGAAATTGGTTCCTTCCTAACTGATTCCCAAAGCACCAAATAGCCCTCTCACAGGAATGGATATGGTGAGAAAAGGTTTTGGTAAAGAGCTTCTCAAAGATTTGACAATGGAGAGGAAGAGAGTAGAGGAATTTGAAGAGTCTCTTAGGTAAAGATTGTGGATGAATCAATCTTGTTTTCTCTAGGGTTTCTCTCTCAAAATTCTCTCTGGAAGCTCTCTCTGAATCGTGGGTGTAAGGGTATATATATAGTAGGGTGAGAAGGTATGTGAAACGTCATATTTTGCCAAACAGGGTGTTCTAGCGGCTTAACCTTGCGATTGGGTTGAGTCGCGAGTTCAAGCCACGAGCAAACGGCCTGGCCAGCCTGGAACTTTTGTCCTATAATGAACAGCTGGTGCGACGCTTCAGCTTCTAGCATGCTTGGCACGTGTGCTTCAATTTGGCGGCTTGCAGCCGCAAGCCACCCGCGAAATCCAGCCACGAGTCCCTGCTTCTTTGCACACACTTGAGCAATTCTTCACACTCTCTCACACACACTACCCTTACATTATTCTCATCTAAATACAGGGTTTCTAATTGCTAAAATACAAGCAAATTTGGCATGGAATAAAGCAAACAAGATGGCTGATTAAATTCAACCTTACAAGGGCCTCAAAACGCGTGCCTTCCAAAGCATAAAAAAAATTTGCTAAATTATGAGGTCTAGTCTCTATTTATAGAGGCCAAAAAACTCTAAAAAATAGGCACTAATGATTAGGATGTGAATCCAGACGCATGCTTTTGCGAAAAGATCGAAAATGGTGTGTTTTATCATCACTTGAAGGCCATTGGGCCAAAACCCAAAAGGGGGAAATTTGGCCCTTTTAGAGTGCCGTTTGGCACTCCAAAAGTGCCAAATTGGCTCTCCAAAAGTGCCGAATTGACTCTTGGACATTGAACGCTCTTTCGTGTTCGGGTGCCGTTTGGACTCCTCTTCTAGGGTTTTTTGACTGGTCTTTGCACCTAGCCGTGTTTTCATCCTCCATCTATGATTTTTTTTTTATCTCTTTTCTAAATAATTCAAGCTTTTTAAGAACAATTATCTTGTAAATAAATACCCTAAAATAAATCTTGATAAAGTTTAGATTATCCACAATTTTCTTATTATCCAATCATCCCTTTTATTCCTATGGATGCATCCCAGTTTTAAGCACTAATTATTAACCAATCAAAATTAATTTAAATTAATCATGTGTGGTCGACTTTACGTAGACACAATGCATGTTGACCGTGCAAACTTGATCATGCAATATCTTTCGATCTGATGGCCTGATTTGGAAACCGGACACACCACTGCGACCGTTAGAACCTCAAAATTTTTTTATGATATGAAATGAATGAATTAATGCATTTAATGCAAAGAAAAATTGATGTATGTAATGCAATCATGATTTTTGGGGTATATGGATGGTCATTCAAGTCATTCTCCTTGATTAAATCATGGGTGCAAAATTGAGTGTCTACAGAATGCCCCTTATTGACAGAGCTTGAAATGTGAATGTCAATGTAAAACAAAGACACTTATTTTAGTCACCATGATTTAGTTGAGGTTGAATTTTCAAAGATTACCTAGCCCTCGAACCTAAAACTTTGGAACATACAACTAGCCTTATCTTTTGACAGAAAAAATGAAAATACTGGACTTTTCTGGTAATTGATGACTCTAGAAATGATTCTTGACAATTGGGATGACCAAGAAACTTTTGAATCCTAATCTTGAACACAAAGTTGTCTTGTGACCAAAGGACTTCTCTACCTCAATCTTGATAAAATGTATCTAAAGGGCTTCTCTACTTTGAAATTGGAGTTGTCTACTACCCAAGGACTTCTTTACCTCGACCTTGAAAAAAAGTAACCAAAAGACTTCTCTACCTTGAAACTGGAGCTGTCTGCAACCCAAGGACTTCTCTACCTCGATCTTGACAAAAAGGAATCAAGGGACTTCTCTACCTTGAAATTGGAACTATCTGCGACCCAAGGACTTCTCTACCTCGATCTTGACAAAAAGTAACCAAAGGACTTCTTTACCTTGAAACTGGAGCTGTTGAAATGTCGATCTAGGGCTTCTCTACTTCAATCTGGAATTGGTGAAATACCGATCAAGGTCTTCTCTATTTTGATCTGGAGTTATTGGAATGTCGATCAAGGTCTTCTTTACTTCAATCTAGAGTGCTGCAATGTTGATCTAGGGCTTCTCTACCTAAATCTGGAGTTTTGCAATGTTGATCTAGGGCTTCTCTACCTCAATCTGGAATTGTTGAAATGTTGATCAAATGTCTTCTCTACCTCAATCTGGAGTGCTTCCTGCAAAAAGTCAAAATTTGGGGCTAGACTTCTAAATCATGAGAGCTTTTTGATCTCACTGTTTTTAAGATGTGTGATTTTCATTTGTCCCTTCCTGAATTGAATTTTTATCAAGAAAAGTTTAATTGACAAAAGATTCTATTTTTGAGAAACATTTGATTTTTGAAACTTGGAAGTTTTGAAATTGACATTTAAAATTTTGAGATTTTGAAACTTTGAGATTTTGAAAATTTGAAACTTAAGATTTTTGAAACTTGAGGTTTTAAAATTCTAAAACTTGAGATTTTGAAGATTTGAAACTTGAAATTTTGAAACTTGAGATTTGAAAATTTGAAACTTGGAACTTAGCGTTTGGAATCTGAAATTTGAAATTTGAAAATTTGGAATTGAAAATTTGGGATTTTTGGAATTTGAAAATTTGGAATTAGGAGTTTGATGTTGGGAGATTGTAATTGGGTTGTTGTGTGCTCTTGTTGAAATTTGGGGCATTGTATGGTTGATTACGTTGTAATCTTGGCTTTGGAGCATTTTTGTAATGTTGTATCTTTTGGTCATGGTGTAATTTGGACAATGTTGGTAGCTTATGGAATTTTGGCAACGCTGGTAATTTGTAATGTTGTTGGATGAGTTTTGGCTTGGATTTTGGGGGCATTGAAGTCATGAAATTTTGGCAATGTTGGTAATTTGTGATGTTTGTTGGATGTGTTAGGACATATGTGTTTCACATGTTAGGAACATACGTCACTATTTTGTGTAATTGGTTAATCCTTTGACAAAACACACTTTACTTGTAATTGGGTAGATTTAGGATGTGTTTAATGCTTCAAGAAACAAGGTTTCAAGTTCAAGTGTTAAAGCCATGCAAGTCTGTCCAAGAACCAAGTTAGAAAGCGTTGTTCATTAAAGCTCGACAGCTAGCATCTATCAAGATTTAAAAAGAGTTGTTTCAACTCGTGGCTTAACAGCTGCTCGACAGACAGGTATCTGTCAAGGTTTATGAAACTCAGATTTTCGAGTATGTTTTTCATCCAATCCGTGAGTATGTGTTTGGGCTTTCTTTTCTCACAACCCTAAACATATATAAAGATTATTTTAAGGGCCGTAAAAAGTTACGTACAATTGCATAAGAGCAAATTTCACAAGAGTGAAGAAGTGTGACTGGAAACCTAGTTTGCCCTAGTTCTTGAAGAAGCTGCTATGTTTTTACAGCATAGGGTTTTGTGACCAAGCAACTTCATGATCTTCATCGAGTGATGAATAGAAAAACTTTGCAGCCAACAACCTTCTTTAGTTGGTGATTGAAGTCGCGTACTGGGATCTGCGCAATTGGTTAGTCATGTACTGGGAGCCGTGCATTACAAGGAGAGATTGTCATTACAGAACAAGTTCAATTGGCTATTGGGGTAAGGGTTCAACTATAGGTTGGTATAAGGTACTGGGATTCCTTTACTTTGTAATCGCTTGTTTTGATAATAGCGGATTCTCGGGAGTTATGACTTTAAAATCACCCGATGGGGCTTTTGCCGTATAGGTTTTCCTCATTCGTAAACAAATCACTGTGTCAATTTATTTTCCGCTGCATACTTTAGTTATTGGTGATTTGTTTGTGCTACCATGCAATTTACATGTTAATTTGATTAATTAATAAACTTGGCTAATTAATCAATTAATTCATCACAAAGGGTCATTACGTTTTTGGCCTATCAGGATGAACTTTAGCTTGAATTTTGGGAGCATTGAAATCATGAAAAATTTGTATTGTAGGGCTTGGTTGAACAAAATCATGATGAATGTGGAAGATTTGTTGGCACATGTAATTTATGGCAAAATTTTGTGGGTATGAGTATGGAAAAATTTTGCGGGTACGGAAATTTTTTTGTGGATATGGTATTTTGGCTACAAAAATATTTTTGTTGGGTATGTGATGTTGGATCATGAAAAAATTTTGTGGTTATGATTTTGGATATGTAGGAATTTTCGCAGTTGTACATGGACATGATCATGTGGGAATTTTTTCGATGGCATGGTTATGAGAAAAATTTGGTAGCTGTGTATGGACATGTCAAAAATTTTGGTTGTGGTAAAATTTGGTGGGGCATTGATTTTTTTTTTTTTTTTTTTTTTTGTTACGGGAAATTTTTGATCATGTGGTTTTGGTCATGAAAAATTTTTTGGACATGTGATCTTAGGCATGGGAATTTTGAACATGTGATTTTGGTCATGGGAATTTTTTGGGCATATAATTTTGGTCATGAGAATTTTTGATCATGTGGAAACTTTAAATGAGACAAGTTTAGAATTCACCTGATGAGGTCTTGTAGTACCAATTTAAACTTATCTTGATTGGCTCTGATGGAGTTTGCACTTATGAGGCAAAGTCGAATGCCCCTAGTTTGGAAATGAATGCATGATTTTTTTTGAAATCATGAAATCTTGGTTTTTTATGAAAAGATGATGATGGTGGTCCCCTTTTTTTTTTTTTTTTGAAAGTGAATGAGGCATGGCCAAATGCCCCTAGTTTGCAGATGGATGCATGAATTTTTGAAAACCTTGATATTTGAGGAAAAGATGATTTTTTTTTTTCAAAATGGATGAAGCATGGCCGAATGCCGTTAGTTTAGAAATGGATGCATGATTTTTGGGAAATCTTAATTTTTTATGAAAAGATGATGATGATGATGATTTTTTCAAAATGGATGAGGCATGGCCAAATGCCCTTAGTTTAGTAATCAATGTGAATTTTGAAAAATCTTATTGTGTAGGGACCTCAATAAAGCTAAATTTGGGTAAAACAAGATCAAAATCAGAAAACTGGGCAAAACAAGGACTGCTGGGATGATGGACCAATGGGCTTTGTGGGAGTGCCAATTGGCACATTTAAATTGAAGATTGATGGGGATTGTTGAATAGATGAAAGATCCATGTCCACCTCATGCAAAATATTCTTCTCATGAACTTGTTAGTACTCAATTATCATAAAATGTTTTGGGCCAATGCCCCTAGTTTAGACATGCTTGCATAAAAAATTGATGATATGCTTAATGCAAAACAGATGCTCCTAGCCTAAATTCACACCAAAAAAATGTTTTTTTTTTTAATTTTTTTTTTAATTTTTGCCTAGACCGCCCTTTCGAGTTTTCAACCTAGCAGGCTCTCTCACTCTTTTTTTTTTTTTTTTTTTTTGAACTCTCCTTTTGCATAGATTGCCCTTTCGGGTTTTCAACCTATCCTTTTTTTTGTTATTTATTTATTTATTATTTTTTAGTCAAACCTAGGAAGGGAAACAACATGATTTACAACCACTTTAGATGTGGTACTTTTTCAGTTGGTCCATGTTGGTTGGCTTAGTGAAAGGGTTTGCATCTAAATCTATCAATTTTATTGCTCCCCTAGAGTATATCTACTTGATAATGTATGGGCCTGCCCAATTTTGCTTGAACTTTCCGTTTGCATCTTGAACCGGGGCTCAGATTTCTTTCAACACTAAGTCCTCTAATTTCAAATCTTTGGTTCTCACTTTCTTGTCAAAAGATTTCCTAAGCCTCCTCTGGTAACCTTGAATATGATACAAGGCCTTGAGTCTCTTCTCATCTAGCATGCACAACTGATCATATCTGCTCTGTAACTAATCTTATTTAGGAATTTCACTTTCCAACACCGTCCTTAGTGAACGGACACCCATCTCAAGGGGAAGGACTGCTTCCATCCCATACACCAATGAATAAGGAGTGGCTCCTGTGGAAGATTGAATTGATGTCCTGTACCCCCAGAGTGCATAGGGCAACTGTAGGTGCCAGTCCTTGTAGTTCTTTGTGCTCTTCTTCAAGATTCGCCCTATATTTTTATTAGCAGCCTCAACTGCTCCATTGGTGTAAGGACGGTAAAGTGAAGACTTATGGTATTGAATGTTGAACTGTCGTAGTAGCTTCTTCGTTTCTCCTTTAAAGTGCAACCCATTGTCTGAGATAATTTCATGTGACACCCCGTATCTGCAGATGATATTGGTCTGAATGAATTAAGCAACTTTCTTTGAATTCAGAACCTTATATGAGGCAGCTTCTACCCATTTAGTGATGTAGTCAATGGCTACAAGTATGAATTCATGGCCATTGGATGATGTTGGGTGGATCTTCCCAATAATGTCTATTCCCCATGTAGAGAACGGCTAGGGTGATGTCATGGTATGTAATGGCATGGGTGGCATATGTTTCAAATCTCCATGGACTTGGCATTGATGGTACTTTCAAACATGAGCCACCTAGTCGGCTTCCATAGTGGTCCAGTAATAGCCTTGTCTCATTATCTTTCTTAACAGCATGTGTGCATTCATATGTGGCCCATAACTTGACTCATGAACCTCTTCAATTATTTTCTATGATTCCTCGGCGGTTTCACAAAGGAGATGAATTCCATCATATGATCTTCTATAGAGCTTTTCATCACAAGTAATGTAATTAGTAGACAACCTCCGGATGGTTAATTGGTCATTCTTGTCTGCAGACTTAGGGTAGGTCCCATCCTTGAGATATTGTAGGATGTTTGAATACCATTCACTTTTCCCATTCCTTTCTTCATCATCTTCTATTGTCATGCAGTAGGCTAGTTCTTCTTTTTGTTCCAACACTATTGGTCTAGCTTCACCTTCTTTTAGCCCCTCTATCATAGATGCCATGGTTGTTAAAGCATCTGCAATTTGATTCTGCATCTTGGGTATATACTGATATCAGATCTTGCTGAACTTTGATGCCCACTTCTGGAGACATTGATGATAAGGCAATAGTCTTTCTTCTTTGATCTTCCACTTATTCTGTATCTGGGAGATTATTAATGCTGAGTCTTCGTACACCTCCAACTCTTTTACTCCAAGGCCTAAGGCTGCTTGTAGGCCCATAATGCAAGCTTCATATTTTGTGCCGTTGTTGGTGACAGGGAAATTGAGTTTGCCAGAAAATTGAATGTGTGCCCTTTTTGGAGAAATTAAGAGGACTCCAATTCCACTTTCGTTTTGATTTGTTGCTCTATCAAAGTGCATCTTCCATAATTCTACTTCAATCCTCATGATGTCTTCATCTGGAAAGTCTCATTGGATCTCTTCAGCTTCTTTTGGTGAACAATGGGCTAGGTGATCAGCAATTGTTGTCCCCTTCACAAATTTCTGAGTCACATACTTAATATCAAACTCTAACAGAAGCAAAACCCATTTAGCTATCTTCCCATCTTGCATAGGTTTTTCCATTAAGTACTTCAAAGGATCCATTCTTGCAATCAACAAAACCTTGTAAGCAAGCATATAATGTCTGAGTTTACGGGTTGCCCATACAAGTGCTACACATGTCTTCTCAAGTGGCAAATACTTCTCTTCATAAGGCAACATCTTCTTGCCGATGTAGTAAATTGCATTCTCCTTCCTAGTCTCCTCTAGGTATTAAGCAAGTAAAGCCCCCATGTTGTATCTGTAGTGGTGAGATACAACAACAATGGCTTTTCAGGAACTGGTGGAACAAGTATTGGCGGTTTTAGTTAGCTACGATTAGGATGAATTAGTTAGAATTTGAGCACATGTAGCTCATTTAACACATGATTTAATTTATAGAGCACGTGTTGAATTAACTAGCCAATTATCTTAAGCCATGTGGGCCAATGAGATTAGAGCTAGTCTCCTATAAATACAAAATTGTAATTCAACATTAGATATGAATTGAAGAATAAATCATTGCTTAGTGCATCTTTCTCTCTTAATCTCTTTCTTTTTCTATGGAAGGTGACTACCTCGGATTAAGTCAATTTCCCTATAATTCCTATAAATCCCCTTACAATACCTATCCATCCCCATTAGGAACCTCTAGGTTCCTAATAGCTTCCATAGGAACAACCACTTGCATATCCTTCTCATTTTCCTTGCGATTTGGAGCATTCTCATACAAGAATTTTGCCAAATTCAGTGTTGTGAGATAGAACAACATTTTTTTGTTGCCATCTCTTAAACTCAATTCCATTGAATTTTTCTGGTTTTTCTCCATGATTAAATAGGCACAGTTTCATTCGAGATTTCTCTCAAAACAACAGTAACGGGGGTAGCAACAGGCACAGTTTCATTGGACATTTCTGTCAAAACAAAACTCCATCAAATTGAATTCTCAAAATTCAGCCGAAGTATTTTTTATATTACACAACAATCTAGAAAAAATTAACACGGCACTGCAATTCTTTTTTTTTTTTTTGATGAACCAACACGGCACTGCAATTCAAGTATAACTTTAAGGCAAAAAAACATATATTATATAAGAAGCCAACTAAACGGTTTCCAAAAAAAAAAAAAAAAAGGAAGCCAACTTAACAAAACTTTTAAACATGCATGTGTAAACTTCAAAAGACACGCAATTAATAAGTAATTCTTAGGTACTTCGAAGCACGAAAAATGATACTCTCTCCTCTTATATTTATGACGGAATTCGTTCATTAAATTTAAGATAGGGTCCATCATAAATGTGAGAGAATGAAGCACAACTTCACCATATTCTAGAATTACCTAACAATTTTTCCACAAATAATAATATATAATATACAAACACACAGAAACAACAAACCATCATCAATAGTCAACATCAAGTACAATAACCAAGCTAAAGTCTGCCAATTGCTTATATAGTATACATAGGAAATTGCATGAAACGATGCTAACACGAAAAAAGAGATAAGAGATTGCATGAAACCACCAACTGTCATACACAAATCAACTTTATCAAAAAGTAAAGATCACATTAATTTTATAATATTAAAAGAAGATGGATGACATTGAAAAATCAATATCACCAGCACAGTCAAACACGTAATCAACTTTTGAAGATCATAAATTAATTTATAATATAAATAAAGTAGATATTCACGCTACGGAGTACGGACACAATTTTTCCAAGTTCTGTGCAGAGTATATACAATTGCCGATATAGTATTTGAATTATGTTAGGAATATAATTTTTGGTATAATTTTATACCATAATTTACCATATGATGAGTTGTAATTGGTAAGAGTATGTCTTCACATGACCCACTAACATATTTTTACCAATCACAACTCGCCACATGGTAAGTTGTGGCATAAAATTATGTCAAAAGTTGTGTCTCTAGCATAATTGAAAAATGACAAAGTTTAGCTACAAAACCAATTGTAGCTTGAGGCTACAAACTGCTCTAATAAACTAACATGTGTAAAAAATGACATATGCAATGCACATGATTACTTAAGTAAATTTAACCCAACTAACCTTAGTTAACTAAACTATCTATTAAAAAAATAAAAAATAAAAAATAAAAACTAAAAACCTAAAAGAACCTAAACGTATAATCTCTCTCTCATTGACTTCTCTCTCTAAAACATAACCTAGAAACCTAGCTCCCACCGGTCACCCAAAGCGTCCTGTCTCCACTGCCGGCCACCCTCAAATTCTATATTGTCTCCATTGCAAGCCCACCATCTCAAATCCTTCTCTGTCACTACCGCCAATCCACCTAGTTCTGCGGCTCAAAGCCACCTCTTGTACGTTGCTCCGCTGCTTCACCAATTAAAACTAAATTTCCTTTTGTTTTATTTATAGAAAACTAAATTTACTCTTTTAATTCTATTAATTTTTTCTGAATGAATTGTGTTTGATTATTAATGTGAGTTTTGGATTTTCTGGTTTCGTTTGATTATTAATGTAAACATTATCGCTATAGTAGAGTGCTACACAATGCATAACTATGCTGTATCATTCATTTTATTTTCATTCTCTATAAGTACCCATTTTAGTAAATCTCTGCATCCTTACGTTTCTGCAAGCATCTCTTGTGGTTCTCTAATTCAGTACCAACAAACTTTTATCAATTAAAAATTTGGAGTCATTAACTTGTCGAGGGAGCTTCTCATTGTAGTCAAAGCTGTTTAATTAATGAGTACTTAGAATCATAGCCCTCTTAAAAATGGTCATCATCAAAAGCTTCTGTTTTGAATGTTGTTGAGCCTAGGCAGTCAAGTTGAAATAGAGAGTACCAATAATTCAATGGCACCTATTTTGTTGAATCCACCAAATCAACTCTCCTTCGAATCAAATGTAGCAAAAACATTATCTCTACTTGAAAGATGTACAAATATGATGGAACTATTGTAGATTCATGCTCGCATTTACAAAACAGGTTTCATTATAGACCATATTCCAGTGAGTAGGCTTCTAACTTTCAGTACCTCACTGGATTTTGGAAACTTAATATATGCTCGGAAGGTTTTTGATAGAATTAGCAGACGCATTACTTTCATGTGGAACACCATGATAAGGAGATACTCAAATAGCAATGAACCAAAAGAAGCCCTACTTTTGTACCATTAACAGCTATGTCATTCAGCCCCACACAATGCTTACACCTTTCCTATCCTACTTAAAGCATGTTCCCGTATGTTAGCCTTGGAAGAAAGCCAACAAATCCATGCTCACATCATAAAAACAGGGTTTGGCTTGGACATTTATGCCACAAATTCCTTGCTTCATGTTTATGCCATCTCTAGCAGCATTAAATTTGCACATCTCCTTTTTGACCGGCTACCCCATTGAGACATTGTTTCTTGGATTGATGGGTATACAAAATTTCTTGGATTGATGGGTATACAAAATTTGGCAACATAACCCAAGATACATCATTAATTTCTTTACTTGTTGAGATAAATACAACTATAGCGATAATGTTTACATTAATAATCAAACAAAACCAGAAAATCCAAAACTCACATTAATAATCAAACACAATTCATTCAGAAAAAATTAATAGAATTAAAAGAGTAAATTTAGTTTTCTTTGAATAAAACAAAAGAAAATTTAGTTTTGACCAATGAAGTGGCGGAGCGACGCACAAGAGGTGACTTTGAGTGGCGGAACTGGGTGGACTGGCGATAAAGACAAAGGATTTGAGGTGGTGGGCTGGCGGAGAAGACAGAGGAGGATTTGAGGTGGTGAGCTAGCGGTGGAGACAGTATAGAAGTTGAGGTTGGCCAGCGGTGGAGACAGGAGGCTTTGGGTGACTGATGGGAGCTGGGTTTCTGGGTTACGGTTTAGAGAGAGAAGTCAATGAAAGAGGGAGAGAGAGAGAGAGATTATATGTATAGGTTCTTTTCGGTTTTTAGTTTTTTATTTTTTATTTTTTTAATAGGTAGTTGTAGGGTCACAAATCGTAGCCCAAACCCAGGTAGTAATAGGGGATGGGCCCAATAAGTCCAGTACAATAAATTTGTAAGAGAGTGGGCGAAAGAATTGGGCTGATAAAGGGTCTTACAACAATTAATGGAGGTTAGGAGTTTATCCGAGGAGAATAAAACACACAAGCAAGTGATGATCTCAGGTCCGAGGAGCAAGTTTTGGATGAATTGGTTATTCCAAGTAGTGTCCGAGGGGTAGGTTCTTAGATAAAATGGTTGTTTCAGATGGTGTGTTTCCAGATGCTACAGTAACTCTTCCTTAATGTTCTTTCTTTTTCTCTTTTCTGATCCCCTTCTTCTGAAGGTTTTACTCCATTATATAGTTCTTCTTTATTCAATCCTACCGTCCACTTGTCTACCATCTAGCTTGGTACTTGAGTTTCTGTCTCCCCTCCCACAGTTTTTTGATTTTCTGGGGGTAAAAGTAGTCGAAAACACTGTTCAGAGGTCTTCTCCACATTAATGCGGCCAGGAAAGCTGCTGTAACGCATTTAATGCGGTGGTAGCAGCTTTTTCCTTAGATATTTCTGCATCCTTATCCCTTCCGTGTACATTTATAGTCTATCTTCACCGTTGGAACTTCCTGAAAGGTGGACTAGGGTAAGACGAGACCCACCTCACCGACATATGCCAGATCCGAGGAGGATAATCCTCTCGGACCAACATCCCTGGACATTTACATGCTCTACTATTAGTTACGAGGATCTCCCATGATTTCTTCTCCTCGGACGTATTGTTGATAAAATGTGGGACTTAAGCCCAATGCAAGGGCCCAAGTTTTTGCTCCCCCACAGTAGTGTAGTTAACTAAGGTTAGTTGGGTTAAGTGTCAATTTATTAGAGCAGTTTGTAGCGTCAGGTTACAACTGGTTTTGTAGCTAAATTTTGTCTTTTTGGGAGGGGATTTTCATGGTATTATAAACCAATATGGTGAAAGAACCAAAAAATGGACTGATTACTGGTTTTTTGGTTGAACCAAAATCCAACCGATGGTTGAACCAATGACATCATAAATAATATAATTAATAAAATTTTAAATTATATAAATAAAAATATAATAAGTTTATTACTAATAATATGATAGCAAAATGTAAAAAATAATATTTAGTAACACTTTTTCGTGTAAATTTAATCAAATTTCCTTAGAATGGACAATCACATGTTTAATTATAATCATAAAAATAAAAAGTTTATTTTATATATATAAAATGAATTAATTGATGTTATATAAAAATTAAGTAACTTTTTAAGTTTATTCACTTAATTAAATAAAACTACAATTTTTTTAATCAAAATTATCGGAAAAAAGAAAAAGAAAAGTAGTTGTACAATTGAAAATCTAAATTTACGTGACTTTGATCAATTAGTTGTATAATATATATTATAATGTTTTTGAAAAAAAGTAGTCATATAATGACAGTGTATTAGGTAAAGCAAAAACTAAAAGTAAAGCCGTAGTATAGACTTAAAAAAATACAAAAGCATGTGATTCTTTTTACTTGAAAGACTCTAATATATTGTTAAGTTGCTCAAATTATGGATCAAAATTTAATTTTATTGGCATAAAAACATTCAAGGTGTTCCCAAATTTTTTTTTAAAGGTAGATAAATATAAAATTTTAAATTATTATGTATAAAATGTTCTTTTTTCAAGTCAAGGTGGTCTTAGGACCACCTTGGCCATAAGGTGGCACCGCCCCTAACTAAAACATTACCTAAAAATAGGGTTATTCTCCTGTTAATTTTCAATGTTAATTTTCAATTTTTTTTATCCACTTATAAATTAGATTCTTAAAATAAAAATTATATATATAAAATAAAAAAAACACAGATTTTTTAAGTAGAGACAAAACTAAAAAATAGTCTGATAAAAATATATGTCTAACTTGCACTAAAACATTGCTTACAAAATAGGAATACTCTTCCACTAACCCATTTCTCCAAAATGTTATTATTTTTTAAATAGAAAAATAAGTCAAAAACCCACATTGTTGCTGTTTTTTTCCTTAAAAAAACACCCCATATTTATCCAAAAACAAAACTAAACACCAAAAAAAAAAAAAAACTAAATAGATATATACACTTTTTTTTTAATATAAGTATATACATCTTTAACTCTTACTAAAACGTTACCTACAAAATAGGACCACACCCGTAGGAGTGTGGTAAGTGTTCTACGTTTTGGATGAAATAATTTACTCATCACACCTCTAGGTTTTTTTTGTAATTGAAAAATACAGTAATTTCAAATTATAATAAATTTAAGTTATTAAATTTTACAAAAAAAAATAATAATAATAAATGAGTTTTTGAGTACACGCGTACTCATAGGCTAGTATTTATTTGGTATGAGTGTTCAACAACTACTTTCACAATAATTATTTTGTTGTTTACACTTTTGTTTCCAATTCAAATATATATTAATAAAATCATCACAACAAATAGCAGATTTTGGAATTCCTTATTTTCTTTTAACAAGACTACCATCACAATTCCAATTTCTTTCTTCTTTTAGTTTTTGGACAAGTAACTTTTCAAAAATGTTAAGAGTACGGTAAATCTGCAAATTTTGCCACAATTTTTTAAATCCGCAAGTTGGGGCAAAATTGTAAATTGATTATAACCTAAGCATTATTGATATTTTTTATCTTCAAAATAGCACTAAAGCCATAACTTTTATCGTACCTTACATAATAATAAAATTGTGGAGATACGACTTTTATTTCACCCCTCGTGACTTGCCGACAAGTCTTTGTTTCTAGCAATTTTTTTTTTACACCCGCAGTCCCTGATATATTTAAAGTTTTCACCATCAGTCAACATCTTGTTGTTGTCAACCTGGCAGAGCATTGACTATGACAGGAAGGCAGGCAGGAAATTTAACGTGTCATTGGATCACGCTTAGCTATAACATAAACTCTATATAATAGTATTAAGTAAAGATTTGATGTCGACAATCATTATTTATCTATTAAAAAAAAGAAAAAGACTGGGGTTAGTTCCTTCGTGGAAAAAGCGAAGACCGCGAATAAAAGGAAATAGTTACTTCCGTATTGGTTGTAAAAACTAAAAAGACGGACAAAGAAAGAAATTCCTCTTCGGCGGCTTCCATTCCATGGATTGGGATTGAATTTTACAACTTTATATTAAAGTTGAAAACGCAACAGTACCAATACCACCTTTTCTATTACTGCTTTTCTATTATTGCTTTTGATTTTTCCTTATAGTACCTTTTCTATTACTGCTTTTCTATTATTGCTTTTGAATTTTCCTTATATTACCTTGATTTTGATTTTTCCGTATAGTACCTTTTCTATTATTGCTTTTGATTTTTCCTTATGGTACCTTTTCTATTACTGCTTTTGATTTTTTCTTAGTACAACTTTTCTACGTATCGTTTGAGCGAAAATATACTTTTAATTCTTATATTTTGGACAAATTTTTATTTTAATTTCAATTTTAATTTTGTTACTATTCTAGTAATTCTATTTAGTCTTTATCATCAACCCACTCACAGAAAATGTTCACATCAACATTCACGCCAGTATCTTATTTTTAAAAATTAAATTATCAATTTTAAAAAAATTAAGAACATAAAAACAAAATTAAAAACGTAAAAACACATAAATTCAAATCATTTTGAAGAACATGAATAAACAAGAACTTAAACCTAGATTAAAAGAACACAAGCCCAGATCACAAGAACATAGTACTCAAAGATTTTCTTTTCCAACATTTCTCATATCACAAATTCAACTAAATATATAAAATTTCATCCCAAACATATCTCTAAAAGCAGTAAATCAAAACCCAACCAAATCAACAACAAAACAACATATCACCGATTAGACCAACAAAACCCAACTTCTATGCTTCCATAAATTCCATCCAAAATCATCAAACCACAAATCTCAACAAACCCCAGAGGCAGATCTATGTTTGAAATTGATTTTTTTTTTAAAAATCCAAAAACCCAAATGTTGCTCATTGTTTTCTTTGCATCAAGACCCCATGGCTTCCATGATCAAAACCTCAAATATAGCCCACGAATGAGGTAGAAATGTGGCTTCCATGATCAAAACCTCAAATATCAAGACCCCTACAAATGCTTATATGCTCATCGTTGGTCGAGGGAGAAGCCTAAGAGGTAGACCCACAACCCAAATCACCTAATCAACTGCTTATCAACAGCTGGGATCAAGCTTGAGAGAGGAAAAGAGCAAGGGTGAGGTAGAGAGAGGTTTGAGAGCCATTGCCTGAGGCTTCGCCATAGGGATCAACCACCACCTTAACTAATCTAGGCTTCACAACATCACAACACACCCACCGATCTAGGCTTCACAACAACACAACACCACCGAATCCTTATTCCCATTGTTGTCGAACCATCGCCACGACAACATGCTCAACCGATTTGAACTCGAAGACGCTGTTGTGATCTAAACCCCTTTAAAAACTCTCTCCTTAATGAAGACAAAGATAACGAAGTCGATAAACCACCGCAGAAACTCTCCGACTAGGGAATAAAATTTTGATCGTAACCTCCACCTCCTCTACTTTCTCCACTTGACCATAGAGGCCTTGCTGATTTGTGAGTATCAAAGGATTAGAGAGAGTGAGATCGTGAGATAGAGATAGAGAAAACCAAACCTTTTGTATTTTTGTGTTTGGTTAAGAAAAAATAAAATGTAAGAAAATGTGAGAATTGAGAAATTAAAATTTTAATTCAAATCAAATTTTTATTTTTAGTTTAAATTAAAATTAAGAAATTAAATTTTTTTAAATAATTTATATGCTGATGTGGTATTTTAAAATGCTAAATAATTTAGTGTTAGGATTAAATTTGAACCAATAACAACTAACAACTTATGATTTGTTGTGAAAATATTGTAAAAATAATGTAAACGTAACACCTTTCTTATTTTAATAGTTACGTTAGCATATAATGTGTCAATTGGACACTATATTTACTGCATAAGAGTTCCCTGTTAGTGGATTAACGGTAGAAATCAAAATAGAATTGATTTTCTGTTTGTAGGGACTAGAATAGTACTGCAGTAAAATTAAAATTAAGACCAAAATGAGAGTCAATCCAAAAGGTAAGACCAAAAGTATACTTTGTCCGATTTTTTTAAACCCAGGCGGTGCCTTTTTCTTACTCTCTCCCTCCAGCCTCTATCTCTCTTCAATCTATATATATAGGTGTACCGTGGCAGTTTTAAGTAGTAGTATTTTTATATGAGGAAAACGATGGGACTTGGGATTTCAGAATCCAAGGTTGTCTATGTTGTTGTTCTTGTCACTTTCGTTTTGAATTGCTTCACCCACTTTGGAACGGACGCTCAAATTCTGCCACAAAATGAAGGTATGTACTTTCCCATATAACACTATTAGTCTCTAACTGAACAATTTGTTCTACTCTGCTTAATCTTTTATGTTTTGCTGTTTTGTTTTCCGTGAATGCAATTTCTTGGGAATTGTGTTTGATTTCGACTCTTCTTCTTATGCCATTACTTGCAAGACTTTTCTGTGTTTTCTACCGGTAAAACAAATTAATCGAGTGAATTGCTCCTCGAATTTAATCGATTTGGATTTTAAATTTCTAGTGACTCAAGAATTCTATAGAAGGAAACTATTACGAAATTTTGGCATAAATGTTTCTGTTCTTTTCTTGAATTCTTGGATCACTAGAAATTTAAAATCCAAATAGATTAAATTCTTCTTCACTTTCAACGGATGGGCTCATCTCTTTCAAAAAATTTATGCCCTGAGAAGTGAGAACCAAAAAATGTTAATTATCAGCAATATGTCTATTGAATGAGATATGATCCTCGTCCCTATTACTGCTGCAACCTTTTTTTTAATAAATTTTTTTAAGTCATTATGTAACCGTTAATATAACCATTCACATCTACTTTTTGAGTAATTCTACCTACACAAACGATTTTACAAAATTTTTACAAACTACAGTTATAACTAATTTTTACTGGTTCTTATCTATTTTCACTATTAACATTTTTTTTTTACCTATTAATAATTACTCATCATATTAATAATTTTTTTAAAAATATTATAAAATAGTTTATAATTTTAACATTTTTCTTACTTTTATTGTAAAAATAATGTAAAATATTAAAAATAGTATAGGTCTGTAGTATTATTTTTAATTTATTTAAATAAGTAATATTATCATTAAATAAATTATTTCATTTAATGTACACATTGATTTATTAGGAAAATTCAATCTATTTATGTAAGCTGGTTGGAGGAATATTCAATATAATTAATAGAAGTAGGAAATATAATACTTCTACAGACGCACACCTTTTTTTTTTTTTTATAAATAATTTCAATACTTGTAATTGTTGACTTGTGTGAAACTTGGACCTTTTTTGCATATATAGACTCACAACTCTTCGTTAGCCACTTACAATTGTACAAATTAGTAAGTTGTGAAATTGGATTTGGGAATGGTTATGTTATGTCCGTACGTAATCTTGTAGGAAATAATTTGGTTGGTTGGTGATATTAAATGAATATTTTTTTTTGGCTTGGATCACTTTAGATAACTTGAACTTGGCATCAATTAATTTGAATTTTGTTGACTTGACTAGATTTTGTTTGAAGGGTATTAATTCCTTGTTTTCTCGTTTATATTTTTTAATAAATGTAAACTTTTTTTTTAATTTTCTTGCAATAAGAATCTGCTTGACATTATAGCTTGATGTTCCAACCACTATTTTGACTATCATGCCCAACACGTATATCTTTTGGTCAGACCAGGAATTAAAAAAAATGTTATTCAATTTAGTTTTTGACAACATGAAATACTAATATGTCAAAGATTCGTTTGATTATTAAGCATGTTGGAATTGAAATCTTAAATGACACTAATTATTAGCCTAGTCTATAGAGAAGTTCTAGGATCACAATTTTTTCCACTTCCAATTTATACAGCAGATAATGATAAACTGCTTCACTTTTACATAGACCTGCCATTCACAATTGACCACGTAAGATAGTTGTGAGAAAGGATGTAAGAAAGGGTGTTACTATGTACATTTCATGTGGGTTTATTAAATAAAAAGAAACAATTACAATGTACCCACTCTTGTTTGATTCTATTACAATTTAGCATACAAACTTATAATTATTACACAAACTTTCTCCTTTCATAAATTGTAAATTTGGACAGAATCTAAATCAAAATGTAGCAATTCACTATATAAATTAAATTGTCATAGGGTCAAACTATAAATTATGAATTGAAATTTACTTAAATAAAAATATGGTGTTTTAACTTTTACAAGAGTTAGATAAAAAAGAGGATCATACTTGGATTCTTTCTTTACTTTGGGACCCAGTGGATTACTTTCTTTTGAGACCTAGTGATATGCATGCATTCACAAAGACGGATGTGATTATTGAAGTATATGCACAGACGTTAGTTATCTAATCACTCGCATGTCATATTGCTTCTTAGAAAACTGTGCTACATAATATATGTTTTTTTTTTTTTTTTTTTTTTTTTTTTTTTTTTTTAACAATAAGATGATTATAACAATTTTTTTGGCTTTTTGTTTCCTTTTTCATTTGGATGTTCTCTAATTTGTTTTTAAAATTTTTTTCTATAACTTCCTTAATATGTATATAAATGCATATTACTAATTGACTTTGTATCTAACAGTGAAAGCTCTTGAAGCAATAAACTCAAAATTAAAAAACCTAAATTGGAAGATCAATGAAGATTTCTGCAGTAGTGATGGAAATGTCAAGAGATTCATTACAGAAGGCATGCTAAGCAATGTCACATGCAATTGTTCTCTCAGCAGAGGCACTGTTTGCAGCATCACACACATGTATGAGCTTTGTTTTTCTTTCACATTCTCCAAATTTTTCTTGATAATAATACACATAAAATGTTTACAAATATTTGTTTATGCAGTTCATTTATAGCTAGATTCTAGGAAATAGTTTGCAAATATTTTATCTTGATGCTTTACTATTGATACAAATAATAGTAGTTGCAGACAAAAAATGGTAGGTTACACACAACTTGACCTTTAATTATCAATAATATTGCCTTTGGAATGAGGTCATGAGGTCTTCTCTCCCCTCACCAACTTCTCACCCTCCACCACCACCACCACCACCACAAACCTTTGTACCATCTCAACAAATATTAGAGAACAAACTGATGTTTGCTAGAGGGGGAACAATGCTAATATGATCAGGCCAAAGCGGATATTGAGAGAATTATGTTGATGGAGGAAATTAGTTGGAGACAAAAATCTCAACTACTATGTTTGAAGGAAAGGGGTAAAAATACAAAGTTCTTTAATAGACTTGCAAACTCTCATCGCCACAACAACATCATAGGGCGATTAGTGGTGGATAGGGGGAGATCACTAATCAGGATACCATCAAAGAGAAGATAGTGGATTTTTATAAGACTATTTCTTTAGAGTCTAGAGTTTGTAGGCCTTTGTTGGATGGGATGATTTTTTTTTCTGTGTTTTGGAAGACGATGTGTGTAGCTAGCTGGAACGATGTTTTATAGAGGATGAAATGTTTGAGGTAGTATCCAATATGAACGGGGATAAAGCTCCAGTCTTGCTAGGTTCATGATGGCTTTTTTCCAATCCTATTGGGGTATTCTGAAGGGAGATATTATGAAGGTATTTCATTATCTCCATGCTCATGGTAATTTTGAAAAATGTCTCAATGTTACCTTCATCACTCTCATCCCAAAAAAACTTGGGGCAGTGGAGACTAAGGATTTCTGGCCGATTTGTCTTATTATTGGGTCTATAAGATCCTGACAAAGGTTTTGGCCATTAGGCTTCATAAAGTGGTGCCTGAGCCTCAAAATGCTTTTGTAAAAAATCGACAGATTTTGAACTCATTGTTGATTGCCAATAAATGCTCAGATAGCCGCCTTAAATCAGGATTACCGGGAGTATTGTGCAGTAGACTTGGAGAAAGTGTATGATCATGTGCATTGAAATTTCTTGTCGTATATGCTTAGATGGTGTGGGTTTGGTGCTTAATGTAGGTAGTGGATATTCTCGTGTATTTCCACGGTTCCATTTTTGGTGCTTGTGGATGGTAGTCAGGCTGGATTCTTCAATAGTTCATGGGGACAAGGAGACCCTTTATCCCCTCACTTGTTTGTTATTGTTATGCCCTTAGCTAGATGTTTGAGAGGGCTAGGATTGGCAACTTTATTTTAGGTTTCTTGGTGGGTGAAAGTGCTTGGAAATGTTTAGAGATTTCTCATCTCCTCCTAGCAGAGAGTACTTTGATTTTTGTGGAGCAGATCTAGAGCAAATTTGGCATTTGAAACCAGTTTTTGTTAGTTTCAGATTATTTTAGGTCTGAAGATAAATTTCGGGAAATCTAAATTGGTTCCAGTTGGTGATGCTCTCAATGTAGAAGCATATTTTTAGATGCAAAGTAGCTAAGTTACCCATGACCTGTTTGGGTCTTTACTTAGGCGCTACTTTATGGCAAAAGAACTTTGGATTGGAGTGTTCGAGTGGTTGGGTGGAAAAGATTATATCTTTCTTAGGGGGGCTGTATAACTTTAATAAAGAGCACCTTTTCCAGCCTGCCTACCTTGTAATTATCTCCGTTTCCTATTCCAGTGAATATTGCTAGACGTATTGAAAAATTACAAAGGGATTTTGTGTGGATAGGATTAAGAGATGAGTTTAAGTATCACTTAGTAAAGTCAAAGACTATTTGTGTACCAGTCAAAATAGGGGATTGGGTGTTCGGGATTTGGTTTTATTTAACAAGTCTTTGTTGGGGAAATGATTGTGGAGATGGCTATGGAAAGGAATGCCTTGTGGAGAAGGGTAATTGATACTAAATATGGTAGCATGTTGGGTTGGTGTTCTCATAGGGTGCAGGGCCCTGTAGGGTTGGTTTGTGAAATTATATCAAGAAGGGGTGGGATGATTTTTATCCTTGTATCATCTTTAAGATGGGGGATGGTTCTTCTATTAGATTTTGGCATGACCTTTGGTGTGAGGGACTTCCTTTGGAGAATATTTTCTCAGAGCTTTTCAATAGTGCTAGTAACAAGGAAGCTTCAATGGCTGAGTTGCTGTTGTCTTCTGGGGCACTTTCCATTGGAATATTAGTTTTATTCAGCCTGTTCAAGATTGGGAGTTAGAATTAGTTGCCTCTTTTGTGGACCTTATATATGCAGGTTCTTTGAGAAGGAATGGGGTGAATAAAATGTGCTAGAAATTTTCTCCTCGAGGTGTTTTTAACGTTCTCTCTTATTATAAACCTTTACAACCTCTAATCACCTATTCTTTTGAAACTTTTTGCGAAAACCAAAGGTGCCTACAAAGGTCAGTTTCTTTATTTAGATAGCAGCATTAGGGAAAATTTTAACTGTTGATAATTTAAGGAGGCAAAAACTGGTGGTGATGGATTGGTATTGCATATGTAAGAGGAACAGGTGGACTAGTGATCACTTCCTTCTTCATTGCCAGTAGCTCAAGAGTCATGGAAAATGGTGTGATCCCTTTTTAGGGTTCATTGGGTCATGCCGCATAATGTTGTGGAACTTAAAGCGAATTGGTTAGGCAAGTTTAATAGACTCATAATTGCTTTGGAGCATGATCCCTCATTGTCTTATGGAGGTCATATAGAGGGAAATGAATAAACGTACTTTTGAAGGGGATGAAGATCAATTCATGAGTTGAAGCTCTTTTTCTTTTAGACTTTGTTTGAATGGGCAAAAGCTTCGGGTGTTGTTACTTTCGTTTCTCTTCCTGATATGCTTGATATTTGTACTTTCATTGTTGTTTAGTGTTTTTTTTTCTTTGTTGCCTCATAGCACACTGCCTGAGTGCCTTGTTTTTTTTTTTTTTCTTTTTTTTTCCTTATACTTTTTTCAATGAAGTTTATTACTTAGCAATATATATATATATATATTATGAAGTGGAGCCTATGTATTAAGAGATGGAAAAAAATTGGATTACCTAGTACCTGAGCCTATATATATACTTGTTGCACATAAAATACACCATCACGCAACTGGATGGCAAAAACTTATTTTGATGGGAAATTTCTGGACTGAACTGATGCAGTGCATCCTAGCTACCTGACTTATTTATTCTAGTACTTGAGCTTTAGTAACAATTAACAAGCTTGTACTAGTTGTAACAAAACTAGGAGCCTAGTTAGTTACATAGGAGCCTAGTTAGTTGCACATGGGCTAGGAGCCTATGGCTTAAAACTAGCTACTAGCATGCATCCTTATCTAACTATAAATAGGCAAGCAAGTGTAATCTGTATTTGGTTTAGATAATCCAATACAAGTGTAAACCGAGAGGTATTTTCCAAGAGTGTGTCTATTGAGGAGTTGAAACACCCCTAGCCTACTTTAAGCAACTTAATCTTTCCTTTGTCCCTCCAACGAAGTTCCTAATCTCACCCACCATCATAAAGCTTCAATAGATTTAAATTAAATTTGAAAAGTTAATTAAACTGGTAGTCTCTGTATATGCTGATTCTTATTGCATTCAGTTTCTTATTCTCTGTCTCAATTATTTTTATGCTTTTTTCTTTATTTGCTATGACAGTCAGCTGAAGCGTCTTAATCTAAGTGGAGTTCTACCAGCTGATTTTGGAAATCTTAGTAATCTGCAAGAACTGTAAGAGAAACATTCGTGTTTTTCTGCATTTAAGAAGTTAATTAACTTCATCATATTATCATTTTTGCTGAATTTTCCATTGAGATTTTTTTATTATGAAGAGTAGTTATTGAGGTGTCCGCACATTCTTCATTTATTCTGTACACTACCATATTTCTCATAGGATTTCAGTTGGCTTTCTTAGAACTTGTAAAAATTAAGAGCATTACTTGTTATTATATTGATGATGATATGGCTAACTACCATTAAAACAACAGAAACATTTAATTTCTATTGGATACTCAAAAACCAGCTAAGCGTATATTATTCTACCAGACAAGTTTGTATATATCTTCTAGATTTAGTTGCCCAGTCCAAGCACACACTGATGCACCATGCCAACCATATTGTGTTAACCATGAAAAATACTTCCATGTTTTCTGAGTAGATATTCACATTAATACAATCATTAAGGATCTTGGTAAGCCTTTTACAAACAATATGTAGTCCATTTTATATAAATTTTGACTTCATCAAAGAATGGCCTTTTTGTCTTATGACCTCGAAATTGAGAAAGACCAAATGAATTTTCTTTTATTTAACAGTGATCTCAGTCTCAACTACATCAATGGATCAATTCCTTCTAGTTTCTCTCAGCTCCCTCTTGTCATTCTGTAAGTTATTTTTTGCATTTGTATCTATGAGAGCCTTTATTATTTGCCATATAGGTGTTGACCAAAGGGGTCAACAGGTTGGTCATTTCCTAACAGTTGGTATTCTGCAGGTCCCTTTCAGGAAACCGGTTAAGTGGTGAAATTCCTAATGGAATTGGTGAGATTGTTTCACTTGAGGAGTTGTAAGTCTTGATGTAGATTTTATTGCTTAATTAAAAGAAGAATGGTGTACAAGCTGGGTTACAGTTTAAGTTGCATTTTATAGGGTTTTGGAAGCTAATCAGCTTGATGGACATCTTCCTAAAAACTTAGGAAATTTGAGCAACTTGAAGAGACTGTAAGACTTTTGCCTTTATTTTCCCTTTTAATTTCTTCTTTGTATTTATTTTTTCTGTTTTTTTTTTTTTTTTTCCTCTCTCCTTGGGAAATAACATTTCACTAATAATGCATTCTAGTTTAATAAGCAGCAGTATCTTTTCTGCAAAAAAAGTGTTTTGTAATTCATAATGGGCAATGAAAACACACCGAGTACAACCATAGAAGATAATGCTAAATATGATGAGCTAATTCATTGATTTTAACAATATCCAGGGTCTGTAATCTTTCCTTACATTTCTATTAACTCTACCAGTTTTTAACTTTTCTTCAGTTTGATATAGTTGTATGATTTTTAGGATGCAAATGCATTTTTTCAAGATAAATTCCTCCAACGAGCTGTTATTCATGTTCATGCAAAAGTATATCTCATTCAGATACTAGTATCTTTTTGTGTCTTCTCTGAGTTCAATGAAACTGAAGATTGTATTTGTCATTCATTTTGGATATTTCAAGTTTGAACTCATATCTGTATGGATGGCTATCTTGCTTTTGATGTCATTTGTGACTATGCCTTACACATATTATCTATGTTAACCATCAGCACCTTGTTTTATAGGCTTCCACAATAATTTGCTGCCTTGCCTCATGGAAATGCATGACCGAATATTTCTTTTTCTTGCAGTGTTCTTAATGCAAACAATTTTACGGGCACAATACCAGAAACCTTTGGAAAATTAACGAACTTAACTGAGTTGTAAGTAATTCAATTTGACATGATTAGTTGGACATATAGCTTTTGGAATACCAAAATTCCTAAACTTGAGATACTGCCTACAGTAGGATAGATGGGACTGCAATATCAGGGAGGATACCTGGTTTTATTGGGAATTGGAGCAAACTTGGTAGACTGTAAGTATTGTACTTAATTAATTTTATCTGCCATTTTTTTCTTCTTGGAGTTTTGACTTCAAAACTTTTTTTTTTTTTTTTTTTTTTTGGTGTGGTTATCTAAGGAAATATTAATCAATTGCAGTCATATGCAAGGCACGTTCATGGAGGGCCCCATCCCTGACACCATATCCCTGTTGTCAAATTTAACTGAGCTGTGAGTGTATGCTCCTTAGGCGGTCTTATACACTGGTACAAAATGAGACATTTACAAAGATGGCACAAATGATTTTTCTAATCTTTCGTGTTTGTCAGGATGATATCTGATTTGAAAGGATTGAGTATTGGATTTCCTAATTTGAAGGATTTGAAAAAGTTAGAATATTTGTAAGTTATATTTTTTACTTGTTTTCTTGCAACAAATAATCCTATGTAATTAACTTTTCAGTTTTATTAACTTTCTGATTTTTGTCTTATTCCTGTGCCTCAGGGTTCTAAGAAATTGCTTAATCACTGGTTTCATCCCAAGTTACATCGGAGAGTTAGAATCTTTGAAGCGATTGTAAGTTTCTTAAAATGGGTATACTCATAGAGACGTCTTACTTGGGAATTTCTTTTTCTATATCTAGTTTGATTACTTTTTTATGTTCTGCCTTCTGTCATTATGAGACATCTTATATGGTTTATTCTGACAGGTGTTATGAAGTGACTTGAGATGAACAAAATGAAGTTTCAATTTGTTGTTCAAGTTGTTTTTGATTGTTAGCACTATCATTCATTATTTTGAGATGATTGACTGCTACCAACATATAAACTTCGAGATTTTTATTCAGTGAAAGAGAGGTCAAACGGCATATGGATATCTGATATAGGTTCAATTCTATCAATAGGGAATTGAACACTTTTTTTCCGTACTTATAGGGAAACCAAACACATAAAGGAATAAAGCATCACATTATTTCTAATATTTGCCTACTATTTAACCGACCAAACTTAGTGATATTTATCCTCTTTCCATGATAGAGGTTGGTTTGGGATTAACTTCTTGTTGATGTAATATGAGGGGTTAAGCATGTTAAACACTTTCTTCTTCAAACAAACACCCCCCCCCCCCCACCCCCCCCCCCAAAAAAAAAACCCCGGTCCTTTTATTCTTAGAGAAAGGAAAAAGGGTTGCTTGATTTATTTGCAATTACTTTGTATGCTATTTTTAGCAAGAAAGTTTCTTATTCTCATAAAAAGGAATCATGTAGCTGAAAATGAAATTGTTCTCTCTTTTAAAACTAGGCTAACTTTACCACAGTTTAGCTATTTATTCTTTATTCTCTCTCTCTCATTGAACTTTTCTTTCCAATATTTTTGCTTCTTGTTTCTCATTGTGTTATCCATGGATAGAATATTTTATTTTGAGGAATTCAAGATGCTAGACAGACTTGTGGCTATCCAGTGGCAATTGAATCATTTCAATTCAATAAATTTTACTGTTTGTGCATTTTATTTTGAAATCTGCCTATTGCCTATTTGTCACTGAATGAATGGTAATTTTTCTCAACATTTAATGGGAAAAAAGTGTAATATTTACTACTAAACTTTGTGCTGATGGCTTTATTGCTGCAAGAAACTGCATTTTGGAGTATCAAATTTTGCCCGAATATTATAGTACAACAAAATAAAGTGTAAATCTTGTTTAATGAATTGAATTCCATTTTCTGTAATTTATATATTTTTGATAATATGAAAATTTTATTTTCTTGTAGAGACCTGAGCTTCAATAATTTGAGTGGTCCAATTCCATGGAATCAAAAGCTAAATGACATGTATGGCACAGAGCAAAAATTAGTTCAATTACGCAATGTTTTATGTTTAATTTATTTCTCAAATTGTCCCTGTTTGGATCCTTCACTGTGACTACTCATTTGGCAGGAAAAGACGTGACACAAACATTTTATGGATGTAGGTACTTAACCAACAACTCATTAAGTGGAGAAGTGCCGAAATGGGTATTGGAGTACACCAAAAATTATTGGTAGTTCTAATTTAATTCCAGAATCTTTATTTCATTAGGCTCTAAATTTGTCAATGCACTTGTTTTTAATTGTGAGATCTTGTGTGAGTCATGTGTTTGAACTGTTAGCTTTTTGAATTCTCATTCTTTCCCAGTTAAGAATTTTTTTCATAATGTCATGATGAAATGTATTGCAGGGATATATCTTACAACAATTTTTCAGGGTCACCTCAGATTAATTGTGATACACGGTCACATGTGTAAGTTTCTTCTGTATTAATCACTTTTGTAGTCAAAGCTTTTCCTAAAAAGGATGGGAAAAAAAAAAATCACTATTAATCCCTCTTATATCAATGCTAAGTAAACTGTAAAAATGACTAACATATTCATTGTCTTGTATTGCCAACAATGTATCTTTATTATGAAACAGGAATTTGATTTCCAGTTATTCATCTATGGAGAGCAACTCGTAAGTTTTTTAACTTCCTAAGACACATTTACTCTGCCTGCTCAAAATGCATCAAAACAAAATTATTTGATTGGACCTTCCCTGTTCGAAACTTTTCAAATTCTAGAATTCCTTGGTGCTTGAAGAAGGGCCTTCCCTGTTCAAAAAAACCAGAACGTAAGTAAAGATACAGATCAGATTGTGCTTCTATGAACTTTAGTAGTTTACTATTCAAGTTACTTGTGACACTAATGGAACTTTTGTATCACACACTTACTCTTATATCTGCAGATCATTCCTTGTTTATTAATTGTGGGGGAGAAAAAATAAACTTTGAGGGGAATGAATATGAAGGGGACATAATTCCAGATGGGCGATCACAATTTGTTAGTTCTATTTCTGAAGAATGGGGTTATAGCAGCACAGGGGTCTTCATGGACAAGGACGATACTCCATACCGTGCACAAAATACATTTTCTCTGAATGTGACTGATATCTATAAGACAGCTCGAGTTGCCCCTTTATCACTTAGGTACTATGGCCTTTGCTTGCAAAAAGGAAGTTACAAAGTAAAGCTCCACTTTGCTGAAATAATGTTTTCTAATGACCAGAATTTTAGCAGCCTGGGGAGGCGCATATTTAATGTCTCGATTCAAGTGAGTTGACGGAGGATTTTCATGATTAAAATATAGCTTGTTATATGATGCCTTCCAAGATTTTCTTGGTTTGAAAAGAGAAAGGATGTTCATCTTCCCACTGGAGCTTGCAAAGTTTTAATTTGACATTTCCTTTTCCTTTTTAATTTTTATTTTTTCCAGGGAAAGTTGGAGTTGAAGGACTTCAACATTGTGGAGGAAGCTCGAGGTGTTGGTATACCCATCATTAAGGAATTTGATGATGTTCTTGTAAGTGGTAGCACCCTGGAGATTCATTTTTACTGGGCAGGGAAAGGAACTACTGTCATTCCTGGCAAAGGTGTCTATGGACCTCTTATATCTGCCATTGAAGTGACACCAAGTAAGTTTTTCCTGCAATTTAGGATTCTCCCTTTTTTGTCATTAACTTGCATGTATGTAATTTCTCTCCTTTTATAGACTTTGATGTTGGCGGGGGCCTATCGGTTGGAGCTATTGTTGGCATTGTACTTGCAACATGTGTGATCCTTGTATTGATTTTGGTGTTTCTTCGGATGAACGGTTACCTAGGGGAAGAAAGACCTTGAAGATAAAGGTAAGATCAATCACATTTTTTTTAATAAAAAAAAGATGTGGAGAAAGTACTGTCTAAGATTTGATGGTTACAAATTGCAAGTTGGAAATAGAATAAGAAGATGTGTCTATGCTTTTTTTTTTTTTTTTTGTCATTAGCAGTTCATGGTCATTAATTACTCTTTCACTCGTACATGCACTCACATATACACTACACAGATAAATGCTCCGGGATTTTTTTCTGTAGCTTTGGCATTCAAGCCAATCCACCACCTACTCTCTCTCTCCACACACACACACACACCAAAATACTAGATCTAGTGTCATAACAGGACTCCCTGAAACACTGTTTCTATATAAGAATGATAAATCATATATCAAACTACTGTATTGGAAAAATTGTGTACTATCATATAGCTTTGCTTCAACTAAGTTCACAAGTTGAGGATAAGCAAACTCGAACCAATAACATCCGCCACATGGTAAATTGCTGCCACTCAAGCCCCCTAACTAATTCTACCATAGAGGCCAATGATAGACAATAACCGCCCCCGTACAACTTTCATCATATTGTGCTCTCCAAAGAGAAACTCTTTTCAAAATCTCAAAAAATGGCGTTGAGTTGGAATCCCATTTTAACTAAGGATTCTTGTGGTTCCAATGGATCCAGTTACAAGAAAAAATCAAAGAAAACTTTGCTCCTTAATGATAATATTGGCTAATAGAAGTTTCAGCTCTTTTAGCAATGCAGAAGGGCAACACTAGGCATAGGCATTGTACTGTGCAATGATTAATTTATCATGGGATCCTCATTCTCATTTCAACTTATATTTGGTATTGCCTATTCACAACTATAAGTTTTTTTTTGATATTATACATTGAGAAGATGATGCAAAATCAACGCTTGGCAAAGATTCATAATCAACTGTATTTTGGTTTAATCGATCTTTAACATTCCAATGGAAAGACATAGTGATCCTTCTTTTTTATGGATGTGTGTTTTTCTATGTTCTTATCATTGTTTACCTTCTAGAAATACATTTTATCATGGCAAAAGTATTGTTTTCATTCAAAAGTTTTCTTCAAGTTTGTTTTTTGTCCCTAATCTATTTAAAACATTACACATTATGTCTTTCCATCCATTACATTAAAAAAAAAGGAAAAGGACACAAACACAAGGTGAACATGCGGTATGAAACTATCGGTTAAATGCATCGTATGAAAGATATTTTTAAAGAGGAAAATGTAATTTTATTCAGTAGTTAAGCGACAAAAAAAAAAATCTTCTTGAAATTTAAGGTCAAAAGTGTAACATTTCAATAGTTTAGGGGCAAAAAAAATAACTTATTAAAGTTTATGGGTGGAAAATGAACTTCATGCAAACTTTTGTAATGAAAACAATATGTTTGCCTTTTATCATCTATCCTTTCTATTATTCTCTCTCTTTTGGAAATTTTCTAACCTCTTTTATCTTCTTATAGAACTACGTGGTCTAGATTTACAAACAGGTTATTTTACTTTAAGACATATTAAAGCTGCCACTAGGAACTTTGACACTACAAATAAGATAGGTGAAGGAGGCTTTGGCCCCAGTTTACAAGGTAATTATGGATTATTGATATTTACTATTGGCAGGTGTTAATACTGGCAACATTTTGGCTATGTCACTAGTGTGAGTACTAATGCAAGATAGTAAAAATATGATTATGAAATTGCTTTTCTTGTTCTTAGGGTGTACTATCAGATGGTGCTTTAATTGCTGTTAAGCAGCTATCCTCCAAATCAAAGCAAGGGAACCGTGAATTTGTGACTGAGATAGGCATGATATCTGCATTGCAACATCCAAATCTTGTGAGGCTTTATGGATGTTGTATTGAAGGAAACCAGTTGTTACTAATATATGAATACATGGAAAACAACAGTCTTGCCCGTGCACTTTTTGGTAAGTCCATCACTAACATTCACCTTTTTTATATATATCAAGAATAAGACTTATTGTTGAAACTCTCTCCCTCGGTTTCCAATTTTAGGTCGTGAGGAGCACCAGCTACATTTGGATTGGCCAACAAGGAGGAAGATATGCTTGGGAATAGCCAGGGGGTTAGCTTATCTTCATGAGGAATCAAGGTTGAAAATTGTTCATAGAGACATAAAGGCAACAAATGTGCTCCTTGATAAGGATCTAAATGCCAAGATATCTGACTTTGGTTTAGCTAAGCTTGATGAAGGAGAGCAGACGCATATTAGTACACGAATAGCTGGAACAATGTGAGCTCTCTCTCTCTCTCTCTCCACTTTTATTTAGCTTCTTGAAATACAACTGGTTTATGGTATAATAAATTTTAACATAAGTAGTGCAAACAATACAAATAATTATGTGGGTAGAGTGTCCCTCCAAATTGAGTTAGAGGAATGTTCCTCCAACCCACTATGTGGCAATACAAAAAACTATCCATGAGTACTTTTAGTTACATAAATTATTTAATATTCACATGACTTGTTTATATTATTTAATGAATCATGGGATTTAATACATGTATATAGTCATTATATACAACCATGTAGCAAGTTGAAAGAGATTTCTCCAACTTGATTTGGAGAGAAATTTTGTCCATTATTTCTTGTTAAAAAAATCATACCAAATGCTCAAAAACTCACTTTTTGCGGGGTCAGAGAGAGCACATTGGATTTAATATATAATGTGTATAATAAGACTTAACCAACAATGGCTCGGAATTTTTATTTTTTCATTTAATATTGTAATAGTGTTGTGATATAATACGTTGCAGTTTCATTTTTATACCGTCTATAATCACCTTACACATTCATTGTTGGTCTGGCTGCTGGTCTAGCAATCCCTCCGAGCAGAAAACTTTTCACTTATATTTAGAAAATGTTTTAGATGTTTTTGTAATGGGATATTAGTAAGCCTCTCTTAGCTGGCACACTTACTCACTATTCTAGTGCCATCTGTTTTTCTTCAGAGGTTATATGGCTCCTGAGTATGCAATGAGGGGTTACTTGACTGATAAAGCAGATGTTTATAGCTTTGGAGTAGTAGCTTTGGAGATTGTTAGTGGGAAAAGCAACACCAATTACAGGCCAAAGGAGGAGTTTGTTTATCTTCTGGACTGGGTAAATATTTATGCCATTCTTAAGAGGATCCTTTTTTGTTAACAATTGTTACTGTTATATTTTCTTTACGGTGAATAAAAGGTTGCTTAATTTGGGAAGATACAAAAATTCTTTTCTATCTTGTATATACATCAATACACTTTCATGCTTATCATCTTCTCTACTTACCAACTTGGCAAGTATGCATGACATCATGAACGTTTATCTTTGCTCTTTTACATGCAATTGAAGGCCTATGTCTTACAAGAGCAAGGAAACCTACTCGAACTTGTGGATCCAAGGCTTGGTTCAAGCTACTCCTCTGAAGAGGCAATGAGGATGCTCAGCTTGGCTCTTTTATGCACCAACCCCTCTCCCACTCTTAGACCATCAATGTCTTCTGTAGTAAGTATGATTGAAGGAAAATGTGCAATTCAAGCACCAATAATAAAGCGTAGTGAAACAAGCCTGGATCCAAGGTTTAAAGCTTTTGAGAAGCTTTCACATGACAGCCAAACACATGTGAGCTCCACCTTTTTGCATGACAGTCAAACGCAGAGAGACATGTCAATGAATGGGCCATGGATAGATTCCTCTTTTTCTGTCCAAAGTAAGGATGAGACCAGCGGAGACCATTCTTCATCAAGCAAGCTTCTTCAAGATCTTTATGACGTAAATTTAGAGTGACTGATGAATAGAGAAAAATACACAGGATTTTTTTTCCCCAATCAAATTGAATTCTTGGATTTGGCTCGACTGGGATTAAATTCTCTCTCTTATTTACAGATGGATGGACATGATACATTATCTAATATATAAATATGTAATATGCTAGTCAGTAATTCAGGTGAGTACAAAAAAATTATGATATTTTTTCTCTGTTTTAAGAATTTATTATAATTTTATTTGTATGTAGAACAATTTGGACTAGGATGTCCAACAATTTGAATAATAAGGGAGCTATGCATATAGTTCCTAGACCTAATCTAAGTAATTGACTTAACTTACGTCCTTCGCCCGGTCCACTTTAAGCCAAGGTGTACTTCTCTTGAATTTTTGGGGAAACTTGAAAGGCTCATCTTGGGCACTTGTGCCCACAATACCCTCAATAGGAACTTTGTGAGGGAATGATGAAATTTTCCCTTTTCTAAACCTAGGACGGACAAAAGGGTAGGATGTGCCTTGGTTGGAAGATATTCTTTGAAGATAAGCTCACTTCCAAGGAAAAGTCTAGGGTGGTGATTTGAGGAGGTTTAAGAGGAAGTTGACTAGATGGACTACATGGATGCCGAAGCAATGGTGACACTATTGACACCTAAGATGGAGGGGAATGTGCCACCCATCATTTGTGAGGAGCCAAGGAGGAGCCAAGTGATCTACCTACATTCATTATACCTACTGATGGGCACTCTAGTATTTGAACTTGGGTTGGTTTTTCTAAAGTCATAGGAAAAATATCCTATAACGCAAGTTCTAATGTATTTTTCAATATTTTTAATAAGATGAATTTTGATTTGGCTTATTTGATGTGTCCTATAATATTTAAATTTTGCAGTTAAATGGTTCCAATGAATTTGAAAATGAAATTAATAAACAATTGACAAGAAAAATTGAACCTATGAAACCAATGCTTGAAACTCTTAATTAGGAAAATTGTGAGAATCCACTCTTAATTAAAATTGGTTTCACTTTAAATCCACTAGAAATGCAAGATTTGAAAGAACTTCTAATGGAATATTAAGAAGTGTTTGCATGCTCCCATGAAGATATATCTGGCATAGATCTCAAGACATTATTTCTTCATTCTTTATAATAATATTATTTTTGAGACATATTATTTCTTCACTTTCCCTTGCACTAATGATAATATTATTTCTTCATTCTTTTTTTAATCTTTCTTTTTTTGCTTTTTCAATCCTCCTTCATTTATTTCTAATGGCTATTTTTTTCAAATACTCAATAACCACATTTTTAAAATCTCCCAATAGTAAAAATTTTAAATTTTTACTAATAATATTTTTTAACAAATTTGTTAAGAACTTGTGGCAACGATATAGTGAGTTATAGGTCATCTAATTTTAATAATAATTAAAAAAACTACATTCATAATATTTTATTTTTTATTTTAAAAATAAGCTAGTTTTTAACTTTTTATCTCAAATTATGAAAAAAAAGATACCAGAAATAAACAATTCCTAAACAAACACACATGAATCCATGAATTACAATCTTGATTAGGTTTTTGTTAAAAAACTTTTACTGAAAGATTGATAGTTGCAAAAAGCAACTTTCAATCTCAACCATTGATTAAAAAAAATTAAGACAAAAGTTAACAAAAGTAAAAAGTAAAAGTTTAAAAAGTAAAATGTAAAAAAAATTTGTGAGAGAGAGAGGAATGTGAATTGCACCGGTGCAATACCCTAGGTATTGCATTGGATCATAATCTGAAAAACAAAAGCTCTTTTTTTGTGGGACCCATGTTGAACCCACAACAGGACATGATCAATAAGCTAGCTTCTAAGCATATGATTCAAAAAGAATACTTCAAGAAGCTCTCATTCCTCAATGTATGGAGGGTTTAATTATGAAAGATGATAATAATAAATCTATTATAAGAATCTAAAACTAAAAAAATATATAAAGGAAGGGCACTCCATCCAAATACAAGGCTCAGTTTGAGAAAAAGCATATTTGGCCAAGAATATATAAATATTGCTATTTAGTGTGCGTTTGACATTAGCTTAAAATTTTAACTTTTTTTTACCATTTAGCTTATTTTTGCTACTATTCATGGGTTACATTGCACTTTTTGATACTATTTATGGGTCTTATTGTACTATTTCAGTTACCTTTTAACTTTATCTATAGTACTTTCAATAAAAAATTTTTAGTTTCAGCTAAATAAATTGTTCCCAAATGAACACTTACTAAAAAAAGCATTATTGTCATGTACTACAAAATTGCTTAGAGAACAGTAATTAAATAGGAACAATTTGCAAATTGTTTTATAGATTCTCATTTATGCTGCTCTTGTTAGTCGATTAAAGAGAATCATTGGGCTTTGGCCTCCTCCACATTCTCTACGAGTTTGTTTGGGAATAGCTTATTTAGTTGAATTGAAAACTTGTTAATAAAAGTACTGTAGATAAAACTAAAAAGTAACTGAAATAGTATAGTAGGACCTATAAATAGTATAAAAAATGCAATAGGACCCATAAATAGTAGTAAAAATAAGCTGAATAATAAAAAAAGTTGGATTTTTAAGCCAATGCTAATCGCAACCTACATCTAAATAATGTTTTGATGGGAACCAAATGGTGACTAAGGATAGCATGTGTAACCTATAATATGTAGAGAGATTTTATATATTGCTAATTACAAGAAAAATGGATGATATGACATTTATCCGATCTATCATCCTTAATGCGTGCATTGCAAAATCAAGTGCTTTCCTATTATTGATCATAGTGGATACAACTTCCTTTGCAAGTAGCCCTTTAAACTTTAGTAATCCCCTACAATGTTGATGCAACATTAGGCCCTCTAAACAACAAGAACAGTCATCACTTGTGGAAGGGTTCTAGGCTTCTTGGAGTTTAAACATGTCCCCAAATGCCAATTCCAAAAACATTAGATAGTAGAAGGAACTAGGAAGGATGAAGCAAATCAACTTTCAAACTTATGATATCAGTGGCCATCATCACCTATTGCCCTGTCTCAATTGTTGCCACATACAATTGTACTTTGTTTCCACTAAAAGGCTGAAAGAATTATTTTAGATGCTCAAGTACTTTGTTCCCATTTATAACCCTCCACCACCACAGCCTCAATAACATAAATTCTTCTTTGTGGATTGCTTGCACTAGTAGGCATTGTATGTCGATTTTAGGTGATTACCGAAATTCATAATGCAATTTCAATTTCCTTTGAATAGCAAATGAGATAAGCATCCTATAAAGCCACTATCAATCATGAGTCAGCTTCTACAACAATTTGTGCCCTTCATGGTTGGAAATGTTTTCAATATTTGACAAGAGGATGTGAGTGCAATGTCACCATTCATCAGCCAATTAAAATGCCACTAGGTTTCACAGCTTGAATTGGCATGGAAGACGGCCACATGTACTTTGCAATATCAAAATCTCTTTAGCGAAAGCTCATTCAAAACCTAATTGAAAGTGAAATTCCAAGGCAAAAATCCTCTCTCAACCATCTCAATCAACAACTTCCCAACTACCAACAAATCATTTGATTTCTTTTCACAAACACCACACTTATAAACATTATATGTATCCAAATTGGGCAAGCAAACCCCACTACCCATATTTTCAAACACCTACAAACCCTTTTCTATCTCTCCAGCATCACAAAAATGATGGATCACAATGTTATACTTTTGAACATTTGGCTCACACTGTAGACACCTAATTTTGTTCTCCTTACAACTTGAGTTCCCTTTCCCCAATGATGGTAGAACTGACGTGGAAGACGGTCGCATCTACTCTGTAATCTCAAAATCTCTTTAGCGAAAGCTCATTCAAAACCCAATTGAAAGTGAACTTCTAAGCAAAAATCCTCTCTCAACCATCTCAATCAACAACTTCCCAGCCACCAACAAATCATTTGATTTCTTCCTCACAAACACCACACTTATAAACATTATATGTATCCAAATTGGGCAAGAAAACCCCACTACCCATCTTTTTAAACATCTATAAACCCTTTTCTATCTCTCCAGCATCACAAAAATGATGGATCACAATATTATACGTTCGAACATTCGGCTTACACTGTAGACACCTAATTTTGTTCTACTTACAACTCAAGTTCCTGTTCCCTAGTGATGGTAGTACTTTGAGGCCTAAGGTTGGTTTAGGGCCCAATCTCGTGAAAATTGACTTAAGGAATTATTTATGGTAAATATAACTTATTTTTGAAAGAATAAAACTATTTTTGGAAAAGAAAAGCTGTTGAAAAACCCTAAGTGTGCGTGTGCATACACTTGTATGCACACGCACACTTAAGCCATACGTACACATGCTTAGGGTATGCACTCGCATATCTTGAGTATGCGCACACAGCTAGGGTTCTAGAATTATATGAAAGGAAAACTTTTTGCATTTAAATTTGTGTGGAGTGAATCCTACATTGGAATTGTCCTACACCCCTATTTTACCACTATATAAAGCCATAAAAGGTACTTTTGCAAGACACACAGAAAAATAAGCAAGTATACGTGAGATTCACTAGAAAAGAGTGAATCAAAAAGGGAGTTTTTTACAAAACATCCTCAAGTCATGTTTTATCTGTCTGAGACCTATTCTAGTCTTGATCTTTGAGTTCTAAAAGTTTACAAACCTTTTGGTTTGTTGTTGATTAGATTAGATTAACTGAGGGCAATGATCAAAATTAAGCTTTAAGAGAGTTCTAGTGTTGAGGTAAATGTTCTAACTTTGGCTCTTCATTTTCCTTTGTTTTGTGTTTGTTTATATGTTTATGTGATCATAAGATGTTTGTGTAGTTCATGTTTACTCTGAGTTTGTATTATAAGCATGATAGGTTGTTAGATTTTTTATTTTTTATTTTTATTTTTTTTATTTTTTCTATTTTGAGTTGTTGGATGAAGGTTCTGGGTGTGTATGTGTACACATGCTTCATGCATGCATATGCATACTCGAAGTGTTCATACGCATACAATTGGGATGCGCATGCATACTCATACCCAAAAACCCTAATCCACTTATGTTTTTTTTTTCCTCTACTTCCTTTTATATGTCTGGACTTTGTTTAACCTTTTATTTTATTTTATTTTATATCTTTTAGTATCTGTTCTTCTGTTGTGTTTTGTTTTGCTTTGTCTTATCTCTTTTAAGTTTATTAGAGTTTAGATTGTGCGAATACCATGAACATGTATATGAACATGAACATGCATTGATGCATAGGTGTTGTGTTGCGATGAGGTAAGTAAGGTAAGTCATACATAGATCGCATGTACATGTACTTAAGTGTTTGAATATGTAGTTTTTTAATATATTTGATTGAAAAACATGAGTTTGTATGTCCATGCTTGAATGCTTTGTGTTTGAATCTGCCTAATGATGTTTCTACCTTTGGTGATGTATGCTTAATGCCATGATAGATGAATGTTAGGTTTGAGGTATGATATGCCATGTTTGCTTAGTTTAGGTGCATGTTAGAGTGTGTGTGTGTGTGAGAGAGTTAGAATAACATATTAAGGAACCCTTTAATGAGATTAAGACTTGAAACACAATGAGTGGAGGCCAACCTACGGGTTGGGTGGGTTGAGTGCCTAACTCCTTCCCAACCCAATTCCTAAACTCCAGACATGTGCTTTGACAAAGATTAATCATTCCATAAGTGCGTTATATTTATGATTTCTATATCTAATTTAGGTGGCGACTCCATTTACACCCTTCACCATGGTCTACTCTAGGCCAAGGCGTACTTCCCATGGACCTTTGGGGGAAACACCAGAAGGCAAAACTACTTTAGGCACTTAATCTTGCCTGCACAACCAAACCCATGAACCAAGGTAGTATAAAGTAACAACATCAATCTCACATTTCCTTTTCTTCATTTGCAAAAAGAATTCCCAAGCTTTCTTAATCTAACTAGCTTTAAAATACCCTTTAAGCATTATATAATATGTTGTTAAGCTCGGATTCAATCCCTTCTCAACCACTTCCTTCAACACCTCCAACACCCTAGGCGTCCACTTAATAAAATAAAACTCATTCGCAATTATATTATAGCTAACACAATTAGCCTTAAACCTATCCTTTAACATCTTAAACAAGTTATGAGCCATTTCAATGTGTTTCAATTTGCAAAAAATGTCAAGAATAGTGTTGACCGAATTCAAGTTTTGAAAACAACCATGTTCGTGCATTGACATGAAGAGTTTAAAGGCTCTATCGGGTTTACCTGCGGTGGCGAACCTTTCAGCAATAATGGCAAAGGTTTTTGGGCTTCGGCCAAGGTGGCGAGAGCGCATTCAGCCCACGAGGCCCCACACTACCTTGTTGTTGTGCATACGGGCTGCGATGTTGATGGCGTCATCAAATGAGGCAGCGGAGTGAGTGAAATTGGCATGGTGGTGGTGGTCAAGGGTTTTGAAGAAGTGGAGGGATTTGGGTTCGTGGTTCTAGAGGAGCTTGAGGGTTTTGTTGACTAGGTCTTAGGTCCATTGGATTTGAGGGTTTTGGAGGGCTTGGGTTAGGGTTTTTGTTGGAGGGTGGGTTTTGCTAATGTCACAGTGTCTTGTGGTGGCAATAGTTGTGGTGGTGGTGAAAGAGTGGCGTGGGAGTAAACATGGGGGTTTTAAGATGGGAGAGTGGTGAAGGAGCTCTTTGAAGCTAAGTGAACATTTTCGATTTTCTCTGTCTTCAACCCACAAGTTTTTCATAGCATTTATTGTCTAGGATGAGGATATGATACTAGAGGATGAAGTGGAAGCCGATGGTCATTGGGCTACGCAACTACAACCAAATTTTGACAATATAAGGGTTGATGTTCTAAGCATTAGTCCTTATTGGTTTTGAGTCGAGTCCTAATCTCTGAATCACATGATCAGTAGGTTGGAGTGACAAGAAGCATCCATTCTGCAGATGATGTGCTTAAGATACTCATTGAAGGTGATGACAAGGAAGTTGAATCAAAGCTGTTGGTGCTTTTTCAATATGATAATTTACCACATCTCTACAAATCATATTTATTGAACTTTGTTAAGTTTTTGTTGAGGAACTGGCTGAAGATTGTTTGGTGTACCCTTTTGAAAAAGGCAAGGCTAGATGCCAAAAAATATAAGAAGATTGAAGAGAAAATGATGGGATTAGGATCGGAAATGGTGGCAGTTGTGCATCAATTGCATGCCGCAATGGTTACTCCACAAGAAAGGGAAATAACTTAGTGAAGAGAATTAGAGAAGTGGCTTATTGATTGAAGGAAGAGGGAGCTTTGTGATTAAGGATTATTGGTGATGATATAGGAATTATCCACAAAATTTATGAGCTCTCTGTCTTTAGGATCTAATAATTGTCAATTGCAGTATTTGAATTGAGATTTAAATACTATCTTTTTCCTTCTTCTCAATCAAAAAAAAAAAAAAAAAAATCTTGTTCCTAGCATTTCAAATGTATTATTTAATCATTTTAACTTCTATTTTTGTGTCAAAAGTAGGTTGCAATTAGACAGGTTGCCCGTTTAAATTTGTGTTTGGTACCCATGGCCATTAGCCATCCAATTCTTTAGGGCCCCTTTGGAGGAAGGGAGGGGAGGAAGGGGGGGGGGGTAGGGGAGTAAAGTAGAGTTGGATGAAGATAAGATAATTTCAGGCTAAATCTAATCTACTCTACTCCTCCTCCATTCTCCTCAATCCAAATGGACCATTAATCTAGGAGAGACCTAAATTGTGCATTTAACTAATTGTTCAATTTGTATACATGTTAAATGGGTGAGACCTAAATTGCACACATTTTAACTAATTGTTAAATTTATGTATAAACACTGAAAACTTGGAAATAACCAAAATATCAAACTGGGCTTGTGCTGATTCAAAGTCATCATGCTTAGCCAAATTGCCTTATCATATCCCTGGACTAAATTGCTTGTGACCTAGTCATGCTATATACGTTTAGTTTATATGTCCACTTCCTTAAAAGTTTTCCCTTTTGGTCATTTTCAACCCATTTCAGGTGCTTGCACTTTATTAGATTTCATAGGGGTATGAATTTTCCCTTATAGTCTATGTGACTATAATTGTTTATCATAAATTTTAAGTCAACACTTCTTTAGAAGAAAAAAAAACTTACACACCTTTGAATATTTCAATATAATTGTGAGTACATTATGTTAGTGAAGGTTAAGTATAGCATTGGGTTGTTGGACTATAAAATATCTTTAGCCTAATGTATCCAAAGGAGTGTGTGCAATTGACAATTAAGTGAAACTGCATTGTTTGGGGCTGATTTGGGGAAAAAAAAAAACACATCAACACGATGATGTGTCACTTAAAAGCCAAAGCTAACCAAGTGTGTTTTTACTAATGGAACCAAATTTTAGGATATAAAATCCAAGCAACCATAAACTTCATTGTGTACTTTGCAATTTACCACCAAAAATTGCATATTTGACTAATGATACAAAAATTTATAAAGGCAATAGAATTTAAATCTATTGTGTCCTCTCCTTGATCATTTCTCTTATCAGCAGGCTAAGACAACAATTGACTTTTTCGTGTAAATAGGATTTGAACTCATCCACACCTTTGAATATTTCAATATAATTGTGAGTACATTATGTTAGTGAAGGTTAAGCATAGCTTTAGGTTGTTGAACTATAAAATATCTTTAACCTAATGTATCCAAAGGAGTGTTTGTAATTGACAATTAAGTGAAATTACGTTGTTTGGGCTGATTTGGGAAAAAAATACACATCAACACGACGATGTGTCATTTAACAGCCAAAACTAACCGAGTGTGTGTTTTTACTAATGTAACCAAACTTTAAGGTATAAAATCCAAGCAATCCTAAACTTTAGGGTGTACTTTGCAATTTACTCCAAAATATTGCATATTTGACTAATGATATATATATATATATATATATATATATATATATAGAATTTGTTTTTTTTTGAGAACAGAACAATCATTCATTCATTTGTATGTAAACAACAAAGCTTTTTAAGATAGGTGGTGGTGAATCTTCCAACCAATACAACTCGTCACTAATGTTCCTAGCATAGAAAGCCAAAATGTGCTACCCTATTCCCCCCTTTTTTAATGCAGCTTATTGAAACTAATTGTAGCCCATGAAGATAGCATTGGATGTCCGCATCTATATATGTCCCAGCAAGAAGTGATTTCCTGATGAACTCGAAACTGCCTTCATCACAGTAGTGTTGTCACCTTCAATTAGTACCTCTGAAAAGCCTGCTTCCATTGAGAACTCTATTGCCTTTCTACAAGCCAGAGCCTCTGCTTCTTCACTGCTGTTAACTGAGGGCCCTTTGACAGGCATTGCAGCCATCACTTCCCCATCTGAGTTACGGATTATTGCCCTAAAACCTGAGCATTGAAGTTCAGCAAAAATAGCTGCATCAAAGTTGAGCTTGTACATCGATGGAGAGGAGGTTGCGAAGTGTTTCTGGGCTGCGTCCTGCTTGGAAGAGTTAGCTGCTCTTGTGCCTTCCTGTATTCCTCCAAATAATCCACTGCTCTCTTGTTCAACCACTTCGGATCCTTGATCTGCCCTCCATGTACAATTGCATTCCTCTAGTTCCAAATGAGCCAAGCTTGAACAAGGAACAATTCAAACTTGGCTATTAATAACCTGTCCAATAATGATTCAAACAGAAGGAAAATATCATGGTGAGCATTAATGCATTTCTACACACTGATGGAGCTTCCAGCCCACAGATCCTGCGCAACCCCACATTCCTAAATTGCATGTAATGCAAATTCGGGCAGACCTATACAGCATTGACAACCATTATCTGAAATTATTTTTCTTCGGACAAGGTTTGCTCGTGTTGGCAAAATGTCTTGGCATGCTCTCCACTTGAAAACCTCTATTTTATTTGGCACATGCAGCTGCCAAATCGTCTTCCACACCTGCTGACCACCGATACCTCTAGAGCTTTCAACCCAATCATCTTTTCTCATCACTTTCCTTGCTACATGGTACCTAGACTTAATTGAATACATCCCATTCTTGTTATGCAGCCACACAAACGAGTCAGGTACATCTCTTCGACTTAGAGGAATTCTGCAAATAGCTTTGGCTTCCTCTCTACTGAAGCTTGCCATAAGAACTTCACGCTTCCACCAATGTAAATCGGTGTCAATAAGATCTGATAGCAGCAACTGCTCATCAATTTCATGAATTTAAATCTATTGTGTCCACTCCTTAATGATTTCTTTTATTAGTAGGCTAAGACAACAATTGACTTTTTGTGTAAATAGGATTTGAACCCCAAATATCTTATTAGCAAAGCTAAGACAACAATTTATCTCTTATTTATCGACAAAAAATTTCATCAGTTGAGCTAACTGTAATTAGATAACTACATTGAATTTAATTTATGTTGAAAAATATATTATTATTTATGTTTTATTAATCAAATGAAACCAACCCCCCCCCGCCCCAAAAAAATCAATTCCCCTTTTCTTTTCTCCTTTTTCTATTATTTATTTATTTATTTATTTTTTTAACACTTGAAAATAAAGAAGTAATCCCTTTGTAAAAAATAAAATTATTAATTCCTTTTCCGAACAGAAAAAGGAAATCCATACTTTAGTCCTTAAATCTGACAGAAACAAACCGACCTGGGCCTAATATAAATAAACGTGCAAATTAGAATTAGGGGGAATTAGGTAGAAAGAAACGAAACTTTGCTCATAGTGTTTGTTGTTTTGGATTTTGATTTTAGGGGATGGGGTGTGACTTGTGACTTGCGAGATTGTTTTGGAAGATCAAGATGACACATTTGGGAATAGAAATTATCTCTAGCAAAGCCGAACACCAGCCCAACGGTCACAACCCAAATTTGAACCACTGCCTTATTCAAATTTCCTTCTCCTATTCCTATTCGTAAATCAAGTACTTCACAACACCGTCATTCTTCAATTGTGCTTATAAATAAGCGCAAATAAATTGTTTGCTCAATTTCAGTTCTTTCTTGCTCTAAGTCCTGAGAAACTTTGATATCAAAATACAATATGGACAGTGTCTCTCTTCCTTCAATTGTGGTAAGACAGGTGTGAAAACACAATCTTTTAAAGGAGTTTGATCTCATTAGAATTGCAGGGATGACTCACAGAATGGTGGCTTTTGACACTGAATTCCCAGGTGTTGTTTTCAGCCCAATGAACATTGACAAGCGAGAGCTTGGAAAACTACCTTCTTCCTTGAACTATAACATTATCAGAGATAATGTTGGTGCTACCAAAATTATTCAGTTGGGTTTGGCACTCTGTGACGACAAAGGATCATTGCCCAATTTCGGTACCAAGTATCAATACACTTGGGAGTTTAACTTCAACGATTTTGAAGTCTATAATGACATCCAAAACACGGATTTTGAAGTCTATAATGACATCCAAAACACGGAATCAATCGAGTTACTCAAAGGCCAGGGAATCAATCTCGACAAGAACTTGAAGGAGGCTATTGATTCTGCTGACTTTGCAGCATTGATGTTGAAATCTGGATTGTTGGGTAATCACTCTGCTTTTGCTTGGGTTACCTTTCACGGGGCCTATGACATTGCCCACTTGATGAAAATCTTGATCTGACAACCACTGCCGTATAATCTGATGGGGTTCATGAACCTGGTGCAGTGCTTATTTGGGAAAAGGCTTTTTGATCTGAAACATATGATGAAGTTCTGTGATGGCCTTTATAGGGGTTTAGAGACGGTGGCTAACAGATTGGGAGTGGAACGCGTGGAAGAGTCACCAGGCTGGTTCGGATACCTTGTTGACTCTACAAACTTTCAGGAAGTTCTTGGATGTATACTTCAAAGAAAAGAACAATGGTGGACTCAGGCATAATGGCTATTTGTTGACAGGGATGCAGTGTGTTCTTCACGGCTTGGAGTTGAATAATAATCATCAATTGAATAATGCTGGCTTGAAGATGATTGATCCATTTAGTCATGAGTTAAATGTGAATATGTGTAGAGTGCTGGCTTGAAGATGATTAATCCGTTAGTCATGGTCCTGGATTAAATCTGAATATGTGTAAAGTGTAGACAATCATATGCATTATGTAATTGATATTTCATTCAGTAAAAATAAAAAAAGATTTTTTTTTCCTGTTTTTGGTTTATAAAATTATAATTTCAATACAATGTTCAATCTCTTTAATTTCTAATTGTTTAATATATATATATATATATATATATATATATATATATATATATATATATATTAGTTGCTAACCCGTGCGATGCACAGGATTCTTTAAAAAAAAAAAAACAATATTGCAATTATCAATTATGTTTGTTCAATGTCTACTTTTAGTCCCTACATTTTGGATCATGTTTTGAAAAAAACAATAAAAATCAATTACATAGATAACAAATACTCACAAAGCCTTGGCAGCTTCTCAAAGTCAGAGCCTTGATTAAAAAAAAAAAAAAAAAGATGAACGTACATATTGATATCAGTACCCAAAAAAAAAAAAAAAAGGGTAACACAAAGGCTTGATGGGCTAGCTAATGTTTCTTTTAAGCATTTTATCAAACAGTTAAATTGCAAAAATTTGCATTTGGGTATCAAGTGTAAAGAGTGAACATTGGAAGGATTTACTCAATCTTTTAAAAAAATATATAAAAATAAAAATCTAATTAATTGGGCAGCATTCTTAATAATCAAACAATAAGAATCAACCTCATAACAACTCAAAGAAAAAAAATCAAATACAGAAAAAGACTGAAACAATGCAAAGTCCTAAAAAGATCCCAAAATTCCTGAATCCAAATGAACTTTGATATCAATAATATTAAACCCTCTAATCAGTCCCAGCTTTCTTTGCCCAATAAATTCTTATCAAACCCAAATACCCAAAAAAAAGAAAAAGGAAAGTATAAAAAGTAATTACATAACAATGTCTAATGACATAAACAGTGCCTCAAAATTACAAACACACTTTCAATCCCACCTTTTTGCTCAAAACTTATCTCAAAAAACTCAATCCCAAAATATTACAAGTACTTGAATAAACAGTTCCACGCCAATATATACACCATTCCAATATTCCAATTCATTTCACCATCAGAATTATCCAAAGATTCAAAAAGTAAAACTAAAATTTGAATTAACGCATAGGGTGATACATAAATGAAACTCTTGGAGAGAGAAATTTGAAAGCTAAAAGCCTAAAACAGAGAGACAGAGAGAAACAGAGTTGAGAACCTGTTCGCATAGTTGCAAGGGGGGTCAAGGTCTTTATCATCATCGATGAGTGCAGTGCTTGACGGCGAGATCAGATGTGAAGTCCTGACTGAGTCAGGTGGGGTGGAGTGTTGGAAGGTTGAGAGCAGAGAGGAAAAGGCAACATAGAAGAGAATAGGGATTAGGGATGTTGATACAACATTATGCCCACTGAACAACAAGAACAGTCATCACCTGTGGAAGGGTTCTAGGCTTCTTGGAGTTTAAACATGTGCCCAGATGCCAATTCAAAAACATGAGATAGCAGAAGGAACTAGGAAGGATGAAGCAAATCAACTTTCAAACTTATGAAATCAATGGCCATCATCACCTGTTGCCCTGTCTCAATTGTTGCCACATACAATTGTACTTTGTTTCCACTAAAAGGCTGAAAAAGGGATTTCAGACGCTCAAGTACTTTGTTCCCATTTATAACCCTCTACCGCCACAGCCTCAATAACATAAATTTTTCTTTGTGGACAGCTTGCACAATCAGGCATTGTATGTCTCAATTTTAGGTGATGAATGAAATTCATAATGCAATTTTAGTTTCCTTTGAAGAGCAAATGAGATGTGCATCCTATAGGAGCCCTTCACATTAGGAAATGTTTTCAATATTTGACAAGAGGATGTGAGTGCAATGTCACTATTCATCAGCCAATTTAAATGCCACTAGGCTTCACAGCTTGAATTGACGTGGAAGACGGCCACATCTACTTTGCAATCTCAAAATCTCTTTTGCAAAACCTTGATTACCAGTTAGCAAAAGCCCATTCAAAACCCGATTGAGAGTGAACTTTCGAGGCAAAAATCCTCTCTCAACCATCTCAATCAACAACTTCCCAGCCACCAACAAATCATCCGATTTCTTCCTCACAAACATCGCACTTATCAAAACATTAAACGTATCCAAATTGGGCAAGCAAACCCCACTATCCATCTTTTCAAACACCTCCAAACCCTTTTCTATCTCTCCAGCATCACAAAAATAACGGATCACAATGTTATACGTCTGAACATTTGGCTCACACTCATCGTCCTTCATTCTTCCCATAAACTCCAATGCCTTATCCATTTCACCCGTGTGACACAATCCTCTAACCAACACATTATAAGTCGTCGAATTAGGCACATACCCCTTTTCCACCATCTCTTCAAAAACCAAAACTGCATTTTCCACACTATCCTTCTTACACAAAACCTGAATCAAAGCATTATACGTCACAACTGAAGGAAGCACCCCTTCCTTAATCATCTCATCAAAAACCTTTCTAGCTCTCTTAATCTCGCCCGCACAACCAAACCCATGAACCAAGGTAGTATAAGTAACAACATCAATCCCACATTTCCTTTTCTTCATTTGCAAAAAGAATTCCCAAGCTTCCTTAATCTGACTAGCTCTAAAATACCCTTTAAGCATTATATTATACGTCGTTAAGCTTGGATTCAATCCCTTCTCAATCATTTCCTTCAACACCTCCAACGCCTTAGGCGTCCGCTTAATCAAACAAAACCCATTTGCAATTATATTATAGCTAACACAATCAGCCTTAAACCTACCCTTTAACATCTTAAACAAGTTATGAGCCATTTCAACGCGTTTCGATTTGCACAAAATGTCAAGAATAGTGTTGAACGAATTCAAGTCCTGAAAACAACCGTGTTCGTGCATTGACATGAAGAGTTTGAAGGCTCTATCGGGTTTACCTGCGGCGGCGAACCTTTCTGCGATAATGGCGAAGGTTTTCGGGCTTGGGCCGAGGCGGCGAGAGCGCATTCGGGCCACGAGGCCCCACACCGCCTTGTAGTCGCGCATACGGGCCGCTATGTCGATGGCGTGGTCGAATGAGGCGGCGGAGTGAGTGAAATTGGCGTGGTGGTGGTCTAGGGTTTTGAAGAAGTGGAGGGCTTTGGGTCCGTGGTTCCAGAGGAGCTTCAGGGTTTTGTTGACTAGGTCTTGGGTCCATTGGATTTGAGGGTCTTGGAGGGTTTGGGTTAGGGTTTTTGGGTCGGAGCTGAGGATTAGTTTAGCTAAGGTCGCGGCGTCTTGTGGCGGAGGCGTTGGTGGTGGTGCGGTGGTGAGAGAGTGGCGTTGAAGTAAATATAGAGGTTTTGGAGGGTGGGTTTTGAAATGGGAGAGCGGTGAAGGAGCTCTTTGAAGCTGAAGCTGAGTGAACATTTTCGATTTTCTCAGTCTTTCAACCCACAAGTTTTTCATTACCGTTATTGTCTAGTTGGGCACCAACTAGTTTTGGGCCTTTATCACTCTCCCGTTAATATGGCTGTAAGTGGGCCGAGCGGACTCACACTCAAGTATTAAAAGCTTAGGTATAACTTATATGTTCATGAACCAGACGTTAACATATGTAAAATATTTACCACATGTCAATTTTCCAATGGGTCTAATGCTCATATGCACTGGAGCCAATCTTTACCCATATGTTCAAATTTTGTTCATTTTTTTTTCAAACAAAACTTGTTCTTGTTCACAATCTACTTAATTCATTTATTGTATGTTAAAAATAAAACATTTAATTCATTTTTTTTTCCATATATGTTAAAACCCTAATAAAATTTTGTATCATACAAACCTATTTACATAACAATTTAATATCATACAAACCTATTTACAAATTTATATGATTCAATCAAAAGTCTATATAAATATATTTTTATACATGTATGTATATATAAATATAACATTATATATAATTGAATCAGCCTCACGTTTGTTAATTTGTCCACAAATGCATTATATTGTAATGTCGAGGTTGACTTGTTTAATAGCAAGCATAAACTTGGACTTTGAACTTAAATGAACATGAATAGATAGTCTTGGAAATGAAAAAAAGTATAAATTTGTTTTAGGAAGAAGCCATTTGTGTGTAAGGACTAATTTAGTTATTTTTCAATTGTCTTGGATGTATTTGGTATTAGCCCCAATCTCAAGATGGTTGAAATTTTTTATCTAAAAATATAATATTATATATAATTAAATTGAGACTAGAATTCACAAATATATTATAATGTTGAGGTTGACTCCTTTTATAGTGAGCATAAAATTGGATTAATGCTTAATTAGTTTGCTAAATAAGTGAACATAAACTTAAACTTGGATTTAAGTTTTTTCATAATTAACTTGGATCATTAATAACTCTACTCGGCCCAGCCCACCACTAAAGAATTGAGAGTGAAAGACGCACAAAACAGGTCAGGCCCTCGGCTACCATATGGAGTACTTTCAAAAACCTGGGCGCGGAACACGGCGCACGTTAGAGGCAGCCACGGTTTGATATTTTTGGAAAGGTTTTTATTTATTTGTGGTTTGTTTTTTGAATGAATAAAAGCACAAGCAATTAAGCTTTGCACAGAGAGAGAGAGAGAGAGAGAGAGAGAGATGAATTCAAAAGAGAGTTGTAGAAGTGAGCTCCGCATTGCGATTCGTCAGCTCAGTGATCGTTGCCTTTACACTGCTTCCAAATGGTATTCATTTCTAACTCCAAACCCTAAAACCCTAGACTGCAATTTCTCTCTCCATCTATGGACTTATTATCTTTTTGAAAAGTGCTTTTGTTGCTTCTGTTCTGAAAGCACTTACTTCATATACTTGTTTTTTTTTTTTTTCATATAGATTAATGTTCTTTTGTTTGAATTCTGGTGTTTGTGTACCTAATTAGTGTTAAAGTTACTGTCTTTATGCTCCATTTGGTAACTAAGCAACTTGATCAATAGGAAAACGAATAGTCATAATGTAAAAGCCTATCCAGAATCTCTAATTTAACTAACCCAAGTGCATATTTTTCTTTTCTCTTGTCAACATTGATGTAAAAAAGTAAAAACCTTGTTTTTTCAAAATGATATTCCTGCTTTTTAATTTTCAGAAATGGGAATGTGAAAATATATTGCTATTTTGCTACCCCATTTGTTTTTTTTTTCCTTGTTCTAATCATCAAATATTTGTTTAATTTTATTGCCAATGGATTTTGATTTGTTGGGTCTATGGTAATGCAGGGCAGCAGAACAGTTGATGGGTATCGAGCAAGACCCGGCAAACTTCACACCTTCAAACACCAGATTCCAGTGGGGAAGCTCAAGCATTCGCAGGAGATTCCGCACGAATGAGATCACTTCAACACCCATTGCTGGTGTGTCGTACGTGTCCACTCCTGTGATGGAGGAGGATGATGCTGTGGATGGTGACTTTTACCTTCTGGCTAAGTCTTACTTTGACTGCCGAGAGTACAGGAGGGCTGCTCATGTGCTACGGGACCAAACTGGGAAGAAATCTGTGTTCTTGCGTTCTTATGCTCTTTATCTGGTTTGTTGCATACTCTTCTAGCTGTATAACTTATATTGTTCGTTCTGTTTTAGATTGGATATTATATGATGGTGGGTTTTGATGCATTAGGAATGAGACTTGTTTTCCTCATTGTGTTCTTTGTTGATTGTAGGAAATAAATTGATAAGAGATTCAATTTGGTAGGATTTAGGGAAAACACTAGTTGGTTGAGGATGATAGTCTTTAGAATTCTTATTTTGAAGCCTTTTCTAAATCTTCCCTTTTTTATTTGGGTGGCAGCATGTAAAGTTGTCGTCAATGGAGTTGAGTCATTAATACCCAAGGTTAGTGATTGGTGCTACAAAAATTATCAACGATGCAATAATTGGACTTAATACCCAGAACCAAAAAGAAGCATGGTATAATGAGGTTTTGTTTAGATGAGAAATGGTGGCCAGACATGAGACTTGCTTCAATGTTTGATTTAGGTATGTTATCCCTTTTTCAGGTTTGAATTTTGGGCTAAGTGCCTACGGTTTTGCAATGGCTGCAACAAAGACTGAAAATACTTATGCATAAATTTGATCACTAGCAGCAAGTCATGAAGGGTGCATAATTTCTCTTGCACACCCAAATTGTAAGAAAATTAAAGAATCTCATGGTATTTGTGAGATAGTTAGGGGTTGTACAGTTCTTTATTTTCCTACTTCGATAAATTGTTGATCTGTTATGAATGGCGTTAGAGCTACTTCTATTTATTGTTCTATGTTAGCATGTTAATATAAAATAGTAAAAATAACTAGAAGTAACTCTAACAAATGGCATGATACCTGTTGATTTTCAAGGATATATGGTCTATTAGATCTTTGTTTTTTCTCAGAAGTTTTATATGTATAAATACTCTTATTCTCATTGTTTCATTAAGGCTGGGGAAAAGCGGAAAGAAGAAGAGGTGATAGAACTTGAGGGACCCTTAGGTAAGAGTGATTCTGTGAACTGCGAACTGGTCTCTTTGGAGCGCGAGTTATCAACACTACGCAAGAATGGCTCGATTGATCCATTTGGATTGTACTTGTATGGTCTTGTTCTCAAAGAGAAAGGCAGCGAGAATGTTGCTCGTACAGTTCTTGTGGAGTCTGTGAATAGCTACCCTTGGAACTGGAATGCATGGTCAGAGCTGCAGTCTTTGTGCACTACAATTGACACCCTGAACAGCCTAAATCTCAACAACCATTGGATGAAGGACTTCTTTCTTGCCAGTGCTTACCAAGAAATTAGGATGCACAGCGAATCTTTAGCAAAATATGAATATCTACAGGGAACTTTTGGTTATAGTAATTACATCCAGGCTCAAATTGCAAAAGCCCAGTACAGTTTGAGGGAATTTCAACAAGTTGAAACAATATTTGAAGAACTTCTAAGAAATGATCCTTACCGAGTCGAAGACATGGATATGTATTCCAATGTGCTCTATGCAAATGAGTGTTCTTCTGCCCTGAGTTACCTTGCCCATAGGGTATTTATGACTGATAAATACAGGCCAGAATCTTGTTGCATTATTGGCAATTACTATAGTTTAAAGGGGCAGCATGAGAAGTCAGTTATGTATTTTAGGAGGGCACTCAAATTGAACAAAAATTATCTGTCTGCTTGGACACTTATGGGTCATGAATATATTGAGATGAAAAATACTCCAGCTGCTGTAGATGCCTATCGACGGGCTATAGATATAAATCAATGTGATTATCGAGCATGGTATGGACTAGGACAAGCTTATGAGATGATGGGCATGCCATTCTACGCCCTACATTACTTCCGAAAATCTGTATTCTTGCAGCCAAACGATTCTCGGTTGTGGATCTCAATGGCTCATTGTTATGAAACTGATCAACTTCACATGCTTGAGGAGGCAATTAAGTGTTACAGAAGGGCAGCAAATTGTAATGACAGGGAAGCAATTGCCCTGCACCAACTAGCAAAGTTGCAATATGAGCTCGGGCGTCCTGAAGAGGCAGCATTTTACTACAAGAAGGATTTGGAGAGGATGGAAGCTGAAGAGAGGGAAGGACCAAATATGGTAGAAGCTTTGCTTTATCTTGCTACGTACTATAAGTCCCAGAAGAGATTTGAGGAGGCAGAGGTGTATTTACCCGTCTTCTGGATTTTACTGGCCCAGTGAGTTCTTAGTATTTTGTTTCCCCCCTTCTGGCAATGTTTTACATAAAACCCCATATCACTAATTTTTTGAATATGAATCACTGATTTTGCACTTTTTGTCCATGATTGCAGGAGAAGGAAACAGCAAAGAGTTTACTTCGAGGAATGAGAACAACACAATCTGGTTTCCCTTCGATGGATGTTGAGCACTTCTCTCCCTGTATGCCTCTACTCCCAGTTTCTGGCTTATGGAAATCGATGACTGATAAAAAGCTTGGGATGAGATCAGAATGCAACCATATCTTGAATGCTGCTGAACAAATGGATGTATTTTCAATTGTAATCTAATTAATTATTTTCATAGTGGGATAGATGCTGCCCCAATGGAATGTTTCAGTCTGAATGTGGTGCTGCAGGTATATAGGAAACAAGTTTGAAGTTTGGAAAGTATATTTCTTCCTTATTTGGAGTTGCTGTACACTAGAACTTGATTGTTGACTAGAAGCCCAATGTAATTCTTCTGAAGTGTAATCTGTTGTGATCGTTCATCAATGTCATATAAGAAGTAAGAATGCTGTTCTTGTTTTGTGTTCTCCATTTCATGAGACATTTTGCAGCTGTAAATGATAATGAATTTCTTAATCTCATAACTTTAAGTCTCTTGCTTGCTTACTGTCTTCTTCTTCTTTTAGGTGGGTAGGTAGATTCAGTGGTTAAGATGTTGCTTTGGAAGTCAGGATCCAAATGATGATAAATTTTGTATACATTCAGTTGCATAGGGTTTGAAATTGTCATGAGCCTATCTGGACAGTAATTGTGAGAACAGGCTGGACCAATTTATGATAGCTATAATGGTGTCCAAGGAAGCTCTGTTCTTCAGGTGTGCTGTTTGTGCAGTATTCCTTTTCCTAATGATTCTTCAGAGGCACGTGTTTGATACCATCTGCAAAGTGCAAGTGAGAGAGATGACATGGGGACTAGCTATGGTACGCATTTCTCATGCAGAGAACTGTGAGAGGAATTTCATGCACTTGTAAGATACTTGATACTCAAAATGATTATAGTTATCTTTAGAAGGGACTAGTCAATAACTTTTGTTACTTAATTTGTGGACCCTTTTTTTTTTCGGGGGACAAGTCAGATTTTATTACCAAAGCACAATCTACAACACGTAACAAAAGCTGCTGCATACAAATAGAGCAGACCATCACATCTTTGAAAACACTACCCAAAGTCAAACACTATCCAATACGAGCCAGCTAGGTTACATAACATGAGCCTAACAACAGACTCAAGAAATAAAATTGGAAAGAATACCCCATCTGCATCACAACTCTGTTGAAAACAGAGTTCTTAAAGCCCCATTTAAACTCAAGTTGTAGGCAATTGCATTTCTATTGGATAATGTCGATGATGACTACAATCCCTTCCCAACTCGAAGAGCCAGATTAATTACAAATCATCCCCTACCTTACCCTTTCAGACACCAGAGAAGTTACCTGACCACACCTATCAGTGGCCAATAAGAATTTAGAACCTTCTTCGCCTTGGTCCTAGAATCACTCCCTCTTTGAACCTCCACCAAAAATAGTGGCAGGCAAAAGCATGCATTTCAACATACAAATTCAAAATTGGAGTGACCTTTTATCCATTTCAGCCTTTTTGAGCACAAAAAACAGTTGACATGGGGTAATTTTTGAGGTCTAGTGTTCATTGTCATGGTTCCTTTTGAGCTTTTGCAATCAATCAATTTGTCTTGCTTTATTATTCGTGAGCTTAATTTGCATTCAGCAAGGGACCTTAGGAAAAGTGTACTTGTAACCAAATCAAAATTAATGGTTATTCTCCAACTTCAGAAAGAGCAGCAGTTATCTCCTCACAGACAAATTTATGATAATTTAAGAGAATAAAATTCCCATATTGATAATGAATGATCTCATAATCTTATTCGTGGTTGAATTTGTCCCACACTCCCATGATGACTAATACCTTCTTATTTTAAATTGGTCAGTAGTTTTTTCCCAAATCTATGGGCGTCTTGAGACTCTTAAGTTGAGAAAGTCCAGCTTCATGAGCAATAATAAATCAAGATGGAGGGGACGAAATCCAGCTCAATGTCCCCAAATGGTACTATGACATTTGAATGAAATACACATCTGCCAATTCAATTTAAAACAGGTAAAGAACCACATGAAATTTTCCAAGAGGTTGCAGTTAACCTATCTCACATATAAAATTCAAGTTTTATTCACCCAAACTTATAAGTTCAACGACATCCACTAGATGCCAATTTTAACACAATTTTCAATCACAATCAACCATACTAGGGTTCATATCTCCACTTAGTTCTCTTTATTCAAGAACTCAGCTTCGATTTGGATCTGTGAAGAATTTGTTGATGGATAGCATAATTTCTGGGGACTTGTTGCGGACAAATTTTCTCAGGAAATGCTCAGCATACATCTCCCCCTCAGCAAAGTTGTCCAGCACTCCAGCAGCCCTCTTCTCCTTGCTCACCCTGATATGAAGAAAAAAGAAAGCAAAACTATATATCACCTTGTGATTTTCCTTGTTTTTTTTGAGAAACAAACACGCACACAAACAAGGGAGATGGAAAGGGTTTTAATATAAAGGCACATCACAACTCCACTCAAAAGCCATGGTAACTTTTAAGGGAGGGTGGGGCAAGTTATGCTACACACAACATACTCTCTTAAGCAATGTAAGACAATTATCCTTTTTTTTTTTTTTTTTAGAAACAAACACACACACACAACAACTCCACTTAAAAGCCATGGTAAATTTCGAAAGAGGGTGGGGCAACATTATATAATCATATTATTAGTAGGTAACTAATGTGTAGGCTCATGCATATGCACGAATACAATTTAAAACAATCACAATTATATAGTTCAAATTATATATATATATATATATATATATATATATATATATATATATATCCATTCAAGAGCTCAGGCTTCTAAAGAATCCCCTTAGACCTCCCTTAGGCAGATATTCTCCTTAAGGTCCCCACAACATTAGAATTCCTACCTCCCCCTTTGAAGAGTTAGGGTTCTTATCCCCATTCCCCTTAGTTTACACTTGTATCCCCAATATACACTTGTAACCTTACCCTGCTTCCGCCATTCCTCTATTGTATGTAGCTTACCCCCATTTGGTATCAGAGCCATTTTAGCTCGATCGAAAGTGTTGTAAGTTACTGATATTATTTTGAATCAAGTTGGCCGGTATAACCGCCATAGTTTTCCATTATTTTGTGGTATCATTACTTTGAATGTATGTTATCTCTAACAAACATTATTTTGTTTTACATCTATTTTTTGATAGCATTACCACTCCCATATGTTGCATTTTTCATCTACTACTTCATCTTAGCCAGTCTATATTGTTCTATCTTTTGGTGGTAGGCTGAGCCTCCCGTTCATTCAAACTGTTTATTGCTTTGTGATTACCTGTTTAAGCTAATCCTTTGCTTCCCAGTTATCTTTTGTTCTCCATTCTTTGTTTCTTTCCCCACAGTTTGTTGCAGATGTGTATTATGCTAAGTTTTGTATCAGGATTGTTACCCAGTAAGCCTAGAACCCAATCTACAGATCAGATGTCCTCAAGGCCGCAGCAGTAAATTCCCGCTTAGCCAGGTGTGCGTTAGGGTGTGCGAAGGTAAGAGTTGGCTGACTAGAGAGGATTCGAGTAGTAAGTTTGGTAACAGTAGATACAGAAGGCATCAATATACTCCCTGTTTCAGATCTAAGGTTAGATCCAGAATATGGAAGATAAAAGTTATCTAGGTTGTAATTGATTTCTTAAGTTTGTAATCCAGAATGATAAATAGGATGTTTAGAAGGAGTGACTCTTCCACTTCCATTAGATCTAGCAGTACTGACCCACCTGAGATTCCAGTTGAAGATGGAACAATCAACTCAGAGTCGTATCAGCTCTCAGATCTAGATCAGAAGTTAGGAGATTGGAACATACCCAAAGTTCCCACAAACCATGTCTATAGGTCCTCTTCATGGTCTTTGAAAAAGTCTTTCAGAACGGACTACCATGTTAGAACCATAGAACAAGTTTACAGCATTAACAAGGAATATGAAACTTGTTATTTGTTGTCCCCTGCCGCTATGAGAGCCCACAGGGAAAATGGTCATAAATTCCTCCACATAGGACTTGTCCAGGTTGGAGTAAAACCATTGATCAGAGAAGGGTTGAACAACTCAATCCTCATGGCCCTTAGAGACACCAGATTGATTAGGTTCAACGACAGTCTTCTAGGCACCATTGAATCCAGTTTGTCAAACGGTCCAATTCATTTCGACTGTTTCCCAAACCTCACAGTTGCGCTTGACGACCCTCACATCTTGAAGGTCCTCACCCTCAACATAAAGACCCATGGAACCCTTGTGTTACATGGAACCAAGCAGCTTGCCCTTATATACAGAGTGTATTATAAGTGCATGGGAACTAACATGTCCATCCAAGCTTTCGATAAGAGAAAACCAGGAGAAACCACTCTTATCCAAACCTCGAATGTTAGATCCACCATTCAGGTACCAAGAACCCTGTAAGAAACCCAGAACTAGATCTCGTCCAGCAGCTAGCCGATGGAAAGGTTAGACTTAGCTTTGACCAGTCTAGGTTCAGATCACCCTTAGAGTATGATGTACCCTCGCCTAGATCCTCTTTAGATTTACCCCAGGACACATACCAGGAACCAAGGTCTAGATCCGTAGATCTACGCCAACCCTTTAGGCAGCCACCTATCCTTTTGAGAGATAAACCTGCATCCCAGTGTAGTTCGTCTAGAACGCGAACTCCATTAAGAAAAGACTTAGGTGCCCAGTTTCAAGGTGTTAAAGACCACTCCCAGGTTAGTACCCCTTGTTACTCCGCCCAACCAGACTCAGTTGTTGATCAAGAAGAAGACAACAACAGTCAAGACAGTCTTAAGCCTCCTTCACCATCAGGATCTGATTTTAGAAATCCTATTCAGCAGGAAACTGAATACGACCATCAGCTCCTAGTGTTGACAAAGGAATACGTTCCAGATATGGACATGCTCGAAAAGGATTTTAATTCTGAGAAGAACAGAGTTAAAAGAGAAACCTACAGAGCCAACCATACCCAGGAACAAAAGGTTGAAGTTTTGGAGAAATGGAAGTTGTTCATGAGAGAGGTTAAAGCAGATTACCATTTCTTTGAATACTTTGAGAAACATTTCAATTGGTGTAAAAAGAACTATGCCAAACCCAAACTTCCACCAGCCAAAGCCAAGCATTCTACAAGGAAAGTAGGGAAACCAGCCCCTCCTTCACCAGTAGTAAATGTCTTAGAAGCCCACCTATCCTCTAGCAGTTCTAATGAATTCGTCTCCAAACAGGAGAAAGAACCACTAGATAACCAACCAGGTGAAACACCCCCACTTCCTCCTAAAATATGGAAATCCAAATACAGAGGGAATCCAGCCTTCAAGGATTTTCACAGGAAGAAGATAGTCTCTAGAGAATATAGACGTCAAAAATTCGAGAACGATGACTTCTATAAAAACAGACGTCAAATGTTCAAGAAAAATGACTTCTATAAAAAGGGAAACCCCAATCCCATAGAGAACCTCAAACCTAAAGCAAAAGGAAAATGCTTTAAGTGCGGGAAAAAGGGACATTTCAAAATTGAATGTCTAGGGAAGTCCCCTACCCATTCTGTAGTTTCTGAAGAAATCTCCAAAGCCCTAGAACTTGACCAACCAGAAAATAGGTCTCCAAATAGTTCTATTAACCGAGAAATCTGTCAGATCTACCAGGATTCATCCTCTTCTAGAGTTCCTGATAGTACCTCTAGTAGCCCAGATGAAGCCATACCATGCATAGATAGTTGTTGCAGGAACAACGCTATCGAAGTTCTTTCTAAACAAGAAGAACTACTTCTTGATCTCATAGAACGGATCAAGGACCCAGAAGAGAAATCTCGAAGACTTAGTGATTTCCACAGAACCCTAGTTAAGGAAACCAATACGTCCAAACCTAGGCTTCAGGAACCCAAAGTCAATTTGGAGAAAATCTACAATAGATTCACCAAATCCAAGAAAGAGATAACTGTCCAAGATCTCCAGATAGAGATTAAGGATAACAAGGTTGAGCTGAGAAACCTTAAGCAGGAATTAACCATCCTTAGGGTTGATCATGGTCTCATGGACCTCAGGATCAAGAATCTGGAGTCAACTTCACATCAAGGTGATGAGGAAACACCATCACTAAACCCTTTCGCTGTTGAAGAAGATGAAACAGTTAACCCCACTGCTGAAATGGAGCCCGAACCATCCAATGGATCGTTCTTGCAAACCATCAGTCGGATTAACTTCCAGAAATGGCATTCCAAAGTCAGGATTGTCATAAGCAAGGATTTTGAATTTGAGGTTATTGCCTTAATAGATTCAGGTGCTGATCTCAACTGCATTCAAGAAGGAATCATTCCCTCTAAATACTTCCGGAAAACCAAGGAAAGGTTGACTTCCGCAAGTGAAGGAAAAATGCAGATTAAATTCAAGATACCAAGAGCTCATGTGTGTCAAGACAATGCGTGTTTCAAAACCACCTTTGTTCTTGTCAAGAATATGGCAGATAGGGTCATTTTAGGGAACCCATTTATGTGTCTGTTATATCCTTTCACCACGGATAGTGAAGGAATCACTACCCATCCTTTTGGCCAACCAGTTAAGTTTAAGTTTCTTAGGAGCCCAGAACCCAAAGACATCAATAGTCTTAAAGAGGATCCAATCTCCAAGACCCTTAACCTTATCAAAGCCAAAACCCAACATCTTACGTACCTTAGCACTGAACTAAGTTACAAAAGAGTTGATAAGCAATTAGCTTGCAAGAGTTACCAATCAGACATTAGAAAGTTTGAGGAAGAACTTAAGCAAGAGGTTTGCTCCGATCTCCCACAGCCTTTTGGCATAGGAAAAAGCACGAAGTGGCACTTCCTTATGTCAAAGATTTCCATGAAAAGAACATCCCCACCAAAGCCAGGCCTATCCAAATGAGTCAAGAACTTATGGATACTTGTAAGGCAGAAATAGAGGATCTTCTTAAAAAGGGAATCATCAGACACTCTAGGTCACCATGGTCTTGTCCAGCCTTTTATGTCCAGAAAAACGCTGAGATTGAGAGAGGTGTCCCTAGACTTGTTATCAATTACAAGCCCCTTAACAAAGTCTTAGAATGGATTAGGTACCCTATTCCCAACAAAAGAGACTTAGTTAACCGGCTTAGTAAAGCAGTGGTCTTCAGTAAGTTTGACATGAAGAGTGGTTTTTGGCAGATACAGATCAGGGAACCTGATAGGTACAAGACAGCCTTCACCATACCCTTTGGTCATTACAAATGGAATGTAATGCCCTTTGGTCTCAAAAATGCACCTTCTGAATTCCAGAATATCATGAATGAGATTTTTAATCCATTCTCAAGTCATACCATTGTGTACATCGATGATGTACTGATCTTTTCGGAGTCCTTAGACAAACATTGGAAGCATCTCAGAACATTCTTCCAAACCATCAAAAGAAATGGTCTTGTTGTCTCGGCCCCTAAGATTAGGCTTTTCCAAACAACTGTCAGGTTCTTAGATTTTGATATCAGACAAGGAGTTATCAAACCCATAGATAGAGCCATCCAGTTTGCTGAAAAGTTCCCAGATGAAATCCTAGAAAAAACCCAACTTCAAAGGTTCCTAGGATCCCTCAATTACATCTCAGATTTCTATCAAAACCTTCGGCAACAATGCAAGCCTCTTTTTGATAGACTTCGAACCAATCCTCCCCCTTGGACATCCACCCATACATTGGTTGTTCAACAGGTCAAAAAATATGTCAAGACACTCCCTTGCCTTGGAATCCCCTCTGAAAATTCCTTCAAGGTAGTTCAGACTGATGCCTCTAAAATAGGTTATGGTGGCATTCTCCTTCAGCGTGCCGGTCCCACTTCCCCTGAACAGATTGTCTATTTTCATTCAGGAATTTGGACTCCCACTCAACTGAACTATAGTACTATTAAAAAAGAAATTTTATCTATAGTACTATGCATTTCAAAATTTCAAAGTGATCTTTTGAATCAAAAGTTTTTAATCAGAATTGATTGTAAATCTGCAAAACATGTTTTAGAAAAAGATGTTCAAAACATTGCATCAAAACAGATTTTTGCACGTTGGCAAGCTATTCTTTCAGTTTTCGATTTTGACATTGAATTCATAGCAGGAAGCCAAAACAGTATCCCTGACTTCCTGACCCGTGAATTCTTGCAGGATCCAGAACAAAATGTCCGGGAAAAGACCCGTACAACCCCAACCTCCCAAAATGCCTAAACAGCATACCACTAGGAGTACTACTCAGGCACAAAACCTTGGCCCTTTAGTACCCCTTTCCAGTTCACAAAGAACCCAACCTGTGTCATCATCCTCTGTCGCCAATCGTTATTTGGTCTCTACAATCCCGAAACCAAATTACCAAAGGCCCCAAGGACAACACAGTTACAGTTCTGCCTTAGCCACCGTCCCGTCCAAGGTAACTTCTCTCCCTCCCAGAACAGGTAGAGCTTCTTATATCAAGAAACCTTTTGTCCAGCATGTCTCTTATATTGAGCCACACTTGGCCCATATAACCGATCCCTTGGCATTAGCAATGGAAGTATTGCCCCATGAATGGCATTTCCTTCCCAAAAGCCCAGAAAAGAGTATCAGATTCTATAAAGGCATCCTTTATTAGGAAAAGTCTGCCCGAATAGAAGATATCCAGGATAGACACGATCCCTCAAGAGTGTTATTCCATAAGTTCATAATACAGAGTTTTGTAAGCTGCAAAGATTGGGGACACCCCTCTACTCTCAGGCCCCTTACACTTCTCAAGGGCTCAGAACCCCTGTATAATTATTACGACTATATGGATGCATTTGAAAAGGTATTATTCTTTCAGAACAAGACCTATGATCACTCATGGTTCATTCAGTTTGACAGGAATTTCAATAGTCAAATACCTTCGTGGTTCCTCAAGTGGTGGGAAATGTTCGGTTCAGCTCCACAGAACCTCCCAGAACCCCTACAAGACGCACTAAGATATTTCAGTTCCAAATTCCAGACAGACAAGCATACCTCACAGTTTCCAGCTATCTTGCATATGACAGTTCAATACAAGATCCACTGGATAAGTATGTGGAGTTATGCAATCAACCAGAATCTGCTCGATAGGGAATTCTTTACAAAGTGGTGGGATAGGTTCAGGCCAACTGACGTTATCTCCAAGCTTTATAAAGACTATCCTCTTCCAGTCTAGAAACCTATAGCTCATTGCACAAGATCACAGTCAAGTCTAGACTCCGTCCAAATATCCGGAAAATCTAGCAAGGAACTCAGGGATCTTGCCCAACAACTACTCCTCCAGTTCGAACAGCTAGAGTCAGCAGAAAAGAACTCTCCTGCCTCTTCTGAAGCCTCTTGCAATCTTGCTCCAGCCGACCCATTCCAGGATGCTCAAGATCCTTATGATGGTTACAACCTGGACAGTGATTATGAACCCTGATGCTCCAGAACAGCTCCAAGACACCCTAGTATGCTCAAAAGTTCACCTTTGCATTCTTCGGCTACTATTCAGAACAGTACCCGCATTTGCAGAGTTGGCCAGCTACTATTCACTGCACAGTACAAGAACACTATGCAGAATTACTATTCCAGAAAAGCAAGGGGACAATACACTGTTCATAAACAGTGACCAGTTACTGTTCACTCCAACAGTGCCCCAGACAGAATCATTGAAGTTACTATTTGCTTTCGGCTGAAAAGATATTCACCTGAAGTAAAAGCAATTTACCTTCCGTGATTCCAGCTCACTCCTGAAGGCATCCAAGGCTCTCTCCTTCTATATAAGGCATCCTTGGCCTCAGTCTTCATCAGGCTTCTTAAGGTCATTCAAGAGCTCAGGCTTCTAAAGAATCCCCTTAGACCTCCCTTAGGCAGATATTCTCCTTAAGGTCCCCACAACATCAGAATTCCTACCTCCCCCTTTGAAGAGTTAGGGTTCTTATCCCCATTCCCCTTAGTTTACACTTGTATCCCCAATATACACTTGTAACCTTACCCTGCTTCCGCCATTCCTCTATTGTATGTAGCTTACCCCCATATATATATATATATATATATATATATATTTAGAAGAGGTTCAATATACATGGTATTAGCTTAATTACACTTTTTATGAATTATACATTTCTAGGGGGTATTTTGGTAATTTTAAAGTTTCGAGGGTATTACGGTCATTTTTTAGGTTTCAGGAGTATTTTGGTTCTATTTTTAGGTTTAGGGGGTATTTTGATAATTTTTAGTTTTCGGGAGTATTTTGGTCATTTTTTAGGTTTTAGAGGTATTTTGGTAATTTTTTAGGTTTAAAGGGGTATTTTGGTAATTTTTTAGGTTTAGAGGGGTATTTTGGTAATTTTTAGTTTTTGGGGTATTTTTGTCATTTTATAGGTTTCAGGGGGTATTTTGAAACTATTTTATGTTTCGGGGGTATTTCGATCTTTTTATTTAAGTTTAGAGGGTATTTTGGTAATTTTAGGTTTCGGGAGTATTTTAGTCATTTTTTAAGGTTTTGATCATTTGGTCATTTTTTTAAAGGTTTATGGGGTATTTTGGCAATTTTAAGGTTTCAAGTGTATTTCTGTCTTTTTTTTAGGTTTAGGGTGCACTTCGGCAATTTTAGAGGATTTTAAGAGTACTTTGGTCATTTTCAAGTTTTAGGGACAATTTGGTAGTTTTGATTATTAGGTGGGTTGGGGTTTATCCAGAATATTTAAATCGGGTAGGGCTGGATATCCATTATGCCATCCCTATTTTGTGTCTTTTCTTTCTATAATTAGATAAAGTTGTTTTAGTACTATATATATATATATATATATATATATATATATATATATATATATATATATATATATATATATTAATGGTATGCGTAGGTTTATCTTCTGTTTGTGGCCGTAGGAGCTGTAGTAGGGATCATCGCATCCCAGCTCGTCTGCAACATCTGCATCAACCTGAAGTTATGTATATATGATTATGTGTATATATTGACAAATTGTTTTTAATTTTTTATATATTGAAATTGGTTAGTCTTTATTTAGTTACTAACCTTAGCACACACACGCTTCGCGCGTGCAATGAGTTTTTTTTATTTTTTTTATTTTTTTTAAACCAGTGTTTTTATTTTATATATATAATTTTTATTTTGAGAATCTATTTTTTTTTTAGAATCTAATTTATAAGTGGATAAAGCAATTTGAAAATTAATAGGAAAGTGGCCCTATTTTTTAGGCAATGTTTTAGTGGGAGTTAGAATTATATTTTTACCAGATTGTCCTTTAGTTTTGTCTCCACTTAAACATAGGGGTGTAAGGGCATTTTTGAACAAAAAAAATGAAGATCCCAAACAGGGAAAGCCCCTTAAATAGTAGTATAGATATTCATTTAATTTGTTATTATGGATTATATCACTAACACTATGTCTATGTTTGGGAGTTATTAAGAAAAAAATGAAATGAAAAAAAAAAAAAAAAAAGGAAAGAAATATATGGGTTTAAAAAAAAAAAAAATTGGAGCATTTTCATCTGGAAATGTCATCCTATCCTATTTTACCATATCAAAAAGTTACTTTATCAATTAGACTATACAATTTTATAATACTTCCAACATCCTAACTTTTATTTTACAATACTACACACTAAAATAATATAAATTATACAATAAAATAATATAAAATTATCTACCACTTATTTCTAATTTCTATCTCTCTGTCATTTTGTCAGCCACACCTCCACACAACAACCACCCTCTCATCCACACCACCTCTACACACCAACCACCATGACCCCAAACCCACCATAGTCCCAGCAAATACCAACTTGCAAACCAACCACAAATCTAGCACAACCCATTAAAGAATTATAAAAAAACCTAGTCACCACCACACAGCAACCACCATAACACCAAACCCATACCACACAATAACCACCATGACTAAAAACCCACCAAATATCCAGGCATAAACCAACCAAAAAACACCCACAAACCCAGCTACAAACCCATTAAAAAATAATCAAACAAACCCACATTAGCCACCACCACCATTAATCACCCATCCCCACCACCACGAACAGCAAATATAGAGAAACCCACAACCAAATCCATCACCATACCCATGTCGATTTTGCTGCTACAAACCACATCGAAAACCGATGAACATGTCGCCGCAAACCACCATACCACGCCGATCTTGCCACAAAAAATACCCAAAAAAGGGCACCAGAAAGAGTAGGGAGACCAAGCAGTGTTCGAACTGGCCCAACGCGATGTTAATGGAATGCTCTGTCATCCATCCAGTTCTGTGAAAAATCTTGTATATTGACTTCCCTAGCCTTACCTCCACGTCATCGTCTCCGTCAATTTTCATAACGGAGTTACCCTCACTCTCTATTGCTTCAATTGGAGGACGCTTCGCTTACAATACTTGGACCTGCTGGTCCGACTAGTCCAGCTTTCACTCGGATCGAATTGTGCGAGCCCTTGACCACCGGTTCAACTGAGCGCTCCCCTTTAGTTTCCGAGCCTGTGGTACTGGTTTGGTGTCAGGTTTGGATGAGTTTTCATCAGCGAAACCACTAAACCCATGGCACAACTAGATCCATGTCACCGCCAGACCCACGCCGGACCTACAACCCACGCCAGAATAGCCCACCATGAGAGAGAGAGAGATGTGATGAGAGAGAAAGGTTGTTGTGGAGAGAGAAAGGAGATGAGAAACAAATGAGAAAATAAAATGAGAGAGAGAGAGAGGGTCAGATATGTGAATAAAAAAATATTATTTATTTTACAATTGTGCTACAGTGCGATTCTAAATGTAGAATCGCATTGTAGTACAATTGTAATTTTTTTTGCAATAGTTAGATTTTGCAAGACCGGCTATTGGGGGGTTTTAGGGCTTAGTTGCTAAATACTACCAACATATAGCATATGCCATTCCCAATGTGAATGCTTTAAGGTAACCTCACAAGTAAAACCCATGACCCATCTATCTCAACTAATGTACATTTTTACCCAAACCATAATTCTTTTTACATAAATTAAAAAAACATATACCAGCATTCATTTACTAAAATAGTTACCTAAATAACATTTAAAGAAAGCACTCAACAAGCATTTGAGATAAGTTAGTTTTACCAGTTTCCACAAAGCTAAAGTTTCATCTTGGCTTTAACTCTTTCAACTGGTGTTTGTTTACAACACAAAGAGAGATATCAAAAAGCTAAACAACATTGACACCCATAAATCACAAATAATTATACTATAATGTATATGCATACCATTTTGAATTCAAAAAACAGAATTGAAAGAAACATAACCATTTTGTCATAGCCTTCAATCAACTTAGAAAAATTAACTTTATCCCTATCTTTATCTTCACTCCTACTCTTCTTCAATCTTCTCTTCTCTCGCGGCAACACGCTCCTCCTTCTTGTCTCTATCTCTGTCTCTATCTTTGCCTCTATCTCTTTTTTTCTCTCTACTCCTACTTCACCTCCTTAAATGCTTGTCTCTGTTGGTTTTCTCAGGAACCCTAGAGTGTTTTTCTTGTTTCTGTAAATGAATCAAGCCGTTCATAAACAGCTCATGTTTGGCTCGATAAAAAACTCGTTCATGTTTGTTTGTGATAGGCCAAAAATGAATTGACCACTTGAAATGAATTAATTAATTAATTAGTCAAGTTTATTAATTAATCAAAGTAACATGCAAACGCATGGTAGCACAAATAAATCACCAATTAAACTAGGTGCAGTGGAAAATAAATTGACATTGTGATTTTTTTACGAATTGGGAAAACCAATACGGCAAAAACCCCACCGGGTGATTTTAAGGTTATCGCTCCTGAAATTCCACTATTATCACAACAAGTAGTTACAAGTAAAGGAATCACAGTACCTTATACTAACTTACAGTTGAACCCTTACCCTAATACCCAATTGAACTTGTTCTGTAGTGACAATTTCTCCTTTTGATGCACAACTCCTAATACGTGACTAACCAATTGCGCGGATTCCAGTATACGACTTCAAACACCAACTAGAAAGGGTTGTTGGCTATAAAGTTATTCAGTTCATCACATGATGAAGATCATGAAAATGCTTGGCCACAAAACCCAACAGTGCACAAACACAACAACTTTTTCACAAGAACGATGAACTAGGGCAAATTCTGTCTCCAGTCACAATTTGCTTGAACAAACTTTGCTCAACACTTGTGCAACTTGTGTCCACTTTGACAGCCCTTAAAATAATCCTTTTATATGTTTAGGGTTGTAAGAAAAGAAAGCCCAAACACATAATCACGGATTAGAGTCAAAACAGAACTGAAAATCTGTTTTTCATAAACCTTGACAGATAGCCATCTGTCGAGCAGCTGTCGAGCCACAGGGATGGAACAGCTTCTTAAGCTTGATAGATGCTAGCTATCAAGTTTTAATAATAGACACTTCTTCAGCTTGTTTTTTGGACAGACTCGCATGGTTTTAACACTTGATCTTGAAACAAAATTTCTTGAAGTATTAAAAACATTCTAGATCTACCAAAATATAAGAAAAGTGCGTTTTGTCAAAAGATTAGCCAATTACATAAAGTAGTGACATATGTTTCTAACAAGTGAATCACATATGTCCTAACAGTTTGTTTATAAATAAGCCAAGCTTAAGTTTTAGTCTTAGGCTTGTTTAATAAATGAGCTGAGCCCGAATAAAAAATATTGTTCATGAACAAGCTCGTGAACACCAAGGCTCGATATAAAAGTAACAAAACAAGTTGAGCCAGGCTTATTTATGAGTTTGATAATAAAATTGATATAAACTTGACAAGTAAACTCATATCCTTCTAAAATTTGAATTATTTATAAGTTGAGACCACTTATCCCAACCAAATAGGCTAGATAATAAACTTAATATAGACTTGATAATATACTTATGTTGGATCTCAAGTTCAAAAGCATGATATCGAGCTTGAGTTTGGGCTTAATATTGAGCTCGAGTTTGGCTTGACTAATGAATCAAGCCAAACTAAGTTGAGCTCAAACTTTTATACTTTATAATGAGCTCAAGCTTGAACATTATTTGTAAGCTCGTATCAAGCTCAATCCAAGCTTGAACATTTTATTTTTGCTATCGAGCCGAACTTGAACATTCACTACTTAACAAAGCTCGGCTTGTTTATAGCCTTATTTGAGGTGGGTTTCTTCTTGAGCTTGTTTTGAATGGATTCGACTGAGCTTGCTTTTCAAGCTCGGAGGCCTTGGAGGGGCTAGAGGCTCTGACAAAGGAACTGAGGAAAGAGGAGGTAGAAGGCCAAGCCAAACCTCAATGGCAGCTCCATAAATTTTTTTGAGGGTGGTCATTAAGAAACTTAAATTATACAAATCTAATAAAAGGAGAACTTCATATATTGACGATAAAACACACACACACACATGCAAACACAAAGTCTTACAATTTCCTTCTACGAATTTTCTTATTTTGAAATCGTTATAAAATAGTCTAATTATTAATGTTGCAAGCTACATCTCTTTCAAAAGTTTTTTTGGACTTTATTAATAACATTTGATTGATGACATAGTTATTAATCTTTGATCTTTTTGAAATTTTGCAAATAAGGAAGATATAAGAAAAAAATATAATTAAATGGTGGATTTGTCAAAATTCACATCTAATAAAAAAATATTGAATGGAGTTGTAGTTTTAGGCTGTGTTTGTTTTAGGTGAAAAGCATTTCCGGAAATGCTTTTCCGTATTTACGGGTGTTTGGTTGCGCATGGAAAATGCATTTTCCGGAAATGCTTTTCAGTTGGCCTGTCAACGGGTGTAAATTGATTTCCGTTTTTATTTTACCTTTAAATTCCCATTTTTCGAAAAACAGAGAGAGAGATGAGGGAGAGGGAGACGCGCCCGCGCGCAGAGAGAGAGAGAGAGAGAGGAAGAAGAGAGAGGGGACGATCGGTTCGCCGTTCGACTTTGACTTCGACTTCGCCGTTCGACTTCGCTGTTCGACTTCGCCTTCGCGCCGATCGCGATCGCAGTCGCAGCACCGATTCGTCGTCCCCGATCGCGATCTCGCCTTTGCCCCGATCGTGATCGCAGTCACAGCACTGATTCGTCGTCCCCGATCGTGAACCCAGATTCGTCGCACCCCAAAACCGATCGTCCTCGACCCCAAAACCGATCGTCCTCCCTCTCTTCCTTCTTCTTTCAATTTGATTGGATTATGATTTTTTTTTTTCGTGAGTTTTATTTGTGTCTGTGTGATTTTGATTTCTGTTGTTGTGGTGGTGTGATGGTGGTGTTTTGGTGGTTATGGCTTTTGATTGCCGGAGTTTGCTGCCGTGGGTTGAATTGCCGTGTGAAAAATTTGTAGAAAATAGCATTTTCAACCATACAACCAAACACCAAAAAATATTTTTCACAACATTTTCTAAAATGCAACAAAACACTTAAAAATATTTTCTTTTCCGGAAAATAGCATTTCCGGAAAATAAGTATTTTCTGGAAAATCACTTACATGAAACAAACACAGCCTTAGTGTATAACTAAGTTTGTTGCCAAATTTTGTCCAAAAATTTAATTATGTTGGGCTTAAAAAAAAAATTTAGTGTTTTTACAAAATTTTTTTAAGGATAAAAAATTCATAAATTTTTAAAATTTATACATAATAAAAATTATTTTTTTAAGGATAGGGTGGTCCTGTGACCACCTTGCACTCTATATGGAGCCGCTAGTGCCGAGCCTCTCGACGGTGGAGCTTTGGACTCTGAAGCAGAAGAAGAGGACGAGGAAAAGCCGAGGCCTTGTTTGAACCTGGTGGCGCCTTGGCCTTGACGACTCAGCTCGTAGTAGTCCGCTGCAGCTTTGTCTTCCTCCATTTACTGCTGGTATTTTCGCTACTCTTCTCTCTGTAAAATGGTTTAAACTTTGTCGAAACGACGTTGCTGCTGTGGAAACTGCAATGAGGAAACTAAAAGGGCCTGAGCATAATCATTCATTGACTAAAGTTTAAGGCCAACACTGTATTTTAAAGCCCAGTTAGAAAGTGTGCATCTAACAGGGCCCTTAAGGTGTGTGATTTCCTTATGGGCCCTTTCTTCTTGGTCCTAGTGGAGGGCTAACAAACCTTAGGAGACTTGTAGATTAGGCCTTGAATGTCTTCGATTGGCTATTTAGTAAGGGATTTTTTTTTTTTGAAAATGTGTTAAAGTAAATTTGTACTTTAATAATGTAAGGAGAAAAAAAAAAGGTTTTAAAATTTATTCATAAAAGCTAAAGACTAACTGAAAAAGTTGAACACAAACAAATATGAGTGACACATGCCTTTAAGGTTTCAATTAACTCCAAATATATGGATACGAGAGGAGGGAATTCTAGCATTTTGCCATTATTTTTTAAAAAATTAAGCAATATATCCCTGTTTTGAAACTATTTAAGTTCATGCCCCTATTTTGAAACTCGATTTTAATAAAATCGAGTATCAATCTAAAACTTGATTGATTTAAAATCGAGTTATGCCAAATGAAACTTAAAAAAAAAAAAAAAAAAAAAAAAAAAACTTGCATGGAACTCGAGTTCCATGCCTATAGCTGCGTTCAGAGAGTCCTATAGTGGCGTGTTCAGAGAGTCCTATAGTGGCGTTTTAAATGGAACTCGAGCTCCATGAACTCGAGTTCCATGCAATTTATTTTTAAGTCTTGATTTTGAGAAAATCAAGTTTCAAGGCAAGGACATGGACCTAAATAGTTTCAAAACAGGGACATATTGCTAATTTTTTCTTAAAAATAAGGGCAAAATGCTTGAATCCCTTACGAGAAGATATCCACTTCCATTGGTCGTCGATTGTTGGTTATGACTTATGGAGTAAGCAATGAACGAGTCAGCAATCATTTCCTAGGAGTGAATAGAGTTGTGCACCAGTTAATTGAACCATCGAAATGCCACAAACCAAAGGCTAGGAGGAAACATTCGACATATCAGTGCATTATGCTAATATTACAAGGCCATTATCTGAATACAATGGCTTATATACGGTACCCAACTAAGTCATTTCCTCCACTATAAAGGATAAGATTGAGAGTTTAAAACTTATATGGTAAGTTTGCCTTCTCTATCTTGATCGAAAATAACAATTTTGAGATTTGATGGAAAGCCTTCCAAATGGCATTATGAACTCTTTACTTAGTGGGGACCCTTCATTTTTCCTTAGGGCATGCGTACCTTCATTCATTATCCCTTGAGTGCTTATAGGGCATGCCATTCTTTGGATTATGAGGATATGAAATTGTTTTCCTTCTTTTGATTTATTGCTTCTTAGAGTCTAAACTAGAAGTTTGGTTAAGGAAATCTCTTAACTTGTCTTGCTTATGACGACTTGGTCCCTATTTATGAGCCCAAGGGCTATTTGGGAGTGTGATTTCTTGGTTTGCAGTTTAGGATAAGAAGGGCTTTTCCCCCCCTCCTATATGACATCCTAAAGCCTTTGGATTGGCTGCCTAAGATCGACTATCGCTCACTCATAGGTCAAGGTTGGGTTATTTGAGTTTGTCCCTTTGTTCAAGGACACTCCCCTTGCTCCAATTGTAGACACTTAATTTTGCACCCGTAATGTAATTTTGGAAGATGATTGAAATGGTTGTTCTAAGTACCCAAAAATCATACTTACATTTCATGCATTAAATCATTCATCACATAACATAAGAATGATCTTGAGATTTTAACGATCGCGATGATATGCCCGGTTCCCAAATCGGACCGTTAGATTGAAATATATCATAAGATCAAGTTTTCGTGGTCTGTATGCATTTATTGGGTGGAATTGATCACATGTGATTAACTGAAATTAATTTTTATCGGTGAATAATTAAAATTAATTAAATAAATTTTTGTGATTGGTTGTTGATTTGATTAAAAATAAGTTTGGTTGCAGAGGAATAAAATGAATAATCTGATAATGTCAAAATTGGATTTATAATTAAAATTTTAGTATAATTATCTCTAAGATAATTATTTTTAAAGATATAATTATCAAGTTAAAATGGATTTTATTGAGAATACAAGTCCAAAATATGACCAACTAAGATTCCTATCACAAAAAAACGCCAAAAAAAGAGTTAAAATGCACAAGGAGACGAAATTGGGCGAAGCATAGAGGAGTGCCAATTGGCACTCCAATAGTGTCAATTGGCACTTGGGAAGTGTTGATTGACACAAATTTCAAATAGGGCCTAGATACGCTTGGTTCAAGTCTAGGCCTATCAAATTCAATTTTTTAAGGATAAAACCTGACCTAATTCGTATTTACTGATTTCTAAGCAACCATACCTTATTTTTTAAGTAGATACACCTTTATAAATAAAAGAGACCACCCAAAATTCAGCACATTTTTGCCCATTAACGTTAAAGAAACTTTGGAAGTCTGACTTTAAAATTTTCTTTCCTATTAAGTGATAATTCTTTAGGAATTAGAGAGATTCACTCTCTCTAAATCTAAAGTAATCCCCCCTATAGAATTTGTTCGTGTAATTGATGTAGGTTTCACTTTTACTCCTTTATTAATATGCATGTTTGAGTGTTCTTTCCTTTTATTAGCATGTGTGTCTAACTATACTTTCCATGTTAATATGTGAACAGTAATTGATATGATTTTTATTTTGAATCTTTGTTTCATCATAAAAAAAATGCCTTGATTGTTTGATTCACATGTTCAATCATATAGATTTAGGATGTTCATTATATAATCTTAGATCTATGATTCTTTGATTATTTAAAAATCAGATCTGAAATTCTTCCTATAAAAATCATTCTTTTTCATAGTTAAAAATCAGATCTAAAATTCTTTCTTTAAAACTCATTCTTTTTCATAATTAAAAATCAGATTTGAAATTCTTCCTTTAAAAATCATTCTTTTTCATAATGAAAAATCAGATCTAAAATTCTTTCTTTAAAACTCATTCTTTTTTCATAATTAAAAATTAGGTCTGAAATTCTTCCTTTAAAAATCATTCTTTTTCATAATAAAAAATCCGATTTGAAATTCTTTCTTTAAAACTCATCTTTATTTATTTATTTTTTTTATAAATAAAAATCAGATCTTAAATTTTCATTAAAAATTCATCTTTTTCTTAGCTAAAATTAGATCTGAGTTTTTCTCATTGAAATTTATTGGAATGATGATCTCCATTTTGTCATCAAAAATCTTTTTTATAAAAATTGGTATCAGATCTATTTTTTTTAACATTGTTTTCCATATGAAATATCAAATCTGATTTCTTTACACAGAAAAGTATACAGGTCTGAAGTCTTCAAATTAATAACATTTGGTCATAGATCTAAAAAGCTTGCATAACATGTTGCATTTCATAATCTGTTTTATATCATTGTTTAAGGGTACTTAAATGATCATTTAAAGTCTAGAAGACTGGATTGTGTCTGGGTAAAATGGGCGCCTAACACCTTCACATTCTATAACCTAGCCCCCGAACCATAGGTTTTGGTTTGTAGAATAGTGCCTTGTCTTTATTTTTTTGGCAGATTGTATCTAGGACCAAAGTTTTGTATGTTTTTTTATATGGATTGTATTTAGGACCAAAGCCTTGTAATGTTCTTCTACCAAGTTGTATTCATATATTCAATTAATGAAAACTTAAGGTATTTTAGATATGTAAATTGTATATTGTATTTCTTTTTTTTTTTGGTAATAAAAATTAAATGGAGACTCCACAAAACCCTAAAAGAGAGGTGTTGATGCCTATCTCTTTTGATTGAAAGCCCCCAAAAGTTCTGGTTTCTCACAGTGGTGACTCTGCTGGGAATGTTGAGGGCTAAGATTCGCATTAGACTTAAAATGATCAATTGAGTACCCTTGTTGTTTTATGATATTGTTTGTTTGCATGATAATGTGTGTATGATATTGTTTGTATGATATTGTATAAAATGTTTTATGAGATGCCATGTTGTTTGTTTATAGCTTTTCCCAATTGTCATTGTGCATGCCATGAAACAACAGTTATGCATGAACCTATTTCAAAAAACTGGTAGTAGTAACTGATGATGCCATAATCGTTAGTTGAGTCACTCGTTCAATCCATAGCATTAGACGATCTTGTAGGACCTGCAAAATAAAGGAGAGATTAATCGAAGAGACCATCAAGTTGTGCCCAACGGGGGGAGCCTTCGATGCTTAAGTTAGTATCAACCCATATCTTTCATATATAGATAGTGTTTTGTAGTAGTTTTTGACGTTTCTTAGCTAGTGAGGCAGATTGTACTTTTTATAGGTGACTTAGGTAGCCGTTGGACATAAATGAGGGTGATTATTACCCTAATTGTAACATTCTTTGTCTTGATGAGAGTTTAAGACCTTTGATGGTCGTTATTGAATGTGTTGAGCGGTTACTTATCTTTTTCCATGATGGTCTACTAATGATGCAAGGTCGTCCATATTAATGGATGACCTCAATGATTTTTCTAGACTCATCAGTCACCCCCTATTCCCATGTTTGATTTTGTGTTGGTTAAGCTTAGGGAATTTTCTTGACTTGTTTAGATTTAGACTTCTTTGTCTTTCTATTAATTTCTTCTTTGGGGATGGTGGTTTATCTATGATGACTTCTTAGTTTCTGCCTTTTAAAGGTCCTTTTGGATGTTTGAAGGATCATTGCTTGATCTTGTGAGTAAGCTAATTTCTTTGGACGATCATTTCTTATCACTGCCGATGAGCAAGCTAATTTCTTTGGACGACCATTTTAAAATAACTGCTGAAGAGTAATGTGATTTCTTTGGATGACCATTTTTTATCACTATTGAAGAGCAAGCTAATTTCTTTGGACGACCATTTTTTATCATTGTTGAAGAGCGAGGTGAGGTAATTTCTTTGGATGACCATTTTTGATCATTGCAGAAGAGCAAGCTAATTTCTTTGGACAATCATTTTTGAGTGCCCACTATATCAAATGGGTCTTTTATGTATATGCCATGTAATTAATGGTCTTTGTATGTGCATGCCACGTAATTAGTGGTCTTTGTATGCCATGTGGTTAGTGGTCTTTGTATGCCACGTGAGTAGTGGTCTTTGTTGAGTGAAGTTCAATGGCTTCTTTGGATGATGATCACTTGGATAGATTTTTTTTCTTTGACGACCATTGCTTGAGTTGACCGACAATCGAGTGGATTGGTTTTGTTACAACACCTTCTTCCAATGCTTCTTGAATAGACCGACGATTGCATGGATCGGTTTTCTGGCTCCTTTGGAAATTATATAGCATTAGGCCTCTTTGGGTCCCTTCATCATTCTTTTATCACTAGGCCTCATCATGTGATTTACATCCCTTAGACTAGGGAATTATATCACTTGGTCTCGTCATGTGATTTACATCCCTTAGACTAGAGAATTTTATCACTTGGCCTCGTAATGTGATTTACATCTCTTAGACTAGGGAATTTTATCACTTGACCTCGTCATATAATTTACATCCCTTAGATTAGGGAATTTTATCACTTGCCTCATCATGTGATTTACATCCCTTAGATCAGAGAATTTTATCACTTGGCCTCGTCATGTGATTTACATCCCTTAGATTAGGGAATTTTATCATTGGCCTTGTCATGTGATTTACTTTCCTTAGATGAGGGAATTTTATCACTGGCCTTGTCATATGATTTATATTCCCACTTGGGGAATTTGTATCATTTTGCTCGCCGTATGATTTTTATTCCCATTTGGGGAATTTGTATCATTTTGCCCGTCGCATGATTTATATTCTCATTGGGAGAATTTGTATCATCTTGCTCGTCGTGTGATTTATATTCCCGCTTGGGGATTTTATATCATTTTGTTCCTCGTATGATTTATATTCCCGCTTGGGGAATCTGTATCATTTTTTGCTGGAAAGATTCCTTAATGCTATATCGCTTTGAACCTTTTTGAGGCCATGTTGATATCTGCATTAAGTACATGCACTTGCCAAGATTTGGTTAAACAAGAATTTTAGAACAATTCATAGATGAATAATAAGTTACCAATGGCCTAGGTGGACCTTTTTCTTATTTTCTTGTAACCCTAGAGATTTACCTTTTTTGTGATCTGTCTAGTAGTACATACACTTTTGCACGAAACCTTACTAGGTGTAAATTTTTATAGACGAATATAAAAGAGATAGAAATAAATGTGTTACCTTAAATGACGACATTATTTTGTCACATACCTTGATCTTTTATTGTTGGTATCTTTTTGACAAGCTCTTCTATTTTTAAGATGACGAGCTCTTCCCCTTTCAAGATTTTTTAAGCTCAACATGATACTTCATGTCTAAGGCCTAGATCTCTTTTGTTTCAATGTTTTGAAGGCGTAAAAACTTGGCCACATTGTTGCCCCCATTCAAACATGAAAAGTGCAATTCTCGTTTGTTGACGACTAGAGGAGTGGTCTATCATTATTGGAACCCTTTTTTTTTTGGCATGCTTTGACGACTATGGTCATTGTTGTTTGTAATAGCAATTTCCTCTTCCTTCTTCTTTAATTGTATGCTTAAGTCACTTCAATAGTGCTAGTTGCATGACAATGTACAAATACGCAATTGCATGCTATACAATTATGGATGTCATTCGAAGAAGTGCATTCTATATGAATATGAATCATAGAGAAGCATTCTATGATATATAAAAATTGAAGCTATTTGACTATATGCTTCTTTAAACTGGTCTTTGTTAGGTGCTTGCATTGTATATAATTTTTAAAGCAATTTAAAAAGATTTTGGTGAGTTGATGGAGATAGCGGAAATTTATTGAGATTTAAATTCATGACCATATTGTGAACACGATCATTTAGCATTTTAAGTTTAGGAGACTTAATAGAACTTCTCAGATTCATGACGATGAAACATATCCTACTAATAATATAGTCATATTGGTTGTGATGATTGTAACAATTTTATAGCAATATTTTCAACATGTTCCACATTCACATTTGTAATAATCATGCAAGCTTGATATTTATTTAGTTTCAATGAAATAATCTCTCGCATGGATAATTAAAAAGAAACAAAGAAATGAGTTACCTCAATAGAAGACCTTAAATCTCGATACTATTTTGTAAATACCTCGATCTTTTCATTGTTGTAGTCTTCTTGATGAACTCTTCATCATTGAACTCTTACTTATAGAGCTCTTATTTGTTGGATTTGAATTTGGCACCATAGTAAAAGCGGGTGCTATCAATGTTTTCATGTCAAATGCATATGCATTTTAAAAAGAAATAAACAAATAAGTTACCTGAATAAGAGACCTTAGATCATGACATAATTTTGATGCGTACATCGATCTTTTTACTATTGGAGTCTCCTTGATGAGTTATTTTGACACGTACATCGATCTTTTTACTATTGGAGCCTCCTTGACGAGTTCTCCTCCTTTGAGATCTCTATTGTTAAGCTTATCATGATATTTCATGTTGGAGGCCTAGATCTCTCTTGCTTCATTCATTTAAAGGGATGAGAACTAGGCCACATTGTTGTAATTCGTCGAGGTTGCTCCAAGGCTATATTTCATTTCTCAAAGGACAAATGCCATCATGAGTTCTTTATCGTTGTTGTCCTTGGTATCTAAAGATGACCAAAGGGTTTGCCCCTGTTCAAACATGAAGGGTGTAGGCGTTTGTTTGATGATAACCAAAGGAATGACCTGTCATGGTTTGAACCCGTATATTTCTTTCTCAAGGCTTAATCTTAGCTTTAATTGTGTACTCAAAATGAGTCACCTCAATAATACTTGCTGCATTTTGTTAGGAATGACAATATCCAAATAGGCAAATTGCATGTTGTACTATAATAGATATCTTTTGACGAAGTGAACTAAGTGTGAATCGTAGAGAAGTATACTATGATATATGAAGACTAAAGCTACTAACTATATGCTTCTTTAAAGTATCGAGGGACAAAACTTTGATCTTCTTCTTGGTAGGCTCTCTTAACAAGTTCTCATTCTTAATCCCGTGGACTTAAAGAATATATGTACAGTAGTTAGTCTAGTTGTTGTACTATAAGGTACTCTTACTGCAGAAAGTGTTAGATCTGGAGCAACATTGTCAAGCATAAATGATATTAACCAAAAATATCTGAATTTTTTATTTATTTTTATGGATGGTATATGTTGATGCATCCATGACATAGTCTTTAGCTCAATATCCCTTCAAGTGACTATGTAACACAAATATGTATGTGTGTATAAAACAAAGTGTTAGGACATATGTGTTTCACATATTAGGATCATATGTCACTATTTTATATAATTGGCTAATCCTTTGACAAAACGCACTTTACTTGTAATTGGGTAGTTCTAGGATGTTTTTAATACTTCAAGAAACAAGATTTCAAGATCAAGTGTTGAAGAAATCTAGTCTGTCTAGGAAAACAAGCTGAAAGTGCAAATTCATTAAAGCTCGACAGCTGGCACTGCTCGACAGCTTATCTGTTGAGATTTAAGAAATTCAGAATTCTGATCTGATTTCTTGGAATCAGTGATTATATGTTTAGGTCTTCTTTTCTCCTAACCCTAAACATATAAAAGGATTAGTTTAAGGGCCGTCAACAGGTTTGGAAGTTGCCCAAGCATTGAGAAAACTCTATTCAAGCAAATTGTGACCGAAGACAAAGTTCTTGCCCTAATTCATCATTCTTGTGAAGCAGTTGCTGTGTATGTGCACCATTGGGTTTTGTGACCAAGCATCTTCTTGATCTTCATCGTTGGAATGAATTGAAGAACTTTGCAGCCAATAACCTTCTTAGTTGGTGATTGAAGTCGCGTACTGGGATCCGTGCAATTGGTTAGTCACGTACTTGGGAGCTGTGCATCAAAAGGGGAATTGTCATTATAGAACAAGTCCAATTGGGTATTGGGGTAAGAGTTCAATTGTAGGTTGGTAAGGTACTTGGGATTCCTTTACTTGTAACCGCTAGTTGTGATAATAGTGGAGTTTTGGGAGTGGTGACCTGAAAATCACCTGGTGGGGTTTTTGCTGTTAGGTTTTTCCCATACGTAAACAAATCACCGTGTCATTTATTTTCCGCTGCATACTTTAGTTGTTTGGTGATTTGTTTGTGTTACCACGCGCTTTGCATGTTAATTTGATTAATTAATAAACTTGGTTAATTAATTAATTAATTTGTCACAAGGGATCAATTTGTTTTTGGCCTATCACAAAGGAAGCGTAATTTAGTTCATATTGAGCACTAAAATAATGTCTCAATTTATGAAATTATGATGCACGGACATATAGATACCACTAAAGTTTTCATGAAATCGTATGGTGGGATGTATAAATGGAACAATTTAAATTCTTCATTCTCAAAGTCAAAGTAACATGTAATTATACATGGAAAAGTTTGAATAGTAAACTTTGTTCATTCTATGCTGGAACATTTCAAGATGTTAAATTTCATAACTTAGCAATGATCATGGAATTTATTTCAAGAAGAAATGTACTGATGCTAAATATCTTTATGTATATTGGCATAAATTCTAATGATTTTTGAATTATGAAATTTTACAAACTTGCATTCCTTGAATAATTGGATCCTTTGACCCAAAAATAATGCTATTAGCATATTTTTTTAAGAGTAATACTATAGACACAAACTATTTTACAACATTTTTACAGACTGCTGATGTGGCAAATTCGTACTAGTTCTAATATGAGCCAATCACTAACATCACATTTTTACTCACAATAGCTATTTGGAAAATGCTAAAGCCACATCAGTAGTTTGTAAAAATGTTGTAAAATAGTTTGTGTTTGTAGTATTACTCATTTTTTAATGATATTGACAACTTTGAAAGTAAAAACGTAAAATGTTTTAGAAATTTTATTGACTGCTCTAAGGAGCATTTATAAAATTAATTTCCATTAGGAAACTAATTATAGAAAGTAACCACTACGAACCCTTGGCGTTGTCGATGCTCATCCTTGATCGGTTGGAAAACTACCGGGCTTTCATTCGACCACCCACCGTGGCAACACTCACGGGGCCCGTTGGAGGCCTTATTCGAAAATCGGTGTGGTTCGCGTGGAGCTTTGGTTGCTCTCTCTCTTGGGGGAGGAAGGTAGGTCTACCTTTGGAGGTGTGACAGGAATGTTGGCCAAATTTTAGGTGATTAGCAAAGGTAAGTGAAGTCGCCACTAGTCATTGGCTTTTTCTAAGGTGTGATTGGTCGCCTGTTTCTAGTTGATTTTATTACCAATCCTAGGCTAAGAAAAAGGGCATTTTTCCTAATCTAATGTGGATGGCAAATAATCTTGATTCTTGAGTCCAGAAGTTTGGTTACGTGTGGGGAAGGCGTTAGGCACCCCATAATGCCTGTCCAAGGACAGTCCTTTGTTTTGATAAAATCTTAATTTTCGGAGATTGGCAGTAAAAACATGATCTTGGCATTGGCTTTTAGGGCTTTGCCTACATGGGGGGCTTTGAGGTTTGGCTTTTGAATGGGTGTGATACCAATCTATACTTTCCTAAGGCATTTGGGCAAAGTACCAGATTTCCACGGCAAAAATTCGGCGACATGTCACCTTACTTTCGCAGTGGAAATTAGGCATCGCTTTGCCTTAGGTGACATGGACTATGACAATCACATCAGAAGGGGCGAACATGTATATATATACATACATCATGAACAATGCAAGCACACAGAGCAAGAAAGTAAATGCCTACATCCTTAGAGCATGGCCAAAAATATTGGTGTAGGAAAGTAAACAGGGGTCGCCATACTCTAGAGATGAGGAAGAATGGAACATGACATGATATACCTAATACAACCCATCTAAGAGAGAAAGGAGGGAGGAAGGAAGGGGGTTTAAAAGAGTACATAACCAAATGGGAGAGGCTAGACCTCTAAAATCTGCTGAATATAGCCACTTGGCTTATATCCACATGCTCACATTCTCGCCTTTTTTGCTTGCGCTTGGGAGACCATGCCCTAGCTCCATGCATCCTTGTTTTATGTGTGTACATGCAAAGACAAAGACAAGAAACCAACAGAAAAGCAATGGAAATAAAGAGATGTGTTGAGCATATGAAAGAGGCATAAAGTAGATAAACATGATAGACATGGCAAGCAAAGAAATAAGAAAGCAAGCAAACAAGTGAGAAGGCAAACGAGCAAGAAAGCAAACAAAAGGTGGTGTCCACAAGGGACAATTGTAGGTTTGGATTGAATATCCATAACTTCATTGTGTTGAACCATGGACAACATACTAGCAAGCAAGACTCATGCATGGACATGTGAGCAAGCGTGTAAAGATGAATAGAAAGCCAACGGGTGGTATGAACAAACATGGTAAGCATAGCCTCGCACGGAGCAGAAAAGGGAAGGGTATGCATGGAGCAACCTAGTATCTGGAGATGCCTCCTAAATGGTCACATCCAAACAAGGCCTCATGGGTGTCGGATGTAACCAAACAAGATCAAGCCCGCAGAGGGTGTCAAGCATGGCAAAACCTAGAACAAGAGAGGCTAGCACATGCATAAAGCATAGAAGCAAGCAAGCATAGACATGCAAATAGGATGATCCAAACTCTTTGATGTGGGCCTTGGTGTATGGATGATGACAAAGACCATAAGGTCTAGACTGGGTCCGAACCAATAGGCCAAAACACAAGAAAATGCGATAAAAGGAACAAAAGGGCTACAATAGCAAATGGCATGACAAACAAAGTCTAGGCCTAAACACATAAACATGACAAGAAGCATGCAAGCATATTGATCTAACATGGGAAGTAGCATAAAGCATATAGAGAAGAAGATCTAAACACGCAAGCATGTGAAAACATAGATCTAGACATATAGGCATAGCAACATGCATGTAAACATGTAGATCTAAGCAAGGCATGGCCAAAAATGTGATATCAAGCATGTAAGCATGTAGATCTAAACAACAATACAAGGAAAAGATAGATCTAAGCATGAAAACACGACATATGGCATGAAAACATGTAGATCTAAACATATAAGCATGTGGAAAAAGAATCCAAACACATAAACATGTGAAGACAAGGATCTAAGCATATAGACATGTAAACATAGGCATAAACACATGGGTCTAGACATGTGAGCATGGCATAAAGCATAAAAGCAAGCATAGGGACCCATAAATCTAGGCACAAGCATGGAGATAGGCATATAGACTAACATAGAACATGTAAATCAAGCCATAAACTTGGAAAGCATGGAAACTTGTAGATCTAGACACAAGCACCACATGGAAAAGATAGATCCAAGCATAAAACATGGCATAAGGCATAAAAAGCAAGGAGATTTAAGCTAGAAGCACAAATAAAGAAAGAAACATGCTAAAGAAAGCAATAAATCATGTTATTCAAGCAAAAAGAAAGGATAAAAAGCTTGATGAAGCTTTATAGGAAAATGGGTATGGATTGTAGCCAAAAAGCTACATCCATACCCTTATACCTAAAATCCAAGGTATAGAACCAATGAGAGGAAGATGGAGGGTATGAACACTACCTTGTATTTTTGGAGAAGAGAGAAGAATCAAGAAACTTTGATGTGTTTTTGTGTTTTTTGGGAGAGAAATATGGTGAGAAAAGAGAGAAAAAATTGCCCAGAAAGATGCCCAAATAGCTCCCAAAATGTCTCCCCTTCAATCTAAGCCGCCAGGAGCCTTTTATAGGCCCTGGCACAATTTTTGAGGCCCAGCGCACCTTGTAGGTGCGCCAGCAGCCCTTGTTGGTGCACTGGGTTGGGCTTGGCTGATGTCAGCAATTTCATCCTTATGCACTTTTTCAGTTTTGACTTTGGTTGCGCATTTGGAGGTCTTCTCGGACTCGGATTGAAGCGATCTTGGTGTCCCTGGAAAGATATGGATGTCTAGTTTTCAGAAAACTAAATACATTAAAATTAAAATGGTTGGATCAAAAGTTATGACATTGGGAAGTGTGCTGATGTGCATTTCACAGTTTTCTCAATATCTCAATCGTTTTAACTCCGATTTTGGCCCATGAATAGTCATTGGAATGGGAATTTGATTATCCTCACAATGGCATTGGTCTCAACCTGTTTTGATGACCAGATCAAGATTAGGGTTTCTGGGGCCCATCGGGAGTCAACTTCGAGTCAAACTTGATCAAAGTTGCTAAAAATTTTCAAGGACTTCAGGTTTGATATAAAACCATGAAAAATGTTGTTTTGTGAAGATTTTAACCTTTGGTCAACCTAGGGTTGACTAGGGGCATTTTAGTCATTTTAGCTGAAAAAGGCATTTTGAGCGCTCTGGTGTTCGAAGGGGTTGCGCCAAGCCATTATATATGTTGTTGTGACCCTATGGAGAGAAAATGATATTTTTGGTTTTTTTAGGGTCCGACACACAAATCGAGGGCGGACAAAATATGGTATCAATAGGCATGATGGTTACTTCACAAGTATTAAATACTTGTGGAGTGTGGAGGGCAAGGGTCAAGGTTTAAGTCTCCATGAGGGAGCTTCACACACATATACACTTAGATTAGGCTAAAGTAGAATTTCTATCTTGTATATATATATATATATATATATATATATATATATAACTGTAGAAAGTAAAAACATATAGGAGTATTCACTAACTTTCTTTATCCAGAAATTCTTTAACTTCAAAAATTGAAACTGAATAACTATGGGTTTAATGCCTAAAGTAGTTAAAAAAAAAAAAAAAAAAAATTTAGACAAGCAATAAGATTCGAATCCACCTTTTTAGTGCTCAGAATTATGACACACTATAATTCTATTAAGATAATAAATATCGGTTTCACTTTTTTCTAACGTAGAAAGTTAAGATTTATTATCTTTGGCAAAGCAATAATATTTGGCTTCCATCTTTCCTATCTTGGCAAGATGTAATAGGAAAAAAAAGTAGTGAAATAAAAAGCCATAATGCTTGAATATCAACTAGGATGTTATCAGAATATCAATTGAAGACACAAATGGTCTGTTACAATATTAGGAAAGGTAGTAAAACCCTTTCTAATGGCCATAAATTGGATTCAAGATCATAATATTCGCTAGTATTTGGACATGAATATTTTTATTCCTCTTTCTTTTATAGTGTGTTTTGTGTATAGGTTGTAGATTTTTAAACTTCATAGTTGTACAAATATTTAAACCCTCTTTTGGATAAGTGTACCTCTTTTGATTTCTGTGACTATTTGAAACAAGTAATATGAGATTTACACTATTCTTGTGAAATTATTCACTATTTTTGGTGTAGTGATGATTATAGTAAGTTTCTAAAAGAATTTGAATTGTTTATGCATGTATCTATTATCTTTACAGTTGACCTCTTTAATAGGTGCTTTGCTTAATTGGAACCATTCTTTTTTTTTTTTTTTAAAGCAAATTTTCTAGAATACTTTCCTAAAATTAAGTTATGCAATACCAAATCGTAAATACACGATTTTATAGCTATAATTGTTTATGAGAAAATTTTTATGCCTTATTTGGAATCACCTAAATGGTAAGACTTTAAGATCTTGGGCAATACATAATTCTACCAAATAAAAATATTACTATAGGAAGAATCAAGCCGTGAAACATACCTAAGCAATTATACTCAATGGACGGATTAGTGGGTTAGCCCATGGAATGCATCCATTTACCATTCATTTATGAGAAGCATTTTTTTTGGCATGTGTCCTTCACTAGCAAAATGACGAAGGTGCTCTAGTAGGATATCAAATGGGAGGATTCCTTGATTCGGGTGATATTTTGGTACAGTACTTGTTGTCCATTACTCCAAATTGAAAAGACCCTTTATCGGAGAAGGAGCTCAATAGATAATTTTGTTTTCCCACAGACGGTGTCAAACTAATGATGCCAAAATCGTTAGTTGAGTCACTTGTCCAATTCGGAGCATTAGACGATCTTGTAGGACCCACAAAATAAAGGAGAGATTAATTGAAGAGACCACTGGGTTGTGCTCGATGGGAGAGCCTCTAATGCTTAAGTTAGTATCAACCCATATCTTTCATATATAGATAGTGTTTTGTAGTAGTTTTTGACTTTCCTTAGCTAGTGAGGTAGATTGTACTTTTTATAGGCGACTTAGGTAGCTGTTGGACATAAATGAGGGTGATTATTACCCTAATTGTAACATTCTTTGTCTTGATGAGAGTTTAAGACCTTTGATGGTTGTTATTGAATGTGCTGAGCAGTTACTCATCTTTTTCCATGATGGTCTACTAATGATGCAAGGTCGTCCATATTAATGGACAACCTTAATGATTTTTTTGGACTCATCAGTAACCATGGATCATCGATCTTCCTTAGATTCGGATCCCTAGTGGTGAACTCACCAACTCATAGCCCAAAGTCAATTGATCACTTCTTGCTGACTATAAAGGTTAAACCATGCCATTTGGACCAACGCAACTTTCATTACATTACAAGTTGGGAGGTGTAATGTCCTAACTATGGGAAACAGTAAAACAACAAACCCACCCTATACTTAGAACTTGTCCTTAGGTTGGTCCAAGTGAATGATGCATTACATCTCGTGTGTGTTTGTTTTGTTTGCTTAAATGATTGACATAGATAGGGACGTAGCCTTGATTGAGCCAACCTACCTTTTCTTTGGGGAGAATCTGGTCAAGATCAGAGGGAAGACTTGAAAGAGAACCAAAGAGTGACAACCAAGCAAATTCTAGTTTAAGGCCTATTACGATATTGAAACCACTGCCCATAGAAGGCACTCCATAGCTCCAACACTGCAACCTAGTGTTTGATTCACAAGATAGCCCAAATGCCAAAGGATTAGAAGACTTTATCATTATGGCAGAAGGAAATGAGCATCAGAATGCTGAAGAACAGATGAGTACCCAAGAGCTACTGAATACAAAGGTAGCCAGCCAAATCCAACTAAGGGAGGATATGAATCTCATGGCGCAACAATTCCAGAGTATGAAGAATGGCCAAGAAGTAGACAAGACTAATCAAACTTCCCCCATCACAAAACATGAAAAGAGGATCAATGAGAAGATGAGCAAGATGGAAGAAATGATCAAGTGGTCAAGGAGGCTAGATGATCTTATAGACTATCAATCACTTTCTCTCTTTCCAAATGTAAGACTACCTCCTAAGTTCAAGATGCCAATTTGGACAAATTTGATGGCACTGGCTACCTCAAGTCCTAACTGAAGATGTACATGAAGGCCATACAGCCCTTGGGAGCTATTGAAGAGATTTTAGCCCAGATGTTTTAGAATACTTTGATCGGCGCCATGCTCAGATGACTCCTTAATGTGGAAGATACCAGAACTCGGAATTGGGAAGATATATTTTGGCAATTCCACAATCAATACAAGTACAATATAGAGGTAGATGTGACGAGAAGAGACTTGGAGACTACTAAGCAAGAACCTAAGGAGTCATTCTTAGCCTTCATAACTAAATGAAGGTCTAAAGTTGCCCAAATGAAGAAAGGAGTCATTCTTAGCCTTCATAACTAAATAAAGGTCTAAAGCTGCCCAAATGATGAATAGGCCTAATGAAGAGGAACAATTGATAATGGTTGTAAAATTTTGTTGCCTATATATCATAAGTACTTATTTGCTTCATATTTTCCAAATTTTAAGGCCCTGATAGCGGTTGGTACTCAAAATAAAGATGCTATAAATAATGAGACTATAAAAAAAAAAGAAGCATGTAAATTTAAAGTAATTTTGGGCCTTCCAACTTTAAAACTGTAGAAATATCCAACATATATAAAACTGATCCATAGCAACTCATTGCCCTAGTGCAAGTATCACAAGGACCACCTCCAAGGCCTAGGAGAGAATTCCATGAACTTTATATGCCATTAAGTCAGGTCTTTGAAAAGTTGAAAGCAAAAGGGTTATTAAAACCCTTGGACCAAGACCAGTCCCAAACCCCTTACTCGTTAAATTTGATGTGAACAAAAGGTGTGCCTACCATCAAGGCTTAGGATGGGACATTGATAGGTGTTATAAACTCCATCATGCAATTTAGGATTTAATAGACAATAAAGTAATTGCACCGTTTACAAGGCCCAATATCACCAACAATCCTTTACCTAATCATTATTTTAGGAGGGGACCAAGGATCGATTGCTTGTATCCTGGAGAAGAAGAAGAAAAGGACCCATCTAATTTGATCTATGACATTCCAAAATGTTTTATGCTAACTTGGGAAGAATTAATGGGTATCTCATCTACAACAGGATATGACATATGGAATGAAGATAGTCTAGAAATCGCAACACCTACATATGGGGGGAGACACTTCAAACCCCAGTTAGATAACTCAACACCCATATATGGGGGGAGACACTTCAAACCCCAATATACTAAACCAAGAGACCCATCAAAAATTGCCCACATCACAAGGTGGGGGGGGGGGGGGGGGGGAGAAGAGACACTTCAAACCCCCACATTTAGAAACAGATAACCCAGTAGAAGCCTTGAACAAAGTAACCCAACAAACACCCAATGAAGAGGATGAGGTTCTTAAACTATTGTAGAAGACACAAGTGAACATATCTCTATGGGGTTTGCTTATGGCCTCATACAAACACTGCCAGAATTTGGTGGATCTTCTCAATTAGATCCAAGTCCCTATAACTATCACTTCTCAGGACTTGAATGCCATAATTGGATCTATAAGTAGAGAGCTTACTATTTCCTATTTTGACATGGATTTGACTAAAAAGGGGAAGCGCCATAATGATCCATTGCATATTACTGTAGATGCCAAGGGGAAGAAGATACCAATGGTCTTGATTGATGATGGAAACGCATTGAATGTATGCCTATTGAAAACCACAAGCTGTCTAGGTTTGAGGATCGAAGATTTTGTGCCATCTGATCAACATGTAAGAGCATATGATAATAGCAGAAGGGAAGTCTTAGGAACAGTGACACTTAAACTCACTATAGGGCCTATGGTTTAAAAAGTGGAGTTCCGAGTATTAAACATAGCTTCATGTTTTAACATGCTTCTTGGGTGACCATGGATTCATGATGCAGAAGCTGTGCCTTCATCTATATACCAAAAAGTTCAATATCCACATGAAGGAGCTATAGTTACTATATATGGGGACACCCTAAGTCCTTCGAAGCCTATTTTTGGTATCCAATCTGAAAAGGAACCTGTGACGCTAGATGGTTTTGAGATTGAGAAGCTTGGTTTTGAGAGAATGATAGAAGAAGTTGAAAAGACTCCTATGGATTTTGACCCTTATGGCAATAACAATGTTGTAGCAATGATGAGGAAGATGAACTATTTTCCATGGATGAGCCTCGGAAAGACCATGAAGGGCCAGCAGTCAAGTCCCCAACAATTGTCACAGCCACACCACCTTTTAAGTTGGGCTATAAGCTTATAGATGAAGACTTGTTGGAAATGGAAGTGAAGAATATAGCTCATGCAAAAGCTAAGGCAAAGGGGCTTCCTAGCCCTTCAGAGTCTTTAAGGTCATATACTTCTACATTGAATGGGAAGTTTATCAAAGCTGGGGATTCCCAACGTTATTAGGGGTTTCTTGAGCCAAGATATGATTCAGAGTTGAAAAGAATGTTGTCTGGATTTGAATTGAACACATATTGGGTCCCGATTGACTGGGCAGATTATATGGATCCAAATGCTATGACTACTTTGTTGGAGAATGCTATTTCAACATAGAAGAGGAAGAATATTGGGAAGCCTATCAACATGCATTGAATGATCCAAATGAAGGAGGAATGGATGATGAAGATGATGAAGTGGGAGAAGCTCCTAGTGCTGACAGTGAATAAAGTGATAGTGAAGATAATGACAACAATGATAGTGATAGTGAAGATAATGACAGTGAAGACAGTGACAATGATGATGATGACAGTGAAGACAGCAATAGTAAAGATGATGACAGTGGAGAAAGTGACAGTGAAGATAATGATAGTAAAGATAGAAATGATGATTGGGGAGTAGCCCTTAGCAATGAAAATGAAGATGGAGATGGTGAGAATGGAGAAGCCTTTAATGAATAAAATTCTTATGAAGGAAAGGACTATTATGATGAAGATATAGAAGATGATGAGGAAGTTGTAGGGGGTGAGTATGATGAATACCCTTATGGATGCCCTTTAGATTGAAGTTGCATTACAGATGTCAGTCCAAAATCAGGCCCTTGCTATGATAAGCATGGTCGTGAGATTCTCGAATTTGGTTTAATTCATAACTCAGAGTTTGGCTTATTAACTACATACACTGATGAAGAAAATGATATAGATGCGAGGCTGGCTTTGCTTGACAGAAATCTAATGATCCATAGCTTCAGGAATTTGACCTTAGAGAGTCTTGAGGAAGATGATGAGGGAATGGGATGCAAAAAATCAGAGCACTTACCCTAATATGTTCGCCTAAGCACTAAAAGGAGGCATGATTTATTTGAAGAGTGGATGGATAGCCTAGACTGATTGGAGGATTGTGTATTTGACAAGCCCACAAATACAAATGTTGATGGAGAAGGTTAGGATTACATGGATGAAGACCCTAGAGTGTTGATACTGAGAGAAGAAGGAACCCACTAGGAGCCAGTTGCCATCACTAAGGCCACAACTGAGTTGAAGAACTGGGAATGGGAGGGAGCCACCCACCCCATGGAGGACCCTCTGGAGAAGACCAAGACTACCAAACCATTTACCCCTATTAAAAGCATTATTTCTGTCCCTATTGATTTTGTCACTACTAATATTGCAATTCTTGTAAAGTCTGTCTATGATCATGTATTTATTCCTATAGAGTCAGTTATTGTTGAGTTTGTCAAAAATCCTATCCCCTATAAAATAATTTCTAATTCAACTTATTTGTTGGCTTTGAGTATTTTTATATTAGAAATTAGTAAAGAAACTCTTAATAGTGGGGAATGAAAACAAGGGCACTTAAAACCTGTAAAAGAGGAAACTTAGTTGGTTAACTTGGGAACTAATGATGAACCTAAGATGGTCTAGATTGGCAACACTTTAAATTCCCCTGAGAAGGTCGTATTGGTTACATTGCTAAAAGAATTCAAGGAAGTGTTTGCATGGTCATACAAAGATATGTCGGGGGATCAATACAGATATAGTGCAACATTGCATTCCTACAGACCCAACCATGAAGTCGGTCAAGTAGAAGCTAAGAAGATGAAGCCAGAATGGACTCTTAAGATCAAAGAAGAAGTTGAGAAACAATACAATGCGGAATTTTTGAAAGTGGTTAACTACCCAAAATAGTTATTCAATGTGGTTCCAATATCGAAGAAAGATGGGAAGGTGTGGATGTGCGTAGATTTCAGAGATCTTAACAAAGCTAGCCCTAAGGACGACTTTCCAGTGCCTCATATTGATATTTTAGTTGATAATACAGCGGAACATGCATTATTGTCATTCATTGATGGTTTTTCAGGATATAATCAGATAAAGATGGCTCCAAAAGATATGGAAAATATGTCCTTTATCACTCCATGGGGGACCTACTATTACAAGGTCATGTTATTTGGCCTTAAGAATGCTGGTGCCACTTACTAGTGGGTACCACTACTTTGTTGCATGATTTGATACACAAAGAATTTGAAGTTTATGTCGATGACATGATAGTAAAGTTCAAGGACCATGAAGGACACATATCGGCTTTACAGAAGTTCTTTGAACGGATCCAATTTTACAAGCTTTGGTTGAATTCGAAGAAGTGCACTTTCAGTGTGACATCAAGGAAGTTGTTGGGGTTTATGGTAAGCCAGAGAGGAATTGAGGTAGATCCCAAAAAGATTAAGGTGATTGTGGACATGAAATCTCCAAGGATAGAAAATGAAATTTGAGGAATTTTAACACAATATATAAGCAAGTTCATAACCCAGCTCACCATGAAATGTGAACCACTTTTTCGATTACTCAAGAAAGAAGTTCCTATAGTATGGAATGAACAATGTCAAGAAGCCTTTGAGAGGATTAAGAGTTACTTGCTGAAACCACCAATACTGGTTCCACCGGTACTGAAAAAGCCATTGTTGCTCTATCTCACAACCATGGATACAACAATGGGGGCTCTACTTGCCCAATATCTAGAGGAGTCTAGGAAGAAGAATGCAATTTACTACATTAGCAAGAAGATGATGGCTCATGAAGAAAAGTATCTCCACTAGAGAAGACATGTGTTGCCCTTGTATGGGCCACCGGAAAACTTAGGCATTGTATGCTTGCTTTTAAAGTCTTGCTGATAGCCAAAATGGATCCTCTGAAATATTTGATGGAAAAGCCGGTGCAAGATGGGAAGATAGCTAAATGGGTTTTGCTTTTGTTAGAATTTGATATAAAGTATGTGACTCAGAAGTCTATAAAAGAAAGGGTCGGCTTTACAGAAGTTCTTTGAGTGAATCCAATTTTACAAGCTTTGGTTGAATTCGAAGAAGTGCACTTTCAGTGTGACATCAAGGAAGTTGTTGGGGTTTATGGTAAGCCAGAGAGGAATTGAGGTAGATCCCAAAAAGATTAAGGCGATTGTGGAGATGAAATCTCCAAGGACAGAAAATGAAATCTAAGGATTTTTAGGAAGGATACAATATATAAGCAGGTTCATAACACAGCTCACCATGATATGTGAACCACTTTTTCGATTACTCAAGAAAGAAGTTCCTATAGTATGGAATGAACAATGTCAAGAAGCCTTTGAGAAGATTAAGAGTTACTTGTTGAAGCCACCAATATTGGTTCCACCGGTATTGAAAAAGCCACTATTGCTCTATCTCACAACCATGGATACAACAATGGGGGCTCTACTTGCCCAATATCTAGAGGAGTCTAGGAAGAAGAATGCAATTTACTACATTAGCAAGAAGATGATGGCTCATGAAGAAAAGTATTTCCATTAGAGAAGACATGTGTTGCCCTTGTATGGGCCACCAGAAAACTTAGGCATTGTATGCTTGCTTTTAAAGTCCTGCTGATAGCCAAAATGGATCCTCTAAAATATTTGATGGAAAAGCCGGAGCAAGATGGGAAGATAGCTAAATGGGTTTTGCTTTTGTTAGAATTTGATATAAAGTATGTGACTCAGAAGTCTATAAAAGAAAGGGCAATAACTGACCACTTAGTTCATTGTTCACCTAAAGAAGTTGAAGAAGTTCAAGAAAGTTTCCCAGATGAAGATATTATGATGATAAAACCTGAACCACGGAAGATGTATTTTAATGGAGCCATTAATCAAAATGGAAGTGGCATTGGAGTTCTCTTGATTTCTCCAAAAGGGACACATATCCCATTTTTTGGTAATCTTAATTTTCCCACTACTAATAATGCCACTGAATATGAAGCTTGCATTATGGGGTTACAATCAGCCATAAATCTTGGAGTTGAAGAATTGGAAGTATACGAAGACTTGTAGACACTGAATTTTGTACCTCTTATGACTCGGGCCCCCGTTCCCCAATGATGCTTGAACTCTAAGGCCTAAGGCCAGTTTAGAGCCCAATCAGATATTATATTGACTTGAGGAGTGTTAAAATGAAAAATATAACCTTTTAAATGAGCAAAAATCTATTTTTGGAAATAAAATGACCAAAGTGACCCTCGGTCTGCGTACGTGAGTCATGGCCTGCATACTCGAGCCAATGCATACGTACGTAGGCACATTCTTATGTACGCAGCTAGGGTTTCAGAAGTATAAGAAAGACAAGTTTTCAATAATGCCAATAATGGCTGAGATTTGGAATGAATCCCACATTGTCTGGGAGCCATTCCAAACCCCATTTTTTCTACTATAAAAAGTCTTACATGGTACATTTTCAAGACACATAGAAATCCCACGGGAAAAACCTAAGATTCACTAGAAAATAGTAAATCAAAAGGGAGTTTTTCACAAAACACCCTCAAGTCAATTTTATTTTATTGAGACCTTTTCTAGCCCCAATCCTTCTAATTCAACATTGCTAATCACTCTTTCACTGGTTTGTGAATAGATTTGACTAAGGGAAATGGTCAAAACCAAGTTTGGAAAGCTTTTGTTTAAGGTATTGAGTCTAACCCTTCTTTTTATTTTTTCTTCCTTTTCTGTTTTTCTTTTGTGTTTTGATCTTGTTTCTTGCTTAGTTTATGTTTGTACATGTTTGCTTAGATTAGCCCTTTAGTTCTTTTCATATTTTGTTGTATGTGAGGTTGCTAGTTTGTTGTTTTAAAGTTCTACTATGTTTCTATGTTTTTAGGTTTTCTGGGTAAGGATCTGCATATGCATGATCTAGCTTGTGCACCTAGGCTTGATTCTACGTACGCAGACCTGTTTTAGCTTGCATGATGCCATTGCCTAGAGACCCTAATTTTTGTTTGTTTTGTTTCTATATTCACATGTTTGTTCTGTGTAGCCTCTTCTTTATATGTTTTAAGCCCCATGAGTTCTTGTTCACCTTTTAACATTCTTGTTTGTCTTTAACATGCTTAGATTAGGGTTTTATGTTTGTTTCTTGCCTTGATGCCATGAACGTGCATTCACATGCCCATTCATGATGCCATAGGTGCTATGTTGCTGAGAGGTAAGTAGAAGGTAAGCCATGCATTTGCAATGTCCATGCATTTGTGCTCTAGCATTGGGATGTGATGAAACATGCTTAAATCCATGATTAGGGTTTCTAGTTTTTTGACGCTTGGTTTATGAGATGTATTAGATGTATGATAGGTTTTCACATGATAGATGAATGCTAGGGTTTCTTTGATATGTTTGGTTCTCTTTTGTTTGGGTAGATGGATAAGTATGTTTTTTTGGGATAAAGATGTCATATTGTATGCTTAGATGTATGCTAGTGTGCGTGTGAGTATAGATGCAAGTGTTGAATATGCTTTCAATAAGGTTAAGACGTAAGACACAATGATGGGAGACCAACCTTAGGGTTGGGTGATCTTGTGTGCCTAACACCTTCCCAAGAGCGTACCTAAACTCCAAACCCATACTTTGGTAGTAAGATCAAGGGTCCTTCCTCGAAGGGATGCTATATTCATGGTTCCTAAACCATATAACTAGATGGCGACTCCTAAGACTCCCTTTTGTATCCATAGTGGCGACTCTGCTGGGGATTGAGGGTTTAATTCCTATGTGTCTTGTTTCTTAACCTTAATAAAAGCTTTTTAAATACTTGTTTGCACATGCATTCACTTGTTCTTTTTGTCCCTTAACCTCGGTTGGTGATGAGTGGGAAGATGGAAGGCTTCATTCGGGCCCAAATCTTTTGAAGTTCATCCCACCAACTCACAATTGGTGCCATCACCTATAACGGGCCTTGAGTACATTAAAAGTTTGCTACCAATCCACTATGGGGTCCACTTAGGCCCTCGGTTGGAATCATAGCCCACCTTGTTGTAAGTGACCTACTTATCTATCCTTTTAGTCTTAGGGAGCTTACCCACACTAGAGAGATCCTAGATCCTATCATGAACGGTACCTTTTTATATATCTTTTGTTGTTCAACCATATATCGTGTGTTCACCTAATTCTAAAGGACAAATAAAAGGTATAAAAATCAAAGGGATGACCCTAAAGTTATGGTATACCCTAAGATTATTGTGGGACAAAAGAAAAGAAGTTCTCACATATTAGAGGCTTGTCCCTAAATCCAAAGGCATATCTTAACTTGAAAGGTTCATAAGATCATAGCTTAATTGCTATCATAGGCCCAAGAAAAAACAAAGGCCCTTTTGAAATACGCTTTGGGCCTAAAGTAACAAATACGCTATGGACTTAGCATCCAAAATCCTTCAAAGCCAAATGAACTTCCCTAATGTTGAGCCTCTTTGTTGCGTGCCTTGGCCCAAAATGATAAGAATTTCATAGACTTTGAGAGGAAGGATACAATGTATTCTAGCTAGAGGGCTATGATGAATAAATAATGAAAAGTCCAAAGGTGATGAATACATTGTAAGCCCAAGCTTGAGAGAAAAGGTTGAAAATTCCTAAGTGCATTCTAATGAAAGCCCATGAGAGTAAGATGGGAGCTTTATTGTAAATGGACCAAAGTCCAATGAAATAATGGGCAAGGATCCATAAAAGGAAATGGAGTGACATTGTAATTGGGCCTCCATTAAAATGAACTTAAAGATTTTCCAAGAACATCTTAAAAGTAAAAGGAACCTTTAATTGGGACATGAACTTAATGAAAATGGGGCTTCTTTCAGACATCGTTCCAAACTAAGTCCAATGGAAGACAAGACATAAAAAAGGAAGACTTATTGTTAGGACATATGTGTTTCTCATGTTATAGAACATATGTTATGATTTTATGTAATTGGCTTATCCTTTGACAAAACGCACTTTACTTGTATTTGGGTAGACTTAGGATGTGTTTAACTACTTCAAGAAACCACGTTCCAAGTTCTAGTGTTGAAGCCTTCAAGTCTGTTCAAGAAATCAAGCAAGGAGTGCAAATTCATTACAGCTCGACAGTTAGTCGATACCTGCTCGACACCTCGTATCTGTCGAGGTTTAAGAATTTCAGATTTCAACTCTGATTTTCTTGGGATCCGTGAATCTGTCTATGGGCCTTCTTTTCTCCTAACCCTAAACATATAAAAGGATTGTTTTAAAAGCCGTCAAACGGTACACAAGTTGCACAAGCATTGAGAAAACTCTGCTCAAGCAAATTGTGATCGGAGACAAAGTTCTTGACCTAGTTCATCTCTTTCTTTTGGAGAAGTTGCTGTGTATTTGCACCATAGGGTTTTGTGATCAAGCATCTTCCCGATCTTCATCGTGTGGATGAACTGAAGAACTTTGCAGCCAACAATCTTTTTAGATTGGTGTTTTGAAGTTGCGTACTGGGATCCGCGCAACCGTTAGTCACGTACTTGGGAGCCATGCATCAGAAAGGGGAACTATTACTACAAAACAAGTCCGATTGGGTATTGGGGTAAGGGTTCAACTATAGGTTGGTAAGGTACTTGGGATTCCTTGCTTGTAACCACTTGTTGTGATAATAGTGGAGTTTCGGGAGTAGTGACCTGAAAATCACCCGGTGGGGTTTTTGCCGTTAGGTTTTTCCCCATTCATAGACAAATCACCGTGTCTTTTATTTTCCACTGCAATTTTAGTTTATTGGTGATTTGTTTGTGCTACCACGCGTTTGCATAATAAATTGATTAATTAATAACTTGGCTAATTAATTAAGGACAAAGTTTAGCAACAAAGCCAGTTGTAGCCTAAGGCTACAAACTACTCTAATAAAATGACATGTGTAAAAAATGGCATGTGTAATGCACATGATTTACTTAAGTAAACTTAACCCAACTAATCTTAGTTAACTACACTACCTATTAAAAAAATAAAAAATAAAAACTAAAAACCTAAAAGAACCTATACGTATAATCTCTCTCTCTCTCTTTCTCTCTTTTTCTCATCAACTTCTCTCTCTAAACTGTAACCCAGAAACCCAGCTCCCATCGGTCACCCAAAGCCTCCTGTCTCCACCACCGACCAACCTCAAATTCTGTATTGTCTCCACTACCAGCCCACCACCTCAAATCCTTCTTTGTCACTACCACTGACCCACCCAGTTCCGCTGCTCAAAGCCACCTCTTATAAGTCACTCCGCCGCTTCACTGGTCAAAACTAAATTTCCTTAAGTTTTATTTATAGAAAACTAAATTTACTCTTTTAATTCTATTAATTTTTTCTGAATGAATTGTGTTTGATTATTAATGTAAACATTATTGCTATAGTAGAGTGCTACACAATGCATAACTACGCTGTATCATTCATTTTATTTTCATTCTCTGTAAGTGCTCATTTTAGTAAATCTCTACATCCCTATGTTTCCGCAAGCATCTCTTGTGGTTCTCTATTTCAGTACCAACAAACTTTGATCAATTAAAAATTTGGAGTCATTAACTTGTTGAGGGAGCTTCTCATTGTAGTCAAAGCTGTTTGATTAATGAGTATTTAGAATCATAGCCCTCTTAAAAATGGTCATCATCAAAAGCTTCTGTTTTGAATGTTGTTGAGCCTAGGTAGTCAAGTTGAAATAGAGAGTACCAATAATTCAATGGCACCTATTTTGTTGAATCCACCAAATCAACTCTCCTTAGAATCAAATGTAGCACAAACATTATCTCTACTTGAAAGATGTACAAATATGATGGAACTATTGCAGATTCATGCTCGCATTTACAAAACAGGTTTCATTATAGACCATATTCCAGTGAGTAGGCTTCAAACTTTCAGTACCTCACTGGATTTTGGAAACTTAATATATGCTCGAAAGGTTTTTGACAGAATTAGCAAACGCATTACTTTCATGTGGAACACCATGATAATAAGGAGATACTCAAATAGCAATGAACCAAAAGAAGCCCTACTTCTGTACCATTAACAGCTATGCCATTCAGCCCCACATATTGCTTACACCTTTCCTTTCCTACTTAAAGCATGTTCCCGTATGTTAGCCTTGGAAGAAACCCAACAAATCCATGCTCACATCATAAAAACAGGGTTTGGCTCGGACATTTATGCCACAAATTCCTTGCTTCATGTTTATGCCATTTCTACCAGCATTAAATATGCACATCTCCTCTTTGACTGGCTACCCCATTGAGACATTGTTTCTTGGATTGATGGGTATACAAAATCTGGCGACATAACCAAAGATACATCATTAATTTTTTTACTTGTTGAGATAAATACAACTATAGCGATAATGTTTACATTATTAATCAAACAAAACCAGAAAATCCAAAACTCACATTAATAATCAAATACAATTCATTCAGAAAAAATTAATAGACTTAAAAGAGTAAATTTATTTTTCTTTAAATAAAACAAAAGAAAATTTAGTTTTGACCGGTGAAGTGGTGGAGTGACGCACAAGAGGTGACTTTGAGTGGCGGAACTGGGTGGACTGGCGGTAAAGACAGAGGAGGATTTGAGGTGGTGGGCCAGCGGTGGACACAGTACAGAATTTAAGGTTGGCCGGCGGTGGAGACAGGAGGATTTGGGTGATTGGTGGGAGCTGGGTTTCTGGGTTACGGTTTAGAGAGACAAGTCGAAAAGAGAGAGAGAGAGAGAGAGAGAGAGAGAGAGAGAGATTATACGTATAGGTTCTTTTAGGTTTTTAGTTTTTATTTTTTATTTTTTTAATAGGTAGTGTAGTTAACTAAGGTTAGTTGGGTTAAGTTTACTTAAGTAATCATGTGCATTGCACATGTCATTTTTTACACGTCATTTTATTAGAGTAGTTTGTAGCCTCAAGCTACAACTGGTTTTGTAGCTAAACTTTTTCCATTAATTAATTAATTCCTATCACAATGGGTCATTCAGTTTGTGGCCTATCAAGTGGTATCAGAGTGGGCACACTCTGATTAGGGTTTAATCTTTGCTGTGTTGATCCATTGACCCCTGTTGTCATGGCTGTAATCGGCTTGAAGAGATCTTTGCTTTCAAATACATCTTTTTTTCTAATCTGAGTGTTTCAGAAAATACAAGTTTAAAATTTATTTGAATTCTCTTCTAATGATCATTGGAAAAGATCTCAGTTTAACTAAGAAGAAACTAGAATGTCTCAAAATGAAGATGTGCAAAGGAGTTCGTCTGAGAAGAGTGAAAGTTAAAGGCTTAGCACATATAAGGCAGTTGAGGGAAAGTACCATTCCCACTAATTTGTCATCCAAGCATGAAGTGTGTTTTATGATGAAGTCTGCATTTAAAGTGATGGACACGTGTTTGTGGTACCTGGACAGTGGCTGCTCTAGACACATGATTGGAGACCGATCTCTCTTCAAGGATTTTGAGTCTAAAAGGGGTGGCAATGTCACTTTTAGAGATGGAAGCAAATCACAGATTTAAGGAAAGGGAATCATCTCTTTACTTGGACTGCCGGACATTGCAAACGTTCTATATGTAGAAGGTCTAAGGGTGAACCTGCTAAGTATAAGTCAGATATGCGAGCAAGACTTCATGGTGCTGTTCTCCAAGGGAAAATGTCTTGTCATGAATGAGTCTGGAAAGAAAGTCATAAGTGGTGTTCGAACTCTTGACAATTGTTATGGACTAGTACCTGATGCTGATATTGTGTGTAATAGCATTTGTTTGCCAAATGAAGATCTATGGCATCAACGGATGGGACATGCTAGCTACAAACATCTTTCTATTGTATCTAAGCATGAGTCAGTGTTGGGGATACCAAAGCTTGGTAGAATGAGCAATGTGGTATGTGGACCATGCTAGCTAGGAAAACAGACAAAAGCTAAGCATCCTGACATTCAAACATCAGCTACATCTAGACCATTGGAGCTTTTGCACTTGGATTTTATGGGTCTAACCAGAACCAAGTCTCTTGGTGGTAAGAGATACATCATGGTTGTAGTAGATGACTTCACTAAATACACTTGGGTCATTCTTCTACGATCTAAGTCTGATGCTCCTGAGCACATTGAAACTTTGTGTACAAGACTGCAGAATGAAAATAGCTTGAAAATTGATCGAATTCGAAGTGATCATGGTACAGAATTCGAGAACTCATATATGGAGTCATTTTGTACAAGATCAGGCATCTCTCAAGAATTCTCTGCTCCTATTACTCCTCAGCAAAATGGTGTAGTAGAAAGAAAGAACAGGGTGATTCAGGAAATGGCTAAAGCCATGTTATACAATAAGAATGTGGCTAGAAACTTATGGGGAGAAGCCGTTAACACTGCATGTCATACGGTTAACAAGGTGTATTTTAGACCCGATACCAAGAAGACCCCATATGAGCTATGGAAAGGTAGGAAGCCTAATGTGAAGTACTTTAGAATCTTTGGAAGCACCTGTTTCATCCTAAAGGATAGGGAGAAAGTGGGAAAGTTTGACTCTCGAATTGATGAAGGAATATTTCTGGGTTATTCCTCTACAAGTAAGGCTTATCGAGTATACAACAAAAGAATCATGAAGGTAATGGAGACAGTGAATGTTGTTATTGATGAGTCTTTAGACTCCAGTTCTGAAAAAGGTATTGAGGAACTAACTAGAGAAATTATTCCTCCTGAGCCTAGAGTAGTTCAAGAAAGTGTTGAATAAGAACCTGCATCTCCTAGTACTTCAGGTACTCCTAGTGTTGTGTAAGATTCTATAGATATAACCACTTCACCAGATTTTGAATCCCATGATGAGAAAGGACCTTCCTCCAGGATTAAGCAAAATCATCCTTCAGAATATATTGTGGGAAACATGAATGAACTCACATTAAGGAAATGTACAGTTAATAAATGTGTTGCTAACTTTGTGTTGTATTCTTGTTATCTGTCACAGGTTGAACCCACTAAAGTTGAAGAAGCTCTTCAAGATGAAAGTTGGGTTGAAGCAATGCATGATGAACTGCTTCGGTTTCATAGGAATGATGTCTGGACCTTGGTACCTAGACCGGAGGGTGAACACATCATCAGCATAAAGTGGATATTCTGCAATAAGACTGATGAGGAAGGCAATGTGATCTGCAATAAGGCTCGGCTTATAGCTCAAGGATACTCACAAATGGAAGGAGTAGACAATGATGAAACATTTGCTCCAATTGCCTGCATGGAGTCTATCAGAATTCTCCTTGCTTTGGCTTGCCAATTGAAGTTCAAGCTTTATCAGATGAATGTAAAGACTGCTTTCTTAAATGGGCTTCTTAAAGAAGATGTCTATGTGGTCAACCAAAAGGATTCATTGATCCACACTTTTCGGATCATGTACTGTATCTCAAGAAGGCACACTATGGGTTAAAACAAGCCCCTAGAGCTTGGTATGATCGGCTTACACAATACTTGGTGTCACATGGGTTCACAAGAGGAAAGGTTGGTCAGACTCTCTTCATTAAAAGAGAAAATGGTGAGCTGATAGTTGCTCAAGTCTATGTTGATGACATCATCTTTGGATCGACTAAGGATGAACTTGCTCATGGCTTTTCAAAACTCATGCAGGCCGAGTTTGAGATGAGCATGATTGGAGAGCTGACTCACTTCCTTGGGTTGCAGATTCGTCAACAAGATTTAGGTATATTCCTATCTCAATCTAAATATGCAAAGAATCTTGTGAAAAATTTTGGTTTAAAATCTGCTACTTCTGTTAGAACCCCTATGAGCCCAAATGTTAAACTCACTATTGACTTGTTAGGTAAAAGTGTTGATCCTTCTCTATATAGAAGCATGATAGGTAGTCTCCTTTACCTTACTGCTAGTAGACCTGACATTAGTTACAGTGTTGGAGTGTGTGCTAGATATCAGGCTAATCCCAAGGAGTCCCACATGACTGCTTTAAAAAGAATCATAAAGTATGTCAAAACTACTACTGAGTTTGGTGTGTGGTACAGCAAGGACACAAGTGATGTCTTAGCTGGGTACTCTAACGCTGATTAGGCAGGGAATGCTGATGATAGAAAGAGCATTTTAGGAGGTTGTTTCTATGTAGGAAATAATCTTGTCTCTTGGATGAGTAAAAAGCAGAACTCCATCTCTTTATCTATTGCTGAAGCTGAGTACATTGCTGCCGGTAGCTGTTGCACCCAACTCCTATGGATGCAAAAACTCCTCCATGATTATGGTATTTGTCAAGATCATCTTACAATCTATTGTGACAATACCAGTGCCATTAATATCCCTAAGAATCCGGTTCAACATTCTAGAACCAAACACATAGAGATTCGACATCACTTCATTAGGGAGCTTGTCGAAGATGGTACTCTCACTCTTGAGTTCATTCACACCGATGATCAGAAGGCTGATCTGTTTACCAAACCTCTTGACAGTAAACGTTTCGAATTCCTTCGTCAAAACATTGGTCTTATCTCCATGGGATGATCTTTTTCTTTCCTCTTCTCCCCTCATGCATCTGCATCTAGTTTTATGCTTTGTTTTGTTTAACATGTTTTTGTTTGTTTATTTTCAGTTTATTTTTATTATTTTGTTTTTGATATAAAAAAAAATTTGAAAAAAAAAAATATATATATATATATATATATATATAAAAACAGTGTGTGTTTTGTGTACATTGGTACTTATGTACCTTGGATGGCCATTGAAACAAAGTTTTCTAAACTTTGTATCATTTGTAGCTTAGATGAGCATCTCTATGCACAACTAAGTAAGTGAGCTTTGTGGCTCTTGTTTGTGATGAGTAAGATTGAGTTGTCTCTTATACTTAACACTCATATCACTCTTTTTGACGGGAAGGACTAAAAAATCCTGAGAGAAAGGCATTAATAACCATCTCACCACTGTTGCCCACCAATCATGCATGACATCTGTATGTTTCGGCATAGCAAAAGTGTGATGTCAATGACATTTGTGTGTTTAGGCATAGCAACATTGGAATGTCAAATATCATTGGGTATTTCTTTTCTCTCTCTAATAAGCCCATGTATGATATACTTGTAAGAAAAATATGCAAAGAAAAATCAAAAGCAAAAAGATTAAAAATGCTTTTAAATATGATTGCAAGGGTGTATTCTAGGAGATGTGGGAGTTATAGGATGTACCTTGAAGGTGATAGTCCCCATCAAACAGTTATGATTGTGTGTAAGTGAAAGCGATTTTTTTATATCTCAAATCGTCATAACATGTATACACTTATGCAATCTTGCGATGTATTTCACACACAACACGCAATATTTTTTGCTATTCTTGATATATGTGCAGATACAATGTGATTTGGCCATCACAAGTTTTACATGTGTTAATGTATGCTCACTAAACTGTCTTCACTTATTTTTGAAATATAAAATTGGTTAGACTTATTTAGTGTGTGTGTGTGTTTTGGAGATCCTTGTGTTCAAAATTTTTTAGATTGAGAGATTTTTGTGTTGATTGGATCATTGATTGAGTTGTATGTTGGATTGCATTCATATCTGTGCTTTTCTCCTCTCGACACTTGCTTGACACCTTTTCAATACTTTACTATCTATCGAGCTTCTCAAGCCTTTTTCTTAACGCAATCTCGACACCTCCTCGATACCTAGTGGATCGATCAAGAAAGCTCCTGCCTCCTCGATAGCTCCTCGACACCTGGTGGATTGATCGAGCTTCTTTTCTTGAATCAGATTCTTTGTTGCTCGATACTTGCTCGATACCTCGACAGCTTCCTCGATACCTCCCGATACCTCAGTTGTCGAGCATTACTGAAGGGTCTATATATACTTCCATTGTGATCCTTCTCTCATTTCTTCGATCTCTCTCAATCTATCTGCACCTGTTCATCTCCCAAACACTCTCTTTTTCACTCCCAACCTTTTCCTCAAGGTTTCTTCAAGCTTTTTCAAGTTTTTCTACACTTGGTAAGCATCTAATCCCTCTTTATTCATGCATTTCATGTTTTAAAACCTAGGTTTTGGGATTTTTTTGAAAATTTTGGGGTTTTTCAAAATTGATGAGTGTTTAATGAAATTTTGGGTTAGGTTTTCATTTAAATGTGTTTAAAACCTCATACATTGCATTCCATTTGCATTTTAATGGTATTTTCATGCATTTAGATGTGTGTAATATGCTTGTGTGTTGGTAGGATTGGATTGGGCTGAGCCTATGATGTCTTTTTGTTTTGCATGTCACATGTTCATGCATTTCCCATGCATACGTACTCTCTTTTCATATATTTGATATATTTGAATTGCTTGGGACTCTTCTGATTGTTCTTCTCTTCTTCTCCCTCTAAATCTGTTTACGTTAGTTGTGTTTATGGCACCTAAATGTAAATCCACTCCTGCCTGGAACCCTCTTCGTTTCGGTGTTTCTTCATCTATTGATCCTTCTCCTTCTACTATCCAGCTCCGTGATGATGATGCCTTTAAGGCATTTTCGGAGAACTTCTCCAGACAAGGCATTCATTCGGAATGCCAAGTCGTTTTGTCGGACTTTGTTGACACTGACCTTCCCTCTGTCATTCACAGTAGGGGATGGGAGTTACTGTGTGACGTCCCAGTCACATGTCCTCTTCTGCTTATCTAGGAGTTTTACTCCAACATGCACGGGATTAATCGTTCAGTACCTCTCTTTTTCACTCGCGTTCGAGGTATGCGCATTCCTGTCACACCGCAGCTGGTTGCGAATGTGCTTCGTGTCCCTAGGATAAAGTTTCCTGACTATCCTAGCTGTGAGCGTCTGAGGACAGTGTCCAGGGATGAGCTCATGTCTTCTTTTTGTGAGTGCCCTATTGCTTGGGGTGAGCGTCTGTTTACACCATGTCGACCTTTTGCTAAAGGTCCTAGATTCATGAACATGGTGATGACATTTGTTTTACATCCTTTTTCTCACTATAACTCCATTACAGAACCTCGTGCTCTATTTTTGCTATCTCTTCTTGAGCATCTCACTATAGATTTTCCCTCTCACTTCATTCTGTCTATCATAGATGTTCATTTAGATTCGGCGTCCCGTGATAAGCTCATCTTTCCTTCCGCTATCACGAGGATTTTACGCCATTTTTCTGTTCCTTTTCCCTCTTCCGACCATTTTTCCATCATGTGTGCCATAGATTACGCTACCGTTAAACATAGCGAGGCCCAGTTTCGGTCGCGGCAGATGGATTCAGCAGCACCCTCCTCTCGTTCTACACCATCTCGGTCTACTCCATCTGCATCCGCTCCTTCCTCTTCCGGTGATGTGTCTTTAGGAGACGTCATGGCGCAGCTGCAGCGCATGGATGCTCGCCTAGATACACTCTCTACAGAGTTGTATCAGGTGAACGTTCGTGTCGGTCGTATTGCACGACGGCAGGCAGCTATGGGCAGCTTTGCACCTGAGCCTACTCCTTCACCACCTCATCCAATTGCTTCTGATTCTGATGTTGAGGATGATGATGATGATGATGGTGATGACGATGACACTTCAGATGGTGATGACGATGATGCTTCAGATGATGGAGATGCTAGCTCTACCGATGAGATGTCTACTTGACACTCTACCCTTTGTCACTCGTGACAAAAAGGGGGAGTAGTTTTGGATATGAGAGTAGTCACTCTTAGGGGGAGAGTTAGTTTTAGGGATCATTGTGTCATGGAGAGTGCTATTATTTTTTTTTTAGGGATGTAGTGAGGATATTATGTATCTTTTATTTTCTTTCTTTCTTAGATATATTGTTCTTGTACATGAGGTCTTGTGACCAGTTATAGACATACATTGTACTTTTATTTCTCTTATATATTGTTGATGTATGTTTTTTTTCTTTCACCTACCCTTTCATGTGTTGTTTCTTTTCTCTCTTTATACACATGTTTCTTATTATTTGTATGCAATCTATTATTTCTGTTTCACACAAAGATGCCTTGATGAGTTTTGTTTAAAATGTTTCAGAAATACAGGTCGTCAAAGTCTATTTGCCATAAACTTTCTTCTTGCAAAGTTTTTCAAGAGTTTGTGTTATGATAGATTTTATTGTATTCAACAAATGAATATGAGTTGAGTGATTTATAACTTCTCTCATATGTTCATTTGTTAGTTATGGTTTTGTCACGGATTGCCAAAGGGGGAGATTGTTAGGACATATCTGTTTCTCATGTTATAGAACATATGTCATGATTTTATGTAATTGGTTTATCCTTTGACAAAACGCATCTTACTTGTATTTAGGTAGACTTAGGATGTGTTTAACTATTTCAAGAAACCACGTTTCAAGATTTAGTGTTGAATCCTTCAAGTCTGTTCAAGAAATCAAGCAAGGAGTGCAAATTCATTAAAGCTCGACAGCTGGTCGATACCTGCTCGACACCTCGTATCTGTCGAGGTTTAAGAATTTTAGATTTCAACTCTGATTTTCTTGAGATCTGTGAATCTGTCTATGGGCCTTCTTTTCTCTTAACCCTAGACATATAAAAGGATTGTTTTAAGAGCCGTCAAACGGTACACAAGTTGCACAAGAATTGAGAAAACTATGTTCAAGCAAATTGTGTCTGGAGACAAAGTTCTTGACCTAGTTCATCTCTTTCTCTTGGAAAAGTTGCTGTGTATTTGCACCATAGGGTTTTGTGACCAAGCATCTTCCTGATCTTCATCGTGTGAATGAACTGAAGAACTTTGCAGCCAATAATCTTTTCAGATTGGTGTTTTGAAATCACGTACTGGGATCCGCGCAATCGTTAGTCACGTACTTGGGAGCCATGCATCAAAAAAGGGAACTGTCACTACAGAACAAGTCCGAATGGGTATTGGGGTAAGGGTTCAACTGTAGGTTGGTAAGGTACTTGGGATTCCTTGCTTGTAATCGCTTGTTGTGATAATAGTGGAGTTTTAGGAGTGGTGATCTGAAAATCACCCGGTGGGGTTTTTGTCGTTAGGTTTTTCCCCATTCGTAAACAAATCACCGTGTCTTTTATTTTCCGCTGCAATTTTAGTTTATTGGTGATTTGTTTGTGCTACCACGTGTTTGCATGATAAATTGATTAATTAATAACTTGGCAAATTAATTAATTAATTCTTATCACAAGGGGTCATTCAGTTTGTGGCCTATCACTTATGAAGAGGATGGACACTACAAGTAAGAAGGTCCTCATGTAAAAGATGCTTGAGTGTGTGAGCATAAGGTGAAGTCCTTAAGAAGATAATAGGCCACCTCTCTGAGATAGCAAAGGAAGAAGCTGAAAAAGACAAGGCTAAGCATGAACAAAGCAAGCTAACCCTAGAGGACATTAGCTATGTAATGATAGAAGGGAAGGTTCGCCTACTTCTACCCAACTTTAAGCCACAACTAAAGAGTGCTCTGGGACCATGGACTTTCAAGAGGGCCTAAGTCAACAACTTTTCCAAATCAGGAGATGCGGATCATGGGAAGATCACGATTAGCCAGAATGGACCTTGAAGGTAGGGGTGACCCAAGTCACCCTAGCTCGCTTTATGCTTGAACGCAACATAGACCCTTTTTCCAATGACGACCAATATCTCATGATGAACGAAGAAGAAGAAGGAGATGATGAAATGATTAGCTATTGGAGTGGGGATGACGGCAACTGGTTCCTTGATGAGGTGAGGAGAGACTTCCCCAACGAGGGCAAAGATTTGTATGACATGACTGAAGCTATGTATGTGTGGGAACCTCTGAAGAAGGAAGACTAGCTAAAGAAAGAGAAGGGAAAGTGTGGCGAGCCTTGAAGAAGACAGAGGAAGGAATTCATCATGGGAAGATCAAGCCCATTGGAAGGCATCTAAACCATTGAGGGTTTCCACCAAGATTAAGCCCACTGGATTACCATTCTTTAGCTCATAAGCCACCATGCACATCCGAAGTCCACACAATATGACTTTTGGACCAAGAAATACCTTGCAAGTGCACATAAGCAAAAGGCACAAAGATAGTACGATCGTGGCCTCTCACCCTCAGGAAGGCCCGAACCAGAAAAGTAATTAAAGACTAGCCTAAGGTTGAGTTTACCAAAGACACACCACCTATTGGCTGTGGTTTTAGGGACGCCCAACACAACTCGCAACAAGGAACAAAGATCCCCACTCATGGTAGAAAAGATGAGATCATCAATCTCCGATTCACCCATGATGACAGCAAATTCCTTGATAGTGGGGCATAATTCTATTCCGTTGAAGCGGAATACATGCCAAGAAGGAACCCAATAATTGGCAGCAGCATGAAGAAGAGGCTCATCCACCCTAAGTTGATGGTAAGGGAAGATGCAAGAAAGGCCACAGGGAGCAAGAAAATGCTTAAAATTGGGACCAAGCTTCCTGATCCAAGTGGAGACATCAAGAGGAGAGTTTTTTGCCATTGGTAGACCTCAAAAAAGTGTTCTTTGGGTTGGAAATACGTTGGCGAGGGTTTTGGACCCAAATGGTTACTTTTATACCTAAGTAAGTTGGCTAGGGGTTTTTTGCTTTGTGGCCCACGTATGCAAAGTCAACCCTACATACGCAAAGTCAAAGATGCGTATGCAGGCTCATCTCCTCATACGTATGGTGCTTGGCAGAACCCCATGTTCCCCTGTTTTGAGAAGAGTTTTCCTACTCTAAGGCATTCCTAAGGTTCCCGTGACCTAAGGAATCATTCAAGACACATTCCAAGCACAAGATTGCAAGCATCAAAGAAGCAAAGTTGTATAGAAACATACGATTTATCATTAAGTACTAAGTTCCAATCGAAGGCATAAATGTAAAAAGATGTTCTTAAATACAATCTTTTGTCTCAAAGTTAATCCAAATGTTTGCTAAGGGAAATGAAAAACATTAAAAGCAGAAAGAAAAGAAAAAAAAGTTGTGTGTTGTGTGCCTATATATGTTCTAACTGCAAGTAATCAACAATGCCACCTCTTCCTCAGTTGGTAGCTAAGGGTTGCCTCCGAGTCCTCCTCCTCACCGCCATCATCATCTCCACCATCTGGATGGGCCACTCCTCCAGGACCATATAGCTCCCTCCAGTAGTTGGTCACTTCCAACTTGAGATTCCTGACCAGCCAATGCCAACTCCTCATGCTCTTGGATAGTGGACTGCAATTTGAAAAAAGAAGGGTTAGTGACTGAAACAAGAAGAGAAATTTGCAACCCCCCCCCCCCCCCCCCGAAAAAAAGAAGAAGATAAGGCAAAGGAAGAAAGAACTCACTGCTTGAATGTTGGGAGGAAAAGGATGGCCCATGACATTAGGGTTATGGGTCATGGCATGCTCTTGAGCAAAGCCATCCAGGCCATAAGTATAGACTATCCAAGGAATATGTGGAGGATTAATGGGCTCACCGGCAGTAGGATCCCCCCTATTACAATTTCCCACGTTAGAAGTCATGACAAACAAATAAAAAAAGAAAGGGAAGAAGAACAAGAGATTTAGCATATACTTGAACAGTAAGAGAAGGCATGAGGCGAGTGATGTTGAACTCCTTATAGTCCAACCCCTCAAGAAGCCGCTCGGCATATGAGACACCATTCCCCCATAATTTGTATTTAACATCAGTCATAGAGTGTGGGGCAAGCATGAACTCAAGAGGGTCCATCGAAATCTGTGGGTCATCCTTACCCACCAACTAGCACCGCACCCTCTTTGCCAAATATAGCGCCCTTAAGCCCACTCCTTCAAAGGGTCGGGTGATTTCTAAAGCAATGAGAGCGACAGGCTCCAGGTCTCGAGAAGCAGGAAGGGGCTAGCTAGCCTATAAAGCCCAGTTAACCTACAATGACATAAGGTTAGAAGAAGGATATTCTAAGGGAAATACATGAAGAAGCATGAAAAACTAGAACCCCTTAAACTTACCTCATCCGAAGTCAACCTCGCAAGATGTGCCCTCACTTGAGGAAAATCCCTTAGAACTAGGTCAGTGCCCACAAGTCGTAGGTTAAATATAAGATGATAGTATGCAAGATGATAATTTTAAAGATAGTACAGTTTGCAAGATTACGAGCTACAGATGAAAGTGTAAAGAAAGAAAAGAGAATTGACCTCAAGGACCTTCCAAAGCCCCACATGCTGCCACAAAGTGCCCCAGCTGAGAGTGTCGAGGGTGGAGTAAAGATAGGCAAGACATGCTTGCCTCGAGTTGGCCCTCCGTGCCTCCCTAAGGTCCTTGAAGAGGGTTAGCCACCTTAAAGACATCGTTTGTCCACCGTTGTCAAAGAGGTAGGCCCCCAACAAGTGAAGAAGGAAAGCCCTAGCCATATGGACACATTCCTCCATGGTCCTTTGTGGGAAGAACATGTAATCCAACACCAAGTCAAAGTAGTGAATGGTCTCCGAGGAGTATTTCCTCCCCAACATGTCAATTCCCAACTGGATGCCCGACACACCGTCAAAACTAGTAATGGCCCCTTCAAAGCTAAGGCTAATCATGCGGTAAAGGTCATAGGGAGTCACTGTCATCTCCCACTCGGTAATATGAAAGGTGTGGGTAATGTCCCACCACTTCTTAATGAGGCATTGCACCAAGGTGGCACTCGTAGACTTTTTCGGAAGAAGACTGATGATAGGCTCAAAGCTCGCTTCTCGGATGTAGCCCCTAGTTTCGAGGGCAAATAGGTTGAACCACTCCACCACCTTATTGATGCTTCCCCTACCAGTATAAGGGGAAGATGATAGAATTAGATTCCTAATTCAAGCAAAATTTAAGAATATGGTGTTTTGATGCGAGAGTGAAGATAAAGAGAATGATACAGTGATATTCAGATGCAAAAATGACAAAAAGGTGTGTTAGAATTGCATATGGAAGTGAAACGACTGAAAAAGGAGTGAAAATGGGCAGAGTAGGGCTTTTACCAAGCGTCTCATGTACGCGGATCAAAGCCCACGCATGTAGACAAAACTCCGCGTATGTAGGTCCATTCCCACTTACGTAGAACCTCAAGAACATACTTGCGTATGCAAGAACAGAGCTGCGTACGCAGGCTCGAGCCCATACACGTAAGAACACAGACAAAAGCAATTCTTCAACATTTTCAAAGGAGCATCATCTAAAATCAATCCTAGACATGTTCCTACCCCTCTTAAGGTGTAAGGTTTTCATCTAAACCCATCCCACAGAAAATGAGAAAAAGATGAAAAAACTCACAGATTCACCTATGGGAATGTGATTCTCTGGCCGGTATGTCAATGGTGGAGGCCCCACCAACCTCGTTGCTCCACTCCAGCAAGTGATATGGAATGCATTAGAAGATAGGACGTAGGAGGTCTTCTTGGCCTTGGGTGCCATTAGAGAGGATGAAGAGAATTTGGAAAATAAGAGAATAAGAAAGTTAGAAAAAGTGAAGAAAAGAAAGAGGAGAGGGAGGTTTTTGTAGAGAGAAAAAAGTGAAGAATATGAAGAGGTGAGGGAGATGAAGAGAATGAAGAAGAAGAAAAGAAATGCTTGGAAACTGTTGGAGAAAATGAAAAGGCAGGAACATACCTGATGGTTAAACTACGTGTAGTTTAGTCATGAAAAAAAGAAAAAAAAAAAGAGGAACATCTTAAGATAACCCCAATTTGGCACAAAATTATTAAAAGACTCCCTAGTACGCGACAAAGGAAGTAGAAGACTCTTCCCTCATTCAAGCACATCAAGAATCATCCCTAGTGGTTCAAGCACATCAAGGACCTTCCCTAGCGAATCAAGCATATCAAGAACACTATCCTTAGTAAGGAAGCAGAAGCCTCTTCCTTAATATTTCAAGCAACTCGTGAAATATCCCTAGTGAAGGAAGTAGAAGATTCTTCTTCAAATGAATTGAACCTATCAACTATCATCCCCATGGAGGAAGTAGAAGACTCTTCCTTAATTATTCAGGCATATCAAGCATTATACCTATGGAGGAGGTAGAAGATTCCTCCCCAATGGACCCAAGTACACCAAAGCAAGCCCCTAATGAAGAAGCAGAGGATTTTTCCCCGAAGTACCCAGTAAGGAAGCAGAAGATTCTCCAATACACCAAAAGTCCCCAACAAGGAAGTAGAAGATTCTCCCTTAAAATACCTAGTGAACCATGTAGGAAATAGAAGATTCTTCCCTAGTGGATCACACATCTACATTACTCCTTAGCGAGTCCATCCAAGTAAGTCGTGAAAGGCAGAAGATTCCTAATCATGCACATCCACTCCTCAACGAGTTTGTCACCATCCCTAGTAGATCCTACTCATGCATATATCCTCTGAGAATTGAACACGTGGGCACGACAGAAAAAGGTAGAGAAAAAAGAGAAGAAGATAAGAGGAACAAGTCACCCGGAGAAGTTTAAGGCAAGAGCCCTGGATGGACTCCATAGAGACTATATCCTTTTGTTGTCTGTTGGGTTAGCTCGTAAGAGCATTCTTGTTTGTTTTCTTTTTTCTTTTTAGTGACTCTAGGATAGTGAGTCACTCACCATTTGCTTGCAAGTAGCAAAATGGATTCTGGGATAGCAAACCTATCATTGCTCGTTTCTCGAACAACAAAGGTTGGACTTAGGACATATGAATCCCATGCAGCTCTTCGGAGTTGCACCCCTCCCCATGTATGCGTGATGTGTGTCATGTGCGTGGGTTGGGCCTGAGCTGTACGTCGAAATAAAATGTTTTATCTCTTATTCTTTTGATTCCATTAGCGAAGCTCATAAATCAAAAGAGAGGCATCTATAGACACCGCATTTTGTACCTCTTACGACTTGGGCCCCTGTTCCTTAATGATGCTCAAACTCTAAGGCCCAAGGCCAGTTTAGAGCCTAATCAAATATTAAATTTACTTGAGGAGTATTAAAGTGGAAAATATAACCTTTTAAATGAGCAAAAATCAATTTTTGGAAATAAAATGACTAAAGTGTCCATCGGCTTACGTATGTGAGTTGCAGGCTACGTATGCGAGCCAATGCATGTGTACGTAGGCACATTGTTGCGTACGCAGCTAAGGTTTTAGAAGCATAAGAAATGCAAGTTTTTTATAATAATGGCTGAGGTTTGGAATGAATCCCACATCGTTTGGGAGCCGTTCCAACCTCATTTTTTCCACTATAAAAAGCCTTACATGGTACATTTTCAAGACACACAGAAATCCCACAGGAAAAACCTAAGATTCACTAGAAAATAGTGAATCAAAAGGGAGTTTTTCACAAAACACCCTCAAGTCAATTTTATTTGATTGGAACCTTCTCTGGCCCTAATCCTTCTAATTCAATGTTGCTAATCACTCTCTTATTGGTTTGTGAGTAGATTTGACTAAGGGGAATGGTCAAAATCAAGCTTGGAAAGGTTTTGTTTAAGGTATTGAGTCTAACCCTTCTTTTTCTTTTTTCTTCCTTTTATATTTTTCTTTTGTGTTTTAATCTTGTTTCTTGCTTAATTTATGTTTGTACAAGTTTGCTTAGATTAGCCCTTTAGTTCTTTTCATATTTTGTGTACTTGAGATTGCTAGCTTGTTGTTTTAAAGTTCTTCTCTGTTTCTATGTTTTTAGGTTTTCTGGGTAAGGATCTGCGTACACAAAACAAGATCTAGCTTGCACACACAGGCTTGATTCTGCATATGCTGGCTTGTTCTAGCATGCATGATGCCGTTGCCCAGAAACCCTAATTTTTGTATGTTTTGTTTCTATATTCACATGTTTGTTTTGTGTAGCCTCTTTTTTATATATTTTAAGCCTCATGAGTTCTTGTTCACCTTTTAACATGCTTGTTTGTCTTTAACATGCCTAGATTAGGGTTTTATGTTTGTTTCTTGCCTTGATGCCGTGAACATGCATTCACATGCCCATTCATGGTGCCATAGGTGCTGTGTTGCTGAGAGGTAAGTAGAAGGTAAGTCATGCATTAGCAATGTCCATGCATTTGTGCTCTAGCATTAGGATGTGGTGAAACATGCTTAAATCCATGATTAGAGTTTCTAGTTTGTTGACGCTTGGTTTATGACATGTATTAGATGTATGATAGGTTTTCACATGATAGATGAATGCTAGGGTTTCTTTGATATGTTTGGTTCTCTTTTTTTTTGGGGTAGATGGATAAGTATGTTGTTTTGGGATAAGGATCTCATATTGTATGCTTAGATGTATGCTAGTGTGTGTGTGAGTATAAATGCAAGTGTTGAATATGTTTTTAATAAGGTTAATATGTAAGACATAGTAATGGGAGGCCAACCTTAGGGTAGGGCGATCTTGGATGCTTAACACCTTCCCAAGAGCGTACCTAAACTCCGAACCCATACTCTAGTAGTAAGATCAAAGGTCCTTCCTCGAAAGGACTCTATATTCATGGTTTCTAGACCATATAACTAGGTGGCGACTCCTAAGACACCCCCATGTGTCCACAAGACTTAGCTTTAATAATTTGTCAGATTCATAATAGGTGGATGATAAAGGAAGAGAAGTTGATGCCTTATCATGAATGCCTTCAGAAGATGGCATCAAAGTTTAGGAAGATTCGATACCAGTACGTGCCAAGAATGCAAAATCAACTTGCAGATGCTTTAGCAACATTGGCCTCTATGGTGGATAGGCCTAAGGGAGCCTATTGTATGGCGATAGAGGGAGAAGAAGGGTAAAATGAGAAAGGTGAACGGTATTCAGATATTCTACAGTATCTCAAAAAGGGGACATACCCAAAGTTTGTAGATAAGAATGATCAATTGACCATCCGGAGGTTGTTCACTAATTATATCATTTGTGGTGAGAGGTTATATTGAAGGTCATACAACGAAATTCATCTTCTTTGTGTGACTACTAAGGAAGCATAGCAGATTATTGAAGAGGTCCATGAGTCGAGTTATGGGCTACACATGAATGCACATATGTTGTCCCAAAAGATAATGAGACAAGGTTCTTATTGGAATTCTATGGAAGTAGATTACGGAGCTCATGTTTGAAAATGTCATCAGTGTTAGGTTCACGAAGATTTGAAGCACATGCCGACAATGCCATTACACACAATGACTTCATCGTGGCCGTTCTCTCCATGAGGAATAGATATTATTGTAAAGATCCACCTAACAACATCAAACGGTCATGTATTCATACTAGTGGGAAATGGGTTGAAGCTGCCTCATACAAGGTGTTGAACTCAAAGAAAGTTGCCCAGTTCATTCACTAATATCATTTGTCGATATGGGGTAACACATGAAATAATTTCAGATAATGGGCTGCATTTCAAAGGAGAGACGGAGAAGCTACTTCAAGAGTTCAATATTCAGCATCACAAATCATCGCCATATCTCCCTCAAACAAATAGAGCAGTTGAAGCTGCAAATAAGAATATAGGGTGGATTTTGAAGAAGAGCACAAAAAACTACAAGGATTGGCACTTACAGTTGCCATATGCACTTTAGGGGTATAGGACATCAATTCGATCATCCACAGGAGCCACCTCTTATTTGTTGGTGTATGGAATGGAGGCAGTTCTTCCCATTGAAGTGGGTATTCATTCACTAAGGATAGTGCTGGAGAGTGATATCCTAGAAGTTGACTAGCTACAAAGTCGATATGATCAGTTGTGCATGATGGATGAGAAGAGGCTTAAAGCCTTGTATCACATCCAAGGTTACCAAAGGAGACTCAGAAAAGCTTTTGACAATAACGTAAGAGCTAGAGGTTTGAAGACAGGAGATTTGGTGTTAAAGGAGATTCAAGCCCTAGTCTAAGAGACGAATGGAAAGTTTAAGCAGAATTGGGCAGGCCCGTACATCATCAAGTAGATATATTTTGGAGGAGCAGTAAGGTTGATGGACCTAGATGGAAACCCTTTTATAGAGCCAACCAATATGGACCGATTGAAGAAATACCATGTTTGAGGTGGTTGTAAGTTATTTTTATTTTTTTAGGTTTGCCAAAAAGAAGAAGAAGAAGAAGAAGAAGAAGAAGAAGAAGGTAGATTGAAAACTTGAAAGGGCAGTCTACGCAAAAGGAGAAAAAAAAAAAAAAAGTGAGAGAGCCTACTAGGCTAAAAACTTGAAAGGGCGGCCTAGAAAAATATTAAGGCAAATAAAATGAACTACGTGATGACCTGATCCTTCTACCAAGGAGGTATGTAAGCAACTGTATATTGGTTTGGTCACAACTTACCCAAACCCATCATTCATCCGTCAAGTTTTTGAGAAAATAAAAAAGAAACTACAGAATCAAATCACTTCATTCCATCAACACAAACAAAAACCTTAAACAAGACACAAACCCTAAACAAGACAATGAAACTGGAAGTCCTAAATAATTTCCAAAACTAAAAGGTTTCAAACAAACTTCCTAAATAAACATTTTCAAAGCCAAAATAAAAGAATCAAATCTTCTTGAGTTTCCTTTTCTTCGGTTGGTCACTTGTTCCATCAATATCAATCACATTGTTATCTCTATCTCTTTTGTTGCATTTATTGTTGCTATCCTCTTGCTTGTCCTTGCCATCCCTAGAAAGTCTCTCTCATCAAAACCATGTTAGTTTCTCTATCCATAACTCAATCCACTAGCCAATTGGAGTATTCTACTTTCATCTTGTGAAAGTGAACCTCAACAAAGGTTTGATCCACTCGATCAGCCATATCCAAACCTAGCAACATATTCCTTACAGAGTAGGAGTTGTGTCTATAAGGACAAAAGGTTTTTTTCCTCTACCACCAAGCATTCCTTGCCCATATAGGAATTGTCTCAAGAGTTTGTCAGCCTTGTAGAAAGTAGCCCTCCTTAAGTTGACTAAGAAGATATGATATGATCTAGGAAATCGTAACATAGGGGATGGGAACTTCCACCAATAACATTCCTAACAAAATAAAAGGCTAGATTTCTTCTCTAAAAATTTGACCTAATCTTTTTCAGTCTGACACTTGGTCTTGATAATAGTACTGCTGAGGAAGTTACTTGGACTATAATTAGAAACAGTAGGAATGACTATCATGTCCATTCTCTTCATCAACCATATTTACAAAGTCAGGGGACTCCCAAGAAATTGTTGTGAATCTCTACCAAGGAATACAGAGTCCAATCCTAAAAGAGTCTCTACTAAGATTAGAGAAGTAGGATTATCTCCATCTCTTATTTGATCCAAGATTCCTATGGCTTGAGCATCCACAAAACCAGGTCTTCCAGAGCAAAGCAAAAATTCTCCCATGAAACAAAAAGCCAAAGGTTCTTCTGTATGTTGTCGAATATACCATGAGCACGTCGATGAGTAAACCTTGAAGCAACTGCATGGAGATTAACCATGTGACCCTCAATCATGCTACTGGTAATTGAAACTGAAAGACCTAGTGCATAAGATAAAATTTCTTTGTGCTTGGGATCACAAGAAACTGCCATAGATTTTTTGTTAAACTCATAATCCAAGATGGCAGAAAATTATTCAATGGTAGGACAAAGTTTGGTAGTGCCGAACCGGAAAACATGATATTCAGTATCCCAAAACTTTATTGCAGTGCAAAGAAGCTCCTAGTTGATCTTGATATTCCTCAAAGATTTGATTCCTTCCAACTTGAAGGTGGAAAGATTGGTCTTGGTAGCAAAATCAAAACTACAAACCCATCTATTGATATCTTGTGTAATTGAATTAAAAAGATTTTGATTGTTTGCCATGGATGATTTTTGTGTGTGATATCTCTTCCTTAGTTCTTTTTCTTGATGCAGAATTTACTTTCAGGATTCTCCACTTAATGCCAAGATAGGGCTTTGGATCTCTAATCATGTTTAAATAAGGTTTAAGGTTGCCAAGAGTTTAAAGTCAACTAGGAAAAGGTTGTACAGTGAAAAACAAATGAAAAAACTTTTTGAAAAGGCTTGAAAGCACGTCAAAAGCGCGAAACCTGAACCCAAAATTGGGTGTGCTGATCGACACTTGAGATCGACACTCTAGCTATGCCGATTGGTACACTGTTCCATTACCTTCAATTTTGATCAATTTTGCATTTTTGGTGCGTTTTTGGTCCCTTTTTGCTCCGATTTTGCTCCAATAACGGCTTTTGTGCAATAAAGTTTTTCAAAATTCACATTGATTGTCAAACTAGGGGTATTCAGCCATGCCTCATTCATTTTTCAAAAAAAGAGATCATCATCATTATTTTAAAAAAAAAAAAAATCAAATCAAGATTTTTAAAATCATGCATCCACTTCCAAACTAAAGGCATTCGGCCATGCCCCATCCATTTTCTGAAAAAATCAGTCATCTCTTTTTCTAAAAGAATTTTTTTTCCCTCAAAATTAATATAAAAAAAAAAAATCATCATGCATAAATTTCTAAAATAGGGGCATTCGGCTATGCCTCATTCAGGTAAGATCACCCATGTCCTATCAAGTAAATTCAAATCTTTGTACAACCAAGATTTTATCAGGTAAATTCTAAACTTGTCTGAATTAGATCCATACAAGACCAAAGTCATCAAAGATCAAGGAGCTAATGTTGAGAGTTAATACAAGTTATCTGACTAAGGAATTTTTTTGTTTTTGCAAGAAAATAAAAAAATATAGTCAAGCATCATTTGGACTTTGAGTTCACCGTCGGGAAGATCTTCTTGGCCCTCCTCTAGAAGAATCTCTCTCTACATCCCTTTACTGCTCTTGGTCAGTATGAAGTTAAGGCTTTGGTTGCTTGTCCTAAATTTTAGGTTTCTGATCCTTTCTTCCAATGCTCATGTGTTGGCATTGGCATTTGCCATCCAATTATTCTGAAAAATCATTAAAGACAAGTGTCAAGTCCATTGCTATGAATTTCAAGCAAAAGTTCGTAAGGGAGGATCATCTCTTACCCAGTTCACTTCATTGAGCACATATTGAGAAGATTGGGTGCGTGTAAACTCGTTGCAAGCTTCCAATCATCCTCATACTCTTCTCTACAAGGTTGACACCAATCTAGAACACAAGACCTAAAATTAGAAATAGTCAAGAGCACAAAAAGCATGAGATGAAAGATCAAAAGGGTTTGAAAATATACCAAGCCGTTTCAAGGAACATTTGGAGTATATTTAGGCCGGCCTAAGTTCACAAAGTTGTAAGATCTATCAAGATTCATTATCTCATATTGCCATGCTGGAAAACTGGGATATGTCTCCGCAAAGGAAGCATGAGGACCATCGATATTGCTAGGTGGAGGAGGATTAGTCCTACCCTGAAGAGAATCCCCCACTCCATGGGACGAAGCCTAAAGATGAAACATGCAGACACTTTAAAAATTCCTCAAGGATGACAAAACCAGTTTATAAAATGGCTACCCACCTCACCTTGAATGGTATAGGTTTTACTTGCCTTGTTGGGGAATTAGGGGAGTAAGGCAGGCTTTTTCCCATACCCAATTTTGGCAAGTTAAAAACAAGTCTTACCCAAACCTGATCCATATAGTAATTATCTTTTGAAGAATTTCAAATTTTCCTGAAATAAAAAAAAAATAATAATAAAAAAAAATAAAAAGCAAACTCTAAAATTTCTCTTTTTCTCTCTTTAACAACGCCATAGCCAATTCATTTCACATCTCTTAAGCTAATAACCTAATAAAAAAGTCAAGTTATTTTTTCCATTATCTTGAAGCTCTCATCATCCATTGCCATAGCCATCATCATTCATTCTCAACCTTACCATCAAATTGCCATAGCCATAGTTCTTTGTTTCTTTTAGCTCCATATGCCATAGTCGGCCATCAAAATTTACAATGCTGACATTAAGTATCCCCTTTAGCATAGTCTTCAATTGCCTCATATCTCTTCAACTAGCATTGTTTGGTTGCCAAGAAACTTTGTAAAAACTGGAAAATCACTTGCCTCTCTTGCTTAATATGCTTATATATGAATTTGTAAATCTTTTTTGGATATGGGTCTTTGAAGGGCTTAAATGGGGCGGGGTGAAATTTAGGGGATCAATGTCAAGTCGGGTTTGGAGCAACCAAACCCAAAATTGACCCATGGCTATCCCTAACTCAAGACCGACTGTAGATATGAGGCAATTAGGCAACTGCCTAAGGCCCTCCAATGAAAAATGAACCTCAAATTTTATCCAATTGAGATGTCTATAACAATTTCCTTACTCCCCCCCCCCCCCCCCCCACACCTCGAATTTAAGACTTTGAAATCTCAAAATCTAGAATTTAGAACTTAAACATTAATTTGGCCCTCAAATTTTTGAAGTTGTAAAGAATACCCTCAAAAAAAATTAATTTGGTTCAAAAAAACCGAAAAAATTAATTTGTATAAAAAAACCCAAAAAAGAATTATCCATATTCAAGCCCATTCCTTAACCCATGGCCTCTTTAAATGCTAACAAAACCCTAAAATTTTCCTCTAATAAATTCCAAATCACCCAAAAAATTAAAACAAAAGGACAAAATCAATAAAAACATATCTATGGTTACTGTGTGAACACCTTCCATATTGATTGTATCCTCATGCCACCATGCTGCCAGTCACCTTGCCATGTTTTCATCTCATTGTCTGCTCGACTCTCGTTCTAGTCAGGCAACCACAGGTATCTCTCTCTCCATGTGTGTGTTTCACTTTCTATTTCTCTTAGGGTGTGTTGCGTTTACTACTTTGGTGTTTTTTTTTTTTATTTTTTTTTTTTTTATATTTTTTTTAAGATGTTCATTGCTCTCCTTTACTTTGGATATAGGGAAACTTACAACTTACCTACCTATGGTTTGGTTGAAATTTAAGTTGCCTACATTTGACACTTTACTCACTTGAGGTTAGCTCAGTTAGATTTCCATAGCTCAACTCTGTAAAAATAAGGCTAAATATGTAATTTTGCTCTACTTTTATGTCTCCCTCCTCCAAAAACACAAAAAACATAAAAATGCAAGATCAAATAAGATAAAAAAGAATCCAGTGGAATGCTTGTATCATGAGATTTCGAACCACATGCATGTAGGCAACTTAAATTTCGGTCAAACTTCAACTGGATAAAGTGTCAAATTTTAAACCATAAGTAGGCAATTTAAATTTCAGCCAAATCATAGATGAGTAAAGTGTAATTTACCCTAGCAGATATGTTTGTTGTTAGTAGTTTACAGCTGCAAGCTTGTATCTTTTTTTTTATACATAAGCCTGTAACTTTCGACTTTGACGGACTCTCTATGTGTCAGTTTGGATGTACCACTAGACATGGCAAAACGGGCGGGTCGGGTCGGGTTCGGGTCGGGTCAATCGGGTCACGGGTCAAAACGGGTCATTTTTAAACGGGTCAATCTGGTTGCGGGTCAAACGGGTCGCGGGTTGAGTCGGGTTGCGGGTCAAACGGGTCGCGGGTTGAGTCGGGTTGCGAGTCGGGTCGAGTTGACCCGTATTTTTCAAAACTTTTTTTTTTTTTTTTGGAAGTAGATGCAATCTGTCAATTGTTTATGAGTTCCTTAACTATAATTAGATTTTCACTGATGATATTGTTACCAATTACCACTAAACACTTGACTTGATACCCAAATTTAGTGCAACTCTTGTTCCAGCTTTCTAGAAACTAATCTTGGTATCGATCTATTTAAAGTAGGAAGAGAAAATGAAGGTGGCAAGCAAAGAATGACAACCTATAATGGAGTACATAACATATTAAGTAAAGAATAATAAGTAAATATTTTATAAAAATTACACCTTAATCTCAATCTACTCATCATTGGTAGACATGGCAAAACGGGCGGGTCGGGTCGGGTTCGGGTCGGGTCAATCGGGTCGCGGGTCAAAACGGGTCACGGGTCAAAACGGGTCGTTTTTAAACGGGTCAATCGGGTTACGGGTCAAACGGATTGCGGGTCAAACGGGTCGGGTCAAACGGGTCTGACCCGTTTTGCCATGTCTATGTACCACAATAGTCAAGCTGTGTGTTTAATAATAAATAATATATTATAACAACTAATAACAGTTTTGTTGAGTGTATGTTACTTAAAATATATGAGATATATATATATATATATATATATATATATATATATATATATATATATATATATAAAATAGTGTTATGTATTTAGATTGGGAAATGATGGTTTTATTTTTGAGTTATTAACTTAATATTTTAGATGTTGAACCTCCTAGAAAGGTTTAAAGATTTGAAATTAAACAAATAAACATAGCTTCTTTGAGTCAATGATTTTTTTTTTGAACTTAAAAGAGTTTTGTTATATTTAGCTTGACCCCCTAGAAAAATTTCATGCCTCTACCACTGTACCTATGCTTCCTTTCAAATAATATTAAAACTTTCAATCAAAATTTTGGTTACTTCACTCAATGGATAGTGTTTATTTAAGTTGTATAATTATTGGGTAATACAATGGATTTGTTTTAATTTGTAATTTTGCATCTAAAAAATTATATTTTAAATGAATAAAAATACCAAAAGTTTAACAAATCTTTTACTAATTTTTAAAATATAAAAATAGACCCCACTTAAAAGTAGCCACCTTAGGCCTTACAATATCTAAGCTGCCGCTACCCTAACTTGGACACTTAGACTTTAAACTTTGTGGAGTACCTGGACTCTTGGAGTGATTGTTGTGGGGGCGGGCGGGTGGGGGGGAGCACTTGGACACAGAGAGTCTTTATATCATGAAATGACTTCTCTTGGGAATTTGGAGTCTTGCTATCATGAAAATGACTTCCTTTAGACACTCGAAATCTTGCAATCATGAAAATTACTTCTCACACGAATACTTTCTCAAGGCCAACCATCTGTAGGTCTAATTAGATATATGAATCTTATGAAACTTAATCTCTTATAAGTTTTGATGTTTGACCAAAATTATTAATTTGTTCATAATGTTCGAGTCAAATTAGGATCAACAATTAAATCTAACGAAGTCTAAAGAAATTTTGATATAATAAATTAGTATTGGAAAAAGTTGTCCTCCAAATTAGGTTTGAGAAATTTCCTCTAATCTATTATGTAGCGATTTGTAAGATAATTTATGTGTATATTAATTTCATGACTCATTACATCAATTAAACAAGTTACACGACTTTTAAATAGATCATGTGATTAATTGTGGAAATATTTTAGTGAATGTAGGAATGCTTTTATTAGAAAACAAGTTTATCCGAATAATCAATAACAAGAACACAAACTAAGAATAAGTTTATGAACACTCTGGTAGAGCAATAGAATCATATGAATGTGTTGTTTTTAAAGGTTAACTAGTGACACCTAATGTAAAACTTGGTGCAAAATGATTCTCAGGACAAACAACCCTGAAAATCAAACTTTAGCATCGACCTCTATTTTGGACGCACTTTCATACACAAAAGTTTAAGAACAGTCTTCTCTAAAGTCTTTCCTTTTAATTGATGAAAGAAGAATATTTTGAGAACAAGAGAGATTTGTGGGAGATTGCAAAAACACGCGTGGAAGGCAAAGAAAACTATTAACGAGTGGTTCCCCCCAAAAAGTAGTAAAAATGATGTGAAAATACTTTGATAGTATGTTAAATAAGTCTCTAACTTGATCATATAATAGTAGATTAGCTTACAGAAGAAGCTAAGCACAGTAGGTCAGAATCCAATGGTCACAAATAGCTACAAAAGCCTAAAAGAGTCCTGAAAAAAAAGAAGAAAAAAAAAGGGGTAAAAGTAAAACAGATCCGAATTCATACATACAAGATAAAATGGGACCGATGTGTGTGATTTAGATAAGGTCTATGCCCAACCTAGCTAAGCCCCATATCAAAAGATATCAATAGAAGTCAGAAATAGTTTATAAACACATATAAGAGCGTGCTCCTAAAGAATGTGTGACTTACAGCAAAAGATCAAGGCCCGTTTGGTCATAGAGTTTAAAAATTGTTGTTTAAAAAAAATGTAAAAATTGTAGTTTAAAAAATGTTATTGAAATACGTGTTTTTAGTGTTTATAAAACAAAAAAAATGTGTTTGTTATCATGGTTTAAATAACATGTTTCAATGTTCAAAAATATAAAATATGTGTTTGGTATGTGTGTGTTTAGATGGTAAAAAAAGTTGAGTACAGTATAAATTAAATATTTTTTAAATTAGCAAAGTATAAAATCAATATAAAATATTTTTTAAATGCCGCTGGGTTGCTGTCTGTGTGGGTGAGAGAGGAGACAATTTTTTCAAAAAAGCTGACTGGTGGGCCCATAATAGAGTTCAACCTAATTACGGAAGTGCCACTCAACACTAGTTTTTGTTGTTAAAAATCAGCCCTGAGGTGATTTCCAAAACCATTATTTTAAACATATGTTTTGAATAATATTTTTCAAACAGCCCAGTTGCAGAATGGTGCACCAAACGTATTTTTTTTGTTTTTTGTTTTTGTACACTAGTGTTCAGTGTTTAAACACTGAACACTATGTTTTGAAATCAGTGACCAAACGCCCTCCAAGTGTTTCAAACACACACTATAACAATTAAAAGTACATATGGATGCTTGTTAAGTCAGTCATGTCATAATTTGAAGAATTAAAAAAGGAAAAAAAAAAAAAAAAGTTTGAAGGAAAATTATGTACATTTATGTTTTTATAGAAAGATCTATTAAAAGAGAATCATGAGATTGTAAACTAAACTCTGTATTTGATCTACTTCTAAGCAAGAGAGCCTAACATACTTCGTATAAAAAATTTACTTAAAGCAGAGAAATCTACATATAGGTTGAGATGGATGGATTGGGCCAGTATGTTATGGGGCTTGAGTAAGCCCTAAAGCGTGCCTGGATGCCTGCAATATCGCAATGACGTTGGTGTTACGTAAAGCAACCGGCAGCACCACATGCATTGCCATCAATACTGAGTTTCAATCATTGATTACCCCAATTAGACTTTATTATCGCATTTTTAGTCTCATAATTAAGTGCAAAGAATCGCATAAATACGATATAAGATTCTCAAGTTCCATTCATCACTCTAAAAGTCTATGAGATTTTGAATGTTTCATGGACAAGTGGTGAAATAAAAGGCTAGGATACCACTTAAGAAAGAAAAAAAAAAAGTGGTAACTAAGCTACTTTTACTAACTAAAATAGAGTGTTTCTTGAAATGTAGTGCCGACAATCCTAGCCTGTCTCTCGATAATATATATATATATATATATATATATATATATTTGTTTATGCTCTATATGGCTATGGCTGACAGGTAGAACTATATATATATTTAGTCATCTACCCAGGGCGTGTATTTGGTAGGAGGAAAATTGCCATAGACTGGAAGGTGGACTAGAACTTAAAGTCACACCCTTAGAAAACGAGAGTTCTAGATGACTGACTGGCATGTCATACTAGGAGCTCCTTGTACCGATAAGAATATCCATGGTTGTAAAGAGAGCTAAATGGAACAGACAGTTTTAATTAGTTGGGATTAAGGGGTTTCTAGATATGTTTGTTGGCAGCCTGATGAGTGGCACAATTGAAGTTGTCTTCGCCGCAGGTAAGCCCTCTTACTAAGTTATAATATTTTTGGGAGTACAATTAATAAAATGATGCCACACCATTTTCATTATGCCATGACATCATTTTATTGGATAAACTAAATACGTGTGACAAGTTTCTGTAGCACTTAATAGAAAAAATAAACAAAAGGGCCATTGTTGATGCAAACAAAATATAATTTTAAGGGATAAAATTCAAATTCTAAAATCTAAAAATCCCAAACTTTAGAAGTGTAGTTCGTATTCTAGTCTAAAAACTAATAGAGGAAGTTGATGGCAATTGTTAGTATGAAATCTATATATATATATATATATATATATACATACATATATATATATATATATGTATGTATGTATATAGGTATCCATGAAATTGTATCATTAATAAATATTAGAAAGAAAATTTTTGGTCATATCATTTCGATTGATAGTGTGAGGAAAATTGCCCCTGCACTTCAGGCAATCTTATTGGATTGGCTCTTGTCCAGTTGGCTCCCAAGCCCAAGGCCCAACCCCCATCCATTCAACGCAGTATCATCGATGATAGATGTTTCAACCTGCTCTGCAATTTAAATTGCATATTAAATTCTACTGCCATTCTGCCAACCCTTGAAGTAGCTACAGAACATTTAAATCATTCTCAGAGAACCCATTTTTGTGTCTGAACAATTGGAACTTGGTGGAAGCACAAAACGTTGGGTTATTCTAAAGCAAGAGTATTGTAATCCAGTGACATAACTTATTTTTTTGGATATACACGTATGAGTGAAGTTCCTCATTAAATAATGATAAGAAGAACGAGTAGTTAATGTAACATAATTGAGTACATATTGTAGACACCGCATTTTGTACCCCTTACGACTCGGGCCCTCATTCCCCAATGATGCTTAAATTCTTTCCCTTGCACCCACACATACCTACTGGACTTAGGTCTTTTAGGTTAAAATATGTCTCTATATATTATATTAATTACTCAAGGAAACATCTCAATATGTTTATCTCCCTATCAAGTGGGATCAGAGCCCATGGTGGTGTGCCGCCACCACCATGGACTATGATGTTCTTGGTCCCTACCAACGAGAATAGAGCAAGCCTAAATGACTCACACACAAAGACCCTGGAGAAAAAGCCCAACAAAAGAATGTTGCTAATAGTGCTAAATAATGGTGTGGTGCAAGGTTTTTATGGACATGGACATGCAGGGTTCCTATGGATGTGCGTGTGGGGTTGACACGTGATTCCCATGGATAACATACGAGAGACCCATGGATGACATGTTGATGAAGAAAAAAACAATCAATAAGGTAAGGGAGAGTGAGTAAGACTTGTTCATGGTCCACAGAGAGGCAGAGAATCACACGTGAGGGGGAGACTGTTGGATATACATGTGTGAGTGAAATCTTATATTGAATAATGATGAGAAGAACCGGTGATTAATATAACATAATTGAACACATACCCATTGGACTTAAGCCTTCTGGATTAAAGTGTTTTTATATGTTATATTAATTATTCGAGGAAACTTTCCAAGGTATTTATCTTCCCAACACTGTTCTCTTTCATTAGGAGAAGTTTGAATCCTCCCTCCCTTACCTATTATAGCTATAATTTAAAAAAAAAAAAAAAAAAAAAAAAAAAAAAAAAAAAAAAAACCAACCTATAAGTTATGCTTGGATGCCATGTAACTTCGTTCACTTTCTATGCCATGGTGATTCAACGCATAAGAAATTCCTGACCCAAATCTAATTATAATTTATCATGATTTTCTTGATTAATTCGCTTTCTATGGTACATTAAATCCAGTTCCATTATACACCCACCAAAATCCTAGAACGCCTAAGCTTATCAAGTGCAACATTTTCCTTGCACTCAAACCTGAAACTTAAAACAAGAATACAAGAAGTTTGACAGACCGCTGAGTCAAGCAATTCGCAAATAATTCTAAACAAAAAATAAGCAATAATTATAAGATTGAAAAACTACACAACATTACATTACACCAGTGGCCTTTCTATCACTTTCAGAGGTCCACAAAAAAAGAAAAAAGAGAACACTAATTCAAATCCAACTTTTCCCCTTGGTACCATTACCACCAAAAATAAATAAATAAATAAAAATCACACCATGCAAAAGAAACAGGCACAAAAATCTCTTACAAGAAACCCCAAGCAGATGGTAAAAGATATGCTGAAATTCAGTTTGGTCTCCAGAACATCCAACAAATTAATTCCCATTATCAAGATGGGATCACCTTCAATATTGAGACACTGTAGGTCAATGACTAAACAATTGGTTGAGACCTTTAGACTGATGATATATGTTCAAAATGCACTATACAGAATCACCTACTTTTCATCACTAGCGACAAAAACACTAAGAACTCCAAGTAGCTAGGTCATTGCCCTTGACCAATCGCGACAAATCAGAAAATCAAAAGGTCCACTATGCCCTATTGATGCTCCCAAATTCCTAGTCAAGAGAGTGTTATTCTGTTCTCCCTCATTGCAAGCCAAACCCATAACAAACAAATCCCAATTCATAGCAAAATTCTTGTTTTTGACCTTGATAGCCTCCATATATCTTTATGATTGTGGGGTTAACTTCCAAACACGAACACAAGCATCCTCACCAGAGCTCACAACACTGTACTGATCAGTGAAAGCTAATCCATAGACCCCACCCAGGTGAGCACCCTTTATTGTCAAACGGCTAGATGCTGGCTTGTCAACTTCATATATGATTACACACGTGTCGAGTGATCCAGTAGCAATCATGCTGCTATCAGGGGACCAAGCAAGGCAGTTTATGCGAGCAGTGTGGTACAACATGTTCTTAAGCTTCACCTGAAAAGAGATCATATGTCAAAAGGTCAAGAAATCCAAGATAACGTTGTTAATTGTATTTACACAAAATACTGATGCCACTTTGAATAATATATCAGATTATATAAATAAAGTTCACAGGGCCCAATGCTGACAAAATTATTGAGATTCTGAAACCAAATAAAGATTTACATAACATGCACACATTATGAAAGTGATACCAGTTGCAAGCCCTACGCATCTTTTTTTCTATAGGTAATAGAACTTTTATTCAAAAAAGCTGAACATCATGTTCACAATGTGAACATTCTGATCAAGAAAAGATACAACAAGTTCAAAAACTTTATCATGTATGAATTCAGAAATGGAAATACAATTCGTAAAACCCCCAAAGATGCGTGTATTACGTTCCTTACAAACAAACCACATTAAACATCAATTATACTTTGTTGTTATTCCCCCAACCCCCCTCCTCTTTCCTGTTATCCAATATGAAGGAAATATGAGATTCAAAATTATCAAGAAAAATACTGTTTTTTTTTTTCCGCGGCGCGGGGGGGGGGGGGGGGGGGGGGGGGTTGGGGTGATGTTGGTTGGTCTTACAGAGAAAGTATATTCAACTTTCCAAGGGCCTAACAGAATGGCCGAACACAAAGACCAAATAGATGACTAACTCATTAATGGTCGTAGACTTGTTCCATCTGTCTGCATCTTGGGACTGCTACCTTTACACAAATCCCTTCAGCTGAACTAAGGGGACAACTAGCAAGCGAGCCTACTGCCTAGTTTAAGGATTGTTGGGGCTGCTGCCCTAATACACATCCCCTTAGCCAACCTGACAGGATGACCAGATAGCAGGTCTAATGCTAGCGCTTAGGTCCATTTCCTGCCCAAATCCTATCCTCATGGTCTATAAATCCCCCACTCAACAAAACAAGGTATGCCTAGCAAGCCTTATGCATTGTAACTTAACCATTGGAGCCTCATTGGCCATCCCCCTTTGGGTGGTCTTGGTTGGTCTGAGGGTTTTTTTTAGCAGGTGACCCTGGTTGGTTAGGAGGGTCATCACAGTCCAGTTGGATTAGAAGTCCTTGTTGTGGTTCTGTCTAGTCTCCAAATTTCATCCCCCACAAATACCAAAGCTCCTTTGCAAGAAAGGTGATGGGATAAATCATGTAAAAATGTACCTATATCAAGGACCAAGGTCTAATTCCGTGTTGCAATAGCAGTCAGACTTTGCTTGTTTAAACCAAATGCTAGTTGTTTTGTAAGTCACGTGTATTGCTCTTGAATCTTTAAATACTAAAAGAATAGTATTGGAAACAGAAGAGGAGAGAGAGGGGGCACGCAGGGGAAGTGCCACGATAAAAGTTATAATTAAAAAAATAAATAAATAAAAGAAAAAAAGGCTAACAAAAAGTCGCCTACTGGAAAAGTTATCAGTTAATTAGAGTGTAGTGGCAACTTCAAAAGTTCACCTAGCTGATGCAAACACAACAGCCAGTTTGATCAAGCCCCATATGCTATGAAACAAAACATCAAGTCAGAACCACGGGAATGTGCCTTCCTAAATTATGCTTTATACCCTGGAAAACTTTATAATATCTGGAAATACTATCATATCCAATTTTAAGTGCAGATGCCTTAACAAAGAAGTAAATTCAATTTCTAGGATGACACATAGTTAGGTCTAACTGCCACAAAAAAATAAAAATAAAAACTAGCTTGAGCCCATGCCAGAAGTCATAGCAACATGTAATATAAATGTGAGCCCATTTGTAAAATGGCTCCTATATACAGCTTTAATTTCATAAGAAACCCAAGTTGTAAGCTTTAACTATTAAGTCCTACCATTTCCATGTATTTGCAGCAAGAAATATTTTCTTATGGTAAGAAAAATAACCATAAAAGCATTAGTTGTCATAGTGCAGTGTTCATAAATATTAGATGAAGAAATGAACCTCCCCAAGATTCTGTCATAGCATGATTGCATTCCTTTGCAAAAACTCCATTAAAACTAACTTTTCAACAAAACATGCATTGCATATAATTTAGTCAAACAGAAAATCAGGGAAAATTACACTTTACCCCCCTACACTATGAGAATGCACACTTATCCCCCTAAACTATTATTACCCATGGGATGGGGTGTCAAGTGTTACAAGAATAATAGTTTAAGGGGGTTAAGTGTAAACTCTCATAGTTTAGGGGGGCAAGTGTTACACAAATAATAGTTTAGATTGGTAAGTGTGCATTCTCATAGTTTAGGGGGGTAAATGTAAAAGGGGGTAAAGTTTAGGGGGGTAAAGTGTATTTTCTCCCAGAAAATTATAATTGATTCCTTGCTTCCATATGCTTTCCTTACTAAAGGGAATGTAATGGAATCCTAACAATTTCAATTTAATCCAAACTTAAGAAAGCAAAATGAAGCAATTGAAAGTTTGTGGACTAAATTGTTACAAGGTCAAACCACAAGAGGGAAAATTGTGATTACCCTTTATTTTTTATTGGTAAGCTATATACACTCTCTCTCTGGGTCTTGAACCTATGACATCACCCTCCACCTTGTTCTTATAAGGGGAGGAAATGCTATTTGAGCTAAAGTGCATTGACAAACACAGAGCCGGAGAAAGAAAACAACTTTTTCAAATAGTATAAATGTTAGATATATGCTTTTCATGTACAAGGGAAAAGTCATATGTAAAATTTTAGAAAGGTGATCAAACTACCTCTCGGGAGTCACGATCCCAAACAACAGCCTCTCGATTGACATCCCCTGATGCAAACATGGAAACATTTGGAGAGTAACGTATGACACTAATGGCACCCCGATGTTTCTCCAGGACTGCCTCTTCATTAAGTGTATCACCTGTGACAGAATATATGTGCAATTTACCATCCTGCCCACCGACAATTGCTTCAGTTCCATCAGGTGAAATTGCAGATGCTGTCACAGTAAACCCAAGGTTAATAGTGGACACAATCTTTGCACCACGGAGCAGGACAACTCCGGAATCAGTTGAAACCAAAGCAAGATCAGGGGAGAGGAGGGCAAGGTTCAAGTCTTTTGGTTGACTGCTAATATCAACTGAGACTGCATCTCCACATTGGTCCCCATGCACTGAAACTCTCCATATCTAGGAAATCGAGAGAACAAATGAGAAAAAATAGAAGCATTATGTAGGAAAACACCATAAAATTTTTCTTGATATATAGATCAATTCTGAATGAATTATACAAAATTAATACAAATGAAGCAGAATATGGTAGGAGAATGAGAGAGAGATGAAATAATACTAGAAAAGTACATTCAGGCCTATCTACGCATTGCCAGGATTGAAATTCATAAATAGATTAGTAGAAAACACATTAAATTTGCAACCTACATTTCCCAGTGAATGCCACAGCTGAAATTAGTAGTACATCATGGTGCTGATAATGTCATACTAAAGTTCATTTCCTAATCAATAGTACTAAAAGAATAACTCCCTAAGAGTTTTAAAAAATTGAAATTAACAACACCCAAAAAAAAAAAAAAAAAATTTGAGTTAACTTAGAAGATAAAATACCGCGCACAATAACAAATTAAGGAAATATAAAGTTAACCTTCATCATCCACCGCCAAAATTCTGTGCCTATTGAACAAAATGACCTTGCTAGCATAATCAGATTTAGGAGCCAAGGAATAAAATTTTAATCTAAGAGGTTACAATAAGGTTTAACCAAAACAAATATCATTTTGTAAGGTTTTTAACCAGATATTTCGAAGATAAATTTCAATACTTCCCACAAAACTTTGTTATGAATTATCCATAGAGAGAGAGAGAGAGAGAGACAAATTCAATACTATTTCTTATTGATAATTTAAACACACACCAAGTGAGTTTTGAACCAACAAGGGAGGAGGAGGTGGCATTAATGCTAAAGCTCATTTGCATCATGAATGTAGTATTTATTAGCATATTGCAATCCATGTTTAATATTAAGTAAACGGAGTAAGAGAAAGCAGGTTCATTTTTTTATTTAATAATCAACCATCAATTATTTTTGTTTCCATATCAGGAATTGCAAGTAAACTATAGCAAACTAGTACATATAAGTTCACTACTAGCAGAGTATGCATAGAATATAAGAATACAGGGAACCTCTATTTACAAAATTAAAAAGATGTAAGCATGTTTCTTACCTTATTGTCAAATCCAGATGTTACAATCTCTTCTTCAACAGCTGCAAAACATTTGATTTGAGAATTCTCTTTCCTCTGTAGTCTGCCACTATATCCAATACCTTGAATCCATTTTATTATTAAACCATCATAGCTACTAGACAATATAATTTTTGGGTCACTTTTGAGAACAGCTAATGATGTAACATTTTTCATGTGTCCAGACAATAGTAGTGGGGCTTTATCAAGATCAGTTGCTGAGAATAAGCTAATTGTACCACCAAGAGATACCGTCACAAGATGATCATTCTGCCAGAGACATCCAACTAGCATGTCATCTACTCCACCAGAACCAGGACTAGCCAAAGTTTTCTTCACCTTCCCATTACCATCCTCAGATATCTCCCATACCTTTGCCGACTTGTCAGCAGATGCAGTCAGCACCTAAAAAAAATTTAAAAGCAAATTTCAGTGCATCATATCACACTATATGCTTTTAAGTAGTTTAAAGTTGAACTTAAACAAAGATGCATAGCATGAAGTAAGAATATAAAGCATTTACATTTATGCATGCAGGCATTTTCGTAGGTTTATTCAAGCCATCTTTTCAAAAAGAATTAAGAAAGAAAAGCTCCTACAATATTCTTAACGTGATTTTCAAATTTTAGAGAGTTGAGTTTTCCACCAGTATGGATATGTGACAACTCGCACCTTGACTGAGGTAAATCTACAGTCTATAGAATTACTTGAAGAAAAAGTCAGAAAAATAACTGAATAATATTTATGACCATTGAGGAACATTTTTACTGATTTCTTTTATTCCAATATATATATATTGGTCAATTGTCTATATAGACGATGTCCTCATCTACTCTAAATCAATATATGAACATTGGAAACATTTAAACACATTCCTTGTAATCATAAAAATTAATGGTTTAGTTGTTTCTGCCCCCAAAGTCAAAATATTCCAAACAAAAGTCAGATTTTTAGGATACATAAGTCAAGGATTGATCAACCCCTATTGATCGAGTTATCCAATTTGCAGAAAATTTCCCAGATGAAATCCTAGACAAAACTCAACTTCAGAGATATATATATATATATATATATATATATATTCTAATTCTTTTATCATTGGGATCAGTTACAACTGCATTCTGACTCAATTCATACTTGCTTAATTTCAGAAATAAATAAAGTCCTTTCAAACTAAAATTTGATGTTTTTCTTGCAACCTCATTGATCATGTTCAAGAAACAATTGATATCTGTTAATGATTTTCGATCAAATAGATCCACTTTCTGTCAAATTTTGTGTAATTTAAATAAAATCAACTAGAAGTAGTTTTTAAAAAAGGCCAGAAATTTAAAAGCAACGCTAACCTGTTTGCCATCAGGACTCCAACTAACAGCATAAATGCTGCCCTTGTGGCCATCTTCAGAGGATAGCTCTCCCATCTTCTCTGCGGTTTTTGCATCATATATTAAACCTTTCTTATCAGAGCTTACACTGATGAACTTACTGCCATCTGGAGAAAATCTTACACAATTAACAAAATTTGAATGATCCCTGCAAATCAACAAACCAAAGCTTTTTTCAGTGTAAATTCAAACATGCATGTGTTTTTTCAACGGCTCTTAACACATATTTACAAATCAAAGGGTTTAGAAAAAGAAAAAAAAAAAAAAAATTTTAAATGGCTAGATTCCAAATTACACCCTTTAAGTTTTGGTGAATTGTCAATTTCATCCCTAGAGTTTATTTTTTGCCATTTTAGTCCTCAAAACTTTAACATTGGTGTCAAATTGGTATAAAACTGACACTATTCACATATGTGATGACATCATTTTGCTGGGCTTAACGACAATGGGCAGGTGGAATGACCAATTTGACAAAAATGTTAAAAGATTAGTTTAGGGACTGAAATGATAAAAATTAAAGTTTAAGGATGAAAATAACAATTCACCCAAACATAAAAGGTGTAATTTGGATTTTGGGATGTGACTTATTTCCAATCCTCTAGTACATCACTAGACGTGACACAATGCTAACATGTGATGACATAGTGTCCCGTCTAATGCACTGGATGTAGACATGGCAAAATGGGTCAGAATTTTCTAACCTGACCCAAACCCCATTTTTTGACCCGAAGCAAAAACAAGTTGACTTGGGACTCGACTTGTGACCCAAACCATTTTTTATACTTTTTTTTTGTGGTAAAAATAAAATAAAATTAAGACAATATTGATTTAATTGTTTGTTGTGAGCTTTAAGGAAACAATTGAGACATTTACATAACTGCATGCAAATGAATTGAAAGATGAATAGTTGAGCATTCTGTAATGAGTAAAGATTTTTAGATATCAAATAACAAAGTACATGCCAAGATAATCTGGTTACAGTAAAGTCAAAAACATAGATTTAAAATTGTAGACATGTATGAGAAACATTCATAATTGTAAAACTAGTGAAGCCAAAGTATCCAAGTAGCATAAATTATGAATGTTTAGACCTATTTTTTAACAATTTATATCCAAAATAAACAGCTTTTCAAAATAAATTATGATATTTTCTAGAGTGTATGTTGCTTAACAATGATATGATATTCATAAAATAGGCCATGTATAAATAAGTAAACAATCAAACTTTAATGTATATTCTCAAAGTGAAATAGAGTGCCAATCAAAATTGATAATAGATTATAAAATTAATTTGCAAGATTGTAAATTTCTTATGTATTTTTATTCTTTATTAAATGAGTTATCCAATAAGTCATTTATAATTTTGTTTTATATTTTGAGATGTTGATATTGTGTAGAAATAAAACTTATGTATTTGTTTTACTTATCTTTGTGTTATTTTGTTTTAGTTAGCAATGTTGGGATTTGTATAATTTTAAAATTATTGAATAAGTATTAATAAGTTTAACTAAGTTCATTATTTATATAAGTTTCAAAATAATGCATTTTGTTTTCTTTTAAAAAAAAAAAAAAAAATCATGTGAAAAATACAGGACCTGCAACCCGATTGATCCGAACCCGTTTTGAACCCGCTTAAAATAACTCGTTTTGACCTGCAACCTGTTTGACCAGCAACCCAATTGACCCGATCCGAACCCAACCCGAAAGGACTGTTTTGCCATGTCTAACTAGATGGAAGCTTTGCCATGAATCTTGTCCAAATAAACTGATTAGGATGCGGTAGGTATGCATTGGATGCAAGTCACCCTTTTCATTCTCACAAAAAATATTTTACCACTTAACTTTTAACTTTTTTACTTCTTTTTTTTTTTAATATTTTTTATTTAAAGATTGAGATTTAAAGTTGTTTTCTTTCAATTTTCAATCTTAGCCATTGAATATGCATATGTTGCTATACCTAAACATATATTCTATGATTTCTATCACTCCATTTTTAGAATATCCAATGCAACAATTTTGGCAACATTCGTAACAACTCACAAGGCAAATATACTAGTAGTACAACACAAGTTTCATTTTAACCCGATTAATTTAATTAATTTTATTTTTTTTAAAAGGTTTCTTTTTAACCACTAAGAAGAAGAAGAAGCATTAAATACACGTGAAAATAATAGAAGAAAATAAGGAAGAGCCAACCTGTGAGATAGCTTAAATTTGAAAGGCGGTCCTTCGTAGAAATTAACGAGGAAATCCTCTCCACACGTCACGATCCGAAAAGGCCTTGTCGGCTTAAACGCACAGCTTAACACTCTTCTTGAATGCCCATCAAACTCCCCAACATTCGTCCCTGAATCCCACCTAAACAACCACAAACGACGTCGTATTTTCATTTTAATTATTAAAAAAAAAAAAAAAAAAAAAAACAAAAACAAAAACAAAAACGATTTTTTTTCTTTGGCCAAACAGAGCCTTACATGAAAGCGCGAACTAAGGACTTGCCCTTGCCATCGCCGCAAGCCACGATTCTCATCCCATCGGGTGACCATTGAAGATCGTCGATCCGACCCGAAAGGACTTTGAACTCTTTCTTCAAAACGAACTCGTTTCGGGTCCCCCAGATCCGGACTGTGCCGGCCACGTCAGCGGAGGCGATCCACTCGCCGTTGGGAGAGTACCGTGCCACGGTGGCAGGGTAAGCGTGCTCGGCGTAGACCGACACGTCGAGTGGGTTGTCGAGGTTGATCATAATTACGGATCTGCCATTGGTGTATGTAATGGTATTGGATTTGGGGTTGCCGGAGATTAGAATTCCTCGGCCGCGCTCCGTCGTGGGAACACACGCGTAAGTCTCTGCGAGTTGGGACATTTTTTCTTTTTTCTTCTTTTTTCTTTTGGGGTTGAGAAAAAGAGACTGGAAAGTGTGGAATTTGAAAAGTTTTGGGTTATATAATTTGGGAAAGTGGAGTGCACTAAGAAGGAATTAATGATGATGGAGAATGGTTAGAGTGTGTGTGTGGGGGGAGAAATGGTAAAAGCGACAGTTGGGCGGTGTCAGCGGTCGAGGTGCGAAGCTACTTTAAAATCAGTTAAATTTACAAACAGTTAGGGACAATCAAACCATTCCACGAGGGTGTTTTTTTTGTTTTTGTTTTTTTAGGTAAAACTATTAGGAGGTTGGTTCCAACTAAAGATATGGAGCACCATAAAAAATGGTATTATTACTTGACTATCATTTCAATTATATTGGAAACAGGTTTATTATTTTGAATAAGTTAATTTGAAGTAAACTCATTTGAGTCCAGTTGATATCAATGTTATGAATTTCGTTCCGTTCCGTTTCATTCTAGTCGAAACAGTTGGAATTTCTCGTAATAATATGCAACCTGGAATGGTAATCTCGTTCCGCATCGGATCAAATTTCAATTAGCTTCGACCGTTTCAATCAATTTTGTAAATTTTGAGGGGAATGCAAATTTTGGCTTTATATATATATATATATATATATATATATATATATAAAGTCCTAAACTATGTCATTTTGTCACTTCTAAAAAACCTAATTCTTTCTTTCTCACTTCTTAGTTCTCACTTCACTTTCAGCCTCTTCTTCTCTCACTCTTTGGCTCTTTTATCTCTCTGTCTGTCTTTCTCTTCTTCTCTTACTCTCTTTGTCTTTCACCCTTTCTCAATCTCTCATCTCTATCTCCCTCGCTCGTTGCCTCCACTACCCATTTCTTTCATTTCTACCCATCTCAGGTATGGACTCTTTTCTTTCTATTAAATTTTTTTTTTTCTTATGATTTTTGGTTAAGAGTCTTAAGAAGATTCTAAATGTAATAATTAATTATAAAAGAGTAATACTAGGGACATAAAATGGCACAAATTGTGCCACAACTCGTCCATGTGGTGAATTGTAAATGGTAAAGGTGTAATGGTGGGTTTATGTGGGGACACACCTCTACCACTCACAACTTACCACATGGGCGAGTTGTGACACAAGTTGACCAGGCTCGGGCCTCGTCCGAGGATGAATTCTTCTTCTCCTCTTCTGATACTCCACCAATAGAACTTCCTGGTGTCTTCCGAATTGCCGTCCCCCTCTTCGTGAGATCTCTCTAGTTATATATATTTTTCTCCTCCCTTCATCTTGACCGTCCATCTGTCGATTGCGCAGGTCGCCACTTGAGTGTCTATCCCATCCAACGCTTCCCTCCACTTGCTGTGAGTTGCAGTGGGTAGCATGGCACTGTTTAGGGGTCATTCCTTCATTAATGCGGCCAGACTGCCAGCTGCGGGCATTTAATACGGAGGTGACAGGCTCTTCTACAATAGCCCTTTCACCATGCTCCCATAGCTACCCTTCTACGCTAGTCCCTTCGTTTGGGGATGACGGGAAAGGCTGCGGTGGATGGCGTATTGTCCTTTCTTCTTAGGACACTAGTCGCCGAGGACATGACGTTCCTCGGCGATTTCTCCTAGTAGCTTGGGTCTTCCTTAGTCATTCTCGGACGTTTTCCTCCTCAACTAGGCCCTTGGGCTTATTATTCGAAATGGGCTGGGGCACCCAGATCCTTTGGCCCCACAATAGCCCCTCAAAATCCTGCTGTCCGGAACCTCGGACGGGGAGTAGGGTTTTGACATTCTCGGGCTTATAACACGTTCGATTGACATTACGGGAAGAAAGTGAAGCGAAGTTGAGGGCGGCGATCATGACATTAGAGGGAGCCATCCCCGCCGTTCGCGCTGGCTACGGTTCTTGGTCGAAGGAGGAGAGTGTTCTTTCTTGTTCGATTGAAGAATAGGAGGGACCTTAGCCCCAATTCTCTTTGCCTCCGCTGCAGCGCCCATGGTTCAGACGGCATCCTTTTTATCCAAGAAGAGAGGAAACTTGGAACTTCAGAGGAGTTCCAAGGCTAATGGGTGTGGAAAATGTTCCTCTCAGGGCGCTTTATATAGAAGGTGAAATTTGGGGAAGCTCACTATCCACAGAGCTCAAGGAAAGAATGTCAAACAAAATGAATTCCACCCGGTTCCCAAGGGAGCCTTCAGTCTCCAAATCCGTGCCGCCTCATAAAGGCACCATCGAATACGTTTCCCGTATTCCAAAGCAATCCGCGTTACCCCCGAAGAGGAAACATTAATGGCGATGCGCCTCATACGCCGAAACGCCAGGAACGTGCCATGGATAACCGAAGAAGCTTTGGCGCCCGTAAGAAAGCAAAGCTCAATCGACCGTGTAATAAGCCCGAGAATGTCAAAACCCTACTCCCCGTCCGAGGTTCCGGACAGCAGGATTTTGAGAGGCTATTGTGGGGCCAAAGGATCTGGGTGCCCCGGCCTATTTCGAATAATAAGCCCAAGGGCCCAGCCGAGGAGGAAAACGTCCGAGGATGACTAAGGAAGGCCCAAAGCTACTAGGAGAAATCGCCGAGGAACGTCATGTCCTTGGCGACTGGTGTCTTGAGAAGAAAGGACAATATGCCATCTACCGCAACCTTCCCTGTCATCCCCAAACGAAGGGACTAGCGTAGAGGGGCAGCTATGGGAGCATGGTGAAAGGGTTATTGTAGAAGAGCCTATCACCTCTGCATTAAATGCCCGCAGCTGGCAGTCTGGCCGTATTAATGAAGGAATGACCCCTAAACAATGCCATACTGTCCACTGCAACTCACAGCAAGTGGAGGGAAGCGCTGGATGGGACAAACACTCAAGTGGCGACTTGCGCAATCGACAGATGGACGACCAAGATGAAGGGAGCAGAAGAATATATATAACCAGAGAGATCTCACGAAGAGGAGGACAGCAATTCGGAAGACACCAGGAAGTTCTATTGGTGGAGTTCAGAAGAGGAAAAGAAGAATTCATCCTCGGACAAGGCCCGAGGACGGACCTTGACCCCTTCCTCAACTACGCCGTTGACAATCCTGTTCCCCAATGATCCTACCCGACCGTTGATGAAGTCCTCACAAAGGCCCAGTTCTTAAACCCGCTTCTCTACCAAATTCATTGTATTGGGCCTGTTGGGTTTGGGTTCGCTCACATCTACAGTGAAAGACACCCCCCAAATTGGGACCCTACATATATATATATTGGTAGGTTATAAATATTTTTTGTTTAATAATATTAAGATTAATTTAGTATTTATTATTATTTGCTAATCAATTTTAACCATTCCTTTTTCAAAAAAAAAAAAAAAAATACAAAACAAAAAGTATAACTTTCTAATTATATATATATATATATATATATATATATATATATAGACAATGAATAAGAAAATATGGAATAGAAAAATATAATTCTCATTTTATAATAGGCTATTATTTTTCTCCATAAACATTTTTAGTAAAAAAAAAAAATAATAATGAATATGGAAAGTCTCAAATTTCTAGAAACCTATATGGTAGGCCAAAAGTCTTTTTTTATTCATGAGACTAGCTATTATGCTACCACGTTAGATTGGATGAGTTTTATTATTATTATTATTATAAAAAAATCATCATATTAAGTATGCAACTTGCTAGTTACAGATACATTTTTTCAATTACCAAAACATATATGGCTTCTTCCTCTTTCCCAACATTTCCCCACCCTTAACACCTTTGTATCATAAACACTTTTTTTTCTTCCACTACATATTTTCATAATTATATATGTGCTCTTTTTATCTCTCTTGTAACCAACAAGCTTGGTATTTATGATGGGAAAAAGTGCATGTTTGTTTTTTATCTCTACTATCAAAAGTACCTCTCTCTCTCTCTCTCTCTCTCTCTCTCTCATTTGATTTCTCTAAAATCTTGATCTTTGATTTTTTTTTTTTTTTTTTAATGCTATATGTTTCAAGTTTCATAGATTGCTTTCTTTATTTTGTACATGGAAATTGAGGTTGAATGATCATTTTGTAGCTAAAGATTGATTATTATTTTTACATACACAAAAGATTGTTACTTTCTTGAGTTTAATGTTAATTTTGATTGTTATACTTTGGATTAATCTTTTTGGAGGAGGTGCAAGTGTGCATCCAACTTCATATGCATGCTATGGAGAGTAAGAGCCGCAATTTTTTGAGTTCTTCATGCTAAATGATTAACCCACCACTAAGCATAATGACTTGAAGTTCACATGTGAGAAATAAGAAATGATTTGGACATTAAGAAAAAAAAAAATTCTCTCTTTAAATTTGATAATGCAAGAAAATCAGTAGGCTAAATGCTCCGGGCTACGGTAATGGCTTGAGGTCCTAAAGAGAAAAAAGAATGTCAAGGGTGACCGGTGTGAACCAGCCAATGACCCTCCGACGGTTAAGTCAGTTTTCTCTCTAGATCACAAGGATGGTGAATTGTGAATAGTAGAACTTACCTTGGTAAAATGAGACTTGATCCTTTTATAGAGAGTTAGGAGTGGGTCTACTTGTTCGAATCCACTAACATCATGGGAGATGTATGGAGTTAATGGAGAAAATGGAGTGGATTTTGGGGAATCCTCCCCACGTTTAGGAGTGACAGATCGTGGTTTGATTGCTAGAGCTTTTAGAGAATTCCTTTAAAATTTGCCAAGTGTAGTATGGTCGTCCATACCCTTGTGAGCCATGGACAACCATCTTGGTTTGGATGGTTGTAATATTTTATGGAGGGATCCTATTCATGTTTGGGGTGCTTCTATTGGACTTCCTTTCTTGTAAAACCTTTTTGGACGACCTATCCATGGGCAACTATCATGGATGATCCTGACTTAATTTAGATTTCTATCAGTTGCCCCCTTGTCCTTGTGTCATCAATAGTACTGTTACTCTCACACGTGGTAACCTTTCACTAGTCAAAGAATTCTCCAGGTGACATGCCAAGGCTATTAAGGATTTGACATTTTGGATTTTGACACGTGGCATAATCCTATCGATTTAAAGGTCGTGTCATTTCATTTTTTCGAAAAATTGCCACGTGGCACACTCTGGTTGGTTCATATTGCTTCAATGTCCCACCTTGTTTTCTTCTCATATTTTCTTCTCTAATCTCAGTCGTCCTATGCTTCATCTAGAAGTCTCCTTCTGTCCCTAGTCATCTTCATTTAGAATCAAGTATCCTCTTTTTTCTTCATCTGTAGGTTTTTCTTTAGAATTCTTTACAAAATGGCTAAGATAGTGATGTCTTTGTCTAGCGACAGGGATGAGAGGGAGATAGACGAGTACCATGACAAAAGTAATGGTAGTGGTGTAGTTGTGATAGTGGTTCTACAGACGAGCAATACTTGTCATGGGTTCCTAGGATTCCCTTAGAGGTTCTCCAAAAGGAGTTGAGGAAGAGGGCGGTATTTGGGTCATTTGTTAGACTGTCCACTAATGCCCAACCATCCATCCCCTCCCCTAGTAAGGAGGAGGACATTTTGTATTGTTATGCCATAGGTATTCCTTCAGAGATAGAGGAGAAAAGACTTTATTCACTCAGGAGCAAATATCAAATTTCGGATGAGCTAATCCCCATCTTACTACTCCTGGTGAATGGTGTTGTACTCCAAACTCAGGGCTTGCTATATATGATGCTGATCTATTAGGGGGTCTTAGGTTGCCTCTCAACGCTTTTGCTAGGGAGGTCCTCCATAGGTTATGTGTAGGAGAAAACCAACTTAACCCCAATGCATAAAGGATCATTATATCCATGCAAGTGTTATGGAGAGAGGTCTTTGATAGGAACCGTCCTCTTACTGTGGACGAGTTCCTATATTGTTATAAACCCTCCGAAATAAGCCAATTCCTAGGTTTCAACCAATTTTCAGCTAAAGGTTCTAGCTGTAGGTTGATATGGTCCCTTCCCTCATTTGATAGGAGGTGGAAGATGGAGTTCTTCTTCATCTCAGGGTTTTGGGCAGGGAACCTTGTTGAGGTAGGCAGGGACTCATTCCCTCCCTACATCGGTGAGATGGGTCATCTACATCCAGAGGGTACGTTACTTTTTATAGCTCGTCTTGCTTATTCCATTATACTTACCTAACTTCAATTTCATTTCTTCTTTTTTTTCTAGCTGTAAGACGACCTTCCCTGACTAACTTCTTCCTAGACCGCGTCCAACGAGCACGCTCCTTTATAGACAGGGCTTTTCACTCTTTGATGACACTTCGCCGTTTAGTGACTTAGGGGCTTGGATGATGGTTGTCTACCCTTAAGTTTATCTATAAATATATTTTTGTCCATGTTTGAATGTTTGTTTTTGTTACTATTGCCAATTTTAGTATCCAAGTAATTTCACGTCCATAGTTAGGACTTTACTTTGGAATGGCCAAGTATTTCCTCATCCGTAATTTGGACTTATTTTAGGAATTTTGAATTGGCTGAGTTTTTTCTTGTCCATAATTTGGATTACTCAGGGGCTTGGACAGTTTTTTGTCCTTAGAAATTGTCTATTTATTGCATTCATGCCTTTCTTCATCTTTTATCATTGGACAAGTGTACGGGGAGGTGTCTGTTCCTTCCCTTTGCACTTTTGTTTTTACCTTAAGGTTTTATATATGATAATTTTCCTTTTCCTCATCTAAGGATGACTCATGACGATACATCTCTGCATCCAGAGATTTTACATGTCTATAACTTTTTATGGACTTTAGTTTCATAAAGAATCATCAACATTTAAGTTAGAAAATTCAAAATGCTTTATATACAATAGAGAACCTTGTACACAACATCGTTCATAGACAATAGAGAACTTTGTACATAAAATCATCCATAGACATGGCTTATGCCAGTAAATAGTTCTGTTTTAGAAATTCAAACTTCCTTATATACAAACGGACTTTGCTCATGACATCATCCATAAACATTGCACATACCAATAGCTAGTGCCTTTTAGGGAATTCAAATGCTAGAAAACATAGAATACTGTTAGAAAACATAAATGCAAAAAGAAAATATAAATAGGCTGCTAGTGGTCACTAGTAGTCTTTAGTCTCGTCCATGCTGACCTCCTTGACGGGCCTTCACTGGTAGTACTTCCTCAAATGCTCCACATTCCACGGGTGCTTTAGCCTTCGTCCATCCAAGGCCTCCAGATAATACTGATAGTTTTTAGACCCCTTAAAAACACAATTGAATTAACCTAGGTAATTAGCCAAGTTGTTACTTAGTCCAAATTCCAAGTCTAGGTTATCACAAACAAACAATCATATCATGTAAAGCAGTGTAAATATAAATAACACAAGATATGATCACCTAGGAAACCAAACCGGTAAAAACCTGGGGAGGATTTAACCTAGCTATCCTCAAGGTAAACTTGAACCCACTACCTTGAAAGAATTGAAATTCATACAATAAGACTTACAAACCCCCATGCTCGACTTCTTATTGCTACCCATTAGTAGAACTTACTGACACGACCACGTGCAAGCTCCAAATCCATGGACTCCTTCTTCCTTGGATTCACCACTAGATACAAGCACCCATGCTTGTGTTTCTTTAGGCTTCAATGGCAACAACTGAATTGATCATCAAGGTGTAGAAAACTTCTTCTCCTTAAAAACCCTAAGTTTATGTGAAGGAAAGCTTCTCAAAGATCTCACAAGAGATTCACACAAACCGCAATATGAGCAACACTAAAACGTGGCTAGGGTTTGCCTTTTATACCTAGGGCAAATTAGAAAACCCAAAACGTTTTAATTAAAATAGGGCTGAGTTGGAATTCTGTAGAAAAAATGTTCAGACCCAAATTTCGATTGATCGAGCCTAAGCTTTGATCAATCGAAATAGACTGAATTGGTTTTTTTAATTCCTGCAATAACTTATTCCAACTTTACATCAATAAATCAACTTTGAGCAAGTCTAAACACAACTAAACACATTGTTTTGATCATGGTTTGCCAACAATTCAAATTAGAGTTCTAAATACATAAAAACCTAAGTCTTTAGAACCTAACAAACTCCCCCTTTGGCAATCCGTGACAAAACACAACTTAATAGCTCAAAGTTTATAAATAAAAGCCCTTTACAAAATAATGCTCATAAACATAAATTCAATCCTAACTACTATCCATCAGTTGCAAGAGAAGACAACAGCTCAATTGAATCAACTTGTATATTTCCTGAAACACTTAAACAAAAAGCATAATCGCATGTGTGGAAAATACAAGCAAAATAAAATAAAATCTTGGTTTCAAACAGCACACAATAAAAACATATATCAATGAAGAACTCATAAACATAAGTCAATAAGCAATTTGAAACAAGAAACATATAAAACAAATATACTCTCCCTATCATGAATATTCCAACAAAACAAAGCAAATGTGGCAAGAGCTAAAAAAGTAAAAGTACAAAGTGAATCACCTAGATACAGTCTAAACAACTCCACAAGCTCCAACCAACAAAAAACTACTTTCCTCCTGAAAACAAAAACAAAGTGCAAAGTGCTTTCAATATGTACTCCCCCTTTTTGTGACGGAATGCCAAAGGGCAATCAAAATCCATCATCAAAAGGAGGTGAAGAACGTCGAAACCGTGCTAAATCCACTCGCAAACCACGAATATCATCAAGATCGTCCACCAAAATCTGTCTTTGAGCCGCCTGAACAGTCAAGACATGATCCAACGTACGTCGAATGTTTGAATCATTCGAAGTAGTCGGTGGAGGAACATCAGCATCAGTAGCAGCAGCACTAGATGTCTCTACAGCATCAGCACTTGTAGAAGAGGGAAGAGGGGGAACATCACCAGAAGATGTACATCTAGGACCCGAAAGATCAACTTTCAAGTGAGCAGCCCTCTGTCTAAGAAAGGTAGCACCTAAGGGAGCAACAACATGAACAGGCTCACCAGAAGGGAAATCAGCAAGACCAAGGAATAACAAAATCCTATGAATGAAAATAGGATGGATAAGTGCATGCCTTACAACAGAACTCCTATGAACTACGTTCAAAGAACGAAGAAACAAATGAGGAAAGCTGATAGACGCACCAGACATGAAAGCGTACAAAAACAAACATCGCTCTAGAGGGATGGTGTGGAGATGAGAAATAGGTCACAAAGAATGACACGCTACCCTAAGAAAAAGATAAGCAGTCTCAGAAAGTGCAGAAGACGTGATCCGAGGATCAGAACCCCACGGATAGAAGACCCGGTGATGTATGACATGACAACATCTAATGAAGGAGCCTCAACATAGGGATAGACAGGCTCCGTAACGACTGGAACCCCAAGAGCCTTAGCCACTACCCTAGGGGTAATGGTGAACTCAACACCTCGTTTCCAACTCCTAACTAGGGTGTTAGAATCATAGATGTGACAAGAGAGGATCGAGAAGAACTTTCTAATCATGGCGGTCGAGGGTGGATGGTCTATCTCTAACAAGGACATCCAACCTCTAGACTTTAGGTTAGCCTAATGGCCAGATCAACCTCATCAAGAATCATAGAACACTCAGCCCATATCTTACGCTTACTGTTCAGTTTCTCAAAAGCCTCTCAACAACGGTCGTTCTTAAAAAGCTAACTCCTAGAGGGAGACACAGAAGGAGTAGAGGGAATCCTATTAGCTCTAGTTTTCCTAGGTATGGTGCTAGGATAAGGACCAAAACACACAACAAAGAGAGAGAGAGAGAAAAAAAAAAAAAAAACCAAGGGCAAACTGTAAGTTAGCACAAAAAGATATAAAACAAAAGCTATATGATGCATGAACAAAGTAAATGTCATGATGCATGTCCTAATGCAGTACAATTAAGCTCAAATTAAGTCCAATTTAGCTATAGAACAAAAGCTATACGATGCATGAACAAAGTAAATGTCATGATGCAGTACAATTAAGCTCAAATTAAGTCCAATTTGACAAAAATGGCTTGAGCATAGAGTTTCTAACAAAAACCCCAAAAATATGAAAAACCACTTGAAAAATTTGTAACAAATTGACCAATTGATCATTACACAAGACAGATTACACAAAATAATGATCAATTACATCATGTCAACAAGCCAATTTCATCAAATTAAACCAAATTGAAAAAAATCCCCAAATCGGGTTCAATACAAGCCCTAGAAATTTGAATTCATCCCAAAACCCCAAATTGATCAAATTTTCCAACAAAGATCATGTTAAAAACATCATAGGAACAAAACCCAAAGATCAATTTCAGAAAATATAGCCTTAATCATTAAAAACCCCAAATATGTATAGGTTCGAAATCCCTAAATTAAAATGCATGACAAATGCATGAAATGTGAAAATAAAAGCAAAAAGAAGGGTAAAATGGTCTTACCGGTATTTGGAGAGAGAAACCTTGCAAAAAGAATGATAAAAAACAACAAGAAACTGAGGTGGAGCCAAGTCCGAATCGGAGAGAGAGAGAAAAGCTTAGAAAACTTTTGAAAAAGTGATTTTGAAAAAGTCAAGATCTGTTTTTTAAAAACTTGATTCACGATATTCGATTGATCGAAAAACAGTTTCGATCAATCGAAACAGACAGAGGCTCACCTAAAATTTTAAAAGAAATTTCGATTGATCAAAAAACAGTTTGGATTAATCGAAAATCTGGAAAAACATCTTTTTAGAAAAAATAACCTGATTTTTGAAAACACTCCTTAAAGCATTGAATATAAGAAATAAAATGCATGAGTATGAGATGAAATGCTTTTCCAAAACATAAGTTTTAAACCCAATTTTCCCAAAATTAAGATTTTCAATCATTCTCCCTTTAAAATCTCAAACATAAAATATGTTTTGCATAAACAATACTCAACTTGGTTGGTCAGACCGAAAGATACACACAATAATATGTACAATGTTTAGTAAAGAGTAACTTGTGTAGTGTGTGCAACTAGCACAAAGACTTGAGTTACTTGTGAGGTGATATATATATAGCAATCAATCACAAAGTCTACAAAATTCATCAAGACTATCACTTAAAGAGTTACATCATATAACTCTCACATTTCCTAGAAAATAAGCTTGCAATCATGTAAGTTTCTTGAATTTTGCCTCATAATATACACACCAATTTTAATTATGTGATTTGGCATCAAGCCTAATAGTACACACAAATTTTAAGCATTAAGCAATTAAACCGAGGTTTCACCTTATGTTCTTTTTGTGCATGTACTACACTTTCTCGAGCACAAAATCTTATGATATGCACTAAGGTGTTCATGATTGGCTAGTGAACAGTGGTGAGATGGTTATTTATGTCTTTCTCAAAAGGTTCAAGTCCAATATTCAAATAACATGTGACTTCAAGATTAAGACAAAGTGATAAACACTATAAACATTTTTCCCACACAACATGCACTACAAAGCTTCAACTAGTCAAGTGCTATAAATAAGCCTATTGAAGCTAAACAAAGTATAAAAAGACATGTCATGTGAAAATAAATTGACCAACCTTGTTTTCAAAAACAAAGAGAATAGTGTAAAAACACAATTTGCTTCCTTTTCCTTCTCCCTTTTTTTATTTATTTTATTTATTTTTTATTTTTATATAAATAAAAAAAACACCTAGAATGAAATGCATGAATGTTATGCAATGCAAATCCTAGAAACAAAAGGAAAAACACAAAAACCAAAGAACAAAGAACAAAGAACAATGGTCACAAAGGGAAAAGCAATGAAGCACAAGGACCATGTCAGAAAGACTCAGTTAGATTGAGTCTTTTGCATCCAAAACTTTTTAGATGCACCACGAGCATTTGAGTTTGTATTCACATTAGAGTGATTTCTAACTCCAAGATTGGAATAAAAATTGAGCGCTTTTACCAATTCACCAATAAGTGCTATGGGATTTTATGCTTGAGGCACTGGTACTTTTGGCTTGTTTGTTCTCTTAGCAGCTTGCAGCTTGTAATAGTTTGGATGAATGTGTCAAGACTTCCCACAAAAATGACAAATCCAAGCAGGCTTACCCTTGTCCTTAGAACGGGTAGACTCCTTAAGTTTAGACTCTTTCAGATCAACCCTAATCTTCCTAGATGGAGTAACTTCTATGGGTTTGACAACCTCACTCACAGGGGGTTTGACAGTTTCACTCACAACCTCATTCACAAAAGGTTCAGAAGAAGATGAAGGAACAAAGTTTGTGGAATGGGAAGCAGACTGTTGAGATTTGTCAAAAGGAGACTTTTGAACACTTAGCATTTGATCAAGTTTAGAACTAGCAGATCTAGCAACAGATAAATCGAATTCCAACAATTTAACTTTATCAAGCAATAGCATATTCTCAATTTTCACATTGTTCAAAAGTTTATTAGCATCAAACAGTTTAACAAGCAAATTCTTCTTATCAAGCTCAAGAGATTCAATTTTCTTCAGGTCAAGTTCAACATTCATAGCATCCTTTGCAGCAACTTTGCAAAGTTTATTGTAGACCTCTTAAAGATCTGCATCCTCAGAAAGTTCCCCATCAGAAGGGTTCTCTTTAGTAGATATGCTTTCATTTACTACAGTAGTAGCAATGAAAGCAATGAAGTTTCCATCTTCGTCACATTCTGACTCATCATTAGAAACTTCATAATTACAAAGGGTTACAGCCATAGCTTTACCCTTAGACTTCAAGTAAGTAGGATTCTCAGATTTCATGTGACCATACCCTTAACATCCAAAACACTGAGGACCCATAGAATTATTTGAAGACTGACCTACTTTTTCTCTAGGTTTATCATTATTGTTAACCTTAGTGGGATCATTCTTCCTAAAATTTCTAGATTCAGCAATGTTCGTACCTCTTGCCTTTCTATTATTATTCCTGAGAAAGTTTCTAAAGTTCTTGGCAAGGTAAGCAATCTCTGTAGCAGAGAGCTCATCATCAAATCCACCAACCTCAACATCATCAACTGACTTAAGAGCCATTGATTTGGATTTGCTAGTTTTGGGTAGGTCCAACTTTTAAGATTGAAGTGATCCTACAAGTTCATCAACAGGGATGGAGTCCACATCCTTGCTCTCAGTTATAACAGTCACCTTGGGTCTAAAGTTCTTAGTTAAAGATCTAAAAATCTTCCTAACAATTTTAGGTTGATCATAGATTTCACCCAAGTTATAAGTAGAATTAACAATATCATTAAGTTTAGCATAGAATTCATCAAAAGATTCATCATCAGACATCCTAATACTTTCAAATTTAGAAGGTAATTGCTGCAATTTGTTGATTTTGACAGCCTTTGTGCCTTCGTGCACAGTCTGGAGGATATTCCAAGCAGTATGAGCAACCTCAACATTAGAGATTCTCTTAAATTCCTCCATAGAAACAGCGTTAAAGATAGCATTCATAGATTTGCAATTGAACACGGCTTCTTCTTTTTGAGAAGTTTGCCACTCACCAACAGGAGTAGTGGGCTTCTCCCATCCGTATACAACGGAGTTCCAGACTCTCTCATCAATCAATTTCAATAATGCTTTCATCTTTACTTTCCAATAAGCATAATTATTCCCATCAAAGTGAGGAGGAATAACTAGAGAGTGTTCGTGTTCCATGACAACAGGGGTCAAGGATCAGCTCAGTGATCAAAAGATCAACAACAAGAGAGCTACCCACTCTGATACCACTTGATAGTTTTTAGACCCCTTAAAAACACAATTGAATTAATCTAGGTAATTAGCCAAGTTGTTACTTAGTCCAAATTCCAAGTCTAGGTTATCACAAACAAACAATCATATCATGTAAAGTAGCGGAAATATAAATAACACAAGATATGATCACCTAGGAAACCAAACTGGTAAAAACTTGGAGAGGATTTAACCTAGCTATCTTCAAGGTAAACTTGAATCTATTATCTTGAAAGAATCGAAGTTCATACAATAAGACTTACAAGCCCTTACACTCGACTTCTTATTGCTACCCACCAGTAGAACTTACTGACACGACCATGTGCAAGCTTCGAATTCACAGACTCCTTCTTTCTTGGATTCACCACCAGATACAAGCACCCACGATTGTGTTTCTTTAGGCTTCAATGGCAGCAACTGAATTGATCATCAAGGTGTAGAAAACTTATTCTCCTTGAAAACCCTAAATTTATGTGAAGGAAAGCTCCTCAAAGATCTTACAAGAGATTCACACAAACCGCAATATGAGTAACACTAAAATGTGGCTAGGGTTTGCCTTTTATGCCTAGGGCAAATTAGAAAACCCATAACGTTTTAATTAAAATAGGGCTGAGTTGGAATTCTGCAGAAAAAACGTTCAAACTCGAATTTCGTTTGATCGAGCCTAAGCTTCGATCGATCGAAATAGGCTGAATTAGTTTTTTAATTCCTGCAATAACTTATTCCAACTTTATATCAATAAATCAACTTTGAGCAAGTCTAAACACGACTAAACACATTGTTTTGATCATGGTTTGCCAACAATATGAATTAGAGTTCTAAATACATAAAAACCTAAGTCTTTAGAACCTAACAAATACGATCCTTGTCTCTTGTAGTTGATGACTTTGTATGGTCTTTCTTAATTAGATCCCAAATTTCCATGAGCAGGTCCCTAGTAGCCAGGGACACCCTTTTCAAGATGAGGTCCCCAATGTTGAAATACATTGGTTTGACCAACACATCATGGTGCTTAGTCATCATATTCTTGTAACATGCCACCCTCTGTTCCGAATCCATCTTTACCTTGTTAATGAGATCGAGGCTTAGACGAAGTTATTTCTCATTTTCCTCATCCTTATAGTGGGTCACCCTATAGCTAGTCAAACCAACCTCCGCGGGTATCACTGCATCACTTCCATATGCTAGCTTAAAAGGAGTCTCTCTAGTAGGAGTCCTTACTGTCGTCTTGTATGCCCAAAGGACGCTGGGTAATTCATCTGGCCATATCCCTTTTGCCCCCTCAAGCCGAGTCTTGATGATCTTTAGTAAGGATCGGTTTACAGCTTCTGCCTATCCATTGCCTTATGGGTGGGAGGGTCAAGAGTAGTGATTCCTGATTCCTAATTGTTCGTAGAACTCTCTGAAGGGTGTGTTATCAAACTAACATCCGTTGTCTGAGACATGCACCCTAGGGATTCCAAAACGGCAAATAATGTTTTTCCAAATGAAGTTTTTGACATTCTACTCGATTATCTTTGCTAATGGCTCTGCTTCTACCCATTTAGTAAAATAATCGATCCCTACTACCAAGAACTTCAATTGCCTTGTCCCCATGGGAAAGGGACCAAGGATGTGTTCCCATTGAGCGAATGGCCAAGGGGCCACCATTGGAGTGAGGCATTCTAATGGTTGTCTAGGTATGTTGCTATAGTACTGACACTTGTCACACGCTTTGACATGAGTTTTGGCATCTGCTTGCATGGACGGCTAGTAGTACCCCGTGTGGACTATCTTGTGGATGAGGGATCTTGTCCCTAAATGATTTTCACAGTCTCCTTTATGGATGTCCTTCATAACATAGTGGGACTTATCTAGAGTTGAACACCTCAAGTAGGGCTGAGAGAAACCCCTTTTATATAGTACCTCGTCTCTGAGGACAAATTTTACCGTTCTTACCCTTAACTTCCTTGATTCTTCTTTATCTTCGGGGAGGTGTTCGTCCTTCAGGTAAGACATGATGGGAGTGGTCTAGTTGGCTACTCCATCTATTTGATGTACTCTTGGAATGTCTATACTTGGGATGTACTGGACTTTAATCTAATCACCAACAAATTCATCTGCAGACGCTGCTTTGGCTAAGACGTCAGCTTCCATGTTTTCCTCCCTTAAGATTTGCTAAAACTGGGTTGTTGTGAAGCCCTTGATGCACTACTTAAGTTTTCCCAAATACCTCTTCATTTGTTCTTCCTTAGCTTTACACGTTCCATTCACTTGGCCTATTACTAGCAGTGAGTCTCCTTGGATGAGAACTAAATCTGCTCCAAGTAACTTAGCTAATTCCAAGCCTTAGAGGAAGGCTTCATATTCTGCTTCATTATTAGTCGTTTGGAACTGCAAATGAACGGCATACTCTAGATAATCTCCTTTTGGTGATTGCAATACTATTCCAATTCCTCCTGCATGCTGTGTGGATGAACCATCCACACGGATGACCCAATCTTTTGCCCCCTGGTCTTTACTCTGCTGATCATGAGTAGGAGTGAATTCTACAATGAAGTCTGCAAGGGCTTGGGCTTTTATTGCTTCCCTTGGTCGATATCTTATGTCAAACTCACTAAGTTTAACCACCCACTGAATCAATCGTCTAGCGACTTCCAGCTTATTCATAGCCTTCTTAAGTGGATGGTTTGTCAGGACATTGATGACATAAGCTTAGAAACAAAGCTTGAGCTTTCTTGCTGTTGTTACCAATGAGAAGGCTAACTTTTCCATTGGTAGATACCATCCTTTAGCTTCTTTTAAGGCCCTGCTGGTGTAATAGACGGGCCTTTGCACCTTTTCTTCTTCCTTGATTAAGGCTGAGCTTACTGCATGAGGGGACACTGCCAGGTACAAATATAACTCTTTGCCTGGCTTGGACGAGCTCAACAACAAAGTTGAAGTGAGATAAGCCTTAAGGTCTTCATACGTTCGTTGACACTTGTCTGTCCATTGAAATGCTTTCCTTAATACTCTAAAAAATGGTAAACACTTGTCAGTAACTTTTAAGACGAACCTGTTGAAGGCTTCTACTTGTCCAGTGAGACTTTGGACTTCTTTGACATTTCTTTGGGGGCTCCATGCTCAGTATTACTTGGATTTTGTCAGGATTTGCTTCAATCCCCCTTTGTGAAACTAGAAAACCAAGGAACTTCCCTGATGAAATTCCGAAGGCACATTTGCTTGGATTCAACTTCATGTTGTATTGTCTAAGTGTGCCAAAAGTCTCCTGGAGGTTGTCCAAGTGTTATTTCCTTTGGGCTTTTAACTAGCATGTCGTCCATGTATACTTCAACATTTCACCCAATTTATGGACGAAACATGTGGTTGACTAGTCTCTGATATGTAGCTTCTACATTTTTCAAACCAAAAGACATTACTTTGTAACAGAACAAACCTCGGTTTGTGATGAAGGATGTTTTATCCTGGTTTGCCTTGTCCATCTTGATCTAGTTGTACCTTGATAATGTGTCCATGACGATGAGTAATCACACTTAGGTCAATCCCATGCATGTCTTTGTGGCTCCAAGCAAAAACATTTGTGCTCTTCTTGAGGAATTGGACGAGGTCTTGTTTCCTCTTCTCTTCCATGCTTGTCTCAATTTTAGAAAACTCCTCCAGGCTGTATTCATCCAGTGGAACATCTTCCAATACTTCAATTGGTTCAACCGCTCTTCTTCTTTCTTCAATGTTCATTGTCCACATCTGCTCGTCCATCGCTAACATCACTAAGTAACATTATCTAGCAGATAGCTGGTCTTCTTGTACTTCTCCAATGCCATATTCTATTAGGAATTTAATAGACAGGTGATAAGTGGACGTTGCAGCCTTCCAACTGTTCAAAGTTAGTCATCCTATGATGTCATTATATGAAGATAAACAATCTACAACAAGGAATTTTACTTATTGATTTGTCGCGGGTATGAGCCGACCACGACTTGTAAGGAGATAGTGCCTACTGGTGGAACTTTCATTCCTCCAAATCTAATCAAGGGCACATTCACTAGACGAAGTAATTCCTTGTTAATTCTCATTTGCTGGAAGGTTGGATAGTAGAAGATATCCGCTAAACTCCTATTATCCACTAACACTCTTCTAATTGTATAATTTGCAATCTTTAGAGTAATAACAATTGCATCGTCATGAGGATGATGTAGTCACCTCGCATCTTCATCCGTGAAAATAATGGCGGGCTCATTTTCTCCGGATGTCCTTGGTGGGTGGCCAATGAGTTGAACATTCTAGACCATCCGCAAGTAAGTGTTCTTGGCTTTGGACGAGCTCCCAGTTAACATTCCTCCTATGATGACCCTTATTTCTCCAAGTGGCTAACATAGTGGTTCTTCTGCTTTGCCTTTCAATGGTTGTCTTTCATCTTTGTGGTCTTGTCCAAGGAAATTCTTCAACTTTCCTAACTTAATAAGGATTTCAATTTGCTGCTTCAAGTCGTAGCACTCATCCGTTTTGTAAAGTTGTAATTTACAACTATGTTTTTGTTGGCTTTTATTTCATGCCAAATTTGATTGTAATTATGTTTAATCTTATGTACCTTGTATTTCATGTGGGTTTTTATTTGTAAGGATTGTGAGAGAAAGAGAGTGTGAAAACTCAAGGCTAATTGAAGAGTCAGGACATGACTGGAATGCGAAGAGTTAGGACAGGATGGAGACAACTGGTTTTCGTGAGTGTTTCGCGGGTAAGGCCTTCTCGCAAGACACCTGCGAAACATTCTGTTTTGCCAGATTTTCATTTCTGATACACATTATCTGTACCCACACTATATATAACCCCATTACCCACAAATATTGATGAGTGCTTCTAAGTGAAAACCCTAGCCACAAACATTGAGAGTTAGAGATTGTTATACCCACAATTCTCTACACAATTACTTGTGGATTTTCCTCAATTCCTACCTCTCCATTTCCATACCATTGAGAGGTTGATAGCCCAAACAGTTACCACACCCTTTCAGAGTGTCAAGTGAGGTTTCGGTGTTACTGGGAAGCATTGGAAGAAGTTAGGCTTTGATGGATGCAATCAAGCGAATTGCGGGATCCGGAGAGCTATACAAGACACGATTCCAAGAAGCCTTGTTGGAGTAGGAGCTTGGAGGGCTTAGGTGCATTGGGTAGACTAGGCTTGGAGGGTCTTTTGCTATTCGTGTATCCCAACTGATTGTCTAGTGGATCGATTACCGCTTGGAAGGCGGCGGAGAGGTTTTACACCGAGTACTTCGGTTTCCTCTTCGATAACACATCGGCGTGTTATCTTGTATTTGCATTCTTCTTCCTTACTCTTTTACCTTTCATTTTTTTGTTGTGTTATAATAATTATGGGTTAAAGTAGTTTGTTTGTTTATCTGCTCGCATTTACTCTTTTCTGCACTTTGTATAAGTTAGAGTAAAATCAATTGAGCCATAATCTTTAATTTGGGGGTCTAAATAGCTCTTGTTTTTTAACACATTTTCGATATTTCAATTGGTATCAGAGCGGGTACACTCACTGTGGTTTTATTACCTGAGTGTGATCCTTGACCCTTTTGTGATGGACTAATCACAATCGCTCAATGCTCCACCATTCTTTGATGGAATCAACTATGCGTTTTGGAAAGTCTGCATGAGGGCTTTCTTGTGTGCTATAGATGAGTTGGTATGGGACTCCATCGAGAATAGGTATGCTAAACCCACGACAGCCAAGTCCAAGTGGGACAAGGCAGCTCTTGCTTTGGCTAATGCAAACAGTAAAGCTATTAACGCTATATTCTGCGGTGTGTCTATTGATGAATTTCACAGGATATTGCACGTGGAGACAGCCAAGGAAGCTTGGATGATTCTTGAGACTACCTATAAGGGTACCAACAAAAGTTAAGGACATAAAGCTCCAGATGCTTACCACCAGATTTGAAAGAGCTCAGGATAGGTGACGATGAGTCTTTTGATTCATTCTATGGGAAGCTCAATGAAATCGTATTGCTAAACTCAATCTCGAAGAGAAGATTGAGGATGCTAAGGCGGTGAGAAAGATTTTCAGGTCTTTACTGGAGAGTTTCCGTGCGAAGGTCACAGCTATAGAGGAAAGTAAGGATTTGGATGAGATCAAAATCCAAGAACTCATTAGATTTCTCCAAAAATATGAGCTGGGACTACCTTCTCACAAAATGAGCAAATCTCTTGCTTTCAAAACCATCACCGAGAGAATGGATGACTCCTCCGAAGAAAATGATGTGGAGAAGGAGGTAGCATTCCTTGCAAAGAACTTCTGAAAATTTTTGAAGATGAAAAATAGTGGGAAGCCATTCAACAAAGGAAAGTTTTCATCCTCCAAAGGTGATAGGAAGGAGTTCAAGGAGAAAGATGGAAAGGAGTTTCAGTCCCCTCAAGGAATACAATGGCCATGAACATCTCAAAAAGGAGTGTCCTAACTATTTGTGAGAGACTGTGCCCCCGGCCCCCTTTTTTAGGATGTTGGGCCAAACTCACGTGAATGGGTGGAGTCGAGTTATTGCCTTTCAAAATGGAGGTTCGACTGATTATATTTTCCCCTTTAGAATAAGAGTTTTACAATGGAGTCGCCACTTATTTAATTATTGAAAAAATAAGAAAACCAAAATTGAAAAATTCCTCATTTTATTAATTTGTAATTGAATTTACATTGATCATAGGAAAATTACATGGCTTTAGTCCTAGATACAATCTAAGATAAAGTATATGGCTTTGTTTCCTAGTTACAATCTAAAAATCGAAAATTACATGGATAAGCATTTGATCTACTAACCCTTGATCTAAGCTCGGAGGCTATGTTACACGGTGGGAAGGTGTTAGGCATCCATCTTGCTCGGTGAAACTGGTCTTCTAGACTATGGTGGCCAACATTCATATCATATCATCCAATATCTCAATCAATTTACATGTTGAATTTAATATGTGTGCATGTGATAAACCCTAATTCAATTTATTAAGCATTGCATTTGGATTGAAAAATAAATTCTAATGAATGTGTGTGTATGGTGATATCCTAGATTCAAGGATTTGAAAGAATTATGAAACAAACATGTTTTTCATATTTTTGATGTGAATTTAAGATCAAAACTAATGTTTATGCATGAACATGTGATGAACAACCAAGAACATGTGAAGAACACATAAGAACATTCAAACATATTCAAGAGAATTTAAATAATTACTATCATGTTTTAATCCTAAATTCTCATCATGGCAACACAAGAAAACAAGTTAGAGAAAGGGATTATACCTTCATGCAATACCCATACAATGGAGGAGGAGACTTTTGGTAAAGGTCCTAAGGGTGGAGGAAAAGAAGAGCTAGGAGAGGAAGAGTGAATCTTACTCAATACTTTAAGTCTCAAGAAGACCAAGATATGACAAGACTACTCAACTTCACTAGAACTCAAGAAAAGGAAAAGAGATGAGGTTTTTGTGTGCTTTGGAATGAAAGAGGAGAAGGGTTTATATAGTAGTAGTGGAGGAAATATGAATGGATGGTCATTTAATGAGGTTTGACAAAAAATCATGAACCTAGACCTCATTTTATACTTAGGAAAAATCTGGTGCATTAAATGGAAAGATTGGTGGGAGTGAGGAGCAAGCCAAAATTCGGTTTTTCCGTAGCTGCTGTAACAGCCTGTAGAGCTAACTTCGAATAATCATATCTGACTGAATTCTAATCGGAATTATCTCGTTCTTGTGCTCAAATCGAAGCCCCGGATGTCTAGTTTCTGTGAAAATTAACCTCATTCACAGATTCAAAATATCATGAGAGATATCGATGAAATGGTGAGAAGAGGTCATTTGTTAGAAAATGATTTCAGTACAATTAACATTAATATGTCCCAAATTAACTCCCAATTAACACTAAATGGCTCCAATCACTCCCATTTCAGATTTAATTGGTTCCAAATTTACCATAATTAAAAGATAATTGCACAAATTACTCATTGAATAATCAATGTTTAACTATTTAGTTAATTAGATGTGTGCAACCCTACCATAAAATGTAGTCCTAACCAATCAAATTATGACACATCATCGTTCTCAAATTGATTATACTTATAACTAATTGAAATCAATTGTTCATAATCACATATAGTTGGACTCAATTTGTGATGGTACATCTCAGCCATTAAAACTTGATTTAATAATAACTTTCAATCTGGTGGTCCGATTCGGGCTTATGACCACTCGATTTGATCGTTACACATCATGATCATTTTAGTGAAATGAGAGTAAGGATCTAATGACCAGAATCAAGATGCATATTTCTAAGGTAAAATTACCGTTTTACCCTCCATGTGAGGTTAAATGTGGGTTGCAAAATAAGGTGTCAATAGAATGCCCCACATTGGCAGAGCTTGAAAAGCGAATGTCAATGTATGAAAGAGAGACCTAACTTTGCAATTAGTATTTAACCGTGGTGAATATATGATGCATGTAGATAAAAATGCAGACGGTTATGTTGTGGATCAAAATGTGGACCGAATCTCGAAGGAAATTGCCTACGTACCTCTTAGTGGGAGGATCAGGTCTAAACGTAGTCATGCATGCAACCCCTTTTTTTTTTTTTTTGGGAAAAAAATGAGTACAAGACATGCTTACTAGTGGTCACGACAAAATGAGGATTTTAGTCGTGATCTTGAATTTTGGACGTGCTTCCTAGAGGTCCAAGGATTTGAATTTTGGATGTGCTTCGTAGAGGTCCAATAGATTTGAAGTTTGAACGTGCTTACCAGAGGGCCAAGGATTAGAATTTTGGATGTGCTTCCCAGAGGTCCATTGAAATTAAATTTTGGACGTGCTTTCTAGAGGTCCAAGGATTTGAAGTTTGGACGTGCTTCCCAGAGGTCCGATGGATTTGTGGAAGGTGATATTTGTGCCAATGTGTATGGGTCCTTTACCATAGTTCCTACAAAATAAATATTTTCAATTAGTAATAGAGTTATTAATTGAAAGAAATCGGACATACCAAGTCAATGCCCCTAGTTTGGGACATCTTGCATGTTTTGATGAATGCTGAGTGTGGATAGCTAACTTACTGTTGTGACCACTAGAGAATATGGAAGGAGATCACAATCTGCCATTTGTTTTGGAGATCTTTCATTTGAAGCTATGCTCAAGAGATTTATCCTCTGAAGCTTTGACTCTGGAGATTTTTCCTATGAAGATTTATTCATTGGAGATTTTTCTTTGAAAAATTGAGATTTTTTTTTGGTAGAGTTATCTTGAAGATTTATCCTTTAAACATTTGAAAAAAAAAAAAAAGATTTATTCATGGAGATTTTTCCTTTGAAATATGGAGATTTTTTCTTGAAGGTTCATTCAGGAGATTTTTCCATTGCAATTTTGAAAAACTTTAATGAAGATTTGTCCATAGGAGATTTTTCCTTGAAAAATAGTTTTGGAGATTTTTCCTTTGATGAATTGAAAATTTTGAATGAAGATTTATTCACTGGAGATTTTTCCTTTTGAAGATTTGTTCATGGAGATTTTTCCTTTGAAAAATGGAGATTTTTCCTTGAAGATTTATTCTAGAGATTAAACTTTTGAAAATTTTTTAATGAAGATTTGGTAATGGAGATTTTTCCTTGAAGATTTATTCTTATAGATATTTTTCCATTGAAGTTTTGGAAATTTTTATTGAAGATTTTTTCATTGGAGATTTTTCCTTTGGAATATGGTTTTGGAGATTTTTCCTTTTAAATATTTGTTCGTGGAGATTTTTCCTGGAAGATTTATTCTGGATATTGAACTTTTGAAAAAATTTAATGAAGATTTGTTCATGGAGATTTTTCCTTTGGAATATGGTTTTGGAGATTTTTCCTTTTGAAGATTTGTTCATGGAGATTTTTCCTTGAAGATTTATTTTGGAGATTGAACTTTCAAAAAAATTTTAATGAAGATTTGTTCATGGAGATTTTTCCTTGAAGATTTATTCTTAGAGATTTTTCCATTGAAGTTTTGGAAATTTTTATTGAAGATTTGTTCATTGGAGAATTTTCCTTTGGAATATGGTTTTGGAGATTTTTCCTTTGAAAAAAGAAGAATTTTCCTTTTGAAAATGGAGATTTTTTTTATGATCACAAAGTGAAGGAGATGAAGATGGACTAGAAATGATGAAGATTTATTCATGAGGATTTTTTTTTTTGAAAAACCTATCCTTTGAATGAGAACAACTTTGGCTGGAAGTTGATGTGGATTGTTGGATAAGTCCTTGGCTTTATTCCTGCAAAAAGATCATTTCAATTAGCAATGGATTTATTCATTGAAATGAATTGGAAGTACTTACCCAATGCCCCTAGTTTGGGGCATATCCCATACTTAGATTGAACCTGAGTTCATTTGATGTTGCGACCATTAGGGAACATGAAAGAAGATCATGGTCCACGATCATTGGTTCCTGCAAAATAACTTTCTTTCTCTAGCTTGTTAGAAACCAAATATCAAGAAAACATTTTTGGCCAATGCCCCTAGTGTGGACATGCTTGCCAAAAAAATGGATTGGTGCCTCAAATGAAAACATGCTTTCATGCGAGAAGAACATATTTGCACACAATATAAATAGGCCAATGCCCCAAGTTTAAGCACGCTTGATGCAAAACAAATGAGCTTAGCCTAACATGCACCCAAAAAATTTTGTCACAGTGTTTTGAATTTGTTCTGTAAGATTATTTGGGTGATTGGGACCGGGCCTTTGAAAGGCTGCCTACGTAACTCTTTCATAGAGGATCAAGTCAAGATGTAGTTCAAGAGAACTGTATTTTGGAATATATATATATATATATATTTAGAAAAAAAAAAAAACAAATTTCCCTTCTTTTTTTTTGGAACAAGATGTGATCCTTTGAACAACCATTTTAGAAAGTCATAGTGTTTAAGAACCAAACAAATCTTTTTGATCATGAAGGATCAAGATCATTAAACTTATGTAATCAAAATTTGCTTCTTTCTGAACATTGTCAGATTATGTCTTCAAAGGCAATCAAGAAATAAAATGTGATAATATTTAGGAATCACATTATTGGGTGCAAACAAGGAGAGTGCTCCAAGTTTGAAAGTCCTTTTGAGCCATTTGGGGATTTGAGAATTTGAGAAGTTTTGTCCTTCAACATATCATCCAGTGGGGTTTGAAAATCTTAAGCATTTTTCCTTTTTAATTCAAGAGAAAATAATATTAGAACTTAAGATGTGCCTACATCTAGCAACACTTCAAAGAGGTCTTTACTCATGGGTTGTAATGTTGGTCGGGTTTAGGTTATGAAATGAATGATATAAAAAAGCTCAAAATTCCCTATGATGTTCCCCCAAGTATGCATTACTCAAAAATCAAGTATTAGAGGAGTTTTCTCATTTCTTTGTTGCCATCTTCTCACTAGTCTTCATTGGTCACTTGTATCAACACTTGTTTTTAAGCTCATTCATCTTGAATTATACCTCTAGACTTTCATCTTGTAAAATTCTTCTCTTTTTAGGTTGCATCCTTAAGTTTCCAACTTGGTAGGATTTTCCAATTTTTCTTTTCTTCTTCTTCTTTTCTTTGGCCCTAACTTTTGCCTAGACTGCCCTTTTGGGCTTTCAGCCTAGCGGGCTTCTTTTGCCTAGACTGCCCTTTTGGGATTTCAGCCTAGCGAGCTTTTTTTTTTTTTTTTTTTTTTTTTTGGCTGTCTTTCATCTCTTGATTGAATGAACTTTTTAGGGATTTTTTGCCTCCCTTGTTTTTCTCAACTTAAGTCATTTTGATGCACTCTATATACATCTTTCTTGCCTCGATGCGCTCGCACATTTCTATGCTTGATGAATCTTTTTCTTTTTTTGATGAACTCTCTTTTAGATGAATCTTGTATTCCTCTTGGCACGATGAATTTAAGGCTCTTCAACTTTACAGACACTTTTTTTTTTTTTTTACATTGATGGAATTTCATTTATCTTTCCTTGATTGTGTGAAACCTCATTTTTCTTTGATGATCTCTTGTCTTTGGCCTAATGAATTCTCCACTTGTCTTTCATGTCTTCTAGGAGAGATTTATTGATTAGCTTCAAAACTACAAGGTTGACTCCTCCTTAACATGAGATTGAAGCATGCATACTTTGAATTTTTCCCATCTCAAGTTTAGATTTTAGTGGGTTCATGCAAAAAAGGCTAAATATTTGAAGGCTCAAATGCGCTAGCAATGGATGATGAACATTCTAGGTAATAGGAAATAATTTGGTTTAACCAAAGATGGCCTCCTATCCCTAGTAATGCTTGCTTATAGGCATAGTGACTCAAACTCTTTTAATAAATTCATCTTAAAAGAAAAAGTATGAATGCTCTAATGTTGTGAAACAAAAGACTTCCGAGATTTGGATTGAATGCATGAGCTTTTTGAATTTTTTGCTGGATAGATTTTCTTTGATTGCCTTTTATGACCATTTCTTCTTATATTCTAAGTCAAGTCACAAAAATCTTTACATGGATCAAATGAAATCAATCATTCCTTGAAACAAGTTAATTGCTCAAGCCTTTAAACATTAAGATTTAGAAAATGTTTTGTCCAGGGGATCCTTATGTACCATTTTGAAAAGGAGAATCCTTCTTCTTCTTCTTCTTCTTCTTTTTTTTTTTTATTTATTTATTTTTTTTTAATTTTTAAATCTTGAAAAAAATTGGGTTTTTTTTGAAAAAGTCACTAGGAAGTTCAATGGTCCTAGTTCAAAGATTTTTTTTTTTATAAAATTTTTATTTTTAAATGACTCAAAGGCCCAATGCCCCTAGTCCAAACATTTTCTCATTTGATTTTTTTCTATAGAAGATTTGGGAATCTTAATTTTTTTTTTGGATTTAAAAAAAAAAATATATATATATATATACATGAATAAAGTACATCAAATGCTACATGGAATTTAAGAATTCAACGAAACATAGAAACATGGAATAAATAAACAAACTTTAAGCTTAACCATGATGTTGCAAACCAAATGTGGAATGAGGCAAAGTTGGGCCACTTGCTTCTTCTTGGTCCATTTAGAATGCTTGAGGCTTGGTGTGCTTGTACCTAGATTATGATGAAATGGCTTGGGCTTGCACTTGGAAGGCTTGAACCATATGATCATTTGGTATTTGCTTGAAATGGCTTGACCTTACACTTGGAAGGCATGTATCTGGTAAACTTTTGGCCTTTGATGTTGATCGTGCGAATACACCTTTGATGGGCTCAAGTATTGGGCTTAGAATGATTCAAGAAACAATTTTTGGTTTCCATACCAAGTATAGTTCAATCACAGGCCTTTGGGCTTGAGTTCATTCACAACATACAAGGTTCAAACAATCATGATGAGCTCAAGCATTGGACTTGAGTCATCATGGTTCAAACAACAGCCAAACAAATGCATAATGAAATGCAATTTACATGGACTAACCTAAAGGTAGGTTCTATGGGTCATTGCAACATGGGTACAAGGTGGGTTAAAGGTCCGCACAAGCTAGGACATCGTACCTCCCAACTTGTGCCGCCAGGAGCGCCGCGTTGGTCCAAACGGTACAGTTTGTCCCTATGAACCACCATTGCATAACCATGATGATCCTTGTTGCGATGGGTGGTAGGTTCACTGCTGGGTATGTGAGTCTCAGGAAAACCACAATCCACGACTAATACTACTGGGCTTCCGGGCTAGCACACAAATAAAATAAATTTCATTCAAACAAATGATGCATGGCATGCAATATAATGATATATTATATACAAAAAGCAATAAACAAACAATGATATGGTTGGCCACCATAACCTAATTGAAGCTTAGCCCTCTATATCCCTAGTGGAGTTGCCACTGTGAGAGATCGTGCCCTTGGCCTCATTTTTTAGGATGTTAGGCCAAACCTATGTGAATGAGTGAAGTCGTGTTATTGCCTCTCAAAATGGAGGTTCGATTGATTATATTTTCCCCTTTAAATTAAGGGTTTTACAATGGAGTCATCACTTATTTAATTATTGGAAAAATAAGAAAACCAAAATTGAAAAATTCCTCGTTTTATTAATTTGTAATTGAATTTACATTGATCATAGGAAAATTACATGGCTTTGATCCTAGTTACAATCTAAGATAAAGTATATGGCTTTGTTTCCTAGTTACAATCTAAAAATTGAAAATTATATGGATAAACATTTGATCTACTAACTCTTGATCTAAACTTGGAGGCTATGTTACAAGGTGAGAAGGTGTTAGGCACCCACCTTGCCCGATAAAACCGGTCTTCTAGACTATGGTGGCCAACATTCATATCATATCATCCAATATGTCAATCAATTTACATGTTGAATTTAATATGTGTGCATGTGATAAATCCTAATTCAATTTATTAAGCATTGCATTTGGATTGAAAAATAAATTCTAGTGAATGTGTGTGTATGGTGATATCCTAGATTCAAGGATTTGAAAGAATTATGAAACAAACTTGTTTTTCATATTTTTGATGTGGATTTAAGATCAAAACTAGTGTTTATGCATGAACATGTAACGAACAATCAAGAACATATGAAGAAAACATAAGAACATTTAAGAACATTCAAACATATTCAAGAGGATTTAAATAATTACTATCATGTTTTAATCCTAAATTCTCATCATGGCAACACAAAAAAACAAGTTAGGAAAATAGATTATACCTTCATGCAATACCCATACGGTGGAGGAGGAGACTTTTGGTAGAGGTCCTAAGGGTGGAGGAAAAGAAGAGTTAGGAGAGGAAGAGTGAGTTTCACTTAATACCTTGAGTTTCAGGAAGACTAAGATATGACAAGACTACTCAACTTTACCAGAACTCAAGAGAGGAGAATAGAGGGGGGTTTTGTGTGCTTTGGAATGAAGGAGGAGGAGGGTTTATATAGTAGTGTTGGAGGAAATATGAATGGAAGACCATTTAATGACGGTTGATAAAGAATCATGAATCTAGACCTCATTTTAGCCTTGGGGAAAATCTGGTGCATTAAATGGAAAGATTGGTGAGAGTGAGGAGTAAGCCAAAATTCGGTTTTTCCATAGCTGCTATAACAGCCTGTAGAGCCAATTTCGAATAATCATATCTGATTGAATTATAATCGTAATTGTCTCGTTCTTGTGCTCAAATTGAAGCCCCGGATGTCTAGTTTCTGGGAAAATTAACCTCATTCACAGATTCAAAATATTCTAAGAGATATCACTAAAATGGTGAGCAGAGATCATTTGTTAGAAAATGATTTCAGCACAATTAACATTAATATGTCCCAAAGTAGCACTTAATTAACATTAAATGGCTCCAATCACTCCCATTTCATATTTAATTGGTTCCAAATTTACCATAATTAAAAGATAATTGCACAAATTACTCATTGAATAATCAATGTTTAACTATCTAGTTAATTAGGTGTGTGCAACTCTACCATAAAATGTAGTTCTAACCAATCAAATTATGACACATCATCGTTCTCAAATTGATTATACTTATAACCAATTGAAATCAATTGTTCATAATCACATATAGTCGGACTCAATTTGTGATGGTGCATCTCAGCCATTAAAACTTGATTTAATAATAACTTTCAATCTGGTGGTCCAATTCGGGCTTATGATCGGTCGATTTGATCGTTACAACATCAAGATCATTTTGGTGAAATGAGAGTAAGGATCTAATGAACAGAATCAAGATGCATATTTTCAAGGTGAAAGTACCTTTTTACCCTCTATGTGAGGTTAAATGCGGGTTGCAAAATAGGGTGTCAACAGTATTTGAGAGGGAAGGGTAAAGTGTTTGCTGTTACCCTTAGTGATTCTGACAGATCAAATTTAGACACAGAAGGAGAATGTGATAGTGAAGGAAATTATAGAGCCTTTATGGCTATTGCCTCCGTTGATTCAAAGGATGATTTGAGCAATTTGGTTGATGAACTTGGTAATATTTTTGAGGATGAGGAAATTGAAGAATCGGAAGATGAAGACGTGTGCCAAAATGAAGGGGAGAACAACCTTCAAGAAGCATATGATTCTTTGCTGGAAGATTGTGGCAAATATGCCAAAAGTTGCAAACCTTGCTATGAAAAAGATGAAAAGGTTGAACAAGAGTATAGGTGTATACTTGTGCAACACAAGGAAGCAAAGTGTGAAGTATAAAGAGTCAAGGGAGAGTTGGTTGAAGCTTACTCTAAGATCAAGTTTCTTGAACTTGAAATTATTCAAGCTAATGTCAAGGTTGAGCGCATCCTCACCAAGAAACTTGACAATGTGTTGTCATCTCAAAAACCTTTACATGATAAGACCAGTTTGGGCTATATCGGAGAAGGAAGTTCTAGCAGCGAACCCAAGAAGAAAGTAAGGTTTGTTTCAGCCAAGAATGAAGAGAAACTCAAAGACGTGAAGCCTGAGATTAAGACCTCTGTTGTAGTAAAGAGAACCATTGGTGCAAGACCAAAGGAAAAAGGGAAGTCATTACCCAAAAATCAAAGGGGGACTCACGTGAAGCATGTGTATCATCATTGTGGCGTACAAGGGCACACAAGGCCAAATTGTTTCAAGCTTCATGCGCTCAAGATGGCTGACTCTATGCGTGGTCCAGAAAGTTCTAAGAGAAGACCAAGGGAAGCACAAGCTAAGGGAGATAGTGAAGGACATCTCATTGGAGACATTATGGAAATGCTGAAGAACATATCACTATGCCTAGATAGCTTCACTCTGAGGTTTGAAAGTTATGTTGGTCGTACCCTGCCATCTAAGGCTCTTACCCAAAATACTCGTAAATGGTGGGTGAAGAAAGGTACCTATGCATGATCACTCTCTATGCCCATGCATTAATATTTCCAATGTTTAGGGTCATAAGTTTATGCATCATGACATACACATTTCTCTTGTATCATTGCTTCCAATTTATGGCATGTTTCTTTTTCAAGTTTTGCTTTGTACTTGTTATTCTGTTGATCTTACTTTACTTGTCCTATTTTTAAGTGTGTTCAAAAATTAAAAAACCCATAAAAATTGAAAAATCTCCAAAAAGTTTGATTGCTTGTGTTGTGTATATCAGATGTGAGTTTGGCATAGTACCTTCATACTAATGGCGTAGTGCATTTACTCGCTTGTTTTGTATGCACATATACTTTTGTAGGAGAAATCTTGAAAATTATGTGTGATTATTGTAAATAGATCTTCAAACTTGTCATGTATGATTGGTCAATAGTCTTAATGGTCTTGATACTTACATAGACTTGTGCCAATATCTCTTCCCACTTTATTTTTATGTTTTTGCTTAAAGAGCTCAACAAATGTAAATCTCAAAATGAAAAGAGATAATGAGCTACAAAAGCCGCCGCACATACTAGTATTTGACTAGGAAAAAGGGAAAGCGGCTTTTAAATTGAAATGTATGGTGCTCAAAAAGCCAAAAGCTCACTCTCAATATTGAAATATAAAAAATTTCAAGCACTGATCTCAAAATGAGGTGTAATGTTCAAAAATGATCAAATGTTATGATTTGTGCAGAACCCAAATGAAAAGCTTCTAAGATTTGTAATCATTTTCTTGTGAAAGGTCATATATGTTCATTTCTATAATTGAGATAAACCACTTGACTTAGTACCGGTTGTGTATGACTTGATTGAATCGATCATTGAAGCTTCACTCTAGTCTAAGGACTATTCCACATTTGATACTCACCCACAACACATATGTCTTAGTTCAATTAATGCTTATTTCATTTGTGTGATTGTACATGCTCAAATGTGATGTGTATGCTCAATTGCTTGCCGATCAAACCCGAAAATATTTTTAAGTATTTTACATGTTTTTCAAAGTGATTTTATACTTTCGTGTTTTTAGTTTTTGTTCAAAATGCATTTTATGTGTTATTCTTCAAAAACTTGTCCAAAGGCATTTTCATGAGAAGCTCACGACTAAGAGCTTCCCGCAAAAAGAGGTTAAGGGAAAACTGGAAATCACAAAATTCATACAGAGAGTATTGCAACTATTTCATGACTAATCCCTTCCTGCGAAAAGATTTTTAGGCAAACTGGAAAACACAAGTGTCATATAGCGGCTATCGCGACTGTTTCGCGACTAGAAGCTTCTCGCGAAAGTTTTTGTGCTTTAGTGGTGTTTTTCGCAAGTAATTTCGTGACTATCTAACCCGCGAAAAATGCATGTTTTCAATTTTATAGGGCTGATGTGACAAATTTTTAAAACGCTCTCTATTTCCCTCTTATTGCCTCACTCGAACTTCTCTCAACCCAAATATGATTTTCTCACAAAACCCCATCATTCTCAAGCTTGATCTCTGCACAATCAACTCAAAGGTATGTTTTGCTAACAATCCTTTCCTTTTTCTCTTAGAATATGCAGAAATTGAGTTAGGTTTCTTGAATTGGTGATTTTCGAAAAAGGGGTTAGGAATGTTGATTTTGGGAAATTTTTTTCAAAATTTTGATTGGGCTGAGTCCCATTTGAACTGATTGTATCTGTGTTGGCCCCTTGTGGCATTTTAATAATGTATTTAGGCATATTTCCATGTGTTCATGCATTGCCCATAGGTGTATTGTAGTGTTGCATGGCATTTTTGAGCGGTTTTGGACTACATTGAGTTCCAATTCCTAGGTTTACCCTTGATTGAACTTAATAAACATGTTTTGATTAATGGGTGTGTACTTTACACACTTTGCCCATTTTATGCCTGTCAATGGCTTGCCATGCATCACCTGGGAACACACTAAGCACACCTCATGCACTGAAGATGCATACACATGCACAGTTTCTTATTTCTTCCATCTTAGTTATTTTTTCATGGTTTAGCACTTATAGCATATTGTTTTAACTTTGTTGTGTTTTGTTTTAAGCTCTTGTACTTATGTTTTGGACTAACTTGAAACTAATCAAGTTTGTGCTCTGTTTTTGTGTCCTGCACTTGTTTTTTTTTTTTTTTTTTTTTTTGGTTTTGTGTTTCCTTGTGCAAATGTTTCCTTGTGAGCCATGGACGACCATCTTGATTTGGACAGTTGTAATATTTTATGGATGAATCCTATTCATGTTTGGAATGCTTCTATTGAGCTTCCATTCTTGTAAAACCTTTTTGGACGACCTAATCATGGATGACTATCTTGGACGATCCTGACTTAATTTAGATTCCTTTCAAAATTTATTTGTTTTTAGATTCAATTTGCATTTGGATTTATTTGTTGTGTGTGGTGATAATGTGGGAGGTTTTGGTACTTGCAGGCACAATAATTGATCATTTGAGGAATACTATGTCTTTGGCCTAGCTCTTTCTTTCTTCCATGATTCCAATCTTATGTTGATACAAGGTGCTTCTATTATCATGGATGTACTAGAAAATGAGAGGAAAAGAAAAGTCTTCCATGGTTGAATTATTAGCGTATTTTCCTAAAATAATACTTGATCATCGTTTTTTGTCCCAATCTTTTCCTTTTATAATTTGTTTAACGGGTTATTATCATTACTAGTTATTGGCCCATGCTTTGCATGTTTTTTTTTCTTTAATTTAATAATTTATAAATTATAAGTAGACATGTTATTAAAAAGTATTCTTCATTTAAAAGTAAATGTATTATTATTATTATTATTATAAGTTTTTTTTTTTTTTAAATTTTAATGTTACCCTCTTTTAATTTGTGACTAAATTTGATTTTTTTTTCTCCTATTGAAAGCATAAATTGTAAATATTATAAAGAGAAAACTAATTGAGAAATTTTCAGTTAACCACTTACATAAACTTTATAAATAATTTTAAAAAAGTGTACATACAGATAGTTAATAACATCAATGGCATCAGATTTCCTATTTAACCAAAAAAAAAAAAAAAAATTGGAATCCCATCTGCATAAAGAGAAATGGAACCCCACAGTTTCCATGTCTTTCTCTCCCACTTGGCTTCAAGATTTGTTTAATTTCTTGGTGACTTTCTATCCGTGAAGAACATCATCAAAAACAACGTTAAGATTAACTACTTTCTATTTATTTTCTTTGTCAAATAAAATTGAAAAATAGCTTCGAAAAGGTAAAGAAGATTGATAGAATACGGAGAAGAGATTAAATCACTTAAAAAAAAGAAATAAAAAAGTTGAGAAAAGACATAATACCTTTGCGATAATACTTTTGTTGTAATTTTAATTGATAATGTAGTTTGTTATATATAGTGCAATTATCAGTTATTAATGAAATTATTATTATTATTTTTTTGAAAGAGAAAGTTTCAACCTATGATGTCCGCTCCTGATAATAGCTCTATTATTAAACCAAGACCCTAATCAGTTTTGGTGTAGGCGAGGATTGAACCATAGTTCTCTTATACAACCATCAAAGATTTTACTAGTTAAGTTAACTAGAACCTGAAATTACTTTATATATATATAGGAGATGGGTATGAGTTACATGGATGTAAGAAATCAAAGAGTTATGAGTTACAAATGATAATATTATAACCCATTAACTTTTTTGTTGTATTTAACTACCAATTAACTATACCTATGTGTTATACAACCCATTAAATTGGTAGGGTTTTTTTTTTTTTTTTTTTTTTTGGGTAATACAAGAGGATATGTATCCATCTATTGTGGGCAGTTTTTTGTTTTCATAAATAATGTGAAAGGACATAGTTTTTTTTAACAACCTTTTTTTAATTATTTTTTATTTATTTTCCCCCTAAAACTTAAATAGAAATGGTAATAAGAAGATGCGTAACACAAAAGTGTAAGACTACAGTAAAACACACTTGAATGAGAATGAAATAATTTAGTTTTTTTCGGCCTAAGACTTAAATAAGATTATGATAATGATAATGAATAGGTGTTGTGGAAGGGAGAAACCCGAGGAGCAAAAGTATGAGGCATTAGAACATTCCGAAGAGACAATTAGGCTTCACTCCTCACTGACTATGCCCAGCCCAGACGAGAAAACTAGATGCCAAAAAATGAATAGTGTTTAGTCGAGGAGCGAGCTTACCTGAGGAACTGGGGTCCCAATCCAAAAACCAACATGATAGGTGACTGAGGAAGAAAGTGGAGGCATGAAGGCAAAAGAAGAAGGAAGTTTCCTGATAAAGCACCCATCATCTCTGCATCAAATGTACTACACCAACTTAGCCTGTTGCATTTAATGGTAGAATGACACCTGAATAATGTTTTTACAGCTTGCATCCTACTCTACCACCACCAGCAAGGCACTGATTAGACAAGTATCCAGATAAAGATCCATAGCAGCTCAGGTGGAGGGTTAGGATAAGGCCTCAGCTATTATAAAAAGGAAGGAGGCTCCATTAAGAAAGGGGAGAGGAATTGAAAAGAAAAAAGAAAAAGTGTAACCAAGAGCTTTGTAACTAAGAGCCGAACATTATAAGAACTAATATTCCTTGGACCAATCCGAGGAAGAGTTGATATAGAAATCCTTGCTTCTCTTGCTGTTAACCCCTCATATATCTAGTGACTTAAGCATTGAACCTCTTTTTAAATCATTTAATGAAACCATTAAGGCTTGAAAAGGTTGGCCTTGATAACCTACCGCTAATAATTAATTATACTAGGATAGTATACAGTAATTATCCATCTAACTTGGATTGAGGATTGCTGATCCTTTGCCCCTACAATTGGCACCATCTGTGGGAAAGTCACCTTGAATCCTTACTTGTATTTTGGTGTGTGGAGAAAAGATGGCTTCTAGGAGAGATGATATTATCATTCATGGTAATAGACTGGATGATAAAGAAGAATCTGTGGGGTTCTAACATGGGGATCATTTTGTGAACTTGGAATGAAGAAGGGATCGCGAAGTTGCCTGATCCCCCAGCATAAAGGTCGAGTCTGTCCATTTAGACCATATTAGTCAGAATCATTTGAGGCCTGAGAGTCTCATTTCGCATGAGCAAGAGATGCATAATCTCAAGTTGGAGGTTGGTCATCTATGTAGGCAACTTCGTCGAAGAATGCATGTAAGGGAAAATAGAACTCCCTTGCCAAGTCAAAGCTCTAGTTCAGAAGGAGAACAAAGTTATAGATGGAGAATTAGGAGCCTGCTAAGTGAATTTTTGGCGATACCCTCTCATTCGGAGGACAAAGATAGACATCATTATAGTAGGGTCAGAACTCCACCCACGAGAATATTGGAAATGGCGCCATGAGTAGAGCTTTGCGCCAAATCTCTCAGTCCTCTTTTACCAGCTATATTAAAGAGGGCGAGTTGCCCCATCGCTTTACCTAGCCAGCTTTAACATTCTACAACGGCAAGACTGATCCCGTGGAGCACATGAGCCATTTCAATCAGAGGATGACCATTCATTCCAAGAATAAAGGCCTTATGTGTAAGGTTTTCCCTTTAAGCCTCGGTCCCATTGCCATGAGATGGTTCGATAGACTTGAAAAGGGTTCAATAGGATCCTTTGAAGAGCTAACCAGGGCATTCGTTGCTAGATTTATGACCTGTAGTAGGGTCCTGAGACCTTTGGACTATTTGCTCTTTATGGCTATGAAGGAAGGAGAGTCCTTGAAGACTTACTCGGATAGATATTGGGAGCTCTTAAATGAGGTTAATGGGGACTTTAAAGATGCGGCAGTCATAACCTTTAAAGTGGGGCTACTAGTGAACTTGAATTTATGGAAATCCCTTACAATGAAGCCTTCTCGGGATATGCACTAGTTGATGGATTGCATAGAAAAGCACAAAAGAGTAGAGGACGACCAATCCTAAAGTAAGGGGAAGGCAAAGGTCTTCATGCCCGAGCGAAAGGACCCTCGGCCAAACAGATATGGACCTAGTTGACCGATGAGAGACTTTTTCAATCAAGCCATACAGTTAACTCAGTGTTCAAAGAGCCTATATATTGGGTATTGGAAAAGATAAAAAAATAAGCCTTACTTCAAATAGCCAAATAAGATTGGAAGGGTCCCCACAAAGCGAAATCAGAACCCGTACTACTAGTAGCATCAGGAATAAGGTCATACGACTAAAAATTGTAGGAAGTTGCGTGATTTTTTGGAGTAGCTGGTCAAGACAGGGAAATTGAAGCAATTCATACACTAACTTTCGGGACCAGGAGAGCAATCAGGCACGGGTTTACAAAGGGATGTGGCATCATGCCTACCCTTTAGAACTATCAACGTCATCTTCATTGCTCCAAAAAGGGAGTTAGGTTCCTTGTTTGGGGTAATGACATTTCACCATAGTCAAGGGTAAGAGAAGAAGGCAGAATGTCCAAGCGGACTAAGACCAAAGAAGAGCCAACTCTGGGTTTCTTTAAGGCCGATAAGATGGGTACTTTCGAGCCCCATGATAATGCTCTTGTGGTCACCCTCCAAATAAGAGAGTTTGACATGAAAAGAGTAATGGTAGACCAAGGAAGTGGGGCTAAGATCATGTATCCAGATTTGTATAAGGGTTTAGGATTAAAACCCAAGGACCTTGACAAGTATGATATCTTCTGGTTGGATTTGATGGAAAAACCGTGACCTCTTGTAGACACTGCATTTTGCACCCCTTACGACTTGGGCCCTCGTTCTCCTTCGATGCTAAAATTCTAAGACCTAAGGTTGGTTTAGGGCTCAATCAGATATTAAATTGACTTGAGAAATGTTAAAATGAAAATATAACTTTTAATGAGTAAATAAATCTATTTTTGAAAAAGTAAATCCAAGAAAGCCCTCGGCCTGTGCACGCAAGAATCAGCTTGCACGCATAGCCATAATGCATGCGCATGTAGGCCTAAGCCTGCACGCGCATGTTAGGTTTCAGAAACATAAAAAGGCAAATTTTATGCTTCAATGCTGAGGTTTGGAACGAATCCCACATCGTCAATGAGACATTCCAAACCCCCATTTTTACTATATAAATAGCCATACATGGTACTTTTTCAAAACACAGGTAGAAATCCAAAGGGAAAACACTAAAATTCACTAGAAATAGTGAATTAAGAGGGAGTTTTTCACAAAAATCCTCAAGTCAATTTTCTTTTGATTAAGGCCTTTTTTGGCCTTGATCTTTGAGTTTAAGATTACTAATAACTTTTTATTGATTATGAATAAATTTATCTGAGGGGAATGGTAAAAAATCAAGCTTGAAGAGCTTCAGTTTTGAGGTAGTAGTTCTAAACTTTTTCTTTCTTTTTCTTTAATTTGATTTTGTTTGTGTTTGTAGAGGGAAAGGAGAAAAAGAAAAGATGAAGAAGAAAAGAGGGAGGCCAAATTTCGGCCCCTATCTCTTTTCCCTTTTAGTGCTGAGTCAACTCAAGTTTGACTAAGTTGACCCAATCAAACTTGAGTTAACTCACCAAAATATATATATAGAAGAAGAGTAAAAAATATAGGAAATTTGTTTTCAAAATTTTTTCTAAAATTCTTCAAAATTTTTCAAAAGTGATTGGTTCAAATTTTCAAATAAAAAAAGAGAGAAAGAGAAAGATGAGAAGAGATTTTGAATATGCAAAAAAAAAAAAAGGAAAAAAGAGAAAGGAAAAAATTTTTCTAAAATTTTTCATAAACATTTCTAAAATTTGTGGCATTAGTTCCATTAACAAAGAAATTTTTCAAAAAAGAAAAAGAAAAATGAATAAAAAAGAAAAAGAAAAAAAAGGAAGATTTTGCAAAAACAAAGAAAAGAGAAAAGAAAGAAAAAAAAATTTCAAAGATTTTCAAAAATTAATTGTTCCAATTTCAAAAGAAGAATTCAAATTTCAAAGTCAAAAAAGAAAAAAGAAAATGAGAGAGATTTTGCAAAGAAAAAAAAAGCATTTTACAAGTATAAAATTGATTATTTTGGTGAAACAAAAAAAAAAGGGGAGAAGAAAAATTCCAGATTCCAAAAAATTGAGTAGATAAAGTCTAAATCATCAAAAATTCTAATTTGAATTTTTGTTTATTGCACACAAATTTCTAGATTGAGCGGATAGAGTTCTCAATCATCCCAAGATTTTTAGATTGAGTGAATATAGTTCTTAGTCACCCCAAAGTCCAGATTGAGCAAATACAGTTCTCAATCGACTTCCAGATTTCCAAAATGAGCGAATATAGTTCTCAGTTGCCCCAGATTTCCAAATTGAGTGGATATAGTTCTCTATCGCTCCAAAGTCTAGATTGAGCGCATACAGTTCTTAGTTGACTTCCAGATTCTAGATTGATCGAATATAGTTCTCAATTGACTTCCATCTTTCCAAATTGAGCGAATATAGTTCTCAGTCACCCCCAAAGTCCAAATTTAGTGAATACAATTCGCAGTCGACTTCAAAATTCCAAATTGGGCGAATACAGTTCTTAGTCACCCCAGATTCCAAGTTGAGCAAATACATTTGTCACTCGACTTACAGATTCTAGATTGAGCGAATACAGTTCTCAGTCTCCCTAGATTTCAAAATTGAGCGAATATAGTTCTCAGTCGCCCCAAAGTCCAGATTGAGCAAATACAGTTCTCAGTCAACTTCCAAATTCTAGATTGAGTGAATATAGTTCTCAATCACCCTAAAGTCCAAATTGAGTGAATATAGTTCTTAGTCACCCTATATTTCAGATTAAGCAAATATAGTTCTCAGTCAACTTCCAGATTCCAGATTGAGCGAATACATGTCTCAGTCTCCTTAGATTTCCAAATTGAGCGAATATAATTCTCAGTCGCCCCAAATTATAGAGTGAGCGAATACAGTTCTCAGCTAACTTCCAAATTCTAGATTGAGCGAATATAGTTCTTCGTACCCCAAAGTGCAAATTGAGCAAATATAGTTCTCAGTCGACTTCTAGATTTCCAGATTGAGCGAATACAGTTCTTAGTCACCCCAAAGTCCAAATTGAGTGAATATAGTTCTCAATCGACTTCCAAATTTCTAGATTGAGCAAATATAGTTCTCAGTCACCCAAAATTCCAGATTGAGCGAATAAAGTTCTCAATCGACTTCCAGATTTTCAGATTGAGTGAATATAGTCTTAATCACCCAGATTCCAGATTGAGCAAATATAGTTCTCAATCGTGCCAGATTTCAAATTAAGTAGATATGGTTCTTAATTAGCGACATTCAAGCCTCTATATAGGTTCATCAATCATCAAGCAGACTGGATGTCAACATTTTTTATTTTGTAAGACAATAGAGCACTAATACTATGTCCAAAGGTTCTAGGTTCTAGGGCTAGGAAATCTTTGAAAAATCAACCTCGATTAAATCGTGGTTGCTAAAATTAGTGTCTTTGTTTTACATTAACATTCGCTTTTCAAGTTGTGTCAGTAAGGGGCATTCTATAGACACTCAATTTTGCACTCATAATATAACCTTGGGAGATGACCAAAATAATCATTCTAAGTACCCAAAAATCATGATTTCATTTCATGCATTAAATCATTCATCACATAACATAAAAATGATCTTGAGATTCTAATGATTACGACAATATGTCCGATTCCCAAATCGGACCATCGGATTGAAAGATGTTAGGACATATGTGATTCATTTGTTAGGAACATATGTCACTATTTTATGTAATTGACTAATCCTTTGACAAAACGCACTTTACTTTATTTGGGTAGATCTAGGATGTGTTTAATACTTCAAGAAACTTTGTTTCAAGATCAAGTGTTGAAGCCATGCAAGTCTGTCCAAGATTCAAGCTAAAAAGTGCCTATCATTAAAGCTCGACAGCTAACCATCTATCAAGCTTAAAGAGCTGTTTAGCCCCGAGGCTCGACAGCAGCTCAACAAATAGGGTATCTGTCGAGGTTTATGAAAAATAGATTTTCAATTCTGTTTTGACTCCAATCCGTGTTTATGTGTTTGGGCTTTCTTCCCTCACAACCCTAGACATATAAAAGGATTCTTTTAAGGGCCGTCAAAGTGTTCACAAGTTGCACAAGTGTTGAGCAAAGTTTGTTTAAGCAAATTGTGATCGAAGACACAATTTTATCCTAGTTCATCATTCTTGTGAGTGTTTGTGCATCGTAGGGTTTTGTGACCAAGCATTTCTTGATCTTTATCATTGGGATGAAATGAAGAACTTTACAGCCAACAACCTTCTCTAGTTGGTGATTGAAGTTGCGTAGTGGGATCCGCGTAGTTGGTTAGTCACGTGCAGGGAGCCGTGCATCAAAATGAGAAATTGTCAATATAAAACAAGTCTAATTGGGTATTGGGGTAAGGGTTCAACTGTAGGTTGGTATAATGTACTGGGATTCCTTTACTTGTAGCCTCTTGTTGTGATAATAGTGGAATTTTGGGAGTGGTGACCTTAAAATCACTCGGTGGGATTTTTGCCGTGTAAGTTTTCCCCATTTGTAAACAAATCACCGTGTTATTTATTTTCCGCTACATGCTTAGTCTAATTGGTGATTTGTTTGAGCTACCATGCGTTTGCATGTTAATTTGATTAATTATAAAACTTGGCTAATTAATCAATTAATATATCACAAGGGGTCAATTCGTTTTTGGAAAAAAAAAAAAGATATTACAAGGTCAAATTTTCACAGTCTCCATACATTCATTTAGATGGAATTGATCACATGTGATTAATTGAAATTAATTTTAATTGGTCGATAATTAAAATTAGGGATAATTACACATGACTAACCTGTGGTTAGCCTCTAATTCTATGTACCCACCCGTGGTTTGAATTTTGACACTTTTCCCACCTGTGATTCTCACTGTTACTATGCCGTAACCCACCTTTCTACTTTCCGTTACTCTAACAAAGAAAATGTAAAAAAACAAAACCCCAAACGGATCAAAACACTCTCATTCAAATCTTGAACATGAAGAACATACCCAAAAATTTGAAAAATTACAGGAAGTTGAACCCAAAAACAATATCCAACACAGGCCCAAACCATAACAACAAAACTCAAATCTTACATCAAAACTTAAATCCAAAAAATTCAAAAAAAATCCCAGCCAAACCCAAAAAAAAACCCAAATCTTACAACAAAACTCAAATCCAAAAAAATCATAGCAAACCAATCACCACATCAGAAGCAATAACCACCCCCCACTGCAAATCGATCCATATCAAAAGTGACTTCGGCCGATTCAGTCGATTCAAAGCCAAATTTAAAAGCTTTCGCACCAAGATCTTCCTAGATTTGTTTCAAGTTGGCTTAAGTTCAAACCCAGATCTAACGATTTTTAACCCAGATTTGGTTCGTGTCTCTGATCGGAGCACCGACAAACCACTGCCGAAAACCAGATGAAAACCCAGATGAAAACCATCGCTGTATATACCGAAAAAACGAACTCAGGAGATCTTGCTCGATGCCAGTCAAAGGAAAATTGTCCCACAATGATTCAGTGGTACCTAACGATTTGACTGATGAACACCCCTAAGAGAGAGTGGGTCGGGTTATAGAGAGAAGGGAAATTTGAGAAAGAAATTGTGGGACAAGAGAAATGAGTAAAGTCTGAGGGAAAGAAAAATGACTTTGGCTTTGTCTTTGAGTCACAATGATTAAGCGGTACACACCAAATTAAAGGGAAAATGCCGCACGTTTTTACATATCTGTTCAGATTGATCCATATATTTTTCCATTGATTTTAGGCTTAGTGGCACTTAACTTTAGAAAATTAATTATCAGTTCTATTTTTATTAATTCCTTTCAAATGTAGTTTACACATTCCAATTATTGTATGCCCCGCATTTCATGTAGATTTTGGATTGAACAAATGATGAAAGTTATATATATTTTTCACGTTGTGATTGGTGGGATGTATATCTTTGAAATTTGGTTTGGGACCTAATGATTCGACTGATGAACACCAGAGAGTGGGTCGGGTTGTAGAGAGAAGGGAAATTTGAAAAAGAAATTGTGGGACAAGAGAAAAGAGTAAAGTCTGAGGGAAAGAAAAATGACTTTGGCTTTGTCTTTGAGTTTTGGGTATGTTTTGCATGTTCTTCATGTTCAAGATTTGAGTGAGAGTGTTTTGATCCGTTTGGGATTTTGTTTTTTATATTTTTTGTGTTAGAGTAACGGAAAGTAGAGAGGTGCGTTACGGCACGGTAACGGTGAGAATCACAGGTGGGCAAAGTGTCAAAATTCAAATCACGGGTGGGTACATAGAATTAGAGGCTAACCATAGGTTAGTCATGTGTAATTATCCCTTAATATTAATTAAATAATTTATGTGATTGGTTGGTGATTTTGATTAAAAATAAGTTTGGTTGCATAGGAATAAAAGGAATAATCTGATAATGTTGAAATTTGATTTGATAGGGCAAACATGTATTGACCCCTTGCAAATTAATTAACTACCCAAGTTAATTAATTAGGTTCAATTACATGTAAAGTGTGGAGGCACAAATAAATCACAAATTATACTAAGTGTAGCGGAAAGTAAATTTGATACAAGTGATTTGTTTAGTAATGGGAAAACCACTGAGGCAAAACCCCACCAGGTGAATTTAAGGTCACCACTCCTAAGAATCCACTATTATCAATCACAAGCGGTTACAGGTATAAGGAATCTTACCAAACCCTTTAGCATATCCTGAAATACCAACCTACAGTTGAACCCTTACCCTAATAGCTAATTGGACTTGTATTGTAATGGCAATCTTTTCATTCAATGCACAAATCCCAATACGTGACTAACCAATGATGCATGGATCACAGTATGTGACTAACTCCACCAACTTGAAGAAGATGTTGGCTGCAAAATTCTCCACTTCATTAACAATGAAGATCAGGAAGCTCCTTGGTTACAAAACCCTTGGCGTAAGGACGTAGTAGCTTCTTCAGAGAGAATGATGAAGTAGGTCACTATCTGCATGTGCGACAGCCTTTAAAATAAGCCTTATATATGTCTAGGGTTGTAAGAAAGAAACCCTATACAAATACTTCAACATGGGCCAAAAATCAGATCTGGAATTTTTGATTTTGTAAGTCTCAACAGAAACAGGCTGTGTTGAGTTTTTGTCGAGTTTCAACATTAAATCTTGATAGAAAGGATTCTGTCGAGACTTCTGTTGAGCTTTAATGAGCAGCTCTTCTTCACTTGTTTCTTGGTTAGAGCTTTAATGAACAGCTCTTCTTCACTTGTTTCTTGGTCAGATCTTCATGGCTTTAACACTTGACTTGAACAACATGTTTCTTGAAGTCTTAAACCCATCCTAGATCTATCTAATTACAAGTAAAGTGCATTTTTTCTAAGGATTAGCCAATTACATAAAATTTCCTTAACAATCTCCCCCTTTGGCAATACGTGACAAAACCACAACGAATAAATGAATCATGAGAAAAGTCTTAAATTGCTAAACTCATAACCACTTGTTGGATTACAAAATAAATCTAACCTAAATATAAAATCTTGAAAAACTTTGCAAGAAGAGAGTTCATGGCACGGTAGACTTTTCACATCCTGTCTTTTGGAAACACTTAAACAAGACTTATCAAGGCATCATCTGTGAAACAAAAATAAAGATTGCATACATAAAGAAATATGTGTATAAAGAGAGAAAAGAAACAACACATGTAGAGGTAGGTGAAGAAAAACATACATCATCATCATATATATGAAACTAAAGTACAATGTATGTAAATAAATGGTCACAAGACCGGTATACAAGAGGCTAATGTAAATAAAGAAGAAAATAAAAAATACATATAAACCGCACTACATCCCTTAAAAAGATATACACACTCCTCCTATCAAAAAATGTCTTATACTAACTCTCCCCCTAAGTATAAGACTACTTTTAAGCCCAAAACTACTCCCCCTTTTTGTCACGAATGACAAAGGGTAAGTCACTGAGAGGTCGTCATCTCATCATCACCGGAAGGGTCAGCATCATCCTCCTCCTCATCATCACCATCTCCATCATCATCGGGAGAGGCCTCTGGAGAAGGAGAGGGAGAAGGTCCAAAGCTGTTGATGCTAGCCTGTCAGCGTGTAATGCGTCCTATCCTAGTGTTCGTCTAATACATCTCATCAGTGAGATAGCCAAGAAGACCACTAAAATCAGCATGCATCCACTATAGCTACTCCATGATGTCATTGAGAGTGACACCAGCTACAGAGGAGGAAGGAGCAATGGTAGAAGAAGCCGAGGAAGAGGGTGGAATAGTAGAAGTTGCAGGATCATCCGTTTCCACTTGTGGCTGCTTAGGTCGAAGCTGGGCCTCGTTCTATTGGACAAAACCAACACATATGACACCTATGATGGTGAAGAGAAGAGAGAGAGAGAGAGGAATAGGAATAGAGAAGTGCTGAAGGATCCTCGTGATAGTTGAAGGAAAGATAAGCTTATCATGAGTGGCGGTATATTGATACACATCTATAATAGGTGTGATGAGGTGAGAAGGAAAGTTAATAGAAAGATCCTTTAAAAAAGACAAAAGAAAACGAGCATGAGGCTCAGTGATGGAGTTATAGTGAGACAAAGGAGTAAGAGTGAATGTCATCACCATGTTAAGGAATCTCGGGCCTTTGGCAAAGCCCGAGCATGGGGTGTTTAGCTTACCATCCCATATGGAAGGAGTCTCGCAAAAGTGAGAGATAAGCTTGTCTCTAAACATAGTCCGTAGACGATCACAGCCAGGGTAGTCAGGTTGCGCTACCCTAGGAACGTGTAGTACCTCGAATATAAGATTCGGAGTAACTACGATATGTGTATCTATGAATGTAATGAAAAACCAAGGCATAAAGGTATCGATGCCGTGTATGTTGGAGTGAAACTCCTGAATAAATACAATAGGACACCTAATGGGTCTCTCAAGTAGAGATTCCCAACCCCCAGTCCGAATGACAACGGGGAGAGGAGTGTCAACAAAGTATGACAGAATAACCTGGCGTTCTAGATGAATGACATGTTTCTGGAAGTTCTCAAAGAAGTCCATTTTGGCCTTCTCATCACGGAACCGAATGTGGAAAGGTACAAGAGGATCAAAAGAAGAAGATGACCCAGAAAATTGAAGGGGGTTCACAAAGCCCAACCCAAAAATTTTATGAAAAACTCAAAGACCCCAAAATTTTTGAAAACCCCCAAAACCTAGGTAAAAAATGCATGAATGCATGAATGAGAGAGGGTTTAGAACACTTACCAAGTGTTGGAAGCTCGATCTAGGCCGAAGAGCACGTGGGTGAGGAGATTTAAGAGTGAGAAAGAGGTTTGGGTTGAGAGAGAAGAGTTTCTATCGAGAGAGAAGTGAGAAAACGAGATCTGAAATCGCGCCTCAACCTTAAATAGAAAATGCAACTCGATGGATCGAGGTTTCTATCAAGAATTTGTCAAGCTCTAAATCTCGACAAAAGTGAATATATCGAGCATCTATCGACGGCTAAAGGATGGTCTTGATGGATCGAGGATTTGTCAAGAATCTATTGAGCAAACAGAAAGTACAAGAATTTTGCTTGATGAATCAAAGTAGCTATCAATATTCTATCAAGAAGAAACCCAAAAATCTTGATGGATCGAGAATCTGTCAAGATGCTATCGAGAAGGTAGAGAGCACAAGAAAAATACTTGATGGATTGAGGATTTGTCGAGGTTTCTATTGAGGTTGAAGAAAGAAAGCTCGATAGAAATGAATCTATCAAGGATATGTCGAGAAGCTATCAAGCTTGAAGAAAGAAGGGTTTTCAAGGGAGGAAAAACACATAGAGATGAAGGCAACAAGCAAGCTACTCAAACAAACATCCAAGCAACATATGGAGCTCTCAAAACATCTCTCAATCATAGATGCAAAGCATACATAGATCCAAATACACACACACACACACACACACACACACTAAACAAGTCTAAACAATTTTATGTTTCAAAAACGAGTTAAGACAGTTTAGTGAGCATATATTAACACATATATCTCTTATGATGGAAAATCACATTGTACCTGCACATGTATCAAAAGTAGCAAAGAATTTGCGTGTTGTGTGTGAAACATAGCAAGAGTGCATAAGTGTCTCATATTATGAAGATTTGAGACTAGAGAAAATCAACTACACTCACACACAATCATAACTACTTGATGGGACTATCACCTTCGAGATACATCCTATAACTCCCACATCTCCTAGAAAAACATTTGCAATCATATTAAAAGAATTTTGATTCTTTTTATTTTTATTTTCTTTGCATATTTTTCTTTTTGAGCATTGCATGCATGGGCATATAAGAGAAAGAAGAAATACGCATTTACGTAAGCTAAAACACCTCAGTTTTGCTATGCCTAAGCACATAGGTGTTATTCATGATTAGCAGGCTTTAGTGATGAGATGGTTATTTATACCTTTCGCTTAGGATTTTCTAGTCCTTCCCATCAAAAAGAGTGATATGAGTATGAGATATAAGAGACAATCTTAATCGTACTCATCACAAACACGAGCCACAAAGCTCACTTGCTTAGTTGTGCATTAAGATGCTCATCTAAGCTAAAATAAATACAAAGTTTAGAAAATTTTGTTTCAATGGCCATCCAGGGTACACAAGTACAATATACACAAACATACACTGGTTTGTATTTTTCAATTTTTTTTATGAAAAATAAAATAAAACAAAAATTGAAAACAACCAAACAAAAACATAAAGAAATACACAAAGCATAAAACTAGATTGACTCAAAAACAAGAAGGCAAAACAAACAAGTAATGCAAAAACATAAAGGGAGAGAGAGAAAAAGTGACTGAATCACTTTAAGCATTTTTCTTTCCAAACTTTGGTTTTGGAGGAAGATCATTTCCTAGAGTTGAACCTTTGTTCTGAAGGTGAGGGGGAAGAATTGAAACCATTCAAGTTCAAAAGGAACATGAAGGCCTTGAGAAGATCTCCAAGAAGGCCCAAAGATGATGGAATCTGATCTTGACCACCAGATGATAACACACTATTGCTTTGTTGAGTGGCTAACCACTTATAGCAATTTGGACAAGTGTGTCCTGAAGCTCCACAGTGATGACAGAAATGAGGCTTCTTTTGCTGAGACTTTTTTATTATTGTCTGTCTTAGTCCTAGGGTTCCTAGTCTCTTTCTTTTCAACCTTAGGGGGTGCTTCTAGGATAGATTTTCCCTTGTCTAAGTTCTCATTGGCTATTTTAGTTTTAGCTTCATTATTTTCAGCATCATTATCATTAGCAGGTGAAACAAAAACAATCTTACTAGAAGAGGAAATATTAGGAGAAGAGAATTCATACCCCAAACCGGTTTTGTCAGAAGTAGCTTTATGAAAGCTTAGCATCTCATCGAGCTTTGCACTGGAAGTCTTTTCCAATTGAGCTCTAACTTGAATTAGCTCTGTTTGAAGCTTCTTGGTCATTTCAGCCAATAAATTGTTCTCAAATCACAGTGCTCCAATGGTTTGATTTGCTTCATCAACCTTGGCAAAGAGCTCTCTCAATCTATCTCCACATCGCTCAGCTTCTTGGTGGTCAGCATATAAAATTTCTCGTGCTTCTCTAAAATCTTGTACAACTTAGCATAGGCTATATGGATGTCATCTTGTTTATCCATTTTCTCAAACTTAGATTCCACCAAGTCCTTTTCTTCATCCACTGCTTCTACGATCCCTTCAGTAAGATCCACTGTGGCAGTGAAAGCACTTAAGATTCCCTCATCATCATTGTCTTCTGACTCAGTCTCAGGCTCGGTATCACTCAAGATAGCAACAAGAGCCTTACTTTTCCCAATCGACTTAAGATATGTTGGACATTCATGTTTCATGTGTCCAAAACCGTGATATCCGAAGCACTTTGGTTCGAAAGGAAAAATATACTGATCGCCATCCTTAGCATCCTTCTTTCCTTTGTCTTGACTTTTGAATTGTGAAGAACTAGATTGCTTATAGTCCTTATCAAAACCTTTCACATTGGCATTCTTCATGAACTTCTTGAACTGCCTAGTGATGTATGACTTCATTTTGGAATCTTCATCATTTGAAGACTTATCAGTCTCATTACTTTTAGCCTTCAGTGCCATACTCTTACTTTTGCTTCCTTTCCCAAGTCTAGTCAAACCCAATTCATAGGTTTGTAAGTTGCCAATCAGCTCTATCAAAGGAATGGTGTCAATGTCTTTTGATTCTTCAATCACTGTTATCTTGGCATAAAATCTCTCAAGTAGAGATTTGAGCACCTTTCTTACAATCTTGGGTTTGAGAATCTATTCTCCAAGATTGAAGGCTGAATTGACTATGTCCTTCAGCTTGGCATAGAACTCATTGAACGTCTCATCATCCTCCATCTTTATCTCCTTAAAGCTAGTAATGAGCCTTTGGAGCTTTGAATCATTGATAGCCTTAGTCCCTTCATAGGTTGTCTGGAGAATGGTCCATGCTTCCTTTGTAGTTTCAGTTGAGGATATTTTCTTAAACTCCTTATTGGTCATTGCATTGAATAGGGCATTCAATGCTCCACTGTTGAAGTTTGCCGCTTTGATCTTGGCCTCATCCCGATCAGCTGGCGCTTCCTTTGGCTTCATCTTAACAATTTCAACAGCTTGCCAAACCTTTTCATCTAAAGACTTCAAGAAAAATCTCATGCACACTTTCCAATATGCATAGTTAGTGCCATCAAATAAATAAGGTATAATAAGATATTGTCATTTATCCATGACAAACAGAGGTCAATGGATCATATAGTAAAGATTAAAACCTAATTAGAGTATGCCTGCTCTGATACCACTTGATAAGGTAAAAATGTATTAACCCTTTGCAAATTAATTAATTACCCAAGTTAATTAATTAGGTTCAATTACATGCAAAGCGTGGAAACACAAACAAATCACCAACTATTCTAAGTGCAATTGAAAATAAATTTGACACGGATGACTTGTTTACGAATGGGGGAAAACCACCGAGGCAAAACCCCACTAGGTGAATTTAAGGTAACCACTTCCAAGAATCCATTATTATCAATCACAAGTGGTTACAAGTATAAGGAATCTTACCAAACCCTTTGGCCTATTGCGAAATACCAACTTACAGTTGAATCCTTACCTCGATACCCAATTGGACTTGTATTATAGTGGAAATCTTTCCGTTTAATGCACGAATCCCAGTACGTGACTAACTAATGATGCACGGATCTCAGTACGTGACTAACTCCACCAACTTGAAGAAGATGTTGCCTGCAAATTTCTTCACTTCATCAATAATGAGGACCAGGAAGCTCCTTGGTTACAAAACCTTTGGCGTAAAGACACAGTAGCTTTTTCAGAGAGAACGATGAACTAGGTTGCTATTTGCATGCGCGATGGCTTTTAAAATAAGCTTTATATATGTCTAGGCTTATGTGAAAAGAAACCCTATACAAATATTTCAGCATTGACCCAAAATCAGATTTGGAATTTCTGATTTCGTAAGTCTCGATAGAAACAGCTTGTGTCGAGTTTCAACATTAAATCTCGATAGAAAGGATTCTGTTGAGCTTTAATGAACAGCTCTTCTTCACTTATTTCTTGGTCAAATCTTCATGGTTTTAACACTTGACTTGAACAACATGTTCCTTGAAGTCTTAAATCCATCCTAGATCTACCCAATTACAAGTAAAGTGCATTTTGTCAAAAGATTAGCCAATTACATAAAATATGTCCCTAACAGGATTTATAATCAAAATTTTAAGATAATTATCTCAGAGATAATTATTTTTAAAGATTTAATTATCAAGTTAAAATGTATTTTATTAAGAAAAAAAATCCAAAATATGTCCAAGTATGATTGCTGGCTTTGAAAAACACCCCAAAAAGAGCCCAAAATGTACAAGACGAGGAAACTGGGCCGAGTACTGAGGAGTGCCAATTGGCACTTCCACAGTGCCGATTGGCACAGGTTATAAATTGGGCCCAAATGCAATTAGTTTAGGTCTAGACTCATTAGATTGGATTTTTTAGGGATAAAACTTGACCTAATTCGTATCTGCTGATTTTCTAAGCAATCCTAACTTATTTTTTAAGCAGATACCATTTATAAATAGAGGAGACCACCTAAAATTCAGCACCCCTCTACCCCTTAACATTAAAGAAACTCTGGAAGTCTGACTTTAAGATTTTATTTCTTGTTAAGTGATAATTCTTTAGGACTTAGAGAGATTCACTCTCGCTAACTCTAAAGCAATTCCCCCCTATAGAATTTGTTCATGTAATTGATGCATGTGAGAGACCGCGCCCCCAACCCGTTTTATGGATGTGGTGCCAAACCCACGTGAATGGGTGGAGTCGTGTTATTACCTCTCAAAATGGAGGTTCGACTAGTTATATTTTTCCCTTTAGATTAAGGGTTTTACAATGGAGTCCCTACTTATTTAATTATTGGAAAAATAAGAAAACCATAATTGAAAGATTCCTCATTTTATTAATTTGAAATTTAATTTAAATTGATCATAGGAAAATTACATGGCTTTGGTCCTAGATACAATCTAAAATAAAGTACATGGTTTTGTTTCCTAGTTACAATCTAGAAATTGAAAAATTACATGGATACGCATTTGATCTAAATTCGGAGGCTATGTTACAAGGTGGGAAGGTGTTAGGCACTCACTTTGCCCGGTGAAACCGGTCTTCTAAATTATGGTGGCCAACATTCATATCATACCATCCAATATGTCAATCAATTTACATGTTGAATTTAATGTGTGTGCATGTGATAAACCCTAATTCAATTTATTAAGCATTGCATTTGGATTGAAAAATAAATTTTAGTGAATGTGTGTGTATGGTGATATCCTAGATTCAAGAATTTGAAAGAATTATGAAACAAACATGTTTTTCATATTCTTGATGTGAATTTAAGATCAAAACTAGTGTTTATGCATGAACATGTGATGAGCAACCAAGAACACATGAAGAACACATAAAAACATTTAAAAACATTCAAACATATTCAAGAAAATTTAAATAATTATTATCATGCTTTAATCCTAAATTCTCATCATGGCAACACCAAACAAGTTAGAGAAATGGATTATACCTTCATGCAAGATCCATGTAGTGGAGGAGGAGACTCTTGGTAGAGGTCCTAAGGGTGGAGGAAAGAAAGAGTTAGAAGAGGAAGAGTGAGTCTTACTCAATACCTTGAGTCTCAGGAAGACCAAGATATGACAAGACTACTCAACTTCACTAGAACTCAAGAGAGGGGAAGAGAGGAGGGCTTTTTGTGTGCTCTCGAATGAAGGAGAGGGGGGTTTATATAGTAGTGGTGGAGAAAATATGAATGAAATGCCATTTAATGAGAGTTGACAAAGAATCACGAACCTAGACCTCATTTTAGCCTTGGGGGAAATCTGGTGCATTAAATGGAAAGATTGGTGGGAGTGAGGAGCAAGCTAAGTTCGGTTTTCCCGTAACTGCTGTAATAGCCTGTAGAGCTAATTTCGAAAAATCATATCTGACTCAATTCTAATCAGAATTGTCTTATTCTTGTGCTCAAATTGAAGCCCCGGATGTCTAGTTTCTGGGAAAATTAACCTCATTCACAGATTCAAAATAGTTTGAGAGATATCGATGAAATGGTGAGTAGAGGTCATTTGTTAGAAAATGGTTTCAGCACAATTAACATTAATAGGTCCCAAATTAGCTCCCAATTAACATTAAATGGCTCCAATCACTTCCATTTCAAACTTAATTGGTTCTAAATTTACTCTAATTAAAGAATAATTGCACAAATTACTCATTGAATAATTAATGTTTATCTAATTAATTAGGTGTATGCAATCTCACCATAAAATGTAGTCCTAACCAATCAAATTATGACACATCATTGATCTCAAATTGATTATACTTATAATCAATTGAAATCAATTGCTCATAATCACATATAGTTGAATTTAATTTGTGATGGTGCATCTCAACCATTAAAACTTGATTTGATGATAACTTTCAATCTGGTAGTCCGATTAGGGCTCATGACTAGTCGATTTGATCGTTACAACATCAAAATCATCTTAGTGAAATGAGATTAATGATCTAATGACCAGAATCAAGATGCATATTTCCAAGGTAAAATTACCCTTTTACCCTCCATGTGAGGTTAAATACGGGTTGCAAAATAGGGTATTAACAATGCAACTCATTTATTAATTTGCAAGTTTGAGTATTTTTTTTCCTCTTATTAGCATGTGTGTATAGCTATATTTTCCCCCTTAACATATGAACAATAGCTTCTGATATGATTTTTTCTTCTTTTGAATCTTTGTTTCATGATAAAAAAAAAAAAGTAATGATTATTTGATTCACATGTTCAATGATACAGATTTAGGATTTTCATGATAACATCTTGGATAATGATTGTTTGATTCACATGTTCAATCATACAGATTTAGGATGTTCATGATATAATCTTGGATCTATGGTTCTCTATTTATTAAAAAAAATCTTATCTGGAATTCTTTTTTTTTTTAAATCATTCTTTTTAATAATAAAAAATCAGATCTGAAATTCTTTTTTTAAAAATCATTCTTTTTAATAATAAAAAATCAGATCTGAAATTCTTTCTTTAAAATCATTCTTTTTTATAAATAAAAAATCTGATATGAAATTCTTTTCTTAAAATCATTCAGTTTCATAAATAAAAACCGGATCTGAAATTATTTTCTTTAAATCATTTTGTATAATAAATAAAAAATCAGATCTAAAATTATTTCTTTAAAATCATTCTTTTTTATAAATAAAAAAAATTAGATCTAAAATTATTTTCTTTAAATCATTCTTTTTAATAAATAAAAATCAGATCTAAAATTCTTTCTTTAAAATCATTCTTTTTCATCAATAAAAATTAGATTTGAAATTATTTTCTTTAAATCATTCTGTTTCATAAATAAAAATCAGATCTGAAATTCTTTTCTTTAAAATCAATCTTTTTCATCAATAAAAATCAGATCTAAAATTCTTTTCTTTAAATCATTCTTTTTCAAAAGTAAAATCAAATTTGTAATTCTTTTCTTCAAAATCATTCTTTTTCATCAATAAAAATCATATTTGAAATTCTTTTCTTTAAAATCATTCTTTTTCATCAATAAAAATCAGATCTGAAAGTCTTTCTTTAAAATCATTCTTTTTTATAATTAAAATTCATACCTGAAATCGTTCCTTTAAAACCCATCCTTTTTTATAAAAAAAATCAAATCTAGAATTTGCATTAAAAATTCATCTTTTTCATACCTAAATTAGATCTGAGTTTTTCTCACCAAAATTTATTAGAATCCAGATCTCTACTTTGTCATTAAAAAAAAAAAAAAAAAAAATCAATCTTTTTAGAAAAATTGGTATCAGATCTTTTTTTCTTTTATTTTTATTTTTTTTAACATTGTTTTCCACATTAAACAACAAATCTGATTTCTCTGCACAAAAAAGTATACAAAACTAAAGTCTTTAAATAACATTTGGCCATAGAACTAAAAAGATTGCATAACATGTTGCACTTCATAATCTATTGTATATCATAGTTTAAGGGTAGTTAAATGATCATTCAAAGTCTAGAAGACCGGATTTCATTTGGGCAAAATGGGTGTCCAACACCTTCTCATTTTGTAACCTAGCCCCCGTACCATAGATTTTGTTTCGTAGCCTAGTTTCTTGTCTTTATTTTATTTTGGTAGATTGTATCTAGGACCAAAGATTTGTATTTTTTACATAGATTGTATTTAGGACCAAAGCCTTGTAATGATATTCTACCAAATTACATTTGTACATTCAATCAATGAAACTTGAGGTATTTCAGATATGTAAATTGTATATTATAGTTTTTTTCTCATATTTTTGCAATAAAAAATAAGTAGCGACTCCACATAACCCCAAAAGAGAGGTGTTGATACATTGCTATTTTGATTTTAGAGCACCCTAAAAGTCCCGGTCGCTCACATTGAGATTTTGTTTTTTTTTGGTCTTTGATTTAATTCTTTCAATTTTTGTAGGACTTTTCATGCATTAGATGCTTACCTCATGCATTTGTGCATCATGCATTTCTTTATATGCATTGTTTTTGTTTTTGTTTTTTGTTTTTTTATTTTGTTTATTTTTTTAATCTTACTTTTATGCTTTTGTATTGTGTGAGTAAAAATCCAAAACACATAAAAAGTGAAAAATTCAAAAAGTTTAATCGTATATTGTGGGCGTAAGTGCCCGTGACCGTCTTTGAGACATGGGAGAGTATGCCTTGGCCTAGGATGGACCATGGCAAAGGGTGTAAAATGGAGTTGCAACATAGTTCAGGTCTAGGAACCATAAATATAGCTTCTTTCGTGAAAGGACTGATCTTTACCAAAGCACGTGTCTGGAGTTTAGGCACCCAACCCCACCCCACCCGTGGGTCGGCTTCCATTCATTATGTTCCAAGTCTTAATCTCATTAAAGGCATATTCAACATGTTATTCTAACTCACACACACTCTGTCAAGCATCTAAAGCAAACAACATAGCATAATCATCCCCAAGCCTAGCATTCATCTATCATGGCAATAAGAACATATCATTAAAGCAACAACATCATAAAGAAGATTTAAAACATTCATGTTATGATATCTCAACAAATGAAACCCTAACAAGCATAAAAGAGATAAAATAAAGCAAAACAAAGAAAAACAAAGTAAATAGATGTATACAGATATAAAAACTAGGTTAAACAGAGGATAACACATGGAAATAAAACAAAAGAAAAACAAACAAACGAATTTAGGGTTTCTGGGCAAGAGTATGCATGCGCATACATAGGGTAAGCGTATGCAACCCAATTGTATGTGTACTCATGCAAGCTGCATGCGCACGCATACATACCCAAAACCCTAAACTCAAAAAACTAAAACAGAAAGCAAAGAAAACACAACAGAAACAAGAAAACTAGCAACCTATCATGTTTCTAACATCAACACGAGACAAACCTAAACTAAACAAACATATTAAAGCATTTAAAACATGTATATATATATATATATATATATATATATATATATATATATATATATATAAACACAAAAACAAAAAGAAAAGAAAAGAAAAGCAAAGAGCCAAAGTTAGAACTTTACCTTAACACTAGAACTCTTTAGAACTTGATTTTGACCATTCCCCTCAGTCAATCTAGTCACAACCAATTCAAAATAAGTTAGTAAACTTTTAGAACTCAAAGATCAAGACCCGAAAAGTTCTCAATCAAATAAAATTTACTTGAGGATGTTTTATGAAAAAATCCTTCTTTGATTCACTATTTTTTAGTGAATCTTATGTGTTTTTCCACTGGAATCCATCCTGCTTGAAAATGTACCTTTTATGGCTTTATATAGCCCAAAAATAGGGGTTTGGGGTGGCTCCTAAATGATGTGGGATTTGTTCCAAACCAGGTTTAAATGCAGAAAACTTGTCTTTCATAGTTTTTGGAACCCTAGCATGCATACACAGAGCTTGAGCATGCGTACATATACGCGTGTATGCATACGCATGACCTACGGTTTCTATGGCCTTTCTTTTCTAAAAATAGTTTTATATTCCAAAAATAAGTTATATTTCCATTAAAACTTTTCTCAAGTCAATTCCCATCTAATTGAGCCCTAAACCAACCTTGAGCCTTAAAGTTCTAACATCATTGGGGAATGGGGGTTTGAGTCATAAAGGGTACAAAATGCAGTGTCTACATATATTTTTGAGCACATATCACATGTAGAGTTTGGCCTAGTACTATTGTACTAATGACATAGTGTATTTACAAGCTTAGCTTGTTATGTATGCACATATATTGAATGTGAGTGAAATCTAGAAATCTATGTTTGATTGTTGTAAATAGATCTTAAAGCTTGTCATAAATGTCTAGCCAATAGTCTTGATTAATCTTGATATATTCATAGACTTGATCTTATATATCTCTTCACATTTAATTTTCTGTCAAAAAGCTCTTCAAACATTAATCTCTAAAAAGAGAAAGCTGAAAAAGCCTTACTTCGAAAACTAGTTAGACTAGGAAAAGGTGGAACAAAATGTATTAAAAAATGTATGATGCCAAAGCCAAAGGCTTGTTCCTCAAAGAAATATAAAAAATTTCATGGCATTAGTGCTAAAAAATTGAGTTGAATTAATCAAAGTATAAAAAATGGAAGCCAAATGAAAAGTTTTCAATCAATGTAAACACTTTGGTGAGGAGTCATATACGTTCATTTCTATTCATGAGATAGGTCTCTTGACTTCATGTTATTTGTGTATGAATTATCATTGAAGCTTCATGCTAGATTATGGACTAATTCATACTTGATATTCACACACAACACACAAGCCTAATGTTCAATGAATATCTGTTTTATTTATGTGATTGTATGTGTTTAAATGTGATGTGTGTATGCTCAATCACTTTTTGATCAAACCAAATTGATTTTTGAGTGTTTTAGTTCCTTTTGGAAGTGATTTTTATCACCCTTGTTTTTAAAGTTTTCCTCAAAAAGCCGAAATTTTTTGTGTTGAAAAACTTTTTGTTTGGCAATTTCACGACTCAACTCGCGAGGGCATTGCACACACCCTATCACACTTGACATTTTATGCATTTTCTCATGCTTTTAGTTTATCTAGACCTTCTAGCATCTATAACATGTCTTTGTGTTTTGATTTATGCTCTTTAACTTAGTTTTTAAAGTGTTTGTGCTTGGTTTTTGTATTAACTTGCAATTAATCAAGTTTGTTGCCATTTTGTTTATGGTTTGTGTTTTTTCATCATTGTAAATGTCTTCAAGGAAGAAAAGTACCGCAAAGAAATCCTCTAAACGTCTTTAGTATGATGATAACAAGTTTAGAAATGGAGATGCGGATGCTGCATATATAAAATTCTACAATGAGGCTGTGATCATTGTGGAAAGGGAAGTGAATCTTGAGTCACTATCTTGTACCTTCATTCCAAAAGTGTTTAGGGATAGAACTTGGACTCCACTTTTCACGGGCTTTAGGAATGTATGTGATCCTCTTGTTCGAGAATTCCTCTCGAATGCCATTGAGGAAGGAGATCACCTCAACTGTTAGGTTAGAGGGACACAATTCATCGTTTCTCCTTCATCAATCCAGAATATACTTCAAATTCGTTCGGTTAATCTTGAGTCTTTTCTACCATATGATGATAGAAGAACCTGGATTACAAATGCAGTAATAGATCTTAGAGGCAAGCAAAAGCACCAAACCATGCACACAATGAATTTCTCACCAAAAATGAGAGCCTTAGCCCACTTCATGATCTTCAACCTCTATCCGATCAAGAATTTGACAACCTTGTCTTAACCAAGGGCTCTATTCCTTCATGACTAGTTTAAGAAGAAGGACATAGACGTTTATGCTCATATTTGCTATCTACTTGCTAAGTGTGTCTGCTGGAGGAAGAAGTCTTAGATGACTCTACCTTTTCCGAGCTTGATCATATTAATTCTACATAACAAGAGGATCAAGTTTCCAGCTAGTTAGGTTCCTATGAAAAGGGAAGATCCAATTTCTGCACAAACCATGTCTCAAAGCAAAGCATGCCTTTAAGGTTATAAGGAGGAAGCAAAAGGAGAGAGACCATAAGATGAGGCTATTGAAGTTGAAGGTGGTGATACTGAGGATGAGATTGATCGATTTACACTCGATTTGAAGGACATTCCAGCTTCACCACCATAGGATCAGCCACAAGGACAACCACAGGCTCAACCTCAAGCATCGGCTCAGGCACCTGACCGCCTCGATCAGATTCTTGATCAATTGGACCACTTGCAAAGGTCCTTTGATGAGCATACCATATACTCCAAAAGGCAATTTATCTACCTTCGAGAGCAGAATACTTACATCTTAGGTCACTTCTAGGACATGGGGGGTTCCGATGACTAGTACCTTGAGCCATTTTAGTAAAAAAGGGGGAGTAGTATAACTTGAAAGGGAGTAAAAATCCATCTACTAGTGTTTGTTTATTTACTTTGATTTATTTAAAGTTTTTAGCACTTTAGTTAAAGACTCAATTTACTTTAGTACTTGTGTTTTGGTTTTTATAACCTTTATGATGCATTTAGTTATCTATTGCCTTCTTACTTTAGCTTTATTACATCATATGCTTGTTGGACATTCAATTAGTTTTTGCATTGCACTAATTGCTTGCATGTTTGGATGTTCATTTACTTGATAAATGTTCATTGTAGTAATTTCTTAATGACTGTTCATGTTTGATCAAGTTGCAATTTTTGTTTTTTCCATGTGGTATTTACTTGATCACATTTTACTTGTTCTATAGACTTGCCTTGATTTCTACCTATCTCAATCTTAATGAAGTTATTTCTTATGTGCAAGTGTTTCGAGTTATAAGTATATATGTTACAAGTTCTTCACAGTTTTTAGATTTAGGTGTGAGTGAGTTTTGCCTTTATTCCCAAACTCACGATTAAGTCTAGAGTTTGTTTAGGGGTTTTGTCATGGAATACCCAAAGGGGGAGACTGTAAAGTTGTAATTTTTAATTATGTTTTGTTGGCATTAATTCCATGTCAAATTTGATTGTATTTAGTTAATCATTTATCTGTATGTTTGTGGGATTTAATGTAAGGGTTGAGAGTAAGAGTTTGGTGAAGAATTGTGAAGATCAGGGCATATTGCAACTTGCTCGCGATTGGCTCGCAAGTGAACAACTCCTGAAAGGTCACATGAGGAGCATATGCTGGAAGTTGAAGAGTTAAGTGCCATGAGGCATCTCATAACTCATCTCACGACTAAGCCAACTTGCGAGATGACTCGCAAGATGGACTGCCAGGTTGTTTTAAAGTGCTTTCCTCATTTCTTTACCCATGAAATTTTAAGGAGATTTTCAAAGAGAAAACCCTAGAAATACACTTGAAAGTTATAGATTGTAAAGCCATAATCATTTACACATTTCTCTTAATTTTCTCTACTCCTACCTCTAATTACAAATCCTTAAAAGGTTCTTAGCCCAAACATATACCTCACCTAGTCTGAGTGTTATGAGTTGTTTTGGTGCATATGGGAAGTATTGGAAGAAGTCATTCAATGGTAGATGCAATTTGGAACTAATTGCGGGATCTAGATAATTAGTGAAGACATGACTCGATGAAGTCTATTGGGAGCTGGAACTCGAAGGGTTCAAGTATAGTGGGTAGATTAGGCTTTGAGAATCATTTTAGTATCCTTGTACTCCAACTTATTCACAAATGGATCATTTCGACTTGGAGGGTTACGAAGAGGTTTTTGTGTCAAGTTCTTTGGTTTTCCTCTTCGATAGCACATCATCGTGTTATCTTAAATTTGCTATTTTTTTACCCATTGCCCTTTTTCCATTTTAACATTTCACTTATTTGTTCATTCATGCAATTGTTGAATTCTTTGATTGATTAATTTGCTAATCGTGTATATTCCGCATTAAGTGTGTTAAGCATAAAATTAATCAAGTTGAAATTAAAAATTCGGGTTCAAACAGTGTTTTACACTAGTGAAATTTCAAACTTCAAATCAATTTTTTTTGGGGGGATACTTATAGCTATTATTGAAGCTTCTCAACCACAGTGAGATGCTTACAAACCTTGAGCTTGCATCTCCATTTCTTCTTCCTCTCTCTTTGATAGACCAAAAAATGTATTAACCCCTTGTAATGAATTAATTGATTAATTAGCCAAGTTTATTAATTAATCAAATTAACATGCAAACGCGTGGTAGCACAAACATATCACCAATTAAACTAAGTATGCAGCGGAAAATAAATTGACACATTGATTTGTTTACAAATGGGGAAAACCTACACGGTAAAAACTCCATCGGATGATTTTAAGGTCACTACTCCTGAGAATCCACTATTATCACAACAAACGGTTACAAGTAAAGGAATCCCAGTACCTTATACCAACTTACAGTTGAACCCTTACCCCAATATCCAATTGGACTTGTTCTGTAGTGACAATCTCTCCTTTTCAATACATGGCTCCCAATACGTGACTAACCAATTGCACGGATCCCAGTACGTAACTTCAATCACCAACTAAAGAAGGTTGTTAACTGCAAAGTTCTTCAGTTCATCACATGATGAAGCTCCTTGGTTACAAAACCCTACGGTGCACAAACACAACAGCTTCTTCACAAGAAAGATGAACTAGGGCAAATTCTGTCTCTTGTCACAATTTGCTTGAACAAACTTTGCTCAACACTTGTGCAATTTGTGTCACCTTTGACTGCTCTTAAAATAATCCTTTTATATATTTATGGTTGTGAGAAAAGAAAGTCCAAACATACAATCACAGATTGAATGAAAAACAGTCCTAAAAAATTGATCTTCATAAACCTCGACAGATATCCTATCTATCGAGCTACTGTCGAGCCACGGGCTTTAACAGCTCTTCAAGGCTCGATAGATGCTAGCTGTCGAGTTTTAATAAACAACACTTTTCACATTTGAATCTTGGATAGACTTGCATGGTTTTAACACTTGGACTTGAAACAAGGTTTTTTGAAGTATTAAACACATCCTAGATCTATCCAAATACAAGTAAAGTGCGTTTTGTCAAAGGATTAGCCAATTACATAAAATAGTGACATATGTTCTTAACAAGTGAATCACATATGTCCTAACACACACACACACACACATTCTCTCTCTTTCTCTTTCTTTTTTTTTTCCTGCATTTTTGCCGTTTCTGCATTTTTGCTCTCTCTAAAATTTTCTATTCTTTGCCTATTTGCCAATGTTGGAGACAAACCTTTTATTTTATTTTTCTATCATGGTCTTCCACAAGTCAGTAAATGCTTGGCTGTCAAAGTGTAAAATGTCAACACTTTCTTCTTTTACTTGTACCAGATGCTTGGCTGTCAACCATTTACTGGGGCCTTGAATTAATATTTATTAGTTAACTAATTTTTTAATGGGCAAGTCTGCCACTCTACTGGATTTTATGACTTTTTTTTTTGAAATTTTATAAATAGTTGACCATTAAATGGACTTGGGCCGTAAAAAAAGGACTTGGGCTGTTGGGCATAACTTAATATTAATTTAAATATAGGCTTGCACAAAAATGTTAAGTATGAGTGTGTACATATATATTTCATCTCTTCTCTGAATTAAAACAATTTCAATTATGTTATTAACTACTTGATTAAGAAACTTGATATCTAATTTATGTTTTCTTATAATTTAATATTTCTATTTGTTTGTTTAGACCCCTTAAAAATAGATTAGTTTAACCTAATAAATTAGTCAAGTGTTTACTTAGGTTAATTATGAGATCTAGGTTAAACACATGCAAACTTATTACTTTAGTGTGGAAACATAAAGAAGATAGTAATATGATCACCCAGGAAAACTAATGAAACAAATTGTTTCAAGATAAAAACCTGGGGAGGATTTAACTTAACTATCCTCAAGGTAAACAAATCCACTATGATAGAATGGAAAATTACAATAGATTTAAACCCTAAATCTAAAGCTACCTCATATAGAACTTACTAACAAGACCACGTGCAACTCCGACTAACTCCGACTCCATGGACTCTTCTATCTTAGATTTGCTAGACACAAACTCCCACATTTGTGACTTTGCGATCCCACTCAAAGGTTTAGCAACACCAACTCTCTAGTTTGTGACTCCAAGACTACCCTTGCAGGTTTAAATCATCAGCTATATATGATCTTGTTGCAGCAACTTCAGATCTATCGGTTCTAATAATATGTAGATGGAATTCCGGTAGTGACTTTGAAAGGAGAAGGCATAACACCTTTTAGATCTTAAAATAAAAGCTCCAAAGTCATAACAAAATATATCTTAGGGTTTCCTTTAAATATTATGTGAAATAAATCTGAAACCCTAATCACTTAATGGGCTTATGGACTGTTGGGTCGAAATTAAAATATGTAGAATCCATGTCTCAATTAGTCGAACCTGGCATGTTTCGAATTCTTCTTTCTGCAGCTTGTATGGTCTTGTGTTCTAACTTGTAACACCTTGAGCAATGTCTAATAAATCCTATAGACTCTAAGATCTATAACTAGACAAGTTTGTGTTCATGATTTGCCAATTGTTCTAAACTTTTAGAACCTAACAATCTCCCCCTTTGTCAATCTGTGATAAAACTTACATACAAAATAAAATGTTCAAATACAAGAACAAACCAATTACAATAAAATGCCCAAATACATCATAAATCTCAATCTAAGACTTCAAACCTAAAAGTTTCTATAAGAGACAAAAGATCTTGATTAGAATGTACTTGTCTTTCTTGAAACACTCAAAAGAGCACATTATCGCATGTGTGGAAATAAAGACAGATAAAAAATAAATAACAAATATGCAATAACATCAAATAAAGAACATGCAAACTAACTCTCCCCCTAAGTTAGATACATCAAAAACTTTTATTTTCTCCCTCTTTCAAAAACAATTTCATCTCCCCCTAAATAAAAACAATTAAAAATCTTTTCCAAATTTCATCTATTTCTCCCCCTTTTGTCATGTATTGGAAAAGACAACCCAATTAGAAGGTAAACAGTAAATATACAAACAGAGGATAAGAGAAAATAGAGAACTAAGAGAACACAAAAGAATTCAGCTTTATAGAAAATAGAGACAACTCCCATTATGAAGAGCAATAACTCCCCCTAAGACCAACATAGGTTTTAAAAAAAAACTTTCTCCTCCTATAAAAATAGGAAAAACAAAACAAGTTTTGGGAAAAGTAGTGTTGAGGAAAAATTAGGAGGTGGGGAAAAATAAACACATAAGTTGTGGATACAAATGAAGAAAAATATTATATGCCAACTTGACACTGTGACCCATAAACAGATGCATGCAAATACTTTAGACACAATCAGTTAAGACTATACAATATAGATCTCAATGATATAAAAATTCAGCATGCAATGTATTTTAGAGAAAATATTTGAACATTTATTATCCACTATATCTCCAAAAAAAATATTTTCTACAGTACACACATCAAGAAAAATAGTAAATACTAAAATATACAAAGAACTCAAAAATTAATCAATCAATTTTTAAATCAAGTTGAATACCAAATTTAGCAAAGTGTATGCATGTTATGTGTGAAACAAATAAGAGATATGACTATAAAAATGCAAGATGGATAAAGAAAATAATGGAATGCATGTGAATCCTATCATAAATGATGCATGAAAAGATAGATTGGTCAAGGTCGTATGAACCAAAAAAAATTCGATCGATCGAGTAGGAATCGAAAACAAATCTGGAAATTTTTGATTGGTCGAGCATTGATTGGACATCAATCAAATCAGGCAAAGAGTTTTTGCTTCAAAACCTGAACATTTTCGATCGGTCGAGGGAGATCTTCGATCGGTCGAAACAATGAAAAATTTTAAAACTTAAAAATCTTGAAATTTTATGCAGAAAAACAACTTTGAAAGCAGTTTTTAAGACTCAATGTTTATGAACATGATCCAAAAAAGTTTTAAAAACACGATTCCTTTTAAATGCAAATATCAAAACCAATCAAGAAGTCAAAAACAAAGATTTTAAACTTCTAAACACATTTTTCTTCAAATTCCCAACCAAAATAAAAATTTTCATTTACACATCAAATCATATGCAATTAAAGATGGCCAGCTTAGCATAGATTTGCGTGTAGTGTGTGCAACTAGTAGGTGTACACAGTACAAAAAATGTGATATGTAGATAGCAATCAACCAAATTTTCTACATCATCAATCACATTGGTTTGAAAGTGGCTATCACCTAAAGAGTTACATTATATAACTTCCACATCTCCTAGAAAACACGCTTGCAATCATGTAAAAGCATTTTGATTCTTTTTGCTTTTCTTTTTCCTTTGATATTCTTTTATTTCTTATTTTTTTGAAATCAACACCTCTTTTTATTTTGCTGTGCAAGTGCTACACTTTACCGAGCACGACTTTTATGAATTGCACAAAGATGTTCATGATTGGTGAGTAACAGTGGTGAGATGGTTATTTATGCCTTTCTCCTAGGATTTTTTAGGCCTTATAATCAAAAGAATGTGACATTAAAATTAAGATCATTTGTTTAAAGACTATAAACAACTCACATAATAAAGCACTACATAGCACAAAATAGCAAAGTGCAAAAAATAACTCATCAAAGTTAAACAATGTACATAGTCATGAAATGCAAATTTCATAGGCCAACCTTAATTACATACTTAGTGGTGTGCAATACAAAAAATACAAAATAAAAATAATTTTGGAGTTTCAAAATTTTATGACTAAAAATAAAAAGCACACATTATGCTAAATGAACAAATGCAAAAGCAATGCATGACAATGCTCAACTAAACTATAGAGGGTACACAAACAAGAAATATCAATTTCTTAATTAACCCATGAGTACATGTACAAACTAGTACATACTCATACAAAATCAGAAATAACTTATGCACTCAGTTATGCAATACATACTTTCTATGTTTCTCCCCAATATCAAGTATGTTCTAATTCAAGAGAGAGAGATATCATAATTTATGTTATCCTCAAGAAAATTAAAACTAGACACAAAATAAAATATTTTTGTCTTTTTGAATTTTTTCAATGTTTTTGGTTTTTTGAATAATCAAAACAACCTAAGAAAATAAAACAACCAAAAATTGAAAGAAAACATATCCACAAATAATTGAAAGAATTATATCAAGGACAAGTAAACAACACTCACCTTAGCAAGTCTTTTCTCACCCATACAACAGAGTCTTTGGCTTTGTAGGTGAAGAACCATGAGAAGCAGAGTGTACTTGAGGGATTACAAACTTCTTCTGAGAGAGATAGACATCGTGCAATTTCCTTTCACAAGCCAACAAGCTTAAATTTTTCAATAGCATATGAAACAATTTATTTGGACTTATGGCAGGAGAAATATCATCACATACCCTAGACTGAAACACAGAATGCTTAAATTTCAATTTATGATAGTTAGGATGAATGTGACTAGACACAACACAAAAGGGACAAACAGGAACAAATTTAAAAGCATCAATATTCCTAATTACAAATCTAGTCTTAGATTTTGGTTTTTGCCTTAGCAAAGAACAATTTGGTCTAATGTGACCAATAACACCACAAAGGTGACAGGTAAGCACAAAAATTGATTTCTTATGCAATTTACCAGTAAATTTGGATTTATGTTTAGAAACTTCAGCATCTACATCAAAACTTTTACCTTTGTCTAACCTAGCAACATAAACCTTTTCTTTATGATTCCTCTTGAAAGGAGGAATATAAACTTTTTCATCTTTAGACTTACTAGGAAAAGAAACAGAAATAAATTTATTATCAATAGCAAGTTTGGTATTAGACAATTTTCAATTCAGCTTTAGACTCAGCTAACTCTTGTTCCAAACTTTTCATCTTCTCATCTTGAGAAGAAAATTGATTTCTTAAAAATTCATTCTTTTTATTGGATTCATTCAATCTCACAATCAATTCCTATTTTTCAAGATTAGCCAATTTTAACTATTCCTTGAATTTCTTAACAATTTTCATAGATTTAGTTAATTCCCTATGGAGAGTTTCATAGGCATCAATAAGATCAACAGAAACATTATTATCCTTTTTATTCAAAACATCACAGCTAAAAGCAATAAGAGACTTAAAATTATCCATGATAGCAGGGATCAAGGATCTACTCAGGACGTTAATCCAATCAGAGTGAACTTGCTCCCATACCACTTGTTTGTTTGTTAAACCCCTTGAAAATCAGATTAGTTTAACCTAATTATGAGATCTAGGTTAAACACATGCAAACATATTAATTAGTGCGGAAAAGTAAACAAGACAGTAATATGATGACCTTGGAAAACCAACCATTTCAAGTTAAAAACCTGGGGAGGATTTAACCTAGCTATCCTCAAGGTAAAAAAATCCACTATGAAAGAATGGAAAATTACAAAAGATTTAAACCCTAAATCTAAAGCTAACTCATGTAGAACTTACTAACACGATCACGTGCAGCTTCGACTCCACAGACTCTTCTATTTTAGATTTACTGAACACAAACTCTCACGTTTTTGACTTTGAGATCTCACTCAAAGGTTTAGCAACATAAACTCTCCAGTTTTTTACTCCAAGACCACCCTTGAAGGTTTAAATCATCAGCTATATATGATCTTGTTACAACAGCTTCATATCTACCGGTTCTAATAATATGTAGATGGAATTCCGGTAGTGACTTTGAAAGGAGAAAGTACAACACTTTTTAGATCTCAAAAGAGAAGCTCCAAAGTCATAAAAAAACGTGCCTTAGGATTTCCTTTAAATACTTTGCGAAATAGTTTTGAAACCCAAAATTAAAATATGCAATCCATGTCTCGATTGGTTAAACCATAGTCTTATTCGGTCGAACCTGACATGTTTCAAATTCTTCTTTCTACAGCTTGTATGTTTTTGTGTTCTGACTTGTAACACCTTAAGCAATGTTTAATAAATCTTATAGACTCTAAGATCTATACCTAGTGTAGTGGGCCTGTTTTGGTTAAATTGGGCTGGGCTGCCTCCTGCAGTATCGGGCCCAAATATTCTGAGTAAGGGAGTTGAGACCGGTCCAACTGCAACTCAATTTGGTTTGGCTTGTGCGCAAACTATGCCTTATCTGCCAGGAGCACGCTTACAGTAGGCAGATATGATAATAATAAGATAAAATAAAGTACTTTGACATCTTTATTAAGGCAAACAGATAATCCTTACTTAGGAAAAGATAATCACAGTTTAACAACAATTATTTTATAAGAAAGTAAAGGAAACAAGTGGGTAGTATATGGGTTGATTGAAAGAGGAAAGAAATCAGATTAAATTTGATCTGCAGGACCAAAACCAGGGAGATCCTACCGTGAAAATTAATCACTTTGAGGGAAGTGGATCTGAATGGTTGGTAGACAAAAGAACCCTTTGTTTTTGACAGAGGGTAGGACTTTGAGAGGGAGAGAGGGAATCAACCTATTGGTGCATGTTTGCCGCTCTAACTCTCTATCTTTTTCTTTCCTTCTCTTCTAAAGTTCCCCTTTCTTCTCTTTTTTCTTATTGCTTCTTTTTCTTAATACTTGTTTTCTATTTCCTGGTTTTCAAATTCCTAATACTGTAATGCTTGTTTCGTCCCTTCTTGTACACGGCAAGGGCCCCTTTATAGTGCCTGCCGTGACCGGATTTTACTATTTTGGCCCTCAACAACCTTTTTCTTGTCTGGGTGTACTTACCGACCACCACTGGTCCGTCTGTGTGCCACTCCCCATCACCAGACAAAAGAAAACTATTTTGTTTGTTTGTCTGCCATAGCACCCTTTCTTGCTATGGTGTGGGTGCCTTCTCTCTCCCTGTTCCTCATGGCATGCATCTAGTGGTTCCAACTTAGTTTTGCTTCGTTTGGGTGGTATGTCATCCCAGTAGGACACTTCACCCAAAAGAGCCTGAGTAGGAACCTCAAAATAGGTCTTTCCCCTCTCCTCACTGCCAAACCATGCCCTCTTACCTCTGACCCATGACCTCACCATGTCCTATATTGGCTGGGTACAGGCTAGTGAGGTCTAGGCCTTGTGCGTGACTCTCTTCTATGTATGTCCAAAATTTGCTTGTTGCTCATGCATTTGCCGTGGTTGGCTTGCACAGTCTGCCGTCCGTTTTTGACTATTTTCTGGTTCCTCTTTCCTTTATAGCTTGCCCTACTTAAGGACTGGGCCTTGCTTAATGGTGGGCTTTGCTTTTCTTCAGCCCACCCTTTTTCCTGCTACCATCTCCTGTCATACCACTCTATCATTCCTACTGCGAAGTTGTTTGTCTTAATCCTACTAGGCCTCTTTGGGCCTGCCGTTTATTCTTCTCCCAATGGCCCAATACGACCATTGGTTCTTTTATTACATCACTGGCGGGTTCTTGTGTCCCATATGTTTTCCCTTGGGCGTCCTGGGCCCGTTTGCTTTCCTTGGGCTTTCTTGGCCATTTTCTTAACTTTGCATTCCCATGGGCTTTTACTGAATTCTTTGGGCTTCCCCAGCCTAATTACATTATCCCTTATCCTTTGGATTCATGGGCTTGCCATCAACCCCTTATTTTCTTTGCTTTCGTTACTTTGAGCCTACCGTGGTCCATTCTCACTTTTCCACATCATATACTGCCCATGGTTTGCTTTTTCTCTCTTTCCGGGCTCCTTTAAGCCTATTTACCTCCTCAAGGCCCATTTGTTTATCTCATAGGCCTATGATCCATTATTCCTACCGCTTGGGTTTAATGAGTTTTTTATCTATTTGCTAACTCTTTTCTATACGTGTTGCTTGTCTTCTCCTTTCCACTTGGGCTTCCAAAATGGTCATCAACACCTAGACAAGTTTGTATTCACGGTTTGCCAATTGTTCTAAACTTTTAGAACATAACAATTTCTTATTTGTCTTATGAAAGTTATGATATAAAAAATACACTTGAAAGATAAATCTCAATATTTATTTTGGCTATCTTAGTCAATTTTTCTACTTTTACTAATTAATATATTTATTTATCTTTAAAAAAATTCTTAAATTAATTATGACGTTATCACGGTTCAACCTTGGTCCAACCTTCAAAACCGTAAATCTCCTCCTTTAACAATTCATTAAACGGTTTGGGTTTGAAAACCATGTTTTTTTTTTACCTTTTCTCATTAAGTTTTTTTTAACTGTTACCCAAAAGATCACATTAACTTATTTTTACTATTATCTTATTAATCTCTCATTAATTACTTGAGTTTACACCACATCTTTCTCTTTTCTTCATGTCTTTTAGTATATTGGGTTAAGATAGCTTGACCCCGGTTAATTAACTCAATTACTCAAGTTGATTAATTAAGTCAAATTACATGCAAATCGTGGAGGCACCAACAAATCACCAATTAACTAATATGCAGGGGAAAATAACTCAATGATTTGTTGACGAATGGGGAAAACCTCTCGAAAGGCAAAAACCTCACTGGGTAATTTTAAGGTCACCACTCCCAAGAATCTACTAATCAACAATCAAGCAGTTATGATATGTCAAAAATGAATTGACCCCTTGTGATGAATTAATTGATTAATTAGCCAAGTTTATTAATTAATCAAATTAACATGCAAATGCGTGGTAGCACAAACAAATCACCAATTAAACTAAGAGCTGCGGAAAATAAATTGACACGATGATTTTTTTACGAATGGAGAAAACCAACATGGCAAAAACCCCAACAAGTGATTTTAAAGTTACCATTTCCAAAATTCCACTATTATCACAACAAGTGGTTATAAGTAAAGGAATCCCAGTACCTTATACCAACCTACAGTTGAATCCTTACCCCAATACCCAATTGGACTTGTTCTGTAGTGACAATTCCTCCTTTCGATGCACGGCTGCCAATACGTGACTAACCAATTATGTGGATCCCAGTACGCGACTTCAATCACCAACTAGAGAAGGTTGTTGGTTGCAAAGTTCTTCAGTTCATCCCAACGATGAAGATCCAAAAGATGCTTGGTCACAAAACCCTATGGTGCACAAACGCAACAACTTCTTCACAAGAATGATGAATTAGGGCAAATTCTGTCTTTGGTCACAATTTGCTTGAACAAACTTTGCTCAACACTTGTGCAACTTGTGAAAACTTTGACGGCTCTTAAAATAATCATTTTATATGTCTAGGATTGTGAGAAAAGAAAGTCCAAACACATAATCACGGATTGGAGTCAAAACAGAACTGAAATTCTGTTTTTCATAAACCTTGATAGATGCCTATCTATTGAGTTGCTGTCGAGCCACGGGGTTGGAACAGCTTCTTAAGCTCAATAGATGGCTAGCTGTCGAGCTTTAATAACAGACACTTCTTTAGCTTGTTTCTTGGACAAACTCGCATGGTTTTAACACTTGATCTTGAAACACAGTTTCTTGAAGTATTAAACACATCCTAGATCTACCCAAATACAGGTAAAGTGTGTTTTGTCAAAGGATTAGCCAATTACATAAAATAGTTACATATGTTCCTAACAAGTGAATCACATATGTCCTAACAATCTCCCATTTTGGCAATCCGTGACAAAACTACAACAAACAAATGAACATATGAGAGAAGTTATAAATCATTCAACACATATTCACTTGTTGAATACAATAAAATCTATCCTAACACAAATTCTTGAAAAACTTTGCAAGAAGAGAGTTTATGGCAAGTAGACTTTAACAACCTGTATATCTGAAATACTTTAAACAAAACTCATCAAGGCATCTTTGTGTGAAACAGAAATAATAGATTGCATACAAGTAATAAGAACCATGTGTATAAAGAAAGAAAAGAAACAACACATGCAAGGATAGGTGAAAGAAACATACATCAACATATAAAGAAAATAAGTACAATGTATGTCAATAATGGTCACAAGACCCATGTACAAGAATAAATGTATCTAACATAGAGAAAAGAAAAAGATACATGTAATCCTCGCTACATCCTTCAGAAATCAACACCCCCGCTAACAATAATGTCCTATACTAACTCCCCCTCTAAGAATGACTACTTTCAATCCAAAACTACTTCCCCTTTTTGTCACGAGTGACAAAGGGTAAGAGTGTCAAGTAGACATCTCATCAGTAGAGCTAGCATCTCCATCACTATCAGCAGAAGCATCGTCGTTATCACTATCATCATCATCCTCATCCTTAGAATTAGAAGCCATTAGAGGAGGTGGAGGAGAAGCCTCAGGGGCAAAGCCACCCATGATCGCCTGTCGCCGTGCAATACGGCCGACACGAACGTTCACCTAATACAGCTCTGTAGAGAGTGTATCAAGGCGAGCATCCATGCGCTGCAACTGCGACATGATGTCTCCTAAAGTCATATCGCCCATAGAAGAGGAGGGAGCGAATGTGGATGGAGCAGATAAAGATAGAGCCGAACGGGAGGGAGGAGCTACTTAATCCAACTGCTGTGACCTAAACTGCGCCTCGCTACGTTTAACGGTAGCGGCATTTATGGCACACATGACAGAAAAGTGGTTGGAAGAGGGAAAAGGAACAGAAAAATGGCATAAAATTCACGTGATAGCTGAAGGGAAAATGAGCTTATCACGGGTAGCCATAACCCTAAACACATCTATAATAGAAAGAATAAAATGTGAAGGAAAATCTATAGTGAGATGCTTAAGAAGAGAGAGAAAAAATCGAGCACGAGGCTCTGTGATTGAGTTATAGTGAGAGAGTGGGTGCAAAACAAAAGTCATCACCATTTTTATGAATCTAGGACCTTTAGCAAAGGCCTTACATGGTGTAAATTGACGATCACCCCAATTAGAAAGGCACTTGCAAAATGCAGAAATCATCTCGTCTTTGGACATAGTCCTCTGATGCTCACATCCGGGTAGTCAGGATGCTTTACCCTCGGAACATGGAGCACATCAGATACCAACTCTGATGTGACAACAATGAGCGTACCTCGAACGCGAGTATGAAAGAGAGGTACTGAAGAATCGAGTCCATGCATGTTGGAGTAAAACTCCTGGATTAGCACGGAAGGACATGTGACCGAGACGTCACACAGTGACTCCCAACCCCGACTGTGAATGACATCGGGTAGGTCAATGTCGGTGAAGTCCGCCACAATGACTCGGTGTTCCAAATGAACACCTTGTTGAGAAAAGTTTTCCGAGAAAAGTTTTCCGAGAAGTCTTTTCGGGCATCCTCATCACAAAACCAAATATGTGAAGGAGTAGGATCAGAGGAAATGGATGCCCCAGAACGAAGAGGATTCTGGAATGGAGTAGACTTATGTTTATGTGCCATAGACACGACTAACGTAAACAGAAAGGAGAGGGTAAGAAAGAGACAATCAGAAAAGTCTCAACACATTTCAACTATAACAAGTATATATTGAAAAGAGAGTACGTATGCATGGGAAATGCATGAACATGTGACATGCAATGGAAAAATCATCATGGGCTCTGCCTAGTCCAATCCTACCAGCACACAATCAATTTGCACACAATCAATTTGCACACATCTAAATGCATGATAATACTATTATAATGTTTATGTGATGCAATGCATGAGATTTTAAACTTATTTTAGCAAAAACCCATCCCAAAATTTCAACAATAACTCGTCAATTTTGAAAACCCCAAAATTTTTCAAAAACCCCAAAACCTAGGTTTCAAAACATGAAATGCATGTAAATGAGAGAAAAGAGACATACCAAGTGAAGAGAAAACCTTAAAAACGCTTGAAAAACACTTAGAATTGAGGTTTGGAGTGAGAGAGAGTGATTTGGGAGGAGAGGAGACAAAGCTATCGAGGGAGAGATCAAGAGAAATGAAAACCAGATCACACAAAACCTATATATAGAGGTTCAGTAAATCTCAACAGATAGAGGTGTCAAGACAAGTGTCGAGCAAAAAGGCATTGACAAATGCAGCTGTCGAGGATCTGCCAAGGGACAATTCAACAGAAGGCTAAAGGAAGCTTGGTCGATCCACCAGCTGTCAGGAAGCTATCGAGGATCCAGGAACTTTCTCAATTGATCCACCTAGCTATCAAGGAAGTGTTGAGATTGGGATAAGAAATAGCTTAAGATCTCGACAGATAGCCAGGTGTTAATGAGGTATTGAGGAGGTGTCGAGATTGCTTAAAAACAGTTTTTTCAAGAAGGGAAAAAACACAGATATAAATGCAATCAAGCATGCAACTCAACCAAGGATCCAATCAACATTTTAAGCTCTTAAAATCATCTCTCGACAGCAATTTTAAGCACATAGATCCCAAAAACACTTACACACATACACACACACTAAACAAGTCTAACCAATTTTATATTTCAAAAACAAGTCAAGACAGTTTAGTGAGCATACATTAACACATGTAAACCTTGTGATGACCAAATCACATTATACTTGCACATGTATCAAGAGTAGCAAAGAATATTGCGTTATGTGTGAAAAATATCGCAAGATTGCATAAGTGTATACATGTTATGACGATTTAAGATATGAGAAAATCACTTTAACTCACACATAATCATAACTATTTGATGGGGACTATTACCTTCGAGGTACATCCTATAACTCTCACATTTCCTAGAAAACACGCTTGTAATTATATTTAAAGCATTTTGATTCATTTTTCTTTTTATTTTCTTTGCATATTTTCTTTTTAAGCAAATCATGCATAGGCATATAAGAAATAGAAAAGAAATACCCAATGATGTTAAGCTTTTGACATTGCACTTTTGCTATGTCGAAACATACAGATATCATTCTATGATTGGTGGGCAACCGTGGTGAGATGGTTATTTATGCCTTTCTCTTAGAATTTTTTAGTCATTCTCGTTAAAAAGAGTGATATGAGTGTTAAGTACAACAGATTACTTAATCTTACTCATCACAAACAAGAGCCACAAAGCTCACTTGCTTAGTTATGCATAGAAATGCTCATTTGAGTTACAAAAGATACAAAGTTTAGAAAAATTTGTTTCAATGGCCATCCAAGGTACACAAGTACCAATGTACACAAAACATACATTGTTTTTGTATTTTTTTTTTATTTTTCAAATTTTTTATTTTATTTAAAAAAAAAATAAACAAAACTGAAAACATACAAAAACATGTTAAACAAAGCAAAGCATAAAAACTAGACTGACTCAAAATAAAAGCAAAACACACAAGTTATGCAAAAACAAAAACACAAAGAGAAAGAAGAAAGTGATAGAATCACTTGGAGCAATTTTCCTTTCACACCCTAGAAAAACCTTTCCTTTGATTAAACCCTTGAACCGATGGTGAGGGGGAAGAATTGAAACTGTTCAAGTTTGAAAGGAACATGAGGGCTTTGAGAAGATCTCCAAGGGGAGCAAGAGAGGATTGAAGCTGATTCTGGCTTCCAGATGCTATCATGCCATTACTTTATTGAGTGGCTAACCACTTATAGCAATTTGGTTGAGTATGATCGGTAACTCTACAATGATGATAGAGATGCTACTTCTTTTGTTTAGGCTTTTAAGAGTTAGCCTTCTTAGCCCTAGGGTTTTTAGCTTCCTTCTTATCTTGGTTAGGGGGTGCTCCTAAGATAGATTTACCCTTGTCTATGTTCTCACTAGCTAAATCAATTTTAACATCCCTGTTTTCAATTTCAACATTATTACTAGGAGGAATAAAAATAGTACTACTAGTAGAAGCAATATTAGAAGAAGAGAAACCATACCTTAAACCTGTTCGACTAGAAGCAGATTTCTAAATGCTTAGCATCTAGTCAAGCTTTGTACTTGATGCTCTCTCTAATTGAGCTCTGACTTGGAATAGCTCCACTTCAAGCTTCTTGGTCTTCTCAGCCAAGAAATTGTTTTCGAACCTCAATGCTCCAATAGTCTGATTAGCCTCATCAAACTCTTCACGATCAAGTTCCACATTACTGAGCTTCTTGGTGGTCAGCCTATAAAGTTTCTCGTATTTCTCAAAAAGCTTGTATAATTTCTCATAGGCTGTATGGATAACATCTTGATTATCCATCTTCTCAAACTTGGACTTCATCAATTTCTCTTCTTCATCCACATCTTCAACAATCCCCTTAGTAGGTTTGACAGTGGTAGTGAAGGCATTTAAGATTCCGTCATCCTCATTGTCGGAATCATCATCGAGCTCGGTGTCGCTCAAAGTAGAAGCAAGTGCCTTACTCTTCCCAATGCTCTTGAGATATGTAGGACACTCCTGTTTCATATGATCGAAGCCTTGACACCCAAAGCACTTAGGTTCTGCGCGAACAGTGTACTAACTACAATCCCTCGCAACCTTCTTCCCTTTGTCTTGACTTTTGAACTGAGAAGAACTGGATTGCCTACGGTCCTTGTCGAAGCCCTTCCTATTGGCATTCTTTATGAATTTTTTGAATTGCCTGGTGATGTATGATTTCATCTTAGAATCTTCATCGTTTGAAGACTCATCCATGTCACTGCTTTTGGCCTTCAGTGCCATGCTCTTACTCTTACCCGACTTACCAATCCTAGTTAATCCTAGCTCGTAGGTTTGCAAATTACCAACCAACTCTGTCAAAGGAATCTTGTTAATATCTTTTGATTCCTTAATCACTGTAATCTTGGCATGGAATCTCTCGGGTAGAGATCTTAGCACCTTTCTCACAATCTTGGGTTCAAAAATGGTTTTCCCAAGATTGAAAGTTAAGTTCACTATGTCCTTGAGCTTGGCATAGAACTCATCAAATGACTCATCCTCCTCCATCTTAATCTCTTCAAAGCTTGTAGTGAGCCTCTGAAGTTTTGAATCTTTGACAACCTTGGTTCCCTCATAGGATGTCTGGAGTATGGTCCAGGCCTCTTTAGCAATTTCAATAGAGGATATCTTCTTGAACTCCTCATTAGTGACTGCACTGAACAAAGCATTCAATGCCCTACTGTTGCTTGCTACCTTGATCTTGGCTTCATCCCAATCGGCTGGCGCTACCTTTGGCTTGGTCCATCTTATCTCTACAGCTTGCCACACCTTCTCATCTAGAGACTGCAAGAAAGCTCTCATACGTACTTTCCAGTATGCATAGTTAGTGCCATCAAATAAAGGATGTATAATTAAAGACTGTCCTCTATCCGTGACAAATAGGGGTCATAAATCAACAAAACAAAGATTAAAACCTAATCAGAGTATGCCTACTTTGATACCACTTGATAGGCCAAAAACAAATTGACCCCTTGTAATGAATTAATTGATTAATTAGCCAAGTTTATTAATTAATCAAATTAACATGCAAACGTGTGGTAGCACAAACAAAGCTTTGATGATGAATAGGTGAAGAGGTATGAGGTATCTTCCAAAATGTCTTTATTAGTTTCCTATATAATTCCACAATACTTACATGATTTTTTGGAGTTATAGTACTCTCAATGGCCTAAAATTTCCTTTCAATTGTTATAATCTCAAGTTCTCAACCATTAATCAATATTTTTAAGCATAAACTTGTATCCTACTTAGATGGAAAGGACAATGTGGGTATCACAAAAAATATTAGAGGTTCCAAGGAAGGACCTTCGTTTCTTATAACCCACTCAAGATGATATATTAAAGAATGTGTTGCCTTGCAACGAGTGATAATTGTTAGGTTCTAAAGACTTAGGTTTTTATGTATTTAGAACTCTAATTTGTATTGTTGGCAAACCATGATAAAAAAAATGTATTTAAGTTGTTTTAGAATTGCTCAAAGTTGGTTCTTTGTTGTAAAGTTGGATTAAACTACTGCAGGAATTAAAAAACTGTTTCAGCCCATTTCGATTGATCGAAGCTTAGGCTCGATCAATCGAAAATCAGTTCTGACGTTTTTTAAGCAGAATTTCCAACTCAGCCCTAAGTGTTTTAAAAGGTTTTGGGTTTCTAATTTACTCTAGGTATATAAGGGAAACCCTAGCCACGTTTTAGTGTTGCTCATATTACAGTTTATGTGAATCTCTTGTGAGATCTTTGAGGAGGTTTCCTTCACATAAACTGAGGGTTTTCAAGGAGAAGAAGATTTCTACACCTTGATGATCAATCTAGTTGCTGCCATTGAAGCTTAAAGAAACACAAGCAGTGTGCTTGTATTTGGTGGTGTATCCAAGAAAGAAGGAGTCTATGGATTCGGAACTTGCACGTGGTCGTGTCAGTAAGTTCTATTGGTGGGTAGCAATAAGAAGTCGAGCGTGGGGGCTTGTAAGTCTTATTGTATGAACTTCGATTCTTTCAAGATAGTGGATTCAAGTTTACCTTGAGGATAGCTAGGTTAAATCCTCCCTAGGTTTTTACCGGTTTGGTTTCCTGGGTGATCATATCTTGTGTTATTTATATTTCCGCTGCTTTACATTATATGATTATTTGATTGTGTTAATCTAGATTTAATTAATTTGACTAAGTAACAACTTGGCTAAATTCCTAGGTTAATCCAATTGTGTTTTAAGGGGTCTAAAAACTAACAAGTGGTATCAGAGCGGGTAGCTCTCTTGTTGTTAATCCTTTGATCTTTGAGCTGATCCTTGACCCCTGTTTTCATGGAACATGGACAGTCTCTGGTTATTCCTCCTCACTTTGATGGGAATAATTCTGCTTATTGGAAAGTAAGGATGAAAGATTTCTTAAAATCAATTGATGAGAGAGTCTGGAACTCCGTTGAATACGGATGGAAGAAGCCCACTACTCCTGTTAGTGAGTGGCAAACTTCTCAAAAAGAAGCAGCTGTATTCAATAGCAAGGCTATGAATGCTATCTTTAACGCTGTTTCTATGGAGGAATTTAAGAGAATCTCTAATGTTGAGGTTGCTCATACTGCTTGGAATATCCTCCAGATTGTGCATGAAGGCACAAAGGCTATCAAAATCAACAAATTGCAGCAATTAACTTCTAAATTTGAAAGCATTAGGATGTCTGATGATAAATCTTTTGATGAATTCTATGCTAAACTGAATGATATTGTTAATTCTGCTTATAACTTGGGTGAAATCTATGATCAACCTAAAATTGTTAGGAAGATTCTTAGATCCTTAACTAAGAATTTTAGACTCAAGGTGACTGCCATAACTGAGAGCAAGGATGTGGACTCCATCCCTATTGATGAACTTGTAGGATCACTTTAATCTTATGAGTTGGACCTACCCAAAACTAGCAAATCCAAATCAATGGCTCTTAAGTCAGTTGATGATGTTGAGGTTGGTGGATTTGATGATAAGCTCTCTACTACAGAGATTGCTTACCTTGCTAAGAACTTTAGAAATTTTCTCAGGAATAACAATAGAAAGGCAAGAAGTGCGAACACTGCTAAACCTAGAAATTTTAGGAAGAATGATCCCACTAAGGTGAACAATAATGACAAACCTAGAGAAAAAGTAGGTCAGTCTTCTAATAATTCTATGGGTCCTTAGTGTTTTGGATGTTAAGAGTATGGTCACATGAAATCTGAGTGTCCTACTTACTTGATGGTGAAGTTTCTGATGATGAGTCAGAATGTGACGATGATGGAAACTTCATTGCTTTCACAGATACTGCTGTAGTGAATGAAAGCATATCTGCTAAAGAGAACCCTTCTGATGGGGAACTCTCTGAGGACATAGATCTTCAAGAGGCCTACAATAAACTTTGCAAAGTTGCTGCAAAGGATGCTATGAATGTTGAACTTGGCCTGAAGAAAATTGAATCTCTTGAGCTTGATAAGAAGAATTTGCTTGTTAAACTGTTTGATGCTAAGGAACTTTTGAACAATGTGAAAACTGAGAATATGTTATTGCTTGATAAAGTTAAATCTTTGGAACTTGATTTATCTATTGCTACACCTGTTAGTTCTAAACTTGATCAACTACTAAGTGTTCAAAAGTCTCATTCTGTCAAATTTGGATTAGGTTTTGTTGAAAGCATCTCTGTGTTTGCTCCCCATTCCACACACTTTGTTCCTTCATCTTCTTCTGAACCTTCTGTGAGTGAGGCTGTGAGTGAAACTGTCAAAACCCCTGTGAGTGAGGTTGTCAAACCCATAGAAGTTTCACCATCTAGGAAGATTAGGGTTGATCTGAAAGAGTCTAAACTTAAGGAGTCTAACCTTTTTAAGGATAAGATGCATGCTAAGCCTGCTTGGGTGTGTCATTTTTATGGGAAGTCTAGACACATTCGTCCAAACTGTTACAAGTTGCAAGCTGCTAAGAGAGCAAACAAGCCAAAAGTGCCAATGCCTCAAGCACAAGATCCTATAGCACTTATTGGTGAATTGGTAAAGGCGCTCAACCTTTATTCCAATCTTGGAGTTGGAAATCACTCTAATGTGAATACAAACTCCAATGCTCATGGTGCATCTAAAAAGTTTTGGATGCAAAAGACTCAAACTAACTGAGTCTTTCTGACATGGTTCTTGTGCTTCATTGCCTTTCTTTTGTGACCATTGTTCTTTGTTCTTTGGTTTTTGTGTTTTTCTCTTCTGTCTCTAGGAGTTGCATTGCATTACATTCATGCATTTCATTATAGGTGTTTGTTTTATTCTATATTAAAAAAATACAAATAAAAATAAAAATAAAAAAAAGGAAGGAAAAGGAAGCACATTGTGTTCTTGCAATATTCTCTTTGTTTTTGAAAACAAGGTTGGTCAATTTATTTTCACATGACATATCTATTGTACTTTGTTTAGCTTTGATGAGCTTATTTATTGCACTTGACTAGTTAAAGATTTGTAGTGCATGTTGTATGGGAAAGATGTTTATGGTGTTTATCACTTTGTCTTAATCTTGAAGTCACATGTTGTTTGACTGTTGGACTTGATCCTTTTGAGAAAGGCATAAATAACCATCTCACCACTGTTCACTAGCCAATCATGAACACCTTAGTGCATATCATAAGATTTTGTGCTCAAAAAAGTGTAGCACATGCACAAAAAGAACATAAGGTGAAGCCTCGGTTTAATTAATAAATTGCTTAAAATTGGTGTGTACTATTAGGCTTAATGCCAAAATCACATAATTAAAAATTGGTGTGTATATTATGAGGAAAAATTCAAGAAACTTACATGATTGCAAGCTTATGTTCTAGGAGATGTGGGAGTTATATGATATAACTCTTTAGGTGATAGTCTCTTTTAAATTCTATGTGATAAATTTTGTAGACTTTGTGGTTGATTTCTATTCACATATCACCTCACATGTATCTCAAGCTTTTGCTAGTTGCACACACAACACAAGTTACTCTTTGCTAAACATTGTACATATAATTGTGTGTGTTTATGGTCTGACCAACCAAGTTTGAAAAATACTTTGAGTTTTATGCAAAACTGATTTGTTGCGTTAAAAAAGGGGGAGATTGTTTAAAATCTAAATTTTGAAAAATTGGGTTTAAAACTTGTGTTTTGGAAGAGCATTTCATTTCATACTCATGCATTTTTCTTTCTTATATTCAATGCTTTGAGGTAAGTTTTCAAAAATGAGGTTATTTTTCTAAAAAGTTGTTTTTCCAAAATTTCGATTGATCCAATCTGATTTTCGATCAATCGAAATCCTTTTTTAAAACTTCAGTGAGCCTTTGCTTGGTTCGATTGATCGAACATGTTTTTTGATCAATCGAACATCGTGATTCAAGTTTTTTTAAAACAGTGTTTTGACTGATTCAAACACTTTTTCAAAACTTTTTCAAACTTTTCTCTCTCTCTCCTACTTGGCAAGGCTCCACTGAAGATTTTTTGTCGTTTTTCTCTCAAATTTTTCAAGGTTTTTCTCTCACAAGGCCGGTAAGACCTTTATACCCCTCCTTTTGTTTTTATTTTCATGATTTCATGCATAAACTCATGCATTTTAAGGGAATTTTCGGAATTTTTCAAATTTGGGATTTTTGTTGAATCAATCCCCTTTTTCTGAAATTGATCATTGGGTTTTGTTGGTATACTGTTATATACATGATCTTTGTTGGTTAATTTGATCAATTTGGGGTTTTGTGAACAATTGAAAATTCTAAGGTTTGTTTTGAATCCGATTTGGGGATTTTGTTCAATTGGGTTAAAATTGATGAAATTAGCTTGTTGATTTGATGTAATTGATAACTCCAAACTGTTTTCTAACTTGTGTGATGATCAATTGATCAATTTCTTTAAAAAAAACTTGCAAGTGGTTTTCATTTTTTTGGGGTTTTAATTAGAAACTCTATGCTCAAGCCAATTTTGTGGATTTGAACTTAATTTTCACTGCTTTAGCACATGCATTATGTCATTTAATCTGTTCATGCATCATATAGTTTTTTTTTCTATATTTTTTTTGTGCTAACTTGCAGTTTGCCCTTGGTTTTTTTTTTTGTTTCTTCTCTCTTTTTGCTGTGTGCTCTTGGTCCTTATCCTAGCACCATGCCCAGGAAGACTAGAGCTAATAGGGTTCCCTCTACTCCTTCTGTGTCTCCCTCTAGGGCTCAACTGTTTAAGAAAGACCGTTGTCGTGAGGCTTTTAAGAAACTGAACTGTAAGCATAAAATTTGGGCTAAACGTTCTGTGATCTTAGATAAGGTAGATCCAGCCATTAAGGCTAATCTTGAGTCTAGAGGTTGGTTGTCCCTCTTAGAGATAGATCATCCACCCCCGACCGCCCTAATTAGAGAGTTCTTCTCGAACCTCTCTTGTCACGTCTATGATTCCAACACCCTTGTTCGGAGTTAGATACGAGGTGTTGAGTTCACCATTACTCCTAGGGTAGTGGTTGAAGCTCTTGGGGTTCTGGTCGTCATCGATCCTATCTATCCTTATGATGAGTCTCCTCCTATAGATGTTGTCATGTCACACATCACTGGATCATTTATCCAGTGGGGTTCTGATCCTCGGATTACGTCTTCTGCGCTATTTGAGACTGCTTATCTGTTTCTTAGAGTTGCGTGTCATTCTTTGTGGCCTATTTCTCATCTCCACATCATCCCTCTTGAGCGATGTGTGTTTTTATACGCTTTCATGTCAGGTGCGTCTATCAGCTTTCCTCACTTGTTTCTTCGTTCTTTGAACGAAGTTCATAGGAGTTCTGCCATAGGGCATGCACTTATTCATCCTATTTTCATACATAGGATTTTGTTATTCCTTGGTCTAGCTGATTTTCTTGCTGGTGAGCCTGTTCATGTTGTCGGTCCACTAGGTGCTACCTTTCTTAGACAGAGGGCTGCTCACTTGAGAGCTAACTCTTCAAGTCCTCGAGGTGCATCTTCTAGTGATGTTCCCCCTCCTCCCTCTTCTACAGGTGCTGCTGCTGCTACTGCTGACGTTCCTCCACCGACTACTTCGGATGATTCAGACATTTGACATACGTTGGATCATGTCTTGACCGTTCAGGCGGCTCAAGGACAGATTTTGGTGGACGTTCTTGATGAGATTCATGGTTTGTGAGCAGATTTAGCACGGTTTCGGAGTTCTTCATCGCCACCTCCTTTTGATGATGGTTTTTGATTGCCCTTTGGCATTCCGTCACAAAAAGGGAGAGTACATTTGAGTAGTTTCTGGCACTTGTACTTGTTTTTGTTTTCAGGAGGAGAGTTTAGTTTTGTTGGTTGGAACTTGTGGAGTTGTTTAGATTGTATCTAGGTGCTTCACTTTGTACCTTACCTTTTTAGCTCTTGCTACATTTGTTTTACCTTGTTGGGTTATTCATGATAGGGGGAGTATATTTTTGTTGGTTTCTTGTTTCAAACTGCTTATTGATTTATGTTTATGAGTTCTTCATTGATATATGTCTTTATTGTGTGTTGTTTGAAATCAAGATTTTATTTTATTTACTTGTATTTTTTTCCACACATGCGGTTATGCATTTTGTTTAAGTGTTTCAGGAAATATACATGTTGATTCAATTAAGCTGCTGTCTACTCTTGCAACTGATGGATAGTAGTTATGATTGAATTTGTGTTTTATGAGCATTATTTTGTAAAGGGCTTTTATTTGTAAACTTTGAGCTATTAAGTTGGGTTTTGTCACGGATTGCCAAAGGGGAGTTTGTTAGGTTCTAAAGACTTAGGTTTTTATGTATTTAGAACTCTAATTTGTATTGTTGGCAAATCATGATCAAAACAATGTATTTAAGTTGTTTTAGAATTGCTCAAAGTTGGTTCTTTGTTGTAAAGTTGGATTAAACTACTACAGGAATTAAAAAACTATTTCAGCCCATTTCGATCGATCGAAGCTTAGGCTCGATCAATCGAAAATCAAGTCTAACGTTTTTTAAGCAGAATTTCCAACTCAACCCTAAGTGTTTTAAAAGGTTTTGGGTTTCTAATTTACCCTAGGTATATAAGGGAAACCCTGGCCATGTTTTAGCGTTGCTCATATAACGGTTTATGTGAATCTCTTGTGAGATCTTTGAGGAGGTTTCCTTCACATAAACTTAGGGTTTTCAAGGAGAAGAAGATTTCTACACCTTGATGATCAATCTAGTTGCTGCCATTGAAACTTAAAGAAACACAAGTGGTGTGCTTGTATTTGGTGGTGAATCCAAGAAAGAAGGAGTCTGTGGATTCGGAGCTTGCACGTGGTCGTGTCAGTAAGTTCTACTGGTGGGTAGCAATAAGAAGTCGAGCGTGGGGGCTTGTAAGTCTTATTGTATGAACTTCGATTCTTTCAAGATAGTGGACTTAAGTTTATCTTGAGGATAGCTAGGTTAAATTCTCCCTAGGTTTTTACCGGTTTGGTTTCCTGGGTGATCATATCTTGTGTTATTTATATTTTCGCTGCTTTACATTATATGATTATTTGATTGTGTTAACCTATATTTAATTAATTTGACTAAGTAACAACTTGGCTAAATTCCTAAGTTAATCCAATTGTGTTTTAAGGGGTCTAAAAACTAACAATAATAAAAATGATATTGAGTAGTTTAAATTTCAACCAATGCCATAAAAATTTGAGAATACACAATATAATCAAAATTTCATATGAAAGTTGAATAAGAAAACTAGCCCATTCTTTACTCACAACATATATTCAGGGAATAAAGTTGTTTAGTTTCTTTGTCGCTAAGTAAGTGAGCTCTCTCTCCTTCACTTATGCAGTAGAATTTGATGTCCCTTCCATTCGAAGGAGAGTTTTGTTTCTCTTGGGATAACAGGTTTATCTCGAGAGCTAATTGGGATTTTTTTTTTTTTTTTTTTTTTTTTTTTTTTTTTTTTTTGTGGTGTGGGGAAACACTTTTCTATCAATTCTCACTTGCTTTAGCGAGACATGGAGGATTCGGCAAAATAATGGAGTAAATTCTCCCTCTCTGAAAGGGAGAAAACAGGCTTTGTCTTGAACAAGGACCAACGAATAGGTGAATTCATCATTGTAGCACAATTCCTAACTCCCCATTTTCTCAATATGGAAGCAATGGCAAGAACCTTCAAATAGCTATGGAGGTCCATAAATGGTCAAACAGCTGTGGAGGTCCACAAATGGTTTCAAAATTCGTAACCATCAAGATCACATGGTGCTTTTTGTGTTTGATAATTTAAGCAATGTTGACCAGATATTGCAAATCCAGCCTTGGAGTTTCGATAAACACTTAGTGATGGTCCAAAGATACAATACGAATGTGCCAGTTTGGGATTTGCCTTTCATGAAAGCTCTCTTTTGGGTGCAAGTACATGAAATCCCGGTTAGGTATATGACAAAAAAGGTTGCTGAAAACCTTTGTGAAACTGTTGGGGAAGTCCAAAAATCAATCAACGCGGTTGACGATGAAGGTGGCCACTTTATCAGAGTTTGTGTAAGTGTAGATGTCACCTTACCTCTATGTAAGGGTCATCTAATTACAATGGAGAATGGAGCAAAACACTGGATCCAATTCAAGTATGAACGCTTGCCAGACCCGTGCTTTTGGTGTGGGTGGCTAACTCATAGTGACAAGAATTGTGACTTATGGATTAAAAGCAAAGGCACCCTTTCCTCGGATCACCAACAGTTCAATTCTAGTCTGAAAGTAGCACCATACTCAGCCAAGGGAAAAAATGCAATTTTCGTACCAAGTTTCTATGAAGGTAGAAAATCTAGTTTTCAAGTGTTAAAGGAAGTTAGCCCATGTCCAGCTCCGGTGGGGGAAAATTCAAGGATGAGGTCATCAGAAAATCTATAGTCTAATATGGAGGTATCGTTGGAAGAAGGACGCAATAAATGTAGGGAGTCATTGAATGCTGAAACCATAGGTTTGGAGAAGACGTTACAAACGGATGCTGCATTTATTTCAAACGGGAAGTCAATCTTAAATGAATCTTGCCCAAATTCAAAACAGATTATTGGAGAGAATAATATTAATTCAAAGATTTTACCTCCCAAAATAGTTAAGTCTGTCGAGCTGTTTGATATTTAAATTAAGGAAATTGATGAGGCCCTTTACAAGTTTGGAAAACATACGTTGGGGAAATAAATGCACAAGAGGCAATCAATGCTGACTTTACTCCTCATAATCAATATGATGAAGTAAGGGAAGGAAGTGGGACACATGACATAGGGTTAGCACATGCACATGAGCAACTCCAAGGGTCCAGCCGTGCCCATGCACAACCTGTCCAACAGAAACTCAACACAACCACTACCAAAAAATAATGGTACCAGAGGGGGAAGAGAAATTTAAGCACGTGCAAGGGTGGTGAAAAATAACAAGGTAGAAAAAGTAGTCTGTGGGAAGAGAGGTGGGGAGGATCATCCAAAGTTACCAAGCAAACACAGGTTGGTTTCAAAGGATGATGGGAGTTCTTCTTTTTCAATGGTGGAGGCTATGTGTCAAACCCGCCAATCGCAATGAGTTGCTTAGTTTGGAACTGTCGTGGGCTTGGGAACCCATGTACAGGGAATGACCTTGCTGATATTGTGCTGGCAAAAGATCCCTCTGTCGTGTTTATAGCCGAAACATGGGCAGATGAGGTAAGGCTAAAAGATGTAAAACAAAAGATACAATTTGAGATACGATAGCTGTTACAATTGAGGGTTTTGATAAGAATCACTTTGATGTAATTATCAATAAAAATACTGACATGGAGTGGAGATTTACCGGTTTTTATGGAGAACCAGAAACACAAAGAAGATCTGAATCATGGAATTTACTTCGACAGTTAAATCAAAAATTTCAGATCCCATGGCTGTGTGCAGGCAATTTTAATGAGTTGCTTAGAAGTGATGAAAAATTGGGGGGAAATAGAAGAAGTCACAATCAGATGCAGCTTTTTCGAGAGGCAGTGGATGCTTGTAGTTTTTTGGATATTGGATATCCAGGTTCCAAGTTCACTTGGAGCAAACACTATGTAAGTGGTTAGTCTATATGGGAGAGGCTTGATAGAGCTTTTTGTACTAATGATTGGCTTCAAAGATTTACAAGAACATGGGTCTTTCATCTTCACAGCACCACTTTGGATCATGTACCAATTTGGATTGTACCATATGGTCTTGACCCACCCCCTATTTCAAAGCCATTTCGGTTTGAAGAAATGTGGCTCTCAGATAAAGGATGTAGGAGAACGGTGGAGGCAGTTTGGAGAGCTCCACTTCCTTGTGACCCTGAGGTTCAAGTGATGAAGAAAATAGCTAAATGTGGGAATGAATTAACTCAGTGGAGCTGTAAGCATTTTGGGAGTGTTCAAAGGGAGTTAGTCGAGAAGAAAAAACTTTTGGTAAAGGTAGAACAAGCAGCATTGTAATTTGGTAACAACTATTGGGTTAGGGAACTCAAAAAGGACATCAATGGATTGTTGATAAAAGAAAGCCAAATGTGGAGGCAGCAAGAAAAAAGTTTCTAGTTGGTTGGTGGTGATAAAAACTCCAAGTTCTTCCATAGCTGAGCAACACAGAGAACTAGGCGCAATAGAATTCATGGAATCACCAACTCTTCAGGTCGTTGGGTTCAAAATCCAGATAAGGTAGCCGATTCATTCATAGAGTTTTACCAAGAACTCTTTGGTTCATCAAATCCGGTGGTTGGTGTTGAGGATTTGGACCCATTGCCTTGCATTGTTAGTGATGAAATGAACTCCAAGCTCTCATAAGAATTCATGGAATGGGAAGTGCAGGCTGCCTTGAAGTAAATGGCTCCATTGAAAGCTCCTGGCCCCGACGGTATGCCTCCACTCTTTTACCAAAATTATTGGGAACTTGTTGGTGGTGATGTCACAAAAACTATTTTATCTTATCTCAATTTAGCCTCTTTACCTCACCCTTTGAATCATACTTTCCTGACTTTAATTCCAAAAACAAAAAATCCAATTTTTTGTCTCTGATTATCGTCCCATTAGCCTTTGTAATGTGCTATATAATATTTTTCAAAGGTAATAGCAAATCGCCTCAAAAAAATCTTACCAGATATAATTTCCGAACAACAAAGTGCTTTTACAAAAAACCGTTTAATATATGATAATATTCTTGTAGCTTTTGAGACATTACATAGTATGAATGTTCACAAATCTACAAAATCAGGTTATATGGCAGTGAAATTGGATATGAGCAAGGCATATGATAGGGTGGAGTGGATTTTTTTGGAGAGGGTGATGAGAAAATTGGGGTTTAATGGGAGGTGGATAAATCTCATGATGGTTTGTGTGAAAACTGTATCATATTCAGTGTTGGTTAATGGTAAACTGAAGGAATTGATTCAACCTACTAGGGGGATTCGCCAAGGTGACCCACTATCGCCATTCCTTTTACTACTATGCACGGAAGGCCTCCATAGCCTAATCTCTAAGGCAGAAAGGGAGGGACTATTCATGGTTTTGGATTAGGCAGAAGAAGCCCCAAACTAACCCATCTACTTTTTGCAGATGATAGTTTGTTATTTTGCAGGTCTAATAGAAGTGAATGCCAAACAGTGCTGGAGATCCTGGCACAATATGAAAGCTTATCGGGGCAACAAATAAATAAAGGGAAAACAACCATCTTTTTTTCTAAATCCACCAATGAAGCTATGAAGATGGAGATTCAAGAAGCATTAGGAATTCAAGAGATCAAGCAATTTGACAAATACTTGGGGCTGCCATCACTAGTGGGGAAACACAAAAATGCTAGCTTTGACTACATAAAAGAAAGAATTTGGAGAAAATTGCAAGGTTGGGGAGAAAAATTGTTGTCTCAAGCAGGAAGAGAAATCTTGATTAAGGTCGTGGTGCAAGCAATCCCAACCTATTCAATGTGTTGATTTAAACTTCCTCTAGGCCTTTGTCAAGAAATTGAGGGTTTGATCCGAAAGTTTTGGTGGGGCCAAAGGGGTGAGCGAAGGAAGATACTTTGGGTGAAATGGGAGGAGATGTGTGAGCCAAAATCAGGAGGCATGGGTTTTAAGGAACTATCTTTGTTCAATGATGCCCTCTTAGCAAAACAAACTTAGAGACTTGCACAATAAAAACTCTTTGTTCTATAGGGTTTTTAAATCAAAATTCTTTCCAACTTGCTCTATCATGGAAGCTAAGGGGGGTCAAGGGGGTTCATACGCATGGAGGAGTATATTAATTGGAAGGGAAGTTATTAGGAGAAGGGCAAAGTGGAGGGTGGGAAATGGGGAGTCATAAAATTATGGGGGGACAGATGGTTACCTTCTCTTAGTCATATCTCATTGCAAGGACCTTTAAGAGCTGAGTTACAAGAAGCCACTGTTAGCTACCTTATAAATCCAGCCACACACTCATGGGGCTCATCCACCTTGTCTAGAAGTTTCAGCCAAGATGAAATAAATGAAATTGAGAAAATCCAGCTTAGCCGACAGCCCTGTGAAGATGCTCTGCTTTGGCCGTATATGCAGTCCGGAATTTACTCAACCAAATCCAGGTACTACTTCCTCAAAACTGAAGCTTGAATGTCAGCCTCGCCAAGGAATCAAGCTTCGGTGCCGACAAAATCATTGTGGCAAAGGATTTGGCAAATGGTAGTCCCATGTAAGGTGAGGAATTTTGTTTGGAGAGCTTGTCGAAATACAATTCCAACAAACTCGAACCTGGTTCATCGCTGTGTTCTTGAAGACTCAATGTGTTCCCTCTACTCACAAAGTCCAGAAGATGTATTACACTCTTTATGGTCATGTCCAGGTCTAACCTGGGTTTGGGAGGATGATCCACAATGGGCATTCAGGAGCACGACCAGGTTTCAAACCTTTCCTCATGTCCTCCTTCATGTGCTGGAATCGGACTACAGCGATGACCTTTTCGCAATGCTCATTTGGAATATATGGTATCATCAAAATAAGGTAAGGATTTCCCCACCAGGTTGGCCATTGGACCAAATAGCTCAGCAAGCTTATCAGTCCCTTCAGGAATTTCGGTCAGCACAGCTGAGGAAACCCATTGTAGCAACTCCAGCTCAGGTACGCTGGTAGCCTCCACTGCTGGACCGGGTTAAAATTAATTTTGATAGAGCGGTTTTTAAGAATGAAGACAGAGTGGGTATTGGCATGATTGTTAGAGATAGCCAAGGCATGATCATGCCTTCTTTATCCCAAAACATCCCACTCCTACACTCAGTTGTAAACTTGGAAACTTTGGCAGCATGTAGAGCACTTGAATTCTCCTTAGAGCTAGGCTTCCACAAAGCAATTCCTGAAGGAGACTTGATGATAGTCATGGCTGTGTTGAGGGACCCTTCTCCCTCATTAACATCATAATGGTCTATTAATTCGGGATGCCTAATCGATGGCACGTTTATTTACTTGTATTTCCTTCCAACATGTTGGTACAGTAGGGAATAATATTACTCACAACCTAGCTAGACATGCACGTCATGTCATTGGTTTTTCAGTTTGGATGGAGGATGTTCCTATCCAAATTTCTACAGCTTACTAGGCGGATTTGCCTATTACTAAGTAAAAAGCTTCAAGTTCTTCCTTCTCAAAAAATTTCATATGAAATTAAAAATTATGGATGAGCCTAGTAGGCCCAAAGAAAGACTTCAATCCACCACAAAGAGCATTTGGGTCAAGCTGACCAAGCTAGCTAGTCACAATGTTTAAATATCATAAATTTCTACTAAGAATAGCTCAATTGATTGACATTTTCTGATGATTCCAACGGAGACATTCAAGCATACTTATTAAATGAGGAACGGACGTTGACCCAGTCTATGAGTTGGGTCACTGGTTCAACTAGCGGGGTCATCGGTCGAACCGTAGGGTCAAATAAAAAAATTAAAAATTATATATATATATATATATATATATATATATATATATATATACTACTACTACTACTACTACTACTACTACTATTTAAGGGGCTTCCACTATTTTGACCGGATTTTTTTTTGTTCCAAAATACCCCTACAACCTACGTTTAAGTAGGGGCAAAACTTGAGGATAACAATGTAAAAATATATCTCTAACTATCACCTAAAGCATTTCCTACAAAATAGGACTACTCTCCCATTAACCCCCTTCTTCAAAATAACTATACGTTTTTATTTTTTATTTTTATTTTTTTAAAATCATCCTTATGTTTATCTTCAAATCAATTCTTTTTTTTCAAACATCCTCAAGTTTATCCAAAAAAAAAAAAAACCTAAATATATATATATAGAGGTTTGATTAAAATTTAAACTGCTTTTAACTTCTTTTTAAAAATTAAAAACAAAAAAAAAAACCTAATAAAAAAAAAACTCACGTTCTATCAAAAAAGTTATCTACCCTATTATAAATTTTTTTTTAAAAGGTTATCTACCCACGTTCCTAAGTTTAATATATATATGTATATATATATAAAAATTAAAAATCTATATATATCCCATGTTCTATCCAAAACCAAAAAACAAGTTTAATTTAGTCTCCCACTCCAAAAACAAAAACTTCCCTCTAACATAACCTCCTACTACTCTTAACTGGTTATGCTTATCGGTTATCACACCACATCTAAATGTTTCCAACTACCATGAGTCTCTTAAGCAAAAGCCTGTTTTCGGAACTATTTTCACATTTTGGTGATTGTGCTACCCAAACCAAAGCAAAACAAAAACCAGCAAATTGAGTAGTTGTATGTGGTGGAAGCCCTTAACAAGTGTAGCAATAAAAAGTTGTTCAAGAATGGAGGTTGAAACCTATGTGAGTAATGCCCATTTTTCTTGATGAATTCTTTAGCTTAGGGAGTGTTAATCAAACATAGAAAGTTGTACTATGTTATTAGTAGTTTAGCACCAGTGTCAATTGGATGTAATTTTAGATGTTGAAATCTTTGGTTAAAAATTCTTCTTTTTGAAACCAAACTCTATAAGCTGTTAAAACCATCTTAATCTATAGACCTGACAAATCTATTTTGAAAAACGCTTCCATAAATATTACAATTTTTATTAAAAATTTAATTTTCATTTATATTTTTTACATGCCCAATTAGTTTTTTGACTTGAATGGCCAAATTTTGTTGAATTTTCACTTGGCAACGAATTTTTTTTTTTTTTTTAAATCAAAAAACATTAAAAAAAATTATTATGAAATTACTAATTCACTGCAGTCATATTAATTTGCGGTGTAAGGATCCTTCACCTAAGGCTATACATTTATTTCTTTCTTTCTTTTTATTTTTTATTTGTGTGTGTGTGTGTGTGAAGACTTCTAAGGCTATACATGTTTTGTAGGAATCGAATTACTAATGGGGGGTGTCTACAAAAGAATTTATCATGAATTTATTCATTATAATAATTCATTATCCTAATGTTATATTTGATTTATTTTCCCTTCAGTAAATTCTATATCTGATTGTGGTTCTTTTTCCCCAGTATTATGTTGGTGACTGGTGAGGGAGATTCAAGGGAGATGGAGGTGGTACTGCTACACTGTACACAAGTTCGGCTAAAAGGATTTGAGGCATGGAATGATATTTTAATTTAGCGAGTGTGTAGTGAGTACTAAATACGTATGTTGCTCTTGAGGATGCATGTACATGTTGTTTACTAAGGCAAAATTATCCATTGCTTCATGATATAGAAGTTAATTGCATATGTACATTTTTTTTGTTTGATAAAAAGTAAGAAACATGTGAGTTAAATTTAGAGACAGAAATTTATATAGAAGGTGTTTAATTTAGACAAAAAAAAATTTGTATAGAAGATGTTTAAGAAACACGTGAGGCTTTTTTTTTTATTTAGTGTTATAATGTTTCACTTATTCTAATTTGAGATTTACATTTTTTTTCTACAAAAATTGTATATTTAAGACTACTAATCTAGCTAGAAGGGTCATAAGGTTAGCTACAAAAAATGACCATTGAAATCATATGTTCATGTGTGGATAGGCCAATATGAGGCATATTGAGAGAGAGAGAGAGAGAGAGAGAGAGATGTTTCCTTTTTAATTAAAAAAAAAGATAGGAGCGTAATGACCCGATTGTCTACAGCCACGAAAGTTGATAACGTGGAATCTAGAGAGTACCGCAGAAAGCTTGAAGTGAAGCCTAACACAAACATGCATGTGAGATAGAAAACAAGCACAGAAAATAAAAAATTTGCTGAACGGAATTATGTCATGGAAGACGATGTGCATGTGGCTCAGACTCTCCTAGTGAGGTACCTTATGAGGCTCAAACTATTCATGATGGTATTCTTCGAGTAGCTCTCCAGTAACCCTTTTTTTCTGGCTTCACATTTGTGGTGAGAGTGATCACTAAGATCATATATGGCTCGGACAAATTTTAGCAGTGCTGTTTGAATCCTATTGAGGGTGCCAATATTCAAGCATGTGCCATGACTAAACACGTGTATTTCTCCCATATTATAAGCTCAAAATTGAAACTACGGAGTTGGTAGAACGAGAAAATGATTCTTGTATTGACACGTGATGGTTATTTCTTAATAAATTCCCTCACTAACGAAAGATTGTAGTAGAATAAACACATTTTATGCTTTCTCGATCGGGAAGGCCACTTGACTTTTGTCGAGTCTGATATATATTCTTTAACTATATATATATATATATATATATGTTAGCATGAACAGAACGGATCGAATCCTGCACATGCTGAAGGGTTACCTATAAGTACAAAATGAAGTAAAAACACGAACTCTAATCATTAGTTTCAATTATTCTGTTGAAATGGTTTTTTCCCCTTAGAATATGCCAAAATGCAGGGACGGAGGAAGACTTGAACTAGGGGGGGCAATGGCCCCCCTAATTTTTTTTTTTTTTTTTAATTAATATATATATAGTCACTAATTTTAGTAATTTTGTTCTATAAAATCACACTTTGCCCCCTTGAATATTATCATTGATTCTTTTAGGAGTACTACTCTAGCCATAAAATTTTCTATAACATTTTTACAAATTGTTGTGGTAGTAAACTTTTATTGGTTTGCATCTAGACTTATCACTTACATCGTATTTTTACTTACTAATAACCACTCACCACATTAATAATTTGTAAAAAAAGATTTGTAATTCTAGCATTTTCCTCTTTTTTAAAGGCCAGATCTAAAATCTAAAGCAAAATAAACAAGCCCAAAAAAATTACACAACAACAAAAATAACCAATAGTAAAGCTAAAAACAATTAAACTCAATCAAACAATTTTACCTAAAACAAACAACTTGACCCTTTAAAAAATTTTAAACAAAATAATTTTGTCCATACCTGGATGCACACATAAAAAAAAAAATTAAAAAAAAAAAAAAAAAAAAAACTCATTAGCTGTTAAGCAACTGAATCGGAAGCTAGAGCCACCGCATGCAACTAATAGTAAAACTGCCCCTTAACTTCAAGTTCTGACTCCATCCCTGCCAAAATGTTTCCTTAATCGTGTGCAACCTTTTTATATACATATATATATATATATATATATTTGTATTCCACTTTATTGCTCCATTAATCACAATTTTCATATATTTATTTGACTTTCTTTATAAAAATAACCAAAGTTTAAAAAAATAAAAAATAAAAAATAAAAAAATAACATGGCATGAATATAGCATGTATACAAATATTTTTTCCTACCTTTTTGGCCTTATTTTATACTCTATTAATTACAATGTATATATTTGACTTTTCTTATAAAATATTGAAAATTGAAGGAAAAAAATTAGTTACATAGTATACCATAATTGATGGGCATAAAGTGGAATACAAAAAGTGAGACAAATTATTTTTATTCATGTACAGGCCAAGCATTGAAATAATGTTTCTCATTGTCTTGAAGGAGTTTTTAATTAAAATTGATGACAAGTAATTAGTATCTATCTGATTCATAGTACTTGATTTCTAAAACAAAAATGATTAAAAAAACCTCTGTCGCATTTTAAGTGCCTCAATTTATTGTATACCAATCACAGTTTAACACACCCCTTTTTTTTTTTAATGAAATATCAATTTATGCAAGATTTAAAAAAGAGAAGAGAAAATCAATATAGAAAAATTATGTGGTTCAGCAGTGTGAACACATCGAAGGGAGAGAACGACTATCAATCCTGACTATTCCGCTTGTTATATATGTTCCCCTCCATTCACTCCACTACACTCCTAAGGCTCTTTGGCCAGTGGCTCAAACAAATATACACTAGCTTTAACATTTTTTTCCCCTAATAAAGTAATCAAAGTTTACATTTAGAAGGAAAAAAAAAAGATATATGGTAATTAGTAGAGCATAAAGTGGACATTAGGAATGGGAAATATAAGTTTTATTCAATTTTTAGCACCAAAAAAAAAAAAAAAAAAAAAAAGAAGTTTTATTCAATGAAACTTAATTTTTATTCAATGAATTTTTGGTTATTTTCTGATTTTCTCACAGTACTTGACCTGAGTACAATTGGAAATGTGCCAGGGTTTGAAGATAGGTGTTGGTACCAGCAACCAACACACACACACTCACACTCACAAGCCACACCTCCCCACTTACTTTGTCATTTACAACCATAGAACATGTGAAACCACCAGTCCAAGTCAACTGTTAATTTTGTACACATCTAACCTCAAAACCCCCCACTATTTCATTCTGACTCTATTAAGCTTTTTGTTGTAGGGTTCTCTCTCTCTCTGCGATTTTCTGTAATATCATTCAATGAGAAAGCCTTGCTGTAAAAAGGAAGAGACTAACAAAGGAGCCTGGTCCCAAGAAGAAGACCAGAAACTAATTGCTTACATCCAAAAACATGGTGAAGGTTGCTGGCGTTCACTTCCTAAGGCTGCTGGTATTTTCCTGCCCCCTTTCCCTTTTGGATTTTAGTTAATTTTCGAGCTATGCCATCCATACCATAATAAACTTGCATGCCTGCTCTTTACACGTCCTTCTTCTCCTTCTCCTTCTTCTTCTAATTATTATTATTATTGATTTTTACATAATTAATAATCGCCAATATAATTGGACCATTAATTGATGATCATAGGGAACCAATAAAATTTTAAGATAAAAGAGAGAAAAGAAAAGGGAGTTGGTGATAGCATGTTCTCATATTTGTTGTTGATTAGGGTTGCGACGCTGTGGCAAAAGTTGCCGACTGAGATGGATAAATTATTTAAGGCCAGACCTCAAGCGTGGCAACTTTGAAGAAGATGAAGAGGATTTAATCATCAGGCTTCATGCTCTCCTTGGGAACAGGTGCAATATCATCTTTTCATTGCAATCCCGGTTGAGAAATGATTCACTGCCATGAACAAGTGGCTTTGCAGTGATATTAATTAGCATTTTATGCTAAAAATAATATTTATGGTTGATATAGGTGGTCACTGATAGCTGGAAGATTACCGGGACGGACTGACAATGAAGTAAAGAACCACTGGAATTCTCATATGAGAAAGAAGCTAACACAGATGGGAATTGATCCCAATAAACCTCATAAGCTGGGAGGCACTGCATCTTTTACTGGAATCTCATTTTTTTCCAAGAATCAGGCACCTAAGCCAGTGAATGTCCATCGCGACGACAATCAAATCCTGGGTTTTGAGAGTGGTGTTGAAAGCAACAAGACCAGCTGTGTCCCAGACTTGAATCTTGACCTTACTCTTAGCACTCCCACGAGTACTCTTGTGGAAGAGAGGCAGCAGCCAATACCTTAACTAAAGTTCCTAGTCTCCATGGCCTCATCTATCAAGATAGCAAATTACATCAGAGTGTAAGTAGTAGTATAATCTCGTGGTGCAAAACAGGAGAATAGAAATAACATCAAAGCTCATCTCACATATTTTTATCATGAAGGATGGAGCTAAAACAAGGTTAGCAATGACAAATATCATTTGAAATTAAAAACATATGGTGAGAGGGTATTTTTATTTGTATCTCTATGCCATACCTACTTTTTTATATGCTTTGGAAGTGTAATACATGTATTTGACTGAAGTATTATGTTGCTGTAAACCTAATTGTAAGGGAAGTTTGAGTATTGAGGCTGTAAATTTGCATATTTTAATTTATCAAGTATTTATACAAAGTCTGTTGAACTTTTATGATTGTAGAAGGAAGGTTCAAAATATGGGTGCAAACTTGTATTTATAGGGCTACAATTGGTAAAGTTACAACTGAACTGATTTCTACTCTTTAAAATAAGAAGCACTGAGTAAACCCTAGTTCTCAGCTATGCAATGGCAAAGTATTAATTTTGGTTCTGCGTCCATTCTTTCTTTCACTATAATGATGGCTACTTTATTCCGTCCCTGTTCTTTTTCTTTTTCTTTTTTGACAATTTGATAATAAAATAGGAGAGGGAATTTAAACCCTGATTCTCTTAATTAAAATAAATAAATAAATAAATAAAACTGTTTATACAATTAGTTTACACCATATATAGTGCCTTCCTTTTTGAGGAAATATATAGTGCCTTCCTAATCACCATACTAGTACACTAACAAGAGAAATCAATCTAGAGAATATAGTCTAAGAGTCATATTATGCTAAAATTCCTGATTTTCTGAGATTTCTCATAGCTGCGTGGATTCTCAAATTTACCCTCAACGATGCAATTTTCTTCTCTTGTTTTGAATTATTTTTTTTCCTGGTAAGTCCAGGCCAGGGCTGAGTATGTAATTTAACTTCTTTTTCTTTTTCTTATTTTTAGGTAAGTTAAATATATTTTTTTTGTTCTTTCTTTCTTTCTTATAAAAGCTGCAAGGATGTCCGAGGAAAATTTAGCCTCGAAATTTGTATATTTTTCAAAATTCTAAACTGACCAGAGATTCGGTATGAAGTCTTTTTTATTAATTTATTTTTTTTATCTTTTCCTAGTTTAAGGAAAAAAAATTTGCGATTCACAAAATCCAGTCTCCTCGACATTCACTAGCTGTAAATTGGAATCACAAAATTAAAAGATAAGGTTATTAACGCTTTTTTTTGACTAGACAAAAGTTGAGGTGACGACCAAACATTCAAAGGAAATTCATGCCCTCTATGGAAAGAGCTAAAAGTAGTACTTTCAGTTATTCATTTGAAAAGAGTTAGTTGCACTTGCACATGCTTCGAGCTCATAACTAACCCTTGGACCAGTAACTGTCGAGAATTTTACAGCATTTCAACAAGAGGCTAAGCCCACCTAATGTTCAAGGTGACTATTTGGAACATGGTGTAGATTATAGTAAATTCCCATTGTTTGTTCAAGATTCCTTGTTTGAATTTTCTATATTGGGAGTTAAATATATATATATGTGGATTAAGTTCAAGTTACACCTACTGTAACTTTAAGTAATGTTACACTACTCAATATTTTTTAATTGGATGCGAATTTTGAGAAATCTATCGTTGAATTACTTTATCTTCATATATTCTCCATGCTTGCAAAATTTTGAAGTGATCAAAAATTAATAATTATGTAATCAGTCAACTATTTAAATTCAAATTTTTGTAGTTTAAAATAATACATAAAAAATGAGTTTATGGATTAAATGGTAAATATTGGGTCTATTAATTCTTTTTGTATGCAATAGTAAATATAATGTATCAAAACAGCTACTACATGTTTAGATATAACCTCTATTTTTCTATTGGGTCTATTAGTTGTTCCAAATTTTATTGTCTCATGTGTAGTTAAAGAACATATATTTTGTAGCTGCATGTTTACACACTGATGAGAGGGAACTTTGATATTATATTCGGTCTCTTAGTTATAGCTACAAGTGTTGGCTACTAAATTGAATAGTATTTGGCTCAAAGTGACTATTTCTTTAGATATGGAATTATTCAAATTTTTATTTATGAAAATATATTGGTTGTTATAATTACATATTTTATATTTGTATTCGTTGTTTATATTGGTTGTTACAGTTACTAAATAGCGAATGGAGTGTGAAGAGTTATATGATGCCCCAAACAATCCAGGGCTATTAGAGCAAGAGTTACCACTTGAAGATTCTAGTGATTGTGAGTTGAAATCTAAGCCATATGTTGGAATGCAATTTGACTCCCTTGATGGTGTTGAAACTTTATACAAAGAATTTGCAAAAAAATAAGGTTTTGGAATCCGTGTTCATACCAATAAAAGACCACCTAGAAGTGATAATATACCAAGTCGTATTTATGTATGTTGTAGTGAAGGACAACTCAAAAAAAGAAAAGAAAAGACACTTGATAATGGAGAGAGCAGAGATGATGAACAAAAGGCTTGCAGAAGTTGTTCAAGTCTTAGAACTGGATGCAAAACAATGCATAGGGTCATGAAGAATAAGAAGTTGCAGAAAAGGGTTGTGAAGGGATTTGATAACAACCACAATCATAGTATAATAAGTCCAAATAGTGTGGCATACCTCTGTTTCCACAACAAAAAAAAAATGTCTATTGCTACCAAAAGTCTTGTTAAAAAATTTGGTGAAGAAGGTCTTCCAACTAGAAAAGTTGTCATGATATTCAATGTAGGTGACCAAACATTTACAAGTAGAAATTGCTGGAATTCGAGAGATGTTAGGGGGAAAAATCTAGATGCTAGAGGTGCCTCAACTGTCCTTAATTATTGCCAAAAACAAGTTGAAAACTCCAATTTCTTTTATGCAATTCAATGTGATGATGTTGGCCATATGATTAATTTCTTTTTGGGTGGATGCACGATCAAGAATGGCTTATCAATACTTTGGGGATGTAGTGACATTTGATGATTTTAATGATTTTAAATTGCATGGAAATTGGGTAAAAAATTTATATTGGAAAGCAATCTGTTAGAATCATGAGAATGTTTTGGAGGAAACCTATTAACAATTTCCCCGAAATGTGTTACTGCCTCCAAGGATGGTTTTCAATTAATCATGGTCAACATGTTGTCCTATAATGCATTAGCAACCTGTCTATTATCCTGATTCAGGACTCTTTCACTTATAGAAATTGGTCAACAAAATCATATATCTAAAGATAAAATACACATGTTAAAAAAAAAAAATTAGCAGCTTCATAGTCAGCAGAGTTACAAAATCTCTTAATCCAAACATCTCTAATTACAAAAGTTGATATATGAAGAATCGATTTTATTCAATCAATTGAAGTCTAAGTGTACAACTAACATAAATACATTTAGCAGTAACAACTAACAACGGATACAATAGCGTTTTGTAAATTATATTTACCCACGAGGAATTTTTGTGAGGTCAAAGTCAAAGTAATTACATTGTTCAATAATAAAATATTATTTGTGAGGTTGAAAAAGACATTACAAATTGATTAAATCTTGTCTCAAAACTAGGGTCACTAAAAAAAAGTGTTTGTAAGGGCCACCCACAAAAAATTTAAAGGTAAAAGCTCTTGTTTACGGTGTGAAACACTTACACACACTTATGTTTATAAAACTGAAAATGTGAATTAAAGTCACTTTTTTCCAATTAATAAAATAAAAATGCATAAATTTAATAATAAGAGCATAATATTGATGGAGAAGAACTATTACGTGTAAGGTTAATCAGCTCGGCCCTAATTGAGATGGTTGGCATGGTAACTCGGTCGAAGCGTTATAATGCTCAACGTAAGTCACCAAAGTCAAACTTCGAATAGGGGAAAAGATTTTGCGTATCTCTTTGTCATCTCCAAATACTTTGCCTTTAATCCCTTAACAAATGAAGGATGATCTCTAGAGTTAAGGGAGGATATTACTTGAAATCAAATCTCCATATCTCATAATCAATCTCTAGCCTCTAGAGTTAAGGGAGGATATTAGGTGAAATCAAATCTCCGTATCTCATAATCAATCTCTAGCAGCAATATAAAAAGCATCCATCATAAAGCCTAAAAGGTATGAAAACACAAACAATTTTAAGATACTTTTCTTCTTCCTTCTCTTATTGATTACTAACTTATATTGGGTCCCAATTTAGACTTGTGTGAATTATGAAAATCAATTAATTAAAAAAATTTTAATTGGTCACCAACAAATATTATCACCGCAATTACTCAACCAAAATAACAATCACATACAAAAACTTAAAAATTTTACTCAAAAAACCATTTTTCTTTGAAGAGAAAAACTATGGGCAAACTATGAATAAACTCACAATTATAAAATCAATTATAATATCTTCTCAAGTTTATGTCTAACTTTAGATTCATACCCAAATTCATCTTCTCTAGTGTATGTCTCATGGTTTTTGCTCTCACACACACTCACTACACTCACGGTAGTTTCTTCATTTTCTCATGGTGGCACTCACTAGCCTTTTCTCTCTTTTTTTTTTCACTTAGCAACATTAAACAAATCCTCAAAAATTTTCATTGATTTGTGTGCTTTACAAAAAAGCATTGTCAACAAAACTCAAACTAATCCTTGGGCCGAAACTATCAAATTCTTTGCAGTATCATCTATTTATAATACTTCAATTCTTATTCCTTGGTGGAAAAGGAATACAATACTTCTTTGATAATGAATAGGTTTTTCTTCCACTCCACATTTTCTTCCATACCAAAGAAACCCAAAAATATCCAAATTAATTTTTCCTTCTTTAACTATGAAACCCAATTAACTTTCCAAGTCACAATTTGAATTGAAACAATTTCCAAACATTCTCGTTGGAGATATAACACACCTTAGAAAGCCTCTAATTGAGTAGTTAATATAACATATAGGGACACCACTTGACTATAGGGTCCAAGAACATATAGAGTCCCCAAGGGCCAAAAGACCTCTTAAGTGTGATGAGGTAAGGGATAATAAGTCTTGACTAATTAGTATGAAGCCTTTTAAAACTATGAGTGGCAACTTAAAACGGATAATATCATGCCAATGATAAGTTAGAGCGTGCAAATGAGACTCTCTCCTTAATTACTCTTAACTTAAAGCCTAACCTAGCATTAAATTCTTAATTTGTGACAAGCCATTCATTGTCCAATCATTTGAATGACTTGCACTAATTAAGAAAAAGGGCCAAATGGCTTGAGGGGAAAAAGTTTTCATTCTTGGCTAAGAATTGGGAAGAATGCTCAAATGACTTTTCCTAATGAGTATCCTCTTTCCTATCTATGCTATCCCTCACCAACTGACTCCCAAAGGCTCTATAAAAACAAAGAAAAAAAAAAAAGAAAAAGAACCAAGTAGAAGTTTCCACTAGCTAGAACCTCTTAGTTGATATACCTCCATTTTCCACAAAAGTGTCTTTACCATAAACAGATCCCTTCACCTACATTAAATTATCACTATATTTCCTAAATACCAAGAAACACTAATACTTCACAATAAGAATCATCATCTAAGCATGTTTTTATGTAAGGAAGCTTGCTTGAACAACTGGACTCTCTCTCTCTCTCTCTCTTCAAGATACAAGCTCTTAAATGCCTACAACACTATAGTTAGATCAAAATTAGATTTGATAGAAAATATGCTTTAAGAGAGTTTTTGAAAGACTAAAATCATGCTTCATGTGTTCATGCAAAGAGAATTAAATAAAAATGGTGTTTTGGCAACTGTAGTAGCAATAATGCATCTCTTTCTAGAAGTTCCTTTAAATTGAGGCATAATTAATGTGTGTGTTTATATCCCAAAATTAGGGTTTTGGGATGTTCCTAAAATGTTAGTATTCTACGGGTCCATTTGGGAATAACTTATTTAGTTGAAACTGAAAACTTTTTACTGAAAGTATAAAAAAAAAAAAATAAAAAAAAAAAAAGCTAAATAGTATAATAAGACTCATGAATAGTATCAAAAAGTATAGTAGGACTCATGAATGTAGCAAAAATAAGCTAAAATTGCAAATAAGCTAATAATTTCAGCTCATCCCAAACGTACACTTTCCAAGACAATTGGGAGCCCCTCAAAGAAAATGAATCTATGTGGCTTTCATGGATGTTGTCTTGTGTAGATCCATCATACACTCAGATTCGGGAATACTCAACACTCATGGTGAGTATGGAAAATAGAGTAGTCATCTAGTTTAAGTCCAAGAACTGCTCTTTTGACCCCTATACATAGGTCAAAATTTAACCACTAATTAGATTCAAAGTTAGGAAATGAGCATGAGAAAGTGTTAGATGACACCTAAGCCTACCTGATCAACCTCCACTCATATTTCCTAGTTATTTACTAACAAGGATTCCACTAATTAAGATCCTCTAAAGAAGTAGATTTAGAATCAAGGAAATCAAACACACACAAAGACTCAAAAAAATCAAGAGTTTAAGGGGGGATGGCCTAATTATAAGGTTTTGTAATTTAACAACATACGCCATATGTCAAAGAAAACAAAGCACATGGTATTTTAAGGAAGGAGAACGAGGCATGCCTAGGATCAGCACCACACATTAACATATATAACAAAAGCCACACACACACACACAAAGAAACGAAAAGGAAAAACTATGGTCGTTGGATTTCTAGGCAGCCAGATGTGTTTCTAGGCAACTAGATGTGTGCGTAGGAACTAAAATTGCGTGCACACTTCACGATCCGTTCACAGTGATAGGCACCCCTACTTTCTACACTTCTACAAATATTACACAAACTATGATCTGTAAACTAAAACGAATGAACCAAACAAAAGAAGAAATTAAAGCTAAAACTCGAGGGTATAGGACATAGAAGAAAAACGTAGAATCTCAAGTAGAGAAAGGCAAACTTAACTTTACTTAGGATCCTTCGAATCAATTTGACCCGCCCCCGTGGTCTTGGAGCAAAACTTCTGTCAACCAAAGCACAAAAAGAATTAGAAACTTTGAAACTAAGAGAGAATATCAAATTAGATCATTTTCCTTACAATTTGGGATTTTATCAAATTAATCCTGGAAATTTAAAAAGTGCTAATTAAAGCCATGACTTTGTTTAGTTTGTTTCAATTTATGCCCTTAATGACTCACTATTAACTAAAAGTACCAAATATTCATGTAATTTGTGACAAAAACATATCCAAAGACAAAAATTGATTTGATTTGAAATTATTAAAACTCTGGTACACTTTTGAGAATTGTGAAATTAAATAATAATAAATCATTTTGTTATTGTTAAAAAAAAAAATCATATTAATATTGTTTAAACTCCTTTCATAATAAATCCTAAATTTTGAAAAGTTTGAATTAAAACAATGAATCTTTTAAATCATTTCAATTCATGCCCTTAACAAGTCACTATTGGCTAAAGTAACCAAAATTTACATAAGTATAACTTTAACATATATAAAAAAACACACACACAAAGCCTTTGATATTCAATTATATAATAATCTATTATTTAATTATTGTCACCAAAGCATTCACAATAAAGTCAATATTATATGTCCAAATTATCTTATATACTTTATATATAAAAAATTAAAATTAAAAATTAAAATTGAGTCATACATGTTAACTGTTGCACCAAGTTTACATTCTCTACTTTTTCTTATCATGTTTTCTATATTTTATCCTTATGTCATATGGTGCACTATAAATACATTAAAATAATTGAATAAATGAGTTAAACTCTAGGGTAAATTCAATTTTACCTCCTTATGGTTTGGCTTAATCCACAATTTAGTTCACATTCTTTACTCACTTGTATATGTTTTGGCATTGGCTCATTTTTACTCAGTACAATATCTATCTTTTATCTCAAAAAACAAACAAATTACTTATGGGGTCAAAGAACTCAGCAGCCCCGGCACACTTCATATAGAGCCCAAGGCCCATGCCAAGGAGGAAGAAACGCCCGAGGATGAACAAAAAGAGTCCAAATTGCTAAGAGACATCGCCGAGGACAATCCTGTCCTCGGCCAATCGAGATCATAAGAAGGAAGAGCGGCATGCCTTTAAAGACAGCCTCCCAGGGTATCCCAAGAAAAAAGGACTAACACAGTGGGTCAGCTATGAGAGCATGGTGGGGGAGCAATTCTAGGAGAAGCTATCACATCTGCATTAAATGCCCACAACTAACGATCTAGCCGCATTAATGAGGAAATGACCCCTGAATAGTACTACCTTGGTTGCTGCAACTCACAGAAATTTGGGGAAGGTGGCAGATGGGTCAAGCACTCAAGTAGCGACCTGCATGATCAACAAATGGAGGGCCAAGATTAACGAGAAGGAGGCATATAACGTAAGAAACTCTCCAGGAAATGGGGATCGAAAAATTGGATTTAGGAGAGACGGTTGCTATTTGTACCATCCTGGAAAGCCTTTGTAACCAAGCACTGAAGAAATAATAAGAATAACCAGTCCTCGGATCAAGCCCAAGGACAAAGTTTCACACTTCTCCCCGCGTATTTGTTATTCAATCTACTTACGATCATGTCTAGTTGTTACAATCCTCACTAAAGCCCAGTTCTTGAACCCATTCTCTACAAATTCATTGTACTGGGCCAGTTGTGCTTGAGTCTACTGACATGATAGTAGAAGTACTCAAACCCAGACCTACAATTGACGCCGTTTGTGGGGAGAACTTGTGTGCTAGTAAGGACAACAATCAAGCATGGTAGGATCAGGTCCTCACCAGGCAAGCTCCCATCAGTCTGAGCCAGCTAGATCCTAGCAATAGGGCGACTTTCCCAACCCCAAGCGTGATCGAAATGAAGAGAACGGAAGGTTTCGAGAGGGAAGTGTAAACACCACTTAAACTAGCAGAAGCCATTCTCGTGTGGGCAGTCTGTATCCCAGAGACAGAATAACGAACAGGCCATGCAGCGAGAGATAAACGACTTGAAGAGAAAACTGCGCCATGCACAATGAAGGCGTTCTCATCTTAACCTTAACTTGCCCTCCGATGATGAAAGCGATGATGACTATAGGCAAAGATCGAGAACCACTCCAAGCGAGACCTTCTCTCATGAAGAAGAGCATTACTAGAGGCACAAATGCAGATGCCCATCTCCTAGGGGCCTGGGACACGATGCGATGAGCAGGGCACTGGATCAGCTCTCTAAATCACCTTTTACATGCCGCATAGAAGGGGCTACACTCCCTCGACGATTCTAGCAGCCGGCCTTCACCCTTTATAACAGCAATACAAACTCCGTGGAGCATGTGAGCCAGTTCAACCAAAGGATGGCCATCCACTCCAAAAACGAGGCACTGATGTGCAAGGTTTTCCCATCTAACTTGGGACCAGTGGCGATAAGGTGGTTCAATAGCTTAAAAGCAAATTCCATAGATTCGTATAGGCAGCTAACCCAAGCCTTTGGCTCTCATTTCGTCACTAACAACAGAGCCCCACAGCCCTTGAGTGCGCTACTATCATTATCCATGTGTGACGGAGAAACTCTGAAGGCCTACTTGGGTAGATATTGGGAGATGTATAACGAAATGGACGGCAACTTTGACGATGTCACCATTAACACCTTCAAAAACAGCCTCCTAGCCAAGCACGGCTTGAGGAAGTCTCTGATTGTCAAGCCTGCCACCAGTGTGTGCCAACTGATGGATCGGATCGACAAGTATAAACGAGTAAAGGAAGACCAGCTGCAAGGGAAGGGAAAGGAGAAGGTTATCCCTTAAGAGATAAGGGATTTCAGGTCAGACCGATATAACAGCAATCGCCCGGGAAGAGATTTCGTAGGGCAATCTGAAGCAACCAACACACAAACTGTCAGTACTGTGTTTCGAGAACCAGTACATCGGGTGTTGGAGAAAATTAAGAAGGAACCATACTTTAAGTGACCAAATAAGATGCCGGGGGAATCCATGAGGCACAATCAGAACTTTTATTGCCAATACCACCAGGACCATAGACATATCACGGAGGACTGCAGGAACATCTAGAATAACCTGGACCAGCTAGTCCGAGAAGGAAAGCTCAACAACCTTCTACATCATTCCAATGGTCATCAAGGCCAAACCCATCAGGAACCTTAGAGATATACTGCCCTAAGGCCACCCATGGGGACAATCAATGTAATCTTGGCTGCGCCAGGAAGAATAGGCATGCGCCCTTCATGAGTGCTATCTGTGGTCCAACTGCCTACCGAGGAGCCCCAGCTAGAGCCAAAGAGGCCCAAAATGAATTTTCATCCAACCTTGAGTTTTTCGGAGGAAGACAAGATCAGAACCACCCAGCCCAATGATGATGCGTTGTTAATCACTCTCAGAATAGGAGACTATGATGTGAAAAGAGTGATGGTGGATGGTGGCAGTGCTGCCGAGATTATGTACCCTGACCTCTACAAGGGGCTGAATTTGAAACTGGAAAATTTAATGCCCTACAGCTCTCCTTTGATGAGCTTCGACGGGAAGCTTATTATTCCAAAGGGCATGATTAGGTTACCCATCCAAATCGGCCTAGAGATAGTGGAGTTAAACTTTATCTTGGTGGACATCTACTTTCCATATACAGCCATCATCGACAGGCCCTGGCTCCATACTTTGGGGGCTATCGTCTCCTCTTTGCACCAGAAGGTGAAATTCTCGTTAGGGGACCAGGTCCTCGAAATCCGTGGTTGCCAATCCACGGCAAGGCAGTGTATAGTGGCTACCATTTCACATCGGCTTGACGTAGAGTCCTCGACCTCTGCTGAAAAGGACTTATAGCAATCAAAGGCCTTGGTGTCACCCCCTGATACAGCGGCCGAGGAGGCAAAATGCGAGGACTTAGAGAAGGTGGTCATTGGTGATACCTCGAAGAAGTTCTTTCAGGTAGGGGCTTAACTACCCCCTCAAGAGAAGGAAGAGTTGGTCGAATGTCTCAAAAGAAATATTGATGTATTTGCATGGGACGCCTGCGATGCTTCAGGAATTGACCCAGCCTTCATCTGTCACCATCTCAACGTCAACCCGTCCATCACTCCCAAGAAGTAGCCACCCCGACACCTATCAAGAGAGCATGCTGATGCGATTAAAGACGAGGTGATGAAGCTTAAGCGTCCAAGGGCTATCAAAAAGATTTTTTACCCCAAATGGTTGGCCAACACCATGGTAGTCAAGAAGAAAAGTGGAAAATGGCGGGTTTGTGTAGACTTCACGGACCTAAACAAAGCATGCCCAAAGGACCCGTTCCCCATGCCTCGGATAGACCAGCTGGTGGACACAACAGCGGGCCATCCTCGAATGAGTTTCCTGGATGCCTTTCAGGGCTATCATCAAATACCACTAGCCCTGAAGGATCAGGAGAAGACAACTTTTGTGACGCCTACTGGGAACTACCACTACAAGGTAATACCGTTTGATCTGAAGAACGCAGGGTCCACTTATCAAAAGATGATGACGAGAATGTTCAAGCCACAATTAGGTAAGAGCATCGAAATCTATGTTGATGATATTATGGTGAAGTGTAAGGTGGTGTCCAAACACTTGAGAGACCTCGACATCACCTTTAACGTCTTAAGGGAGCACAAGCTGCGCCTGAACGCTTCCAAATGCTCTTTAGGCGTGGGATTAGGCAAGTTTCTAAGATACATGGTTACTCATAGGGAAATAGAGGTTAACCCTAACCAGATCAAGGCCATTAATGACCTAAAGCCATCGCGAAATGCCAAGGAGGTCTAAAAACTTACTGGAATGATCACTGCCCTGAATCGATTTATTTCCAAGTCGGCGGATAGATGCAAACCGTTCTATCTCTTGATCAACAAGTGGAAATGATTCGAAAGGACAAGGAGTGTGTCGTGGCCTTCCAGCAACTCAAGGAATACCTGTCACGGCCATCTATCATGTCCAGTCCTGAAGTCGACGAGGTCCTGTATGCATATATTGCTATAGCCTATCACGCTGTAAGCTTGGTACTAATACCAGATGACAACGGCCTTCAAAAGCTAGTCTATTACGTGAGCAAGTCACTACATGAAGCTGAGGTCAGATACTTACCCTTGGAAAAAGCCATAATAGCTGTGGTCTACGCTACGCGAAAGCTTTCCCATTATTTCCAAGCCCACATAGTGATCGTTTTAACCTAGTTGCCCTTGAAGTCCGTGCTTCGAACTGCTGATTACTTAGGAAGGATCACCATATGGAACACCATTTTGGAAGCTTTTGACATCAAGTACATGCATCGGACCTCCATAAAGGGCAGGTCCTAGCTGACTTGGTGACCGAATTTGCTGAACCACCAGTAGAAGTAGTAGCAGGGGAGAGACGCATGGACGAAAAACCAGTTGGGGCAGTCTCTATGCTAGGGCCCCTATGTTGGAAGGTGTACGTTGATGGCACAGTGAATCAAAGGAGGTCCGAAGTGGGGCTAGTCCTAGAGTCTCCTAAAAAGACTATCATAGAGAAATCCCTGATACTTGGGTTCTCGGCCACAAATAACGAAGCCGAGTACAAGGCATTGTTACAGGAAATGGCCATGGTGCACAAAATGGGAGGAAAAGCAGTAAAGATGTTCTTGGACTCGAGATTGGTAGTGGGCCAGGTAAAGGGAGAGTTGGAAGCCAGAGATATAAGGATGCAAGAGTATTTAAGCTAGGTCAAACGCCTGTAGTCAGACTTTGATCTTTTCAACTTGTCACATGTCTCTAGAAGTGGAAACACTCATGCAGATTCATTGACCACACTTGCTACCTCCTCGGCAGGAAGTCTGCCTCGGATTATCCTTGTCAAGCATCTAAATAAAGCAAATGAGACTGCGAAAGGCACAGTCCGTATCCATGAGGTCAGAGTGGGTCCCAGCTAGATGGATCCTATAGTAAAATTCCTCAAAAACGATATCTTACCCGGAGAGAAGTCAAAGGCTGAAAAATACAAAGAAACGTTCCTCGGTTCTGGTTGTCCGAGGACCACAAATTGTACAAGCGCTCCTATTTTGGGCCGTATTTACTGTGTATTCACCCTGAAGCATCAAACTTACTATTTGAAGAGCTGCATGAAGGGATCTATGGGAGTCATACAGGAGGAAGATCTCTGTCACATCAAACTATTTCCCAGGAATATTGGTGGCTGGGAATGCAGAAGGAGGTCCTAGAATATGTTAAGAAATGTGACCAGTGCCAAAGGTTTGCCCCAAATATCTATCTACCAAAAGAGGTCCTCAACCCTTTGTCCAGTCCATGGCCATTCGCCCAGTGGGGCTTGGATATTGTAGGCCTCTTCCACAAGGCAGCAGGAAATAAGAGGTATCTATTGGTCAATACAGATTACTTCACCAAATGGGTCGAAGCTAAGCCACTGGCCAGCATCAGAGATGCAGATGCTAAGAAATTCATCTGGAGAAACATCGTTACACGATTCGGGGTCCCTCAAACCCTCATCTCAGACAATGGACTCCAATTTAACAGCAAAGCCTTCAGAAGATACTATTGCGAACTGGGGATCACAAACAGGTACTCAACCCTAGCTTATCCTCAGAGAAATGGACAAGCCGAGACTGTCAACAAAGTCATTGTCAATGGGCTTAAGAAAAGATTGGATGACGCCAATGGAAGATCGGTAGAGGAGCTGCCACACGTCTTATGGACTTACCGGACTACACCACGACAGTTAACAAGAGAGACACCTTTCGCCATGACCTATGGGGCCAAGGCTGTTATCCCTCTAGAGTCAAACTTCCCAACGATGAGGACGAGCTCCTTCACTCCCAGCAGCAATGATGAACTACTAGGAAAGAGCCTAGATTTGATCGAGGAAAGAAGAGAAAAAGCAGTGATCCAATTGGCCTATTACCACTAAAAGCTCAAGTAGGGGTATGACGCCAATGTGAAGTTAAGGCCATTAACACCAAGGGACTTAGTGTTAAGGAAGGTTGTAGGTGCCGCCAAAAACCCATCTTGAGGAAAGTTGGGACCCAATTGGAAAGGGCCATATCGAATTACTTCAGTAGCAGGAATAGGTGCATACTACTTATAGGACCTAGATGAAAAAGCTATACCTCGTCTCTGGAATGTAAATAACCTGAAAAGTTATTATTATTAACGAAAACGTTTCTCTAATTCAAATTTTTCAGTCCATTATGATTATTTGTCTCGTATTGTGGAAAAATTCTAAGTACTAGACAGAACCAAGGTCTTGCATGGTCCTCGGACTCAAACCTATGGGGAAACTAGATACTTCCAAAAAATTCTAAGTATTAGACAGAACCAAGGTCTTGCATGGTCCTCGGACTCAAACCTATGGGGAAACTAAATACTTCCAAAAAATTATAAGTACTAGACAAAACCAAGGTCTTGCATGGTCCTCGGACTCAAACCTATGGGAAACTAGATACTTCCAAAAAATTCTAAGTACTAGGCAGAACCAAGGTCTTGCATGGTCCTCGGGCTCAAGCCTATTGGGAAACTAGTTACTCCTAGTAGGAGCCTAGGTGGTCATTATTATTGTTTTTTACGATTATGATGGGATCTGAATGAGTGTTACCCTCTCTATGATGATCTGGTTCTTATCCTCCAATTAAGATATCAATAAATGAAATTATTCTTTTTGTGTAGATGAGTAGATAGGATTTGGAGGTGAATTTTAACAAGTCTACCATCAGGTTACATATTTTTTTTGTACCTGCTAGTACCTTAAAATTTCTAGAAAATTAAGGATTAATAGTGTGAGGGCGGATCCTCGGACCACAACCTTTGAAGAAATTAACGAGATCAAAGATTTACGCAAGTTACGAACATAGCCTAAGTATAGACTCAGTTTCTCAGAATTGGGGTTTCAAGGTTTACTTAAAAGCATGGCACGCATATAATCATTTTTTACACATGGGATCCATACTAATAACGATGACAATAACAATAAACACGTAACATAAAAAGAAAAAGGGGAATTTCATTCATTTAGTGAACCTCATTACAATAATCCCAATGTTCTAAAAATAAAAAAAGAAAAAAAAGAAAAGAATAACAACAATAAAAAAAATTTAAAAAAAAAAAGAAAAGAAGGGAAAACAACATAAAAACAAAAACAGAACAAAATCTAGCTGAGAATGGCCTACTTCTTTGACTTGGCCTTAGTCCCCTCCTTGGAGAGTTGAATGGAAGTGGTCTCAAGGTCCCTGTAGCCCTCGCCAGGGGAGATAGCCTGAAGGGGCTCAACAAGGAGAGCTGGCTCCTCGGCATGAGTGGCCTGAACCTCAGCTGTAGACTCCGCAGCCTTCTGGGGCACTTCAGGGTTCAGGCTTTCACTTGCTTCTACCTCCCCAGAAGGGTCGCTATCCTTGGCTGGCTCATCAGGAGCAGTTGTAGCCACAGCAACCTCCAGTCCAGTGGCCTTAGCCTCCTTAGGGACATCCCTAGCCTCGGAGCTAGAGGGGGCAACTTCCCTAATGGCAGAAGGGTAGTATACATTCTTCACCTTCCACAGGTCAGATGAAGCCTCAACCCTAGCTTGCTTAAGGGCCTCGTTCCATACCTAGGAACAGTAGAGCCTGCATACCCTAAAAACTTGAGCCTTGAGAGTGGCCTGGGTCTCAACCACTCCTAAGTCATAAGCCTCCTCCTTGGCCTTTTCCTTGGAGCTTTCAGCCTCTGCCCTGGCAAACACTGCCTCTTCCTTGGCCCTCAAGGCCTCATCCCTGGCCCATTCTGCGACGTTTTTGGCCCTATCTGTCTCGGCTAGTTTTTTCTTCAGATCGATGATTTACTCCTTGGCAATCTTCAACTGATCCTTGCCCTTGAGTAGGCGCCTCGTCTGGTCCTCGGCCTACTTTTAGGCACTAGCTAGGCTTGATTCGGCGTTATCCCTGGCCCTGGTCATCTTCTTTAAGTCCTCCCTCGCCTTCAAGAGGCCATCCTCGGAGTTTTTAAGGGTTCGAGTGGCATCCAGGCGCTTATCACGCTCAAGCTCTAGGGCCTTGCTTTGGTCATTGGCTGCCTCCTCCAACTTGAAAATAGCTTGGACAGCTTGTCAATTGAAACAAGCACACGGTGAGTAAGGAACCAAAGAACAAGGATCATCGGAACCATAAGTGTTGGGAGTCTTACCATGCCCAGGTACCTCTTGATGCTGAGGAAGACCTCTTGCCTCCTCAGACCCTCCAACTCGGCCATGTCGGTGAGGAATAGCAGCGACCTCTCCAGCGCGTCGGCCACATAGGCACCTTCACCCCCTTTGAAGTCCCTCAAGTAGGCACTATCCATTAGAGGCTCCCCATGGAGCATTGGGGTAGGAAGCCAGGCCTAAGGCTCGAATTGTGTGGTGACTTCCTTATCTTGGCCCTGGTGCACTATCTTCAATTGCTTTGAAGCTTGTTGGGCTTCATCTTCCTCCTTACCCTTGGAAGCCCTCTTCCTGTTCGGATCGGCGAGCTGAGGGGGAGGAGGAAGTTTGGACCGTGGAGGCGATGGCTATGATGGGGTAGAAGATGACCTGGTCTGGGCAGGCTGAGGCTTGGGCAGAGGAGAGGGAAGCTTGGGTTGTGATTTCCCCGGCGCATCCTTCCCTAGCTGGCCCTTAATTAGGTCAAGAAGGTTGGTAGGAGGCTTCCTCTTGAAACCCATTTTGGCCTGAGAAGAGGTCCCTAGGAGATTCGCTTCGATCAAGCTAGGGTCACCTAAGTCACCAGAGGGATCCTCTGATAGATCAACTTGGTCGAATGCACCAAATTCGTCCTTGGACTGGTCCAATTCAACGACTTGATGGGACAAAGAGGAGCCTGCCAATGTAGTACCTCCTTGAGCAGAAGATCCTTCGGGAAGCAAGAAACCATGCTCCGTTACGGTGATTCTGTGAAGCCCAGGATCTTTAGCCCTGATCACGTACTTCGGAGCCAAGAATGATTTTTGAATAGGATCGTACCCAAGGATCTTGTGAACAGCTCTAACTTAGTTGTCAACTTCGTTCACAAAGACCTCCGCCTTAAGGATGGTCTTCAAATCTACCCGGTTGACCAAATGAAAATGGCGTTCGAAGGCGTGAGGATCTGCAAAAAAGAAGGCACACCCCTATTAGCAACCAAGCAATACAAACTGTGACGACACCTAGGGTCAACCCTCTCCTACTCTGAATACCCCACCTGGTGCCCCCTCCTCAGTTGGACAAGGAAGGCCGTTGTGCCACCCCCCTGACACGATGAGAAATTCCTTGTTTTGCCCTTTGCTGGACTCGAGGAGACATTGAATGAGCCAAACCTTGTCATCCATCGCTTTCATGTAATAGGATTTACCCTAGAGATGTTGGAGGTTGTAGCACCAATTTACGTCGTGATGGGTTAACCTTAATCCCATCTTCTTGTTTAGGGCGTCCACACAGCCCAAGATCCTAAACACGTTGACGGCACACTGGATGGGAGCTAGTCGGAAATGCCTAAAGTAGTCCCTCATCACCGGCCCCATAGGAATCCTCATACCCTTTTTTAGGAAGGCGATTATGGGAATCGCTACTTCACCCCCTTGCCTTATAAAATGCCACTCACCTTCTTTACAATACCTCAAACCTATATTACTGGGTATCCTATAATCAGCAATGAATTTCTCCATCGTCTCTTCCGACTCAACCAGCCTTTTAAATCTACCCATCCCTAAGAACGGCTAAAAGACTCAAGGAGGGACGAAGGAAAGAAAGGAATGAGAGGAAAAGAAACTTAGAAGAGAGAAAATGTGAGTTAGAGAGAGGAGAAAACTTACAGAAATGAGGAAAAGCTCCTCGAACAGGCTTTTTATGCTGAAAAGAGGCGTAAGTTTGGCTGAAGACTTGACTGGATTCAGGGTATGTGCGCAAGAACTCTTGAGTGTAAAAGTAAAGAGACAGATTGGTTCAAATGGGTATTTATACCTCCAATTAAAATAACCGTATGGGTTTTCCCGCCCATAAAGGCTAGAGAAATCCCCACCGTTGAATTACCATCACACCGTCTAATGTGGGTAGCACAGAGCCGCCAGAATTTAATGAGGACGCGCCCCGTATATCGAAGCGCTAGGAACGTGCCTTAAACAAGTGAAAAGGCTCTGGCACTGATGGAGGATAGACTTAACCAACCATGACGAAAGCCCGAGGACATCAAAACCCTTATCTCCGTTTGAGGAGCCGAACAGTAGGATTTTTAGGGGCTATTGTGGGGTCAAAGAACTCAGCAGCCCCGACCCACTTCATACAGAGCCCAAGGCCCATGCCAAGGAGGAAGAAAAGCCTGAGGGTGAACAAAAAGAGTCCAAATTGCTAAGAGACATCGTCGAGGACAATCCTGTCCTCGGCCAACCGAGATCATAAGAAGGAAGAGCAACATGCCTTTAAAGACAGCCTCTCAAGGTATCCTAAGAAAAAAGGACTAACACAATGGGACAGCCATGAGAGCATTGTGGGGGAGCAATTCCAGGAGAAACTGTCACCTCCGCATTAAATGTCCACAACTAACGATCTGGCTGCATTAATGAGGAAATGACCCCTGAATAGTACTACCTTGGTTGTTGCAACTCACAGAAATTTGGGGAAGGCGGCTGATGGGACAAGCACTCGAGTAGCAACCTGCATGATCAACAAATGGAGGGTCAAGATCAACGAGAAGGAGGTATATAATGTAAGAAACCCTCCAGGAAAGGGGGATCGAAAAATTGGATTTAGGGGAGACGATTGCTGTTTATACCATCCTGGAAAGCCTTTGTAACCAAGCACTAAAGAAATAATAAGAATAACCAGTCCTCAGATCAAGCCCGAGGACAAAGTTTCACACTTCTCCCCACGTATTTGTTATTCAATCTACTTACGATCATGTCTAGTTGTTGCAATCCTCACTAAAGCCCAGTTCTTGAACCCATTCTCTACAAATTCATTGTATTAGGCCAGTTGAGCTTGAGTTTACTCACGTGACAATAGAAGTACTCAAACCCAAACCCTACATTACTCATTGTAGTTTGACTAATAGCAATTTAGTTTCACAAGTTTTCTCAATTGTTACATTTTGGTCCTTTGTTTTAATAATCAAAGTTGGATCTTATATCTCGTGTGTTAAAGTATGTGGTTCAATTAATGTAGGTAAATAAGTCATACGAAATAAATTTCATGCTATGATCATTATAAGTGCGTTTCAATTGTAGATATAGTCTACTTTAATTAAGGGCGAAAACATCATTTTAGTCCCTATATTTTGGAGCTACGGTCAATTTGGTCCCTACATTTTAGTAATAGTCAATTTGGTCCATGTTATTTTCAATTTGTAGTCAATTTAGTCTCTACTGTTAACTCACTAACGGAAAATGCTTATGTGGCAAATGGTCTGCCTTGTTGGCGCACATGTGACTAACATAATAAAATAAAATCAATTAATTAAATATTATAAAAGCCACATCAGCATTTTAATAATAAAAGAAATCCATGTTAGACAAAAAAAATTCTAAAAATATTAATTAAAAGAAAAAAATAAAGAAAATGAATTTTTAAAAGAATCCTCACTTTCTTTTATTTTCTTTAGAATTCTTGCACTTTCTTATTTTCCAAACACAATATACCCAGCAACACCACAAAATGAAATCAAATCACAATATCGAGTGTATAGCCAAAAAAATCCCACAATATGAAAGTGAGGATTCTTTCAGTTGAAGGAAACAAACAATTTGAAGTTCAATGGAATATGATAAGTAAAGAGACATAAATGCTTCTCTTCTGCATCAGTTGTCCATGGTTTATCCTGACTGCCCCCCCCCCTGCGACTACTGTTGCATCTTTTTTGGGTGGCTTTCAGTTTTCTAGCAAAGTGAGTATCAACAAATTTCTGATATTTTTGATGAATACAAATTTTGACATTTGATTCTTGTTCTCACAAGAGTGCTTGATTGGTGGCAGTGAAAAGAAGCTTTTCAGGTGCTGGTAATCTGCAAATACTGAAATATCACAATATGAGTATTGGGATTTTTTTGGCTAAACACTCAGTATTGGGATTTAATTTCATATTGTGGTGTTGCTGGGTGTTGGGTGTTGCTGGGTATATTGTGTTTGGAAAATAAGAAAGTGCAAGAATTCTAAAGAAAATAAAAGAAAGTAAGGATTCTTTTAAAAATTCATTTTCTTTATTTTTTTTTCTTTTAAATAATCTTTTCATAATTTTTTTGTCTGGCATGGATTTCTTTTATTATTAAAATGCTGATGTGACTTATATAATATTTAATTAATTGATTTTATTTTATTATGTTAGCCACATGTGCACCAATAAGGCAGACCGTTTGTCACGTAAGCATTTTCCGTTAATAAATTAACAGTAGGGACTAAATTGACTACAAGTTGAAAATAATAGGGACCAAATTGACTGCTACTAAAATGTAGGGACCAAATTAACCATAACTCCAAAATGTAAGGACTAAAATTGTATTTTTGCCTTAATTAAGTGAAAAATTATTTTAATCTTAACTATTGGATCAAAACTTTTAACTTTTTTGTTATTTTACTTTTCTGACTTTTTTCCTCTCACAATTGCATGGTGCAATATCTAATATGAGTCTGTGTTAATTTAGGAATTGCATTTTTTTTTTTTTGGTTAGCTTATTTGCACAATATTTATCAAAAGATATATATTTAGGTAAATTTTATATTAAATCTGTTATAAAAAATTTAAAATTAGTTTATTTTAAAAAACTAAAATTAAAATTAGATTATATACAATAAAAAAAATTTAAGCCAAAAGGCAAAACACAAGACTTTTTGAAGTAATTTACACTAGCACCTTAATTTACTAAAAAAAAAAAAGAGAAATAATATGTTTATAATATTTTTATAACAAATTTTAAATAGTAGGTTGTTATTGGTTATTATTATTGGGATAAAAAAATAATCTTAATATTAATTTAAAAATTGAATTAATAACAACTAACCACTTGTGATTTATTGTAAAAATATTATAGACGTAATACCTCTTAAAAAAAAATAGAAAGAAGAAACATAGTAGAAAGTGGCATTGCACCTTACAGTATTACGTTTCCAATCAGCATTGACCAAGGAGCTTTTCTGTCTTTTTCACCGCCCACCGACCTAGGGGGCTATATCAGTGTTCACTGTTCAGTGATCAGTAGAAAAATGGTAAATTAAGCATTCTGAAGCTAACGAGCCTATGACACGTGTCTCGTGGGTTACACAGCTTGACTTCAAGAAGGGAACCGTAGGGCACATTACCGAAAAGAAAGGTAACGGAGTATCAATTGACATTTTAATAAATTTTGAGGTTGACAGTATTGGACTTATGGTAGAGAATGACATAAAGAGGAGCATCCTTCCTAGTAATCTAACCGTCAACTCTTTCTCAACTCCCTATTTGATTTGATTTGATTTGATTTCTAATACCTTTTCCCCTACTACCGCACGACTTTTACACTGACACTTAGGCTAGCTTGCATCAAAGCATCTTTGAAAAATGGAGCAAGAGATTATTGGTTGGATTCGGAATTTAAATGCTCCGTTTTTTATTAGTTATTATTTGAGTTCATCGTTTAAAAATATTTACAGATAAAAATGTTATTATATTTTATTTTACAATTTTAAAAAATTATTTTATCAATTATAACATTCAATTTTATAATACACTCAATATTTTAACTTTTATTTTTCTATTCAACTTATTAAAATAATATATAATACCTAATAAAATAATATAATCTAATCTCTCTTACTTCATTCTCCACAATCAATCTATTTATCTTTTCCTCATTATCTCCCTTCAACCACCCATCACCATTACTTTTGTCACAAGAAACCCACCACTACCAACGCTAAAAAAACCCATCACCACCACCTTTGCCACAAGAAACCCACAAAAACACAAAAACACAAAAAAAAAAAAAAAAATCAAAGAAATCAAATAGTCCACTACCACCACAGCAACACAAAACGACAACACAAATAATCCACCACCACAAAAGCACAACACAAAAAATCAAGGCGAAAACCACATTTTCATCCCTACATTTTTAGATGCACAAAAAATCAAAGAAATCAAATAATCCACTACCACCACGACAACACAAAAAAAAAAAAAAAATCTACAACAACACAAATAATCCACCAACACAAAAATACAATACAAAAAATCAAGGCGAAAACCACATTTTTGTCCCTACATTTTTAGCATTTAAAAACACACACACACACACACACACACACACAAAACCCAGCATTGAGAATCAAGCACAAATGAAACTCATAAATATGGACCAAAAGCGGTGAAAGATAGAGACCAAAGTGAGAATCGCCTAAAAATGCGGTTTTCGCCAAAAATCAATGACAAATCCACCACCACCATAGCAACAACACACCAAAAGAAAAAAAAAAAACAACACTCACAAAGAAAAATCCACCACGGCAACAAACACACCCACCACCACCATCGACAAAAACCCACAAAAAAATTAAAGAAAAATTCACATCAAAACCCACCGGAAATCAAACCCATTACCACTGTGAGGCACCGGAAATCAAACCCAAAACCCACTCGAAATTCACACACCACCGCGAGGCACATGATGCTGATCTCACCATGCCACGCCACGCCCATGCCGATCTCCACGCCGTGCCCACGCCGACTTTCAACCTAGCTCCGGTGGCATGATTAAAAGAAGAAGATAAAGAGATGTGAGAGAGGGAGTGAGGATGAAGACAGAGATAGAATCAAAGGAAAGAAAAGAGAAAAAGAAAAGAACTGAGTGGTTGAGAGAGAGAAAACAAATAATAAAATATTTATCCAAGATGCTATAGTACTGTCATAAAAGTAAGATGGTACTGTAGTAGTATTGTAAATTTTTTTTTTACAATTTTACAAGTTTAGTAGGCCTACTATTGAATACTTTTAAGGCTTGATGCTAAATATTGCTAACATATGGCATTTACAATTCCTATTGTGAATACTCTAATGTCATATAATTTGCATATCATATATAAATTATCTTACTATTTAGGTCCATTTTCAAAAAGGCAAATAAACTAGACCTATAGACCGGGGTTAAAAATAAAAGGGAACCAAGCACACAATTCTCTTTAGTATTAAATAGAGACTAGTTATACATAGCAAAAGAAAGATCGTGCAAGGGTTTAGTCTCATAATAAAGAAAAATGGAATATCCATTAAGTATTGAATAATGATACAAATAATTGCCCTTAATGCTACATAACAAAGTAGGATGATTAAGGGAGGTGATGAAGGAGAGAGTAGACACTACTCAAGCTACCACATACTTTCCTTAGGCTACTATATTTACCCCAAATCAGAATGGTGAATATGGTTGTTGAATTTGATTCAAGACTCGAGAGTTTTTTTAGAGTTAAGAGTCCCCCCTCCCCCCTTCTAGTTCTATGTTTTGGGATTTAAATCATATTAGGAGGTACTTATTATCCATCTTCTCGTAAGAACCAATGTTTTTTTTTTTTTGGTTGGGTTTTAGAAAAAATGGCAACCTTGAGTTTTGTTCTTAGTTGGATAATAAGATTAGCTACTTTAATTATAAATTCGGGAATATATTTGACCATTCTCACGTTTCTAAGTCTTGTTGAAGGGAAACATCACCCCCCCCCCCCCCCCCCCCCAAGAAACAACCAAAATTTGTGAGAATTAGTCAAATTGCTTAAAAGCAGCCAGCCCACTCATTTTAGTGGTGCTTCGGATTTTGTGACAAATACAACAGGCCAAATCAGTGTTTATTTTTGTGTTTGTGACCAATACATGAGCTTGCTCATGGGATTTCAGCTTTTACAAGTGTTTTTCAGTTTAGGTTAATGAATAACCCCAAATAGGCTCACTCTTTACCTTCTAAACTACACGTCTTCAATTTCTCAAATAAAATACATGGGTTTGGACCATGTATGAAATTAAAATGCCACATATAGAGATTTTGTATCCGCATTGAATTTGAACTTTGCTTTATATATGCGTGTTTGTAAGGTGTTCACAAAAATGGTCATCAACAATTAGAAACACCAAAAATTAAGTAGAAATTTTCACATTATTTCTTACATAGAATTGCAGTGGCTTCTTTTGGGTCTACCACAAACACAAAAAATAGCAGGGTAGGGGTGTGAAAATTTAAATAAAGTTTTCGAGGCCCTAGACTTATTTATTAGAAAGAGGAGATTGTGAGGCAGCAAAGCCTTTTTATATAAGGAAAGCACAAGAGAGAAGGAAAAAAAGAAAAAAAAGAAAAAAGAAAAAAGCAAGCCTTGAGAAAGGGGAAAAAGGAGAAGAAAAAAAATTCAGGAAAAAACTGCAACATTAGAGGGAAAAAAAAGGATATTTTTTCTTCTTTTCAAGACACACATAAGAGAAATACATTGAGAATCTTCTTTAGGAGGGGATTTTGAGTCACAAAGAGTTGGGAGTATTACGATTGAAGATCTTGATATTTTATTGATTTTCATTGGGTTCGGATTTATTTGTGGTGAGATTGTATTAAACCCTAAGGTTTTTCTTATATATTTTCAATTCATTGTGAACATGAGCTTTGGGTATAAACTAATATATTATAATATGAGATGGGTTCAAGTTACACCTAGTGTAACTCTAAAGAGTTACACCTTTTTTAAACCATTGGATTTAAGTAGATCCAATGGTCAAAAAAAGATCCTCATTAATGCTAATATCCTAATTGATCTCATTTATTATCTCTTATTTAATACATTCTATACTTATTTCTAAGTCCAAAAAATTTATACAGCTGACTCTTTCTCTCTCCACTGCAAGTCTCTCTCTCTTTCTCTTTGCACGTTTTTTTTTTCTCTCTATCTCTTCCATGGCTCTTCTACCTCCACGGTCAGGACCCTGCTGGTAGGAAAAAAAAAAGCCACAGATGGTGCAAATTCAATCTATTGCTTGAATTTGCACAATCTATTGCAAAAAAATAAAAAAAATAAATAAAAAAAATAAATAAAAAAATAAAAAAAATAAAAAGGAACAACTCTTGTTTAGTCATTTTTCAACATTAAAATAAAATATTAATTGGGAACTCTAACAACCATTGACCACTTAATTTTCCAGATTGTATAAGGATTTGAAAGTTTTCCAAACACAAATACAATACCACATGTGGTTTCCGTTTTACATGCTTTTGTTTTTTTCCTCTTTCATTGATCTGTCTGCCACTTTGATATGATAAATTAATCAAAAGAAAAGAAATCAAGCAACATTATCAACTCGATCTGTTAACCACGTCAAAGTTGAAAACTCGTCCATTTGCCTTTTTAAGAACAAGAGCTATGGACAACACTACTGACAACACCGGCCTGCCATAGTACTCCACGAAATGCCTTGATGATTCATCACCTTTTTGCACGTTAAGCCAACTATCAATGGATACATTGTTTGTTTATTTGAGTTGTCAATCATTCTACAATCTATTGCTTGTTTAATATTTTTTTGTATGCAATAGATTGTGCAGATTCAAGCAATAGATTGAATCTGAACCATCTGTGGCTTTTTTTTTTTTTTGGCTACTAGGGACCTGATAGAGAGAAAAAACGTGCAAAGAAAGAGAGAGATGTGCAGTGGAGAGAGAAAGAGTTGGCAATATAAATTTTTTGGGCTTAAAAATAAGTATGGAATATATTAAATAAGAGATAATAAATGAGATCAATTAGGATATTAGTATTAATGAAGACATTTTTTTGACCATTGGATCTATTTAAATTCAATGGTTTTAAAAAGGTGTAACTCTAAAGAGTTACACCAGGTGTAACTTGAACCCATCTCTTATAGAGAATATATATTCATTATGAACATGAGTTTTTTTTTTTTTTTTTTTTTTAATCTATTGACTAATATTTTGGACTTAATTAATACTGTTATAGATATTAAAATATTACAATTGGTTAAAATTTGAGGTAAAAGCGACCTTCAGTTGGATTTATTGTGTGATTTTTCTCTTTCTAATGAAGAGTTTTTCATGTAAATTAAATTTAGTTTATTCCTGCCTGTTGGATTTTGTTAGTATTTGCACAATTGATTTATTTCATTATTGCCTGGGCTTATTTAACTTACTTCACACGTGAACATAAACCATAATTTAACCTTACCAAATAGTATTAGAATTAATTGAATATTAAATAAGGTAGAGCTATTTTTTTTTATATAGTCAAAGTCGAGGTTTTTTTTTTTTTTTTTTCTTCTGGCTGGTCAAAGTAAAGCTAATATTTCCAAAAAAAAAAAGGTTATTTTAATTCAATTAGCTTTACGTCAATCAGGTCAAAGTTAAGCTAATTATCTGTATATATATATATATATATATATTTTTTTTTTTTTTTTGATTTGTAATTATATTTTTTATAATTACTCTATGTCATATATAAGCCCAGGAATCAAAGTTTTTGGTACCTTTCGAATTTATCGAATGTGCCTAAAAAGGGCTGAATCTGACTAATAATCTAGTGCCTATGTTTTGCACTGACAGAATTTTTTATTTACCTTTTAATCTTTAAGGTAATTTCAATGATAAAGTAATCTCTATCTTGTATAATTTTTTTTTTTTTTTAAATGATAAAGTGATCTCTTCTGCCAGTCTTTCTATATGTTTTTTACCCCACTCTACGTGGGTAATTATTGGTAATCAAGTAATTAGAGTTACGAAAACCAATGATCAAGGCTGGATTTACCTCTGTGACGCACTGATGCTTAATTTATTTTTTTTCTTGGGTGAAAGTTCAGTGATCGATGGAGCTTTTTACGTTTGGTACTTTCCTTTATCCAAAAAATTAAATTAAAAAAAAAAGAAAAAATGAAAAAATGAAAAAAGAAGAAGATTGAGACAAGTTATAGGCGACAACGAACGACGTATACAATCTAATGGAACTATATTGAGTTTGAGTCACTGACAGAACGCCATGTGATCAGATGAAAAGTTAGTTATAAATAGGACAAACAAATTGCAAAACCCTATCCTTTATATATGCTTTTGTTTTTCGATTGGTCTTTGTTTTTTGGCTTTGATGTTCTATCCTTCTCCCATCTTAAATTTTTATGTGGGAACCATCAACCATGTCCATGGCATAGGGAAGTGGAGATTCAAGGCAAAAAAGACGGAAATTCTAAAAAAAGGTGGAATTCAACGTCACTCTTGTTACACGTGTGCTTCCCTGGATAACCCTAATGGCTATGGTGTAACTTCTCATGAATCTAACAGTCAACCATCAAGCACGTGAATTGGCTACCACATTCTATTATATCTTTTTTTTATTTGATAGGCATTCTATCATATCTTATTTGCAAATCTTCCATGTATCATCTTAGGGCCATATATTTTTGGGCGGCATTTTTCTACCACAATATGCTTTTGATTGCAACTTCTGAACATAGAGCCTTGTAGTTGGATTCATCGGTATCTTTTAGTATTTCTAATAAAAATACATATAAGATTTCTAACATCCTATTTATATATTTGAAAATAAATGCATTACTTTTTTTTTTTTTTACATCATTAACATTTAAAAATTTATTATTATCATTTTCATATCTATTTAAATTATTGATAATAGGTAATATCCATTACACTTATTTTAAAATAGATAAATAATATCTTAAAAGCTTTATGGTGGAATTATCCTAAGAACTTTAAAGAATTTTAACCCTACCTTAGAGCATCATTACTTCCATATCAATCATTAAAACCGTTTTTTTATTACGTACTAATCACAACAAGTCATGTCAACAACAATGAATAAGCCATGAAATTTTTTGTATCACTAGATTTAATTTAATTTTTTTTAATAGAGTATCACTAGATTTATTGAACTTCCATAGATGTGTCTCTCGTTTATGCCCATTGCAAGAGAAGTATGCATTGAATATGCATACAAAAACTATCCACATAAAATAAAATTATATCAATAAATTATGATTTTGCAAGAAAAAAAAGATTGATGTTACATGCTATACCTAATACATATTTACTACATAAACGTCACATGTCAATTTTTTAAACAAAAAAAGTAATTTAGAAATTTATTTATTATGTTGTTGACTTTTTTTTTTTTTTTTTTAGAAGTATTATGTTGTTGACATGGTATCAAACTATCAATTATATTTATTATTATGTTAGTTTGTAAGTTATTTGTAGTGAAATTGATAGTCATTTTAGCATTTTTTTTTTTTAAGATGTAAAAGAATACTTTATCAATATAAGTATACCGAAGCTGTATTTGAATTTTTGAGGATCTTGTGAGATTGAAAGTCAATTACAGGTACAAATAGTTTGGTATGAATTTTAACCAAACACGATGTGCTTTATGAGTTTTAAGAAGATTCTACTCCAACGAAATAGCAAAATTTTACTTCAAACATGGTAAAAGAATCTCCCTAAACTCATCATTAGTTGATTCAGATAATCATCCGCATATATATGATACACCCAAATAATCATTTGAATTTTTAAACCAGTTTGGATTTAAATTTTGTGCATGAAAGAAAAAAAAAACTAGTGTCATAAATTTGAAATATCATATTTCATTAATCATTTCAAAATTATATATTAATAAGACTTAATTAAACTAATTATGAATTTTTCTAATTAAAAAAAAAAAACTGTGCTTTTCATATTTTATGGGACCATTTAAACAAAAATTTAAAACCTAAATGATTCTTTACGAATACTTTCTTGGAAATGAATCATTTTAAATATTAATTTTATACCGTGAATTGTGAGGCATCAAAATCTAGTCATTTAAATAATGTTCCTGAGAAGTGTAATTCTACTGGAATTTTAAGTAAGTTTGGAAGGAAGCCACAGTATTTGTGACTAAACCTGTAAGCAATGAGAGTGCATGCTAGGCAAAGTCATACCAACCCCACAATATATGATGTTGTTTACGGCTAACTAAAAGTCAAACCCCAGAGTCTGTTATATTGCTACATCAGTCTCATTGCTTTGAGTGGACTCTCTCTCTCTTTCTTTAGGGTTTGTTTGCCTACTCTCTCTTCATTCCTCTTACCGTTGCTACAGATTACAATGAGGAAACCTTGTTGTGAGAAGAAAGAAACTAACAAAGGAGCATGGACAAAGCAAGAAGACCAAAAGCTCATTGATTATATCCAAAAACATGGTGAAGGTTGCTGGCGTTCTCTTCCTGAAGCTGCAGGTATGTCTTCTAAACAAGATGTTCACACAAACACAAACACACACTAGTACTTTTTGCCTTTTCTTACGAAAACCAAATTCTTCCTGTAAATCCTGTTGCTTTTTCGCAAAAGGGGAGAAAAAAAAATTATTCTTATATAAAAATCTAAACAATGTTACTTACAGAACAGTAAGGTTCTGGGTACACAAATACTTATTTGTAAATGGGTCTTGGAAATTTTTAATACTATTTTCAACGGAATTATAAAAATTTGTCAAAAAGTTTTAGCTTTTTCCTTCCTTCAAAAAAGTTTCTAAAAATATTTTCCAAACTAATACATATAGAACATCTATTAACTTTTTTCCATATTCAAGACTTAATGGTGCTCTCTTATCTTCTTTGTGACTAATTAGGATTGCTTCGTTGCGGCAAAAGTTGTCGATTAAGGTGGGTGAACTATCTAAGACCAGACCTTAAACGTGGTAACTTTGGTGAAGACGAAGAGGACCTTATTATCAAGCTCCATGCACTTCTTGGAAACAGGTAAAACAACCATCCTGTCTCATATATGATCACAATAGTAATTCTAAGACTTCCAAACATAATTATAAAATGAAGTTTTCTTCTCTCTCCCATAAATGCATATCCTTCTGCTGAACTTATACAAATTTCAAACATGTACATAGGACTACATTGAATGATTTCTAAGAACTGGTGCATCTATTTTGTATATATAAACCTGCCTGCTATCTCATATCTATGATTTGCAAATTATAGTTATTTATTTTATTGATGTTTATGTATGAAATTGGTTTAGGTGGTCATTAATTGCTGGAAGATTGCCAGGTCGGACTGACAATGAAGTGAAGAATTACTGGAACACTCATCTGAAAAGAAAACTAGTTCGGAAGGGAATTGACCCCAACAATCATCGCTTGGGACTCATACGGCCTACCAAATCTTTTGTCTCAAATAACCATTCATGTAAAGAAGTGAACTCTCAAGCAGATAACTTTCCAGTCTTGAATTCTAGTACAAGTGGCCCAGTGAGCAAAATTAGCAGCTTCCCTGACCTGAATCTTGATCTCACTATAGGCCTTCCAATTATGTAGCTATTCGTGTCAAGTGGGGTACTGAACACTTTTCATTTCCCAAAGCTAATAGAGGAGCACATTGCTCAGTAAAACTAGTGAAAGTAAGCCTTTGTCTTAATGTGAAAGAGTTAGTTTCTTTGTGCAATTTAGAACAAGCTAGGAATGTGGAATACAAACAAATTTTGTATGTCCAAAAAAAGAAAAAGAACCTCAGAACCACTCAAACCTAGGATAAGATAGTCAGATGATATTTATCCTAAATGTTGTAATTTTTTTTTAATAGTAAAAAATTGTGGCGGTTCGTCTGTGCCTGATTAACTTCTTTCACGGTGTTAGATATCCTCGTATATTCACTCAACCAAAATGATATAAAATTGCTTCCAGAATGGCAATACATCTATGACAAACTATACTGGCAGTAGTTATGCCAATTCATTCCATGTGCAATCTTTCTATATCAATAGACAAACAGAATTATGCCAATTCATTCCATGTGCAGATGTTTTCGTTAGGAGATAACGAATACGCATCTGTGTATGTACTGTACAGACGCAACTTAGGGACCACGCCTCATGAAACGGAGGTTACTTGTTTGAACTTCTCTGATTTGGGTTAAAACTTGAAATTCACTAATTATGGTGTAGCTACTCATTTGCACACGTTATAGAGTTAGATTAGAATTCAATGCACTTACCATGCACGATGCTGCCTACTTCTCAACCCAAATTAATGTTGAGCAATTAAAGGAATGTTTCACCCACATTCTAACACATTAAAGGGACAAGATTTATTTCATAGTGAAGATTTTTAATATTTTATGAATTTAAATATGCATAATGAATCACCAATTACCTTAGCGCCATGGTCACTCCATAAATATAAGTGTTTATGAGGTGTAGAGGGGACAAGAACCAAGGTTCAGAAGTGAGCTTCACAAACATATACATTTAGATTAGGTTAGAGTTTATTTTATATAACATGCCTCCATAGTCTTTTTTAGGTTTTATGTAGGGGTGGCAAAATTGGACATGACCCACAAACTCGACTCGACACAACTATGGTTTGAGATTTAATGAGTTCATGCCATATTCGAGTTGACACGACTAACCCGTTTAATAAACGAGTTAGGTTAGTGTTCAACCTATGGAACCTGTTTGACCCGTCTGACTCATTTAATTAAATGAAATTTTACTAATATACCCTTCAAACCCAAGGTATATAAACATATTGGTTGTTGTGGTTTACTTTCTTTGACGTATTGAGATTGATTATTTGTGATATTAAAATATACTTTAGTTTTGAATGATTATTTGTGATGCAATTACTCATTAGTTCTGAATTTTATATTAAAAATATTTATTTGTTTGTTTTATCATAATTTTCTTTTTCATTTTAATAAAATCTGATAAATAGGTTGACACGACTGTTTAATAAATGAGTCGTGTTAGGGTTGAAGAATCTTAACCCGTTTAATAAATATGTCGGATTAGTATTAACCTATATAGTCGGATACTCATGAGTTGATATGACACAAATCCAACACATAAATACAAATTGTCATCTCTAGTTTTATGGAATATTAAATCTTCTTCTTTAAAAAGACTTTTAATTTATTTAAAATGCAAATGGAGGAGTTTCTCTTCTAATTAACATGGTGTATGGTGATTAGCAAGTGTTTTTCACTAGAAAAGAGCTAATTCAAATATAAGAATTTATAAGCAATGAGGATCAATCTTGCGACACACACACACACACAAAAAAAAAAAAAAAACACAGAAACTTCACAAAGCATATCAAACATCAATGATCCGTGGAATTCAAAATTCATATTTTCTTGGTGATTGGGTAATGTAAGCTAGAAATACAATTTTGGGATTGACAGAGCAACATGGTTTTAAAAACTAGATTGGACAAAGAACCGAAAAAGAGACTGATTATCGGTTTTGTGGTCTAACTGGGGTCAGACCGATGGTCGAACCGATAATGTCATAATTAATATAATTAAAATATTAAAATAATTTTTGTTTAAAATTTGAATTTTAATAACTTATATTAAGAAAATATAAAAAATAAAATAAAATAAGTGTTTTTTTCCATGCCACCTTTCTTTTCTTGTCAGTAATGCTTGACAAAGAATAAACTATTTAAGCTTGGCCTTTTAGTTTGTATAAATATTAGTATAACTTTAACTATTTATTTATTCAAGAAAATTTAAATTAAAAAAAAAAAAAAAAAACCCAAAGTCAGATGACTAGACAAGTCACTGACTTATTACTCCTTTACCAATCCACTTTCCCACTCCACCACTCCTAGCCACACATTTACTCTTTCTTTAATCTTTTTTTTTTTTTCTAATACACCTCATAAATCTAGCACTCCACTAAGTCCACTCCCCACTTTACTTACCATCAAAAGACTTTATTTTTCCAGTCTTCAGTGATTCTGTCCTCCGCAGAATCCACATCTCCCTCTCTCTTAAAGAATTCCCATCAAAAAATTTTAAAAATTTAGCATTTAGCATCTCAAAAACCTACTTTATTGATTTTAACACTTCATTTTACAATACACCATATATCAAAGTTCTATTTTTTACCTCTTCATTTAAGATAATATATACAATACTTTAAAATAATATAAAAACAACCTCCACAAAATCCAATAGCAACAGTCACAGCCACCTCTGCCACAGCACTACCAACATCAACCTCCATTGTGGCAACCAAAATCCACCACCAAAAAAAAAAAAAAAAAAAGGCCCAGCCACTACCTTCTTCTTCCAAATCACAAAACAACCACCATCACAATCATAAAACCTAGATCAGCGAGAAGAAAGAAGACAATCACAAAACCCAGATTAGTGAGAAGAAAGAAGAAAGACCGAGAGGCAAACCATCACGCCGGTGACCAAAACACCAAGCAAAACACACACATAAACCCACCATGGCAAACCTCCACAAAAGCAAACCCATCACATCGATCCACTACACCATGGCCCACAACAACCCAGACCCACAACCCAGAGACCCACGCCGATCACAATTCGAAGTCACAAACCCACAACCTAAAGACCTACACCCACGCCAATCACAATCCGAAATCACAACCCACAACCTAGAGACCCATGCCAATCACAATCCAAAATCACAAACCCATAACCCAGAGACCCATACCCACAACAATCACAATCCAAATCAAAAACCCATAACTAGACCCACACCGATCACAATTCTAAATCACAAATTTACAACCCACAAAATCAAATCACTGTGTCGTCAAGCTCTACCTCCATATCAGTTGCAACACTCTGAAGGCGTTTGGGCTTTGAAGTTCCTGACTGACGAACCTTGGAAGGGAGGAGCTCAAATCGTGAACCCAAGAGAAACAGAAGCTATGGGAAAGAGAGGAGGAAAGTGAGAAAGAAGAGAGAAGAAAGAAGGGAAAAATAAAAAAGAAATACACGCACAGTTACCGTTGGAAAAAAAAAAAAAGGTTTAAGATTTGTGCTACAGTGAGCTTGTATTGATACAATCTCACAGTAGCAGTATCTCAAATTTTTTGAGATTTGAAATGTTTGATGGAGTTGGTTTTTTGGTGTATTGGTGTTAAAATTTAGCATATGGAACTTTTAGCATCCTTAATGGGAATATTAGGACATATGTGATTCAATAATAGGAACATATGTCACTATTTTATGTAATTGGCTAATCCTTTGATAAAATGCACTTTACTTTTTAATGCTTCAAGAAATAAGGTTTCAAGTTCAAATGTTAAAGTCATGCAAGTCTGTCCAAGAATCAAGTCAAAAAGTGCAAGATTTTAAAGCTCGACAGCTAACTTGACAGCTAGCATCTATCGAGATTTAAAAGCTACTGAAGCCTGTGGCTTGATAGATGGCTATCTATCGAGGTTTATGAAACTCAGTTTTTCAGGATTGTTTTTCATCCAATCCGTGAATATATGTTTGGGCTTTCTTTTCTTACAACCCTAAATATATATAAGGATTATTTTAAGGGTCATAAAAGGTGACACAAGTTACACAAGAGCACAAGTGTGAAGAAGAGTATAATTGGAAACCTAGTTTGCCCTAGTTCTTTAAGAGGCTGCTGTGTTTGTACATCGTAGGATTTTGTGACCAAGCAACTTCATGATTTTCATCTTCTGCATGAACTGAAGAACTTTGCAGTCAACATCTTTCTCAAGTTGGTGATCAAGTTGCGTACTGGGATTCGCACAATTAGTTAGTCAAGTATTAGGAGCCGTGCATTGAAAGGAAAGATTGTCATTATAGAACAAGTCTAATTGGGTATTAGGGTAAAGGTTCACCTGTAAGTTGGTATAAGGTACTGGGATTCCTTTACTTGTAACCGCTTATTTTAATAATAGTGGATTCTCGGGAGTGGTGACCTTAAAATCACTCGGTGGGGTTTTTGTCGTGTAGGTTTTCCCCATTCGTAAACAAATCACCGTGTCAATTTATTTTCCACTGCATACTTTAGTGAATTGGTGATTTGTTTATGCTGCCACATACAATTGCATGTTGATTTGATTAATTAATAAACTTGGCTATTTAATCAATTAATTCATCACAAGGGGTCTATACGTTTTTGGCCTATGAAGTTGTATCAAAGCAGGCACACTCTAATTAGGGTTAATCTTTGCTATATGATCCATTGACCCCTGTTTGTCATGGATAGAAGACAATCTCTTATTATACCTCCTTTATTTGATGCCACTAACTATGTATACTAGAAAGTACGCATGAGAGCTTTCTTGCAGTCACTAAATAAAAATGTGTGGCAAGCTGTGGAGATAGGCTAGATCAAACCTACGGAAGCGATGACCGATTGGGATGATACTAAAATCAAGGCGATAAACTTCAACAACAGGGCATTGAATGCTCTATTCAATGCTGTCACTAATGAGGAATTCAAGAAGATATCCTCCACTGAAACTGCTAAGGAAGCATGAATCATTCTCCAGACAACTTATGAAGGAACTAAGGCTGTCAAAGATTCAAAACTTCAGAGGCTTACTACAAGACTTGAAGAGATTAAGATGAAGGGGAATGAGTCATTTTATGAGTTCTATGCCAAGCTCAAGGACATAGTAAACTCAACATTTAATCTTGGGGAAACCATTCCTGAACTCAAGATTGTGAGAAAGGTGCTCAGATCTATATCCAAGAGACCATGCCAAGATCACTGCAATTGAGGAATCAAAGGACATTGACAAAATTCCTTTGATAGAGTTGGTTGGCAATCTGTAGACCTATAAGTTAGGTTTAAAAAGGATCAGAAAATCAAGCAAAAGCAAGAGCAAAAGCATGGCATTGAAAACCAAGAGCAGTGATACTGATGAGTCTTCTGATGATGAAGATTCTAAGATGAAGTCCTACATCACCAGGCAATTCAAGAAGTTTATAAAGAATGCCAATGCAAAGGGCTTCGACAAGGACCATAGACAATCGAGTTCTTCTCAATCTAAGAGCCAAGACAAAGGGAAGAAATATGCTAAGGATGGCGGTCAGTACGCTGTTCCCTCAGGACCAAAGTGCTTTGGGTGTCAAGGCTTCGGTTACATGAAACAAGAGTGTCCTACTTATCTCAAGACCATTGGAAAAAGAAAAGCACTTGCTACTACCTTGAGCGCCACTAAGCCTGAGGATGACTCACATAATGAGGATGATGGAATCCTAAATGCCTTCATTGCCACTGTAAATCCTATTGAGGGGATTGTTGAAGATGTGGATGAAGAAGAGGAATTGTTGGAGTCTAAATTTGAAAAGATGAATGAACAAGATGACATCCATACAACCTATATAAAGCTATACAAGGTCTTCAAAAAGCATGAGAAGTTGTATAGGTTGGCCACCAAGAAGTTTAGTGATGTGGAGCTGGAGCGAGAAGAAATCTCTAAAAAGTTTGATGAAGCTAATCAGACTATTGGAGCACTGAGATTTGAAAATAATTTCTTGGCTGAGAAGACCAAGAAGCTCGAGGCAAAACAGTTCCAAGTCAGAGCTCAACTGGAAAAGACTTAAAGCGCTAAGCTTGATTAGATGCTTAGTCTTTAGAAATTTGCTTATGATCGAACCAGTTTAGGGTATGATTTCTCTTCACCTAGTATTACTTTTACCAATATTACTGTTTTTTTTTCTTCTACTAAGAATGAATTAGCTAGTGAGAATGTAGACAATGGTAAATCTATCATAGGAGCACCCCTAAAGCTTGATAAGAAAGAGATTAAGAACCCTAGGGCTAAGAAGGGAAACTCTCAAAAGTCAAAACAGAAAAAGAAGCATTTCTGTCATCACTGTAGTGCAGCTAGACATACTCGACCTAATTGTTATAAATGGTTAGTCACTCAAAAGAGCAATAGTATGATCGCGTCGGAAGATCAGAATCAGCTTCCATCCTCTTTTTCTCCTCTTGGAAATCTTCTCAAAGCTTTCATGTTCCTTTCAAACTTAAACAGCTTTAACTCTTCCCCCTCACCACCGGATCAAGTGTTTGCTAAACGTAAAACTTCTTCCAATGTGTGGAATAAAAAAGGCTCTAAATGATTCTGTCACTTTTTCTCCCTCACTTTCTTTTTTTGTTTTGCATTACTTGTGTGTTTTGCTTTATTGTTTTGAGTCAGTCTAGTTTTATGCATTGCTTTGTTTAATTTGTTTTTGTTTGTTTTTTTTTTTTTTTTTTTCAGTTTTGGTTTATTTTGTTTTTCATATAAAAATATATAATAAAAAAAATTGAAAAATCAGAAAAATACAAAAACAGTGTGTGTTTGTGTACATTGGTACTTGTGTACCTTGGATGGCCATTGAAACAAAATTTTCTAAACTTTGTATCTTTTATAGTTTAGATGAGCATCTCTATACACAACTAAGCAAGTGAGTTTTGTGGCTCATATTTGTGATGAGTAAGATTAAGTAATCACTTGTACTTAACACTCGTATCACTCTTTTTTACGAGAATGACTAGAAAATCCTAAGAGAAAGCCATAAATAACCATCTCACCACTATTGCCCACCAATCATGAAATGACATCTGTATACTTCAGCATAGTAAAAGTGCAATGTCAAAAGCTTAACATCATTAGGTATTTCTTTTCTCTCTCCTATATGCCCATGTATGATATGCTTATTAAAAGAAAAATATGCAAAGAAAATAAAAGCAAAAAAATTAAATATGTTTTATATATGATTGCAAGCATGTATTCTAGGAGATGTGGGAATTATAGGATGTATCTCGAAGGTGATAGTCCTCATCAAATAGTTATGATTGTATATGAGTTAAAGTGATTTTCTCATATCTCAAATCGTCATAATATGTAGACACTTATGCAATCTTGCGATGTTTTTCACACACAACACGTAATATTCTTTGCTACTTTTGATACATGTACAAGTACAATGTAATTTGGCCATCACAAGGAATACATATGTTAATCTATGCTCACTAAATTGTCTTAACTTTTTTTTGAAATATAAAATTGGTTAGACTTGTTTAGTGTGTGTCTGTGTATGTTTTGGGATCTATGTGCTTAACATTTTTCTTGTTGAAAGATGTTTTTGAGAGGTTAAAATGTTGTTTGGATCCTTGGTTAAGTTGCATGTTTGATTGCATTCATGTCTGTGTTTTTCTCTTTTTGAAAAACTATTTTTAAGCAATCTCAACAGCTCCTCGACACCTCTCGACACTTGGCTTATCTATCGAGCTCTTCAACTTCTTTTAATCATAATCTCGACAGCTTCTCGATAGCACTTCGATCCATCGAGAAAGTTTCTGTCTCCTCGATAGCTCCTTGATCCATTGAGCTTATTTTTGCTATGGACACCTCTGGATAGCTACTCAATAGTTGTATCTCTTTATGCCTTTAAAGCTCGACACCTCTCGATCTGTTGAGAATTATGAGATTCCTATATATACACACTTTTCGATTTCGATCTCATTTCTTCGATTTGTCTTGACAATTTCTCTCTTTTCTCACCCCAAAACTCTTCAAACTCAAACCCCTCACATTCCTCACTTGATCTTCGGCCTAAATCAAGTGTTCTTCATTTGGTATGATTCTTTCCTACTCATTAATCATGCATTTCACTCATTACTGACCTAAGTTTTGAGTTTTGAAGAATTTTTGGGGGTTTTTCAAGATTAATGAGTTTGTGTAAAAATTTTGGGATGGGTTTTGTATATTTGATCTTTAATCATCATGCATTGCATCTCATTTGTATTATAACAATGTTTCATGCATGATAGTTGTGTGTTTACTTTGTTGAACTGAGTGTGTGTTGGTAGGATTGGATTAGGCTGAGCCCATACTGTTTTTACTATTGCATATCACATGCTCATGCATTTTCATATATATATATATATATATATATGCTTTACATTCTCTATATTCTTATATAATGACTATATTGGTGCTTTTCTGCGTGTCTCTTTCTCTCCCTCTCTCTAGTTTACGTTAGTTACCTTATGGCACCTAAATATAAATCTACTTTGTCTTGGAACCCTCTTCATTCTAGGGCATCCACTTCTTCTAACACTAACCCCACTCCTTCTTCCATTCAATTCTGTGATGAGAAGGCCCATAAGGACTTCTTGGAGAACTTTTCTAGACAAGGTGTTCATTCGGAACGCCAAGTTATTTTGTCGGACTTCTTCGACACTGACCTACCTACTATCATTCATATTAGGGGTTGGGAGTCACTGTGTGATGTCTCGGTCACTTGTCAATCCGTGCTTATACAGGAATTCTACTCCAACATGCATGGATTTGACTATTCAATACCTCCTTTTGTTTCTCGCATTCGAGGTACGCACATCGTGGTCACTCCGGATATTGTATCCGAAGTGCTCCATGTCCCGAAGGTAGCACATCCTAACTACCCCAGTTGTGAGCATTTGAGGACCGTGTCCAAAGACAAGCTTATGTCAGCTTTTTGTGAGCATCCCTCTAATTGGGGTGATCGTCAATTCACCTCTTGTATGGCCTTTGCCAAAGGCCCTAGGTTTCTTAACATGGTTATAACTTTTGTTTTGCATCCTCTTTCTCACTATAACTCTGTTACTGAGTCTCGTGCTCGATTTTTGCTTTCTCTTTTAGAGCATCTTACTATAGATTTTCCCTCTCATTTCATCCTTTCCATCATAGATGTATACAAGGATACAGTGACCCATGATAAGCTCATCTTTCCTTCGGCTATCACGAAGATTTTGCACCATTTTTCTGTTCCCTTTCCCATTTCCAGCCATTTCCATATTATGTATGTCATAGACGCCACTACCGTTAAACGGAGCAAAGCGCAGCTACATTTGAAGCGGTCTAGGTCGGCAACTCCTCCCACTCCTTCAGCTTCATCCACCTCCGTTCCCTCTTCTTTTGTGAGAGGTGTGACTCTTGATGTGATCATTGTGCAACTTCAGCGCATGGATGCTTGTCTTGATACACTCACTACTGAGTTGTACAAGTGAACACCTGTGTCGGACATATTGCTAGACGGCAAGCTCACCTTAGTGGCTTTATGGAGTCTCCCTCTCCTCCTCCCAAGGCATTCGAGAACGATGATGACTCCAACGACGATGACGACGATGATGATGAGGATGGAGATGCTACCTCTTCCAATGCTAATGAGATGTCTGTTTGATACTCTTACCCTTTGTCACTCATGACAAAAAGGGAGAGTAATTTTGGATATGAGAGTAGTCATACTCGTAGGGGGAGGGTCAGTATAGGAGATTTTTGTTAAGGGGAGTGTGTATATTATGGGATATAGTGAGAATTTTATGTATCTTTTTCTTTTCTCTATATTTTAGATACATTGTTCTTGTACTTTAGATCTTGCGATCATATTGTGATAGCAAACCTTGTACTTGTTGATATATATACATTTTGAGGTTGTTATTAAGTTCTTTCACCTATCTCTCCATGTGTTATTTCTTTTCTATCTTTATACACATGTTTCTTATTTATTGTATGTAATCTATTATTTCTGTTTCACACTAAGATGCTATGATGAGTTTTGTTTAAAGTGTTTCAGAAATACAGATTGTCAAAGTCTACTTGCCATAAACTCTCTTCTTGCAAAATTTTTCAAGAGTTTGTGTTATGATAGATTTTATTGTATTCAACAAGTGAGTATGAGTTGAGTGATTTATGACTTCTCTCATATGTTCATTTGTTTGTTATGATTTTATCACGGATTGCCAAAGGGGGAGATTGTTAGGACATATGTGATTCAATGATAAGAACATATGTCACTATTTTATGTAATTGGCTAATCTTTTGACAAAACGCATTTTACTTGTAATTGGGTAAATTTAGGATGTGTTTAATGCTTCAAGAAACAAGGTTTCAAATTCAAGTATTAAAGTCATGCAAGTCTATCCAAGAATCAAGTCAGAAAGTGTAGGATTTTAAAGCTCGACAGCTAGTATCTATCGAGATTTAAAAACTGCTAAAGCCCGTGACTCGACAACTAGCTAGATAGATGGTTATCTATCGAGGTTTATGAAACTCAGTTTTTCAGTACTGTTTTTCATCCAATCCATGAATGTATGTTTGGGCTTTCTTTTCTCACAACCCTAAACATATATAAGGATTATTTTGAGGGCCATAAAAGGTGACACAAGTTGCACAAGAGCATAATTCCACAAGTGTGAAGAAAAGTATAACCGAAAACCTAGTTTAACCTAGTTCTTGAAGAAGCTGCTATGTTTGTACACTGTAGGATTTTGTGACCAAGCAATTTCATGATCATCATCATATTGATGAACTGAAGAACTTTGCAGCCAACATCCTTCTCAAGTTGGTGATCAAGTCGCGTATTGGGATCCGCACAATTGGTTAGTCACGTACTAGGAGCTGTGCATTGAAAGGAGAGATTGTCACTATAGAACAAGTCCAATTAGGTATTAGGGTAAGGGTTCACCTGCAGGTTGGTATAAGGTATTGGAATTCCTTTACTTGTAACCACTTGTTTTAATAATAATGGATTCTTGGGAGTGGTGATCTTAAAATCACCCTGTGGGGTTTTTGCCGTGTAGGTTTTCCCCATTTGTAAACAAATCACTGTGTCAATTTATTTTCCGCTGCATACTTTAGTTAATTGGTGATTTGTTTGTGTTGCCATGTACAATTGCATGTTAATTTGATTAATTAATAAACTTCGCTAATTCATCACAAGGGGTCAATACGTTTTTGGCCAATCAGGGAATGCTCTTAGGAAGTTAAATCTATTGTTTATCTCTACAATACCATCATCAGCTCCTCTCATTTCTTTCTCATTGAAGATTTGTCGATACCACTCCAAGATGCTAATTTCAACACCAAGCATGAATATTCAGTCATTTTCTCTCTCTCAAGCATAGCCAATCTTAAGAAAAAAGACTTTATTGTAAAATATGTCCTCACCATCAGTAGATTTGTTTCAGCAATTTTGTAAAACCAGTTCAACCATACCAGTTTTGGGTTTTTTGGTTGAACCGGGCGATTTCCAACTATTTCTGGTTTTTAGCTCTTTTTTGGTTATTTGTCATAATCGGACCAGATTAATAGTCGCTTCCCGGTTGAACCGGTTGAACTAGCTGGTCCGGTCTGGTTTTTAAAACCATGTAGAGCATAATACTATCAACACCCCCCCCCCCAAAAAAATAAAGTTCCCATACAAAAGTTATGATAGGCCAAAAACGAATTGACCCCTTGTGATGAATTAATTGATTAATTAGTCAAGTTTATTAATTAATCAAATTAACATGTAAACGTGTGGTAGCACAAACAAATCACCAATTAAAGTAAGTATGCAACGGAAAATAAATTGACATGGTGATTTGTTTACGCATGGGGAAAACCTACACGGTAAAAACCCCAACTGGTGATTTTAAGGTCACCACTCCCGAAATTCCACTATTATCACAACAAACGGTTACAAGTAAAGGAATCCCAGTACCTTATACCAACGTACAGTTGAACCCTTACCCCAATACCCAATTGGACTTGTTCTGTAGTGACAATTTCTCCTTTTGATGCACAGCACCCAAGTACGTGACTAACCAATTGCGTGGATCCCAGTACGCAACTTCAATCACCAACTAGAGAAAGTTGTTGGCTGCAAAGTTTTTCAATTCATCCACACGATGAAGATCAAGAAGATACTTGGTCACAAAACCCTACAATGCACATACACAACAATTTCTTCAGAAGAGATGAATTAGGGCAAAACTTTGTCTCCAGTCACAATTTGCTTGAACAAACTATTCTTAAAACTTGTGCAACTTGTCTACTCTTTGACGGCCCTTAAAACAATCCTTTTATATGTCTAGGGTTAGGAGAAAAGAAGTCCCAAAGACACATTTACAGATTCCAAGAAAATAGATCAGAATTTCTGTTTCTTTCTTAAACCTCAACAAATAAGAAGTGTCGAGCACACGGGCTGAATAGCTTCTTAAACCTCGACACATGCTAGCTGTCAAGCTTTAATGAATTTGCACTTCTCAGTTTGTTTCTTGGACGGACTTAATGACTTCAACACTTGATCTTGAAACACAGTTTCTTGAAGTATTAAAAACACCTAGATCTACCTAATTACAAATAAAGTGCATTTTGTCAAAGGATTAACCAATTATATAAAATAGTGACATATGTTCCTAACAAGTAAATCACATATGTCCTAACAAGTTTTTTTTTTTTTTTTTTCTTATTATATTTTCCGTTTTTTAATGAATTCACCTTATGTATTTATTTTTCCTTTGACATAATAACTAATGGACTATTATTCTTTTGTATGTCAAATTTTATTTATAAAAGATAGATAAAAGCTTTCATATTTTATCAATGTCTTTTAAAATTTCATAACCTATAAATGAAAAAAAAAAAAAAAAAAAAAAGAAAAGAAAAGAGGGAGTTGAAAAAATAATAAATTAATGAAGAAGCAAGAATTTTATTCGAAAAGACAAACAAAACATTATCATTACCTTTTAAAGTGATACAAAATAATTTTTAAAAAGTTCAAATTCTTAAAGTTTATCCTTCTCCAGAAAAAAATTATGCATAAATAATAGGGGTAATTATACTTCCCTCTCTTAAGGTTTAGGAGAATGACACTGCACCTCAAACCTGCAAGTAAAAAATACCCCACTTCTTAAGATTTGAAGAAATTAACACTCTTCCTCTACCTTTTGTTTAAATTAGTAATGAAATATTATATTTTTTTTTTATAAGAATCTCTTTACAAAATTTTAATCATAGTTAGTAGAAAATAAACTAACTTGCAATGAGAAACCTCTCCATAATCCGTTGAAAAAAGAAAAAAAATAATAATAACAAAATTCACATTTTTAATTTTTTAAAATGCATTTTGATTAAAAATTTAAAACAATTAGTTTTAATTATGAAATAAGATAATTTTAAAACCTATCCTTAAGCAAATGGTAGGTTAGTACACAATATTTTTAATATTAATTTAACCAAATTTGGTCAATCAAATGTCAAGGAGGGAAAAATATTTTTCCCCTTCAAGTTTGGGGTGGAGTACATGTCATTTCCATCAATAGAAGAGAATGTAATTACCTCTAAATAATAAAATACAATGATAATTATATAATAACTTTCGAGTTTATTATCATTTTTCCAAGTTAAACTCTAAAATTTCAAGGGCATATGCTCTTACTAAGTTTTAAAAGTGATAAGAGTTTTATCATTTGTGAGTCTATATTAACTAAAATATCAAAATTTACATGAGTTATACTTGGCGTATGTCTAACTACTATAAATCTTTTCAAATGAATAATAAGTAAATTTTGAATTTAATTAAAAAAAAAATCTCAAAATGACTTATTAATTTGTAAGCAAACCACTAACACATAAATACAAAATAACAAATTTTTTTTTTTCTGTAGATTTTCTTGTGTTAAAACTTGAAATATCACTTCTTATTTGCATGAATGGATTTTATTATTCAAGTTTGTTACAGATATTTGCTTGCATCTTGGCTCTGCCGCTAGGTAGCTGTCATAAAAACAGCTCCTTAAAAGGGTTTATTGTTGTGGCAATAACAAGCAAAGGAGAAGAGATCATTGGTAGTCATGGCTTAAAATACAAGTCAAAATTCTATATGAACTACATTGTTTAGTAAACCCAATAACTTGAGTGCAAAATTTTTAGAAGAGACATATAAATTGTTATGCTATGAAAATGGATTAGGTTCAGATGATGGACGCAAGAAAGCTTTGGTAATCACCAAACATTCAAAGGATCAGTCCTGCAATAACATTCTAGATATATGTGTATTTTATTTTTGTGTGTGTCATTTCATTCATATGGTGGGAGTGGTTGCAAAGTGAAACTTTATTCCAACCAATTCAAGCTCTATTACTCAAAACTCGAGGTGTTTCGGGAAATCACTGCAGTTTGAAAAATTATGTTGATCCATCTACCATTCAAGATGAATCGGTGGACCATAATAATCTAGATAGGTTTCAATTTCTGTCCACATTTCTGATGTCCAGCTTCTTCCGTACGAGGAATCCCTCCATCTAATCAAATTGACGAAGCATCCAAGAGTGGTATCTTGTATTCATTCTGGTAAGTAGTAATCAACTTAAGTATAATGTTGCGGATACAAGTGAAAGTTATGGAAAAGAGAGAAGTGTAGAAGCTTTGGCAAACTCAAGAAATGTCTAAAATCTACGTAATAGGTAATACCAGAAAAGAGTGAAAATAGTTATTAAGCCATATGGTTAATGATCGATGTAGTGTGTCAGTGTCACACTATGTGCAAAATAAGAGAAAAGTGCAATTTAGAAATATTTAGACAGCATATATTACATGAAAATGGGAAGAGTTAATTGTCTCCGCAGATATCTTAATAAGTGAAGGGTTGTGTTAACTGTGCCCGTTAACCACAATATTTTTTTATTTTTTTCTGAAAAAATATTTTTTTTTTCTGGTAATTTATGTCATTTTTTCAGTTTTGTAGGTACTAATTGGTTTCTTTTTTGACTTTTTCTAACAAATTTTTTTTGTCTTTTTTTTTTTGTACTTAACAAGCACCAAGCTGGTGCTTGTTAACATATCCCATAAATAAAAGCAAAAAGGAGTGGAAGATTAGTTAGATGTTTGAAATGTCTATACTGGTGTGATTCAAGGCCAACTCTAAATTTGGACGTGCATTGTTTTAGAAGCAATCTGATCAGTTTTAACACTCTTATAAAACTAATCATTTACAAATTAGAGAGCGTTGTACAGCTTGAACATCGGTTTGGTGAGGTATTGAGTCCTTAGGTTTCATTGCCTTTACACCGGCAAAAAACCAGGCAAACCACAAGTCCAAGTCAACTCTGAGCTCTTCCTCGAGAGTACTGCACTACTATTTTGTTCTGTTGATAAACATAATCGCTATCCAGCTGCACTAGATTTCTCATACACACGCAGTGATGAGTATTTTCGGAAAAATGCATTGAGGAAAACAAATTATTTTTTGAAAGCTACCAAAAGGTCTATGGCGATTAGTAAAACCTTCATGGGTGTGTTTTGTGAGAGTGCGTGCATGTGAGAGAGAGAGAGAGGTTTATTTGAATTTTGAACCTACTCCTTCATTTTCTTTATTTAATTTACAAATCAAAAGTAAATTATCTTGCCATACCTTCCATCCAATGACAAAAATTAAGTGCCAGTTTGGGATACACTTATAAATTAGCTCATTGCTTCTTCTTTTTTCTACTATATGCGAGACTCATATAAGTTACTTACTTATTTTATTTAACTTTTTATCATTTGTTTCTTAAAAAAAAAAAAAAAACCGTTTACCATTTATCTATGATACTTTCAATAAAAAATTAGATGAATTGTTCCCAAATGAATATAAGCATTCGTTTGTATCCTGTTCATTTGGCTAACTTTTAATTATTAATTTTTTCTAATCTTATCTCAAAAAATATATATATAATTTTAATGTACAACTTTTTAAAAATATCATTCTTCAAAGTACAAATATATTGTAACAAAATTCTAGCAAAAAAAAATTAGTAAAAAACTAAATAAGTTAATGTCAAACACACTACTCTGACCTTAATTATGCTTTAAAAAAAGCTAACTTAATTTTATTTTCAATGCCAAACTAATAAGCCAACTTATATGTTTAATAATAATTTTAATTATTATAACTGTTTCTTTTAATGGCATAGAACCCCTTCAAGATGAAGTCCTTCATACTCACTCATGCAAGGATACATTGAACCTACCCTTGACCTAAGTATCAATTTATTGGTGGGTGTATGTGTGGACATCCCAATTGGAATGTGTAAAGATTTCTTTTTTATCTTACTTTTAAAAAATTAAGCTTTCCATATATATATATATGTAGAGAAAATCTTATTATATTTATAATTTATCTAAAGATTTAAATACAGAAATTGAAAAGGTTAAATTGGAGGGAAAAGTTACGAATGATAAGTAGTTTGATCTACCCTTACTTCATTGACTAGGTTTCCATTAACTAGTCATAGTCATACAAGAAATGGCCATTTCATTACATTAATTATTTTCAGAAAAATTTTATGTGTTGTTGGTGAGGTAATTGCTGATAACTACAGAACTACAATTATGATGTCATGAATAATGTGCTTACGTCTCCTACTGCAGGAACATTGCCAGGATAATGAGACAATGAGGTGAAAAATAATTTGAATCCTCATATGAGGAAGAGCCAATAGTGAGCTGCAGGCGTGATTCCAGAGATTTATTTCCTCGGACAGTGAGACAGAGACTGGCCATTGCTTGGCCGGGACCTCTGGAATGGTCAATGAATGTGAAGTTTGGATTGGGCGTTTGCGTTTACGATGTTGCATTTTTTGACTTTTTTTTTTTTTTTCAGTGTGTGAACAGTAATATCACATGGATTTACTGTACATGAGACAAAAATTACTGTTCACAGGTCCCATAATACTATTCACATATTAAAAAATTATTTTGTTACAGTATTTTCAATTTTCAGTTTTCAGTTTCAACAAAAATAAATTATATATAAACGGACCCAAAGAGTACTCTGGAACTTCCCTAGCTAGAAGGCAAAATCGAGTAAATTATATAGCTGATTAGATCCTTATACTAGGGATTTGGATCGCAATTACACCACCCTCTTTCACATTAATTTTTACCACTTTCATTTTTTAACATTTTCAGCTTTTTTTATTAAATGGTTGAAATTGAAAGTTTCTTTTTTAAACTTTCAATCTCAATCATGTTTTACTATTGCATCTAATCTTAATCCTTAAACTTGATATGTCCAGTATCAAGGAAAAGAGGATACAAGTGCAACACACAGTTTTTCAGATTGCATTGGAATATTTACATGAGTAATATAGTTTTTTAATTCGATAGTTACAATGGGAGATATGTAATTTGAACCCTAAACATCACTGTTGAAAATACCTTAAAATGAAATCCTTACAAATAGACTAAAGAAGAATATCATATTAGCTCCCCTCACTCTCACTAAGAGAGATAGCCATTGCTAAGAGAGAAAGAGAGATGGGATCCTTTTCTTAGCTTTCTTTTTATTTTATTAATATACTATTTCCTTGGATTAATTAATGAATACACATATATAAAAAATTTAGTATGAAAGTTGAATGAGATAAATTATTTCAAATTTGCATTACTAATTTCAATTAGTAATTGAGATTAGACAAAATCGTACCTAGAAATAAAAAGGGATACATTTTTAATCTTAAAAGGATTATATCAAGGGTGAGTAAAGGCTTTACTAGTGGCTTAGGAGGTATCCCATACATGTTATACAAATCTCTCACAAAGACATTTCTCAAAGTGCTAATGTTACTGTTGGAAGTTGGTCAGCTCAACTCCCTCAAACTCACACACGAAAACAAAAAACACATAGAAAATTAACAATATGCAACTTATAATTTCAGTTACATTTATTATATAAACTCCATGTATTTATAAATTATCAATGTAACTTCTTTAACTTCTCACATTCATTCACCCAATTGTTATTTAATAAATAAAATTATCCTATAGAAAAGTTTAATTAAAATAAATGTAACTTCTAACATCCTCCTTTAAACTTGTTTTTTCTTATCAGTCTTGGCAAAGTGTATAGCTTATAAAAGGTGTCGTATTTGAGTGATTTAGTGAGTATATCAGCAACTTGATCATGTGCTTCACAATCTCAAGTTGAACTTCTCTCATACATGTGGATGCACTCTTGAATAAAATGAACCCTCGTTTGCTTTAGTCATGAGAATCTAAATTCTATGCAAGAGCTAGTATTGACTTATTATGCTTAAATATCTTTATAGCTCTGTCACACCCCAAACCCCAAAGGGTCTAAAGCATAAGAAAGACATCTCAAAGTACGTATAGATTTTTCTTTCTTTCCTTTTTGACAATCCAATTCACAAAATTATATCAAGTTCTAATATCAAGAATTATTATAATAATTCCATTGAATATACTCTCAGAGTAAGTCAGAGATCTAAGCAATAATTACAAAGACCATTGCCACAAAAGAATAGAGGTCTGAATAATTAATTACATATCATCAGCTTGTCTCACCAGTGGAAATAACATCACAACCACTATAATATACAAAAGAATGAGTCAAGCTTATTCTAAGATGTACACCATCTAACATACCCATTACAAAAGTTCAGCTTCCATTAGTAGTTAGTCTAACTACTATTAGCCACCAAAAAGCTGTCTCAAAAGGGTGTTGCCTACTTTGAAAAGGTTATAAAATAATGGGATGAGACAGAGTCTAGTAAGTAGCATAATTAAAAGGGGTGGAGGAAATGCAAGTTTCATGATGGTAACAATTTATAAATCATGCTTTTAATTTGGGAATTTCCAAATAGTTTCTACAAAACCATTTCCCCAAAATAATATGACAAGAATGAATAAATTGACACAACACAAAACTTCTCAAAATGTTCTCATGAGATTACATACTATATATTCCTCAAAATTTCTCAACATGAAACTACTTACTATACGATGAGCAGTAACAACACTGTTCCAAACCAGAAAATCTAACCCAAGGCCACATGACAATCGCCGACACAAAGCCGGAACTCATCGCCGACACAAAGCTGGAACTAATCTGCCGACACAAAGCCGGAACTCATCGCCGACACAAAGCCGAAACTAATAACCATCACAAAGACGGGTGCTAAGATACCAATGTCACACAGACTATAGTATCTAGCTAGGTAATCACCGAGTAATCACATGTCACAGCACATGGGTAGAACATAAAGAGCTCACATAACTTTAATTCAAAATACATAATTCACTTCTAAGTAGTTTCATAAAATATTTGAATGCCCAAGATATTCACAAGGTTCTCAGAGCCATCAACTCATTTCTTGTCAAAAAGATTTTGTATTAACTTCACAAATAACATAGGTCAAGATAAAGCATCTTTATATTTTTGCAACAATAAATCCATAAAACGCATTCTCAAGAATTTAATAAAAAATGCTAGTCTTTTCCTTGCTAACAAATCATGCAATTCCCCGTATGCAATAAGAATATGCATTTTCATATATAATCATATATAGTAGGGTCACAACACAACACCTTTTAGAAAAACATAGTTCCACCATTAATTTTCCAAAATGTGTTTGACTCAAAAAAATAATGTTTATACAACATGATTATTTTCCAAAAATCCCATTAAAAAGCTACTTACCTTGCAACCACAAAATCCTAACTCTCCAAGCTCCAAGGAGATTAACTAGAACCTAAACAATATAAAGTAAACTTATCACAATAAGTATAGAGCTTGAAATTGCATCTAGCCACAATTTAGGGATTGCCAAAATAATCACTTACTTAGGCAAGCCTAGTATTTAACCTCATCAATAATAATATATCTCACTTCCAAAGTTTCTCAACAAATTGATTCACAAGGCATAAACTCCAATTTACAAAGTTAACCCATTTAATATCATCTCCAACATTATGACTAGCTTCCATAAAATTTACACTACATCGTTAAGAGACCCATGAAAGCAAAATCAATATATCCTCCAAGATAAGAAATTTAGAACTTCAACTAACTCCAAATAAACCCAATGGCAATGGAAAAATTAAATTTACCAATCATCACATGTTATAACTTAAAACCCCTAAATTTTCCACCATACATAAACCTTAAGTAGTCATCAATAGCACAAAGTATATACCCACTCATCAAATAATTCCACCAATACAAAACCCATACATAAAAACACATAAATATCACTTCCAATGCTCATAAATCACATGGGTATCATTATTAAGGCTTAGATAAAAATAACCTCTAGCAAAAGTGTAAAACCCACCAAAAATATGAGAGATTTTTACCTCAAATAAAAATGATGAAGATGCTTTGGGGTTCCTAAGTATTTTTTCGATGATCTTGCCGGAAAAATGATGGTGAGATGGTGTGGTTTGGAGTTAAGGCCGACAGGTGAGTGTGGAAGTGAGTGTGTGTGTGTGTGTGTGTTTCAGTAAAGAGAAAAGAAAGAAAATGAAAGAAAGAAAAGAGAGAGCCGGCCAAAAGAGAGAAGAAAGGTGAGTGAAAATGAGTGGTAGGGAGTGGGGTTAGGTGGGGGCACACATGGTCCACACAAAAATGCTGACTTTACACTTTTTTTTTTTTAAACTGACGGGATGTTACAATCTTCCCCTCTTATAAAAATTTTGTCCTCGAAATTTTACGTACCTTGATCTAGAAAAAGGCTTGGATATCTTGACAACATATCCTCCTCACGCTCCCAAGATGCCTCTTTCACCAAATGGTTCTTCCAAAGCACTTTTACCCAAGGTATCGTTCTATTGCGTAACACTTGCTCCTTACGATCCAAAATCTCTACCGGAACTTTTTCATATGATAAATCATCTCTAATCTGAATAGGCTTATAGCTCAAAACATGTGAAGGGTCAGGAATGTATTTCCTTAACATAGACTCATGGAAAACATTATGAATTCCTAATAGGCCCGGTGGTAGGGCAATTCTATAAGCAACTTCACACACTCTCTCCAAGACCTCAAAAGGCCCTACGAACCTAGGGCTTAACTTACCCTTTTTGCCAAATCTCATTACCCCTTTCATAGGTGTAACCCGTAGGAAAACTTTATCTCTAATCTCAAGTTCCAAAGCCTTCCTTTTAATATCAAAATCGTTCTTTTGTCTACTTTGCGCTGCTCAAAGTCGATCACGAATCATATATACCTTTTCACAAGTCCTTTGAATAATCTCTGGCCCCAAAAGTTTTCGTTCTCCAACCTCATCCCAACAAATTGGGGATCTACACTTTCTCCCATACAAAGCCCCATAAGGTGCTGCTTTAATACTTGAATGATAACTATTATTGTAAGCAAACTCTACCAAAGGTAAGTGACTAGCCCAACTCCCTTTAAGATCCAAAGCATAAGCTCTCAACATATCTTCTAGAGTTTGAATAGTCCTTTCAGACTGTCCATCTGTCTGAGGGTGGAAAGCTATTCTAAAATTCAATCTAGTACCCAAGGCCTTTTGCATACCACCCCAAAAATGAGAAGTAAACCTTGGATCTCTATCTCTATCTAAAACAATACAAGTAGGCACTCCATGAAGTCTCACAATCTCATCAACATAGAGCTAAGCTAACTGATCAAGGGAGTAGTTCATCCGAATAGGGAGAAAATGAGCTGATTTTGTCATTCTATCAACAATCACCCAAAGAGCATCATGACCCTTAGGAGATCTCGGCAATCATGAAACAAAGTCATAGTGATTTTCTCCCACTTCCATTGGGGAATAGGAAGTGGTTGCAACAAACCCAAGGGTCATTGGTGCAACACCTTAACCTGCTGACAAGTCAAATATTGCTCTACAAAGTGAGCAATCTCCCTTTTCATATTATTCCACCAAAATTTTTCACGAAGATCATGGTACATCTTTATACTAGCCGGATGTATTGTATATGGGGAGTAATGAGCCTCCTCTAGAATCTCCTTTTTAATCAATGGATCATTTGGCACAAAAAGTCTACTCCCAATCTCAAAGCACCATTCTCAGAGATAGAAAATTCAGATTTCTTTCTACTACGCACCTCATCCATGATTTTCTTTAAATGTGGGTCATCGGCCTGTGACAATTTAATTCTTTCAACCAAAGTTGGTTGAACACTCAAACTAGCCAGGTAAGCCTCAAAATGGCCCATAACAACCTCAATCTCCATCCTTTCGAGATCCCGAATAATTTTCTTTTGAGTGGTTAGCAAAGCAGCTGAAAAACTTGAAAGCTTTCTACTAAAAGCATCAGCTACAACATTAGCCTTACCAGGATGATAGTTAATAGAGCAATCATAATCCTTAACCAATTCCAACCATCTCCATTGTTAAGACATATGTGTTTCTCATGTTATAGAACATATGTCATGATTTTATGTAATTGGCTTATCCTTTGACAAAATGCTCTTTACTTGTATTTGGGTAGACTTAGGATTTGTTTAACTACTTCAAGAAACCACATTTCAAGATCTAGTATGGAAGCCTTCAAGTCTGTTCAAGAAATTAAGCAAGAAGTGCAAATTCATTAAAGCTCGACAGCTGGTCGATACCTGCTCGACACCTCCTATCTGTCGAGGTTTAAGAATTTCAAATTTGAACTCTGATTTTCTTGGGATCCGTGAATCTGTCTATGGGTCTTCTTTTCTCCTAACCCTAGACATATAAAAGTGCTTATTCATTAAAGCTCGACAGCTAGTCGATACCTACTCGACACCTTCTATTTGTCAAGGTTTAAGAATTTCAGATTTCAACTCTGATTTTCTTGGGATCCATGAATCTATCTATGTGTCTTCTTTTCTCCTAACCCTAGACATATAAAAGGATTGTTTTAAGAGCCATCAAACGGTACACAAGTTGCACAAGCATTGAGCAAACTCTATTCAAGCAAATTGTGACCGAAGACAAAGTTCTTGACCTAGTTCATCTCTTTCTTGGAGAAGTTGCTATGTATTTGCACTATAGGGTTTTGTGACCAAGCATCTTTCTGATCTTTATCGTGTGGATAAACTGAAGAATTTTGCAACCAACAATCTTTTCAAATTGGTGTTTTGAAGTTGCGTACTGGGATCCGTGCAACCGTTAGTCATGTACTTGGGAGCCGTGCATCAGAAAGAGGAATTGTCACTACAGAACAAGTCCGATTGGGTATTGGGGTAAGGGTTCAACTGTAGGTTGGTAAGGTACTTGGGATTCCTTGCTTATAACCGCTTGTTATGATAAGAGTGGAGTTTCGGGAGTGGTAACCTGAAAATCACCCGGTGGGGTTTTTGCCGTTAGGTTTTTCCCTATTCGTAAACAAATCACCGTATCATTTATTTTCTATTGCAATTTTAGTTTATTGGTGATGTTTTTGTGCTACCACGCGTATGCATGATAAATTGATTAATTAATAACTTGGCTAATTAATTAATTAATTTCTATCACAATGGGTCATTCAGTTTGTGGCGTATCATCCGTTGCCTCATATTTAACTCCTTTTAGGTAAAGAAATACTTTAAACTTTTATGATCAGTGAAAATCTCGCATCTTTCCCCATACAAATAATGTCTCCAAATTTTCAAAGCAAAAACAACTACAGCCAACTCCAAGTCATGAGTAGAGTAATTTTTCTCATAATTTTTCAACTGACGAGAGGTATAAGCCACAACCTTCCCATTTTGCATCAACTCACAACCAAGTCCCTTATGAGAAGCATCACTATAAATGACAAAACCCCCTGTACCTGAAGGGATAGTTAACACTGGAGCTGTGACCAATCTCCGCTTTAGCTCTTGAAAGCTTTTCTCACATTCTTCCTTCCACTGGAATTTAACATTCTTTCGAGTTAATTGTGTCAAAGGAGCCGCAATGTGGGAAAATCCCTCTACAAATCTTTTGTAGTAACCAGCAAGGCCCAAGAAACTTCTAACCTCACTCATATTTGTAGGCCTATCCCAATTAACCACCGCTTCTATCTTATTAGGATCCACTGTAATTCCATCCTTAGATATCACATGACCCAAGAACACTACTTGATTCAGCCCAAATTCACACTTCTTTAGCTTAGCATACAACTTCCTTTCTCTTTTAATCTGTAAAACAATCCTCAAGTGTTCTTCATGTTCTTCTTGACTCTTAGAATAAATCAAAATATCATCAATGAACACAATGACAAATCGATCCAAGCACTCATGAAATACCCTATTCATCAAATCCATAAAAGCAACAGGGGCATTAGTTAATCCAGCATCACCAAAAATTCATAATGACCATATCTAGTCCGAAAGGCCGTCTTTGGTATGTCCTCACCCTTAATCTTCAACTGGTGATAACCAGAACGAAGATCAATCTTAGAAAAGACTTGTGCTCCTTGCAATTGATCAAATAGGTCATCAATACTAGGCAAAGGATATTTATTCTTTATGGTGACTCTATTAAGCTCACGGTAATCAATACATAACCTCATAGACCCATCTTTATTCTTGACAAATAAAACTAGAGCTCCCCAAGGTGAGGCACTAGGGCGAATAAACCCTTTGTCCAACAATTCTACCAATTGCTCCTTAAGTTCTTTCAACTCTGTGGGTGCCATTCTATATGGTGCCTTAGAAATAGGTGCAGTGCCAGGAAGGAGATCAATAGAGAACTTAATCTCACAATCTAGGGGCAACCCAAGTAGATCATCAGGAAAAATATCCAAAAATTCCCTCACAATGGGAATGTCTCCTATCTCTAATTCTCCACTTTGTAACTCCACTACACTAGCAAGGAATCCTTGGCATCCCTTTCTAAGTAAGCGGTTTGCCTGTATGCATGATATCACACGAGGCATAAAAGGCAAACATGAAACCTTAAATAGAAATTATGATTCACCTGAAAGCCTAAACACCACCTCTTTCTCAAAACAATGCACACTAGCATGGTAAGAAGCCAACCAATCCATGCCCAAAATGACATCAAAATCATGCATATCTAACAACACCAAATCAGCCAATAACTCTCTACCCTCAATACAAATAATACAAGACTTAAGCACAAGATTAGTTAACAAAGTATCACCAACAGGGGTAGAAACCGATAACTCAAAGTCAAGTAGTTCGGGGCTCTTGTCATGATTTTTAGCAAATGCACAAGAAACAAAATAATGTGTAGAGCAAGGATCAAAAAGAACTTTAGCATGTGCAGAGAACAAAGGAAGTATACCTACCACCATTGTATCTGTGGCCTGAGCATCCTGAGTAGTCAAGGCATACACTCTACCTTGCACCTTCTTCCCATTGTCATTACCCTTTGCAACTTGAGATAAGGAAGAGGAACCCGAGCCCTTGGTAGTTGGGCATTGCCTAGCAAAGTGTCCGGGTTGCTTACAAGTGTAGCACACCTTTACTCCCTCCATGCAAGTTTGACCCTCATGGGTTTTACCACAACAAATGCAAGGCCACTTCTTATCACCAGACTGAGGATAGGCACTCTTGCTATGCCTAGAAGATTGTCCTCTATTACCTGAGTTTTTAAAGAATCCTTTCTTATGCCCTTGACCCTTACCATGTTGAGAATTAAAGGGCCCTTGCTTCTTTTCACTCTCCTTGGAAATTGGGTTGTACTTAAAGTCTTCTTCAAGACTTATTGCCTGCTTTATAGCCTCTGTAAAAGTATCCACTCCATAGGCTATAATGAGAGGGCGAATCCTATCATTAAGGCCCTCCCGAAACTTTTTCACTTTCTTGGACTCATCCAGAATCAAGTAAGGAGCAAAGCGAGAGAGCTCAACAAACTTAGCAACATACTCCTCCACTGTCATAGCCCCCTGAACCAAATCAGAAAATTCTCTTGCCTTACGATCCCTCACTACATCGGGGAAGTATGTCATATTGAAAACTTCCTTAAACTTCTCCCAAGTAATGGGAGTGTCCCTTCCCAACTCTGTCCTCAACAATGGCTTAATGCTTGACCACCATCTATCAGCAGAACCCTGAAGAGCATAAGTGGCATACAACACCTTCTGAGCATTAGTACATTCAAGGGCTCTCAGTAATTTTTCCATCTTTAGCAGCCAATTCTCTGCTGCCATAGGATCAGGTCCCCCATCAAAAGTTGAAGGGTTTTGATTACAAAACTCCCCAAAAAGGCAATCCTCCCTCGTACGTTCACCATCTTGGATTGCTCTAGCAATCCTAGCATAAATCCTGTCTACCACCTCATCAATCTCACCACCATCAGGAGTGATAGATCTCTCACGCTCTTGGCATTGCCTATGGCCATGCTCAGGAGCTGTAACCTCATCCACATGCCTTACTTTACGTGCTTTCTTTTTAGGAGGCATGGTGTACCAAAGTACTTATACCTATACCCAAGAAACAAGCAAGTAAATAACAAGGCAACATAGAAGGTTAACATAGAAAAGATAGATAAGGAAAAAGGAATAGCAGGTGGAAGCTGCAACAAAGGAACAAAATAAAGAATTTATCAAACCCCTATTGCTTTAACTTAGATCAAAATCAATTCCTATTTTCAAAGTCTACAGAATCATAACCTAGGCTTTGACACCATAATTGTCACACCCCAAACCCCAAAAGGTTTGAAGCATGAGAAAGACATCTCAAAGTACCTATAGATTTTTTCTTCTTTCCTTTTTGACAATCCAATTCACAAAATTATAGCAAGTTCTAATATCAAGAATTATCATAATAATTCCATTGAATATACTCTCAGAGTAAGTTAAAGCTCTAAGCAATAATTACAAAGACCATTGGCCACAAAAGAATAGAGATCTGAATAATTAATTACCTATCATCAGCGTGTCTCATCAGTGGAAATAACATCACAACCACTATAATATACAAAAGAATGAGTTAAGCCTATTCTAAGATGTACACCATCTAATATACCCATTACAAAAGTTCAGCCTCCATTAGTAGTTAGTCTAACTACTATTAGCCACCAAAAAGCTGTCTCAAAAGGCTGTTGCCTACTCTAAAAAGGTTATAAAATAATGGGGTGAGACAGAGCCCAGTAAGTAGCATAATTAAAGGGGGTGGGGGAAATGCAAGTTTCATGATGGTAACAATTTACAAATCATGCTTTTAATTTGGGAATTTCCAAATAGTTTCTACAAAACCATTTCCCCAAAATAATATGACAAGAATGAATAAATTGACACAGCACAAAGCTTCTTAAAATGTTCTCATGAGAAACATACTATATATTCCTCAAAATATCTCAACATGAAACTACTTACTATACTATGAGCAATAATAACACCGTTTCAAGCCAGAAAATCTAACCCAAGGCCACATGACAATCGCCGACACAAAGTCAGAACTCATAGCCGACACAAAGCCGAAACTCATTGCCGACACAAAGCCAGAACTAATCTGCTGACACAAAGCCGAAACTCATCGCCGACACAAAGCCGGAACTAATAACCATCACAAAAACGGGTGCTAAGATACCAATGTCACACAGACTATAGTATTTAGCTAGGTAATCACCGAGTAATCACATGTCACAGCACATGGGTAGAACATAAAGAGCTCACATAACTTTAATTCAAAATACATAATTCACTTCTAAGTAGTTTCATAAAATATTTGAATGCCCAAGATATTCACAAGGTTCTCAGATCCTTCAACTCATTTCTTGTCAAAAAGATTTTGTATTAACTTCACAAATAACATAGGTCAAGATAAAGCATCTTTATATTTTTGCAACAATAAATCCATAAAACGCATTCTCAAGAATTTAATAAAAAATGCTAGTCTTTTCCTTGCTAACAAATCAAGCAATTCCCCGTATGCAATAAGTAAATGCATTTTCATATATAATCATATATAGTAGGGTCACAACACAACACCTTTTAGAAAAACATAGTTCCACCATTAATTTTCCAAAATGTGTTTGACTCAAAAAAATAATGTTTATACAACATGATTATTTTCCAAAAATCCCATTAAAAAGCTACTTACCTTGCAACCACAAAATCCTAACTCTCCAAGCTCCAAGGAGATTAACTAGAACCTAAACAATATAAAGTAAACTTATCACAATAAGTATAGAGCTTGAAATTGCATCTAGCCACAATTTAGGGATTGCCAAAATAATCACTTACTTAGGCAAGCCTAGTATTTAACCTCATCAATAATAATATATCTCACTTCCAAAGTTTCTCAACAAATTGATTCACAAGGCATAAACTCCAATTTACAAAGTTAACCCATTTAATATCATCTCCAACATTATGACTAGCTTCCATAAAATTTACACTACATCGTTAAGAGACCCATGAAAGCAAAATCAATATATCCTCCAAGATAAGAAATTTAGAACTTCAACTAACTCCAAATAAACCCAATGGCAATGGAAAAATTAAATTTACCAATCATCACATGTTATAACTTAAAACCCCTAAATTTTCCACCATACATAAACCTTAAGTAGTCATCAATAGCACAAAGTATATACCCACTCATCAAATAATTCCACCAATACAAAACCCATACATAAAAACACATAAATATCACTTCCAATGCTCATAAATCACATGGGTATCATTATTAAGGCTTAGATAAAAGTAACCTCTAGCAAAAGTGTAAAACCCACCAAAAATATGAGAGATTTTTACCTCAAATAAAAATGATGAAGATGCTTTGGGGTTCCTAAGTATTTTTTCAATGATCTTGCCGGAAAAATGATGGTGAGATGGTGTGGTTTGGAGTTAAGGCCGACGGGTGAGTGTGGAAGTGAGTGTGTGTGTATTTCTGTAAAGAGAAAAGAAAGAAAATGAAAGAAAGAAAAGAGAGAGCCAGCCAAAAGAGAGAAGAGAGGTGGGTGAAAATGAGTGGTGGGGAGTGGGGTTTGGTGGGGGCACACGTGGTCCACACAAAAATGATGACTTTACACTTTTTTTTTTCTTTTTTTTCTTTTTAACTGACGGGATGTTACAAGCTCTGCTTCCAAGGTGTGCAACTCCTTCAATAAGCTTCTAAGTTAAATCTTAGTATACAGTGATTAATTATTGAAAGATTTAAAATTTTTAGTGAGTTTTAATTATATAGGAAATCTCTTTTAATTATTAATTTAGGATAAAGTTTAGCTATAAAATTGGTTGTAGCCTTTGACTACAATAATTGTAAAGTTATAATTTACAACTATGTGTTTTGTTGGCTTTAATTCCGTGCCAAATTTGATTGTAATTTTATTCAATCTGTTGTACCTTGTATTTATTGTAGGATTTAATTGTAAGGGTTGTGTGAGAGAGAGAGAAAGTGTGTGTGAAGAATCTAGCAATCACTACAACAAAATGTATTTTTAGTGACGAAAAAATTCGTCACTAAAAGTCCAGTTTTTCATCACTAAGGACCTTTAGTGACGAAATTGGACTTTTAGTGGCGAAACTCATTTCGTCACTAAATGTTTTCCTCACTAAAAACACTATTCAGTGACGAAAATATTTCATCACTAAAAACATTTTAGTTTACTAAATCATATTTAATGACGAATAATTTCGTCACTAAAACTATGTTCGGGTACATATAGTGATGAAAAAATTCGTCACTAAAACTATTTAAAAAAAAATCCAAGCACATATAGTGATGAAAATTTTCGTCACTAAAACCATTTCTTACAAAATTTTGCTATATTTAGTGACGAAATTGTCGTCACTAAAACAATTTTTTGTTGCTATATTTGTGACGAAAAAATTCGTCACTAAAACTTAATTTCTGTTTTTATTTTTTTCATGGCTTTGATATTAACTTGTAACCTGTTATTACATTATTAAAATCTCACATTTGAATAACACATTTATTTCAACAACACATTTATAAAAAAATATCCATACATTTCACAAGTAAAAAAGATCCATACATTTATTTCAATAACTCTACCTAAACCCTATTTTAGAACTAATGGAAGATGTCCTCATATGCCTTCAAGTAATGCTAAAAGTAAATCACCTAAAAGCCACCAATAAGAAATCTGCACAAATATAAAAACAATACTTCGTTAAAAACGTAAAGTAAAAATATTAACCATGTTATAAAATCACAATTCCTAATGTATAAGTTGTAGAAAGCAAATAAAGTACTTACCAAAAAGTATTTTAACTTGAAGTTGAACCACCCCCATAAGTAAGAGCATCATCATAACCCTTCCTCCTCAAAAAGTTAAGAATATTCTTTTGGATCTCATCCTGCTTAGTTCGTGCCTCTTGGTCCTTAGCTCGCTCCTCTTGATCTCTAGCTCTTGCCTCTTTGAGCTCAATTATCTCATTTTCTAACCGTTGGATATACTCCACCGATGAATTAGAGGAGGCAGTGGTTACTAGAGAAGAGGAAGGTCTCATGCCAAGTCCTTTTATAATACCGGACTTCTTCTTAAACACCAAGTTTGAGATTTCCTCTTGTGTAAGGGGAATTGCATTAGGATCTTGGCAATGGTCCGCTTGCACTTTGAGAATATTTTCCTATCATTTGAAAGAAAGAAATAAACAAACAATCACAACATTAATACTACATATGTTATAGCTTTACAAACATGATAGGGATGGAATGATACACATACGTATGTCACTTCATCCTCAGGGTGTATCCACATATTTGTATTTGGATTGAAATGAACATCTTTGAAGATTTTTGCCAATTCAGGAACTTGACCATCATTATTATTTGTCTGATTAATTAACATTCAAGTGTTAGATAGATATACTTAATTATTCACAACATGCAATATACTAAGGTTTAAGAAAATGAAAAAATACGCACCTCCTCATCAACCCTAACAGCAAGTGCCTTTGTCCCGCATCTATGTTTACCTTTAGTTTTATTCCTATTTTCAGAGTTCTTTCTTGATTTTTTCTAATAAACAACATTTAAGATATTTATTAGATCATGAATAAAACAATATACATTTACTTCCTAAATATTAATTTAATATGTTGACAGCATAATAAACATTGATTAAATATTAATATACGCATAAATAATTTACCAGCCAATCCTCATTGGTCCATCTCCCATCAATGAGTTCAGTCCACTGCTTAAGTGTGGCATTCATTTGCGGGTGGCTTCTTGCATAGTCAGGACCATGAGATTGTTTGAGTTTTTTATAAGCCTGATGCAACTTGTAGGAGTTGGAACTCAATAATTTTCTACATTTTGTATTTAATGTTTTCATTACTAAGTTGGAATCTCCTTCTAGCTCAAACTGATCCTGTAAAATGAAGTGTATATGTATTATAAAAATATTATTATATGAATTAGATGAGTTAGACATTATCAATGTAAATTTACCGCAATATTTTGAAGCACTACATCTCTAGTAGCAACATCAACATTTTTCCAATTTTTCACATTGTAACTGGGGCAAAATACTTCACACTTGTACGCCAACGTGATTAACAAGCTTGCACGCATTCTTCCCAACAGGAGCATCATACTCTACAGTTATACGTACTGGCAGCTTACCACTTTTTTCAACAAGTGCCCGTACTGCTATACTACGTGTTGCTCCACGGGTAGTTCTGCTAGCAAATCCTATTATACATTATAGCTAAGTTAAGTGAAGTATAATCTCAATAGTAAAAACATAGTGCAGTTGTAATTAAGTATGTTCTATGTAATTACCAGTTGTGCTAGTTAATGCGTCGGTAGTTTGCGCTTCCGTAGTAGAAGAACTTTGAGCGGGAGGATTTGCTTCAGGAGGTGTTTCCGTAGATTGGACCGTAGATCGGACCACCGGGATAGATGCCTCACCTCGCGAGCGTGTAAGTCGTCCTGGTGCCATCTGTAAGTAACAAACATACATATAATGGAACAAAGTCATTACAAGTAATGGAACAATAAAGTTATTATCATCTATTGTACCCTATGAAACATCTATCATCCACTGGGATAGATGACTCATCATCATTGTCATCGTCACCAATAAGTGGTAAATAATCATCATCTACCACAACATTAACTCCACTTCTTTTCCCTTTTGCACAATTGGACTGAGCAGAATCCTTTAGAGAAGTTGAGATGTGCTTCAATCCCAAAGCATCAATTATCTCTTGGTTTTGCTTCATTCTATCCAATCTTGCCATCTCATACCTCGGTATATTACGAGTGTATTTGGCCTTTTTAGGCATTTTTTGAAACTATGTATTGACATGAAAGATAAGTACAATTGCTACTAACTTAACATCAAGCAATTCACAAATGCAAAATTTGAACACAATTGCTACTAACTCAACACAACAAATGACCACGTCAATATCCATATCAAGTTCAAGATAAGTACAAAATATTTTAATAACAATTACTACTAACGTTACATATCATAGTATACATCATTATCCATATCAAGCAATTCACAAGTACTAAATTTGAACCCAATTACTACTAACTCAACACAACAAATGACCACATCAATATCCATACCAAGTTCAAGATAAGTACAAAACAATTGCTACTTATACAAGCATAAAACTTTAAGACAAGCATACAACATTTAAGACAATTTTTATGAACTCTACATATCATAATTCATATCAAGATCAACATCAGGTATGTCATGCTCTTCATTTTCATTAGCATCTCTTGAAGTTCCACCTTCAAGAACAACCTCAGTTTCAACATCACCCATACAATAGTCAATAATATTATCCTCAACATTGATAGAGACAACATCAACAATCGCTTCTTGTTGGAATGCGTCACTATCTTCTGTATTATCATTGGATTCTCCACCCCCGACTTTCGAGACATCAAACACTCCCCTCTGTTGGATGGATTGCACAATTTTCCAAGGTTCACCCAATTTGGTATCTTGAAGGTAAAAAACTTGTCTCGCTTGACTAGGAAGTATAAAAGGGTCATTTTCATACCACCGACTTGTAACATCAATGCTTGTGCAGTGTGCATCGGTTCTTATCGTTCTCCTTCGACCATTGGTACCAGTATTGTACCAATCGCACTGGAACAAAACAACTTTATGACAAAACATATACTCCAATTCTCAAATTTTGCACACGTGACCATAGAAGTCATGCATTTCTCCATCATGATCCCCTTCGGTACATACACCACTGTTTTGGGTTATACGACGATTGTCTAGGTCTCTTGTATGGAACTTTACACCATTGACCATACAAACTGTGTACTCCTTCACATGCGGCTTAGGACTATTTGCTAATGACCATAACTATTTAGTAGCTTCTGGTGATTCGTTAACTTTCAATCTATTCATCTATAATAACATACAACAAGTGATATTAATTAGAAATAAGCAATGAAGAAACTTTTAAATGTTTAATTTTTATCAATGTGTGATTAAATTTCAAATGTCTTACACGTTCTCTGAACCAGTTGGGAAACTCTTGTCGTTGGATTTGAGTTATGGCTTCTCTAGTAAGATTATGCAATGTGTTTTTGTGTTCACTGTTAAAAATAACGTGATTTATTTTCAGCTAAGCATTGCAAATAATATTCAAAACTTGATCAAACAATACATGCATATAAAATCACGTACTTTAAATAAGGCTCTAGCTCAGGACTATTATACAATAAGTACCAATGAACAGTATCAAGCAATGCACGAGACAAGTTGCCATCATTTCGTCTACCATCTGTAGGTCGGGCAGTTTGTGAAAAAACTATCAATCATTCGCTAGATTCACCTAAATCTTCATTTCTTTCTCTTCGATTATGCACAGTTTCAATCCCATCAATATACAAAGACCAGTTGTTAATACATTCTTTGAGAATGTAAGCCTCTGCAATCGAAACTTCTGGTCGAGCTCGGTTTGAAACGTATCTTTTCAATTTTCCAAGATACCTACGATGAAAAAATACGCACATTATGTGATTTTATACCACATGAAAAAAAATACAATTGATGGATGCATCAAAATATTTAATTACCTTTCAATAGGGTACATCCACCGATATTGTACCGGGCCTCCTAGAATTGCTTCTCGAGGCAAGTGAACAGCAAGGTGGACCATAACATCAAAGAATGCTGGAGGAAAAAACCTCTCAAGCTTGCATAGTATAAGAACTATACGTTCTTCTAGTTTCTCCAATTCACTCCGCTTTAGGGTCCTTGAGCATAAGTCTTGGAAGAAGCTGCCCAACTCAAACAATATAATACCAATATCTTTATGTGCAAACCCTCACAACCCAATTGGAAGAAATCGTTGTAGTAGCACATGACAGTCGTGGCTTTTCAAACCAAATAATCTACCATTTTTTGCATTCACTGACCTTGATATGTTGGCTGCATAGCCATCCGGATACTTGACTGATTTCAAAAAATCATAGAAACCATCCCTTTCATTTGGACTTAATGAAAAGAAAGCCCGAGGCTTGTCATATGATCCATCAGGACGTTGTTTCAAATGCAACGTGTGCCTAAAATTCATATTTTGCAAGTCTATCCATTCCTTGTCAGTATCCTTATTTCTCCCCTCAATGCCCAACAAAGTACCGTAAGTACTTTCACTAATGTTCTTCTCCACATGCATGACATCAATGTTGTGCTTAAGCTTCTTATTCTTCCAATATGGAAGCTTGTACAAAATACTTACCTTTGACCAATTTGGCTCCCCAATGAGTTGTCTTTTCTTATTACTTTGATGCTTTCCTAAAATTATATTTGGCATTCTATTTAGCTGCTCTTGTATTTTTCCCACTTATAACTCTAAAGATCTTTTTCGTTTCTCCGATAAACCATTATGCAACCGACTATGTCTCCAACGATGTTCCATAGGCAAATAAGCTCGATGGTTAATGAATCCAATTTTACTTTCCAAAGCTTCTGAATATGGTTCATCGTTGCAAGTGTAACAAGAATGATAACCCTTTGTCCTCCACCCAGACACATTACCAAATCCAGGGTAGTCATGTATTGTCCACAACAAAGTTTCACGCATCTGAAAATGCTCTTTATTATAAGCATCATAAGTATCTACACCTTCTTCCCACAACTCCTTCAACTCGTCAACCAATGGTTTCAAGTAAATATCAATCTCATTTCCCGGTTGATAGGGACCAAGAATAAGCAAGGATAACATAAAATATGGCTCTTTCATAACCAACCAAGGCCGTAGGTTATAGGGGATAAGTATGACAAGCCACATACTATAGTTGTTGTTCATATTCCCAAAAGGGTTAAATCTATCTATAGCCAAACCCAGCCTTACATTGCGAGGTTCGAGGGCAAAATCAGGATATTACAAATCAAACTCCTTCCACTCTTCACTATCAGCTGGATGCCTCATTATCCCATCGTCTACACGTTTGTCTATATACCATCTCATGTCCTTAGCTCTTTGGCTTGACATGTACAATCTTTCAGTCTCGGTGTCAATGGGAAGTAACGCAATACCTTATGAGGAATCATCTTACCTTGGGCACGTGTATCCTTGTACCTAGGCGCTTCACACACCGGACATTTATCAAGGTTTTTATTTTCCTTCCAAAATAGTGCACAATCATTTTTGCATGCATCTATATACTTGTATGACATGCCCAAGTCACATAATATCTTTTTTGCTTCATAAGTTGACTTTGGAACTAAGTTACCTTTCGGTAAAACCTTTGTTAGCAATTCTAACATCATATCAAGTCCCTTATTACTCAAGTTGGTCATTACCTTTACATTCAACATCTCAATAACAAACTTCAAGATACTATAATCGTTGCAACCCGGATACAACTCACGCTTTGCATCTTCCTCAAGTTTGTCAAAATGACGCACCTCCTCATCTTCGATTGCATTTCTTAGTTCCCCTCTAATTCGATCACCTACCAAAGCATCGATACCATCCATATGATCATCATCCGACATTTCATTCTCATGAATGTTCTAGTTCAATACATGAGATTCTCCATGATTATACCAATTAATGTAAGATTGCATAATCCCACGATGAAGCAAATGAATACGCACAATACTAGGAGATTGTCAATAGCAATTCTCATAGTGAATACACGGACACTGAATATTACCACTTGAGTCCACAACTACTCTTGCAAAATTAATAAATGTATTGACCCCTTCAATATATGGATGACTTAATCTGCCATCAGGTGTTTTACCCATTGTCATCCAACTTTTATCCATGTTTGACTACAATTACAAGATGAATACTACTTTAGTAAAATAAAGACAACTCATGTATAATGTATTATAACATCTAAGTTTATAAGTTATTTAGATAAAATTTTATCATATTCATAAATGCACAAATTTATATTAATACTTAAATAAATAAACATTGCACACACAAATATACACTTCCAATATAAATTTAAACGACCTTATAACACCACGCAAGCCACCTGCTTGCTCCAATACAACAACCCACCACAAAACAAATTTCCAACATCACAAATATATATAGAGTTTTATAAGTTTTTAACTAGAATATACTTACTTTGCTCAAATTAAGTTTACAACTTAAAAAAAAAATCCAAAGTTAACTTGTGTTCTTCACCTTGTTCCTCACAATTTCTTCAACCACCAAAGAGAAAGAGAGCTGGAGATAAAAGAAAGATAACTTTTAGTGAACCAAATTTTAATATAAATATTAAAATTTCAATTTTCTAAACAATATGGTCTCTTGCACAAATAAAAAATGTCTCAAATCTTAGTTGTAAGGTCTAATTTTAATATAAATATTCAACCTTTTGGAGGACCCTAAACAAAGTAATATTCTAATACAAAACTGACCAAATGAAATAATTTTGAAAATATAATACTTGTTTGGTACTTGCATTAGCAAACACTACAAGAAAGCAATGAGAATAGGCATCAAAATGAAAAGGCTCTTATCACTAAACCGTCCAGTCCAATTGATTTTAAACACAGGGTTTACAATCATTTTGGGGATGAAAATGAAAAGGTAAAAGATGTAATTTCCTTTTTTCTTTTTTTTTTTGATAAGTTAAAAGATGGTAACTTATTTTACAATAATTGTAAACATCTTAGACAATAACAGTACATGTGATAAACTTACTTCATAGATAAGCAAATAGAAACTCTCTCTCATTTTGTAATCAGAGATTATCAATCCAAGAGTGAGATAGAAGTCAGAACCAAATTGAAAGTGACATGGAATTTAGAGAAAAAAAAAAAGGATAACATTAGAAGAAGAAGTTGACTATAAAATTATTCGGTCAAATCACATTATAATAAGTTGACTAGAAAATTATCCTAGGATTTGGCAAATGCCAGAAAAGAGACTTAAGGGACTTGGCAATAACAAAGTAGTAATCAACTAATCATGACCCATGGACATGACACAATTAGATAGAGGCTAGAGCCATATGTGTCATGGAAAGTGTTAAGAATTACAGTTACAAGTGAAGCCCGACCACTCAGATAACTCTGGCCATTGATAAAGACACAAGCCAAACAGTAAACAAGGATGATATATCCAAGTGGCACCCCACCACGACTAATGAAGTATTACGATGTCTAGCACCCATTATGGTGGAGTAAGTTCTTTACAACCGCTTTATTAACTAATGAATCACCTAGCTAATTCTAAAGGATGCAAATGGTGAGCAAACTTTCAGTGCAAAGAAATAGGAATAACAGTATATAAATATTTACATTTTAAAAACCCACTTCCCCAAGTCAGCAATACATTCACCAAGTTCAGAAAGATAGCCACATGGACTTCTTTAGAGGTTTGGTCACCAGTTTTACATATATCTACATAGCTACACTATCAAAAAGCAAGAACCTCTATAACTTGAACAGAGTATTACTAGCCTACTAACTGAAATGAGAGACATAGACAAGCCACAGATAAATTATTCCATAAAAAACAACTATGGAATAAAACCACAATTACAGAGGCAAAAGAAAACAACTACATAGAAAGGGTCCACCCAAAGGCCATAGCCATTACACAGCCATGATTCTGCTAGTATCACCCAAGCATCCTCCAATAAAACCACACCACCCTGAAACTTTTCACCAGCAACCACGACCAATAATTTGTCTCCACCAACCATGAGCATCTTTCAACTCCGACAACAAACCTGTGAAAATCCATGCCCACAAACACCACATAACTAAAGCCCAATGGCCTCAATGCCCAAACCACCGCTAACCGCCTTAGGAAAAAACTATATTCCAATACACCCATCACCAATCCAACCACTATCATAGGTTGGTGCCCAAACAACAAAGGCATAACCAAAAAAATATTATAGATAAATTAATCAACTAAGGGACTGATTTTGTTGTGTAAGTTAATTCTGTTCTTTTGGATTTTTTAAGATACCAAACAGAGCATAATAGCAAAGATATTAAAAACAAAAAAAATAATAATAATAATAATAAAAATTAAACAAAGGAAATAATTTTGGTGTAATTACTGTTCTTTTGCAATTTCTAAGGAACCAAACAGAGCAAAACGACAAATATATAAATACCAAAATCACCAAAACCAAAAAAGAAAGGTAAAAAAGCCAAAATCGGAGATGAATTAGAAACCCTAGAAGAAGAAGAAGAAGAAGAAGAAGGATATCTCTCTGTCTGTGAATGTTGGTGGAGACAAAGATACACATAAGTCAGATTTCTCTTGGGTTAATAAGCAAAAAAATCAAAACCAAAAAAAATTGAAAAAATTTAGAGAGAGAGAGAGAGAGAGGACCTGAGGGAAGGAAGGCGAACGGTCACCGGGAGGAAATTGAGCTTTTGGTAATGAACGGTCGCCGATTCGAAGGAAGGCGAATGGTCGCCGGGAAGGCGCAGGGTCGACGGTTCAAAGGAATGCAAAGGGTCGCCGGGAAGTCGAATGGTCGCCGATTCAAAGGAAGGCGAAGGGTCGCCGGTTCAAAGGAATGCGAAGGGTCGCCGGTTCGAAGGAATGTGAAGGGTCGCCGTTGAGCTTAATCACCAACGGTTGGCTCTTAACGGAGCTTCATCGGCGATGGTGGGAGCTCAATGGCGACAATGGGAGCTCAACGGCGACAATGGGAGCTTAATCGACGACGGTTGGCTCTTAACGGAGCTTCATCGGCGACGGTGGGAGCTCAATGGCGACGATGGGAGCTCAACGGCGACGATGGGAGCTCAATGGCGACGGTGAGGTTTGTGACGATTTGTGCTTATACAGGTGGCGAAGTGACTTCGCCACGATGCCACCTGTATTGCTTTTAAAATACACTTTAAAAAAAATAATAAAATAAAATAAAATAAAAAACTATTTATTCTAATCTATTAAATAAATTAAAAACATATAAGTGCACAACTATTATTATTTTTAGTGACGAATATTTTTCGTCACTAATTCTTCCTTATAGTGACGAAAGGATTTTTGTTACTAATACTATCCATAGTAATACCTACAGTGACGAAATATTTCGTCACTAAAAATTTCAACTTTTAGTGACGAAATATTTCGTCACTATAGATTAATTAAATTCGCGCCAAAATTTCCCTCTACTGGCGCCCATTTTTCAGATCACAATAGTGACGAAATTTATTTTTCGTCACTAAATGTTATAATTTTTTTCATTATTAGTGACGAAATTCATATTTCGTCACTAAAGCGGTATTTTTAGTGACGAAAAATATTTCCTCACTAATTTTCGTCACTAAAAATACATTTTGTTGTAGTGAATTGAAGACTGAAGAGTTTTCGCGGATAGCTCGCGATTAAGCATCCTGCGAAATGATGCATATGCCCTACACATGACTGGAATATGAAGAGTCAGGACAAATGGAGACAGCTGTATTTCGCTAGTAGCTCACGGGTAAGGCCTTCCCGCGAGACACTTGCGAAACTTTTTGTTTTGCCAATTCGTCCTATCTGATACACACTTTATGTACCCACACTATATATACCCACATTACCAACAAATGTTAAGAAGTGCTTCTGAGAGAAAACCCTAGCCACAAACCTTGAGATTTAGAGATTGTTATACCCACATATCTCTACACATTTGCTTGTGGATTTTCCTCAACTCCTACCTCTCCGTTTTCATATCCTTGAGAGGTTGATAGCCCAAATACTTGCCACACCCTTTCAGAGTGTTCAGTGAGGTTTCGGTGCTACTGGGAAGCATTGGAAGAAGCCAAGGATGGCAGACACAATATGGAGCTTGTTGTGGGATCCGGATAGCTAGACAAGACACGGTTCCAAGAAGCCTTGTTGGAGTAGGAGCTTGGAAGGCTTAGGTACATTGGGTAGATTAGGCTTGGAAGGTCTCTTGCTAACCCATGTATCCCAACTGATTGTCTAGTGGATCAATTACTACTTGGAGGGCGGTGGAGAGGTTTTACACCGACAACTTCGGTTTCCTCTTTGATAACACATCGCTATGTTGTCTTTGTGTTTACATCCTTCTTCCCTAATCTTTTTCCTTTCATTTTACTGATGTGTTATTATGAATATAGATTAGAGTAGCTTGTTCATTTGTCCGCTCGCATTTACTCTATTCCACACTTAGTATAAGTTAGAGTAAAATCAATCGAGCCATAATTTTAATTTGGGGGTCTAAATAGCTCTTGTTTTTTCACACATTTTAGAGCATTCAATTGGTATCAGAGCGTGTGCACCTGCTGTGGTTTAATTATCTAAGTGCAATCCTTGACCCCGTTTAAGATGGACCAATCTCAATCTTTAAATGCTCCGCCATATTTTGATGGTAGCAACTATGCCTTTTGGGAAGTCAGGATGAGGGCATTTTTGTGTTCAATTGATAAAACCATTTGGGATACGGTGAATGTTGGATGGACTAAGCAGGAGGCTGCTAAATCCACATGGTATAAGGCAGTTCTTGCAGCAGCTAACGCTAACAGTAAAGCTTTGAATGCAATTTTTTGTGGTGTTTCTCCAGATGAGTTCCATAGGATATCTCACATCACTATTTCCAAGGAGGCATGGCAAATATTGGAGACCATGTATGAAGGAACAAAGAAAGTGAAAGACACTAAGTTGCAGATGCTGACTACTCGGTTTGAGGAGTTGAAAATAAGTGAGGACGAGTCATTTGACTCATTCTATAGCAAGCTGAATGAGGTGGTTATTAGCAAGTTCAACTTGGGTGAGAAAACGAAGGACTCAAAGATAGTAAGGAAAATCCTTCGATCATTGCAGGAGAGCTTTCGTGCAAAGGTTATAGCAATTTAAGAGAGTAAGGACCTTGATGATATCAAAGTTCAAGAACTAATTGGCTCACTTCAAACATATGAACTGTCATTAAAGAGTGTCCCAATTATTTGAAAACAAAGGGTAAAGTGTATGCCACTACTCTAAGTGATTCATACTCTTCTAAATCAGATTCAGATGAAAGCTGTGATGGTGAGGGAAACTTCTCTGCATTCATGACCATTGCTCATATGGAATCTTCAAATGATTTGAATGTGCTAGCGGAAGAGCTTGGTGAGCACATTGAATTGGAGTCAATTGGGATAATTGAGGAATTTGATGATGAGGAAGATGAAGGAACAGTGGGACTACAAGAGACCTATAATTCCCTCCTTAAGAAAACCAGTGAATATGCAAAAGTGGCTAAGGCAGCCATTAAAAAGATGAAGAGAGCAAAGGAAGATTATAGAAGTCTTCTAGTGCGATATAGGGAGACCAAATGTGAAATGGAGACACTGAATGGAGAGCTGACCGAAGCTTACTCAAAGATGAAATTTCCTGAGCTTGAGGTGGTTCAAGCCAATGCTAAAATAAAGCGAGTTTCCTCCAAGAAGCTTGATGAAGTCCTTGCTCATCAAAAGCCATTCTCCGATAAAAGCGGATTGGGATACACCGGTGAGAGCAGTTCAAGTGTCAAAGTGACCAAAGATATGAAGTTTGTGAAAGCTAAATAACTTATGGTAGCTACCACAAATGCTGATAAAGTGAAGCCGGAGAAGAAGAATGTGATTGACCAACGGTTTATGACTAAGACTCCTAAACAATTAGTGGTCAAACCTAAGGGTAAAGGGAAATCACTTCCAAAGTCACAAAGAGGTCCAAGAACACAACACTTCTGCCATCATTGTGGACTTCAAGGACACACAAGACCCAATTGTCATAAACTTAGAGCATTGAAGAATGCAAGTGATTAGAGGTCAAGAGGACCAAGAAATGACAAAAGGAATTTGGCTGTTAAGCAATTAGGAAGTCGAGATGGTGATTCCGAAGTGATGGATGTAGTGAAAATGATTGATGCATTCACCACCTTTTTGGCAAGCTTTAACAGAAGGTTTGAAAGCCACAACACTTATACCCAATTCTTTAGGGATATCACCCCAAACACACGTGTCATGTGGGTGAAGAGGGGTACTCATGCATAAGCATTACAACATGTCCATGTATTAATACTTCCTATACTTTGTGACTTTGATTGGTTATGTGCTGTTTGTTATCGTTCCAGCATGGGTTGAAAATTATGCTTGTTTTTCTCTTCTTTTAATGTTTTTACTTTTTGGTGATCTTACTTTACTTGTTCTGTTTTTCAGTGTGTTAAAAAATTCAAAAACCCATAAAAATTGAAAAATCTTTAAAAAATTTGATCGCTTGTGTTGTGTATAGCTCATGTGAGTTTGGCTTAGTACATTCGTACTTATGGCGTAGTGCATTTATGAGCTAAGCTTGTTATGTATGTACATATATCTTTAAGGGAAAAATCTTGAAAACTATGGGTGATTGTTGTAAATAGATCTTCAAGCATGTCATGAATGATTGGTCAATAGTCTTGATGATCTTGATACTTGCATAGACTTGTGCCTATATATCTTTTCACCTTTATTTTTCTGTTTTTACAATAGAGCTCACCAAATTTAAATCTCAAAATAAAAAAGAGATTATGAGCTGCAAAAACCTGTCGCACATACTACTATTTAACTAGGAAAAAGGGAAAGCGACTTTTGTATTGAAATGTATGGTGCTCAAAAAGCCAAAGACAAACTCTTAATGTTAAAATATCAAAAATTTCAAGCACCTATCTCAAAAAGAGATGTATTATCCAAAAAGGATTAAATGTGATGATTTATGCAAAAGCCAAATGAAAGGCTTCTAAGTTTTGTAATCATTCTCTTGTGGGAGGTCATATATGCTCATTTCTATAATTGAGATAGTCCACTGGACTGAGTACCAGTTATGTATGACTTGATTGAATTGATCATTGAAGTTTCACTCTAGTCTAAGAACTATTCCACATTTGATACTCACCCACAACACACAAGACTTTGTTCAAATAATGCTTATCTAATTTGTGTGATTGTACATGTTCAAATGTGATGTGTATGCTCAATTACTTCTCAATTAAACCCAAAAAGATTTTGAGTGTTTTATTTGTTTTTGAAAGTGATTTTATACTTTCATGTTTTTAGTTTTTGTTCAAAATGCATTTTTGTGTTTTTCTTCATAAACTAGTTCAGAGGCAGTTTCGCGAGAAGCTCGCGGCTTAGAGCTTCCCGCGAAAAGTGCTTAAGGGAAATAAAATTTTTTCAACTTCACACAGAGAGTCTTGCTACTATCTCGCGAGTATTCCGTGACTAAACCCTTCTTGCGAAATGGTTTTAGGCAAAAACTAGAAATTTTTCAACTTTATACAGAGGTTCTCGCGATTGTTTTGCAACTAAAAGCTTCTCGCGAAAGCTTCAATGTGTCTCACAACTAATATCACGACTATCTAACCCGCGAAAAATGTGTGTTTTCAGTTTTTATGTAGCAGACATTTTTTCAAAATCATTTCATTTCTCTCATACTGCCTCTCTCGAACCCCTCTTAACCCGAAATCATTTTTCACTCTAACCCCATCATTTTTGTTAGGTTCTAAAGACCTAGGTTTTATGTATTTAGAATCCTAATTTGTATTGTTGGCAAACCATGATCAAAACAATGTATTCAAGGTGTTTTAGAAGTGGTCAAAGTTGGTTCTTAGTTGTAAAGTTGGAATGTAATACTAAGCTATTTAAAAAACAGTTTCAGTACATTTCGATCGATCGAAGCTTAGGCTCGATCAATCGAAAATCATACTTGACGTTTTTTAAATTGGTTTTCCAACTCAACCCTAAAGAGTTTTAATTGGTTTAGGTTTCTAATTTACCCTAGGTATATAAGGGAAACCCTAGCCACGTTTTTGTGTTGCTCATATTGTGGTTTATGTGAATCTCTTGTGAGATCTTTGAAGAGGTTTCCTTCACATAAACTTAGGGTTTTCAAGGAGAAGATTTTTCTACACCTTGATGATCATTCCAGTTGCTACCATTGAAGCTTAAAGAAAACACAAGCGAGTGTGCTTGTATTTGGTGGAGAATCCAAGAAAGAAGGAGTCCGTGGATTCGAAGCTTGCACGTGGTCATGTCAATAAGTTCTACTGGTGGGTGGCAATAAGAAGTTGAGCGTGGGGGCTTGTAAGTCTTATTGTATGAACTTCAATTCTTTCAAGATAGTGGATTCAAGTTTACCTTGAGGATAGCTAGGTTAAATCCTCCCCAGGTTTTTACCGGTTTAGTTTCCTGGGTGATCATATCTTTGTGTTCTTTATATTTCCTCTACTATACTTGATATGATTATTTAATTGTGTTAACCTAGATTTAATTAATTTGACTAAGTAACAACTTGGCTAATTTCCTAGGTTAATCCAATTGTGTTTTAAGGGGTCTAAAAACCAACAAGTGGTATCAGAGTAGGTAGCTCTTTTGTTTTTGATCCTTTGATCTTTGAGCTGATCCTTGACCCCTGTTGTCATGGAACACGGACACTCTCTGGTTATTCCTCCTCACTTTGATGGGAATAATTATGCTTATTGGAAAGTAAGGATGAAAGCATTCCTGAAATCCATTGATGAAAGAGTCTGGAACTCCATTGAATACGGATGGGAGAAGCCCACTACTCCTGTTAGTGAGTGGCAAACTTCTCAAAAAGAAGCAGCTGCGTTTAATAGCAAGGCTATGAATGCTATCTTTAACGCTGTTTCAATGGAGGAATTTAAGAGAATCTCAAATGTTGAGGTTGCTCATACTGCTTGGAATATCCTCCAAACTATGCATGAAGGCACAAAGGCTGTCAAAATTAATAAATTGCAGCAATTAACTTCTAAATTTGAAAGCATTAGGATGTCTGATGATGAATCTTTTGATGAATTCTATGCTAAACTGAATGATATTGTTAATTCTGCTTATAACTTAGGTGAAATTTATGATCAACCTAAAATTGTTAGGAAGATTCTTAAATCTTTAACTGAGAACTTTAGACCCAAGGTGACTGTCATAACTGAAAGTAAGGATGTGGACTCCATCCCTGTTGATGAACTTGTAGGATCTCTTCAGTCTTATGAGTTGGACCTACCCAAAACGAGCAAATCCAAATCAATGGCTCTTAAGTCAGTTGATGATGTTGAAGTTGGTGGATTTGATGATGAGCTCTCTGCTACAGAGATTGCTTGCCTTGCCAAGAACTTTAGAAACTTTCTCAGAAATAACAATAGAAAGGCAAGAGGTGTGAACACTGCTGAACCTAGAAATTTTAGGAAGAATAATCCCACTAAGGTTAAAAATATTGATAAACCTAGAGAAAAAGTAGGTCAATCTTCTAATAATTCTATGGATCCTCAGTGTTTTGGATGTCAAGGGTATGGTCACATGAAATCTGAATGCCCTACTTACTTGAAATCTAAGGGTAAGGCTATGGCTGTAACCCTTAGTGATGGTGAAGTTTCTGATGATGAGTCAGAATGTGACGAGGATGGAAACTTCATTGCTTTCACAGCTACTGCTGTAGTAAGTGAAAGCATATCTGCTGAAGAGAACCCTTCTGATGGGGAACTCTCTGAAGATGTAGATCTTCAAAAGGCCTACAATAAACTTTGCAAAGTTGCTGTAAAGGATGCTATAAGTGTTGAACTTGGCCTGAAAAAGATTGAATCTCTTAAGCTTGATAAGAAGAATTTGCTTGTTAAACTGTTTGATGCTAATGAACTTTTGAACAATGTGAAAACTGAGAACATGTTATTGCTTGATAAAGTTAAATCTTTGGAACTTGATTTATCTGTTGTTAGATCTGCTAGTTCTAAACTTGATCAACTGTTAAGTGTTTAAAAGTCTCCTTCTGACAAATCTGATATAGGTTATGTTGAAAGCATCTCTGTGTCTGCTCCCCATTCCACACACTTTGTTCCTTCATCTTCTTCTGAATCTTTTGTGAGTGAAGTTGTGGGTGAAACTGTCAAACCTCATGTTAGTGAGGTAGTTAAACCCATTGAAGTTTCATCATCTAGGAAGATTAGGGTTGATCTGAAAGAATCCAAACCTAAGGTGTCTACCCTTTCTAAGAACAAGGTGCATGGTAAGCCTGCGTGGGTGTGTCATTTTTGTGGGAAGTCTAGACACATTCGTCTAAACTATTACAAGCTGCAAGCTGCTAAAAAAGTAAATAAGCCAAAAGTGCCAGTGCCTCAAGCACAAGATCCTATAGCACTTATTGGTGAATTGGTAAAGACACTCAAACTTTATTCCAATCTTAGAGTTGGAAATCACTCTAATGTGAATACAAACTCAAATGCTCGTGGTGCATCTAAAAATTTTTGGATGCAAAAGACTCAAACTAACTGAGTCTTTCTGACATGGTCCTTGTGCTTCATTACTTTATCTTTTGTGACCATTGTTCTTTGGTTTTTGTGTTTTTTTTCTTTTGTCTCTAGGATTTGCATTGCATTACATTCATGCATTTCATTCTAAGTTTTTTATTTAATATAAAAAAAAATTAAAAAAATTAAAAAGGGGAAAGAAAGGAAAGAAAAAGGAAGCACATTATTGTTCTTGCACTATTCTCTTTGTTTTTTTTAAAACAAGGTTGGTCAATTTATTTTCACATGACATGTTTTGTTGTACTTTGTTTAGCTTTGATGAGCTTATTTATTGCACTTTACCAGTGAAAGCTTTGTTGAATATGTTATGTGGGAAAGATGTTTATGATGTTTATCACTTTGTCTTAATCTTGAAGTCACATGTTGTTTGACTGTCGGACTTGATCCTTTTGAGAAAGGCATAAATAACTATCTCACCACTGTTCACTAGCCAATTATGAAAACCTTAGTGCATATCATAAGATTTTGTGCTCGAGAAAGTGTAGCACATGCACAAAAAGAGCATAAGGTGAAGCCTCGGTTTAAATGATAAATCTCTAACATTAAAATTGGTGTGTACTATTAGGCTGAATGTCAAATCACTTAAATTAAAAATTGGTGTGTATATTATGAGGCAAATTCAAGAAACTTACATGATTGCAAGCTTATGTTCTAGGAGATGTGGGAGTTATATGATGTAACTCTTTAGGTGATAGTCTCTTTTAAAATTCTATGTGATGAATTGTGTAGACTTTGTGATTGATTTTTGTTCTCATATCACCTCACATGTATCTCAAGTTTTTGTTAGTTGCACACACAACACAAGTTATTCTTTGCTAAACTTTTGTACATGTAATTGTGTGTGTTTATGGTCTGACCAACCACGTTTGAAAATTACTTTGAGTTTTATGCAAAAACTGTTTTCGTTGCTTTAAAAATGGGGGAGATTGTTTAAAATCTAAATTTCTGGAAAATTGGGTTTAAATCTTGTTTTTGGGAGAGCATTTCATCTCATACTCATGCATTTGTTTTGTTATATTCAATGCTTTGAGGTAAGTTTTCAAAAAAAATCTGGTTTTTCTCTCAAAAAGCTGTTTTTCCAGAATTTCGATTGATCCAATCTATTTTTCGATCAATCGAAATTTTGCTTTAAAATTTATGGGAGCCTCTGCCTGGTTCGATTAATCGAACCTGCTTTTCGATCAATCGAAGATCGTATTTCAGGTTTTTTAAAACAGTTCTTTGACTGTTTCAAAAACATCATTTTCAAAAAGTTTTTCAACTTTTCTTCTCTCTCCGACTTGGCAAGGATTCTCTACAATTTTTTTGTCGTTTTCCTCCAAAATTTTTGCAAGGTTTTTCTCTCTCAAGGCCGGTAAGACCATTCTATCCCTCCTTTTTGTTTTATTTTCATGATTTCATGCGTTTTTTCATGCATTTAAGGGATAATTTTCAGACCTCTCTATTTTTGGGATTTTTGATGATTCAAGGCTTGTTTTCTGTAATTGATCATTGGGTTTTGATGGGATATTGTTATATTCATGATTGGTGTTGATTAATTTGATCAATTTGGGGCTTTATGAAAAATTGAAAATTCTAGGGTTTATGCTTAAATCCGATTTGGGGATTTTGTTAAATTGAGTTGAAATTGATGAAATTGGCTTGTTGTTTTGATGTAATTGATCATTCTAATCTGTTTTCTATCTTGTGTGATGATCAATTGGTCAATTTATTTTGAAAAATTAACAAGTGGTTGAATTTTTTTTGGGTTTTAGTTAGAAACTCTATGCTCAAGCCAATTTTGTGAATTTGAACTTAATTTGGACCTAATTTTCTGCATTAGCTCATGCATCATATCATTTAATATGTTTATGCATCATATAGTTCTTCTTGTTCTATATTTTTTTTTGGCTAACTTGCAGTCTGCCCTTGGTTTTGTTTTTGTTGTTTTTCCCATTTTTTTTGTGCTCTTGTTCCTTATTCTAGCACCATGCCTAGGAAGACTAGAGCTAATAGGGCTCCCTCTACCCCTGCTGTGTCTCCTCCTAGGGTTCAGTTGTTTAGGAATGAGCGTGCGCGTGAGGCCTATGAGAAACTTAATAGTAAATGTAAGATTTGGGCTAAGCGTTCTGTGATTCTTGATGAGATCGATCCAGCCATTAGGGCTAATCTTGAGTCTAGAGGTTGGTTGTCACTCTTAGAGATAGATCATCCACCCCCGACCGCTTTGATTAGAGAGTTCTTCTCTAACCTCACATGTCACATCTATGATTCCAACACCGTTGTTCGGAGTTGGATACAAGGTGAGGAGTTCACCATTACCCCTAGGGTAGTGGCTGAGGCTCTTGAGGTTCCGATTGTCACTGATCCGGTCTATCCCTATGATAAGTCACCTCCTATTGATGAGGTCTTGTCACACATCATTGGATCATCTATCCAGTGGGGTTCTAATCCTCGGATCACGTCTTCTGCACTTACTGAGACTGCATATTTGTTTCTTCGAGTTGCTTGTCATTCCTTGTGGCCCATTTCTCATCTCCACACCATCCCTCTAGAGCGATGTGTGTTTCTATATGCATTTATGTCTAGTGCTTTTATCAGTTTTCCTCACTTGTTCCTTTGTTCTTTGAACGAAGTTCATAGGAGTTCTGCCGTAGGACATGCGCTTATATATCCTATTTTCATTCATAGGATACTTTTGTTTTTAGGTCTAGCTGACTTTCCCTCTAGTGAGCCTGTCCATGTTGTTGGTCCTCTAGGTGCCACTTTCCTTCGTCAAAGGGCTACTCATTTGAGAGCTGATCCTTCGGTCTCTCGTGGTGCATCCTCTAGTAGTGTCCCCCCTCCTCCCTCCTCTACAGGTGCTGCTGAGACTTCTAGTGCTGCTGCTACTGATGTTCCTCCACCGACTACTTCGGATGATTCCGACATTCGACGTACGTTGGATCATGTCTTGACCGTTCAGGCAGCTCAAGGACAGGTTTTGGTGGACATTCTGGATGAGATTAGAGGTCTACGAGTAGATTTGGCACGATTTCGGAGTTCTTCATCGCCACCTCCTTTTGATGATGGATTTTGATTGCCCTTTGGCATTCCGTCACAAAAAGGGGGAGTACATAGAGAGATGTTTTTGGCATTCTTTGTACTTGCTTTTGTTTTAGGGGGAGATTTTATTTTTGATTGGTTGGAGCTTGTGGAGTTGTTTAGATTGTATCTAGGTGCTTCACTTTGTATTTTATCTTTTAGCTCTTGCCACATTATTTTTTGTTGGGTTATACATGTTAGGGGGAGTATATTTTGTGGTTTTTATTTCAAACTTCTTATTGATTTATGATTATGAGTTCTTCATTATTATATGTCTTTATTGTTTGTGTTTGAAATCAAGAGTTTTATTTTTCTTTACTTGTATTTTTTCCACACATGCGGTTATGCATTTTGTTTAAGTGTTTCAGGAAATATACAGGTTGATTCATTTGAACTGCTGTCTACTCTTGCAACTGATGGATAGTAGTTAGATTGAATTTGTGTTTTTGAGCATTATTTTGTAAAGGGCTTTTACTTGTAAACTTTGAGCTATTTAAGTTACGTTTTGTCACGGATTGCCAAAGGGGGAGTTTGTTAGGTTCTAAAGACCTAGGTTTTATGTATTTAGAATCCTAATTTGTATTGTTGGCAAACCATGATCAAAACAATGTATTTAAGGTGTTTTAGAAGTGCTCAAAGTTGGTTCTTAATTGTAAAGTTGGAATGTAATACTAACCTATTTAAAAAATAGTTTCAGTACATTTTGATCAATCGAAGCTTAGGCTCGATCAATCGAAAATCGTACCTAACATTTTTTAAATAGGTTTTCCAACTCAGCTCTAAAGAGTTTTAATTGGTTTAGGTTTCTAATTTACCCTAGGTATATAAGGGAAACCCTAGCCACGTTTTTGTGTTGCTCATATTGCGGTTTATGTGAATCTCTTGTGAGATCTTTGAGGAGGTTTCCTTCACATAAACTTAGGGTTTTCAAGGAGAAGATTTTTCTACACCTTGATGATCATTCCAGTTACTGCCATTAAAGCTTAAAGAAAACACAAGCGGGTGTGCTTGTATTTGGTGGAGAATCCAAGAAAAAAGGAGTCCGTGGATTCGGAGCTTGCACGTGGTCGTGTCAGTAAGTTCTACTGGTGGGTAGTAATAAGAAGTCGAGCGTGGGGGCTTGTAAGTCTTATTGTATGAACTTCGATTCTTTCAAGATAGTGGATTCAAGTTTACCTTGAGGATAGCTAGGTTAAATCCTTCCCAGGTTTTTACCGGTTTGGTTTCCTGGGTGATCATATCTTTGTGTTCTTTATATTTTCGCTGCTATACTTGATATGATTATTTAATTGTGTTAACCTAGATTTAACTAATTTGACTAAGTAACAACTTGGCTAATTTCTTAGGTTAATCCAATTGTGTTTTAAGGGGTCTAAAAACAAACAATTTTCAAGCAAAAATCTTTGCAAAATCACTTCAAGGTATGTTTTCCTAAATATTTTTTTCACTTTTGTCTTAAATTAGGGATTTTCATAAATTGGGTTGGGGTTCTTATTTTTGTGAAAAAAAATTTCAAAATTTTGATTGGGCTGAGTCTTATTTGGTGTGTTTGTATCTGTGTTGACCTCATGAGGCATTCTAATCACATATTGAGGCAAATTTCATCTTGTTCATGCATTATTCATAGGCGTTGCTCACTATTGCATGTTAAGTGTTTGATAGAATGTCCTAATGACATCCTTGTGTTGAATTGGACTCAAATGAGTTCCAATACTTGGGTTTCCTTTTAATTGAACGTGCTAGACATGTTTTGATCAATGGGAGTGTGCTTTACACACTTTAACTTTTTTGTGCCTCTATGCCATGCCATGCACACACTAGGCACAACCCATGCATTACATGCTGCACACACATGCACACACATGCACAATCACTTAGTTCTTGCATTGTAATGTTGTTTACATGTTCTATCAGTTATAGCATGTTGTTTTAAACTTGTCTTGTTCTGTTTTAACTCAATTATGCTTTGTTTTTTTAAGTTGGTTTTACTTTTGTTTGAACTAACTTGAATCTAATCAAGTTTTTGTGTTTTTTTGTGTGTTTGTGCACATGTTTCTTTTCTGTTCTGTGTTCCTTTATGCAGATGTCTCCTACCAAACATTCTGCGACCAAGAAATCCATAAAACATGCTCTACCAACTTCAAATCCATTGAGGCAGATTTGAAGTACAATGACTACTACAACAAAGCCACCATTATCATGGAAGGGGTTGTTAAGTTGGAAACCCTTGAGGACACTTTCATACCTGAAGTGTTCAAGGAAAGGACGTGGACAAAGCTCTTGAATCCGGTTGGGGTTGTATACTCAGAGATAATAAAAGAATTGTTTTTCAAATGCTAGTGTGGAAGGGGATCATATAGATTGCTGGGTGAGACACAAGAAGTTTATGATTACAAGGGACGGCATACAAAAAATTTTGGAGATTCGTCCTCCCTCACAGATGATCATAGTCCAATATAAGGATCGTTTGGACTCTATTAAGGATATGGTGTTAACTCTTGGTGGTTTCCCCAAGAAGTCTTCCATGAACACCAAGACTATCATGCCCTTCCCTACTCTCATTATGGGCCTTATTGCAAAGGCAAGGCTCAAACTTCCGAATGGCCTCACTGTGGTTCAAAGGGACTATCCTATTGGTGCACACACAGTGACTAGGAGCACAGCTCACATCAAAGGCTCCAAAATAGGTGTGCATACGATACCATGCGCTCGTGTTGAGGAGGATGGAGGAGATACAGAGGAGGAGATTGATAGATTCACTTCTGCCCTAGAGACTTCAGCACAGCCATCCTTTTCAGCACCTACACGAGGACCCGACAGACTTAATCGCCTTCTTGCTAGAGTGGACCAGCTGTATACTTTGCTAGACTCCCATGTGTAGCACACCGCGGACCAGTTTGCATACATTCAGGGTCAAATGACGACATTATCTTCTCAGATCGACAACTTGTCCGTAGACCATGGCTCAGATTCAAAGTTTGATCAGTTCTAGCCTCTTTAGCCATTTCGGTCAAAAAGAGGGAGAAAATTTTGAGGGGGAGCTTGCACAGTTTAGGGGGAGCATAGCTTAGACCTTAGATACATTGGTTTATTACAGGCGGTTTACAATTGTTTATTTTAGCTTTTATAACTGTCGGTTTATTGTTTTTACTGCTTTTGTTTAAAACTTTAGTACATTGTTCTTAATTTCAGTCTTATATTCTGTTTTTTGTTTTTATCTCAATGCTTTGTAGCATTTTTTTGTACTTTTAAGATATTGCTAATATGTCTTAAGTACCTCACACTTGTGCCCTAGTAGGATATTGTTTCCTAGATGCAAATACTTCATGTATTTTGCATTGGTTGTGTGTTGGACATGCAATTGATCATTGTGGTTGGTTTTCATTTCATTGCATGTCTAGATGAGCATTTACTAGTTAAATGTTCATTGTAGTCATTCTTTAATGACTGAACTTGTTTGATCAAGCTATGCTTACATGATATATTGTGTTTATAAACTTGAACGCATTTTACTTGTTCATGTACGTACCTTATGTTCAACTTGTCATAAGTTTAATGAAAGTTTTGTTTGTGTGCAAGTGTTTCAAGTTACAGGTATATATACGTGCAAGTGCTTCACAGCTTCTAGATTAAATGTGAGTGAGTTTTGCCACTATTCCCAAACTTACATCTAAGTCTAGAGTCTATTTTAGGGGTTTTGTCACGGAATAGCCAAAAGGGGAGATTGTAAAGTTATAATTTACAACTATGTGTTTTGTTGGCTTTAATTCTATGCCAAATTTGATTGTAATTTTATTCAATTTGTTGTACCCTGTATTTATTGTGGGATTTAATTGTAAGGGTTGTGTGAGAGAGAGAGAAAGGGTGAAGACTCAAGCAATTGAAGACTGAAGAGTTTTCGCGGGTAGGTCGCAACTAAACATCCCGTGAAATGATGCATGTGCCCTGCAAATGACTGGAATGCGAAAAGTCAGGACAGATGGAGCTAGCTGTATTTTGCGAGTAGCTCGCGAGTAAGGCCTTCCTGCGAGACACTCACGAAACATTCTGTTTTGCTAGATCGTCCTATCTAATTCACACTTTCTGTACCCACGCTATATATACTCACATTATCCACAAATGTTGAGGAGTGCTTCTGAGAGAAAACCCTAACCACAAACCTTGAGAGTTAGAGATTGTTATACCCACATATCTCTACACATTTGCTTGTGGATTTTCCTCAACTCCTACCTTTCCATTTTCATATCCTTGAGAGATTGATAGTCCAAATACTTACCACACCCTTTCAGAGTGTTTAGTGAGGTTTTGGTGCTGCTGGGAAGCATTGGAAGAAGCCAAGGATGGCAGAGGCAACAAGGAGCTTGTTGCGGGATCCAGAGAGCTAGACAAAACACGGTTTCGAGAAGCCTTGTTGGAGTAAGAGCTTGGAGGGCTTAGGTACATTGAGTAGATTAGGCTTGGAGGGTCTCTTGCTAACCCATGTATCCCAACTGATTGTCTAGTGGATTGATTACCGCTTGGAAGGCGGCGGAGAGGTTTTACGCCGAGAACTTCGGTTTCCTCTTCTATAACACATTGCTGTGTTGTCTTTGTGTTTGCATCCTTTTCCATACTCTTTTTCCTTTCATTTTACTGCTGTGTTATTATGATTATGGATTAGAGTAGCTTGTTCGTTTGTCCACTCGCATTTACTCTATTCCACACTTAGTATAAGTTAAAGTAAAATCAATCAAGCCGTAATTTTGATTTGGGGGTTTAAATAGCTCTTTTGTTTTCACACATTTTAGAGCATTCAATAACCTTACACAATATCTTTTTATTGGAGGTGAATTTTGAAAAATCTACCATTAGATTACATCTTCTTCTTATATTCTCCAAACTTGCAAAATTTCTAGAAAATTATAGATCAATAACTATGTCATCAATAAATTGTTTAAATTACAAGTTTTTGTAATTTAAAATTATATAATTACAGGCGGTAGCACGTTGTAGATGGATGTGTGAGCTAGCAAGAGAGAGAGAGAGTGTGTGTGAGTGAGAGATGGGTTTGAGAGAGTGATATGATCGAACGGCTTAGAGAGAGATCTAATTTGGGTTTAAAATTTTAACCCTATTTTTTAAAAAAAAAAAATTTAAGAGTCGTATTGCGACGCTTTCAAGCACTGTAATTGGTAGCATCACATTTTCTATTTTTTATTTTTTATTTACGAATGACCTATTGCGGTGCTTTCTAAACGTCCTAATAAATGAGGTCTATAGCCGCATTTGTTAAAAATGCGGCTTTAGGTTGGCTATGGCCACGTTTTTTAGACGCAGGTATAGGTCCTCTTTTTTTTTAAATAAAAAATTATTTGGTTGGACCTATAGCTATGCTTCTTGAACGCGGCAATAGGCCCTATCCAAAAAAAATGCAGCTAAAAACACTTAGAAACGTGGCTATAGACTTAACCTATAGCCGCGTTTTAAAAATGCACCTATAGGTCAGTAGTTTAAGCTGCCTTTCTGAAAAACATGGCTATAGGTTACTTGTAGCCGCATTTTCAAAAAAAAAAAAGTGGCTATAACTCGCGTTTTTAGTAGTGTATACATAAAATATAAGCTTATAGATCATACAGTAAATAGTATCCTATTGATACAAAATTTGATACGTGTTTAAGAGTGTAAAGAACATACAATTCAATAGTTAGATTTTTTAAATATGTAGTAATGTTTATTTTATTAATTAAGGTTATACCCTAAGACTACAACTAATTTTGTAACTAAACTTTGTCCATTAATTTATTGGAGATTAGTTAGTGTTGAACTATGTTAGGAGATATGTGTTTCACATGTTAGGAACATATGTCACTATTTTATGTAATTGGCTAATCCTTTGACAAAACGCATTTTACTTGTATTTGGGTAGATCTAGGATGTGTTTAATACTTCAAGAAACAAGGTTTCAAGTTCAATTGTTAAAGCCATGCAAGTCTATCCAAGATTCAAGTATGAAAAGTGTTATTCATTAAAGCTCGATAGCTAGCATCTATCAAGCCTTGAAAAGCTGTTCCAGCCTGTGGCTCGACAGCAGCTCAATAGATAGGCATCTGTTGAGGTTTATGAAACTCAGTTTTTCAAGACTATTTTTCATCCAATCCATGATTATATGTTTGAGCTTTCTTTTCTCATAACCCTAGACATAAATAAAGATTATTTTAAGGGCCGTAAAAGGTGACACAAGTTGCACAAGTGTTGAGTAAAGTTTTGTTCAAGCAAATTGTGACCGGAGACAGAATTTTCTCTATTTCATCTTTCTTGTGAAGAATCTGCTATGTTTATACATCATAGGGTTTTGTAACCACATCATGTGATGAACTAAAGAACTTTTTAGCCAACAACCTTCTCTAGTTGGTGATAGAAGTCGCATACTGGGATCCGCCCAATTGGTTAGTCACGTATTGGGAGCCGTGCATTGAAAATGAGAGATTGTCACTACAAAACAAATCTAATTAGGTATTGGGATAAGGGTTCAACTGTAGGTTGGTATAAGGTACTGGAATTCCTTTACTTGTAACTGCTTGTTATGATAATAGTGGATTCTTAGGAGTGGTGACTTTAAAATCACCCAGTGGGGTTTTTACTGTGTAGGTTTTTCCCTTTCGAACACAAATCACCGTGTCAATTTATTTTTTACTGCATACTTAGTTTAATTGGTGATTTGTTTGTGCTACTACGCGTTTGCATGTTAATTTGATTAATTAATAAACTTAGCTAATTAATAAATTAATTCATCACAAACGGTCAATAAGTTTTTGGCCTATCAAGTGGTATCAGAGCAAGCACACTCTAATTAGGTTTTAATCTTTGTTGTGTGATCCATTGACCCTTGTTTGTCATGGATAAAGGACAATCTCTCATTATACCTCCTTTATTTGATGCACTAACTATGCATACTGGAAAGTATGCATGAGAGCTTTCTTGCAGTCTCTAGATGAAAAAAGTGTGGCAAGCTGTGGAGATAGGCTGGACCAAGCCGAAGGAAGCGCCGGCCGATTGGGAAGAGCAAGGCACTTACTGCTACGTTGAGCAACACCGAGCCTGAGGATGATTACCCGACAATGAGGATGATGGAATCCTAAATGCCTTCACTGCCACGGTCAATCCTACTGAGGGGATTGTTAATGATGTGGATGAAGGAGAGGAATTTGTGGAGTCCAAGTTTGAGAAGATTGATGAACTAGATGACATCCACATAGCCTATGCAAAGTTATACAAGGTCTTAGAAATGCATTAGAAGTTGTATAGGTTGACCACCAAGAAGCTTAGTGATGTAGAACTTGAGTGAGAGGAAATCTCTACAAAGTTTGATGAAGCAAATCAGACTATTGAAGCACTAAGATTTGAGAATAACTTCTTGGCTAAGAAGACCAAGAAGCTTGAGGCAAAACTGTTCCAAGTCAGAGCTTAGCTGGAAAGGACGTCAAGCGCGAAGCTCGATGAGATGCTCAGTCTTCAGAAATCTATTTCTAATTAAACCAGTTTAGGGTATGATTTCTCTTCTCCTAGTATTTCTTCTACTAGTACTGCTGTTTTTGTTCCTCCTGCTAATAATATTGAAACTGAGAACAATGTTGTTAAAAATGAATTAGCTAGTGAGAACATAGACGATGGTAAATCTATCTTAGGAGCACCCTCCAAGTTGGATAAGAAAGAAGTTAAAAACCCTAGGGCTAAGAAGGCTAACTCTCAAAAGCCTAAACAAAAAAAGAAGCATCTATGTCATTATTGTGGAGCAGCTGATCATACTCAACCAAATTGCTATAAGTGGTTAGCCACTCAACAAAGCAACGGCATGATAGCATCGGGAAACCAGAATCAGGTTCCATCTTCTTTTGCTCCCCTTGGAGATCTTCTTAAAGCCCTCATGTTCCTTTCGAAATTGAACTGTTTCAATTCTTCCCCTCACCACCGGTTTAAGGGTTTACTCAAAGGAAAGGTTCTTCCAAGGTGTGGAAGGAAAAGGGCTCCAAGTGATTATATCACTTTTTCTCTCTCTCTTCTTGTTTTTTTGTGTTTGCATTACTTATGTATTTTGCTTTCAAGTTTTGAGTCACTCTAGTTTTATGTTTTGCCTTATTTAACATGTTTTTGTTTGTTTTCAATTTTGTTTATTTTGCTTTTCATATAAAAATTCAAAAAAATACAAAAACAGTGTGTATGTGTACATTGGTACTTGTGTACCTTGGATGGCCATTAAAACAAAGTTTTCTAAACTTTGTATCTCTTATAGCTTAGATGAGCATCTCTATGCACAACTAAGCAAATGAGCTTTGTGACTCGTGTTTGTGATGAGTAAGATTAAGTAATCTCTTGTACTTAACACTCATATCACTCTTTTGTCGGGAAAGACTAGAAAATCCTAAGAGAAAGGCATAAATAACCATCTCACTACTGTTGCCCGCCAATCATGAAATGACATCTGTATGCTTTGGCATAGCAAAAGTGCAATGTCAAAAGCTTAACATCATTGAGTATTTTTTTTCTCTCTCTTATATGCCCATGCATGATTTTCTTAAAAGAAAAAAAATATGCAAAGAAAAATAAAAGCAAAAAGATGAAAATGCTTTATATATGATTGCAAGCTTGTATTCTAGGAGATGTGGGAGTTATAGGATGTACCTCGAAGGTAATAGTCCCCATCAAACAGTTATGATTGTGTGTGAGTTAAAGTGATTTTCTCATATCTCAAATCATCATAAAATGTAGACACTTATGCAATTTTGCTATGTTTTTCACACACAACACGCAATATTCTTTGCTACTTTTGGTACATGTTTTTAAAGCAACCTCAACAGCTCCTCAACACCTCTCGATACCTGGCTTATCTATCAAGCTCTTCAGTTGCTTTTCATCGCAAGCTCGACACCTCTCGTTAGCTAGGTGAATCGATCAAGAAAGTTTATGTCCCCTCGATAGCTCCTCAATCCATTGAGCTTGTTTTGATGTAGACACCTCTGGACACCTTTTTGATAGCTAAATCTGTCAAAACTTTTAAATCTCGACACCTGTCTATTTGTCGAGAATTACTGAGCTTGTATAAATAGGGTCAACACGATCCAGACTTCACTTTGCTCGATCTCCCTCAATCTCTCTAGACTTTTCACCACCCAAAACTTCTCTCTCTCACTCCAAACTTCATCCCAAGTTGATTTTCAGCCTAGATCAAGTGTTTATTCATTGGTAAGGTTCCTAAATCCTTCATTCTTCATGCATTTCATGCATTAGACCTAGGTTTTTGGTTCTTTTAAAAAAAAATTGGGGTTTTTCAAAATTGATGAAGTTATTGTGAAATTTTTGGGTTGATTTTTGTGAAAATGTTTTAAAATCTTCATGCATTGCATCCCATGTGCATTATAACTATATTTTCATGCATTTAGATGTGTGTTATATATGCTAACCTAATTGTGTGCTGGTAGGATTGGATTAAGTTGAGCCCATGATGTTTTTACTATTGCATATCACATGCTCATGCATTTTCATGCATACGTCCTTTACATTCTATATATTTTATATATTTGAATTGTTTTGAGACTTTTTTGAGTGTTTCTTTCTTCCCCCCTCACTCTCTAGTAATGCATCATGGCACCTAAGCATAAATATGCTCCGTCCTGGAACCCTCTTTGTTCTGGGGCATCCACTTCATCTAATTCTACTTCTTCTGTTTGGTTCCATGATGAGCAAGCCCGAAAGGACTTCTCGGAGAACTTTTCCAGATAAGGCGTTTATTTGGAACACCAAGTCATCTTGTCGAACTTCTCTGACATTGACCTACCCACTGTCATTCATAGTCGGTGTTGGGAGTCACTGTGTGACGTCTCGATCACTTGTCCATCTGTGCTGATCCAAGTGTTTTACTCCAACATGCATGGATTTGATGTTTCAGTACCTCTTTTTGTTACTCACGTTTAAGGTACGCGCATTGTGATCATAGCAGATGTTGTATCTGATGTGCTCTGTGTCCCGAGGGTAGAGCATCTTGACTACCCCAGTTGTGAGCATCTAAGGATTGTGTCCAAAGACGAGCTTATGTCCATTTTTTGTGAGCATCCCTCTAATTGGGGCAATCGTCAATTTACTTCATGTTCAACCTTTGCTAAAGGTCCTAGATTCATGAACATGGTTATGACTTTTGTTCTACGTCCTCTTTCTCATTATAACTCTATTACCAAGCCCCATGCTCAATTTTTGCTTTCTCTGTTAGAGCATCTCACTATATTTTTTCCCTCTCATTTCATTCTTTCTATCTTATATGTCCATAAAGATACGGTGACCCGTGATAAGCTCATCTTCCCTTCAGCTATCACGAGGATTTTACGCCATTTTTTTGTTCCTTTTCCTGCATCCAACCATTTTCATGTTATGTGTGCCATAGATACTGCTACCGTTAAACGGAGCGAGGCGCAGCTACGTTTGAGGTGGTCTGATGCCGTAGCTCCTCCCACTTCTTCAGCTCTATCCACCTTTACTCCCTCTACTTCTGCAAGAGGTATGACTTTGGATGCGATCATGGTGTAGCTTCAGTGCATGGATGCTCACCTTGATACACTCTTTATTGAGTTGTATCAGGTGAACACCCATGTCAGCCGTATTGCCAGACGACAGGCTCGCCTTGGTGGCTTTGTGGAGTCTTCCTCTCCTCCTCCCGAGGCATCCGAGGCATCTGAGGACGATGATGGTTCCGACGACGACGATGATGATAAGGATGGAGATGCTAGCTCTTCCAACACTGACGAGATGTCTACTTGATACTCTTACCCTTTATCACTCGTGACAAAAAGGGGAAGTAGTTTTGGATATGAGAGTAGTTATACTTAGGGGGAGGGTTAGTATAGGAGATTTTTTGTTAGGGGGAGTGTTCATACATTGAGGGATGTAGTGAGGATTTGATGTATCTTTTTCTTTTCTCTCCTTTTAGATACATTGTTCTTGTATATGGGTCTTGTGACCATTTTGACATACATTGTACTTATATTCTTAATATATTGATATATGTTTTTCACCTACCCTTACATGTGTTGTTTCTTTTCTATCTTTATACACATGTTTCTTATTACTTGTATGCAATCTATTATTTCTGTTTCACATAAAGATGCCTTGATGAGTTTTGTTTAAAGTGTTTTAGAAATACAGGTTGTCAAAATCTACTTGTCATAAACTCTTTTCTTGCAAAGTTTTTCAAGAGTTTGTGTTAGGATAGATTTTATTGTATTCAATAAGTGAGTATGAGTTGAGTGATTTATGACTCCTCTCATATATTCATTTGTTTGTTGTGGTTTTGTCATGAATTGCCAAAAGGGGAGATTGTTAGGACATATGTGTTTCACATGTTAGGAACATATGTCACTATTTTATGTAATTGGCTAATCTTTTGACAAAACGCACTTTACTTGTATTTTGGTAGAGCTAGGATGTGTTTAATGCTTCAAGAAACAAGGTTTCAAGTTCAAGTGTTAAAGCCATGCAAACCTATCCAAGATTCAAGTATGAAAAGTGTTGTTCATTAAAACTCGACAGCTAGCTCGACAACTAGCATCTATCGAACCTTGAAGAGCTGTTCCAGCTCGTGGCTCGACAGCAGCTCGACAAATAGGCACCTGTCAAGGTTTATGAAACTCAATTTTTAAGGATTGTTTTTCATCCAATCTGTGATTATATGTTTGGGCTTTCTTTTCTCACAACCCTAGACATATATAAGGATTATTTTAAGGGCTGTAAAAGGTGACACAAGTTGCACAAGTGTTGAGCAAAGTTTTGTTCAAGCAAATTGTGACCGGAGATAGAATTTGCCCTAGTTCATCTTTCTTGTGAAGAAGCTGCTGTGTTTGTACACCGTAGGATTTTGTAACCAAGGAGCTTCTCGATCTTCATTGTGTGATGAACTAAAGAACTTTGTAGCCAACAACCTTCTCTAGTTGGTGATTGAAGTCGCGTACTGGGATTTGCACAATTGGTTAGTCACATACTAGGAGCCATGCATTGAAAAGTAGAGATTGTCACTACAGAACAAGTCCAATTGGGTATTGAGGTAAGGGTTCAACTGTATGTTGGTATAAGGTACTGGGATTTCTTTACTTATAACCACTTGTTGTGATAATAGTGGATTCTCGGGAATGGTGACTTTAAAATCACCCAGTAGGGTTTTTGCTGTGTAGGTTTTCCCTATTCGAAAACAAATCACCGTGTCAATTTATTTTTCGCTGCATATTTAGTTTAATTGGTGATTTGTTTGTGCTACCACGCGTTTGCATGTTAATTTGATTAATTAACAAACTTGGTTAATTAATCAATTAATTCATCACAAAAGGGTCAATACATTTTTGGCTTATCAAACTATAACTTTTGTTTATAAGAGAATAGTCAAGAAAATTTCTATTTGTTATGGAATTACTTTAGAAACCAATTATTGACCTTATGTGACACCTTATTCACTTATAAGGTGAAGCTTATAGGTGTATGGTCATTGTCATGTGCCTAACTAATACATTAGGATCAAAGCGTATTAGATCCTCTCCTTAACCATATCCACATCCTCAACTACTTTGGCTTTTCTCATGCTCTCATTTCTTATTCAAGATGAGATAACTACATGACTCATTCTAAAATTTGTTGCTTCTTCTTGTACAGTCTTTCTTCTTGGACTTGTAATTTGAGCTAGCCAATAGTCATTAACTCCAAGTTTTTGACTCCTCAATCGCACAACAATTTATACTAATGATTAAGGATTTTTCCTACCCCACATTACAAAAAACTCTGCTTATAGTGGCGTTCATAAAAAACGCCACTATAGGTACCCTATAGTGGCATTTTCTAAAAACGCTGCTATAGGCTTATCAATAGTCGCATTTTGAGAGCTCTATAATGGCATTTTAAAACACTGGGTCTATAATAGCATTTGCAAGGACCTATAGTAGTGTTTTAAAAACGTCACTATAGGTCCCAGGTTTTACAAGGGCCTATAGTAGCATTTTATAAATGCCACTATAGGTCCAAGAAAAAAATTCCCAACCCAAAAAAAAAAAAAAAAAAAAAAAAATTGAAGGACCTATAGTGGCATTTTATAAACGCCACTATAAGTCCTAGGTCATTCAAGGGCCTATAGTAGCATTCATGAATGCCACTATAGATCTACTATAAAAAAAATTAAAAAAAAAAGAAAAAAAGGTCCAACCGAAAAAGAAATTAAAATTAAAAAAGGGCCTATAGTGGCGTTCATGAATGCCACTATAGATCCTTTAAAAAAATTATAAAAAAATCCCAACCAAAAAAATATTAATTAAAAAAAGGACCTATAATGGCATTCATGAATGCTACTATAGGTCTTAGGTCTTACAAGGGCCTATAATGGCATTCTTAAATGTCACTATAGATCCTTTAAAAGGGAGAAAAAAAAATGCACAATCGAAAAACCAAAAAAAAAAAAATTTTGAAATTAAAAAATGACCTATAATGGCATTCATGAACGCCACTATAGGTCCTACGTCTTCATGGGCATATAGTGGCATTTGGAATGCCACTATAGGTCTATACCCTATAGTGATGTTTATAAAACACTGTTATAGCCTATTTAAAAATAAATAAAAATTGGCCTATAGCAGCATTTTATGAATGCTACTATAAGGTATGACCTATAGTGGCGTTTCTGTAAAATGCCACCATAGATCTATAGTCATGGTGCAATAGTGACGTTCATAAACACCACTATAGAAAACGCCACTATAGACCCAGTTTTTTGTAGTGGCCACGATTATTATCCAAATTAAATTGTCACCATATCTTTTTCATTGATTTGCAACATCAACACTATTGAAATATAATTTAAAACTGGTTCAAATTCGTTCATGCGCAAGTTTCAAACTCGCTTCTTAATGTTTTAAAGAATCTTTCATGCTTGCTTGTATGAAGTTTCAACTTTCTCTAGCATGGGTTCATCCAATCCCTGATATATCAACATAAAAGCTTATCGATCCCTCTTCTGAACATTTTGCAAGGATTTCTTTTCAATTGGCGTCAAAGATTATTCATCTTATGACTTCACATAACTTTTTGACTCTTTCTCATGGATCTTGGGAACTAAGTAATGCTTTTGTTTGGTAAGTCGTGGTAACTAAAATGACACTATCCCATTGGCAATTTTCATTCTTACCACAGATTTGTTGCCTCTAGTACCACTTTATTGGATGTTGGTGGGCTCAACACTTCAAAATTACACACAAAATCAAAAGTCTCTTCTTGTACGTACTCTTGGTTACAAATGCAAGGATGCATGAGATATACATACTATACCATGCAAATGATAATTTCTACTACATTTAGGGCATGTGTTGGTATGGTTGTAATAGATCTTGTAATGAATTTGAAAATTCATGTAATTGGTTGCATTTAATTACAAGAAAGAGTTATTTTTGAAATTGAAAAATAATTATTCCTACTCAAAAGGATTGTAATAAATGTTTTGTAGTATAAGTAACAACTTTTAAAATTAATATATTTTCTAAAATACAAACTTTTTATATGCATTTAACGATTATAAAAATTAAAAAAAAAAATCATTAAAAATAATCTCTCTCTCTCTGTCTCTCTCTCTCTCTCCCTCTCTCCCTCTCTCTCTCTCATAATACACACACTTATGTGAAGATGCTTTCTATGTCATTTTTATTAAAAAAAAAAAAATTGATACTCATTGATATGAAAATGAACAATGATGTCAAATTTAAAAAAGTATTTATTTTAAAAAATATAATTGTATAAGTAAAATACGTCATAAATATAAATTTGAATTTTATTCTAATTTTACAACCAAACATATAAATATGAATAGTTATTCTATTACAACATCTTTCATTTCTAATAATAAAAATTATCATTCCTAGCTATCATAATACTAATTACTCAATTATTATCTAATATATAACTACCAATGAAAATTTAATTAAAAACAAATATAACTTCTAACATCGTCATATATAAAACACCTGCCAAAATATAAAGGAAATAGGATGACTGTTTTATATAACTTTAATTTGTAGATATATGACCACGTACCTACGCCCCATATGCCTAAAGTCTAACAAATAGAATGGTACTTATAGCTAGTAAAAAGAATAGTACGGTGATAGACCTATTACCTTTCACCAACTTTATTAGGTCACAATAAATTTTTCACAATTGTGTTAAGGTGACTTGGTATGTAGTAAAAATAATATGAGTGTAGGTTTGCATGAAAGTGATATATTACAAATCATAATGTGCTATTTAAAAAAGTTGTAAAAAAAAAAATTTGTGAAATATATTTTGTAGGGATAAGGACCTAAAATTATATATTGTGCCTTAGGTCTTAACCGAGAACGTTGGTTGGTCCGAGAACAAATAAACAATAGTGAGGGTGTTAAACTCAGAGTCTCATGAGTAGATTGCAAATGGAAAGATTGGAGAAGGTTGTACAAGAAAGAGTATCTCCTCAGATAAACAAAGCACAGATCAAATGTATATCCTACTGTTCAAAGTAACCTTCTAGGAAATTTCACTAATAGGGACGTGCACTATGAACGTACAGGAGAGATGAGAGCTCAAAAATATCTAAGAGAAAACTGCCACCACCGCATTAAATGTTTTGTAGCTAACTCTCTGGCCGCATTAATGAGGAAGTGATCTCTGAATGATATTTGTTCAGCCTTACAGCTACCCCCAAAAATTACAGAATTGTGTTGATGGGACAAGGATTAACATAAAGCAATCTACTGTCCACGTGTAGGGTGAAGATAAGAAGACAGAGATAGTATAAATTAGAGGGGAAACCCTAAAAGAAATGGATCGGAAAATTAAGAGAGAAAGTATTGTAGCAATCAAAATTGCATTTATAACCTTTTTCAATTGATTTATAAAAGAACTAATTTCCTCGGACTGTGCCGATGACAAATTTATTTAAACAGATTCTTCCTACTTTTGCTTGATTGTCTTTTAAACCCATTCTAACTATTATTCAACTCATTATGGCCTAGTTTTCCAATTCACTCTCTACAAATTCATTATATTGGGTTTGCTGGGCTTGGATCCATTTACATTTTAGGCTTGGGTTTCAAAGTGCGTCCTTACATATTTTATTTATAACATGGTTGTTCACAAAGCAAATACATTATGACATAAAAATAGAAAAGAAAATTTTACTATATGTAACTTACTAAAATATAAGATATAAAAAAAAAATTAGAAGAATAAACAAGAATAAAAAGCTTAATTCTTTTAGTTATCTTGAAAATGTTCCCTATCAAAAATTGCTTGAATTTCATAATTCATGGTCAAGATAATTATAAATAAATAAAGAGAAAAACAACTTACGAAGGATAAATCTAACCTGGAAAACCCTTAACTATGTAGAAGTTTTAAATATACTGAATATCTTGAGAAAATTATTTTTAACATAATAAAAAATAAAAATTGGAGAATGTCATTTAGCAGACGGTGCTCCCTGAATCTAAAAAAAAAGTGGTCTCTCATTATATGATAGTTGAAATTTTAGATTTTATTTGGTTAGGAGGATGAAATATGTTGGAAAGATAGAAAAAAATATATAATTTTTTCACCCTTTGTATTTGATAGGAGGGATGGAAAAGGAAAATTAAAGAAATTAAATTACTACTATACCCGTAATATAGTTTGAGATAATAGGAAAATAGGGACAATTCACATCCTCTTTTAAACTCTATTTTCTCTCCATTTTAGAGAGATTATATTTTGTAGGTTTGATGGAAAATCACCCACTCATCTTCCTTCTCTTGAATTTTCTCTCAATCAAACAATAGAAAATACATATTTTCTCCTCCTCTTTGTCTGTCCTTCTTGTTTTCACACTAACCAAACGTAACATAAGAGAGTAAACAACAAAAAAGCTGTGAATTTTCTCTTTTTTGAATCTTATCTTGACAATTGATACCCAAACAATGAATTGTCTACAAAATCATCAACATATTCAGATGTTTCTTTGACGCATTAAAGTTTTTGGCCAAAAGTTTTCAACTATCTTTAAAGGTGATCAATCCAACCATTAATTGAACTTGGGACTTTTTGCATGAAAGAACTTGGAAATTTCAAAACATAATATAGTGTTGAACTTAGGAATTTTAAAATATAACAAAGTGGCAAATTTGGTTGCACTATGTACATAAGAACTTTTGTTGATTACCCAACAGTCAACCAATTTTATTTCAAACATTTTGAATATTATTTTTGCTTCAGAGTGTGAATTGCAACTAGTTGCATGCGTAACTCAGCACCTGTGTATCATTCTTCCAAGTAATGTGAGTTTTCTAAAAAGAACCTTGACCAATCAGCACGTGTGTAATAACTATATATATATATATATATATTCGAAGCTTTCGAGCTGACAAAGAGAGAAAGAATATATATATATATTCGAAGCTTTCGAGCTGACAAAGAGAGAAAGAAGAATAACCTATATATCTACCATTCAGTATAAATTCTATAAATCTCAATATCTTACTATTGTTTTTTTTTTCTTATGAATTATGACATATCTTAGTAAAATTCAGGTAGACTTAATTTTGCATGTTGATTATTGGTAAATTCTTCAAAGGCCTTTGTTTTCATATACTATATATATTTCCATTTTCTCAACTAAGGTTGATATATATTAGTACCACGTTAGAATTATGCGCGTAGGATACACAACTTAATCAAGAATTATATTTAAACCGAAGAAAATAGTTTAATAATACAATTAAAATGGAATAATAAATTAGATAGTTAAATAAAACAATAAAGTTATTTTAAGTTAAAAGGGAACTATGTTAACCATTTTAATGTACTTATAATAAGAAACATGAAGAAATTATGTTGTACGATTTATAATATTTACATTAAACTAAATAATACAAGCACGACATGTATGACCTAACATTTATTATTGCAAAAAATTATAGTGGATATATAATTAAAATATATATATGTAACATAGATGGTGAAAGTTCCTATATAAATTACTAAATCTATTAGTAGTAGAATTTTAATTGAATCAATACGTTTTTGAAATTCTGACAGTAGAGTTTCACTTGGAGCAAATATTTTAACTATTTCAATATATTTGTAGTGCATGACATAACAAAAGGAGACAAGAATGATTTTTTCTTTTAAGGACATTCATCTGGTACAGTTAGATTGTAGAACACATCAATATATATATATAAAACCGAAACCTTAGAACTCTCCACAATTTTCCACATCATCATTTTTTTAATTTTTTAATTTGATTTTTTTCTTTTTTATTTTTAATATATATACTCTCCTTTCTCAAGCGAAATACTCTTCCCTTCTCTCTCACCCTCCGTTCCTCCAAGCAAACCCGATATAATTTTGAAACTAAAGCAATAGTGCAAGGACAAAACCTCCCTTTTCAACAAAACCGAAGCCAACACCTCTCCTTTTGACATTACTCACCAAACTCAGAACCTCTACACTCTCTCAAACGCAGATCCAAGCTATTTCACAGAAAGCTTGCAAGGGCACAACCATGGGAGCCAACGTTTTCAATCTCCGACCCGACCCCCATATCAGAGCATTCTCTCTTGGTATCTCTGTATTAATCTATGAATAATCTCTTTTCCTATTGTCTTTTCTGTCAATTTAAAGATTTCGTTTTTAATTAGGTTTTTCTGTCAATTTAGGGATTTCAATTCCTAACCCCCTTTTCTCTCTCTTCTTTTTTGATGAAGTCAGGGAAACACTCATAGAAAATCAAATTCTACAGGTTTTGCAAGGAAAGTGGAGATAGTATTGAAGAGCCTCCCAACCGTCAAAATCTGACAACAATCTTACAGGTTTTGCTTTACCTTCAAGTTTTGCTTTATATTGCTATCTAGGTTTTTTAGCACCTTGATTTAGCTTAGCACGGGTTAGTGGAACATGTAAATTTGAATTTAGATATGAACCATTTTTGTGGCTTGGAGGGCTTCATTGATCAAGGGAGGAACCCCAATGCACTCAAAGCAATAATCCATACCCAATCCACCTGTTAACTCTTTGATTAGCTGGGAAATAGATTTATTATTATCATTAGGGTTTATAAAATCAGTCATTCCAATAGCTGTTCCCTTTGTTTTTTTTTTTCCCTCTAATTTGTATCAATGCCAATTATCTTTGCTTGCCCTTGCACTCTCACCCCCTGTATGGCCTGCAAGTTTCAAGGACATAATTTTAAATTCCTTCATCCACCATTCGTATATTAAAAAAATCAAATTTAAACCAGATTTGAAAGAGATTTTATGTCAATTCCCAATTATTAGGAATACCAATTATGGAGCAAAGTAGATGAGGAAGGCTATTTTTCAATCAATGATATACGTCTTAACACAACTACAGGTATTGTTTTATCAAATTTTATTGTTTTTCTTTCTCCTAATCGCCTATTAAGTTATGCATTAAACTATGAACTTTGATAGTTTTAGCGATGTGTAATGCAACATTGAAATTGATTCAGAGATTTAATTGATTTTTAAAAATCACGTGTCCTGTTTTATTCAAGTCCAATTTCTTTGTCATATTTGTTCCCTTTAAGAACAAAGAATGGTTTTGGGAACTATTAATAGCATATTGATACTAATTAATTCATCTATGAACACATACTTTGTACCTTACAGATGTTAATTGAATTAATAAATATGGTTTTATGTCCATGGAAGCTTTAGAATGGCTTTTCCGATTAGTTTACTACTGTGTTAATGGAACAAAATGAAGGCATTCTTGTGCTTCATTTTGAAACCCTATATGTTTTCCGTGTTTTCTTTATTTCATAATTTCTTTCTTTTTTGATTTTCAAGAAACATAGGTCTCTTCTCATGAAAGCCTGCAACAGGAAGTCTTCCCTGCACAGATTCTAATATGTATTTCTCTTTTCTTTTTAAATTTTCTTTTTGGAATTTTTTTGCTCAATTAATCCAATTTATAACTCTCTTAACACATTATTATTCTCAACTTTATTCCCATCATCTACAAGGTTTTTGGTTTGAATTTGTTGTTGATTCAAACCCTATATGTAAATCAAAAGAAAATGCAAATTGTTTGATGAATTACATTAGTTTTTTGTTCTTTTTCCACAATTTGATTTTGTACAATGTCCTTTTTTCAGGTTTAATAAGTGGACATATATACTCAATGCTTACTCAAATTTGCATATGCATTGTATAAAAATGGTATAATATACTTTCTTCTATTTTTGCACTGTCTCTTCAAGACCATGGGTTCTCCCAATGGCTACTATATTTTATGAAATTAAGATTAAAAAATAAATAAATAAATAAATTACATAATTATGACAATAATTAAAGAAAAGAAGCTATTGAAGATCAATATTAAACTCAAGTTCTCACTTGAAGTGAAGCTACAACCTACATTTAGAGTTCAAAATGCTTTATTGTGCACAAAGGTCTTAAGAATTGGATTTGTTAGGACTAAGGAGGGGTTATTTAAAATATGATGATATGACCTTCTTGGCTAATTAGCATTAGCAAGAGGACTATTTTCTTCATATTCAAGTTGTAGCTTATCATGTAAAATTATACATGATGGTTCCTTCTTAGGCTCACACCATGAAATTTCTATCCAAAAAACTGTATGTTATTGATTTACCTAAGAATGATATAATATTCTTTTTCATTTCCATCAAATTTGATAATAGTTTTCTTTCTCATCATATCTTGAATCTCTAGGAGAATATATCTCTTTCCAATTTACAATAGATTATAATATGCAGGGTTTAGAGAATGTATAACAACTTCTTTTTTGTAGCTTATGAATTTTAAGGAAAAAGATGGCTTTTCATTTTGATTGGTGATGAACTGGACTAATTATACTACTCACCAGTGGCATGGAATCTTTGAGGTTAGTTTTTACTTTGGAATATTTATTCTGTTTATTCTCTTTTTAACAAAAAGGAATATCACATTGATGCTTCCCCTTTTTTGATTGAGAAAGTTTAGCTTAAGGTTGGCTAACTTTTATTCTTTTGATAGTTAAGGTGAAAAGGGTTGCATTGGTGAGCTTCTTTTGTATTTCTCTTGCCTTTCAAAGGGTACGAGACTGAGGATGTATACTTTTATAATGCCTGGTCTACATGAGATGGAGTTTCTACTAATGAACAATTAGATGCTTGCAGTCCACACAAGACTGAGACAGGGCTGATGAATAACATTATATGTAATAACATTATAACCTTAGTTCACCAGGTTCAAGGTCCTTAATGTTTTTCTTTTAATATGTTTTTTTATTTATTTAAATGGATGTAGTTTATATAAAGATATGTTAAGTATTCTTGTGTTTGCATGTTGTGCTCCCTTTCTACGGTTTGCTAATTGCACCATATATGACTTTTCAAATGATACTCCTAAATGTGATTTTTTAAGCAACATTGATGATGACAAGAACAAGGAATAAACAACTAGGATTACCAAGATTTTGCAAACAGATTGAATAATAGAAGGGATTATGTTAAAAAAAAAAATGATAGAGACCTTAAAGTTCATGAAAGAAAGGATGCTATTGATAATAGACATAGGATGCCTACCAGAAGTTTGAGGTTGTTAACTAAAGGTACAAATAAGTTATACAAAGTTAGATGTTTTTAACTTTGTACTTGGGTAGAACAAAGCAATCAAATTTCTCATATTGGTATAGTGTTTTAAGAGATTTGAACTTCTATAAATACTCATGTATTATTTAACATTCTTAAAAATAAATAAACAACACTATTTTAGAACTTAGTTATTAATTTTCCCGTGCATCGCACGGGTTAGCGACTAGTTTATTATAATAGTATTTGATGTTATAAGATTTGAACATAAACTTATATAATATGTAATATTATTATGAAAGTATTGGTCATAATAACTTTTTATTATTATATAATTTCACAATTCTCATTTTCTTTACTAGAGATATTATAGTTCATATGGAATGATGAAAAGAATAATTATGTTTACTTAGATTTTAATTACAACTTACGTTAAGAGAGAAAAGAAAAGAAGAGAAAGAATATGCATGCTAATCCACTAAAGTATTTATAGTTCGTGAAGAAGAATTTTACGGTAAAAATTCTTATATCTTTACGAAAAATGAATGATACTCTTTCTGGTGTATTGACTAATTACTTCAAGGTTTTTCAATATATGAACAGACCAAAGGGAATTGAAAATGAGTATTACTGGACAGGGTTGAAATTTTGAGAATTTAGTCAATATAATGCAACTTGAAAATATGATCCTGGTAGAAGAAAGATAAAGTCTGCATTCTAAGCATATTTAATGGGAAAGAAATTCTAACCTTCGTTGAAAATAAAATTATAAAAGGAGGAAAGGACTGGATGAAAATGTTCGGATATGGTTTACAGTTCACATGTTTGTCAGTAGGCTCGAAACCAACTAAGAAATAAAACTTCTAAATGTTTTTCTAATTTTTACACAACTCAAAGATTTTCAATGACAAACCAACATGGTAAAAGAATTAGGTATACCACAATTTTACAAGCGAATGGTCATGCTAAAAAGATATGAAGTGGGTGGACAGAAATTACACAAAAGAAAACCAGAATTTGAAATTGAAGTTCCTTTTCTTTCAAAAAAGGAAAAGCAAATAGAAATTTTCTAGGACAGTTATGATATTGATACCGGTCATTCAAGCCTTCCACACTGCCAGCCCTTCTTTTTTTTTTTTGTTCTTAGCCAACCTAGGGTTTGGGGCACTTTTAAGTTGTAAGGTCTATATTGACTTAAAAATTGACCTAACTCTCAATTTTTTTTTCTATGGCACTAGCAGGTAGGAAAAATGGGTTAGCCCGAAGTTTCCACATGAGAGGAAATTAGGGCAAGAGTCTCATTAATGTACACTCTCTGCCATCTTTGCAGTCCTTTTAGGCCCATTAAAATTGGCTCCTTAGTTTGGTGGTGACTACATATATATGAACCTACATTTTTTCAAGGCTAGTTGTTCTTTTAAATTCTAATTTCATTCAACTGATCTTCGGCTTGACTTAGGTCAGGTTGCCCTCTCTATCTAATTCATTGATAGACAAAATATTTCATAAAAATAAAAGATAGAGAAAATATGAGAGATGAAGTAATACTATATAGTGTTTTGGTTACCATAAAATTTTCCAAATAATGGATTTCTAATTGTGGTTATTTGTTCATTTTTAGAGAGCTGAAATGACCTATCTATAAAACCTAAAAACTTTATAACATTCATTAATTTTAGTTTCTAAGTGTTAGGATTTAAATATTATTGCTTCCTTATCCACATCACTGTCGTATATCTCCTAAAAAGTAGCAGAGATACTTCTACTGCATGTATTAAATGTATCAATGCTCAATCCAATTCAAGAACTGACTCCAATTCAATGCAAGTAAGGAAATCATAAGTTTACTTAAATTGCAAGTCATTAGCCCTAGGATATATATAGCCTATTTTAAATACCCCTTAATAGTTTTACTATAATACAAGGTTTAATAAAGATGTTATCATCAATGGCTTTTTCTACTAGTGCAAATGTATGCCTTTAAGGCCAAATCATGTTAATTACCTGTGTAATCGTTCTTTTTCTTTTTGCCTTCTTTCCTTTCTTCTTTATATTTTCCCAAGTATTTTATTATGACTAGCCTCATCACACGCGTGCAATGAGTCTTTTTTTTTTTTGGTTAGTGGTCCTATTTTGTTTAAAAAAAACTATGTTTTTTTATTATATAGATATATAATTTTTATTTTGAAAATCTAATTTATAAGTGATTAAATCAATTTTAAAATTAATAGAAAAGTGATCATATTTTTTAGACAGTGTTTTAGTGGGAATTAAAGTTGCATTTTTACCGAATTGTCCTTTAATTTTGTCTCTACTTAAACATAAGAGTGTAAGGGCATTTTTGAACTAAAAAAAATGAGAAATCCAAATAGGAAAAATCCCTTAAATAATAGTATAGATACCATACTTTATCAAAGTCATATTTTATCTTTTCTAATAGCATGTGTGAACATATCAAATCCCACATGTCAAAAAAAAAAAAAATATATATATATATATATCAAATCCCAAAATGTCAATCATGGAAAAGCGCACATGCAGTTCTTGTTATCTCTAAATGTCTAAGAACCTATTTGGTAAATGTGTTTAAACACATGTTTTAAATTTTTAAATAACATTGCACTTATTTTCACACACTTTTTTACCTACACGTATTTTCAAAAAATATAAACAACATTACTAGAAAAACATTACCAAATAGGCCTTAAATAATTAAAATAATGTAAGTTTTTAAATGTATTATTTTTCTTTAATTGTTGCATGTCGAGGGTTATTTATTTGGCCACTTAATTCAACAGTAATAGCATCCCACTTTCACTAGGGATAATGAATGACATATAGGGTGTGTTTGGATTGAGCTTATTTTTGCTGAAACTGAAAAATGAAACTGAAAACACTGTAGCGAAATAATTTTTAAATGTGTAAATAATGTTGTGGGACCCATTTTTAATTAAAAAGTTGCTAAAAAGTGTAATTTGTGGGACCGTAAACAGTACATATATGCACTGTTCACAGTTGACAAAGTCAACAATTGCGGGCTGAAAAAAAAAAAGAAAAAAAAAGAGGAAAACGTGGGGAAGAAACGTAGACGTGGGTTTCAGCTCAAAGCAAACGGTCACATAAGAGAATTGCTTCTCATTGTGTACTAAAAATTATATTAAAAAAAATGTAATTTTCTAAACAAAACTAGCGTTTCCTTATGTTCTACCTTGGGAAGTTAAGTGTATTTATAATTCAATTACATATTTGTCTTGTAAATCTTCTAAGCAATTAGATTCAAATGAACTACAAAAGCTTCTCTGGTAATCAAAATCACTCTAGATTCTTAAGGAAAATTTCTCCCATTTTATCTCATCAGTCACCACCATTAGAAGATATTTGGTATCAAATGATACTATGTCAGCAGTATTAAAATCCAATAAGTGTAAAACATGTCAGCAAAAAATAACTATTTTACTAATAAATGAAAGACATGTGTTAGTAAGCAGTTATTTTTATACATGTCTCTCATTTATTAAATTTTGATATGAATGATGTGGTACCATTTGATACAAAATACTTTTTCCACCACCACATAACATATTAATTTTTCTATAAAAAAATTTTTCTTCTAAGAAATAGATTATAGCATTGATTTTTTTTACTAAAATTGCAACAAGATACATTTTATCCCACATACATATGCAGATACTTTCCTTTTTTACCTACAAATTAATATTGGGCTTCAACTTACGAGCTTTTGTAGAGATAGTGGAAAGATTGGGCTCGATGACCTACCTTGGGTTACGTACACCAACAAAAAAATAAATGCTGCCTTGAGCTAAACTTCATTGCAGCCCATGCTCATACCATGTCGACCTATACAGTTTGTTTGCTCGTATCCAGTGACAAAATTAGGAATTTTTTTGCAGGACAAGTTGAATATAAAATATATATATATATATATATATATAAAATAAAATAAAATAATCAATAAATAAAAAAATTCTTTATTTCATAAATTAAATTTAACTATAAAAAAAAAAATTTGTGTCTTATGTTCTTTCATGATATCAAAATAATTTATAATTAGTTATGGACTAAATTTGTTAGTAATCTCTTTAAACAAGTATAAAGCTTTTGTTTATGTGCAATTTGACAGAACTAAACAATTGAGATATAAATTTTTCTATATTCTAATACTTCAACAAAATAATTACACGTGCTATACTTAATCTAATATGATTATACACTGAAAAATAATCATGTTTCCTTTTAATTTATTACTAGTCTCATCACATGCGCTCCACATGTAGTGCAATGAGGCTCTTTTTTTACTTTGAGTTTAACGTGTAATTTTTTAATTTGAATTTATCTATTATTGGTGAGGCTATACAGAAAGGGACTTTTAAGAAATTAAAATTTATGATTTTGAAAATGAGTAAACGGCTAGGTTTAGTATGTGCTAATTTTTAGGAAAAAAATGTATTATGTGAGATATATTTAAATAGAGAGTGTGTGCTAATTTTTAGGAAAAAAGTTTTTCCAGTAGTTTTTTGTTTTTAAATTTTGTTGAATTACAATTTTAACCCTATTTTTAATTTTTTAGGAATAAGGATTATCTAATTAGATTAAGGGTATTTTTGACATTTTTTGAAATCTAAATTAACTTTCAAAATCCTCTTAATATATAGAAATTAAGCAACGAATTCAATTATTTAAGCCAATTAACTGGAGTATGTAGTCAAGATTAACATAGGCTAGTTATCACACGCCAGCATATCACCATATTATATATGTAAAGCAAAAAACAATAAATAAAGAACACATGATGTGATGATTAAATTGAAAACCGATGGAGAATCTCCTAAGAAAAAACCACCAAGGGGTAATCCCAAGAAGGACTTCACTAAATAGAATTGAAATCACAAATGAGATAAACCCTTAACCCTAGAATCTACACCCAATAGATGACCTTATTGATGCAACAACACAATTCGCTCTAAGCCATTTGGACTCTTTTATTTTGAACACCTTCCATGAACTAGTATCGTGACTTTGTTAAGGAGAGAACATCTTGGGGAGACTCCAATTGAGTAGTTAATATAAGATATAAGGATATTACTTATTCCAAATATTTAAACCTATAATTTTGAGCTTAATTGTATTATATTAACCACTCACCCTTAATTATCATTATTATTTCATGTGGAATTTTACTCACATGTATATACCTAACAATCTATTATATATATATATATATATATATATATATATATATATATATATATAAAATAATTCTCCTTGCTCTCTGAACTTACTGGTTGATGATATTTAGGTTTAGGTTTTTTATTATTGTTGAAGTATACAAAACAAACTCTCTAAATCTAACTGTGCATAATAGACCCTTATATAGTTTTGGATGTAAAGCTTCAATTTTGATGTAACAATTGACTTATTTAATACAAATAAGGCTCTAGAGTCTCGCATCTCAATTGAAGAAGCCACGAAAACCTTATTTCAATTGATCAAGCTACGATCAAGAGTCTAACGAAACCAATGCCTTGATCAATCAAATGACAGTTGAAATATTCATTTCATCTTTCTTAAGGGCTGCTTCTTGGACACTTGTTCTTGAACTTATTATGATACATTATAAACTCTATTAAGATTTCAAGTCATTGAATTTGTCAACCTAGAACCTGCCTCCCACTCCTTTCCCCCATTGTTTTCCACGTTGTTTCTCTCTCTTTCTTTTTTTTTCCCCTCACTTTTAAGTTAACGTTTGGCATGCATTTTTTGTACCCCAACTCCATTTTTCCCTAGTAAAATATTTAATAGGGGCATTTGAGTAAATTTTTACAAACAATATTTTTATTCTTGTTTTTCATCCTTCTACTTTTCCACCCTTAAACCAAACACCACGAGAGAAAACAAAAATCTCTTCTATCCTCCCACTTTTCTATTATATCTTCATTTTCTATACTCCCACTTTTCTATATCACCAATGTTTGGTTGGAGTGAAAATATGAGGAATAGAAAATGCGGGAGAAAACAATTTTCTACTCAAGAAAACAAATTTCAGACAAATCTCATGAAATCACTAAAACATATTGTAGCGGATCATATAATTAGAATAAACATTTTGTAAATAGGACCGAGTCAAGATATCTAGAAGTGCTATCACCTATATTGGTTCCTCTCATGTTACTGTTCACACTGGGATGGAAATTAATAAAGGTAGTAATTTTGGTTTCCCTCATTGAGAAAGAACAAATATGAAATTAAACAATGAAAATTGCATATTAGTAACAAAAATTAATATAATTATAATTAATTATTTAATAGTGGAATGACACAATTCCTTATATTTGGCATATCTCAAATATTGATAAAGCTTAAGTGTCTCTCTTTGCTGCAATTTGTCTAACTAACATTAACCATGAAAGTAGCAAAAATGTGTCTGAAAAAAAAATTTATATGATATCAATGAGAGCATCCAAAGAATAGACTTTAAATTTTACAACCCAAATAAGAAATTAAGACATTCCAAACGTTAAAGTATCCAAATACAAATAATGAGAGCATTTCATTAAAAAGGAAAAAAATTGCAAGATGATCATTGTTGATCAAGTTTGCAACAGCAATTAGGACGGGTGTTGTTCTTCTGGAGCCATGGAAGTAGACAAGATTGGTGATATATATGAGAGCAATTCATACGAATGAGCTTATCCCCTGCTTATGGTTCCTCCAAACATATACTATAAGTAAAACCCACATCAAATCCTTGCTTTTATTGACTGCTGCCAACTACAAAGCTGCCATTTTTTACCAACTTATCAATGGCACTTGTTGATGCACCCTCCTACTGTCATTGTCACTGAATAAACTGTTGTTACTGTCACTAAACAGACTGAATGATGATGGGAGCATTGAGAATGACAATGAGAATGACTCCTCACTATCACTGAACAAACTGAAATCTGATTTCACCCAGCCATGGTCGGTTGGTTCATGTTCATAATCATCATGGTTAGTTTGATCAATAACTTATTACATATGGAAGAACTCCAATTTCGCCACAATGGAATAGCCAAAAGAGACAAGATTGAATTTTGAAAAATAGTTGATTACTATGTTTTTGAGAGAGAAGAAAGCAGGAAGGAAACAAAGAGTGTTGTTTATATATATGAAATTGTAACTATATAATTTGTTTCCGAATGGGAGAGGGAGACCTATGCAAGCTAAAGCTTTGTTTAGTGTTTGCACAGCACCGGGCACTCCCAATTCCTCGTCACAAAGCGGCATAGTTTGTATTGACAAGCGTGTGTTGGATAAAGATAAACCAATTTTGTAAATCCTAGCATATGTGATACAAGTGTTAATTATTATTATTATTATTATTATTTTTTTTTTTTGGCTGAATTAAAAAGGGGTCTCCAATAAGGACTCATTGACCTCACACCACATGATAGCAGAGTAATATCACATGTACCACTACGGTCTTGATGAGGTTATCACTTGAACTACTCATCAAGTGAAGCAATATATCCACAATATTTTCACAAGAATTTTATAACAAATTTTAGGGCGCAAACTTTAAATGGATATAATATGGACCTATCACCACAATCTACTTTGTTGTCCATCACTAATTGCTATTAACAACTTTTTTTTAGAAGAAAGCCTGTTACCTTTATTAAATCAAAACAATAATACTGGCTTGAACAAAATTCAAAACTCGGTATGGAACATTCTTCATTCACACAATACATTTTGGATAGTTAACTACTAATCTAGCCAAAATGCGAGCAACTTTATTGTCATCTCTCTTAGTATGAGAGTGAAACAATTTTGAAAAGGAACTAGAGAAGAGGCTAGCATCTGATTCTTCATTTTCCAAGGGCTTAATTACTACCTTCGAATCCGATTCTTCATTTTCCAAGGCCTTAATTACTACCTTTGAATCTAAAACAACCTAATGCATTCTAACCTCCAATCTGAACTCGAAGGCTTTACTGGTTGCCAAGGCCTCCACCTCAACTGCTTGATAGGCTTAGGGTAGCTATTGCACCAAAGGAAGCAATAACCAGCCCCTGGTTGTTTCAAATAACAACTCCAATACTTAATTTGATTACCTCTACAAAAACAGTTCCATAATCTTGACAAAATCCGATGAGGGTGGCTGCCATTTAACTCATTGTTAATGCTCACGAGGTGGTAGCAATGCTTTGAACTCCTCATGTCTGTCTTTAGTTGCTGGAGGTGAACCCGGTTCCTTTGGTTCCATATGGACCAAATTGTCACGGCAAAAGTTCAGGAACTTTATTGTCGTTCGAAATCCATGCAGTCAAAGCTTTGAAATCCAGAAATACAACTTGACTCCGAAAATCCCATGCCTCCTCAACTATCCAGATTACATCAAGCTCGAAGCATAACAAGAGTGCATGCAGTGATTCTCCTCAGTCACTTCACATCGATCACAAGTCAGGTTTGGGATGATAGTACGTTGAACTAAATTACTCTTCGTCGGAAAAGAATTTCTACAAGCCCTCTGGATCAAATTCTTCACCTTCTTTGGAGATTTTAATGCCCATATACCCTTCCATAATTCATTCTCCAATTTTGGTGGATCTCCTACATTGTCAAGGGCAGCTTCTTCCTTTAAGAATCGATAACTCGATTTGCAAGTGTCTTTTCCATTTTGCATCATAGGCTAGAAGAGAGAGTCATCCACCACCACTCAAGACAGAGGTATGTTCATAATTGCTTCGGCTTCTTAAGGCACAAAAATTCCTTCAACCATGCCACTGTTCCATTGTCTTGTACCCGCATCTATGAGACAATCCACTGTTGCTGTCTCCATAGATTATACCATTGGTGATGAAGTAGAAATTCACCTCGTCAATATGTTCCTCGTCGATATGATGGATGACTTGAAATCATGTGTCACAAAAAGCACTTAATAGATAATGACATTGGTTTAGGGTTTGCCAATGACCCTCTGATGCTTAAGTTATCTTATTATCTTTTGGAAAATTTGTAATTTGTATGGAAATTGTGTGTTCATTTTTTATTACCTGTCTTTCTTGGCTTTATATGGCCTCATGTTGAGTTAATACTTAGTGCACTGTTATACTGCAGCTGGAGTAATTAATGCTTGATGATGGCAAATTAATCCCAACGTTTTCTATTCATAACCATCCCTTAATTCCATATTATTGGATGAGGGTAACAGTTTCGTGCTATTCATTGCTTGATCATTAATTGCTGTTTGGAATTAATGCACTTACGTTCGTTCGTATTCTTACTCGTCACTATCGTGGATGGTTTGCGAGTAACAGACGACCATTTACATGCTACTCATCAATTGGGAAAGAGATTTTAGTTGGGTGTTTTCAAGGAAGCCAAAGGTGTTGCCAAATTTTTAATTGACTTCCTAAAACACAAGCCTGGTTCAATGACCTCCCTACCTTCTAAGATGGCTTTCCATGCATAGGAGCCTAAGGCCAATTCTTTAGCCTCCATGAAAGAACAATTAGGGAAAAATTGTGTCTTTAAAATACGGTAAAAGAGAGAATGCATGTTATGTAGCAGCCTCCAAGCTTGTTTTGCTAGCAAAGAATCATTGAACAAAGTTAGGTCTCTAAAGCCTATCTCACCCACCATCTTGGACTTCATCAACTCCCCCCCATTTAAGCCAATGGATTTTATTTTGTCACCCTGTTATACCCACCTGAATTTTTTGATTTAGGCTTCAATGTCATGGTAGAGACCTAAAGGAAGTTTGAAACAACCCATGGCATGAGTAGGTATAGCCTGAATCACTACTTTGATCAAGACCTCTCTTCTTGCTTGAGATAAAAATTTTCTTTCCCACCATTGAAATTTCCTCTAAACTCACTCCTTGATATAGTTGAAGTTAGCTTTTTTTGTCTTTGTCAACAAGAGTCGGAAGGCCTAGATATTTTTCATAAAACTTGATTTCTTGGACTCCCAAAATTCTCTTGATGTCCTATCCGATACTATCAAGAGTGGACTTGGTTAAAAACATGGTTGTTTTCTCCTTATTGATTTGTTGGCCTGATATGCTTTCATACTCCGAGAGAAGTTTTAGGACATTATTGTATTTCTTTGAATTTGCCCTACAAAAAAGGAGGTTGTCATCTACAAATGAGTTAGCTTTGGGCCCCTTTTACAAAGGGAAAAACCTTTGATCTCACCCATTCTTGTTGCTTTCTTTATAATGCCATGTAATCCTTCAATGCATAAAAGAAAAAGGAAGGGGGATAAGGGATCCCCTTGCCTTAATCCTCATGAGGGATGGATGATTCCTTTGGGTTCACCATTAATAAGTTTAGAGTAGGAAATTGTTCTCGCACACACCATTATAAGGATCACCCATCTTGAACAAAAACCCATTGTTCTCATAAATTTTTTTTTTTTTTTTAAAGTGTGAACAATAAACGTTTCAATGTTCTCTACTTGTAAAAAAGCATTGTAGTAATTCTAATCTAAAAAATGGAGATGGAGAAATTGTTGGAATGGGTTTTTGGAGTGTTTTCTCTCTAAAATTGGCTTTAAAAAAACTATTGGAAATACACCAGTTTTTTTGTGAACTTATTATATAAATTTTGTGAACATAGTATTTATTCACGTGGAGTGACAATTTATATTTAATGGTTTAAAAAAAAAATTATAATGGTGCTTTCATTTTTCTCCTTTATATTTATTTTAATTTTTTTCATTTTCATCTCTAATAATATTTGATATATAGTTTTCATAATATCGTTCCATCCACATATGTATATATATATATATATATATATATATATATATTTTTTTTTTTTTTTTATGACATAACCATATCCCTTAACTTTTCCCTCTTTGTCTGTCAAAAAAAAAAAAAACTTTTCCCTCTTTGAAATTTGAAATTTCTCAGAACTCTATAAAACCCAAATTGAAAAACCCAGTCCCGATTCTTCGCCCTCGCCCCTTGCTTTTCGTTCTCTCTCTAAATTCTCGTCTTCGATGATCGATTCGCCACTGTGAACTGCAATTTCCGGTACCAATCTCTCTCCTCCTCCACGACGGAAACGCTCTTTCCTCTCTTCACCAAATCCATCCTCTCGCTAAGCACTTCCTCCCATTTCTCAACCGCACCCTTTCCCTCCTACCCAAACGCCTCTCCTCCTCTTCAAATGACCGATTTTCCCTCGACCTCCTCAACATTTACCAACTCTGCCTTACTTGCTTGGATTCCCTCTCTTCCCACCTCTCTTCTAAACGCTACTCTGCTCACGTCCAGAGGCTTCGCTTGGGGTGGTGCTGAGGCCGAGGGGGTTAGGGTTTTGCGTTTTGGAGAGCTTCAGAGGGATGGATTTTGGTGTGGAAAATGGCGGTGGAGATAAGGATTTTGCATTGTTGGTTCTGGAGGTGGTTGCAACTTGCAACCATGGTGAAGTGTGCCGCGATGGGCCAGAGTAAGGATGAGGCAGTGTATAGGAGGGTGATTGGTTTGGTTGAGGAGGTTTGGCCGTGGCTTAGGTATGTGAGTTTTTTGAATTTTTGGAAGATTGTGTTTGGTTGCTAGGAAATTGTGGGAAATTAAAGGAATTTGATATGTTTGGAGGTTTTAATTATTTGGAACTTGTGAAATATGCACTAATCTTGACTAGAATGGGGCTAACATTACTGATCTTTTAGTTGTGTGAGTTTTGATTGTTTGAAATGTTTTGTTCGGTTGCCAAGAAAATGTGAGAAATGAAAGAAAATGCGTTTTGAGATTTTAATTATTTGAAACTTGTGAAATATGCACTAATTTTGACTAGGATGGGGCTAACATTACTAACTTTTTAGTTGCATGAGTTTTGATTGTTTGAAAGGTTGTATATGGTTGACAAGAAAGTGTGGGAAATGAAAGGAGAGGAGATAGAAACCTTTGGGAATTTTAATGAAATGCAGCTTCTGAAATATGCACTATTTTATTTGAAAGGTTGTGTTTAGTTGCCAAGGAAGTGTGGGAAATGAAACGAAAGGAAGTTGAAGCCTTTGGATATTTTAATGATTTGAAACTTCTGGATTATGCTCTAATTTTGACTAGAATGGGGGTCACATTACTGAATTTTTAGTTGAGATGAGTTTCTCTGATGGATCAGAATTGAAACATAATAACCATAGAGATTTGGACTTAAATTTTATATCAATGTTGAAGTTTTTGAAGCAAAGATTGTGTTTGGTAGTAAATTATGCCTATGGTTGAGTTTGGATTGCACTGAAAAATGAAACTCCCTGCATTTGGCCTTTTTCTTGGGTCCCGTGCACTATTCACAGGACCTGCAAGTACAGATTTCAACAAATGTTAAGTTAAAACTGGATTTCACGACACTATTCACACATTTAAAAATTATTTTGCTATAGTGTTTTTAGTTTTTAGGTGTTAGGAATAAGTGATATCCAAACAAGACCCTATATGTGTGTTTATAGGTGTAAAGTGCTTGTATTGTTTGTTTGGACCAAGATGACTAGTGCAATGATTGTTTGATTGAATTTAAATGTGCTAGGGTATTAGATGCCAATGCATATGAGAAGTTGCACAGTGTGTACACAAGATAAATTGTCAATCCACGTGAATAATGTTATTGATAAAGTGTGTACATGAGATAAGTTTTAATGAATCAGGTATATGGTTCAAGTAAGACTTCTATCATCAGTTTCACCTATGTCCATGTTTAAAGCAAAAGACTTGGCCATAATGTTAACACATTTTATAAAATGGAATATTATTCTATACAAATATAATATCATATACAAGTAAGATGATCACTGGCTTGTTGTGTCATGTCTCATGTGTGTCAAATGAAGATCGTGTTGTAGGGGAGAGATTTGGCCATAGAAAAAACAAATCCTTGTCTATTATTTTAAACACATTATAATATGACCTGACCTGAAACTTCTTCATATTGGATGCCCCCATACCATTCTATCCTCCTCTACCCATCGAACTTTAGTCTCATACAACATATACACATGAACATCAATTGACTCTAAATCCCAGTCTTTGGCTAACCTAGTAAACTTAGGTATCTGAGTAACACACTCAAAAGATAAGTCTAGACAAATTAGGCACAGCTGCATTTGTATTAGCAGCAATATAAAATAATTTTGAGTAAGTATCTTTCAGTAGCATATCACCATATCATCAATCATTCCAAAAGCAAATTCTAGAACAATTTCCAACTTCATATCTGTTAACTTAGAGAATAAATCTCATCCACCTTTGATAAATTTTCACACTTCCATATTATATGAACCAGCAACTACCTCAGAATATCAATGATCCCATTGAACTCCATACTTTTTATCTGCTATCCTCCATAAATTATTAGTTTGCACATTCATTATTTGGAGAAGATTACTTTTAAGTTTTATTGCATTGTCTAGTAATTTTATGTTTTGGAGACGGGATTTAAACCCATGACCTCAAGGTATATTTTATTTTTCCAGTTTGAAGTGGAAAAAACCAGAATGGAGTATGTTGAACTTGTCTCTTATTGTGCCAATAAAGGTTGAACTTCAGGCGCAAACTTAAGTATTACAATGGTGACACTTCTAAACAAAATAGCAGATGATTCCCATCAGGTATTTTGTTGATGTAGTCTATATTGTGCATTTTTCATTTGTGGTGTTATTTGCATGTCCCACATTGTAAGTTTAATCAAATTTGTTTGGCAGGCTAGATCTCCATTTGATACGATACTGAGGCTTTATGCAGCTGGGTTGCACCTTATCAATTCTGATGTGAAGTCCAGAGGTGGTGATCTTACATCCTCTGGAGGTGCTAAATGAGTCTGTTATTCAAATTTTATGTGATGATGGGGATATACTGCAGAACTTAGCTGCTTTGTTTGGTTCTTTGGGTAGTTACTTTCATATTAGCTGCAAAGAGAATTATGTTACATGTAATGTCAAACATACAGATTATGTTTGTCAGAGTTGTTCATGGTTATGAGGCCTCTATAGATTGCACTCAGAATAATAGTAAAACTTATTATCTCTTTTACCTAAATGCTTTGAAATTCTTATGCCAGTTGCTTGCGGATTTAGTAAATTCAGAAAGGAAACAGCTTGTTAGTGAAAATGAAGATGCTTTTGTTACCACAAAACTCTGTACAATCCAGGATGCATTCTATCAGTTTGTTGATATTTTTTGTTCCTGTCAAAAGTAAGTTAATTGTGGATTTATTTTACTTTGTATATGTCTTCTGCCCCCTGCCCTTCCCCACCCCCCCGCCCCCCCCAAACTCCTTTTCTTTTTATGGTATTTTCCATTTGTGTTGTTTGGAAGGCCACCCATTGTGTTTGATGCGGTGGATTTACAATTAACATAAATTTAGAGCTGTTGAGAGATTTCTGTTCCCAAGCTCAAGATGGAGTTCCTTCACTTGCTTTCTTTTTTGATTACTGATTTACCTGTTATTCCATTCTTTTTATTCTTTTGGAATTAGTGGTACTCTTAATTTAAGAAAGAATTTGTTATACTCAGTGTGGTTTTCGTATACTTCTTGTGTGCTTGGACTTCTCTCCTTTATTTATCTTCTTATTATAAAGAAATCTTGTTCAAAGGTCAATCTTTATGTCTTTTTCTAGTTACAATAGCTGTGAAAAATATGGCTGCTTGTGCACCAGAGTAGTTGTAGTATTCTGTTGTGCATTCAATTCTGGAAACTATTATGTGATGTGGGAGATGCAAGAAGTTCCCAGGCCTCTTGCAATCGTGAGAGCACTTTTAGATCAGCTATCACAGTTGTTGAAATTAAAGAGGCTGCATTTCAACTCATTTTAAGTGTAAGAACCTCTTAAGTACCTTTGGTTTTTAATCCCCAATAAAAAATACTTATTGTTACTTCTGTCACTCTTATTACAGGTTCCTGTGCCCAGTCAATCTGTGTTCCTTGCTGGATATTTTTACTATGATTTGTGTGAAAGACTTGTTTCACATGGAAGGTTAATTAAGGTATCTCACATTTGATTTGCTTTCAGATTTTTTGGAACCTAGAGTATATCTTTTTAGTCACTCAATCCAACAATACTGTTATGCATGAAGTTTGGAAATTTTGTTGTATTGTTTGGCACTTAATCTTTTCCATTTAGAGTTCAAGATTCTGAACTCTTGGCTTTTCGCTGCTGCAGATGCATCAAAAGATTGAAAAATTACAGATTCAAGTTAAGGCCATCAAAACAGGAGTTTAAATATGACAAATATGGATTGAAATAATCTCTATATAGTCATGATTAATCTCTATATATTCCAAGGATCACCCGCTTAATTTTGTGTGAAGTGAGCTAGAAACCTTTTACAGGCAATTTTGAGTTTTGATTTAACTGTTAGATAATGGATTATGCAAAATGACTGCTGAACCAAATCCATTGATTCCTCACATGAAGGGTTCACAAGGCCAAGTAAAGCACTACATGACAAAGGATTCCAAGCTCTCAAATCGAAAAAATAGTTAGTGACTAAGGTGTAGTTTGAATTTAGTTTTACTAGCAAATTTTGTAGATTAATCATGACTAACGTGAATAATATTTAGTATTGATGAACTTAATGGGTTATAGGATAATATCCTACGATTTTTATAAAAAATGCACAGCGCATTGCACAGGATATTAACTAGTTAAACTTAAATGAAAAGTTGCCAAAATTGACTAGCAATCATTTTTTGTGTGTGGTTTTTTTTGCAATATCTTGCACATTTTAAATCTAATTTGGGCCTGTGAATTGTCAAATTGAAGGGAATAAAATTATCCCAATCTAATGGTTTGATTTCTTTTCGTCAAAATGGGGGTCAAATGTGAGCTAACTTGGTCAAACTTTTGAACAATACTTGAAAATATTAATCTTGACATAAAATCATTTGGATAAAAATTTGACTTGCTTTAACTATCAATTAACTTGGTAATAAGTGGGTCAACAAGGGTATTTTGGTTGTTTTGACTTTAAATATGAAAAACAGGGTAATATACCATTCAATAGGGATAAATTCCAACATTTTAAGTTTTTTCCTTAATCCCATGATCAAAATGGTGATTTTTATCATTTTTTAGATAGAGATGGGATTTTGGCACACAAAACAAAGTAGACAAGATACGGTATTGACATAACTTGCACAGCCTCAAGTTGTGTATGTGGTCCATGACTTTTTCTTTAAAGGCTCCAGCTCCCCCTTTTCCGATAGGGTTCCAATACACCCAAAATGTTCCAGCTTCCTCCACTGCCTACAGCCTTCCTAACTATTAGAAAATTTTCCTTTCCTTCCATTTTGATCAAAGTCAAGCTCTTGGGAGGGTATAATCTCTAAACCTTTTTAGTTTTCTTTCATTTCTATGTTCCTCCATGTTTGTTTCTTACTTTTTAGCTTGAATACTGCGGTTTGCTTGTTGTTTGCTTAAAGGTTCTACCTTCTATGGTTTTCAATGCAAAGATTTAGTTTTTATGCATTTTTAGCTTACTATCTTTACCTATGTGTTTCTTGCTTGCTTTGCATGTCTAGATAAATAAGTTTCAATCTCCTAGTGCTAGAAGTTTCCATCTTTTACGCTCTAAGAGGGGAAACTTTGTAGCTGATGCCACGTTTAGTTTAACATATTCTTGAAAGTTCCACCTTTTATGGTTTTTAATGTAAAGCTTTAATTTTTTCACACGCTAGCTATCTTTGCATCCATGGTTTTTTTTTTTTGTTGGTTCCGTCTTATATTCATCTTTGTCTATCATTTGAAATGCTTGAATCCATGTTTGCAAGCCTATATGTGATGATGCCATAGTTTGAATCCATGAACAATGTTTGAAGATTTGTATTAAATATGCCTTTTAAGCTTGAAAGTTTAACATTTTTCATAAAAGTTCATTCCTTTATTTAAAAACTATAAATTTTGCATCAAGGTTACATTTTTTATTTCCAAAAGCTTTAATCTTTATTAAAATTAGAGTTTTTCTATTTAAAAAGGTCATGTTGGTTATAAAGTTTCAAGATTTGGTTATATAGAATGATGAATATGACATTTTAACATAAAAAGTTTGCATTTCAAAAAAAAATTTTGCATTTTTATTTCAAGAGATTTCCTTTTAATTATATCTTATGCTTTGTTCATCTATTATGTATATAAATTAAGTTTGCATCTTTGTTCAAAGATTTTTCCTTATTGAAATCCATATTTTCCTAAAAAAAAAAAAAGAAACTCAAGGAAATTTTCACTGAAATTATTTGATCGATTGAAAGACAATTTAAGGTTGATCAATCGAACAATTTTTTTTTCAAGAACAAACACAAAAAAATTTGATTGATGAGGAGCTGTCGAGGGTCAATTGAGAAAAAAAAAATGTTCAAAATTTTTTATAGAAATTACAGTATGCATGATGAATCAACATTGAACTTTAATGCATGATACACAGTATAAGGCTTTATATCAGGCTGAACTAAGTTGAAAGAGGCTCGAATCAACCAAAATTTTGAGACTCAGCCAAAAAATGAATTGATGACATGACAAACCTTGTTGGAGTGCCGGTCAATATGGGAGGTGGCTTGGTGCAACCCAAAAGAAGCCAATATAGATTTCATCAAAGAGGATTGGGCCTACTTTGGAGATAGTTTTGGTGCAAACCAAATATGAAATTGGCATGTACTTAATTGGAGTAAGGATGCGATATAGAGTCTAGAAAAGGATGAACTGAGTTCATAGTCAAGCAGGGTTTAACTGATTTATGGATGGTAATATCCAAAAAATTTGGATCGTGTTTGCTTGTAATAGCAACCAAATGGGGACCTTCAGAAAACCATCGGAACACAGTGAGCTTGGCAACCCAGATCTCACCGTCAATGCTTGTAGGGATATTGTCAAATTCAGTAAGAGTGAGAATCCACCAAAAATCTCCCCACTATAATCCAAAGTGACGATGCCATTACCTTTCACAGAGTTTGGTTTATATAAACAAAGTTTGGGAACACGATCCCTACAATTATTCAATCGAATTCATGGTTTTAGCTATTACCTTCCTTTTACACTTGATTTTTTAATTTTTTATTTAGAATCTTTTGCATTTGATTCTGCTCACTTTAACATGGTTGATTTGGTTGGTGCCCTTTCCTTAGAGCATCTCGATCCAATAGAAAATCTAAAACAAAAATTATATGCAAAGTAGAGAATGAAGCCTTAAAAATCAGGTCTAGCAGTATCTGCAAAATAGGCAATTTCTTTTGCTCATCTATAGTCACTCTCTTTGTCTAAAGAGTACTGCAGATGAGGAAAACAAATTAAATAGAATAAAATATTAAACCATCCAATTCTCTCTCTCTCTCTCTCTCTCTCTCTCTCATAGAGCTTTGGATGTTTTAACTCATATCTCCTCATTGAGTTTTGGATGTTTTTAACTCATCTCACTCCCTCTTCATCATAAAGCTTTTTTTTTTTTTTAATTGCAACAATATAAATTTAAGAAAAAGACGAAATGGATCTAAGTAATAGAAATTTAAATCTTTTCGGTTGGTAAAAGTATGGGCAAAAGAGATTTGAGTGTTGTTGCTTGATGAAAATGCTGAAGAGTTTTGGGCATTTGTTGGTCGGTAAAATGTATCAAATTTTGGGAAAAATAATAAAAATAAAAAAGTAAAAAAAGTAATATTTAAATGAATAAAAAAAATGATAACATATACTAGAAAATGTATTTAAAAAAGTAAGTAGAGAAAAGACAAAGGTAATTGTTAAATTACTCCTTAAACAATATAAAAATTTGGTGAATTGTTGAAGATATATACTCTTAGTGCGGTATGATCTTCCTTAATAGGTTGGATTGGTGGTGCATTTGTATCATATTAATTTGTTTGATCTTCAACAATTTGGTCAGTCTAATTTAGCAAGCAGTTATACTTTGTCTTTACGGGATTTCGGGGACCCTAATTTGTAATCTATCCAATTGATTTATATAGAGTACGATTATGTATTATTTTCATGTAGTCTTAAATATTGTTCTCTATATTTCTCAAAAAAAAAAAATATATATATATATAT